>OX422221.1:137923236-140323236 GCA_949130495.1 Sambucus nigra | reverse complement strand
TTCGTTGCACTATTTCCTCAAAGATTGGTTCTTTCCCACAAAGGGACCATAAGTAATGAAGTTCTAGAAGTCCTTAAGAATGTGAAATTGAACTTACCTTTCCTCGATGTAATAAGGCAAAATTCCAGCCTATGCAAAAGTCATAAAAGACTTATTAACAGTCAAGAGGAGGATGAAGGTAAAGAAAAACGTGTTCCTAGCACAGAACGTGAGCTATGTTCTTCTTAGTGATCTCCCACCTAAATAT
Source organism: Sambucus nigra (assembly GCA_949130495.1). NCBI lineage: Eukaryota > Viridiplantae > Streptophyta > Magnoliopsida > Dipsacales > Adoxaceae > Sambucus > Sambucus nigra. The sequence goes on along the minus strand of OX422221.1, from coordinate 140,322,989 downwards.
AAAGATCCCAGTGCACCCACCATTTCCTTCACCATTGGAGAGAATAAATTCGAAAAGGCCTTACTCGATTTGGGGGCGAGTGTCAATATCCTCACCTATTCAATTTATAGGCAAATTGATATGGGTGATCTTAAGTCCACAAGGACGACTCTCTAATTAGCGGATCGAACCGTCAAGATACCTAGGGGTATAGTTGAGGATGTGATAGTCCAAGTGGACACTTTCTATTTCCATGTAGATTTTGTCATTTGGGACAGGGAACCCTCCTTCGCCTCGAAAAATCATGTTCCCATCATTCTTGGGCGCCCATTCTTAACTATGGCTAACTTACTGATCAATATTCGAAATGGGCAGATGCAACTAACTTTTGGGAATATGACTTTAGAAATAAACATCTTCAACATAGCTCAATAAACAGGGGAAGAAGATGATCTTCACGAGGTGAGCTTAATTGATGAGATCGTAGAAGATCACATTGAGGAAAATTACTATGGATACGCCTTAGAAGCTTTCCCAGTGTCTAGTAACGAGAGATAGGGAGCTTACACCGAGTTAGAGAGAGATAATGAGGAGTTGATAGACTTACTCGACGAGAGAGCGTCAAAGGAGGATGCGAGAGATGTTAGTTGGGTTTCTCGATTCGAAGAGTTACCGCAGAGGGGGGCATGCATGGTGACCTCTAACGATTCATTCCCGACTCTCGAGTTGAAGAAACTACCCTCCAACGTTAAATATTCTTTCCTAGGTTAAAGTGAGACATTTCATGTTATTGTCTCCTCTAGCTTAGATGAAGAGTAGGCGGGTAAGTTATTAAAAATTTTGAGGAAGCACCAAAGTGCTTTTAGTTGGTGTATAGCTAATCTAAAGGGGATAAGCCCTCTAATTTGCACCCATAAGATTCACCTCGAGGAGGATGTTAAGCCATCAAGAGAAATGCAAAGAAGGCTAAACACCACAATGAAAGATGTGGTGAAGACCTAAATCATTAAGTTATTGGATGCCAGGATTATCTACTCAATCTCGGATAGCAAGTGGGTGAGCCCAATTCAAGTCGCCCCGAAGAAGTTGGGCATGACTGTGATCGAAAATGCCAAGAGAGAGCTAGTTCCCCAACGTACCACCACTCGTTGGCGAGTGTGCATTGATTACCGTAAACTCAATTCGGGAACTAGGAAAGACCGTTTACCCGTTCCATGTAACGATCAAATTCTTGAAAGAGTAGTGGACCACCGTTACTATTGCTTCCTAGGTGGTTATTCCGGATATAACCAGATTGAGGTAGATGTACTTGATCAGGATAAGACAACCTCACTTTCCCATTTGGAACGTTTGCCTACAAACGTATGCCGTTAGGCTTGTGTAATGCATCGGCGGCCTTTCAAAGGTGCATGTTGAGCTTATTCAGTGGCATGGTGTGACATCCCGCCCAATTAAATATCCGTTGATCAGTCCTTTATAAAACTTATAACAGAATATTCGGTTGGTTCATTCATAGCATCACTGTCGAAAACTTAAATTCAATTAATTTCCTAACATTTAATTAAGCTAGTGTCAAAACATTTACCAATTAAACTTGAAACCAATTAATTTAATACATTCTGAACATGTAATTATACCATACACAAGAATTCAATGCTGACTGAAACAAATACTGAATATATAAGACTGGATAAAACCTTCCAGTTCACACTTACAAACCAAACCATAAAAATACTCAAACCAACTGAGTATAACTCTTCTAATGAGAATGGGTGACATATGCCCTAATTGAGATATATGAACTAGGAACTGAATGAAATGAGAGAAGCATCTAATCTCAAATAACCTGTACTTCCACAATAGCTGCAACTCAACAAACCATCCAAGTATCTAGAACCGGTGTCCCTGTGGCTGGGCACCTGTACTAATACATACATACATATATATATATATATATATATATATAGCAAAAGATAGAAGAAATGCAAGAGACGGGTCAGAGCCTGATGTGTAAAAATATTTGTTTTAGCAAGTATTTAAAACTGCATTAAAGCAACTATTATATGTATGTTAGTTCGAACTCTCACACGAGATGCTCACCTCTCGACTAGTGCATGCCTAACGTACATCTAATCCATCCTAGCCACCTGACATACTTCTAACTAGGAAAAGGCTTATGTTCCAATTTACCCCTCGTAGTAGTATTCCGTATTTGATCTCAACGTTTATCATTTTAATTAAATGTTAACACACTAAAGTCAAGTATTCACTATTTACGTTACTGAAGATTTCACTATCTTAATAATCTGATTTAGATATACCAAAAGAAAACATCTATATCTTTCACTATTATATATATGTATTAGCCCAATCTTAAAAGACTACAATTATCACATTGTAAGTATAACATAAGTATATATAAATATCCACCACTATTATACATATACTAACACAACATCCCAAGGATATACTTGTAGTGCATTGCATACTCTACTATCATGTTTCGGTGCATCTCGTACTCAAACAAGGACTATCGGTACGAAAATCTCCCACGAACCATATAAACAAATCACACATATTGGAGTCGAACATAGATCACATACCCGTGGGTCACGCACATACCTATGCTCCCATGGTCAGCTGACTTAGTAACTTACAAATAATCCTTTCACAGTCCTATGTTCTTAAGGTACCGATATAAATCCCCCCCGTAGGCACACAGAGATTAGATGGTCCTGATTCGAAAGCCGACCTCCCATGATAGCAAGTATGGTAGGTATGTCATACACATAATATATCAAATATAGGTATGCACACAACCCATCAAATCAAATGGTATACAGACAACCAAATGTCATATTCCACACATAGTATTATTATCACTAAATACTATTAACCACTAATTTTTATTCTTATAAGTTCCATATCGTTAAAACTAATATCATATGTATTTCTCACTTAATACTCTCGACACATTTACAATTACGATTATCTCTCTCTCGTAATCTCCAAGGTAATCTCACCATCACGAATATTTGAATCAATACACCTAAACAACTCCCAATAATTCCGCACTATTTTGGGTTCATCGAACACTACTTTTCCTCACTCAAATCTACCGTTTACCGACATGGGGGAAAAATAGAAAATTCCCTAAAAATTGCAATCTCGCTCGAACCAGAAAGCCAAGTCGTTTGAACTACTTACACATGTCACTCGAACCATTCTTCGCACGACTTCGCATGACATCCCTACGTCACTCGAACCACTTCTCGCGAGATACCAATCTCGCGACTTCGCGCGACATCTCACGACCTGGGCTGTTTCATCTTCAACCTTAGACAGCTTCGTGTTTCACCATTTTTCAACCCTAAAACCTCTAAAATATCATCCCAAACTCCAATAAATTATTCCCAAATTGAATCTTAACATTTGTAAATGAGTTCTAACAATCTACAATCATTAAATCATCATCAATCATTCATATAATTCAAAATCCCCAATTTTATTATCAAGAACCCTAGTTCTTAAATTAATATGAATAGCTTCAAATTAAACCCAGATTAGTTCATAGAAATCATCCAAATTTTGTAGGCATCATCCTATCTACATATGTAATTCAAATCCTTATCAAATCAGCCCTAATTAATTATATAGTTCTCCAATTTCACCCAAATTAATTTTCATCACAAGGTTTATTAACCTAAACTAACATGAACATAATTATTGCTAATGAAAGCAAGAAATAAACACTTGCCACGATTTCGAAGGTCTGATCCGTTGATGTTGTTGGTATGGATGCGTTCCTCGCGTTCCGATCTACACGATGGTGGTGGTGGTTGTGCAAGGTGGTGAAAATGGCTTCTCCTCCTTTGAAATTTGCTCTCCCTCACCCATTGTGGCTCTCTCTTGATTTTGGTTTAACCTAACCCTAATTGTCTCCAATTAGCTGATATAATATTCCTCTAATTTTTGTCCATTTAATTCCTCCAAAAATCTAAATTATAAAACTACCCCTACCGGGTGCCGGCTTGGCCTAAAAATGTCCCAGAGTCCAAATAAAATACCCGGGTAGAGTTTTCTGACTACCTCGACCCTTCCGGACTCAATGGATCACTCGAAATGAACATATGAGTTACTTAAAAATAATTTACCTTTATATTCCACATAATTAATCCTGACACGACTCACACGCGTATCCCGACTTAATATATCAAAGTGTCATATTTCTCTATCACAATAAGTTATATAAAATTGTCAATCCATATTACTTATTCTCACAGTAATATTAATAATTACTAACTTCTCGTCATGATAGTAAACATTCAAATTTAAATCCGGATTGATAATTAATTCTCACATTTTAATTTAATTAATCCCACAATAATAATAAATCACGTAATTATTTAAGTCGTCAAAAATACGAGGTATTACATACTCCCCCCTAATAACGAAATTTCGTCCCGAAATTCGGAAAATAAGGCATTTCTGGTAAGGAAAACGCCCGGTATTTACCTCACATCTGATGAATCTACGCAACACCGTCGATACAGTACATTACAGAATTCCATTAACAATGAACACCTCACTGATTAATTAGTCTCCAAGCCTTACCATTTAAGTTTCACTACTTAACTTATTTATAGTCACTATTTAGCCTCCTACTACTCCCACTAATAGGTTAATTGATAACTAGATATATACAAATTTGTCTTACACACGACACATACTATAAATGTTAATACATTTCCGCCATACTCCCTACGCAAAGGACTATGGAACCTAAGCCTATAAGCTACCGGCTCAAACTTAACAATAATAGGAAAAGATCCCACATCACTCGGTACCAATTTGATCATTCCAACATGGAATAATGCAACTCCCAACCATGTCCACCTTGGTTGACTGGCCCTAAAATTCCTCTGGACCTAGTAGATTATTGTCCTCCCTTCTACCCAATAAGCACGAGGATAACAAGGATATATATATATATATATATAACGCGTCGAATGGAATTCTATCGATAATAAGTTGAGGGGAGTCGTCTTACGGTAACTCCACCAGTGGAAGATATTACACTAAACCTTCCCATAATTGGAAATACAACATACCTCGCAGTGTGCAACTAAAACTCTAAGACTTACCGCCCGCCTGCGAGTGGTTAGGCCGAATATGTTTGCATCTTGATATTCATGGCCTCTCGAAAACTCTTCCCAATAATCGAGTCATAATTCTCTTGACTCTTTCCGACAAAACTCTATTTGTACCCCATATAACCTTACTATCCAAGGAATAATGGTTGGGGTTTACTGTTACACGTTATGATGTATCCTAACTTGGCATAGCGTGAGTAACTTTAATTTCTCGGCCCACTTTCACCCACATAGGGTCGTGATCCCATTGTGAAGTAATTATCTCTGTAATTGTTCAGGGATTCACTCTCCGATTACTACCAAGGAATTCCTAATGATGAAGGAACTCTATTATTTTCTTATGGTCCACTTTCAATTGGAGCTCAGAAACGTCTTTCTTTACTTAACCCATCACTACTATGGCTTTATATCGATAAGAATTTTACCTTTCTTATAACCACATCCATATCTATGGCTCAGGTGACAGTGTCATCACTGCATGTCGCAAGTATTTTCCCCTCTCTTTAAGCTTCAGATTCTCGTGAAATATGTTCTCTCCATGTCCTATGAACTAAGTCTCAACTTCTCCGAGTTAAACTTTATCGGATTCCTCCTATACCATCCTCGTGGCAAATCGGGGAATTAACGATCCTAACTTCCCTAACCCACAAAATAGCTAAATCTTGAAGTCACACTCTTCTACATTCTGTTACCTCTCGCAATACGCGTTGTCTCACAATCTTTCACTTAAGGAAGAAAAATTTATTACTCGAATATCTAGGGCGCCCATACACCCTATGCTTTGTGCATTGTCGCACCACCGTACTAGACATTTTATATAAATGACAAATAATGCCCCACATACTTGGCATGACTATATGGTAAGGTCCTACTCAGCCACCCTACCCTTTTCCACCTAATAATATCTTAGGTTGTCCCACCGATCTGCTCGTGGTGTCAATGATTGGTAACATTATTACATATTAATCTTATATGGCCCCATCGACCTTAGTTTCTAATATAACCATTATCTTATAGTTATAACCACATGTATGGGTAATCATTACAATACTAAATCCATGTACTAAGGGCAAACTTCTCCTAACTTCCAACATTCGCTAAGTTTCATGCGTGGGATGTCTCGCAAAGCAAAATCCAAACAAGGAAACCCCCGATACACTACTACCTAACACTGTTGGTCGTCAGGATCTGTTAAGTCCTTAATCCATAACATATATCCCCGAATTTCCGTCTACGATCATAAAATTCCACTCGTCCACTCTCATGTTACTAAGGACAGTATAAAACGCAAGGCTCTCACTATCATGAGTTATTAGCGCTATATAATTTACGATCTATATCTCTCCTCTCTACAATAATTCAATATACCCTGAATCACATCAGTAAAACATCCATGCTCACCGGGATCAACATAGTAAGACAACATACTCACTGAAGTCTACAATACAATACAACACATGTACATGCTCAACCATCTTTCAGGTGATGCCTCTCTAAAACTGTATATTTAAAATTTAAAATTTTTAGTACGATAGTCTTATCACACAATTTACTACCGTTCAAACCCTGGGTAACCAGTGACCATAAAATATTATAATATGCTCTACTATCATAACGCTTAAAGGAGCACGAATCGTTACATAATACCATATAAAAATTTCTATTAGTGTCTACACTTGCTCCTCCCCACAGGTGGCACAAAAATTTCTCTACCAAATGGTGGTCATTTACATAATAAGGCTGCTGTCGTTAGCATACCCACTAACCCGAATGCACACTCAAATTCTTAGTGCTAACGATTCACATATGTTGTGACACACCCACGTCACTGGAACTCACCACTATTTAACAAAGATGAAACAAAGCTTCATCAGTCTAGCCTGATCGTAGGGTCCCCGTACGCACTTTTTACGACCCATAATTATCTACAATCGTTATACCTTTCGGATTCCACTAATTAGTGTTTCCCTTATTATTCCATTTTATGGCTTACTCTCCCCACATTGATACATTGGCCCCATATATCTAGGCCTCAAATATGACCTTACTAGCCTTCCCTTTATTTCCTGGGCCCCGTCGACCCCGAAATATGGTATTCTACAGTTATTGAGGACTACACTGGTCCTGCTTAGACTCACTACTCTCGGGTTATTAATTCCTGGGTCCAATTATTCTGACCCGATTCTCACACTGGATATTTCACTTCTCCAACTGTTATAACTTACAGGCATGGTTTATTATTCTCGATACTTATCAATTTCACTACTCACGTGAACACATTCCATGCTGGTAACCCTTATCTCTACATACAGGGTAATTTCCCTTTCACTGGTTCTCCTGGACTTATTGGGATGTCCTTCTCTCGGACCTAGTAGTCTTAACTCCTAGTTGTTATTTTCATTGTTCCTTGCGTTATACAGTGCATATGAAACACATGATCAACCCACTAGTCTTGACTGAATCCATCACCATTTCGTTAAGAATTAATCATATCATTTAAATAGGTTTCCCCTCACTGGGTATACTTTCTGGTGATATTCTACTAACACTATTGAATTCAGCCTTTCCCTTCGGCTAGGTATCACAACTCTACTATATCCCTTTCTTCTGGAGCATTAACATATTATAGTAAACATATACTTGGATGACATTGACAATAGTCTCCTTAGTCGCACCTCCCATTCATGCTATGCCATTCTACCCACGAGTCCATTTTCAACTTACGGACCCTTTTACCTTCCGTGACTCCTAATTCGGTTATGAAGTTCGCTTACAAAATTAACTTATCCTTTACGGTCAGTCCTTACCCGACCTACTGGTGATAAGTTCAACATCTCTTCCATATCTCTGTCTACCCAGAAGATGGAAAATTTTAAATGGTCAACCCGTACCCAATATCTAGATTTGATTGACTATTTTTACTCTCTGTTGTTTCTCTGAGTTAGAAAAATTTTCTTATGAATTTCAAATTTTGAGTATCACTGCACTCTACTTTACATTATTGCCTTTGGATTAGCTCCCTCCAATGGCCCATCATACTTAGAGATTACTGTTGGTGACTTCTACCGCGATCATCGTTCCCCGAATGCTTAACAACTCTCAATTGTTTTCCTCCTCCTAAAGTCCCGTTAATGGCCTTCGCTGGTCATCCCATATTATTCGGAGTACGAAGTCTAATCACTCTCACACGTGAATTAGATTCACTAAACTAAATCGCAGGCAAGCGTGAGTCGCATACGCAGTGGAATACCACAATCCTAGAATAAGTCTCTACATCAAAGAACACTAAGATGAAACGTAATAAGCCGTACAGATCCTAAAGGACACTAGAACCTGATGCTCTGATACCACCTGTGACACCTCGCCCAATTAAATATAGGGTGATCATTCCTTTATAAAATTTATAACAGAATGTTCGGTTGGTTCATTCATAGCATCACCGTCTAAAATTTAAATCCAAATAATTTCCTAACATTTAATTATGCTAGTGTCAAAACATTTTCCAATTAAAATTGAAACCAATTAATTTAATACATTCTGAGCATGTAATTATACCATACACAAGAATTCAATGTTGACTGAAACAAATATTGAATAGATAAGACTGGATATAACCTTCCAATTCACGGTTACAAACCAAACCATAAAAATACTCAAACCAACTGAGAAGAACTACAAAGGAAACTGGGTATAACTCTTCTAATGAGAATGGGGGACACATGCCCTAACTGAGATATCTGAACTAGGAACTAAATGAAATGAGAAAAGCGTCTAATCTCAAATAACCCGTAACTTCCACAATAGCTGCAAATCGACAAACCATCCAAGTATCTAGAACGGTGTCCCTGTGGCTGGGCACCTGTACTAATACATATATATATATAGCAAAAGATAGAAGAAATGCAAGAGACGGGTTAAAGCCCGATGTGTAAAATTATTTGTTTTAGCAAGTATTTAAAACTGCATTAAAGCAAGTATTCTATGCATGTTAGTTCGAACTCTCAAATGAGATTCTCACCTCTTGACCAGTGTGCACGCCTAACGTACATATAATCCACCCTAGCCATCCGACATACTTCAAACTATGAAAAGGCTTGTCCTTCAATTTACCCCTCGTAGTAGTATTCCATATTTGATCTCAACATTTTTCATTTTAATTAAGTCTTAACACACTAAAGTCAAGTATTCACTATTTACGTTACTGAAGATTTCACTATCTTAATAATATGATATTGTCTCATTTTAGATATACCAAAAGCATACATATATATCTTTCACTATTATATATATGTATTAACGCAATCTTAAAAGCCTACAATTATCACATTGTAAGTATAACACAAGTATATATAAATATCTACCACTATTATACATATACTAACACAATACCCCAAGGATATACCTGTAGTGCATTGCATACTCTACTATCATGTCCCGGTACATCTCGTACTCAAACAAGGACTATCGGTTCAGAAATCTTCCACGAACCATATAAACAAATCACACATATTGGAGGTGAACATATATCACATACCCGTGGGTCATGCACATACCTACGCTCACATGGTAAGCTGACTTAGTAACTCACAAATAAGCCATTCACAGTCCTATGTTCTTAAGGTACCGATCTAAATCCCCCCGTAAGAACACAAAGATTAGATGGCCCTGATTCGAAATCCGACCTCCCGTGCTAGCAAGTATGGTAGGTATGTCATACACATAACATATCAAATATAGGTATGCACACAACCCATCAAATCAAATGGTATACACACAACCAAATGTCATATTCCATACATAGTATTATTACCACTAAATACTGTCAACATATTTTAAATTACTATATTACCTCTCTCGTAATATATTTCTAAGGATAATATGTCACCCGAAAATTCTTAATACAAAATCATAATCAGTCTGCAATTGACCACTAATTTTTATTCTTATAAGTTCCATATCGTTAGAACTAATATCGTAAGTATTTCTCACTTAATACTCTCGACGCATTTACAATTACGATTATCTCTCTCTCGTAATCTCCAAGGTAATATCACCGTTACGAATATTTGAATCAATACACCTAAACAACTCCCAATAATTCCTCACTATTTTGGGTTCATCGAACACTAATTTTCCTCACTCAAATTTATCGTTTACTAATATAGGGGCAAAATAGGAAATTCCCTAAAAATTACAATCTCGCTCAAACCAGAAAGCCAAGTCGTTTGAAACACTTACACATGTCGCTCGAACCAATCTTTGCGCGACTTCGAGCGACATCCCTACATCGCTCGAACCACTTCTCGCGAGATACCAATCTCGCTCGAATGATGCCCATCGCGCGACTTCGCGCGACATCTCGCGACCTGGGCTGTTTCGTCTTCAACCTTAGACAGCTTCGTTTTTCACCATTTTTCAACCCTAAAACCGCTAAAATATCATCCCAAACTCCAATCAATTATTCCCAAATTGAATCCTAACTTTTTTAAATGAGTTCTAACAATCTAGAATCGTTAAATCATCACTAATCATTAATATAATTCGAAATCCCCAATTTTATTGTCAAGAACCCTAGTTCTTAAATTAATATGCATAACTTCAAATTAAACCCAGATTATTTCATAGAAATCATCCAAATTTTGTAGGCATTATCCTATCTACATATGGTATTCAAATCCTTATCAAATCAGCCCCAATTAATGATACAGTTCTCCAATTTCACCCAAATTAATTTTCATCACAAGGTTTATTAACCTAGACTAACATGAACATAATTATCGGTAATGAAATCGAGCAATAAACACTTGCCTCAATTTCAAAGGTCTGATCCGTTGATGTTGTTGGTATGGATGCGTTCCTCGCGTTCCGATCTAGACGATGGTGGTGGTGTTTGTGCAACGTGGTGAAAATGGCTTCTCCTCCTTTGGAATTTGCTCTCTCTCACCCACTGTGTATCTCTCTTGATTTTGGTTTAACCTAACCATAATTGTCTCCAATTAGCTGATATAATATTCCTCTAATTTTCGTCCATTTAATTCCTCCAAAAATCCAAATTACAAAACTACCCCTACTGGGTGCCGGCTTGGCCTAAAAATGTCCCGGACTCCATATAAAATACCCAGGTAGAGTTTTCTGACTACCTCGACCCTTCCGGACTCAATGGCGTACTCGAAATGAACATTCGAGTTACTTAAAAATAATTTACCTTTATATTCCATTTATTTAATCCTGACACGACTCACACTCGCATCCCGACTTAATATATCAAACTGTCATATTTCTCTATCACAACAAGTTATATAAAATCGTCAATTCAAATTACTTATTCTCACAGTAATATTAAAAATTAATAACTTATCGTCATGCTAGTCGACATTCAAATTTAAATCCGGATTAATAATTAATTCTCACATTTTAATTTAAATAATCCCACAATAATAATAAATCAAGTAATTATTTAAGCCTTAAAAATATGGGGTATTACACATGGTTGAGAGAGGACTAAAGGTGTTTATGGATGACTTTAGTGTTTTTGTCACCTCTTTGGACCTATGTCTATCCAATCTTGAGAAAGTATTAGCCCGATGTGTGGAAAAGAACCTAGTGCTGAATGGAGAGAAATGCCTTTTCATGGTAACTGAGGGTATAGTTCTTGTCCACATCGTGTCATCCAAAGGGATCGAAGTTGATCGAGCAAAAATTGATGTCATAGATGACCTTCCCTCACCAAAATCGCTTAAGGATGTGTGCTCTTTCTTGGGCCTCGCAGGGTTTTATAGAAGGTTCAAAAAGGACTTTAGTGCAATCGCTAGACCCTTAAGCAACCTTCTTATAAAAGGACACCCCATTCGAGTGGAATGAAGCATGACAAAGTTCTTTTGAAAAATTGAAGAGCATGTTTGTTTTCGCACCCATCATGCAATCTCCGGATTGGTCCTTACCATTCGAGCTTATGTGTGATGCAAGTGATTATATGATAGGGACTATTTTGGGTAAAAAAAAGAGGATAAAAATGCTCATGTCATCTACTGCGCTAGCCGTACTCTTACCGGACCACAACTCAACTAATCCACCACGGAGAAGAAATTACTAGCGGTAGTTTTTGCTCTAGACAAATTTTGGTCCTATCTTATCGGTTCTCCCATCACCTGTTTCACCGTCCACGCGGATTTAAAATATCTACTTGCAAAGAAAAATGCAAAGTCGTGCCTCATAAGGTGGACCCTACTACTACAAGAGTTTAATCTCTCCATTAAAGATAAAAAGGAGTAGAAAACGGTGTAGCCGATCACCTCTCACTGCTCTCATCCGACGTACCTAGCGATCCTACACCCATAGATGAGTATTTTCCAGATGAACAACTCTTTACCACTTCATCTTTACCCTGGTTATATAGTGAACTATCTTGTCACGGGAGCCATACCTCCCAATTGGACACCGCAAGATAAGAATAGGTTCATCACTTGGTCGTGCATGTTTTTCTATAATGATCCATTCCTTTTTAAATATTGCGTTGACCAAATCATCCGATGATGCATACCGGATGACTAAATTCTGAAAGTCATCCAATTCTTTCATTTGGAAGCATGTGGAGGCCACTTTTTCGTGAAAAAGACAGCCGCTAAAATTCTCCAAAGCAGTTTGTACTTGCCCACAATGTTTCGGGATGTAAACAATTGTTGCAAATCTTGCGAGAGGTGTCAACGGATAGGGGCGATTACCCGACGATATATGATGCTGCTAACCCCGATTCTTATCAATGAGGTTTTCGATTGCTAGGGTATTGACTTCATGGGCCCTTTTCCCCTTTCTTTTGGATACTTATACATCCTAGTCGCGGTAGACTATGTCTCTAAATAGGTGGAGGCTATAGCTACGAAGACTAATGACAATAAAGTGATGATAAAGTTCCTCCAGGAACACATACTTTCTCGCTCTAGTGCACCTAAAGCGATAATCAGTGATAATGGCACGCACTTTTACAACAAGCCGTTTGAGAAGCTTATAAAAAATTATGGTGTCGTTCACAAAGTTGGAATGACCTATCACCCACAAACGAATGGGAAGGTCGAATGGGCAAATTGTGAGATCAAACACATACTAGAGAGGACCATCAATCATAACTGAAAAGATTGATTCCTTCGACTGAACGATTCACTATGGGCCTACCATACTGCATACAAGAACCCACTCCGAATGTCCCCATTCTCTTTGTGTATGGAAAATCTTTCCATCTTCCCGTTGAGTTGGAGCACAAAGCATATTAGGCAAATAAGAAGGTTAATTACGACAGGGACAAAGCCGGTGAAGTTCGTAAGCTTCAACTAAACGAGTTAGTGTAGATACGCAATGATGTGTATGAGAATGCCAAGATTTCAAAAGCACCGATGAAACTTGCGCATGATAAGATTATTCGATAGAAAGAGTTTCAATCTGAACAAAAGGTACTCCTCTATAACTCCCAGCTTCATCTATTTCCGGGTAAATTGCGGTCCCGTTGGACTGGCCCATTCGTTGTTAAAACCGTTTTTCACCACGGAGCTGTGGAGTTGGATGATCCAAAAGGGGGAACACGTTCAAAGTCAATGGACAACACCTAAAGCCATATGTAGAGGCGTGCGTAGAAGAAATCTACACCATTTGGTTATCGGACCCCGTTTACGGGGTATAGTGAGGTAAATTTGAGAGTTCGTCGCACCCCTGACGTGTATGAGGTGAAATCTTATGTATCATAGGTGCGATTACGTTAAGGTCGTTAGAGTCCTAGTTTTGAGTTGTGATAAGTTAAGGGTAAGCACTAAGTACTAATTTCGAAGGACATTCCTGCAGTTGGAGGATTCTAGAAATTCAGGTATTATGGACTCTTCCGCCCCTGGCCACGCGGACCAGTCCACGTGGGATTACTTAAAAAATAAAAAATAGGACATGGACTGATTCGCCCCTGGGCATGCGTATCGGTCCAGTTCCTGCAACTCTACAACTCCCTAGATTCATCTCCCCAATCCATTCATCTCCCTCCATTTCGTCTCTTCCCTCTTCCCAACCCGATTTCCCTCCAAAATCCTCACCCTTCCCCTTTCCCCACCTATAAATACAACCCTCTCCCACTGTATTTCACCACACCTTTCACTTACTCACATTCTCTCCCTCTCTATTCCATCAGACTCACCCTTCATGGCCAACCAACCACCCCCTAAAAAATACAACTCCACGTTCATTGCTGAAAATCGATCGCTCCCATTCCGTTCCTACGAGGAACAACGTTGGTGTCGCCACTTCTTCAATCACTCCCGGAAACTGCACATTGAGAGATAAGTTCTTTGGGAGGAGCTGCCTGCCAATGTCACTACCCTCTTCATCGCAAAGGGGTGGTGCCATTTCCTCAATGAGTTGTTCGATACCTTCTAAGCCAATGAGGTGCGTTACTCATATGGGTTACTCATCCGCATCGATAATTTTCAAGCCGAGGCGTACGTTGACCAAACCCCCATCCCGTTCTCACTCGACATACTCATCCGCAGGCTGACGGAGAAGGATGTCCCTCACCCATCCCCATTCCAATACCGCAATAACAGCCCGCCCCTAGACAAGGATGTCTGCATTGCCCGTATCACCATTGGCAATCACTAGCTCTGAGGCCCTTTTCCCATTGGCCAACTGGACGACAAAGCACGCATAACCTTCCAAATCGTTTGAGCCAACATTCTACAAATTTCAAACGATTCCATCATGTGCCCTCGTCAAGCCACCCTTATCAACCAACTCTATGACCCAAACTCCACTATCCACTTGGCCCGAACAATATACCAAGATATTTTCCATGCCGCCACGGATGAAAAAGGCGCTGCCCCGCTCCCCTATGCCAGGCTCATCTCATCTCTTCTCGCCGATGCGGCCATTCATCCACCCCTCGTATTTTCGCGTCTGCCAAATCCTTTTGGACAGCTCACCCACACCAAAAGCTCATCGAAAAGGTCCATTCACCAAGCTAAACAGGCTGTCGCTGCTAGTGACGATAGTGATGATGAGGAGTCTCCCGACGAGTCCTCTGACAATGAGATATTAGCGAATGACATGAGCATGGCCGAGGGCAAGGAGCCCGAATACGTGGAAGAGGAGGATCCTGACTATGATCTTCCAGATCGTCACATTGATGCGCACATTTTTGGGCTTAAAACGCAACTCTCGGGGTTTATTGCGCACTATGATGCTAATAGGGAGGAGGAGCAACGCGCTTATAGGCGCGACACGAGCATTATGCATAGGCTTCAGGATCAGATGTTTGAGATGATCTTCAATGCCCCTTCCCCATCCAACATTTATAATCCATATGACCCTAGCGCGCCCAGCAGATCTAACCCCCTGCCCAAGTGAATCATGTATTTGGTGAGTATGTCGGTTGGAATTTTGTTGGTGTGCTTATATGCTTGTATGCTCTTTCCTTTTCATGTACCATAGTCCTTATAAATAAAAATCTGCATTTTCTCCATTTGTTTGTTTTATTTATCGCACTCTTATTTTTCCTTATTAAGATTTTAGTCCTTTTGATTGGAGACAATGCAAAAGTCTAAGTTAGGGGGTGACGAGTGCGTATTTCTAAAACTTCAAAAATTTGCAAAAATGCCAAAAAAATCAGAAAACATCAAAATTTCCAAAAAAATTGAAAAACTTAGAAAAACCAAAAATATTTTTCTTCAAAATAAATAAAAATTGGAATTTCAGTTTTTCAAAACTATCATTAAAATTCGGTTTAAAGTCTCAAATTGTAAAAACATAATGCACAATGCCGAAATTAACCCAATATAGAAATTGAGCGAACATACACGACTTAACAAATAAGTGTGGAGATTAACAAACTCGGTGAGATCCGAGCCTATCCTTTTCGTGAGTGTATAAATCAATCCAAGTTAATGGTTAACTCAAAGCTCTATTCAACATTTAAAAACATCGTTGAAGATCTCAATTCCTTTTATTTGATTGGTTACGAGAAACGTGTGAGATGTTGTCTTGAAAAATGCGCTAAATGAATCTCTAAACTAAAATTCACCTCGAGACGCATATGGTAACGCAACTAATAATTTGGACAATGAAGTAGGCCCTCGTTTGTCACCCAAAAATGTTGGCTAGAAAAAGTCATGAAAAAGTACCCCTTTTTTTGCAACCTGTTTTGAGCCGAATAAAAAAATTTCTTTCGGTTGACAACCTGAAAACACCCAATTAGCCCGGAATTGAGATAGTTGAAAAAGTAAAAATTTAAGTCCGAAAAGTGTAACAAAAAGGGGTAAAAGAATAGAAATGCTCAACAAAAATAGCAAGAAAAGAAAAAATAGGAAAATAAAAAAAAAATGAGCAAAAGCACGAAAACGCACTAATGGAAATCTTAAGAATAGTTTCCAATTCCAAATTTCCCAAACCCATTTTCTTATACCCCTTACACCTTAAAACCTGAAAAAGTTCTAACCAAGTCCAACTTGCAAAATTGGTTACCACGTGGAGAGCTAAAACACAAAAAGATAATAAAAGAGATTAAAGGTGTGAATTAGTAGCGATGTTCCCGTTTCCTTGTAACCATATTCTAATGATGAGATATTTTTACCCCAAAAATTTTCTTCTTTTGAATTTAGTGTGCGTGAACTTGTGTTCATTTGCATTTACTCTTTATATCACGCACACCGAGAGAAATATCCACACTTCCGAGAGATTGGTTTGTGAGAACTTTCCGTGAGAATTTGAATCAAAACGAATTTTTGAAAAAGTAACCTAATGGTCAATCGATGGAAATTTTTGGTTAAATTTATGGCTTCACACATGTGCACTATGATTTTAGACTCCTGAAAATGAATTGATGATTACTATTTTCTGGAAAAGTTTTAATTATACAATTTTTGAGTATTTTCTTTGAGTCGAATTTTTTGGGTATATTCACTGCAAACCCTCATGAGACACAACTCGTCCTACTAGAGTAACTTAGGGGATTAAAGCTTGTTGCATACGATAAATGCAATCCCTTGCCTGCGAAAGTGGTACTCTATCCTAATAAAATGATTTTCACGAGTTGAGCTGTAATTGAATCCTTTTACATTACTCGAGACACACTAAATTCAAAGTTAGGGGGGTTTGATTAGGCAATAATTCTTCCAATATTACTCCCTGCTTTAGTACCTTTTAGCATCCCGAATAATGCAATTGCTCTTGAATTATCTCATTTATATTCTACTGACCTTTCTACATAGTATTGCGAGTTTTGTGCTTTTTCCTGGTCATTTACAGGTATTTATTGATAAGGAAAGAAAGGAGAAAATCAAAGCAAAAGAATAATTCATAGAAGAAAAATCAGAAGGGAAAAATCATAATTTCCATCCGAAATCCGGAAGAAGAACCAACATCAAAGTTAAATATCTCAATTCAACGAGTGTATAGGAAGAAACGACATCCAATTCCGAGTTCGAGGGAAGAAGTTACGGGGTTCTAAAGATGTGAGAAATTAAAGAGATATTGAGGAGAAATTGAAGAGAATTTAAATACCAACTGCGAACCGATCCTATTTCCAAAATAAAAGGACCGATTTGGCCCCTCAAAACCTACTGGCAAAAATGACAAGGGGGATCGATCCTATTTCCAAAATAAAAGGACTGGTACGGATCCTCAACACTGACTGGAAAAATTGCCATTGCGGACCGATCCCATTTATTAGAAAAAAGGATTGATCCGAATTTGAAAAAGGACCGGTCCACCACTGAAAGCTTGTACCGGTCCGCCGAAGATAATTCTTAATTTTCTTGTTCCGATTTTAGACTTTGATTCAGCTACAACTCTGGATTTTTCGTGATGTATTTAATCTTTAGTTATTTTTAATTGAAGGAGTTCGATTTTTAGGTTAGATAAGTAGGAGTAGAGGGTTTTGTAATTAAAACCCTAGTTTTCGATAAGAAGATTTTGCTGTAAGGATTTGAGTTTAATTTATGCAATTCAAGTAACACATTTCCTTTAATTTTCGATTGCTCGTTAGTTTTAATTGATGATCTTGAATTTGAAATTCTCCTTTCATTTAGTTTCTTTAGATTTTAAGTTTTCTTTCTTAAAAACCATGTTTTTCTCTAAGTTAATTATGTCTTGCTAATTTTCTAAAGGTTGGAGTGCATGACCCCCACCCAATGTAATTCACGATAGTGAAAATAAACTTTTGAAATAAAATCTTAGATGAATCGTGTTGTATAACTGGTGCAACCATCGTAGGAATTTTGATATCTTTTTCCCTATGTAACCGGGATGCTTAAGAGTGCGACACACTTATTGGTTAATGCGACACCACTTTACTCGTCCTTTGCTTACATACTGTGCGGGCTACGATCCCTCATATGTGTAATACTTGGGAGTACTAATAATCGGGTTCGTTTAAAGTTCTAATTCTGAATCTAGTATCCTACAAAGTGAATTACTAGGGCGTGGGGGATTGTAACCCGAC
Organism: Sambucus nigra; assembly: GCA_949130495.1. NCBI lineage: Eukaryota > Viridiplantae > Streptophyta > Magnoliopsida > Dipsacales > Adoxaceae > Sambucus > Sambucus nigra. The sequence goes on along the minus strand of OX422221.1, from coordinate 140,304,392 downwards.
CTATTTTTCTCATCTCATAGTTAAATTTTTAGTCCAATTGTCATCTACTTTTTGCTTAATTAGCATAGTTGCATTTTATTTATTCTAGTTTCATTGGTTAATCATTCCCCAATTTGCATCTAGTTGTAGTGTTTTGTTTCCCAAAATCACCTTTTCGTTCTTTCTAGAGTCAAAGCTAAGATTTCCTCATCTTTCCAACGTTGTGGACTTCGTTCGTCCATTTTCCTTGAGGATAGATACCCAACTTATCGGATTATTACTTGAGTGATAGGCTTGCACTTCAGCCTAGATAGCACGCACTCAGATACACATTTGTGGTCGCGTCATTTTCTTCCAAATGGAGCCGAATAAGAATGTGCTGATCATCCAACAAACCTATAGTAAAACCTTCTCTAAGAGAAAAAGTTTGAAAATCTTTATGATTAGCTTCTGGAGGAGGCCGACCATAGAAAAATTTCCCCACAAGTGAGTGACAAAAAGAAGACGCCAATCTAAAAATATCCTCATCCTCAAATTATAGAGTAGGTTTACCATTGTACGAGCATGATTGTTTGATGATAGAGCTTGTTTGGGTTGAGGATTATAAAATAGATGCAAATGATTTATTTGCTTCCTTTGATAAGTCAGGAGAGCATTTATATTGCAAAGGTTTGGTGGGGATAGTATGGCAGTCTAGAATAAGATCCACCACCACACACACACACACACAGGGGGGGGGGGGGAGAGAGAGAGAGAGAGTATTTATATTGTAATATTATGAATACTATGTTATACTATAGCTTGTTTTTATTTCAGTGAGTATGTAGTTTACTTTCTTAACATCTTTTTCATTCACTTCTTTATTCTTTCTTATTTTGTATGTCCATTCAATAACAAAAGGGGGATATATTATGATTGACAGGGAAAATCAATTTGAGATAAAAGAAAGCTAACTATGTTAGGGGGAGAGAAGCTTAGGTTCAAGTGTTGTACTTGTAATACCCCATATCTTTTAGAATCAAATATTTAATTGATGATTAATTTTTACTCGGGTCAATTAACATGTAATTTATTGATTTAATTGGTTTGGATTAATAACCAGAATTTAAAATGAGAATTTTGAATAATTTGTAGACGACTTGTAAATTAAATTAACTCGGTTATAATTAATTTGATATTGAGAGCTGGTATGGTTAAACTGGTCTTTGGGGGAATAAACAGGTTTGAAATAGTATTTTTAATGTGGAAAATTGGGTCCATGGGTAGGTATACCTTTGGACCAAGTTTTGAGATTATCTTGTTAATGGTTTGGGCTTATTTGGGGGTCCAAAAATGGGCCCATAGTAGACATGTGGGGTTAGGGTTATAAATAGGTTAATAACCCTCATTAAACATAATACATCATAATTCAAACATATCGTTGATAGACAAGGTTTGGGATAAGAGGACGAACACGTAAGAGGATATAATCAAAGATCAAGCTACGTTTAAGGCAATAAATATTATCTTGCTTATGGTATTAATGTAATCCATTCATGACTTTAATCCGTGTGTATAAATCAGTTAGTTAAGATCATTCTAGTATGGTTTCAATTATGATTTTGATTTCAATACACCAAATGGTATATTTTGTCACTGAAATTCGGATTAGGTGTATTGAAATCAAAATCATAATTGAAAATTTACGAATGTCACAGCCATTAACAGTGACAATGTGTAAATCAGGAGATCTTGTAAAAACTACCATCGAGAATGATCGTAACATTTTCTTTTTCAGAGTATGTCAAGGCTAAAATTAGTGAAAAAATTTATCCCGAATTTGTCACGGCCTGTGATGATGACTAATTCAAAAACCTAATTCCATCACCCTTGATTCTTTCACAGCTTAAGACCATGATAAAAACCATTTGTTATGGCCTCAGTCAGGACGAAATATTTAATTTGGTGTAATGTTTAAACATATTATTTGAATATTTAAATTGATGTTAAGTAAACCTATATTTATGCTAAAACTCGTGTTTAACTTAGAACTAATTTGCTTATAATGTAGGAAACCCTTAATTAAAATGTTTTGAATCATTATATGTTTAAAATACAATTCGTTTTAGAGTTTTAATTATTTATTAATGAGTAATCACATGTTTCATTGAAGTATTTATTTTAATCGAATATTAAGTTTCCCCAATTGAACAAGGAAGTTAGTGTTAGAATGCCATTATATGAATTTGAACCCTTAATTATGTTGGAATCATATTAAATCTAGTAAGAACTTGTTATAAACAATAACCCCTAACTTATATGTATGGGGTACTGGGTGTTGGTTGTTTTAAAGGCTTTAGAATGATATTGGAATATTTTGGGGCATCCATTAGGGCAAAACTCAATTACTGGACTCATTGGATCGATCCGGCCTAGGCCCGGATCGATTCGTCTCTCTAAATTTTTTATTTTGGGACAAGATTTAGGGTTTAGTGAGTGTGGCTTATTTTAGGATGCCTAGGTTGGGGTATATTTATATACAATGAGGTGTGTGTACATATATATATATATATATATATATATATATATATATACACATACATGCACATATAATATATACCGTAATAAACTAAAAGGAGTTAAAGGCCAGGTTTTTATTAGGGTTTGAGTATATTAAACCTATAATTATTACTATAATCTTGTATGGAGATTTGGACGTGCATTGGGTATATTAGTGTTATGCTATATCCTACGTGTGAATTATGGTAATTATAATTATGTATATACATAGTGGGGTTTGTTACCCATTGGGACCACATGGTTGAGGTGGGGTAGTTCAAGTGTGATCAGTTGTATTAGGGTGTAGTACCATATGCTTTGGATTATATTTGTATACATAGATATTGTGAATACATATATATTCGTACACATATATATGTAGGAGTGTGTGTGTGTGTGTGTATATATATATATATATATATATATATATATATATATATATATATATATATATAATGTTTATTAGACTATGGGAGTAGTCACATGTATAAGTATAAGAGTATATTTATATGTGGATATTTAGTCTGATTATTAGGACAATATAAATATGATAATGGTAAATACCTATGAGTGGGGATTATGTGTAGTTTAACAAAGGAAATTTTGTGCTTTGGAGGTTATGTACATTTTGGTACATTTATTGGTATACACGTATATCTATATACGGGACTCAATTATAGCTATGAGATTAATTTGGAAATATATAGGTAAATGTAAAACATAAGTAACGAAGGTGTACATAACTTGTAAACTATTAAAATATATTGTGTATGGGTTTATCATAATGAATAAAGAATTGTTAACTATATGTGATTATGGTATATCCATAGCATGTCCATCCTGAATTCGGTGCAGAGGAGGATCTCCCGAGGAGGATCCCTCTTTACTTCCCCCTTTTCGGCATGTGCATGGGATTGAATCCTTTCTCGGAGAACTCGACCATCATCTATGTGGTGTAATATGTAGAGATAAAGTCTCCATCCTATTTTGCACAAAAAAGGTAAAAGAAATGTTACGGTCGAGAGAGAACGACATCAAGGACAATAGTGATTCTTGCACAACCAAGTAGTTTAAGGGTCAAAGGACTAAGTTACAAAACGGTAAGGTGTTTGGCACCCACCCACCCTTTCAGTCTCTCATGGCCATGTGTTAGTCTTTTCTTGTTAAAGTCCGTGATGTGTGTGCTTATGTGCATAATATAAATGGAGAATGGAATTGCTCAACTTGCGTCATGGACAAAGGTGAAGTTAGGTCATCTATAGGAGTGTTCCCAAAATAATTGTTCAAAGTATAATGCAAGTGTTTATCGATTCATAAGTCGTTATAGAAAAACAAATGTGTATATTAAAAAAGACACAAGCAAGCAAGCATATAATATATAATAAGACAAATGTAACAAATGTATATGGGAGGACACAAGTCTAGATACTTACCCAAGACACCTACGTAGACCGAGGGGGAATTAAAGTCCACATAGTTTGAAGATAATACATGGTGGGGTTTACCCCATAAATCCAACCGGGACTTTTATTATGTGTGTGTGTGTGTGTGTGTAGAAGAAGGTGTTTTAGTGTGAGAAAATGTATGAGAATTACCCATTTAGAATATACAATTAAACCCTCGATTTCTTCTATTAGGTTTTTTCCTTAAAATAAAGCATGTGCAAATACGAATAAAATAAGGTTTGAAATTAAGGTGTATGATGTAATGAAATAAACTACTAAAGTGAAAATAAAGTGATTAATACTAAAACAAGATAATTTAAAGACAATAGTGAAGAGTCAGACCTTCTTATAAAGACATATAATGGATCTTGATTGTAGATTCATTGATCTCATGCCAAGGTGATGGTGGTATGAGGATATGGGTGAGAATTTGCTTAAAAGGTATGAAAAGGATGGAGGGAATGTGGGAAATGGGCTTTTTAAGAGGGGAACAACTCTTAATTCGAGAGAATGTTCTCTAAATTGCTGAGAGGGATGTTTAGGGATTATTTTCAAAGCGAGGTTATGGCCTCTATTTATAGGGACAAGAAGGGAACCGATCTTATGGTCCTAGACCTTCCTATCAGCATACAACCCCAGACACACTGCAGATATGTAGGGTCTTAAAGGTGCCATTCGACAGTCTGAGGATAGTTTTTCAGAAAAATGAGTGTAAAATGCGAACCATAAGTCAAAATTGACCCGGGACAAACAGTTGGAAAGGTTATTCAAGACTTTTGAGAATCCACTAAACCACTCCCAGGTTTGGGAGTTGATCGAAGTCAAACGGGGATCGAAATTGGCCATTGGTTATCGGACAGGAAATTCTCGAATGAAAATGGATCATTCATTCGAACCGTAAGGCTGATTTATGCACGGGATAGAATGTTTGAATGAGTATTCAAAGCCCATTGAGATTTCATTCAGCTTCGTACATTTCGAAGAGTTAACCAAGGTCAATAGGGGCAAAATCACTCGGTGACCCTTTGGAGTAAAATGGATCGTTCGTCAATTTCATAAGGCCGATTCATGCACAGGGTGGACCGTTGGAAAAAATATTCAAAACCCTTTAAGGATTCATTGAGCTTCCTTCAAGCTAAAGATTTAGCCGACGTAAAACAGGGCTCGAGAGTGCCCGATGGCCTTGAAATTAGTTTTCTGGATAAAACAAATCATCCATTCGTACCATAAGGCCGATTTATGCAAAGGGGGTATTCAGAGCCATTTAAAGATTCATTAAGCTTTCGCTCAGGCGAGAAATTTGAACAAAATTAAATGAGGCCTGCGAGCGCCTAGTGGACTCTAGATCAGTTTTTGATAGTAAAATGGACCGTTCGTCTGAATCGTAATGCCAATTTGCACATGGGGTGGACCGTCAAAAAATGGATTTCTAGCCCTTCAAAGATTCATTGAGCTTTCTCTTAGGCGAGAAATTTTACTAGAATTGAATGGGGCAGAAGAGTGCCTGGTAGACTCTAGATTTATACTCATGGTATGGCCTAGGGCTTACAGTGAAAGAGTGAGTGTTAGGGATCACTGGAGGTTCTTAGGGGGTCTTATGATGGGGTGTCTACACGTAGTGATGGGTTTTATTAGATTAATAAAAATTTTGTATGGATTAAATGAGAGGCTTGAGTTGGGATATCGCATGCCCGATGGAAGATTATGCTCTAGGCCAATCTTCTTAATGATATATGGTATGCATTGGCTTAATACTCTTTGAGTTTGTCTATTTGTTGGACAATAGACATTATGATTTGGGTAAATACTACTTATTGGGTCACTTCAATACAGCTGATTTCTCTGGGTCGACATAATATATGTATATTATATAGTGTATACATATATTAATTTGGTTATTTTCTTTGGTAGTCTTTTACCATTATCTCTGATAAGAGACCCATCTAAACAAAAGTGTATTCGGCTGGGGGGGTCCTATTTGGATTTTGTTAACGAGACATACCACTCATGTGTCTAGTTCGGTTAAGATTTATGAGCTATTGGGTATGATATACTTAAGACTTATTAGTTATAGATACTTGAATATTTGGATATTAATATTATATATTTTGAGTCTTGGGCTGACAGATCTTAATGACCAACCAAGTTAAGCAGAAGTGTATCGAGTGGGGGTGGGGAGAAGGGTTCCTTATTTGGATTCGCTCATGAGACGTCTTACGCATGGATCATAGTAAGGTTTGGAATTGAGAGATGGTTGGGAACTAGAATATCATCATATTATATTTATGTGGATATATAGCCTTAGTACGGTAAAGTATGGATAGGTACGGTTAGTTAGAATTGTATTAGGTTAAAATATAGGTGAGTTATAATTTTTGAAAGGGTTGATGTATGACGAAATAGGGATTAAATGTTTTGAATCTAATACTATTAAGTAATATATATTTCTTGAAAGGTTGGGGCCCTGACCCAAATCTATGCATATATTTCCCCAGGGTGTTATTATTATTTAAGAGTAGTAGCTCTAAGCAGTTAGAGTTGAAGCGGTCAGAGATCCCGTTCATCATCCTTATGGTAGGAGTTGTTAGTGCATTTCAGTTTGTATTATAATAGTTCATTTTGTATTCAGGAGTTTATATTTGAATTGAGGTGGTTCCAATTACTTTTATTATAGTTTTGAGACTTTTGTATTATTCGAAACTCATTATAGTGGATTCAGTTTTATTAGAGACTTATTCATTTACTGCATCTTATTTATTTATATTATTTTCCTTTATTATTTTTATGTTGTGAATGTTTTTTATTTACCATCATTTTTATTTATTATTTATTATTTATTATTGATATTGAGAATGAAATAAACTGATTAGCATACATTACCCTTGGCTTGTCAGCTTAATCAACTATATGTGAAAAAATAGGGCGTGTTGCATTACCTTTAGTGGATGAGGGTTTTATGCTAACATGTTTGGGAGACTCTAGTAAAGGTGAGTACATTTATCATTTTGCGATTAGATGAATACGTTAAAGTGACATATATTTTAGTTCATCATATTGCTTATGGTTTCGCTATCTTTGGATGAACAATTAGTATTTTGATATGTTTACTAGTGTCTTACAAGATAAAATATACAAGAGACCTTTCAAGGTAGTTTGAGAATATTGTGTCTTTTTATTCTTATAAACATAATTTTTATCTTTTGTGACTTTGGTCTGGAGAGTCGTGTCATAGACGATAGATTTGATTCATTTACTTGTAATCTTTATTTCGTACGTTTTGTGACACAATAGACACAGGGGGAGATTCTAAGAGAATATGTATGCTGATGAAACTTCGGCCTTTTAGGTTGTCTTATGTCATTTCCAAAACACATTTTGAGTCATAGTCTAAGAGCTATCCGTAAAGCTTCGCGTACATGATTCTAAGAGCATAATTCACCAAATATTTATCACGACATCTTCCCAAAGTACTTAGATTTGAGCCCTTTGGTTATATACTTAAATTGAAAGATATTTTAAACTAAACTTGTGATTTTGAGAGTTCCAAATAATTCTTGTGTATTTATAAAACTTCTTGCATAGGTTTGGACAACTATTCTGGGTTTTGAAATGGTTCTATAAAACTAGGCAAACGCTAGTCACAATCATGACATACATTGCTTCAGCAAAGAGATCCTTTCACTAGTCATAACTCGAGGATTTTCTTGTGACTTTTTTCCTCATCTCTATATTGACCATGTTCTCTAAATCTTCACTTCAATGAAGTAAATCTTTGCTTCATTGAAGGTGACACTAACTATTTACAGGATTATTTTTTAGATTTCTTTGCGATATTTTCTTTTTTGTCCATATCTGTTGGATATATTGGAAATAAATATTATTTTTGTGGCAAGTATTTCTTAAAAATTTAAGAGTTGTTATCCACAAGCTTTAAATCCTATTTAAGTCCTTCTTATGTCCACAAACAAGTTAATATTTTGAAATTTATTTTATCAATATAAAAGAAATAAGATTTTCTAGATACCTAAACCTAATGAGTTTGTAAAAATAATTTGAAACATTTTGAGGTTAAACTTACAATATTTACTTGTTCTTCAAATTGATGTTTCCTTTTATTCTTGAATATTTTCTTTACTTTGAGTTATATACATTTGATGAGATTTTTGATTGAGAATTTTCAACACCATCAACCAATAGGTCATCCTTACATATTCTCGGTGTTAGTACTTAGACACTCTTGGTTTCATTTTATTTCGAGAAAATTTAACTTCAAAACTTTCAAAGAATTTTTTTTGATAGTTCAAAAGGCGAATAAAGTTGACACGTAACAATATGGCGAGTGGTTGGATGTAATACACTATTTCTCTTCTCACTACAAGGTTGAAAAAGTTTGTTGTGGAGGTTGTGCATGTTGAGTTAATGAGTGGTTCAGGTTTGTAAGTAATTTATCCTTTATCCTTTATTTTATAAGTTTTTCCTTATATAAATACCATCTCAAGTGTAAGAATTACTTTTCCTCACATAAATCCACATATCGAAGATAGGTCATCTGGGCCCATAAAGTGAAGTCTTAATGCATTATTTTTTCTTCTTATCATCATCATCATCATCTACTTCTTCTTCTTCTTCTTCTTCTTCTTCTTCTTCTTCTTCTTCTTCTTCTTCTTCTTCTTCTTCTTCTTCTTCTTCTTCTTCTTCAATCCATTAATTACAACTGAAAAATAAGAAACAACACATAGCTTTACAGTTTTTTCATGTTCCAGAATAAATAAAAACTAGAAAATGACATTATCATATGATAGTTTACCTTTATTACATATCATGTTCTCATTAACTATAAGATTATCTCTCATATTGTTGGTTTCATTAACATGTTTACTTTACAGTTGATCATATTTATATCCTCTATATGTTTCTTATTTCTTTCCTTTGTCTCATCCATGACAAAGGTGGGGAGAAATATGTATATAGGGGGATTACTGAATTTGAACATGTTTGTAACCTCCTAGTAGTTTTATCTATTATCCTTAGGACGAGTGTTTCGGTGTTATATTACATTTATTAAGATAAATTTCATAGTTAGGAGAAGTGATCTTTAATTGTTTGATGAGTACTTTTATATTGCCTTATCTACGTGATTAATATTTTTACTCATATGTTGTCATTGTCTTTACATTACACATTGGTATTAAGTGTACATGAACAAGAGCTATTTGAAGATTGTTTGAGCATCTTTTATTTAAATATTTATTAAGGTATTTTTCTAACTTTTATGCCTTTGGTCGAACGACTCCTGTCATTCTTTATAGATCTGATTAATTTATTGTAATTTATATTTTTGTTTATATTATCTTAGATTTCAATAAAATGGGACATTATATGGTGTAGAATACTTATTGTACCTTCAATATTTCTCTTGTATATAATTCATTGATCAAAACACTATTTGAGTCTTGTAGATCAGGTCTTCAAAAATATTCATTGATACAGGTCGTTTATGATTGAACATACATACCATATACTTGAGTACAAAACCTTAGGATAAAGGCTTATTGTACTAGCAAACATAAATTCAATCCAATGGTTAAAACATTTTGGTAAATGGAAATTTTAATTTTAATTTAGCCTTGTTATTTTTAGATTAAAAAATATGATATATGTATACTCTTCGTATAAAAATTATATTTATTAATGAATATTGAGCATATAAAATAATTTCTCATAGGTTGAACATAAGTCTTCTATAAGTCATATCCATCGTTGTAGGAAAGCTATGATTTTCTAGTGGGAGATCCAAAAAAAATAAGAACATTTCCATGTGTCATTTTACGACTTCATCACTTGTATCTATTCACAACAATGAATTCCTTAGATCTAGTGAATCTCACTTCGCTCCTGCAAGAACCTAAATCGTGCATCCCAAAATGTATAAATTACTTCACGACCTAGGTATTCTACTCACTAACGAATCTTATCTTCTTTGCCGCAACTTACTGGCAAACTTGTCGATGAAGAACTTGAGAGGCTTAGTGGTACATTTCATTATAATAGATTGGGCCAAGGGCCTTGTTGATGCAAAAAACTAGATTATATCTAATTAGTCAATCACATATAAATAAGACAAAGGATTTTTAAAGTTGTTCAGTCTTATAAAAATGGCCTACGCCCACTATTTTGTATTGCTAACTATTTGTCTTGAATCTCGATAATAGTTTTACCAAGAGATCCGAAGTCCCTTCCTTATGAGGAGGTTAAAATGTATTTATAGCCTTGAGGCTGTACATATAAAAAGGTAATGCGCTGTTATCTAGAAAATATACCGTAGTTGCCTTTTGGTTTTCTTGATGTGGATGATCTGCATGCTAAGTAGCTCAGATCGCTTAAGTTGCTCTGCATACTAAGTAGCTCAGACCGTTTAAGTTGCTCAGTAGGCTTAAGTAGCTCGGATCGCTTAAGTTGCTCGGTAGCTGGGAGCACCTAAGTATGCTACTCGTTGAATGTATTCGTATTTGCCACGTAAGTTGACACGTGTCTTCATATGATTGGTCCACATCAACAGACTAAATTTGGTATCAACAGAAGCCCCCAACGTTTCACAATTGAGGTTGAAGAAGAGTGTGGAAAATTTTACTTGAAAGCTGCTCGAAACACTGGTCTTCAGAGATTAGGGAAATTTTTATTGTATATGATTACTTTTAAGCGCATAATATCAAACTTGGTAAATATTTTGAATTTTTCATGATCGCTTCGATATTTGTGCCTTTTTCTTCTTTTAGTCGCCAGAAATGCAAACGTCTTTCCTTGTAATCATTGCTTTTCTCTTTTCCCGAGGTAAAGTATTTAAGTGCGACAGAAATCCCATCGTCTTCTACTTTTCAAATTTGTATTTCTGAACTCTTCATTTTCTCTTTATCTCGTGCATTCGTTATTTCCATCATTCATTGTCAACCGACCTCTATTTGTTCTGTAAGATTTTCTTCCTTCTTCTTTATTTAATTTTTTCACCATGGTTTATCTTGTTGAATTATTGGATCAATTTTGGACTGATTTTTCAATCCCTTCGTGGGTTATTTTGGTAGAACTTTCTTGTCCTTCTGATTTATTTTCTTTGGCTGAGGGAAACTGGTTCCCAAGTCTTTTTGTAGTTGAGTGTGTCTTTTCTTTCCCGCTAAATCCCCTATGTTTGGAGTTTTGCCAATATTTCGATATTGTACCTGCAAGAGTAGCTCCAAATACATAGAGGATAGTTAATGGCGTACATGGGTTGAATCAACTTCATGGAACTCATTTGGGAATTCCAGAAATTATGTATTGCTATAGATGGGTTACGAGTGACACTACTTTCTATTTAAAAACTAGGTTTTCGAATAGAGCTTTAGTTGTCAATCTTCCCAATGCCAATAGGGACTATTTTGATCATGGGGTTATGATGAAAAATTGGTAATACCCTCCATTAAATGGAAATGATGCCAAGGTCCTAGGTGCTCGCTTTATGGCAATGGGATAGGTTGTTTTTATTTTTAAAATCTTATTTTCTTTGTATTCGATGAAATGCATCGCTGACATTAATTTTGTTTGTTGCAGTTGACAGTAAAAAGAAGCCTCCAAAAGAGACTGGCATTAACATAAAACATTTAAAACTTATCTGGGGCTTGCATCAATTAGTTGTCGAAGAGCATGTGAGGTCTGCTTCATATTTTTTGAGATACAGAAGCTCCACTTCATCTTTTATTGCTCGTCCTGTGGTGGTTGATCTTGATCGGTTAGCAACTTCTGAAATCAGTGTGAAAGGATCTTCTTCTGATTGAAGTACTCCTATTACTGATCTGATGAATAAGAGGAAAGCTCCCGTATTTTTTGACAAGTATACCTTTGCCACTGAAGAGGCAAAAAAGAACAGATAAGATGCCCCAGATGAGGGAAAAAAATATATAGATGTACCTCCCTCTACTGCTGCTAAGGAAACTGGTAAGAAGCCCCCTGTGCCTCTAAAAAAGATAGCACCTTAGAGTGAAACTGTTGCCATTTCACAAATAGAGATAATACCTTTAATTGAAAGTGTTCCTGCTCCTCTGAGGAGATTGAAAAGAAGTTCCACTGAGAGACCTATTGACCCTATCTCTTAACCTTCAAATGTTCAAGGTAATGTTCCAGCTCTTATTCCTTCGAGCTTTGCTATGGGTTTGATCATATCTTGGACTGTCCCAGAATTCCAAGGCATTGAAGACACCTTTTCTTGTGAGAGAATTACTACTTTGGTTGCTCAACACATTACATCAGTAAGTATCGTTAGCCTGAGTCCTTTATCTTCTAGTACTATATTCATATATTGAATTAAAATTCTTCCTCTTTTCAGCTCGTGCGTGTTTCAATAGTATTTTGAAGAAAGATGAAGCCATCCGAGCTTCCACCTCCTCGGGTGGGATAGAAGAAGCTTTTGCTAGATTAACTCAATCTTTGAAGGAATCTCGTCAGAACTACGAGGAAGATAAAAATGCATGGGAGAAATAATTCAAGTCTGTTGAACTAAGCCGAGATCAAGCTGTGACTGCCTCCAAAGAGTTGGAGAAGAAATTAAAGGATGCTGAACAACGTAAAAAAGAGCTTGAAGTCAAGCTTAAATATGCTGAGGAAAATGTTTCTAAGCTTCAAGATGCTGAGCGACATAAGACAGAGGTAGAAGAAAAACTAAATTCTGCCGAGGAGCTCCTTAGGGAAAGGACTTCCTCAGAGAGAGCAAAAAGAAAAGTTATTGTTAAAAAATCTTTTAGTGATGGTTGGGATAAGGGTTGGAATAAGGCCCTGGCTGTTATGTCTTCTCAAATGGAGTATGCTAGTGTTAAATATTTTAGGGATGGATGGATAGAAGCTTTAAAGAAATTGAAGGTTGCTAAAAATTCTGAGTTGTTCTAGGAGCATACTCATGGCCCTCCTCCCTCTCCTGGAGAAGAAGAAGATGAAGATGCATCGGATGAGTCTTCTACAATGATAGGAGAGAAGGTCCATGTTGTTACTATTATTCAACCCTCTCAGCAAGTCCAATAAGCTAGCACATCTGTCGAGCAACTGCCATTGCTCTCCGACCAACCAACCCCTTCATCCAAACTGTTCGAAGAAGTCATAGGAAATAAGGAGAATGTGTAAAGATGTTCGGGTCTTTTATTGCGTTGTTTTTTGGATGTAAACATGAACTGTATTTCCTTTGTTGTGATGAATAAAAAATGAACTTTTGTTGTTCGTCTGGAATTTCTCTCTTACTTTCTCTGTTCGCATCATTGTTGATTTTGTTTTTCATTTTCTCTTTGCTAGTTTGTGGCCAGGATGGAACTCTTATCAACTAATGATACCGAGTTGATGAAGAAGTGCAATGACTATTTTAAAGCTGGTCATGCAGACCTTACTGAGGCCCAAATAATTGACATCCTCAGATCAGGTGCCTCTGAATGAGCAATTGATGCTTACCAGCACTTGAAGTGCCTACTTGATCGTGCTGTAACCAATAATGTAGCTTATTACAATAAGTAGGCACTTGGAGTTCTTCGATCGTTTCTTGCAAAGTCTCACAGTTCTTGATTTGCCTGTGCATCCCTTCAAACTTGACCTTAGTTGTATTACATCCCGTGCCATCCCTCGGATTTTGATCTCCAAGTATCTCTGTGATTATAGTCTTTATTCAAAATTTGAGATATCTCATCCAGAGCACTTGCTTGATCGACCATCCATAATGAATGTCAGAATGTTGCGAGATATAAACTTTATAAACTCTCCTTATGCGTTAGATGACTCTCCAGCTGGGTTGGAACCTATTTCAAATGCAGAGGGAAAGAAACCCATAGAATAGAACATTTGTAATGAATCAAATTTCATATCTTATGTAATCTTCTTTGTTTTAATAAATAAAGACTTAGTCTTTTACAATTTCATTTTCTTTGAAATAATTTGTAGAATGTCCTCGTTTATTCGTTGGTGAATATATATATATATATATACATATATATATATATATATATATATACATATATATATATATATACATATATATATATATATATAGAAGGACGAAAACATTTTGTTTCGTTTTTAGACAATGGAACTTATCCCATTTGTTGTTTGATTATAGTGACTTGTCACTCTTTGGGCCTAAGCAATGGAATGATTTTCATCCCATGTTCTTTCTTAGTTGTAGTAATCTCGTCAGGATTACCTTGTTGCCTAGACAGTGGATGCCCCGGGAGGTCATCCATATTCTTGCCTAGTTTGGTACCAACAAACCGGAGTTGGTGGTTATTGAATTACCGACCAACCGGAGTTGGTGGTTAATGAATTGCCGACCAACCAGAGTTGGTGGTTAATGAATTTCTGACCAACCGGAGTTGGTGGTTAATGAATTACCGACCAATCGGAGTTGATGGTTAATGAATTACCTACCAATCGGAGTTGGTGGTTGCTGAATTGTCGACCAACCAGAGTTGGTGGTTAATGAATTGCCGACTAATCGGAGTTGGTGGTTGCTGGATTGTCGACCAACCGAAGTTGGTGGTTGCTGCTTTAAATTTGTGTTTGTGTAGTGTGCAGCACTAATATTCCGAAAAAATTATAACAAAGGAGGAAATATGGGCGAAACATCACTTTATTCATATTGAAAGAAATGTATTACATATGGATTTTAATTACTGATAGTACTTGCGCAGATGCTCTGGATTCCATGCATTCTTGAATTCTTCTCCTTTCAAAGTTTTAATTCTGTATGTCCTAGGACGAACAACTTCAATTATTCTATAAGATCCATGCCAGTTGGCCTCCAGTTTATTATGATTTTAGATCACTTTCTTCAGCACATAATCCCCCTCTTTCAGATCGCACTTCTTCACTATTTTATTCTAGAACAAGGTTATTTGTTGTTGGTATGCTGCATTCCTGATTGCTGGTTCTTCTCTAACTTCTTCAAGAATATCCAGGTCTACTCGTCTCATCAATTCGCTTATAGGAGAATTGAAATTAAGCACCCTATGTGTGGGTAAACCCAATTCATCAGGTATGACAGCCTCACTCCCAAATGTCAACATGTATAGAGACTCCCCAATTGTTGTTCATGGTGTAGTGCGATAAGCCCACAACACAGAGTGTAGCTCGTTAATCCAAT
Organism: Sambucus nigra; assembly: GCA_949130495.1. NCBI lineage: Eukaryota > Viridiplantae > Streptophyta > Magnoliopsida > Dipsacales > Adoxaceae > Sambucus > Sambucus nigra. The sequence goes on along the minus strand of OX422221.1, from coordinate 140,289,287 downwards.
TTCCCTTTGCATCATCAAGCCATTTTTTTCAAACCATTTAGTAGGGTCTTGTTTGTCACTTCAGTTTTCCCATTGCTCTGGGCATGGCTTGGCACGAAGTGGATCTTCAGTACATTGGATTGATGATAATATATAATGAATTCCTCGTTGTCAAATTGGGTTCCATAGTCAGTAGTGAATGCATGTGGGATACCATATCTGTAAATAATACTCTTCCAAATAAATTGATAGACTTTGTCATATGTCATATCAATGAGAGGCTCAACTTCCACCCATTTGGTAAAATAATCAACAACAAACACGAGGTATTTGAATCTTCCTTTGGTCGTTGGAAGTGGCCCGACCAAGTCTATCCCCCACATGGCGAATGGACAAGGGGACGTGATGGGTGTTAACAATGCTTGAGGAGTTCTTTGTATGGAAGAGAAATGTTGGCATTTATCGCATTTCTTAGCATAAGCGGCGCAATCATCTCTCATCGTTGGCCAGTAATACCCCTGCGTTGTTATCTTTTGCAAAAGTGTTCGACCTGCTACATGGGCTCCGTAGGACCCTTCGTGAGCCTCTTCAATCAATTCTTTCACTTTGGAGGGATGGACACATCTTTGTAGTCCTGCTATAACTCCTCTTCTATACAAAATGCCACTAGTCAATACATAATGAGCAGTTTTAAATTTTAGTTTCTTGGCTGTGAGTTTATCAAGTTGCACAGTCCCTTCTTCAATATAGGCCCTGATGGGATCCATCCAGGATGGTCCCAAGTCGAGGGCAATAAAGTTAATCATCAAGTCTTTGTCTACACTCCAATCTACCAGGATTTCTATTGGGGTTATTCTTCATAGCTCAATGCGTGTTGCTGATGCCAGCCGAGCTAGGGCATCAGCTCTTGCATTCTCAAATCTCGGTATTCTAATCAACTGAACTACGGTAAAAGTCGAGATAACCTCTATAGCTTTTACATGATACTTGAACATTAGTTCTCCCTTAGCTGCATATAATTTAAGAATTTGATTCACGATTAACTGTGAATCATTGAATACAACAACCTGCTTCGCGTTTATGGTTTTTGCCAGATTTAGACCCACGATCATAACTTCATATTCAACCTCATTATTGGAAACCTTAAATTGAAAAAATAGAGCATACTCCATATCAATTTCATCAGGACTGTTTAAAACTATTCCTACTCCACTCCTCGTGGCGCACGAAGAGCCATCCACATATAGATTCCATATAGGTACTTCATTATCAAACTCTTTGTCGGAGTGAGTTCCTCGGTGGAATATTTGATACTTTCTTTTGTCTTCCCTCGACGCTTCTCGCTGCTTGTTAATTATCTTTTCTTGATTATCCACGAAAGGAAGTTGGTCAGGTGCTATCTTCAATGATCCCGTAACATCCACGGGTTGATATGTATTATTAAACTCTTGCTCTTCGGATGTATCAGAGTGAGTAAACTCTGCGATAAAATCCGCTATTGCCTGCCCCTTAAGTGACGACCTAAGCTCATAAACTATGTCATATTCACCGAGTTCTACTGCCTAGTACATCAATCTTCCTGATTTCTCCGATTTATGCAAAGCTTGTCTTATTGGCATATCAGTATACACCACTATAGTATGGGCTTGGAAGTATGGCCTCATCCTTTTGCTCACTTCGATTTGTGCTAATGCTAACTTCTCCAGTCTAGGATATCTGATCTCTGCTCCTCGGAAGGCCTTGCTAGTGTAATATACCATTTTTGTACTCTATCCTCCACTCTTATCAACGCCGAGCTAACTGCATTCTCTGAAACTACCAGATACAAGTATAGTCTTTCTCCCATCACTGGTATAGATAACAATAGAGGTGTCCCTAGATATTTCTTCAACTCTTAAAAGGCCTCCTCGCATTCATCATTCCACTCAAAAGTTTTTCGAAGTGTTTTGAAGAATGGGAGGTATTTGTCTGTTGCTCGTGACAAAAATCTGTTAAGTGTTTCAACTCGCCCTGTGAGACTTTGCACCTCCTTCTTTGTAGTTGGAGATCGTAGCTCTAGTAGGGCCTTGATCTTCTCAGGGTTTGCCTCGATACCTCGTTGGTTAACAATATATTCGAGAAACATACCTTCTCGTACTCCAAATATGCATTTGGTGGGATTCAACTTTATTTGATATTTCTCTAGTTGATCAAAAGTTTGACCTAGGTCAACTAAATGATCAACAACTATCTTACTTTTCGTCAGCATATCGTCGACATAAACCTCCATGTTATGACTGATTTGCTCTACAAACACCTTATTCATCAGCCGCTGATATGTTGCACCAGCGTTTTTAAGTCCGAAAGGCATAACATTGTAGCAATAAGTTCCTCTTGGGGTGGTAAAAGAGGTACTTTACCTATCCTCAGGTTTTATTTTAATCTAGTTGTAGCCAGAGTAAGCATCCATGAAACTCAACAATTCATGCCCCGAGGTAGCATCCACCAGCTGATCGATTCGGGGCAAAGGAAAATGATTCTTTGGGCATGCCTTATTAGGATCAGTGAAGTTTACGCACATCCTCCACTTATTATTTTTCTTCTTTACCATCACCACATTTGCTAGTCAATCAGTATACTTGACATCCTCAATAAAAAAGGCTTTCTGTGGTTTCTCTATGATAAACACCCAAATCTGTAAAATTTATACCCTAAATAGACGAACTTTAGTTGCTAATTCTCGACAATATGGGTCTTATGTGCTTAATTGTTCAATATGCAGGTTTAATTGCAGTTGCGGTGTCAAAAGCTATATTTTGGAGCAATTTACAGTTAAATTGGAGCTAATTCCCTCCCCGTATCCTAGCCTACCCTAAACCTACCCCAAACCCCGTGTGTGTTTCGTTTGTCCCTTTTTATTATTTTTTAGATTTTTAGTTTGTGTCATTTTTATTTTTAGGATTTATTTTAGATTTATTTAGTATTTTTTAGGTTTTATTTTCTATTTTTCTATTTTATTTTATTAGTATAATTTTATTTTACTTTGATTTTGATTAGTTTTAGTTTTTATTAGGATTAGATTTTTTTTAGGATTTCATTTATTTTTTTTAGCTTTATTTGAGTTTACATTTATTTAGAATTAAAATTTTATTTTTATTTCTTTTTAGTTTCATTACTAATTGAGTCTTCATTATATTTTTAGAATAGGAATTTAATTTTTAGATTTTTAGTTTTTATAGGACTATTTTATTAGTTAGTTTTAATTTTATTTTTAAGGGTTCAAACTAACACACACACACACACACAAATCCTATACACTTATACTACACCCAAAACTACCCCCTCACACCCACACCCTAACATCCTATCATTCTCACCCCCATCTTCAACCTCACTCCCCCATCTCATTTTCTCTCCTCTAAACCACCATTAACCCACTTACCCTCTCTCCTACTCCACCATAGCCAACCACAACTCCTGCCTTAACCCCATCGCCGGTGTGCTGACCCATCCTGCGTCATCTTTGGCGACTTCCAACCCCTACCTGCCCGCCCCGCTTCGACGTCGAACCAACCACCATTCCTTCAGCCAACTCCGGCGATTGCTATCCCATTCCGGCAAACCCCTGCTCTAACACCCATTCAACCTATAAACCATTTTTCATCTTACCCATACCCCATTTCATCCATCATCCATCTACCCTCCAACCAAAACCAAAACCTTTCTTCAACCATACACCCAATTCAACCCAAAGACCCATTTTCAAGATTTAACCCATTTTTCTTCCCATTCACGATTTTACCACCTACTAACAAACAAACCAAATGCCAAAAGACCAATTTCCACATGTGACAAAACCCCACTTAACCCTCTTTTTACCCAAATACCCCCAACTACCTACTTATTCCCTTTTTCCCAAAATACCCTTTTAACAAATTAGATTTTTTTCCTTCTACCACTTAACCTCACACCTCACCATTTCCATGCACACTCAACCCATTCCCAAAAATACCCCTAGCTCCATGCTTACGATTTAAAGAGGATGAAGACCCCATTTAATGGAGCTTTTAGGATCATCAAATAGAGAGAGAAAGTTTAGGGTTAGAAATAAATTAGGATAAACACCATTTTGTAAATAGTTTTTATTTTTATTTTTTGAGATTATTGAGTCTTAAATGTGTGAGGATTAATTTGAGTGAAAGTTTTATGTAATATTGTTTGGATCACTCAAGTTGATGGATTATGAATTTCAACTCATGGATTGAAGATCAATTAAGCATCAAGAGATCGGGGTTTGATTGTTCTTTTCTCTTCTCATTTATTTTATGCCTTTGATTATTAATTTTTCATATTTCATACCATGTTAGGCTAAATCTCCTTTCAAGGGGTGGGGTAAAACCCTTATTTGATGTTATTTTATTTTTATTAGTTTAATTACTTGAAAAGTCCCCTTTAATGTTAATTTTGATCCCTCACCCTTAGATTTACGCCTCGAGAGAGGATAAATGATTTTGGAGAGAAAATCGAAATTCTAGTTATAATACCCATTTTAGATTCGAACTAGAGATATGGGTTTCTTAAGTGGAGTATTATAACTTGAATTTCAACTCTAAATTTATTTTTTAAGATTTACCTTAATTTTAATTGATCGATCCTAGTGGGTGACTAATTAAAAGGAGTATAGATCTATTTTTCTAGAGTTGTGTGGTGTTAAATTTAATTTTCTAAAAGATTACAATTATAATTACACTTGCAACGAGAGTTGGTTTGTATTTTTGATATTAATTTGGAAGAATTCAAATAATTAAATTAATTCATTATAATAAATAAAATTTGTGGTGTAATCCCACTCCTTGATTGTTCTCACAATTATTTACCTCACTTTTTCTCTTATTTTAGTGTTAGACTTTGTTTTTATTTTAGTCACTTTCTAGTTAGTTATTTTCATCTTAGTTTAGTTTAGTTTAAAACCTCACCTCACCCTATTGTTTTAATAGTGAAAAAGCTAAAAAAAAAATTAGAAAAGTGAAAAAGCACAAAAATAAATAAAAAGTGAATTATAATTGAATTTGTCTCTAGCTTACCCCCTTGAAAGTGGATTGATACCCTCACTTACCTCTACACTTGAGTTGATATATTTTGTAGGTATTTGTGAATTTTGACTAACTTGGCTTTCAACAACGACATTACGCAAAAGTCACTCTATCAAATGGCGTTGTTGCCATTCTTAGGAGCGTGAAGCACTCGTAGCGGATTTCAACTTGTAGTTCATTTATTTTTTTTGCACTTTATTATTTTTTATACCATTTTTATATTTTTAGAAGGCTTGTATTTAGGATTATTCTATTCTTGACTTGTATTGCGGTGCATAGGGACACCTTTTTTTTATTTTTCATTTTAAAAGTTGTAATAATCGAAGACAAGCGTGATAGGGAAACCGCACAAGGTAGAGAGAGGGGGTCCAAAGGCGAGGATTTAGTACCCTCTTTACCTTGGGTCGGTAGGACTCCCGAGGCCGACTGAGATAGGTGTAATCTCCCTCCGGTCGACTCAAATTTTTTGGCACCCCACGGCCTAAAAACCGTGGGAGGTACATTTCTCAAACCCTCGTGCCTCTCTTGTTAGCGAGTCAATTCTTTTGTTTGCTCTTGTGTTATTTTATTCTCGCATTTATTTTTTGAAGGGTGTGATGAATTACATTACTAATACTTACATCCAGCCACTCACGAGAAGGGATTTCATCACCCGACTCACTCGCTTACCATTTGTGTGCTACCCGAGTATCATTAAATTTAAAATCAATTAACTAGGTAGCCCACTGCGAGAAAATTTTGCAAAGGCGATCACAAATATTTCCGTTATTTTTTATCGCCCGCGGACTTAATTAAAATTTGACTACCCTTTCACTAAATTCAAAGATAAAAATTGGCTCTGCGCTAGTTAGGAAATTTTCTTGACTTGTGTATGTGTCCAATTTATTTTTCGGTGGTCGGTTTTAGTTTGTTTGTCCAAATCAAGAGTCCATATTTTTTCCCCGCCTTTTCTTCCAAAAAAATCCAAAAATATTTTCTTCTATTATTTTTATAAAAAATCCAAAAATATTTTCTTTCTTTCAATTTAGAAAAATCCAAAAATATTTTCTTCCATTATTTTTAGAAAATCCAAAAATATTTTCTTTCCCTTTCAAAAAATCTAAAAAACTCCAAAAAAAATATTTCTATCCTCATGGCCAAAGAACGTTCTTTACGGGACTACTTTGGTCATTTTCCATTGACACGCAACACGTGTGAGAGTGATTCTGAGCCTCTCTTTATGATATTTTTAATGGTTTCACCTCTCTCACGAGTATCATTGATACTCTTGACCCGTCCATGTACGCACCTCATTTTCCATCACCCTCGGTGTCAAGTGTCGACGTGTCTCATCCTTTGTTCTACACCCACTGTTATTATGCCAATCACATGTCCCATGAGTGTCCATACTATTCATATCCATCATAACCCACCATGGAACATGTGTATCCATATGACACTGTTCTGGAACCCACCTCGGCCTACGATACACCCAATCCCGAGTTGTGTGAGTACTCGAGTTATTCGTGGAGGCCTGATCACCCTTCCATATAATACGAATTCCAACCCGATGTTGTGGATCCTCAGACGTTCCAACAGTAATCATGGCAACCTTGTGCACCCATTCCCGATCAGTTACCTCACTACGCACCCTAGGAGTATCAACCAATTGTCCATCACGAAAGCGATCATTTCGTGTATGATGAACTTAGCCCCACTCCACCCACTTCATTTGAGTATTCTCCGTACAGTCCTGATAGTAGCGAGTTGTGTCCACCTCCACCACCTCCACCACCCGTCACTCCACCACCACCACCATCCACATCCGCTCTTGAAAACCTCTTGCAAACGTTCATACTCGAGCAAGATAAAGGCACTCTAATTAAAACTCAAGCTCTCCAAAGGCTTGAACAAAGGTTAAATCAATTGGAGTGTGTGAGAGAGTCATATATTCCCATGGCCCCACCCATCGTTGCAATCGAGTGTAATGATGATGTGTCCTCTTGTGACACAGATTTTGAGTGTGACCAACCCTGCCACACCGAGAATCTTGAAGTTGAGACCATCCCATGGTCCGGGTCCCAAGTCGACAATTATGTTGACTTACCTTTAGATAGTGAGCCTGATCAAATCTCACCATGTCCATATGAGCCCCACTTTGAGGTTCCTATTCCTTTTCCCATCGAATCCAAAAAAATGCTCGAGTCTACACCTATTGAATACACTTCGTGTGTTCTCAAGGAACCACTTCATTTTAGGTTAGCTCCGGTTACGAGTGCTCACCAATTTTTTGAGATAGAATTCGTGATAGTTTCTACCTATCCGGATATGGATGATGTTATACCATTCTTGGCTCATCGTGAGCCCATTATTTCTCGTGATTCCTCTATCTCCTATCTTGGTGCCTCGTCTTACCCACCCTCCACATTCCTTGATACTACTTTTATTGAGAATTTGACAACTCCATCTTTAGAAACCACACTCCCTTGTGAGTATTACTTTAATCCTCCCAATGAGTGTGTGTCTCCCACTCTTGAGTTGGATCAGCTTCCTCCACCATTTGTCCCACCCATTGTCCTTTCCACCCCACCACCTGGTTTGGATCTTGATTTTACATAGTTCATGTTTTCATGTACATTTTTAGATCATCACCTGAAACCATCCTCCACCTTCTATAAGAGTATTTGTGGTTCTACTCTCCATTGTGACACTAACTTGTTCCTCCATGCCCGTCACTCTCTTGTGGTGTTGATTTTTTCCCTCGATAGCTCCCTGACGTGTCACAGCGCGACCATTATCATCGCCCATTCATAGAACGGTCATGTCCTTTCTATGAGGCCCACCCCATTCCTATGTCCACACCATTTCGCCTCCCTCATCAACTTGAGCACTATGCTTATAGGGCCCTAGTTTACCTCACCTTTCGGCTCAATATGGCCCGTGATCGATGCTTCATCACCCATTCCTTTCTCACTTTTACCCTAATCCCCACCCACCCATGGTCCACCGATGCTTTGCATCGTGTGATTCACTTTGTCATACAAGTGCATTGACCACTTTAGCCTGTTTCCAGCAAGACTACCGCTTCAGTCTTGTTTGGGGGTGATTCTCATCACCCAATTTTTCTGCCATCCCGAGCCTTCCTAGATCTTATCTTTATGATGAGAATGGTTCGGTCTGGCTCAAAACATTAAACTTAGCGCTACCGGCAGGCAGCCCGCATTTCTTGTATTAGTCTCATCCTGTTTGGGGGTGGTGTCTCACATCACCCAATGCTTTACCATGTTATAGACTTGTACACATTTTTCTTTTATCATTTATTCAGGTTTATTCTTCGCTACATCTTTCCACTTCATTAGCGGTTCATTCTGGTAATCTCTTTCCTACTTATGCTCTCAATTTTAAAAATCATTTAACTTAACATCGAGGACGATGATCCTTTTTGTTTTGGGGTGGGAAATTTATCAAAATCGTACCTCTTTTGAAATTTTTTTGAGTTTTAAACCTTATTTTTTAAAATTTTTGTGAAGTTTCTTTTATCTCATTTATTGCTGTGAATTTTCAATCATCCATCTTTCAAAGTCTAGGAATCAAGCTAGAGAATATTTTTTCTAATAGCTTATTTAATACGTAACAAGGCATTTTGCACCATGAATTTCTAGACTCAACAAAATTTGCACACTTATCATGTCACTACGGTTTAGAGTTGAGGAGTACTATAATTCCCAAGAGAACCTTAAGGATCACTAGTGGAGACTTTAGCTTGTGAGATTTGTGCCTTTCACCTTTTAGAGAGTTTTATGCAATCTTCGAGTCACAAGTTGATTTAACTTTGTTTGGGTCCGCATTAAATTGCTGTATGATCTCATTATTCTTCACTAAATTTTTGGCTTGATCACTGAGAACGACATCATTTTAGAGTTGTAAGAAACGCGTGTCTTGAAGTTTGTCCAGCTCACTAGGTTTTCATCCATACACCTACCACTTTTTCCCGTATCATATTCCCATTACATTCCCATTTTTACCATATTCTACCCTATTCACTCACATTCCCCTCACCCTCAACTATCATCTCCATTTATATTTCATCCATCATTTTTTTTTAGAAAAAGAGTGTGATTTCAAATGTTAAATGTCTTCATTGTTGGTTTGAAAAGTGAGAGAAAAAGAAAAAAGAAAACAAAAGAAAAAAATAGAAAAGCAGCAAAAATAGAAGAAAAAGAAAAAAAAGAGAGGAAAAAAAAGAAAAAAAAAGAAAGAAAGAGAGTGTAGTTAGTTATTTTGAAATAAAGACATTGGTTCTTCATGTATTGAACACTCTTCTCACATATCCATCCATATTTTATGTATCACACATCCATCACTCATCCTTCGTATCACTATCACCATAAAATTTTATCCCTCATATCATATTCATCCTCATTTCATTTCCCCCTCACCCACAATCATCCGTATTTCCCCCTAGGTGTTCGGGCAAATGAAATTCGGCGTGGTGAATAACTCGACGTTCTCACTATAGTGATTAACATTATTTCATGAGAGTATTTTTCTTTCTTATTGTTCGTTCTTTCTTATGTGTGTGTGAGACGTTTGAACTTGCTTACATTTACTCACCTCCTCACACACAAGAGCGATACACTAACCCATATCTCGAGAGTTCGTTTGTGAGAGTTATATCCCGTGAGATTTTGAAGTTGAAACGTTGGTTCCGAAAAGGCAATCTAGGAATTACTCTTGTGATACTCGACCCGTTTTGACTGATTTACACTACACACGTTGAGTTCTAGGAAGGATGTGCCTTGAGTATTTACTTAGCTAAACTTTTAACACATTCTAGCTTGTATTTCTGAAATTATTTCTCTCATGATGGATTGTGAGATTATTCTATGTCTAATAAGAGATTGACTGCCTTTCAATAAATTTTTATAAATAAGAATTTTGTGGGTATATTCCCTGCAAACCCTCACGAGACACAACTCGTCCTGTAGGGCAACCTATAGGTTTAAAGGCTTGTTGCACATGCAAAGTGCAATCGCAAGTGCTCGCGAAAGTGGTACACTTTTGGTTTCTTGTCTTTCTCTTTCTCTCTATCTTATTGCTCGAGAACTAGCAACGCTCTGTTTGGGGGTGGTGTGATAAACACCCAAAATTGTATAATTTATACCCCAAATAGCGAACTTTAGTTGCTAATTCTCGACAATATGGGTCTTATGTGCTTAATTGTTCAATATGCAGGTTTAATTGCAGTTGCGGTGTCAAAAGCTATATTTCGGAGTAATTTGCAGTTAAATTGGAGTTAATTCCCTCTCCTGTATCCTAGCCTACCCTACACCTAGCCTAAACCTACCCCAAATCCCGTATGTGTTTCGTTTGTCCATTTTTATTATTTTTTAGATTTTTAGTTTGAGTCATTTTTTTTAGGATTTATTTTAGATTTATTTAGTATTTTCTAGGTTTTATTATCTATTTTTCTATTTTATTTTATTAGTATAATTTTATTTTACTTTGATTTTGATTAGTTTTAGTTTTTATTAGGATTATATTTTTTTTAGGAATTCATTTAGTTTTTTTAGCTTTATTTGAGTTTACATTTATTTAGAATTTTAATTTTAGTTTTATTAGATTTTATTTTTATTTATTTTTAGTTTCATTTTTAATTGAGTCTTTATTTTATTTTTAGAATAGGAATTTAATTTTTATATTTTTAGTTTTTATAGTTTCATTTTATTAGTTAGTTTTAATTTTATTTTTAAGGGTTCAAACTAACACACACACACACAAATCTTATACACTTATCCTACACCCAAAACTACCCCCTCACACCTACACCCTAACATCCTATCATCCTCACCCCCATCTTCAACCTCACTCCCCCATCTATTTCTCTCTCCTCTAAACCATCATTAACCCACTTACCCTCTCTCTCCTACTCCACCATACCCAACCACAACTCCTGCCTTAACCCCCTCACCGGCGTGCTGACCCATCCCGCGTCATCTCCGGTGACTTTTAGCCCCTACCTTCCCGCCCCGCTCCGGCGTCGAACCAACCACCATTCCGTCAGCAAACTCTGGCGATTTCTATCCCATTTCGGCAAACCCCTGCTCCAACACCCATTCAACCTATATACCATTTTTCATCTTACCCATACCCCATTTCATCCATCATCCATCCACCCTCCAACTAAAACCCAAATCTTTCTTCAACCATACACCCAATTCAACCTAAAGACCCATTTTCAAGCTTTAATCCATTTTTCTTCCCATTCACGATTTTACCACCTGCTAACAAACAAACCAAATGCCAAAAGACCAATTGACACATGTGACAAAACCCCACTTAACCCTCTTTTTACCCAAATACCCCCAACTACCTACTTATCCCCTTTTTCCCAAAATACCCTTTTAACAAATTAGATTTATATTCTTTCTACCACTTATCCTCACACCTCACCATTTCCATGCACACTCAACCCATTTCCAAAACTACCCCTAGCTCCATGCTTACTATTTAATGTGGATGAAGACCCTATTTAAAGGAGCTTTTTGGATCATCAAATAGAGAAAAAGTTTAGGGTTAGAAATAAATTAGGATAAACACCATTTTGTAAATAGTTTTTCTTTTTCTTTTTTGAGATTATTGAGTGTTAAATGTGTGAGGATTAATTTGAGTGAAATTTTTATGTAATATTGTTTGGATCACTTAAGTTGATGGATTGTGAATTTCAACTCATGTATTGACGATCAATTAAGCATCAAGAGATTGGGGTTTTATTATTCTTTTCTCTTCTCATTTATTTTATGCCCTTGATTATTAATTCATCATATTTCATACCATGTTAGGCTAAATGCCCTTTCAAGGAGTGGGGTAAAACCCTTATTTGATTTGATTTGATTTTTATTAGTTTAATTACTTGAAAAGTCCATTTAAATGTTAATTTTTATCCATCACCCTTAGATTTATGCCTCGAGAGAGGGTAAATGATTTTCGAGAGAAAATCAAAATTGTAGTTATAATACCCATTTTAGATTCGAACTAGAGATAGGGATTTCTTAAGTGGGGTATTATAACTTGAATTTCAACTCTAAATTTATTTTCTAAGATTTACATAAATTTTAATTGATCTATCCTAGCGGGTGATTAATTAAAAGGAGTGTAGATCTATTTTTCTAGAGTTATGGGGTGTTAAACTTAATTTTCTAAAAGATTACTATTATAATTACACTTTCAACAAGAGTTGGTTTGTAATTTTGATATTAATTTGGGAGAATTCAAATAATTAAATTAATTAGATAGAATAACTAAAATTTGTGGAATAATCCCACTCCTTGATTGTTCTCACAATTATTTACCTCACTTTATCTCTTATTTTAGTGTTAGACTTTGTTTTCATTTTAGTCACCTTCTTGTTAGTTATTTTCATCTTAGTTTAGTTTAGTTTAAAACCTCACCTCACCCTATTATTTTAATATTTAAAAAGCTAAAAAAAAAATAGAAAAGTGAAAAAGCACAAAATGAAATAAAAAGTGAATTACAATTGAATTTGTCTCTAGCTTACCCCCTTGAAAGTGGATTGATACCCTTACTTACCTCAACACTTGAGTTGATATATTTTATAGGTATTTGTGGATTTTGACTAACTTGACTTTCAACAACGACATTACGCAAAAGTCACTCTATCAATATACTTCTTCATGTATAGCTTGATTCTTTTCAGGGTTGAACACCCCTCTTCGCTGCTTCACTAGCTTAACCTCCTTGTTCACGTTGAGCTCGTGGCACTGGAAACTCGGGTCTATCCCTGGCATGTCTTTATGACTCCATAAAAGGACAATTTTTTCACCTTAGAAATGCTATCAATTCATGTTTTAATGATACATCTAATGACACACCAATTTGGGTTGTTCGTTCTGGGTATTCGTCGTCCAGAATGATATTTTCGGTAGCTTTCATGACCTAGCCCTTCACGAGCTGAGACTCATCTGTAGGATCTAATGTTTCAATCTATGCATCTTCTGTTTCATCCACTTAATATGTAGTAGTCTTCTTCCTGGATTCTTCTTGTTCCTCCTGTTCGGCAGACGAATATTAGCATTCCTGAGCTACTTTCTGGTCGCCTTTCACAACTCCCACTCCAAAGTTGGTTGGGAATTTTAAATATTGATGTACAGTAGATGGTACTGCCTCGAAATTCTTCAGACCTACCGTTCCCATGATGATGTTGTGGGTTGATTGGACGTTTTTATCCATCACGAAAAAGCGTATTCTTTATGTTCGGTAAGCAGGCCATGTACTAATAAGCATGTCTAACTTGATCGTCCCAAGTGGAAAAACCTTTTTGCCAGTAAAACCGAGGAGGGGTCTATGATATGGCTCCAACTGGGCTAACTTCAAATTCAAACTGTCAAAGCATGGGTAGAACATGATGTATGCAGAGCTACCATTATCCACCAGTACCCGTGAAATCACCATTTCCTTCATTCTCATCTTGATCACCAATGGATCATCATGAGGATATAGTACACCAGCCTGGTCATTCTTAGAAAAACCGATGACCGGTTTATTCCTATTCACTTTCCTTGGGAGATTATCTTCAGCCAAGTTTATGCACTGTATGTAAGAGCAAGCTTGGGCCTCATTGAGGTAAGCTTTTCTCTTCGCAGTAAGATCACTACCTCTTGCATCTCCACCTGTAATGAAATTACATTCAAATAACACAAAATGTATTGAAAATACCTCGCGTTCTGGCTATCTTGGTCTTTTGGGGAGATCGGGGTCATCTTGGTCATCTTCTGGATCATCTTCGTGATTTCTCTTCTTGTCTTCTTTTGCTTGACGAGGAGATTTAGATCTTTGTCTTCCTCTGTTGCTGGTTTTTCCAACATTTTGGCGATTAACATATTTAGTTAGTTTTCCTCGCCTGATGAGTGCTTCGATTTCATTCTGAAGAGCTATGCAATATTTGGTCATGTGGACGTAATCTTTGTGGAATTCATAGTATTTAGACTTATCCCGTTGGTCAGGATCTGCCTTCATTTTTTCTGGCCAGGTTAACTCCTCGCTGTTCTTGATCTCTTCCAGAATGTGATTTATGTCTACCTTCAAGGGAGTATGATTTCCATACTTCCTCATCTGCTCCAGTGCTTGCTTACCTTTCAACTACCTGTTGCCACCATTGTTCTTCTGCTCCTTCTTCTCGGTTTTACCAGCCTCAACCTTGGTCTCCTTAGTGTCTGTATTCTTCTTTGCAGCCATGGCTTCCTCAACGTTCATGATTTTGGCTGCCTTTGCCATCAGTTATGCCATGGTCTTAGGCGAATCTTTGGCCAAAGTATAGTACAACTTATCTGGTAACAGTCCACTCATCAGAGCAGTAATTGTTGTCTTCTCCTCATAATCAATTACCTCAAGTTTCTCGTCATTAAAACGAGTAATATAGTCCCTGGTACTTTCGTCTGCCTTTTGTCTAACACTCAGTAAGTGTGTTACTCTTTTAACTGGTTTCTCTCCAAAATATAAATTCCCTATGAAAAGCTCTGCCAGCTGAAGGAAAGTCGCAATCTTTCCCCGAGGAAGGTTATTGTACCATATCTGAGGTGATCCGGTGAGAGTTCCTGAAAATGACCTGCATCTCATCTTGTCTGGAACTGCATAGATATCGACAATAGCTTGGTATTTTTCTATATGGAGGACAGGATCAGTTTTTCCATCATATTTAGGTGTCACCATAGGAGCTTTGAATTTTGATGGTGTGGGAAATTCCACAATTTCCTGCACGAATGGTGTCCCTTGGACAAAAGTTCTTTATAGAGGATTCTTGGCCTTAGCCATTTCCCCTAACCGGTCCTATAACCTTTGAATAGAGCCTTTCCATGCATCATTTCCCACCTCGAGCCTATTTGTTCGAGCGACTGATCGTGTTGAGTTTTCCTCTTGGGACCTTTCATTATGGGTTGTTGGGCGTGATTGGGAAGAGCCTTCCCTTAGGTCGGATGGTCGTTGAGAGTTCCTCGACGCAATCCTAGTAGGACTTATATTCTTCCTAGGGCCCAAACGATCAAAATGAGAGACTTTACTCAACCTTTCTAGAGCACTAGTCCTTTAAGGAGTTAGAGTGACGTTTCGTCGAGAATTTGTAGCTCGTACTGATGAGGTCCGACCAGGTTGATATGAAGGATCATTAGATCTCTCGGTACGATATGAGTCAGTACGTCTAGATTGAGAGACTTCCGAGAATAACATTTGGCTAGTTCTCGAAGATGGCAGATGGGTATTTCGCTGAGCATTTCGTTGTCCTGATCGAGACGACACTCCATCTAGAACAGTTTATATAAGTTGACGCATGGTTTCTTGCATGGACGTTTGCCCTTGGGACAAATTAGCCATTATGACAGCCAAATCTTGAATATTTGGTGGAGTAGAGGGGTTTGGAGGGAGCCCAGTGTTTCGCTCACTGGATTCCGGAATCTCAGCCATAGGTGATGAGTTGTTTGGTGAAAAATGCTAAGTACAGTCGTTTCCCACAGACAGCGCGAATATATTGATGCAAAAAACTAGATTATATCTAATTAGTCAATCACAGATAAATAAGACACATGATTTTTAAAGTGGTTCAGCCTTATAAAAATGGACTACGTCCACTGTTTTGTATTGCTGACTGTTTGCCTTGAATCTCGATAATAGTATTACCAAGAGATCTGAAGTCCCCTCCTTATGAGGAGGTTACAATGTATTTATAGCCTTGAGGCTGTACATATGAAAAGGTAATGCGTTATTATCTAGCAGACATATACATATGTACGATACTAATGTGCATTTAATGCGTAGTTGCCTTTTGGTTTTCTTGATGTGGATGCTCTGCATGCTAAGTAGCTCGGGCTACTTAAGTTGCTCTGCATGCTAAGTAGCTCGGACCGCTTAAGTTGCTCGGTAGCTCGGAGCACTTAAGTATGCTGCTCGTTGAAGGTATTCGTGTTTGCCAAGTAAGTTGACACATGTCTTCATATGATTGGTCCACGTCAACAGACTAAATTTGGTATCAACAGGCCTCTTCTCTAAGGTTTATTAACTAAGATTTTATTCTAGGTGCTATTGAGTATTTTTCAAACAAAAGCTAAATCCACCCAACAACCCTTTTTGATCATTTAATTTGTGTTTTCTCACTAATTCACCACTAAGATTTTTTTTAATTACAAGCCCTAAAAAAATTCTTTATGCTATTAAAGCCATTTTGTTTTATTTGTGATAAAATCCTTTAAAGTATTTCTAATTTTGATAACTCAAGATTTCAAAAATATATGTAAATTTATTTATTCGGCTGGTTTTATTATTTTTTAGGTTAAATAAAAAAATTATAATTTTGAGTGTTATTCTTTTTCCCTACACTTTTTAACTGTAAATACGTCCTCACTACACTTAAGGTTGCTCTTGGTTAATTTTTTCTACGATGAAGTTTATCTTTTAATATATAAGAGATTTAAAGATAGATAGATAGAGGGTTAGGAGGAGAATATATATATATATATTAAATAAGAAAATTATAATTTTGAGTGTTATTCTTTTTCCCTACACTTTTTAACTGTAAATACGTCCTCACTACACTTAAGGTTGTTCTTGGTTAATTTTTTCTACGATAAAGTTTATCTTTTAATATATAAGAGATTTATAGATAGATAGATCGATAGATAGATAGAGGGTTAGGAGGAGAATATATATATATATATACAAAATAAGTTACAATGGTGTTTTCACTATTCATAAGATGGGAAGACACTTCACGGTTCAGATCGAAGCCAATAATGTAACGATCCAATGGTTGAAATTAAAATACCCCTCTTACCATTTTTATCCCTTACATATTTGAGTTCCCCCTCTTAACTCAAATTCAAATTCATGGGTAAAATAGAAAATTACACCTATCAACTCTAATTAGTGCTAGACAACCACCACCTGTTATTGAACTCTCACTTCCCAATGCAAATATCAAGAAGCGATGTAGACACTTTCAACTCAAACCCTCTCTCTCTCTCTTTCTCTCACGATCCCCTCTTCTATCATACCGCTCTCCGTCTAATTAGTTTTTTTTGTCCGATTTCCCTAACCAACGCCCCTTTTGTCTGATTTCCCTAACCAATGTTAGATGTGTCTATTTGTTCCTGAATTTTTTCGATTATAAAGGTGTATTGTAGCTCTAATATGGATGAGTTGGAGTGGTAAGATGGGTATTGTTCAATTTCCCTAACCAATGCTAGATGTGTATTGTTCGATTTCCCTAACCAACACCCCTTTTTTGCTTTTTCTTTCAGGTAATCAAGAGGTGAAGGTGACTATGCATGTGTGGTTCCTCCATCAACAGATCTCGACATTCTCATAGGTAAGACTTTGGTTTCTTTTAAGGAAGGTACTATTTTGACTGAGTAAAACTGGGTTTGCAAGAAGGGTTTTAGGTTTCAGGTTGGTTATGGGTCTACTGGGTCAGCGGGTTATAAGGTTAGGCATGGGTTAAACCTTACAAATTGTGATGGATTCTTGGTGTTTTAATGGGTGGTTTAGGATATGGATGAGTTGGAGTGGTAAGATGGGTCTAAATAGGTCATACTTGTGGTCGGGTTAGGGGTTAAAGGGTCTCGGGTAAGATGGGTCTAAATATGTCATATTCTCTATACTTTAAGGGTTTTATTCAAACTAAGTTTATGTGGGGTTCAACCTTCAGACGTGACACTTCTTCTCATTACTGCAGGTACACATGTGGTTATGTTCTTGATTCAAAATTTTAGTTCAATTTGGAGGTACACAGGTGGTCATGTTCTTGAATAGCCTCAAATGTTAGGAAAGATTCATTATTTTGATGGTTTGCATTCTTAATGTTGCATGACAAATGTTTGGTGAAATTCTTGACGAAGATTTCCTTTAATATGATTGTCATTTATGCATTATTGACCCAATTGTTTATTTCCTTTTTTGGCTTTCGATTTTCGTCTATTGTATTTTGTTATCGATTTGTGGTAACTATGTAAGTCAGAATGTATTATTTTGCAAATATGGTGTACATTTTTGTGTTTTTAATGTTTGATCTTGATTGTGTTTCAGGTGATCAAATTTAATAATCAAAATAATGAATCTTTGTTTGATTGGGTCAAATCAAGTATAAATCTCATCAGCACTTTCCCGTGGAGTCTCTACAACTTTAAAGGTAAGATATTCATCCCTAAATCGAAGATTTTATGTGGGGTACAAATCCAGCCAAAAATATATTGATTCCTTCTCTCATAGAAAAAGGAAGCGTTATAACTCCATAGGCACCCGACTTTCCATAGTAGGGATGAAGCCCCTACTCAATGTGGATCTATTTATCCGAACAATAGCTAGGGGCGATTTCATAGTTTGAAGAGGGATAGGCACATGATCAATATCTATTGGCATGCTTTTACATTGTAGGGGTGTTAGGGGCTTATGGTATGTGATATTCTCTCTTTTAGGTTGCATTAGTTTATGCGCAGTACAGGGATGATGGTTTTGGTGGCATAGAAGAGTTCGGTAGTTATTTCGATATTGGTTTGGTGTATTTATTTGGCTAGAGTTCTATTTAGGTAATTATATAGTGAATTTTAATTAAGTTTAGCATAACTTTTTCTCCTTTTCTTTCCTATAATTGTGTAAAGAGCTGTTAATTTCCATTTCAAGTAGTTGAACTATATATCTTTTCCAAGTCAGGTTTTCAATTTTGTGAGAGACTATTAATATAGTTTCTCTTTTTCCTATTTGTTCTAATGTGACACATGCATAAGAAAATGCTTAAATTGCAGGCACCTCAGCACTTACCTCTTTCATTGTATTCAATCTCAAATTAGACCATAACGGTGTGTGCGACTGCATTTCTGGGAAGCTTTACATTTTGGTATGTAACTTAAATTTTGACATGTTTATTGTGTGTTTGTTCTATATTGGTAATCCTTTCGATAATTCTATAAATATACACATTTGGGCCGATAGTAGTATCAAGACAATTCTTGGTGTGTAGTCTAGGTTTATGAAATACAAAGTTGTAATATGGTATATGGTTTATGTTTTACCCTTTGAAGTTATTCAACGTTCAGTGTATATATTGAAAAATTGCAATTCAACTTTGTAAGTGGAATTTGTTGGGAATGCTATTTGGTGTGTCACATGTTTTCATTATTTTTCTACTTTTATGCATAGTGTTATTTATTTAATTTGTTCTCACGAGGACTATTTTACTAAATACATTACTGAATTAATTAGTCTTTTATTTGCTAATTTTAACAGTTGATTTTTCAAATATAAAATTTAGGCGAGCACTGTCAAATTAAGTAGCTTTGTTAGCGCTTATGATTTTTCTACCCCTGACATCTTCTTGACAACGCCTCTTGTCATTTTGTACACTCCTCGATCCTCGAGAATCTTTAGGTTTCAAATTTGGGTATGGGATTTGCATTCAAAACGGGGAGGTGATGTTTGAGGGAAGCTTCATTTTCAGTAGTATTTTGATTTGACTGACCAATGTTCATTTTTTTGGATTCAAAATGTGGGCGTGGTGTTTGAGGGAAACTTTTAATCTTGGATGTCATGATTGTCCCTACATCTTTGACTTACCATGGCATATACACAAGTTACCTATCGCTTGAACTGATACTTTAAAATATGTAAGCTAATCTTTCTTTTGTGGAGTTTTTACATGATTTAATTTTTGTGAAAGTTCATCAGCATTCTTTTGTGAAAGTTCATAGTCAAGTGAGTTTTTTTTAGCATTGTTGATATAAAGATCATGATTTTTGACAAATTGATTTTCCAAATATTTTTCTTCCTTAGGACAACCCTCGCTTCTTAAATTTGCTTCTTCCTTCCTATATGTGAAAATTATATTTAGTGGTTCATCAAAATAAGTTACGGGTGAGACTAAAACAAAAATGAGAAGTGTAGTATATTTTAAAAAAATCACCATACATGTTTCATAGTGTAATGTTATAGTCCCTTTGTCCCTATTCTTGAGTCGCATTAGGCAAGACTTCAGTGCCAATGGTTAGGAATCTATTCCATTGTTAGATATTTTAGATGGTCAGATGGGTTTGACTTTTGAAGTAATCTAATTTTCCAGTACTTGAGTCGCATGAGGTGTTGATTTTTGAAGTTGGAAGTCAGAGGCCAAATCAGCAACACTCAAACCACTAATACTCATGGGAGTGATTGACTAGATCTAGATGCAACTGTCTGTGACACCCCGCCTAATTAAATACTGGGCGATCACTCCTTTATTAAATTAAAATCAAGGTGAACAGTCGGTTCATTCTTAGCATCACTGTCGAAAAATAACTTTTCCAAATTAAACACCCTAATTAATTAAGCTAAGTGTCAAAACCATTTTTAGACATTTCTTTCCAAATTTTATTTTTATGTAAACCAACATATAAATCTTTACATAATTCAATATTAAATAATCACATCACAATTATCCTGGAACATATAATCCAAATAATTTAAACATTCAACAGCTAAGTCCCAACATTTAAAACTTAAAATAAAACATCTAGACAGTAATAAATCCCAAAGTGATAATACTATAAATAAATGAATCGTAATGTCCAATAAAACAACTGGATAATGGAAACGGGTGACACATGCCCAACTGAATAAATATGATAAGAGTGGAATCAAATAAATGAAGCCATCTAAGCAAGAGGCCTGCAACTCCCACCTAAGCTGCAGCGCGTTCCTTCCAAAGGATCCTATGCAAGACGCCCCTGTGGCTGGGCACCTGTAATATATACATATATATATATATATATACAAGAGAGAAGAAAAGTGGGAAATGGGTCAGAGCCCGATAGTGAAAATGATTAAAATTTGTTTAGCAATCATTTAAAATGTTTACAGGCCAATGCAACAACATATTAGTGCGACACTCTCTTGAGAAATTCTCACCTCTCTTCTAATGTGCACACCTATCGCACTAACCTTCCCAACGGTTTAACTTAACTTATCTTAGTTGCTCGTAAGATTTAAAACCGGCGATTCAACTATTTAAGAGGTTAATTTCCTTAGATCACAAAGTTCTCATTTAAACCTTATTTGCCAATAAAGTCTCCCAGTGTCATATTATACTTTTTAAAACAAGTATTTCCAAATTGAAGTCATTATTTATTTCTTACTTACCATAACCACAATAGGAAGTTCTCAATTTCAGAATTTAATATATATTAAACACTCGTATAATATATATATATATATATATATATATATATTCTAACAGCACCCCACATAAAAATTATGGTGCGGGCATACTCTGCTATCCAATCCCCGTCTCACTCGTACTAAGGAAAATACAAGTTCGGTATCACTCTCGAACTATATTAACACATACACAAACAATATTGAGGCGAAGCATAGATTCCAAGTCTCTAAGAGGTCAGCACATACCCTCACGTCTCTTAGGACCGTCTGACCATCGATCAGATAGCCTGTACTAAGGATATCTATCTTCTAGGGTACGAGTCAATATCCCCCATAACGGCACATCGAGATAAGACTGTCCCAGTGCGGTAACCTCAGGGATAGCAGGGCATGATTTCACACGTATATAGTATATGCATAAACACTGTCATATAAATATACTACTATTATCATATCTCTTTAGGTACCTTTCATCACCCATAATATAATATTTATCATTATTACTCAATCTTTAGTTTTCACATATAACGGTTTGTCTCTTACTTTAATCCAGGGATTAACCCAACTTACTACGTAACACTCATGGACTCTATCCTCCCAAGTGTAGAATTCAGTAGGTACTCATCTATTTTCCAACGTAGCTATTTTACGCATCTCTCCCTTTAATACACAACCCTATCGTCCCTTATGTGTAAGCATCCCAAAAATGTAAATTTCGTCTTAGATTAAAGGTCTCATAGTTGTTAATAAGTCCTACTGGTCTCTTTTATCTTCCAAAGTATTTTAATAAGTATGCCCAAAGATTTTCACTCATTTAATTTGAATTTAACAATTTAAAAGGGGAAATATGAGTCTGCCAGGAGGGGTCGATCGATCGAAGGCAGGGGCTCGATCGATCGAACCTTCGATCGATCGAACCTCTTGGCTCGATCGATCGATCAAGCAGGTATGGGCAATTCTGCAGGAAACCAGTTACGAGTTATGTCATACAACCTCATCCAAATCCAGATTTTTCATTACCAAATCACCCATAAATTTGTACTACTAACAGTATAAACCCGTATTATACATCTTCTACGTAAAGCATGCAAATTTTCATCAATAACAATGGATTAATAGGCCCAAAAACTCATATTAATCTCAAGAACCCTAGAATTTCTTTAACCTTGTTCTAATCAATCTTTTTCCAGAATTTCTTCTTCTAAAACATCATAAATCCATGGTTCAAACTCTACATATGAAGGGGGATTTCCAGATTTCCATTTATATCATTACTACATGCAATTTCCTATCTCCAACTTGGGTTTTCTTCCATGAAACTCATCCTAATCAACCCTAGACTAACATGAGTGATGCATTAACGAAAATAAGCAAGATAAACACTTGCCTGGAAATTTCAAAATTCTGATTTGTGGACGAATTTGGTGTGGTTGCGTTCCCCGTCGCGCGATCTACGCGTTGGTGGTGGTGGCGGTGCAATTAGATGACTTTTTGGCCTTGGATTGCTTGGAAAGCTTTCTCCTTCCTTCTTCTATGGCCGTTCTAAAGTTTTGAGTTTGATAACCCCAAAGGACTATTCCGAATGGTTGATATAGCCTAATAATTTTCGTGGGTTTAATTACCCAAAAATGCAAAATGTCCAAAATGCCCTCCCGAGGTGCTAAATAGGCCTAAAAACGCCCTGAGACCCAAGCTAAACCCCCGAGTACACTTTTCTGACTATCTCGACCCTTCCGAACACTTTGGCGCAGTCAAAATGATCATACGGATAACTTAAAAATATTTCACTTTTATTAATCAACATTTATTCCCGACGCGACACAGGCGCGTCCCGACTTAAATTTTCAAAATTGTCATTCTATTCACTCGTGACATTTAATATAACCAATATTATATATTACTTTGCTCATTAGTAATATTCAACAAATTTTCCATAATTACTAACTCTCATCACGTTAATAATTATAACATAATTAATTTTCGGATTTATATTAAATGATTAACTCACATTAAATTTAATGAATCTCCAAATTTATAAAGCATAAAAAATACGGGGTATTACACTGTCTCGGCAACACATTTCATAGTCAAGGTTGCAGTCCCTTTTAAGTTGTTTCACTATACATTTAAAAAGTTAATAACTTTTATGCAAGCAGTGTATTTATATGTATGTAATTTTGTCTACAGTAGGCACATGTGTTATATGTATGTAACTTTGTATACATTTTTTATTTTTGAATGCAGTGTGTTTTTCTATACTTTATAGCACGACATAATTCTACCCCACCTCAGTTTTTGGGTCCTCCAAGGGGAGTGAACAACGTTCTCGGAGGGGCACAATAATAGAGAGTGGCGCAATAACATGAGGAAGGCAGAGGCTGCGCAATAACAGAGAGTGGCGCAAAATTCCTCCCCTCACCCCTGTAGCAGAGGTTGTGTTTTCAGTGATGTCTTCGGCCAACCCAAAACATCTATTCCAGATTTTGATCCTCTAAAAAGAGCCAAAAGAAACAAGTATGCTTTTGGTTGTGTTGTTTTAGCTCCCCCGACATCTATATTACTAGGTTATGGTAAGCTAATAAAAACACCACATGATTCAATTATTGCTTTCTATATTCCTTTATTTACTAATTTTGACTCACTATGTATCAAACCCGACCAAAAAAAACTAAAAATATTCTCTCTGCACGCAATTTTGTCAATCTGTCCCATTAAATGGTGAAAATTTGCAAAAAAAATGTAAGGAAGATTTTATAGGAACGTACTTTTTCGAGGACCGTACTTTTTTTATGTTGATGTTGCTAATCTCATTGATCCCCATTACTATTTGTGCTAATATACCACATTATTTCAATGAATATCAATTCTGAATAAATATTTTGAGTTGCCATGTGCGGATTTTGTTCTAGATCATGAAATATATTTTCATCGTTCTAATTTTAGGTGCTAACTTTTTATATTTCAGATTTGAGATTCAAGTTACCACAGATTTGAGACTCTGACCCATTATCTTGACCTTCATTATACAGTTATCAGTTATGCTTTCAATAAGTTAAATTGTGGTTGTTACTACAAATCTCAAAAGCATAACCCATAATATAACTTTGTGTCTCAAATGCATGTTCGATTCTTTAAGTTACTAGACATCAGATTTTGTATTAGTATAGCCCGATCTCAAAAGCATATTGTATTACTACACAACAGATTTGTGGTTGTTACTAAAAATCTCAAAATCATAACCCATAATATAGTTTTAGGTACTAACTTTGTTAGCAATGAAGACTTTTGCAATGTTTTGGTTCCCTGGTAATAACATCAATTATTACAATGCCCATGTTTTCTTCTTTCTTTTCTTTATTTGCAGTATAAATATTGATGTAGTTTTTCGTGTATGTGTCTAATGTATGTATTGATGGATGGATGTTGAGTCTAATGATTGAACTGGTCAGTTTATTAAGAGAATACCGGTTTCATCAAGTTATACTTGCATATCCCTTGATTTCTTCTCTTTATAATTTTGCCATTTTGAAGTCCTTTTTACCTCTTTCTTTCAACTGACATGCTCTGATTAGAGTCTTCCAAAAGAAGTATGAATTTATTAGTTTATTCCTAAATGTAGTTTTGGACATTTTCAAGTGTGAGAGAACTAATATGGTTTTGTGGGGGAGCAAAGAGAAGGTGGTAGTGCTGGGCAACAGCTGCGTAATTACCAAACATCAACAGTCATTGTATATGCCAATTACTTCTCCGCTAACATAACCTTTCAGGTATGTATTGATGGATCCATTATTTGAAGGACTACTACATTGAGTGCTCTATTGACTTCATTATTCATACTTTTTAGTTTGTC
This sequence comes from Sambucus nigra, assembly GCA_949130495.1. Taxonomy (NCBI): domain Eukaryota; kingdom Viridiplantae; phylum Streptophyta; class Magnoliopsida; order Dipsacales; family Adoxaceae; genus Sambucus; species Sambucus nigra. Next base: position 140,264,219 of record OX422221.1, on the reverse strand, counting down.
TTTGTTTTAGTAAGATAATAATACTGTTACATGATCTAATACCATTATGAAGAAATATAGTTGAATTTTATTAGTAATGGGCATGATCAATCCATGCGTTAGACTTTCTTTTTTACCTATCTACTCCGAAGCTCAATTTTACTGTTATCCCTAATTCATAGGTTAAACTTCAAACTTACTGTTATCCCTGAATTTCGAGAACAATTGTGAGTACTCGATACGCTTAATTCTTAAAAATTATGCGATTAACTCAAAGACTTTTCCAGAGGGGATAGGAGTGGACAGACTTGAATTTATATTATTGATTGAACTCAACTTTTAACACTTAAACTGGGCTGAGATCACATCGGACTGAATTAGAGTTGATGATCTTCGTCATACAATCATAATTTGAATTTAATATTGACTGCATAACAATGATGTTGCAAAATATTATGTTATGATAGTGTTTACTGTTGTTATAGATTGTTTGTGATTATAAAACTTAATTATTTCGTATATTATACCATCTCTTACTCAGTGCTTCCTAACAACGATAATGTATTATACCATCCCGGTGTGTTACATTTCAATATTGACACATTAAGTGTTTGGTAAAATGTTTGTTTGAGGTTATTATTTTCAAAGTTCATACTTGAGAGAAACATTGAAATCATGATATATTAGATAAATCTAATTTTCAAAATGCAGAGGAACATCCCAACAACAAACCCGTTTTAGCTATCGGTAAATCTGGTGGAGACAAATGGAAGTCATTGTTTGATGCTGAGAAAGATACTTATATAGCGAAGGCAGAAAAGGGAACTGTCAGAAGTACTTCAGGAGATTATGGATGGTTGAACGTCTGTTGTGGTGGTCTGCCATCTATCCACATTACAAAAAATATATTGCATTATCGCGATCACACATTATGGATGGTTGAACAAGTGCTACCAAAAAAATTATTTGCTCAATTTGTTTTACACAGATAATCCATATTCTAAATCCATAACAATTTAGCGGTTTCATGGTAGAGATGATGTCACAAACTTGTTGGATGCTTCTTCTACATTTTCTTATCCAATTCTTACTTTTAAATTCTATTCACAAAGGTTCTTAGATCTCGCTAACTATGAACTTTAAGGGTTATGTACTTCCAGTTCAAATTACTACATTCAGGTCTCCTTTACTTCATTGTATGATTTAGTTGTTTTTCTTACTGTAAAACCGTACAATATCTATATAGAAGGTGAGTGATGATTATATTTAGTGATATTTTAAATATATTCACTATTTAAGTCGTCGACTAGATTTGTTATCACAATACACTTGATCGGATTAATATTTATATTTCGAGTTATATTTTGTTATGTGCGTCATTGACGCGATAAACATGGCATGTTATCTAAATTGTTCCACCACAACTGTCATCGCCACCCCACACAAGCATGTAGTTTATATTCAAACTGATGTAGCTTTTCTAATTAGTCTTTTGTGTTTCAGGGGCACTTGGGTGTCGTTGCTAACCATTCCCCCGCTTCTGGCTAGAATTTTCAAGTACGGAGAGAGGTCGTGGAATTTATGGTCTGCGAATCGCGAGAAATTCTGAAATTCGGTTCTAACTCCTCAGAACCCGGGGCCTTTAGTTTCGTCGCTCAATGCGTGTTTGGTAATGTGTCAAGTGTGATTACACTATTTGATGTTTTTTTGGTGTGTCAATTGTGATTATACATTCTAAAAATTCTTTACCACAAGTACAAATTTTTTTGGGTGTTTTTTCAGCTATAGTTTTGGTGTGATTCTACTGGAGATTGTTAGCATCAAGAAGGTAGTAGCAACAACTATTGATTGCAATTTAAGAAGGTAGTAGAATCAGCTATTGACAAGACAAAATGATCTTATCATAGTACCAAGTGTAGAAGCAGTAATCATGTTGCATATGTAGTAGGAAATTGCTTGACGAATGGTTGGAACTGTACCCTTCATTTTTCAAACTGTGGCTGATGCTCGGGCAGCTTGAGAAACGACTCGGTCACTTGGATCAGGCTAAGGAAGCATATGAGTTGGGTTTGAAATGCTTCCACAGTTGTATTCCACTCTAGCTTTCGTTTGCTATCCTCTAACAAAAAATGAATGGGCTGAACAAAGCATGGACAGTTCTCACTATGTCTAGGGCGAAGAACCCTCAAAACCCTGAACTCTGGCTTGCTACTGTTCGAGCGAAATCGAGGCACGACTTCAAGAGAGAATATGATATATTGATGGAAAAGGCACTGCAGGAGTGCCCCAATAGTGGGATCTTTTGGGTTGATTAGATTGAGATGGAAAAGGCATTGTATTGCTCTTCGCATTGTCCACTTTAGTTTTGCTATTCCGTCTACAATACTTTGTCCCACCTCGATACTTATTGTGGTTTCCATCATTACAAAAAAGAAAAAGAAAACAATGATGCATATTTAGTGAAATCCTTTGAATAAATATGGGTGTATGATTCAAATCTGGTACCTCTCTCTCTCACACACACACAGTGGTGCTCTTTTAATGATTTTTTTCTCAATTAGTTTCATTCCTTTTGTGTTATTGCCTTTTTTTCATTTGTTAAAGATGTACACGGTTATGTTCATAGTTAGACGTGCGGATCCATAGTTAAATGTGAGCAATGTTGTAATAAGGGGTGGAAGTGAACTATGGAGCAATAAATAGCGCCGCACTTATGTATGTTGGGGAACGATATACATACTTTGGAAATTTTCGTCGTGCTTTCAAGAACGAGTATCCGCTAGTGTATATATATATATATATATATATAAGAAGAAAGAGAGAGACCAAAACCATGTGAGTCCAACAGAAATCACAAATGAAACCACAATACAATCAAAATTTAGATGAAATCGTAAATAAAATTATAAAACCATATACATCGATTTAGGGTTCCTTTTAGTACATACATTAATGAAATCATAATTAGGGATTTATTTTACAATGGGTAGGGGGTTGTCGACGATCTGGTTATGGTTTTTTTGTAATATTTTTTTGTTCTAAAATTATTTCTAATTTAAAATGTCACGTTTCGGTTAATGATAACAATTTTGGGAACAATCTAATTTTTGAATTAAATTTTATTAATGTCTAATGTCAACGATTAGTTACGCATTAAAGTTGGAAAATCCTTGAACTTTGGGGTTTGGAAAATTATATCGATCCAGAACGATTACAAAAAATATATCATGAGACCATATATTGGCCCAACTAAGATGTTTTCATTTAGTAAGTGTTTTTTTGGGGAAAAAATTACTCTATGGTATATTATTTTTCTAGTTTAAGAAATGATGAAAAAGTGGCTTCAGTACAATTCATGTGGGTAATTTAAAATATAAATTTTCCATAAAGTGTACCCAAAATTTTGTAATGTATACATGAAATTTTATAATATATTCATAATTTTTTTTTGTAAAGTTCATTTGGAGCCAAACCTAAGTTTTATTGTTTTTATTTATTCATCATATGTTAACCAATCTGAGACATGTGTCATTTATAACAAAATGAATAAGTGTGAAAATAGAAAGGTTAAAGGCAATTATGACACCGATTAAAATTAAAAATAAAGGGTTTTTTTACTTAACCCCTGCAATAATAACATATCTTGACATAACCCCTGGAAGGTGAAAAATTAGACATAACTCCTATATTCTAAAATCGTTACTTTTCTGTTAAAAATTACCCTAAATCATATTTTGACTTGCATCCCATATTTTTTAGAAAAACCCACCCTCTTCTTCATATACATGTTAATCTTCATTCCCAAGAACCCTAATTTAAAATTCAAAAACTCAAAAATTTGTAGAACTTTAAAATCGTAATTACCATCTACTTCTCTCCTACCACCACCGCCACACTAACAGTGCCCATAACATCTCCACCACCCTTCATCTCCACCTGCATTTTCATCTCCTCCACTTGTGATTTTATCTCCACTAATAACAACAACCGCCCCACCCGCTCCCACACCTACAACACCCGTCTCACCACCACCAACCATGAGTGCACTTCTGACACCCCGTCTATCTTAATCATGGGTGATCAATAATTTACTAAAATAAAACAGTAATCTCATCTGGTTCATTCTTAGCATTACTGTTGAAAACATTTTAATTTACTAACCACCTATTAATGAAATAAGTCGGTGCCAAAATTTTAATCTTGTTATTACCATCCATACATAAATCATGTGAAACAATACTAAGTAATAAATCATGTCCAACTGAAATCTAAATGCATAATAATAACTGGGTGCAGAATAAACCATCAGTCACTATAAATCTAGTACAACTATCCAAAATGAAATAAATAATCTGAACATCACTAATGTCTGAATAAAGGGCCACATGAATATCTGATAACAGAGATGAAACCTAGTCTAGGAAACAATAAATGAAGCGGCTACACATAACTCTGTAAGCCTCCACATCCGATATAACTACGTATCCTTGGAACAAATGGTCATCCATGGCGTCCCTATGGCTGGACACCTAAAAGTTTTTGGAAAATATTTTTGACACGGGTCAGAGCCCAGAATTTTTTTGAAAATATTTGCAAGTGATTTAAATGCAGTGAGTAAATATGCAGTAAGCTTTCCATAATTCAGTCGGTGTCGCACTCTCATGAGATTATCCTTCATCTCTGGACTATTGTGCACACCTAACGTCTCCTATTTAATCCATCTAGTTATGCTACCCAGCCTAACTAGTCCTAAGGCATCTAATTAACCAATAATCTGCTAAGCTCACCCATACAACCCATACGACACGATACCATAAAATGATAATCAATATTTTTTTAATATTGTATTTGAACCATTAATTAAATTTCTCTTACTTGTGTTTCTTTAGATACACACTATCTATATTTTCTATTACCATACATGAGTAAAACAAATCACACATGACTCTCTTTCTCTCTGAGAGAGATAGAGAGAGAGAGTTTGGTTCATATATGCACCATCTGGTGCGCATTTGGTGCGGACAATAAAAAAGTCCCAAAACAACAGTTGCCATATGCATTTTGTTTGCCTCACCAAAAATCCATTTGGTTAATTACCCAAGACTTTGATCTCTAACCCGATTTGGCTCAGACGATTTCAATTGGTATCCAAAAAAACCCTAGTCTCCATTTCTAATCATATGAACTGAAAACGTTTTCGGTCATTAATTCTCCAAACCGAAGCAAGAACAGGTATGCACTCAAAGGCTGAATAACACTTTGTTTTTATTTATTTTTTGGAAGTATTTATTGCAAGGCCTAATTATTTAAACCCAAATATTATATATTGCAACATATGAATAGCAGTAAGAACTTCTATTACAAGTCGGTTATTGTTTTAAAATTAACCTATGATAGCGTATAAACGTAACTAATTTGCATGTAATGGTTGAGTTAACAAATAATTTTTTTTATAGGTATGAATTCAAAACATTAACCTATTATTTTTTTCCATTATTTTGTAGAAAATGAATAGTTCGAGCATTAACAAAGAAAATATGGTTTTTGAATTTGAGATTGAGCAAAATTGTCAATTTAGATATTCGGGGTGATGGAGGGGAACAATGTGTTACATTAAATTTGAATGATAATGATAAATATTTCAACCCATTAGTGAGGGATGAACTTAAACCACAAATAGGCCAAGAGTTCCAAACATTTGATGAAGTGAATAGTTTTTACAACGTATATGCAAAGGCAATCAGGTTTAGTGTTCGTAATTGGATTGAAAAGAAGGATATTAAGAGTAACAAAATAATATGGAATGAGTATGTTTGTTTCAAACAAGGAAAGGGCAAGGTTATAGAGGTTCCAGAGACTTCTAGACGTCGGAGTTCCATTAGAGAGGGGTATTAGTAAAAAATTGTGATTGCGATACAATCAAGTGGAACATGTGTGGTTATATCATTTATGGAGGGTCATAGCCACCCGTTGTCGACGCCAAGGAAAATACATTTTTTAAGATCTCAATGGAGCGTATCGACTACCCAAAAGTGCTTAACTCAACAGCTTGGAATGACCAATATATCACCGCACCGACAATTCAACCTTTTTGAAGTGCAAGCGGGTGGCTTTGAAAATATCGGGTTCACGCAGAAAGATTTACACAACCAAGAGAGGGATAGATGCAATGAAATGAAGGGGCATGTTAGAGATATGTCGCACGAGTTTTTGAAACTAAAAGAAGAAAATAATTCGTCTTTCACTTACCAAATCATAATGGATTGTTAATAAAGAATTAAGCATTATTTTTGGGCCGATGCAACTAGCAGACGAGATTACAAGTGTTTCTGTGATGTTGTCGTATTTGATACCACATACAATACTAAATGGTATGGTATGATTTTTGCGCCACTAATGGGAGTGAATAATCATGGGCAAACTATTTTATTTGGTTGTGCTTTTCTGAGTCATGAGACCGTTGGTTCATTTGTTTGGCTTTTAAATCATTTTTTGGAAGCAATGCCGAGCGACACGCCGAAGATGATTATCACCGATTAAGATCAATATCAAAATCCCTCCCACACACTTATCACATGTATTGCAGTTGGCACATTTTAATGAAATTTCCTGAAAAAATTTATTCATTGAAGTTTAGTGCCTATTATAAAGAGTTTTCTGATTGCATATGGAATTATGAAATGAGGGAAAAGTTTGATGCTAAATGGATTGATATTGTTGACAAGAGTGGTTTAACTGATAATAAGTGGATCCATTCTATGTTTGAAATCTGTTCCCAATTGGTTGCTGCTTATGTGAATCATATTTTGTCCACTGGAATGTTAAGTAGCCGACGAGCTGAAAGTGCCCATGCATTTTTTTTAAATATGTTTCGAAAAAGAACTCTCTTTTGGATTTCATAATCCAATTCGATAAGGGGCTTATGCGTTGACGTCATGAAGAGTTGTTTACCGATCATAAAGACTTTATCGAGACGCCGAAACTAAGACTATTTTATGATGCTTTGGTGCAGAAGGTTGGTATTTATATAAATGAAATTTTCTATAAATTCTTAGATGAGATGTGGGAGATATTGAGTTATAAGAACGAACCGGTGAAGGTAGAAGGAAGTAAACAAGTCTATTCAATTCGAAGGAAGATCGGTGACACAAAAAAGGTAGGAGAGATTGTTTTAGACACTAATTTGCAATTTTCCTCGTGTACTTGCAAGATGTTTGAAAGTGTTGGGATCCTATGCCAGCATGTTTGTCTTATTTGAAAAACTATCATGAAATAATGGCCTTACCGAGCTAATACATTTTGAAGAGATGGACAAAAATACCAAAGTCAGTAAATACAAAGGTCATGGATGCCAGTGAATCAATATAACTAATGACAATTCATATTTTCTTCAGCAGAGTCGGTTAATACAAAGGTCATTGGATGTTGTCGATAAGGCCCTCACTATTTTTGAAGGAATTAAAATTTACAATGAAGGTATGGACGACATACTGGAGAGAATTAACAAAGTTATTTGTATTGGTTCGAATGCTTGAGTTTGTTTCAGCCCAAGTGTAGGGATTTTGATGAACATGAGTTGCAATTATGAAAATGTTTACAAAGAACCACAAAAAGTAAGAGCAAAAGGATATGGTAAAAGGCTTAAATGAGGGAAAGAAAAAGCAATGGGTAAGGTGAAAAAGTCCAACGTACATCGCTGCAATGGGTACGACATGGTTGGACAATCGCATGATAAAAGAAATTTTTTTTATCAATAATATGTAAATTAATATTAACTACCATTGTGCTTACTAGTTTTATAAGTTAATAAACGTAATTAATTTACATTTTTTCTTTATTTTATAGGACCGAAGATGGCGAAGGTGGAAATGTTGACGAAGAAAGTGATGAATCAATGAGTTGATTGTAATACCCCGTACTTTTGACTATATTTATTTTTGGGATTAATTAATTAAATGCGTATTAATTGATAATTAATCCGGGTTATAAATACTAATGAGATGCGAATTGGTATTTGATTATGTGCATATATGATTATATATGTATTTGGTATTATAAAATTTGTCGTGAGATTTATATACGGCAATTTGGAAATTTTATTGAGACGCGTGGGACCGCCGCGTCACGGTGTAATATTTTGATAATAAAAGTGAATTTAAAATCTATAATTCGTATGGTCATTTTGAGTGTGCCAACGCGTCCGGAAGGGTCGAGTTAGTCAGAAAACACTAGCCGGGGGTATAGTTTGGGTCCCGGGGTATTTTTAGGCCATACCGGCAACTTAAAGGGTATTTTGGTAATTTTACATTTTGAAGAATTAAAAGTGACGAAAATTAGAGATGTAAATCTGATGTGGATTTAACCCATTAAGCCCATTAACCAAACCATATTAACCTAGAAAGCTACGTAGGTTATCATTTAGGTTTTCTAAGTTCCCAAATCAAAACCCTAGCCACCTTAAGCCACCATTGGAGAAGGAGCTTGGAGAAGGAGAGAAAGAGAGGAAATTCTGCAGAAAAACATCATCAACCTACACCAAAGTCAGAAATCAAACCAAGGCAAGTGACTTTATTCCATTTAATTTTTGAGACTGTCTTTTCCATGTTAGAAAATTTGGATTTATGGTTTGTTCTTGATAAAACATGAAAACCCATGTAGTTTAGATCATAAAACTTGAGGAATTTGAGAAGGATTGCATGTAGAATAGTTTGGAAACGATTAATCTGATGATAATACATGTTTGGGTGAAAGAAAAACGAATTAAATTCTGGGATTTGATGATGATATGTAGTTAGGGTTCATGTTCTTGAGATATTTGGAAAAAGTGTAGAGAGCTGTAAATTTAATTGATGTTAGGATGGATTGTTCCCTTAAAAACATGTTAGGATGTGATTATATATGTTTAGTATTGATTATAGACCTTTAAACGATTGATTGGAACTTAGTTTAGAAGATTTGAGGTGTTAAAATGGATGAAAAATGATTTGGGGAAAAATCTGGGCCGAAGCTGGTAGCTCGTTAGAAGCAGCCCCCAGGTCGTTCGAACGAACTCGTTCGAACGAGTTGACCAGTCGCTGCTAACGAAAAGGGATTTTGTTCGATATCTCGTTCGAACGAGATATCGTTAGAAGGAACAGTTCGTTCGAACGAACTGGGATCTCGTTCGAACAGTCTCGTTCGAACGAGACTTCTAACGAGTTGGCAGAGGGATCTCGTTCGAACAGTCTCGTTCGAACGAGACTTCTAACGAGTTGACAGTTTGGTCCTTTTTGGACTGTTTTGATTTTTGGAGTCCCGAAAAATGGTTCGAGGGTAGAGTTAACATTCTTTGATGATGTAAGGATAAATTTGGGACTTTTGGATTATTATGAGGAGTAAATTATATACGAGAGTTGTATTACATGAACGGTTTGGGTTGAGACGTGAGTGGTTACTACGACGTGAGAAACTATAGCGCGTATGATTATAAATCGGATTAGTATAAATTGTGATGATTATAAGTTAGTACGAGAATGAAATATGTACTACGATTAAAAATACGGTATTACTAAGATGTGTGTTAACTTAGTATTAGTATATGGATTGTGTGTATGACATACCTACCATACTTGCTATCACGGGAGGTTGCGTTCGCTTAGGACCCTCTAATCCTTGTGTGCCTACGGGGGGGGATATAGACTGGTACCTCGATGAACATAGGTCATAGAAAGACTTATTGGGATATTAATAAGTCCGCTGACCGTGGGAGCGTAGGTATGTGCGTGACCCACGTGATGGTGACTGTGTTCGCCTCCACTATTTGTGATTTGTGTTATCTGAACTATTCCTGAGAGATTCGGAATATGTGATCCTTATGTACGTGATGTACCGGGATGGATAGCAGAGTATGTGTGCACCGCAGCTTAGTTCTCGGGGTGCTTGTATTGTATATTTACGGTGTGATTGATATACATTTAATTAATGAGAATTCTCATGTTAATGTTGTAAATATATTACGGTATTGTTTCGAGAAATATAACGAGTTAACTGATAGTTATATATATTGCATATTGAGTATCTGAGTTTACGTTAAATCCCTATTTAATCACGAGCGTTATTATGTTAATGGAACCGAATATTATGGGTAGGACCTTTGGCAGTCTAGCTAGATATGTTGTCACTTAGCTAGTAGTATGGGTAGTTATAGATGGGTACTTGCGTTAGGAGTGCACAGTTAGACGAGAGGTGAGAATATAATGTGAGTGCACGTCCTAACATGTACTTTGCATTTAATGTTTTAAATGTTTTTAAAGCACTTGCAGGTTTTTAAAATATAACTCCACATTCGGGCTCTGACCCGTTTGCTTTTCAAATCTTTTTCTTGTAAAACCCTTTTAGGTGCCCAGCCACAAGGACACCAAGCATAGGTTATTCATTCAGGTGACGAGCTGTAGCGGTTTGTGGAAGCTACAGGGATTTGTATGTAGACGCTTCTATCTTTTGGATTCCCGAGTCACTATCTATCAGTTGTAGGGCATGTTGCCCATTTCTATTTAGAGACCTCTTTTATATTTCAGTTTTCAGACTTTAACATGTATTATTTCAGTTTCGGTTATTTATTTCAGTATGGGATTGTAGTGAGGAGTTTTCCTCCGGACTTTATTTACTCTATTGTGATGGTTATTCGTTTTACTTCAGTATGGTGTATGGTGTTATTTATTTCTTCATTATACTTGTTGCATGTTAATCAGACTTAAATTAAAATTTGGCAACTTACTTTTTAAATACTAGGTGGTTAGTAATAATAAAATGTTTTCGACAGTGATGCTATTAACTGAGCCAACTTGGCATTTTGAATTAATTTAATAAAGGAGTAGCTACCCGGTATTTAATTAGTCGGGGTGTCACATTGATGATGTTGTTGTTGTTGTTATTGTTGTTGATGTTTCTTTATTTTGTTTCATCTACTATGAATCAAGGAGTTGATGATCATTTATTTTGTAATTCAAACTATTGTTGTGTAATTCAAACTGTTGGAGTGTTATTCAAAATGTTGGTGTTGTTGTTAACTGTGTTAGCTGTGTAACTGTGTAGCTAGTATTAACTGTGTTAGTTGTTGTTAACTAGTATTAGTTGTGATAACCCATTTAACAACCAAAAAATAGGTAGCATCATATTAACGGGTAATAAGAGTTAACTGTTATTACAGTTAACCAAATAACAGTTAAAAAATTAACCATTTTCGTAAATGGTATAACATTGATAACAGTTAACCTTTTGCATTTTTCTTATAACTGACTTCAAAAATGGTATAATAATTAAATGGTATAACAGTTAACTGGTATAACATTGATACCAAATAACAGTTAACTGGTATACTGGTATAGCAGTTAACCTTTTGCATTTTCGAAAATGTTATACCAAATAACAGTTAACCTTTAGCATTAATTTGCAAATGGTATAACAAGTGCTATAATAGTGAACCTGTAGGAAATGGTATAATAGTTAACCTTTTGCAAATGGTATAACAAACAAATGGTATAACAACGACAATTGCTATAAAAAAATTTATTACAAGATTGTCAAAATTTTGCATTAATTCGATGCTGACCTTTTCTTTCCCGTCTTGAGTGCCTGATTTCTTATCTTATATGTAGTGACTTTGTTCTTCTTTCTCGTGGATCCCGTTGGGTGGAGTACCTTCTTACTTGGCTCTGGATTGTTCTGCTCCAAGGCATATAGCTCCATCTTGATTTAACCTTCCTATAGAGAAGATCTCTTTTTTTATATGTGGGTGACATTAGATGGAAAGTGAGATCTAGGATCACTGGATTCGCACTTTGACTTTCAGTATAAGAAGGCCGTTTCCTCAATCCGAGCTAAGGAGCAAACTAGGGCCTAGGTCTCCTTTTTACCCACTCATAGAGGCCAAACCCTCATTAAATAACATAATTCAAAATGTTCATTACATAGCACAATTCAAAATGGGGCATTACATAGCTCTTAAACCAGCATCCTGAAAATAAACATTGCTATATTAATAATAACAATACAACTCCAACAAAAATATAACTTGTTAAACTTCTTCTCCCACTCGTTAAGTTTTATGGTAATCTTTTTCTATTGTCGAGCAAATGTTTTGCCAAGCATCTTCTCTAATTCGTCAATTTTTTTCCCCAACTCCACTATCATCATGACAAGATCGCGATATTCAATTTCTTCTGAATTTTTGTTGTCCACCGATGTTTGGGTACCCACTCGTTTCTCAGCATGAACCCATAAAAATAAGCACAAGAATTAATTTTATAATTAGGGCACGCAACAAAACGTCACCCTGAATTCGCCCTCGTCTTTGATGTTCGCATATCCACACCGTCTCTACAATTACACAACATATTAGACTCAAATGAACTTCCTTGGGACTTCATTGTCTGAAAATAAAAATATATAATCATTAAAAAAAAGAAAAAACCCTTTTCTTGAGTTCATACCTAAATTTCTATTCCAGATTTTGATTTTCCAATACTTTGATCTCAAGACCCATTTTCGATTTGGAATTGAAAGGATTTGGTCATTATATGAAATCAATTTGGAGTTTTAATTGAGTTGTAGAAATACCTGATATGAGATGTGAAAATCGTTCCTCTTACTGCAATGAAATATCGACATCTGCCAAAATGAGGTGTGAAGACTAGGGTTTTTTGAACGAAAATGAGGTGTACGCCTAATATGAGGTGTGGAGACTAGGGTTTTCTTAGTGAGAAAATGAAATCGCGTTCGGACACCAATTGAAATTGTCTGAGCCAAATCGGGTTTGGGATCAAAGTCTTGGGTAATGACCCAACTGGGTTTTTGGTGAGGCAAACAAAACGCATATGGCAGCTGTTGTTTTGGGACTTTTTTTTATTGTCTGCACAAAATGGTGCGCATATGAGCCAAAATCTCTCTCTCTCTCTATATATATATATATATAGGGAGAAGTTCACAAGTGAACCTAAAAGACGAACTTTTTAATGAACCTTAATAAAAAAAAATACTTAACAATTAATTAATTTTAATTTTTATGTTGTATTTGGCCTGCGCCAGCGGCAACGAACACGTGTGTTAATTGATCCCCCCCACCCCCACCCCACCTTCATGGCAGCCCTTCTGCTATAAGGGATGCTATAATGGCTGCCATGGTGAAGGTGGTGGCTGGCGTGGGGGTGGGGGGGTGAGGGAGTTGGGGATCGATACAGTAGTCCCATGCTCATGTATGCCATCTTGGGCTTCACCAACACGCTGTCATTGTAACAAAACTCATCTCTACATACTCTGTATGCAAATATCCAGATGAAACACGAGTTGTTTTCAACTGGATTCGAGTCAAGAATGTGTATTTATGGAACACGTGTGTTCGTTACAGCTGGCGCGGACCAATTACAACATAGAAATTAAAATTAATGAGTTGTTAGGTATTTTTTTGTTAAGGTTCATTAAAATTTTCATCTTTTAGGTTCACTTGTGAACCTCTCCATATATATATATATATATACTAGCGGATACCATGCCTGAAGGCACGGTAAAAATTTCCAAAGTAAACAATCCACTTTCACCATTAAATTGTAATGAATATGAAATGAGGAAAAAGAAAATGTCATCCTGAGCATACATAAGGGAAGGGAGAAGTGTATTCTTAGAACATGTAGCCCGATAAATTATGGGTTTAAGGATAATAAATACTTGGGAAAGAAAATACTAATAAAAAATGGAGCAATGACTGTATAAAAATCGTTAAAAAGTCACAATGTATCCCCTACATGGCACTTTATATATAACTTAATACTATTTATCCTTATAAGCCGAGTAAAAACTAATAGAGCTATAAGAGAGTGCAGAACTCTATAGGGTATTCCATTGTCATAGGAGAACTTGTTGTAACAATTCGAGAACCGCAATGACAACACGTATCACCAGACCTGTAAAAATTAAGTGAAAGAAAAATAGAAATACATAAATTCACTTGAATGAATGAATAAATAATTAAAATTAGAAATAGAACCAAAGCCACAAAACAACATAGGACTAAAGCCAAAAAATATAAAAATAAAACCCAAGAAATAGGATGAAGATTATAACCTCTAATAAAGAGCCACAAATCTGTAGCTAAACTAATATATGGTTTTAAAATGAAGTGGGTGGATGGCTGAATCGGGATAAACTTTGACGCTCAGCAACGACGTCAACGATACATTAAGCTGTAGCCTTATATCCACTTTTTAAGGTGTGATTTTTAAAATACTCAAGCCTTTGTAATTTTTCACTTGGTACTTCACGTGTGGTGGACTGCCAGGCCATATTGACCCTCCTCTCCCAACTGCATTCTCGACTCAAACTGCTCGACGATCCACTTGAATCACTTCATGAGGAAAACATGCAAGTCTAGCTCGTGGGAAACGATAATCAGGTTTAGATTATCCAATGGGTCATGGTGAAGCCTATATCTGTAACATAACTTAAATCACAAAAGAAAAAAAATGAATTAAAACCATAAATTAATGGTGCCTCCAAAATTTACATAGTTAACGAAGGAAATTTGAAATCCTTACTCGGTCCCCAACTGAAATCAATGCCCATTGTCACTGCCACTCTTAAGTTTTGTTCACTCTCCTTGTTGGCATAAGCGGCCTATCATATGGGTAGAAGTTATCTTCGATGACAGTAGGAGAATGGGGAAGCCTACACTTCTAAATATAGCAACATCCCGTATATCGTGCGATGAGATAGATCGTGAGCACTATTGAATGTCGAACAATGGTCTGCTGCTACTGCTACTTGGACAATGGTCTGTTGCTTCTGCTACTCGAGCAACATCCCTTCTATGGCTAACTTATGGTCTGTTGCAGCTACTTGGATCCATTTTTTTATATTTGCTGCTACTACTTATAGTCTCTTAATGTTGCAGGCCTGACCAACCCATATGGTTCCTCTATCATGGTTTAAATGGCCTGCTATGATGATAATGCAGATAGGACCTGCTTCACAATTTTTAGGTATTTGATAGGACCTGATGTAAAGACATAAACAACTTTAAAATGTAAACAATATATAAATCATTCAAAATGTAAATGATATCTAAACCACTTCGGTAGAAGAATACACTTCAAGAAAAAAAAACATACCAAATCTTCATTGATGCAATTTTAAAGCGGAAATGAAAACACAAGTTACACGAGGAGAAAGAATATAAAGAGCAAATAATGAAATATTGTGAAAAAAGTACCTCAAACGCATTCATACAAACATCATGTGTATTTTACCTAAACCTTTTTAATTTATTGATACATAAGATGTATTGAACCTAGAGAATGATTAAACAAAATTAAAAGTATCAAATTAACAAAAACAAAAGGTTCAAAATAAAAGGAAATTACTAATAATCCACCGACGAAGACAAATCTCGAAGGGTTCCTCTTAATTATCCCTTAACAAAACTTAGAAAAGAAATATTAAGTAATTAATTAAGTAGACAAACTTTAAATCTAAAATCCAAATTCCCCTGTATTATAGAAGTAAAATAATTCAGAAATGTCATCATCCAGTCAATGTAATATCTAAGTCTCTCTCTCTGAAACTAAGTTAGGATTACTTGAGTAGTTGAGAAAAATTATATATATATATATATATATATATATACCAGTCCTTGAATGCTTTGTTCAGCCCCAAAATAACCATCATGGTTGGGTGCTATTGAGCTTAGTTATCCCTATAGGCCCAATTTAAAAGTTATGCACATTCATATAACACCAGTCCCTGCAAACTCTCTTGATTGACATAGTAACAACCATCATGGGGTGGCTCCATCAAGTTCAACTATATCTTCAATCAAAACCATTTAAGAATCGTCAATATTGAAATTTATTATCTTTGAAAATATAATTTTTCTATGATAATCGTCCATTGAAGCATTAAAAGCACAATGGTTCAAGATTATACAGCACCATACAATTCCCTGCACATTTTGCTGGTTCCCATAATATCCATTGAGGGTGATTCCATTGGAAATGACATTTATACTCACAGATGTAACGAAGTTTGATACTAAAACAAAACGTAATATTGATTTGAAGTGCGAAATAAAATCAGAACTTTAAAAATAGTATAAAAACTTTAAAAAATTATAATTAACTAATGACACTTCTAGGTGCTCTACATCACATAAAATGACACTTCCAGATCAAAACTTTAATTAACTAATGATAACAAGAGATCAAATTGAATATCAAATGAAGCCACATCCGTTCGCTTACCCGAAGATAAACGATGATGCCTATACTCAAAGAACAACTTGAATAAACCCATGACGAATTGAAGCATCAGGAAGAGAAGAATACCTGATGACTATACCTACAAAGGGAAGAAAAAAAGAGAACATGGGCCAAAAAAACTAAATGTAACGTATAACGAAAAGAAAACTGAGAAGAAGCATTATAGCAGAGTAATTTTTTCATCCCAAATGAACAGAAGCAAGAAATGCCCAAAACCCATACACCCAAAACCCCTACATCAAAAATCCAAGCCCATACATAAAAAATCCCCTAACAATAAACCCAGATAATGATTTCATTTTTACCCAAATCAGTTTCCAAAAAAATACAACATACCAGATGTAAAATCGTAAAGAGAGAGATAGAGGATACCTAACGGCGAGAGATCTAATTCGAGATGATCTACTAATCCTCCCTTCAACAATAGGGGTTTCAATAGTACTATGGCTAGCAGATTTGTGAATAACCCAATCTTTTGTGCTGATAAGGTCTTCATCATTGATGGGGGTTTAATATGTTGAAATATGCAAAACAAATCCAACGGATAAGTGAAATCAAACCAAAATTCCAAATATAAATCCATTCAAACAGAAAAAGCACACAAGATATTGCCAAGATTAAGTTTTATGTCTGATAAAAGTTAACATTCCAAAATTTTCTAGTGATATCATATCTCTAAAAAGAAAATAGATCAACAAACCCTAAAAATCTAACCCTAAAAAAATCCTAACCAAATCGTGTGAGACACAAACCTTGGTCGAAGGGTGGTGCTAGAAATTCTAGAGCTGGAACAGAGTTGGGAGATAAGAGTTATGTTTTAGGGAGAAAGGGATTTTAGGAAGAGATATGCAATGGGAAGGGTTAAGAGAGAGATTTCATGCACCTCGAGAGTGAGTTTTGAATGTAGAGATAGAGAGACTTTATGAAATGAAGTCGTAGAGGAATACTGTAAGAGCGTTTGAATTAAAGTGAAAGTGGGTGAATTGTTAAAATGTATAAGGCGCAATAGGCAACGGGGGCAAATTTTCAATTTTTAAAATTTGAAAAAAAAGTTCAAGACTTGATCTAAGCCCTTCACTTCTGGTGGGCGATGTGGCCAAATCTGAGTCGTTATTGTGCTTACACAATTCAAAAACCATGCCATCTTATTATATATATATATATATATATATATATATATATATATATCAAATCAACAAATATTGGAGGCGAAAATAGTCCTAATCCTTTGGGCTATGCACATACCAAACGTACCCAAATGACCGACCATACTATCCTACACTCATATAGTGATCATACCTAAGTTCTATGTCCTGGAGAACATATCGAGACCTCGCTGGCATTGCCAAGGTAGGATCGCCCACTGCATGTGACCTCCCATGATAACAGGCAACATATGTATGCTTGCACACATATAATAGGTATACACATGATCTATAAATATATCTAGCATAGGTATACACACAACCTATAAGTATGTCCAGTATAAGTATACATAGAACCTATAAATATACCCAGTATAGGTATACACACAACCTATAAGTATATCCAGCACGTAGTATATATCTCTCGAATACCAAACGTACTGAAGATTTACACTTAATATTTTTTTCTTATTTTTCCGAGTATCACTCACTAACTGAAGGGTCCTCGTTATCCCTAATTATTTTTAGTAGTTAATACATCATTAACCTACTGGTATAAATTATGGGTTATCATCGACGCTTCTCGTAACCAATTTTAAATTCTCGATTCTTAACACAATCGTCTAAATCTCGTTGTCCCTAGTCTAATTTTACCATCATTATGACTAAGCCTAAGCCTTGATTATAGGTTTATTGAAATTCCCAAAGTCATCATATTGTTCATAAATAATTTTTATACTCTGATTTAATTTCTGACTAATGATTTCAATCTTTTCTAGAAACTAATAACTAATTCAAAAATAAAACCATACAATTATGAGGTCGGCGCCCACGCGAACGCAACGAAAAGATCTACAATTTCATATTTGGACAAGCATGTGAAACAAACTGGTTCGGCTAGGGAGGCGAACTGGTTCACTTTGACAGTCAAAATGGCGTAGTTTTGATTTCGGCGAACTCCAACCTATGTTCTTCCCCAAAAATGATCCAAACCTTACCCAACCTCCATTAAAATACATAAAACATAATGAGACAAAAATATGATGATTCTAGCACTTCTAAATCATCCTAACATATCATATATTGGACTAATATTAATGATTCAATCAATTGGTTTACTTTTCATATCTCTCAACCAAAATCCTAAGTTAAATCAACAAATATGAATTTAGATCCAATCATTTTCAATATCTCATCATAGTTAACTTCCCCAGTAGTATAAGTCATATAAATTGATCAATTAATTATTTAAATTAATTAAATATCACAGGAGCTAGATTCAACCCTAAAATACCCTTTTTATATGAGAAAGCCCTTCCTAAAAATAGTTTTCTACACCTAATATGATATGAACATGAATTCCACATATAAAAGTCACAACAAGATAACGACTTTCCTTACACGATTCGTAGGGTCTGAAATTCCGTTGGAGAAGATTATTGCTCCTCAAATTGGTTCTTCAACTCTCCTTTTCTTCTTCCTTCTTCACTTTCCCTTATTCCTTCACTTAGTTATGGTTTAGAATTGTGTTGTGTCTTTCTCAAAGCCTTAACCCTAGATTAAATAATATAAATCCCGAAATAAATTTAATGGGCCTAGCCCAAATCATCTAAATAGCCCCGTGTGAGCCTGGTCTAGTCTAAAAACACGAAAATCTAATTACTACCCTTGGGTACTTATTTTTTACTTTTCGACCTATTCGCAACCAAACATGAACTTGAAATCATCGTCCGAGTCACTCTACATAAATTTTTTGTCTCAGCCTCAAAGTACTCTACTCACAAGCCACAGTTGAGGTACTATAAAAAATCCCGTCGTTCTCACTCACTACGACGTACTACAATTTACCATATTTTATTTATTATAAACATATGTAGTAAGTTTACCACATAAATATTATTCCCACAAATTAATCTCTATTAAATATGAAATCTTTCATTTTAATTAAATTATTGAACACGTATAATTTAAAATACCAGAATTAATTAAATTCATAATTATTCAAAAATACAGGGTGTTACATACTTCCCCCCTTGCAAAGGAATTTCGTCCTCAAAATTCGGATATACCCGATACTAAAAACATCGGATCCTTGCACTCAATGCATCTGAATGTATTCAAAATTAGCTCGTAATAATATTTTAGTTCTTCCACCAGTGGTACCATTATGGCTGATGGTCTACTCACTATAACCCAACATTAGCTAAAAGTCCATTTCAACTCTAATATAATGATATATTCCTTTAGGTACTGCTTATATAATGACACACATAACAATTGTGAATCTAATAATAATGCTTTACAAAGATGAGCCTACACTCCACTAGATCTATTATCTCTACGTTGGAAAAGGTCTCACTTCCATAGGTGAAGATTTCTCTTAATGAAAAATCACGTAACAACCCCTGACCACTCATGTCGGACTCTAAACTTCAATTTGTGATGTCGTACTCTCACTATGTTCTAGAATTATATGAAAATGATGTAGATCAATTCAATCCTCGTCAACGGACCATTAATCACTCCAGGTCTTAGAAGCTTGTTATTCTTCACCTTTAACCAACCAAAGGATGGATTACTAGATCTCCGTACGAAACCTCAGAAGGTTCCATGCACATAATAAACTGTTATAAGGTATGACACGTAACTTTACCATAGGTAATTAATACTCCCAATTACACAAAAATCTAAAATATGCATTTCTTTCACTCTCCAACCTCTTCGTCACCTCTCGTCTACCCATCGCCCTATGGGTGACCCTTATAGATCAAAACCCAACTCCCTCCCCATCACCTCCTGACACTTCCTATCAGAGGTGGGACTCAAGGGTCTCATCCTAATTCACAACAATATTGGCTGGCACCTTGTGTTGGTTCATTTCTTCTCTCCAATGAAATGTTGGGCATATTGCCCAATAATATAACTCCGCTCTACTTTCCAAATTGTGGAATCCTCACTTGTCAAGGGATATTTTTTATATGTGTTTCCATCGCCTTTCAACTCACCTCGACTATGATAGTTCTCCATAAAACACACATAGTTGGATTATCTCCTTTTCTCAAATGAAGTTCAGTCCATCATACCATTCCACCTATATTTCTAACTGCCTCACAGGAATATATTCAACACATTTATTTCAACACACCCTTATCGTGAATGATTGTGAAAATTAAACTTATTAGGGCGCCCATACACCCTATATCCCGTGCACACTTGCACAATTATCGTTAACATCTCATACATAACATACTTATCTCAAGATCATCCCCGCACTCTCAGCATGGCTATACATTAAGGTTGTACTCATTTTTCCTTAATAGTCATGATTTATTTCTCTTTGAGACTTCCCCCACCTATGAACTAGTGGTGCAAAAGTTCCCTAGTGGTTCCTATATAATATTATTGACTCTATGTGCCTTATAGCGCATAATAGCTCTCAGCTCAATGTGTTTTCTCTACATGTTCAATGATTAACGTTCAAAACTGATGCCCTAGCATCCAATAACATATCCCCACTCTCGACGGTTATAATGGTTCAGGAGTAGAGTGTGCCGAAAATGAAACTCAAATAAGAAACTCCCCCGATACACTATCACCTAGAATTATCGGTCATTCAGTTTTATATGCCCAAAGCATATAACCGGGACACTCAATATCATGTACCCTCCCCCTATTGTATAATTCTAATCATAAACTCCCACATCTCTAAAGGATTCATATAACACTGCGATCGCACTGTCACTAAGTCCCCAGCGCTAAATCAATAAAGAGCTAAATCTCTCCACTCGATAGAAAACCTGAAATACCCTTAATCACATCAGTAAAGTCCTTACACATTTGGATAAAATATAAGGAGACTACTATACTCTATGAAGTCTCTTCCACAGTATAATATAGGCATGAGCTTGTGCCTCTTCTAGGTGAGACATCACAAAACCGCACATTATGCCCTGGAATAGTGAACACGATAGCCTTGTTGTGATAGCCCACCATCGCTAACCAGTCCATACCAAGGATAATATCATACTCGCATAACATATTTCTAATATGAGTAAATCCACTAAAATATATCCTCTTATTGACTGCACTCTCTCCCCTGCAAATGGAACCAAAGAGAGCCCTACTATCCAATGGTAAATATATACATACAATAGTAACACTAATGATACACCCACTGAACCCGTCTCATGTGCAAATCTATTTTTAACAAACTACTGTGACTCACCTATGTCATATAAATATTATACCATTTACCCATGGGTAAAACTCATTCCTTCAATTGCTAATACCACTGGCGGTTCAAATAGTTCCTAAACATAATAATTTCATCCAAACCAAACTAAAAACTTGTATAAGTTTTTCCCCTACTAGGCATCCCGTGCCTATCCCCTGACTTGCTACAGACAAGATCAACACATGTGTCCCTACTCTCCATACATAAGACACTTATATGTGTCAATACCAATCTCTAACCCTGCTGGCCATGTTGGGATTGTCCTTCTCTCAAACTTTGTAGCCCTGGTCCTGATTGCTACCCCCACTGTTCCTTTGGCTTTGTTAAACATGTGGAGCACACTGTTGGCCCTGCCGACCCTGACTGAATCCACCGTCACTTGGTAAGAATTCCATTTATCATAATCATTTAAATGGATCCCCTATTGGGTATCCCCCTGTGGTGACTCACTATTACCAATATATTCATTCTTATTCTGCAGACTGATCTCTTAGCTCCCTTTACATGGAAGTGTTTATATTGCCCTTTGTAAAAGTACGACATTGACGACATCAACATCACTTGTTCAAGCCAGATTTCCCCCTTAATGCTGGCGTATTCTACGCATGAGTCCATTATCAACTCAAAGACCCCCTTATCGTGAGCGAAGTTCGCTAAAGAAGAAAAGCCACAATCTGAACCTCCTATAATAAGTACTGGAATTTCCTTCGCCTCTCTGTTAAAATAATTGATGAAAGGATTTTCAATAAAACCATACCCCAAATTCCTCGATATTCATGGTATCTCTCCTCAGATGTGGTGATTGACTCTCATTATTACAATACTGCTCCTATGTGCTAAAAACATTTCTTCCAAAATTTTAATCATAAGTGTCACTCCACTCCACCATACCCAACTTCCTTTGGATGATATCCTTCCATTTGCCAATCACACTTTTGCACTTTTCTCGAACTCTTGTGAATGGCCCTTCAGAAAAAAACTCTTCGACACTATCCCTTACCGACTGTACTGGGTGAGTCTGAATTTACACCACCCTTAGCTATAGTGGTACATGGAAAAAATATTGTACCTTAGTGATTATCATGACGTCCATTTTTCGAATAATAATAGTGGTGGCTTCTACAGCAGTCACTGTCCCCATAATATTATATGTCTCCGACCGAGCCTCTCCTCCTATAGTCCTCCTAATGGCCCTCGAAAGTCGTGATATACGATGCCTAAACGAACTCGTATATGATTCCATAAATTAAACTCAATAGTAGGAGAACGTAATTTGCATTACGAATCGACAGTCCTATGCATAGGGATTTATATTAAAGAAAAGAAATGCTGCAAACGTAGTAAGATGCACAGATCCTATGGACTTTAAAATCTGATGCTCTGACACCATCTGTGACACCCTACCAATTTTAATCACGGGTGATCAGTCTTTTACTAAAATAAGACAGGAATATCATTTGGTTCATTCTTGACATCACTGTCGAAAACATTTTAATTTACTAATTACCTATTAATTAAATAAGTCGGTGCCAAAATTTTAATCTTGTTTTTACACAAAACATAAAACCATCTAAAACCATCTATAACTAAATCATGTGAAAAAATACTAAATGATAAATCACGTCCAACAGAAATCTAAATGCATAATAATAACTAGGTGCAGAATAAACCATCGGTCATTATAAATCGAGTACAAATATCCAAAATGAAATAAATAATCTAAACATCACTAATGTCTGAATAAAGGGAAATATGACCATCTCATAATTGAGATGAAACCTAGTCTAGGAAATAATAAATAAAGCAGCTACACTGAACTCTACAATCCTCTTCATCAACTGCAGCTACGTATCCCTGGAACGAATGATCATCCATGGCGTACCTATGGCTAGACGCCTAAACATTTTTGGAAAATATTTTTTACACGGGTTAGAGCCTAAAACATTTGAAAACATTTGCAAGTGATTAAAATGCAGTAAGTAAATATGCAGTAATCTTTCCATATTTAAGACGATGTCTCACTCTCACAAGATTGATCTTCACCTCTCGACTATTGTGCACACCTAGCATATCCTATTTAACCCAACTAGTTATGCTACCCAGCCTAACTAGTTCCAAGGCATCTAATTAACCACTAATATGCTAAGCTCACCCGTACCACCCATACGATATGCTACTATAAAACCATGATCATTATTCGCCGAATATTATATTTGAACCATTATTTAAAATTCTCTTAGTTAAGTTTCTTTATATAGATATTTATATCTTCTACTACCAAGCATGAGTAGAAAAAATCACATATGTCTGTATATATGTATATATCACACTATTTATATATACAATCATATCATCCCTAAACTAAGAATCGCGAATGCATGCATACTCTACTATCAAGTCTAGGTACCTCTCGTACCAAATCAAGGACTACCAGTTCATAATGGCACCTCGAACCATAAATCAAATTGATACATATTGGAGGCAAACATAGTCCTAAACCTTTAGGCTACGCACATACCTAGCGTACCCAAATGACCGACCATACTATCGTACACTCAGATAGTGATCATCGCTAAGTTCTATGTCTTGGGGCACACATCCAGACCTCGCTGGCATTGCCAAGGTGGGATGCCCACTACGCGTGACCTCCCGTGATAGCAGGCATCGTAGGTATGCTTACACATATATAATAAGTATACACACAACCTATAAGTATATCCAGTATAGGTATGCACACAACCTATAAGTATGTCTAGTATAGGTATACACACAACCTATAAATATAGCCATTATAGTTATACATACAACCTATAAATATATCGAGTGCGTAGTATATATCTCTCGAATACCAAACGTACTAACGATTTACACTTAATACTCTTTTTTTATTTTTTCAAGTATCACTCACTACTCGAAGGATCCTCATTATCCCTTAATTATTTTCAGGTCGGCGCCCACACAATCGCAACGAAAAGATATACAATTCCATATTTTGGACAAGCACGTAAACCGAAAATGAACCAAACCTCTTCCAAACCTATGTTCGATTTCAGTTTGCTTTGAGAGTCAAAACGACGCAGTTTCGATTTCGGTGAACTCCAACTTATGTTCTTCCCCAAAGACGAACCAAACCTCTTCCAAACCTTACCTAACCTCCATTGAAACACCTAAAATATAATGGGAGACAAATATGATGATTATAATACTTCTAAATCATCCTAATATCAGAGATAGGACTAATATTAATGATTAAATCAATCAATTGGTTTATTTTTCATATTTCTCAACCAAAATCCTAAGTTAAATCCACAAATATGAATTTAGATTCAATCACTCTCTAAATCTAATCAAAGTTAACTTCTCCAGTAGGTATACGTCATCTAAATTCATCAATTCATTATTTAAATCAACTGAATATCACAGGAGATGGATTCAACCCCTAAATTCCCTTTTTGTATGAGAAAACACTTTCCAAAGATAGTTTTCTACACCTACTATAATGTGAACATGAATTTCACACATAAAAGTCACAGCAAGATAACCACTTGCCTTATATGATTCGTAGGGTCTGAAATTTCGTTGGAGAAGATGAATTACTCCTTGAACTCGTTCTCCTATTTTCTTCTTCATTCACTTGGTTAGGGTTTAGAATTGTGTTTTGGCTGCCTCAAAACCTTAACCCTAGATTAAATAATATAAATCCTGAAATTAATCTATTGGGCCAAGCCCAAATGACCTAAACACCCCCGTGTGAGCTCGGTCTAGTCTAAAAATCCCCCGAAACCCAATTACTACCCCCTGGTACTTATTTTTTACTATTTTAACCTACTCGCAACCAACTGTGAACTCGAAATCGTCGTCCGAGTCACTCTACATAAAATTTATGTCTCAACCTCAAAACACTCTACTCACAAGCCCTGGTTGAGGTACTGTAAAAAAATACCACCATTCCCACTCACTACTATGTACTGCAATTCACCGTATTTTATTTACTATAAACACACTTAGTAAATTTACCACATAAATATTATTCCTATAAATTAATATCTATTACATACACAATATTTGATTTTAATTAAAATTATTTCACATGTGTAATTTAAAATACCATAATTAATTAAATTCATAATTATTCAAAATTACGGGGTGCTATAGCCCCATGACTAGAAGATCCTCCACCAATACCTACTAGCCCATCACCACCACCATTCGTGTGTCAAAGTAGGGTTCAAGAGTTTTGGGGGAAAAATATGAAGAAGGGAAAAAGAGGGTAACTATGTTAAAAAAATATAGGGGTAAGTAAAAATATGAATTAGAGTTTTTTTTAAGAAAAAGTAACGGTGTTATAATTTCGGGGGTTGTATATAATTTTTCATGTTTTAGGAGGTTAAGTCAAAATGCGTTATTATTGCAGAAAGTTAAATAAAAAAAATCCCTTGAAAAAATATGAGTTGGTGGATAATGAAACTATTGAAATCCACCTAAAATACAGAAAAATTAATAGCCACGTACTAATTGGGAGGTTGCCCTTTTTAATTATATTTTTTCTCACGTCCCTTATTTTTCCATATATCCTGCAAAACATCTATATGCTCTGCTCACTCTAGTAAATCATTGAACACTAACATATCCAAAACTAGTGTTTTTCAAAAGAGTAACACTACACATACCCACAAAAAAACCCAAAATGTATACCCGCCTAACAAGACAAAAATGGGTACAAGTTTTTAATGCAGTGGATGTGACCCATAACCATAAGGTATAAACGTTTAATGCGGTGGGTATGGGTTTTAGGTTTTTTTGTGGGTCTACATAGTTTTATCCTTTTCAAAAACATATTCTTATTAGAAAGTTCCTTAGTGTGGGTTTCTTGATGATATATTCGAAGGGATAAAATTGTTCGGGGCCTGGCTTCAGATTATATAACTATACCTTGCAGTCCCAAAAGTAATGAAGTTTTGGGCTCGTGTATCCTAATTCATCTTCTTGGGCTTGGACCCATAAAAATTAAGCCCATCCTGAACTGTCATGGTTTGGTCGCAGCAATACAAAGGCTTACGTTCTTTTTCAATTGCTCTTACCAAAGGCTTCATACAAAAATAACAGGTAAAAGTAGACTCCCAGATCGTAATCAGAACCAAATATGGGTATCTTTAAAATTTATTACAATGGTTCAAAACACAAAATTTGGGTTTGTTTAGTTGAAGCAAATAAATTATGAAACATTTGGTTATGTTGATTACAAAGTTAGAAATTAATTAAATAGATACTTTATTTGTACGGAAAGTTGAACTTTGAGTGAAAAAATTGGGAATGGTTTGGTTTACTAATAAAGTTTTTCATGAAAATCAATTATTTGGGGTGAGTAAGAATTGATTTTCCTGGCAAATAATAATGCCATTAAAAACTTTGCATATTTATGATCACAAAATTTATTTGAAAACAAGCATAAAAAAATTGAAAATAAGTATATTCAATGAAATAAAAATCATTGTCAAATAAACGGACTCTATGTCATGCTATTTTTTAGAAATTTAGAATAGTCTCGCAGTGCCCAAAAAAAGGAAAACACACACTTGGTTGAACACTAACTGGAATGAGAACTTCTGATACTATTTTATCAATGGGTTTATTAATGCCATGTAACTGTTTAGTTTTTCCTTAGTAATCAAGTGCACAAGTGTTTTCAAACAGTCGTATATAATGGGTTTATTAACTCATTAAATCATGTCACTATCATCATAAACCATTTGTGCAAAACGGGGAAACAATAACTTTTAAGAAATTTTTATGGTTGATGAATGCAATTAAAGAAGTAAATTATTAACATTTTACGTGGCTCAAATCATACAACATTTTATCTTGTTCGACAACGGGAGGGCCATTCCTCTCTTTGCCTAGCAAGACGCCTAATACACATGATGAATTTTTATTTTTATTATACATCTAATAGGGTAGTATTAAAGGAGTTAATACAATTTTAAGAGTTACTATCCTTTTTTCTTTTATTCTGAATATTGTGTTTTTTAAAATAAAAAAAATAGAGTTACTATCCTTTTTTCTCTAATGTTGACCATTGTGTTATTTGAAATCAAAAACATGGATAAGCTAAAAGTCTCTTAAAAACTAAAAAGATTTTCCTCTTCGAATAGAGTTAACTTTTATCACCTCGAGGAACATGCATTTTAGGTGACTCCTATTTTAAATCCATGCATTTTACGTTTTCGATGAAATGATCAAATTTCAGATTTTATACATGAACTAAAATGGTTCAATTAATGAATCATTTTATTATTGAAACTAAACACAATTAGTTGATCGATTTTTAAATGTACCAATTTACTAATGAATCGATTTAAAATTTTGGGACAAACAAACGGGACTTTAGTAAACAAAACTAATAGGTAAAAAAACTCATTGTATTATGAGGTGATGATGATTGATAGTATTCTTATTTTATGGAAAATAAATGATAAAAATGTCAAATATAGTGTTCCTAAAGTTTACGTGCTTTTTAAGTAGTATATATATATATATATATATATATATATATATATATAGTTATTTAAGCAACTTTTGTTGTGATATTTATGTTTTATTACAAAAACTATTTGATGTTAATATCAAAGATGGTTTTATTATAAAGAAATATATCTTAAAAATTACATTTTGTAATAAAATAGTTATTATTATATAAAAAAGCGTTTTATCATTAAAAATAATTTTTAACGTTTTTATCTACAACAACATTTTTTAAAAACAAATTTCAACATTTATCAAAGTTAAAAACTATTTTTTTTAAAACAGTAAAAAACATTTACAAAAATAGTTTTATTATAGAATAAACTTTTTAAATTGAATGCTTTATAATAGAAAATAATTTTCGTTATAAAAATAACGTTTTATTGTAAAAATAATGTTAATAGTTTCAAAATTTATTAACATTAAAAATATGGTTTTTTTATAAAAAATAATTTTATTAAGTAAACTTTCTCGATGCATCATTTGTTATTATCATTCCATCACCTCTATTTTTTCGACTTTTCTTCTCTTCTGTTAAAAATAGAAAAGCCATATGATGCATTTTCCATTCATCCATATATATATGCCAACATGTCTATTCAGATGAAAAGAAAGCTCCACTAAAAAAAGTCACTTCATCAGTACCATCATTTTAATTTTTATTGGATATAAACTTTTTTCATAGAAACTTATACTAACCATGGCAGATTTTGAAAAAGATGATATTATTAGAATTTCAAATAT
The DNA here is from genome assembly GCA_949130495.1 of Sambucus nigra. NCBI lineage: Eukaryota > Viridiplantae > Streptophyta > Magnoliopsida > Dipsacales > Adoxaceae > Sambucus > Sambucus nigra. Next base: position 140,235,309 of record OX422221.1, on the reverse strand, counting down.
TCTAGGATGTACCTTGATAGTCGAGTCTCAGATAAGAACTTCATTCAATATATGAAATTAGGTGGGTATATGTAACACTCCATATTTTTGGAAACACTTAAAATTACACGTGTGCTCGTAATTTAATTAATTTGTGAAATTTAAAGAGAAGTAAATACATATTAACTAGCGAATACTGGAAGAATATTTATGTGTTATTTTATTCACTTGTGTGATAAGCAAATGAAATTATATTATTTTATATTACGTCGTATGTGGATACAAGCGACGGGTTGACATGATCTTATTCGGGACGCACGTGTGGGGTTTGGAATAAAATGGTAAATTGATGATAGGTGACTCAGATGGTGATTTTGAGTGCACATATGATCCGGGATGGATCGAGATAATTAGAATTAGGTACCCGAGGCTTGTAATCAGGCTTCGAGGACTTTATAAGCAATATAGGACTCGTACGACGACATTCAGATCATTTTAATGTTACTAAATAACCTAATTTCGGGATTAAGGGAATATTAAGGGGTTTCGGATGAGGGAGGCAACATAATTGATCATTCTAATCACTTAGGATTGAGAGAGAGACAAAAGAGAAGGGAGAACGCAAGAGAGGAATCAAGAAGGAAACTAGGGGAGGAATTTGGCAATTTTCGGGCCAGGATTCTTGGGCAAGGAAGATCGACAAAGAAGGATTCAAACCTTATGATAATCTAAGGCAAGTATTTAACTTGCTTTGATATTATATGCTGTAACACCCTATATTTTGAATAAACATGGATTAATTATTTCAAGTATTTTAAATTACACGTGTGCTGTAATTTAATTAAAATAAGAAATATTATGTATTTAATAAATATTAATTTATGAGAATAAGATTAATATTTTTGTGGTAAATTTATTAAGTGCGATTATAGTAAGTAAAATTTGATTCATTTTTAATACGTCATAGTGGGTAGTAACGAAAAAAAATTGACGGTACCTCAACAGGGGCTTGCTAGTAGATAATTTTAAGGTTGAGACAATAAATTAATATATAATGACTTGGATGGAAATTTTGAGTGCACGGTTCTTCCCCAATAGGACGAAATAGTTTGAATTAAGTAGTCGTGGGTAGTAATTTTTCAGAAGCTTTTTAGACTAGTTCAGACTCAAACAGGGGTCTTTGGGTCATTTTAAAGTAGAATATTGATCCAATTTCGGGATTAGGCATATAAAATGAGAGGGTTAGTATGCGGCGGGGGGGGGGGGGGGGGGGACCATTTCATTATTTTAAAACCCTAAGAGAGGAAAAAGAAGAGAAATCGAGAGAGATCCCCAGAGGAGGCCAAATTGGGTGGGGATCCAAGGACTCATAGCATTAATCCATCACACAAGAGGACGATTCAGACCCTACGAACAATTTAAGGCAAGTAATTAACTTGCTTAATCAGATTTGTAGTAGTTTCCATTCATATCATGGTAGGTACTATGAAAACTAGTTTTGGAGTGAGGGTTTGCATGATAATGGGGTTTTGGGTGAAATAAATTCCGTAAATAGCGGTGTAAATTAATGCATGTTATTATTAAATGAATCCTATCTGATAAAGATAAGATCTTGATATAGTTTTGTGGGTTTGATCATAGTTAATTATTATTTTTAATTGAAACTAGGTTAAATTTGGATTTATTTAATGATTGATTGTTAAATCCTAAAATTAAGATGATTGCTAGATGTTAAAATCATTTAAAAGATGCCCCCTTATGTACATTGAGTGGGCAGTGTAGAATAATATTTTAAGTATAATTAGAACCAAAATTGGGGAATAACGTAGGTTGAATTTCGCCAGAATAAAAACTACAGCATTTTGAGGACTATCTGAGAAAGTGAACTGATTCGCTTTTAGGCTGAACCAGTTCGGAATTCTGGAATTTTCAAAGCTCGGGTTATTTTATGGTTTGGGTCAATTAGGAAGATCTCAAGTTGGTTTAGAAAACCCATAAAATAGAAAATGCCACTAGAAGTGACTTTAGAAGGTTTTATCTTACCTTGGGATGATAGGTGATATACAAAAATATACCCTTGGCCTGGCCGAGGGTATCCTCGTCTAGGACGAGGGCTCAGCTCTACTTTTACCCCCAGGGGGTCATAATGAAGATAGGGGTCTGTTAGGACGACCCCACCATTGGAAATATAAGTATGCTGGATGGCCCAAATCAGCCCAAGCCCGTGCAGATTGAAGCCTCAGCTTAGGGAGAGTTTAGACGAACATACGATCCTATGTAGGCTGACAGTACAAATGTCCTACGTTCAGCAATCAGGGCTTCCACAATGTTAGCATCAGCCTCGACCTGTCACTATAGGCCGAGGGTGACACCGTCATGGAGCGTGATTTGGGAGACGCGTGGATCAGTGCGCATGGGACTCATGTAGCACGTGGACTAAATCGTTATAACAAGATCATTCCCTCACGTGAGGGAATATTATGGCATCATTATCTACAAGTGGCCCATTCAAGTGTCAATAGGGGATTAGCTAGATCATCATTCCTATGCTCAATGCATGCTTGGGGGTACACTACACTCCCCAAGCCCTATATATACTTGTCTCCTTCAACCTTGTTAAGGGATAGATAATTGTAACCCTAGCAGAAACTCTATTTGTACACACAGTAGAGAGAGATTGTGCATTGTATCTAAGGCCTTTAGTGCCCATATTTAATAAATCACACACTCACAATGGAAGTAGGCCTGATTGGCGGAACCACTATACATTATTGTCTTCATACCTCTTATACTCCCCTCCTTCTATATACATATATGCATATATAACTTTATTGTTGCCATTGTTGCTATTGTTTGAGCTCTATTAACTCTTTATCTGGTGGTGCTATTCTAAGCATTATCAGTTTGACACCGTCTGTGGAAACGAGAAGCTATCACTTCCTTATTACAACTTGACCTCATCGGAGACTCTGGTGTTGAACCAGTTCGCTCCTTTTGTGTGGAGCTATTTAACCATTGAAAGAGATCTATTAAGGTTCTCAAGCTCATCAGTCTTTTATCATTCAGCTCATCATAACTCAAACATATGGCATCGGAGTTACCACCACCTCCTCCACCGGCTAGTGGAGTAGGACCTAGTTCCAGCCATGTACCACCTCAGTCTGAGATGGCTGAGGTAGCTGCCGCCCTAAAGTCTTTGGCAGCAATCCAACAAGTTATGCAAGAGAAATTTGCAGCTCTTAGCCAAAACATACTGAGACCACTAGGAGTCTCATCGGAGATGATTACTCTGCAGCTATACAGGGACAACATGAGGCCAGGGGACCACCCCAGGCACCGTGCAAAGACTTTCCACCTCCACAACAGCGAAGGGATGTGTAGGAGACAGAATCCTAACGATCGTCCCAGAGGCTCAACTTTTGACTGTTTGAGCATAGGGTCAGCCTTTGAGAGGCTGGGCCCAGTTAAATGACCTAAGGGAAAGATTATCTAGATCGAGAAGTCTTACAGGGACCAGAAGAGATGGCCAACCACATAACGGCCGAGCCCCTCATGAACGAGATGACATTCATGGAAAAGTAAATAGTCGACGAAGGTCAGCTGTAGTAGAGCCCTTAGTTCATCCCAGAGAAGTGGTGGGGATAACATCGACCAAGCTGAACCTTTGAGGCCATGGAATGACTCGATTCGAAGGATGTAGGATAAAATTGGTGATATCTTAAGAAGCCAAGACCCTCTTCAGAGAGGATACTCTAAGGGCTCACCCTTTGTGGTGAAGATAGTCAACTTCCCAACACCGACCAAGTTTAAGTCGCCTGTGGTCGCCCCAAGGTATAACGGGAGTACCAACCCAGTCCATCATATTGATATGTACCAATAAGCAATAAATATATACTCTATCTCAGATGAGATGACGTGTTGACCCTTTTCCAGCACTGTAACTGGGGCTGCACATATTTGGTATACCTCTCTTCCAAAGAACTCCATTGAAAGCTTTAAACAACTAGCAGAACGGTTCATTCATAACTTCTGCTTTGGAGTAAGGCCACAGAAGAAGACCACTCACCTGTTTTATGTTAAGCAAGGGAAAAATGAGAGCCTTAGAGACTACACAGCCAGGTTTAACAAAGAAAAGTCAGAGGTTGAAGACTACAAAGAGAGTATAGCCATGTCGACCCTCATTCGAGGGCTCCAAAAAGGGAAGCTATTGTGTATGCTTACCAAAGAGCCCCCGAAGTCAATGGATGAGCTGCTGGCAACACCGAGAAAGGTGATGAATGCCAAAGAGGAAATGGTCGCCAAATACGAGGATGAAAAGGGGGTACTAGTGGCGGTAAATACCAGAAAAAGAATAAGGAGGGGAATAAAAGACCAGCAGATGATAAGTTTGCAGATTATACCCCTCTGACGGTCAACTGCAAACACATTCTGAATGAGATAAAGAGCGACCTATCTTTAAAATGGCCTAAGAAGTTGAGAGCTCCTCCCCACAAGAGGAACAAAAACATGTGGTGCGAATTCCATCAAGACCATAACCATTTGATTGATAAATGTTTTGCCATAAAAGATAAAATCAAAAAGATGTTAAAGGAAGGGAAGTTGAGAAAGTATGTGGATAAGAGTGCCTCCAAGAGTGTTCGCTCTGACCCTAGGAAGAAATGAAGTGATAAATGCAGAGAATATACCCTCGACAGGCACAATAACCCCTCAGAGGATGATGATGATCCTAACCTTCCCGCGAAGGATGACTATGGACTGGTGAAAAGGCTAAGTATGATTTCATTCGGTATTAGAACAATATCCGGGGGCCTAGCTGGAGGAGGATCAAAAGTGACCGACATGAAGGCCCATGTAGTTGAAGCGAAGGCAGTAATGAAGGCTGAATCTGTGCACGTAACTACTATCGAAGCCAAGCCTGAAAAAAGGAAGAAGGTTGACATTGATACCCTGATGGTGGGTTTTTCATGGTTTGATTTCAAGGGCCTCCTAGCCCCACATGATGACCCTCTTATCATCACCACTCGAGTGTGCCGAGGATCTTGGTAGATGGGGGTAGTTCTGCATATATGATGTTTTGGCCATGTTTCAAAGCCCTGGGACTTAGCCACCACTACACCAAATCTTCCCATTTGTCAAGGTCATTGACCTTGACAAATTCACCTTGTCAAGGTCAATGACCGTGACATTTTGAGGCGAGACAACTTTTTTTGTCACGGTCGTGTCACGGTCATTGACCTTGACAAAAAACTCGCGTTTTGTGTCACGGTCGTGTCAAGGTCAATGACCGTGACACGTTTGTCACGGTTTATAACCGTGACAAAGCCGTGACCCTTTTTAAAAAAATTGTGACGGTCATTGACCGTGACAAGTCCGTGATAAATGTTGTCACGGACTTGTCACGGTCAATGACCGTGACAATTCTGGGCATAATTTAAAAAAAATCTGCTGGGCAGTATGGCCACTGCCACTGCCAGCAGTATATTTGTACCTGTTATAGCAATGTTGTACCTGTTCCAAACATCATATATCCAACACAAACTAAAGATAATGCAAATATATATTCATGACAGTATAATCCAAATCTTCAAAGTAAAAATAATATACATGACGATATAATCCAAATATAATTAAAATGGACAAACTAGAAAATAATGTTACTACATGTCTTGGATAAAACTGAGGAGGTGAGTAGGCCACACGACATACAAATTGACGCACCCACTAATATACGTCGTGCCGCATTGTTCGCGCAACCATAATAGGGAGTTCTCCTTCCCGGGTATAACATGCGTGACGAGCACCCTGGACTCCATCTCTTGAAGCACACGTCCATGGACTATTCCACCCTCGACGATATTCGGGTCCCTCAACCCCCGCCCTATCCGCTGGCCATCAAATATGTCCAATATGAACACGCTCGGCCAACCAATTGTCGATAATGGTCTGTTGGAGGGCGTCAAATAGGGAAGTGGATCGTCGAAGTACGAACGTGTCGGTGATGAAGCAGCGAGGTCCACATCCTCGTCATCCTGCACCTCGTCTTCCCGCACCTCCTCCTCCACCACCTTCTCCTTCCCTTTCCCTTTCCCTTTCTATTTACGGTCTCCACCCAACGTACGCTTCATGAATGCGTACATATCTTGGACCGTCGCCTCCAAACGGGACAGCTTCGCGTCGTGTGAATCCACCGTTCGAGCCAACCCGGTGTCGCTCGTCTCCAATCCGATGATCCTAGATTTGGCCACTCGCGAGCTCACTCCCCTTGTCCTCCCCTTGCGATCAGAACCAAGCACTTGGCTGAGTGCGTCTGTGGACAAAGATGCCTTGTCGGCATCAGACTGCGACTCATGCACTTCCTTAAGCTTTGCCTGAAACGACAAAAAGCACATGATTAGTAAAATAAGTAAACTAAAAAATTATAACGTAATTAACAATAATTAAACTGTCGGATTACTTACAATCGTGGCGGCGACGCTCGGGGACACCTCCTTTTCCTTCCCCTTATTCGTCCGAAGAGTCACATAAGTATCGAGCCTATGTGGCTTACCCCCTGGCCCCACTCCCTACCCCCTGAAATAAAATAAAGTAAAGTAAAATTAGTATCGGCCCCGCAAAGTAAAATAATATCCAATAATATATTTCTGTAGTTATAGATAAATTAAATATTACCTTCATCCTATGCTCCACCTCAGCGTAAGAGGTCCGGCCGGAGTAGTGCACGTCCGTCTTTTTAGCCCGATTTTCCCTCCCCGATTGGCGAGATGCCAATTGTCGATCCTCGATCTCATTGTCAATGAACTTTTGCCATTGTGCCAATGAGATCGGCTCCTTGGGCGGGACGGATCTGCGCCATTGTAAAATGGTCTCTCGTGTTTTTGCAAAGTACCGTGTCCGCATATTTTTTTTCCACGTCTTGTGTTGCTCCCTCAACTGCTCCAAGACGGAATTGCGTAGCTTTGGATCCAAGTTGAATTGTTCCTGTCCAACAAATACAATGTTAGTTGCGAATAAATATAAATATAATTATAAATATAAATATAAATATAAATATAAATATAAATATAAATATAAATATAAATATAAATATAAATATAAATATAAATATAAATATAAATATAAATATAAATTGAAATTGAAATATTCATATAAATATTACCTGTAGTGCCGCCCAAACAGCTAACTTGAGCTCATACGGCACCTCCTTCCAACTCATAAACCCCGGGCCGATGACCGTCTTTAGCAGCTCGAGGGATCTCGCTAAAAGCTCCAACTTGTTTTCGACGGTAATCCCAAATTTTCCATATTTGGGGAGCCTAGGGGCGGAGGAGCCCTCGTCGCCTCCGCTACCACCGAACCCAGACGACGACATCATCATAAACAGCATCATCATCTTCGCCCTAACATCTGAAGGAGACATTTTTGCTGTAAAAAAAATGTTATTAGTACAGATAAAAAAAATGTTATTAGTACAGATAAAAAAATGTTCCGTCTATATTATAACGTATGTGTAAGTTCCGTCAATACCATTTCGTTTCAATTTTGTAATATTATGTTTTTTCCAAATATTTAAAGAGTTATTAAATGGGTGCCCCACCCCTGTCCCCTCCCCCCGCCACACACACACGCACACCTACGCACACACACACACCCCACCCCTACCCACCCCCACCCCCTCCCCCCACCACGACCGTGACAACTACATATATTGTTTATCAATAAAATTATGACATGAGATAATTATAATTGTAGCATAAATTTCATTATCATGGGTTTTACCTAATTGAATTAAATGAACAATACTTTTAGCCCTTGTTATTCATCAAATTTGAGGCAAGTTAATTAGAATATTTGTAGAACTGAAATTGATTTAGATTATGCTTATCTATGTAACTCTAAAACCTAATTGTGATTAAAATCTGATTTATATGGATTAATTCTATTACATTTATAATTTAACTAATAGAGTTGAATTTTAATATTAATCCTTTGGTTTATTTAACTAACTTTGGTTTGGTTTATTTCTAGTTGAATCTGAGTTATAATTTTTAGATTATGTATAGCAATTGAATTTTAATATTAATCCTTCATAAATCCCTTTAATACATGCATAAATTTGTAGAGATTGAAATTAAATTGCTTGAGATTGAATTTCTATGTTTCGGGGTCATTATTTGAAAATACTTAATTACCCTTTGAAAACCTTTCATAACACACCTATGTATTAAATATGGGTTAGACCTCTTAGCTTGCTCAACCACCCATTTACACACTTACTTTACCTTTTATTTATATTATGGATATTAATCAATTCACACGTTTTTTGTCCACTTCAACCTTTACTGAAACATTTATTAATTCATTCAAGTTAGGTAAAACGACGCAAGTATCTAATACAAATATTATCATTCAACAAATTAAGTCCCATCGATAATAAACCCCCTCCCCCACCCTGCCCCACCCCGCCCCACCCCAATATTTTTCAACACTGTATCCCCCAATAGTAGAAATGAATTAACATATAATTTTCAACTCCAACAACATATGCTTCAACTTAACCCAATCTTCCCAATAATACCAACTAATCAACACCCAACATCCAAATCCAACAACATAGGTCTAGAACCAAAGTTTGTACATAATAATTTATAGTCTCCAAGAAAGTACCATTTTTATTCATAATATTTACGATTATTAGTTTCTCGTGTATTAGAAAAATTTCCACCCCACCCTGCCTCCCTCCACCACACCCTGCCCCACCCCCTGCCCCCCTCCCCCACCCCGCCCCACCCCCTCCCCCACCCTGCCCCACCCCGCCCCACCCCCACCCCCACCCCCACCCTGCCCCACCCCCCACACACGCACACACATACACACATATATATACACATACCCCCTCCCCCTCCCCCACCCTGCCCCACCCCGCCCCACCCCCTGCCCCCCTCCACCACCCCCTACCCCCATCCCGCCCCACCCCCCACACACGCACACACGTACACACATATATATATACACATACACACATAAATATACAGACAAATATATATATATATAAATGGAAGAGAGAGAGAGAGAGAGCAGCGTCGAGAGAGAGAGAGAGAGGGGGAGGGAAGGGCGCGGGAGGGAAAAAAGAAGGGGGTAGGGTTTTTGCTGGAAAAGTTGTCACGGTCGTGTCAAGGTCTTTGACCGTGACACGAATTGTCACGGTCATTGACCGTGACACGACCGTGGCAAATTGAATTGTCACGGTCGTGTCACGGTCAATGACCATGACAATTCGTTGTCACGGTCGTGTCAAGGTCAATGACCGTGACATAAAACGCGTGTTTTTTTGTCACGGTCAATGACCTTGACAAGGCTGGCCGGCTGAAAGGTGACAATTTGTCCATTTTGGTGTAGTGCACTCTAGGCTCGCCCTATACCATCATCGCCTGATCGGTTTCAGTGGGAAAAAATTTCATCTCCTGGGGGATGTATGAGGTTGATGTAAGAATGGGAGACGAGTGGCTGAAATGGCTCACCAGGAATATCAACTTTGTTATGATGGATGAAAACATCTTGTCAGCCTACAACCTCATACTGGGACGAGTAGCCCTCAAAATATTTAAGGTCGTGCCTTCGACGGTTCACCAAATGTTAAAATTCCTGACTCCTTATGGGGTAGGGGAAGTTCAGGGTGACTAGACGATGACACGAGAATGCTACTTCAACTCTGTCGAGGAAAGAGAGGTGCACTATAAAATAACCACTACTTACAATATTGGTACCCTTGACCCCAGGGATGAGATAAAGCTAACGAAGGGAGAATCCGCGAAAGAGGTAGAATCCATCATCCCCAATGAGGATGAGATGAAAAAAACTGTCCAGGTCGATAAAACCCAAAGCCAGATATAAAAGAAGAGCTCATCAAGATTCTTAGGAGAATACATAACATCTTTGCATGGAGTCATGCAGACAAGCCGGGTATTGACCCCAAAATAATGTGTCAAAAGGTCAACGTGCTTGAAGATGCCAAGCCAATAAAGCAGAGGAGGAAAATTTATTCTCGAGAGAAATATGAGGTCATAAGGGATAAGGTCAAGAAGCTCGAAGAAGCTGAATTTATCAGTGAGGTCATCTATCTCGAATGGCTATTTAATGCGGTTATAGTCCCCAAAGAAAATGGGAAATTGAGGATATGTGTGGACTTCACCGACCTCAATAAATATTGCCCCAAAGACAGTTTCCCTCTTTCTCGCATCGATCAAATGGTGGACGCTACTGCAGGCCACGAGTTAATGAGCTTCATGGATGCATACTCGGACTACAATTAAATCTTCATAGACCCTCCGGAATCAGAAAAAATAGCTTTCATTACTGACAAGGGGACATACTGTTATAGGATCATGCCCTTTGGCCTAAAAAATGCAGGGGCAACGTATCAACATCTCGTGAATAAAATGTTTAAAGACCAAATCTAGGAGTCTATGGAGGTCTATGTAGATGAAATGCTGACCAAGAGTTTGAAAGCCAAGTATTATGTGGTCAACCTTGAGAGGACCTTTGAACAATGGACAAATACCGGATGAAGATCAACCCAGCCAAGTGCATTTTTGGGGTTGGAGCAGGAAAGTTCTTAGGGTTCACCGTTAATCAAAGGGGGATTGAGGCCAATCCTGAGAAGATAAAGGCTCTGTTAAAAATGAACACCCCCAAGACCATTAAAGACATTCAGAGGCTCACAGGGTGAGTGGATGCTTGGAATAGATTTGTATCCAGAGCCACAGACAAATGTCTACCATTTTTTAAAGCTCTCAGAAAGGCTTTTGAGTGGAATGAAGAGTGTGATAAGGCTTTCAAAGAGATAAAGTCCTACCTAGGGTCTCCTTTACTTTTATCGCGTCCAGTGCAAGGTAAAAGATTGTACGTGTACCTAGCCATCTCAGAGTCAGATATCAGTGCTTCTATTGTGAGAGAAGAAGATGGGGTGCAGAAGTCGATGTATTTCAATAGTAAAGAACTCCAAGGAGCAGAGCAAAGGTACCCTAGGATGGAAAAGTTAGCCTATGCCTTGATTCATGCCTCAAGGAAGATTAAGTCATACTTCTAGTCCCATACAATGTTCATCCTTACTAACTCTCCTCTTAGGCAAGTTGTACACAAGCCAGAGAAATCGAGTAGGCTAATGGCCTGGGCAATAGAGTTAGGGGAGTTTGATATTCTATATCAACCTAGGGTGGCCATAAAAGGGCAAGCACTAACAGATTTTGTGGCTAAATTTACTTGGGAAGAGGCCGAGGTAGAAAACGGAAACCTCGAGAAGACAGATATTCAAGAAGGCATAATTGTTGACCTGTCCACAGATAATGATGAGACAAGAACAACTAGAGAAAAAGTTATTAAAAATGAAGATGGAAGATACCTATTCAGACAGGGATCCCTATTTGAGGGAAATTTCTCAGAGGAATAGGCTATGTGGAATATCTTCATTGATGGGTCCTCTTACAAAAATGAAAGTGGAGCTGGACTGATAGTGTCAGCACCAGACGGAACGGACATCGAGTATTACCTAAGGTTAAACTTGAAAGCCTCCAATAAAGAATCAAAATATGAGGCCCTAATAACATGACTCTCCTTGGGTAGGACTCTTAGTGTTGGCCAGCTATTGGTGCATAATGATTCAAGGTTGGTAGTGAATCAGATACTGGGAGCATATGAGGCTAAGGATGAGAGAATGACAAAGTATCTTGAGAGAGTAAAGTCACTATTGAAAAGCTTCAGAGAAGTAAAGTTGAAGAGGATACCTCGACTAGACAATGGCCGAGCCAATTCACTTGCATGACTAGCTTCAGTAACTAGGACATATATTAGGAGAACAGTACTAGTGGAAATTCTGCTTCGGCCAGCGATTGAAGATGAAGATGGAAGACTAATCTCCTGCCTACATATAAATATGGAAAATTCATTGATAGACCCTCTAACCATATACATTAAAGAGGGGAAGATGCTAGGGACAAAATTCAAAAGGAAGAAGATGAGGTACAGAGCTGCAAAATTCACTATCATTGGAGATACTTTGTACAAGAAAGGGTTCTTTCTCCCTTTGCTCATATGTGTTCATCCGTCGAAAGTTTCGTATATCTTACAAGATGTGCACAAGGGGTATTAATCAAGCCCATTGGGGGAAGGTCGTTAGCTAAGAGGATAGTCACACAGGGATACTGGTGGCCGACCTTAGCCAAGGATGCTACGACATATGTGAAGAAGTGTGATAAATGCCAGAGGTTCGCTACTATCCCTCACCAGCCTCATCAACCTCTAACCTTCATTACATCCCCATGTCCATATGCAATATGGGGAATCGATTTGGTAGGACCCTTGCCTAGGGCTATCAATAACTATCGATACTTGGTTGTAGTGATCGATTATTTTTCAAAATGGGTGAAGACGGAGCCAATGATCACGATCACCGAACATAAGACCTTCTAATTCATCTATAATAACATCATATGTAGGTATGGTATCCCTAACACCCTCATATCAGATAATGGGACTCAGTTTAAGAATGTTTCCTTGGAAAAATATTGTGAAAGAGTTAGGATCAAACAATTATTTTCTACCCTAGGCCGACCTCAGGCTAATGAGCAGACTGAGGTAACAAACCGAACAATTCAGGATGGGATTAAGAAAAAAATCTAAGAGGAAAAAGGAATATGGGTTGAAGAAGTATATGTTGTACTGTAGGCTAACATGACGATAATAAAAACTCCTACGGGGGAAGCCCCCTACATGTTGGCATATAACTCAGAAGCCTTCATCCCCACTAAAATTGGGTTTCCTACTCACAGATTTCAGATGTATGATCCTCAGAGAAATATGGAAGAAAGGAGACTTGATCTCAACTTGATTGAGGAAAAAAGAGAAGATGCTCAGATAAGACAAGCAGCTTACTAGAAGAGGACAACCAGGTTTTATAAAAAGAGGGTAAAGGAAAGATAGATAGATGTGGGAGACCTAGTCCTAAAAAAGGCCTGGAAAAAACCTATCAAGCTTCACCCAAATTGGAATGGACCATACAGGGTCACCGATGAAGTTGTCCCAGGAACCTATATACTAGAAAATCTTGAATGGGAACCCCTTTTCAAACCTTTGGAACGCAGATCATTTGAAAAAAATATTACCAATGATGTTGTAGTTGATGTCCTATTTTTTCGCAATTGTAATGAATGTATTGTTTCAAAGAACACTTGAGATGTAATGTGAATATTCTATTGGCCCCTCATCTTGTTGTTTGTTAATTTAGATATTTGTTAAGGTAATTCATGTTAAAATACAAAACACCATTTGTGATGAAGTAGGCTTAAATGCTCTTCGGTGATACGACGGTAGGGATGGGGACAACCCCATCCATATGTTGTCATTAACATCGAGGGGCGTTTAGTTCTAAAAACATCATTAATTTGGTGGATAATCTCCCCTTGCTAGGATGAGGGTGAATGGTAGCGTTGACCCTCCACCCACTCCCAAGAAAGACGAGGGAGGACTTTATGTTTGAAAACATCATTAATTTGGTGGATAACCTCCCCCGGCTAGGATGAGGGTGGATGGTAGGGACGACCCTCCTCTCACTCCCAAGAAAGACGAGGGTGGACTTGTGTTAAAAAACATCATTAGATTGGTGGATAATCTCCCTCCACTAGGATGGGGGTGAATGGTAGGGACGACCCTCCACTCACTACCAAGAAATACGAGGGAGGACTTTATGCTTCAAAACATCATTAATTTGGTGGATCACCTCCCTCAGTTAGGATGAGGGTGAATAGTAGGGACGACCCTACGCTCACTCCCAAGAAAGACAAGGGAGTACTTGTGTTAAAAAATATCATTAATTTGGTGGATAATCCCCCTCGGCTAGGATAAGGGTGAATGGTAGGGAAGACCCTCCACCCACTCCCAAGAAAGATGAGGGAGGAATTATGTTAAAAAATCATCATTAATTTGGTGGATAATCTCCCTCGGCTAGGATGAGGGTGAATGGTAGGGAAGACCCTCCACCCACTCCCAAGAAAGATGAGGGAGGAATTATGTTAAAAAACATCATTAATTTGGTGGATAATCTCCCTCGGCTAGGATGAGGGTGGTAGGGACGACCCTACGCTCACTCCCAAGAAAGACGAGGGAGGACTTATGTTAAAAAAGCATCATTAATTTGGTGGATAATCTCCCTCAACTAGGATGAGGGTGAATGGTAGGGAATACCCTCCACCCACTCCCAAGAAAGATGAGGGAGGACTTATGTTAAAAAACATCATTCATTTAGTGGATTATCTCCCTCGGCTAGGATGAGGGTGAATGGTAGAGACGACCCTCCACTCACTCCCAAGAAAGGCGAGGGAGGACTTGTGTCAACTTGGAAGATGGTTAGCACAAATTAAAAAAATGGAGAAATAAAAGACCAAATGGAAAGGAAGATAATTTTCATTAAAAAACAGAACGAGTTATAATACATCATGTTCAAAAGATGGCATAAAATAAAATTACATCAAGACCGTATAGGTCACAGACGACCACCCTAATGAGTTGTCTCAGAGGGTAAAATATCAACACCATCATTAGGCAAGGCAGTGTCAGCAGCATTCGATGGAGGCCGACTCTCCAATGTCCCATTTCCCTAAGCAGTCGTCTAAGACTCCACTAGGGAAAGTGCCTCGGCCATTAAAGGGTCTTTAAAATATGCATCTTCCAGAGAGGGGCGAATGGTTGATACTTCGTTAGTAGGGCTGTAAATCGGGCTGGGTGAGCCGGGCTTGAGGTTGCTCAGGCTCGGCCCGAACAACCTTACCCAGGCTCAAGCCCGAGCTCGGCCCGAACTGAAATTCTCTACTTAAGCCCGAACTCGGCTCATTAATATTTCGGGCTTCGGGCCCGATTTCGGGCAGGCCCGAATTCATTTTTTTTTGTTAAAAAAAATTGAATTAATTTTTTTTTCTTGTGTTTCCATCATGGAGAAAATGTATACACCAAAATCTAATTGATATATCATAAAATAAAGTATGTAATGATGAAATGTATTAAACTAATATAAGGGACGTAAGAATGAAAACCTACAATGACTAATTATATTTCATACATATAAAATTGGTTAACATAAATATGTTATATTTTTTAAAATAATTTATTTATTTATTTATATATTCAAAGTTCGGGCTTCGGGCCCAATTCAGGCTTGGCAAAGTTAGGCTTAAGCTCGGCCCGAAATTCATTCGGACTTAAAATTTTGGCTCAGGCTCGGCTCGGCTCGGCTCAAACTCAAATAAAGCTCGGCCCGAAAATAGCGGGCCGAACGGGCGGGCTTCGGGCTTGCCCGGCTCAATTTACAGGCCTATTCGTTAGTAAACCTCAAGATGACCCACCAACAGGCTGTCTTGACCCCCCTCTCCAAGTATTCAAGGCTAAAACCTTGGAATTCATCAGAGAGCTTGTATGCCTCCATAGCATCAGTCTCAACCCTTTGAACAATTGCATCAAGGTATGACTTAAATTGCATTTCCTGATTGGTGAAAGCCTCGTCTTTGGCCGTGAGAAGGTTATCCTTTTGCTTCAGCTGATCAGCATGCTCGTTTACAAGCTCATCAAGAAATCCTAGAGTGATAGGCTTTCACACCCTCCAGCTCTTTCTTAAGATTCTCCAGCTCAGTCTTCAAGTTGGCCTCACTTTGAATAGCTCTCTCATCCTCTTGAAATTTTGGATAATTCTCAGCTATCCATTTCATGGCCGAGGTAAAGGAGTAGACAGACTGAAAAAGATGAGAGCAAAGTTAGTGGTGAAGGGACGAGGGTGCAGTTGATATTAATGAATTAAAATTAAAGGGATGAGAGAAATACCCGGGCCAGACTGTGAATTCCAAAGCCGTAGACTCTGGGTGGGGGCATTTTAGCTAAGAAGTCATAATCAGAGGATGACGGAATAGAGAACATGGAGACATTGGCAACCTTCATGTGGGCAATCAGAGAAGAGGGGTTAGTATTTAACATGGTTAGATTCGTGAACCAAAAGGCATCCAGAGATGAAGGAGAACTCGTTCCTTCAGTGTCTGTATCTGGGGCCTCCATCCTCACCCTCGTAGGGGCATCATGCCGACCATCAACAGGAGATTCTCTCTCCATCCTCTTTCGCGAATCCTCAGAGATAAAGAAAAATCTCTTCTTCCAGTCGTGGTTTGAAGTTTCTGCAACATGGAGAAGTTTCTTGTCAGACCTCCTAGCCCCTAGATGGAAGTACCTAGGTTGTTTGGACGAGGAGGTTATGTTATAACAGGCAAGGAACAGACTCATCGAGGGATCATCAGTGAATGTGTTCTTTGATAAGCACCCAAAATTGTACATTTTATACCCCGAATAGATGTATTTTAGTTGCTAATTCTCGACAATACGGGTCTTATGTGCTTAATTGTTCAATATGTAAGCTTAATTGCAGTTGCGGTGTCAAAAGTTGTATTTTCAGGCAATTTGCAATTAAAATGGAGTTAATTCCCTTATCCCGTAACCCTAGCCTACCCTAAGCCTAGCCAAAACCTACCCTAAACCCTGTGTGTGTTTTGTTTGTGTCTTTTTAATATTTTTTTAGATTTTTAGTTTGAGTTATTTTATTTTTAGGATTTATTTTTTATTTATTTAGGATTTTTTAGGTTTTATTTACTATTTTTATATTTTATTAGTATATTTTTATTTCATCTTTATTTTTATTAGGATTAAATTTTTATTAGGATTTCATTTATTAGTTTTATTTGATTTTACACTTACTTAGGATTTTAGTTTTAGTTTTATTAGATTTTGTTTTTATTTTTTTTATTTCTTTCTAGTTTTTTTTATTCTTTATTTTATTTTTAGAATAGGAATTTAATTTTTAGATTTTTAGTTTTATCAATTTTAATTTTTTTCACATACAACATATCCTACACCCTCTCCCACACCCTCACAAGCCTACACCCACCTACACCCTATTCTCACCACTTCATCTTCTCCCACCAAACCCTCTCTCTCCTCTCTTCCACCATTTTCAAACCCACCAACCTTTATCAAAACCTAATACCACAACGAAACCTTATACCACCTTAACTGCCGGTAACGCCACCAGAAAACCAAAACAGGCCGGCGCAGCTCTTACCTGACTCACGAGCCACGACCCTCTTGAACCCATATCCGGCCAGACCCCGATGCAGCAAACTCCGGTGCCTGCCTCCGGTGGTTCGTCAATCCCATTTTCCCTCTCCCTCGGCCATCCATCGCCACCCACCACCCGGCGAGCTCCAACCCGCAGCGACTAGCGCCGGCGACAGCCCTGTTCTACTGGCATCGTCTTGACCTCACCATTCCGGCCTCGAACTGAGCTCCGGTGCGCACCTGACCCCAGCCACTCCGTCGTCCGACCTTCCCCCTTCCCTGCCGAACCACCACCCCGCCGACGGAACCCCCGGCTATTCCTACTTCTGACCGGTTATGTCTCTGCCATCCCGAGCCACCTCCAGCACACCATAACCCATGTTCAACCTACTCCAACCAAACCCAAACACAAACCAAAACCAAATGCCAACAAAGCCCACATGTGCCACTTAAACCATTTTACCAATTTTACCCCCAATTACCCTTTTTACCCAATACCCAAAAATACCCCCATAACTAAATCAGATCTTTATTCCTATCCATTCTCCCACTATCATGACCTCACACCCAAACCACATGCACCCTTCATTAAATTCCTAAATAAATCCTTACTCAATACCTTACACACGCTCTTGTACCTTTGTCTACCCAAAATATCTCTTAGCCCCATGTGTGCCATGCATCTACTATAAAAAAAGACTCAAGACACCATTAGAGGGAAACTCATCATCAAATAGAGAGAGAAAAGTAGAGAGTTAGGTTAGAATAAATTAGGTAGAAATATTTGTAAATAGTTTTATTTTATTCTTTTTATTTTTTTTAGATATTTGTGAGATTAAATATTGTAAGAGAGTTAATTGAGTGAATATTTAATTTCAAATCATTTGGATGCTCAATTGGAGGGATTGTATGCTTCAATTTGGAAGAGTAGAGTTCAACTTTCTCAAAGAGATTTGGTTTGCTTGTTCTATTTACTTCTCTTTTATTTTAGTAGCCTTGATTATTAATTTGCCATATTTCATATCATGTTAGGCTAAATCCCCTTTCAAGGGGTAGGGTAAAACCCTTATTTGATGTTATTTTATTTTAATTAGTTTAATTACTTGAAAAGTCCCTTTGAATGTCAATTTTGATCCCTCACCCTTAAATTTTTGTCTCGAGAGAGGGTAAATGATTTTCGAGAGAAAATTGAAATTCTAATTATAATACCCATTTTAGATTCGAACTAGAGATAGGGGTTTCTTAAGTGGGGTATTATAACTTGAATTTCAACTCTAAATTTATTTTCTAAGATTTACATAAATTTTAATTGATCGATCCTAGCGGGTGATTAATTAAAAGGAGTGTAGATCTATTTTTTTAGAGTTGTGGGGTGTTAAACTTAATTTTATAAAATACTACTATTATAATTATACTTGCAACGAGAGTTGGTTTGTAATTTTGATATTAATTTGGGAGAATTCAAATAATTAAATTAATTAATTAGAATAACTAAAATCTGTGGTGTAATCTCACTCCTTGATTGTTCTCATATTATTTGCCTCACTTTTTCTCTTATTTTAGTGTTAGACTTTATTTTCCATTTTAGTCATTTTCAAGTTAGTTTTTATCATATCACATTTAGTTTAGTTTAGTCTTATTTCACCTCACCTCACCCTATTGTTTTAATATTTGAAAAAGCTAAAAAAAATTAGAAAAGTGAAAAAGCACAAAAAGAAAATAAAAAAATGAATTACAATTGAATTTGTCTCTAGCTTACTCCCTTGAAAGTGGATTGATACACTTACTTACCGCTTCACTTTGGTTTAATATTATTTTGTAGGTAATTCAAGGTTTTGATTAGAAGGAGCTTATACAACAACGACAAATATACGCAAAAGTTCTTTCTATCAAATGGCGCCGTTGCCGGGGATGTAGAAAAGTCAAGTTATCAAATGGCGCCGTTGCCATTCTTGGGTGCGTGAAGCACTCGGAGCGGATTCAATTTTGTGATTCACTTGTATTGCATTTTTTTCATTTTTAGTACCATTTTTCTTTATTTTAGAAGGCTTGTATTTAGGATTATTTTATTCTTGGCTTGTATTGCGGTGCTTAGAGACACCATTTATTTTTCCTTTAAAATTGTAATAATTGAAGACAAGCGTGATAGGGAAACCGAACAAGGTACAGAGAGGGCATCAAAAGGCGAGGATTTAGAAGCCTCTCTACCTTGGGTTGGTAGGACTCCTGGGGACGACTGAGATAGGCCTGATCTCCCCTCGGTCGACTCAAATTTTTTGGCACCCCACGGCCTAAAAACCGTGGGTGGTACATTTCTAAACCCTCGCGCCTCTCCTGTTAGTGAGTCCAGTATTGTGTGTGCTTGTGTGATCTTACTTGATTTTATTCTCGCATTTATTTTCGAATGGTGTGATGAATTAATTGACTAAGACCTACACCCGGTCACTCACGAGAAGGGATTTCATTACCCGACTCACTCGCTTATCATTATGTGCTACCCTAGCCATCACTAAATTTAAAATCCATTCACTAGGTAGCCCACTAGGAGAATATTTTGCAAAGGCGATCACAAATATTTCTGTGATTTTTTATCGCCCACGGACTTAATTAAAATTTGACTACCCTTCCACTAAATTTTGAAGATAAAAATTGGCTATGTGCTAGTTAGGATTTATCATTGACTTGTGTGTGTCCAATTCCTTTTTCGGTAGTCAGGTTTTAGTTAGTTCGTGCAAATTCAAAGAGTCCATATTTTTTCCCCACTCTTTTTCTTCCAAAAAAATCCAAAAATATTTTCTTTCATTTTTATAACAAAAAATAAAAAAAATATATTTTATTTCTTTCCTTTTTAGAAAAATCAAAAAAATATTTTCTTTCTTTCCTTTTTAGAAAAATCCAAAAATATTTTCTTTCTTTCCTTTTTAGAAAAATTAAAAAATATTTTCTCTCCTTTTGAAAAAAAAAATTTAAAAATTCCAAAAAAATATTTTTCCCCTCATGGCCGAAGAACATCCTTTACGGGACTACTTTGGTCATTTTCCATTGACAGCGACACGTGTGAGATTAATCCCGAGCCATCTCTTTACGAGATACCTAGTGGTTTCAGCTCTCTCACGAGTCCCGTTGATACTCTTGACCCGTCCATGCACGCACCTCATATTCCATCACCATCGGTGTCAAGTGTCGACATGTCTCGTACTTTGTTGTGCACCCACTTTTATTATGCCGATCACATGTCCCATGAGTGCCATACTCTTCATATCCATACAACCCCACCACAGACCATGTGTATCCATATGACACTGTTCCGAAACCCACCTCGTCCTACTACCCCGCTATACCTAATCCCAAGTTGTGTGAGTACCCGAGCTATTCGTGGAGGCCTGATCACCCTTTCACGCAATACAAATCCCAACCCGATGTTGTGGATCCTCACACGTTCCAACAGTTGTCATGGAAACCTTGTGCACCCATTCACTATCAGTTCCCTCACTACGCACCCCATGAGTATCTACCATTTGTCCATCACGAAAGCAATCCTTTCGTGTATGATGAACTTGGCCCCACCCCACACACTTAATATGAGTATTCTCCATATAGTCCCGATTATAGCGAGTTGTGTCCACCTCACCCACCGCCATCACCCGTCACTCCACCACCACTATCATCCACCTCCACTCTCGAAACCCTCTTGCAAAAGTTCATACTTGAGCAAGAGCAAGCAATTCAAACTCAAGCTCTCCAAAGGCTTGAACAAAGGATAATGAATTGGAGTGTGCGCGAGAGTCGGACATTCCCATGGCCCCACCCATCGTTGCAACCGAGTGTGATGATGACGTGTCCCCTTGTGACACAGATTTGAGTGTGACCAACCCTACCACCTCGAGAATCTCGAAATTGAGACCACTCCATGGTTCGGGTCCCAAGTCGACAATTGTGCTGACTTTCCTTTCATTCATGAGCCTGATTCAATCCCACCATATCCATATTAACCCCACTTTGAGATTCCCATTCCCTTTCCCGATATATCCAAAATAATGCCCGAGTCTACACCTATCGAGCTTCATCCTTGTGTTCCCAAGGAACCACTTCATCTTAGGTTCGCTCCGGCTACAAGTGCTCACCATTTTCCCGAGATAGAATCCGTGATAGTTCCTACCTATCAGGATATGGATGATGTCCCACCATGCATGGCTCCGTTTGAGCCCGATATTTTTCATGAATCCTCTATCTCTGATCTTGGTGCCTCGTCTTACCCATCCACCACATTCACCGATACTACTCTTATGGAGAATTTGACCACTCCATCTTTAGAAACAACACTCCCTTGTGAGTATTCATTTACTCCTCCCAATGAGTGTGTGTCTCCCACTCTTGAGTTGGATCATCTTCCTCCACCATTTATCCCACCCGATCCACCATTTATCCCACCCAACCCACCCATTATCCCGTACACCCCACCACCTGGTTTCGATCTTGATTTTACACATTTCAAGTTTTCCTCTACATTTTTAGATCCTAACCTGAAACCATCCTCCACCATTCATGAGAGTTTTTATGGTGCTACTATCCACTTTCGTGACACCGAGCTTGTTCCTCTATGCCCTCCACTCTCTTGTGGTGTTGATTTTTTCCATTGACAGCTCCCTGGCGTGTCACAGCGCGAATAATATCATCACCCATTTATAGAATGGTCGTGTGATTTCTCTAAGTCCCAACCCATTCCACTTACCAAACCATATTACAGCCTTCACCAACTTGAGCACCATGCTTATAGGGCCCTAGTTTCCCTCACCTTCCGACTCAATAAGGCCCATGATTGATGTTTCATCACTCATGACTCCCTCACCCTTACCCTAATCCCCACCCGCCCATGGTCCACCGATGCTTTTCATCGCGTGATGCACTTTGCTATACAAGTGCATTGACCACTTTAGCCTGTTTCCAACAAGACTGGCGCTTCAGTCTTGTTTGGGGGTGATCTTCATCACCCATTTTTTTTCCACCCCGCACTTTCATTGAACTTATCCCTAGGGTGAGATTTCATCGGTCTGGTTGAAGACGTTAAACTTAGCGCTACCGGAAGGCAACCCACATTTCTTGTACTAGTCTCGTCCTTTTGGGGGGCAGTGTTTCACATCACCCAATGCTTTACCATGTTATGGACTTGTACACATTTTTTCTCTTATCCTTTATTCAGGTTTATTCTTGGCTTCATCTGTCTACTTCATTAGCTGTTCATTCTGGTAATCTCTTTCCTACCTTATGCTCTCAATTTTAAAAATCATTTTACTTAACATCGAGGACGATGTTCCTTTTTGTTTGGGGGTGGGGAATTTTATCAAAATCGTACCTCTTTTGAATTTTTTTGATTTTTGAACTTGATTTTTAAAATTTCATGCAGTTTCTTTCATCTCATTTATTGATGTGAATTTTCAATCATCAATCTTTCAAAAGTCTAGAAATCAAGCTAGAGATTTTTTTTTTCTAAATAGCTTATGTAATACGTAACAAGGTATGTTACACTATGAATTTCTAGACTCAACAAAATTTGCGCACTTATCACGTCACTACGGTTTAGAGTTGAAGAGTACTACAATTCTCAATAGAACCTTAAGGATCACTAGTAGAGACTTTAGCTTGTGAGATTTGTGCCCTTCACCATTTCAGAGTGTTTTACGTAATTTTCGAGTCACAAGTTGATTCAACTTCTTTGGGTTCGCACTTAATTGTTGTATGATCTCATTATTCTTCAAAAATTTTGGCTTGATCACTGAGAATGACATCTTTTTCGAGTTGTAAGAAACGCGTGTCTTAAAATTTGTCCCGAATACTAGATTTTCATCCACACACCTTTAACTTTTCCATATATAATTCCCATTACATTCCAATATCCATCCATATATTTCTCCACACCATCACCTATCACCATCATATTTAGAAAAAGAGTGTTTATTTCAAATGTTAAATGTCTTCATTGTTAGTTTGAAAAGAGAGAGAAAAAAAAGTGATAATAAAAAATAATTAAAAAAAATGAATAGAAAAATAGCAAAAATAGAAGAAAAAATTGAAGAAAAAAAAAGATAGAAAAGAAAAGAAAAGAAAAGAAAGAGAGTTGGTAGTTTAGTCCTTGTTATATAAAGACATTGGTTATTCGTGTATAGTACACTCTTCTTTCGCATCCATCACTCATCCATTATCCATCATATCCCTATCCTACTTCACCTCATCCCACATATTCCATTTCATTCCCCCTCACTTATATACATCCATATATCCCCTAGGTGTTCGGGCAAATGAAAGTTGACGTGGTGAATAACTCGACGTTCTCACTATAGTGATTAGCATTTATTTCTTTCAAATTGTTCATTCTTTCTTATATGTGTGTGAGATATTTGAACTTGCTTACATTTACTCACCTCCTCACACACAAGAGCGATATACTCACCCTAATCTCGAGAGTTCGTTTGAGAGAGATATATCCAGTGAGATTTTGAAGTTAAAGCGTTGATTCCGACAAGGCAATCTAGGAATTACTCTTGTGATACTTGATCCATTTTTTTACTGATTCACACTACACACGTTGAGTTCTACGAAGGATGTGCCTTGAGTATTTACTTAGCTAAACTTTTTACACATTCTAGCTTGTATTTCTCAAAATATTTTTCTTATGATGGATTGTGCAATTATTCTATGTCTAATAAGAGATTGACTGCCTTTCAATAAATTTTTGCAAAATAAGAATTTTGTGAGAATATTCCCTGCAAATCCTCACGAGACACAACTTGTTCTGTAGGGCAACCTATAAGTTTACAGGCTTGTTGCACATGCTAAGTGCAATCGCAAGTGCCCGCGAAAGTGGTATACTTTTGGTTACTTATCTTTCTCTTTCTCTCTACTTATTGCTCGAGGACTAGCAACGCTCTGTTTGGGGATGGTGTGATAAGCACCCAAAATTGTACATTTTATACCCCGAATAGATGTATTTTAGTTGCTACTTCTCGGCAATACGTGTCTTATGCGCTTAATTGTTCAATATGGAGGCTTAATTGCAGTTGCGGTGTCAAAAGTTATATTTTCAGGCAATTTGCAGTTAAAATGGAGTTAATTCCCTTATCCCGTAACCCTAGCCTACCCTAAGCCTAGCCTAAACCTACCCTAAACCCTGTGTGTGTGTTTTTTTGTGTCTTTTTAATATTTTTTTTTAGATTTTTAGTTTGAGTTAATTTATTTTTAGGATTTATTTTTGATTTTTTAGGTTTTATTTACTATTTTTATATTTTATTAGTATATTTTCATTTCATCTTTATTTTTATTAGTTAGTAGTTTTATTTTTATTAGGATTAGATTTTTATTAGGATTTCATTTATTAGTTTTATTTGGTTTTACACTTATTTAGGATTTTAGTTTTAGTTTTATTAGATTTAGTTTTTATTTTTTATTTCTTTCTAGTTTTATTTTTATTTTATTCTTTATTTTATTTTTAGAATAGGAATTTAATTTTTAGATTTTTAGTTTTATTAATTTTAATTTTTTTATTTTTATTTTTATTCAGGTCACAAATTAAACACATATACAACATATCCTACACCCTCTCCCACACCCTAACAAGCCTACACCCACCTACACCCTATTCTCACCACTTCATCTTCTCCCACCAAACCCTCTCTCTCTCTCTCATCTCTTCCACCATTTTTAAACCCACCAACCTTTATAAAAACCCAATACTACAACAAAACCTAATACCACCTTAACTGCCGGTAACGCCACCTGAAAACCAAAACGGGCCGACGCTGCTCTTACCTGACCCGCGAACCACGACCCTCCTGAACCCATATCCAGTCAGACCCCAACGCAGCAAACTCCGACGCCTGCCTCCGGCGGGTCGTCAATCCCATTTCCCCTCTCCCTCGGCCATCCATCGCCACCCACCACCCGACGAGCTCCAACCCGCAGTGACTAGCGCCGGCGACAGCCCTGTCCCGCTGGCATCGTCTTGACCTCACCATTCCAGCCTCGAACCGAGCTCCGGTGCGCACCTGACCCCAACCACTCCGTCGTTCGACCTTCCCTCTGCCCTGCCGAACCACCACCCCGCCGACGGAACCCCCGGCTATTCCTACTTCTGACCGGTTATGTCCCTGCCATCCCGAGCCACCTCCAGCACACCATAACCCATGTTTAACCTACTCCAACCAAACCCAACCACAAACCAAAACCAAATGCCAACAAAGCCCACATGTGCCACTTAAACCATTTTAACAATTTTACCCCCAATTACCCTTTTTACCCAATACCCAAAAATACCCCCATAACTAAATCAGATCTTTATTCCTATCCATTCTCCCACTATCATGACCTCACACCCAAACCACATGCACCCTTCATTAAATTCCTAAATAAATCCTCACCCAATACCTTACACACCCTCTTGCACCTTTGTCTACCCAAAATACCCTTTAGCCCCATGTGTGCCATGCATCTACTATAAAAGAATACTCAAGACACCATTAGAGGGAAACTCATCATCAAATAGAGAGAGAAAATTCTAGAGAAAAGTAGAGAGTTAGGTTAGAATAAATTAGGTAGAAATATTTGGAAGTAGTTTTATTTTATTCTTTTTATTTTTTTTAGATATTTGTGAGATTAAATATTGTAAGAGAGTTAATTGAGTGAATATTTAATTTCAAATCATTTGGATGCTCAATTGGCGGGATTGTATGCTTCAATTTGGAAGAGTAGAGTTCAACTTTCTCAAAGATATTTGGTTTGCTTGTTCTATTCTCTTCTCTTTTATTTTAGTAGCCTTGGTTATTAATTTGTCATATTTCATATCATGTTAGGCTAAATCCCCTTTCAAGGGGTAGGGTAAAACCCTTATTTGATGTTATTTTATTTTAATTAGTTTAATTACTTGAAAAGTCCCTTTGAATGTTAATTTTGATCCCTCACCCTTAAATTTTTGTCTCGAGAGAGGGTAAATGATTTTCGAGAGAAAATTGAAATTCTAATTATAATACCCATTTTAGTAATATTAGGTTTAACACCGAAGGAGTGTCTCCATAGTAACAGATCACGATCCTTAACGGACGAGATGAAAGTTGAGGCTGCGGAGGTGTCAACCTCATTATTTGAATTCTCACTCTCGTCCTCGGTCCCACTACCCTTGTCCGCACTTCCACAGCTCTATCTTTCCCATCGTTTTCAATGGGAGGGGGGCCATCTAGAAAGGTGGTTTTAAATTCAAGAGGGGATATAACAGTCATAAAGACAACTTCAGGGTTAATTATTCCCTCGGCTTGTTCACGGGGGTTAAGGTTTGAGGGGTCATCTCTTCCAGAGGTCCTGGAATCAAAAGAAGACAATGCTCTGGTTCATTTATCCATGACTTCTTCTTGACTGTAACTCTCAGTTGGACGATAAGATGACCCGAAAGGCTTAAAGGGTGATGGTAAAATTGTAGCTAATGGAATTAGGAAAATGGGTCATACCCAGACAGGGTCGGCCCTACGTCTAGAATCGTTCTCTTATTCTATCCTCCTAATATCTATAAAACACCTCTCTATCAAAGTTAGAAACTCCTCGACTAACTTATAAAGCCGTTGGATCATTAAGAGGAAAACCCTACACTTGAGGATTTTCTCAAACAACCAACAAACAAGTTAAATAGTTGACCAAGTTGACTTCGAGATTGAACTTAGAGAAATGAAAAGTGTTATGGATGAACAACCAAGAATAGGAGGAGTAAAATTCACTAGAGAAGAAGATCGGAGGGTCATCGCGAAACCTAAAAAAGCTAAAAATCAATACTGAACCACCACAAAATGGTGGGGGAGGAATCCAAGAAAGCCTATCGGTCAATTTCTAGCCCTACAACCATCGATGAATGGTGGATACACACACCGAAAAAAATGAAAAACCAGCCAAGAAAATGTGCAGAAGCTATTCAAAGAAGAAACCAAAGAAAACTTGGAAAAGGAGAAGGAAAATGGGGAGAATGGTTAAGAGATTACTTGGGAAAGCAGACTGAAGGTGGGAGAAACTTGGAGCTCTCACAAAAATGCAAATATGAAGGTTAACTGCTAAAGCTATAGAGAGAGAGTGCACGCGAAGAAGAAGGTAGAAAAAAGGGAGATAATTGTTTGCAAAGGTTTAAATACCTTGTCATTATTGGGCTCAATAACCTAGGCGACGCACAATCCACGAGGAAAATCATCATTAGGGCACAATGTTCAAAGTGTAATATGAAACCATCATTCTTGGGGAACATAAAATGATGATTGACACCTGATAAACGTCGATCAGTGCGACAAAAAGCACTTATCAACTTTACCACTCATCAACTCAACATCCAAAGACAATATTACCCCTCAACCACCTCAACAGCATTGATGACTAAGGGCTAGGGGTGATTGATATACCAAAATATACCCCCGGCCTGGCTAAGGGTATCCTCATCTAGGACGAGGCCTCATCTCTACTTTTACCCCCAGGGGGTCATACTGAAGATAGGGTCCCATCAGGCTGACCCCACCATTGGCAATACAAGTATGCTGGATGGCCCAAATCAGCCAAGGACCATGCAGATTGAAGCCTCGCCTTGGGGGCAGTTTAGACGATTATACGACCGGTCGAACCTATGTAGGATGACAATAAAAATGTCCTACGTTCAGCAATCAGGGCTTCCATAATGTTAGCATCAACCTCAACATATCACTATAGGCCGAGGGTGACACCGTCATGGCACGTGATTTGGGAAACGCGTGGAATAGTGTGTGTGGGACTCATGTAGCACGTGGACTAAACCGTTATAACAAGATCATTCCCTCATGTAAGGGAAGATTATGGCATCATTACCTACAAGTGGCCCAGCCAGGTGTCAACAGGGGATTAGCTAGATCATCATTCACAAGCTCAATTCATGCTTGGGGGGTACACTACACCCCCCCATGCCCTATATATACTTGTCTTCTTCAACCTCGTAAATGTGACATCCCCACTAATTAAATACTGGGTAGCTACTCCTTTATTCAAATTAATTCAAAATGTCAAGTTGGTTCAATTAGTAGCATCACTGTCGAAAACGTTTTAACAATTACTAGCCACCTAATATTTAAAAAGTGAGTTGTCAATTTTTAATTAGATCCGATTAACATGCAATAAGTAGATTATGAAATGCTAACATAACCACCACAACATAGTCACAATAGAATAACCATAAAATAATAATGAATAAGAAGGAATACTCCTCACAATAATCCAAATACTGAAATAAACAAATACCAAGTTTGAATCATTAATTAATTACAACCCATAATCTGAAAATAAACTGAATAGATGAAATGTCTCTAAAGGAAAATGGGGCGACATGCCCAACAGATGAGAAAATCTTATAATGGAATCAAGATCGAAAGTGGAGGCGTCTACTGACAAGGTCCTTTAACTTCCACAGCAGCTACAGCTCGTTACTGAAATGGAAATATCATGCTTGGTGTCCTTGTGGCTGGGCACCTAAAAGATTTTTACAAGAAAGTGGATTTGGAAGCAAACGGGTCAGAGCCCGATTGTGAAAACAATTTAAAATATAGCAAGTGTTTAATATCATTAAACAGTGAATATAAAGTACATGATAGTGCGTGAACTCACATGAGTTCCTCACCTCTCAACTAATTGTGCACTCCTATCATACCCGTACCCATTCTAGTTATTCCCGTATCTAACTAGTCCAATACAAAATCTAACATTACTATACGATTCACGATTTAATTTCGACATCTTCATTTAAATAGAGAGTTTTACTTTTCCTCACAGTTTCCCATATTAGTAATACTAATTACTAGAGATCTTCCATTATCTTTACAGAACGTTGCTATTATTTATACTCACATTTATACATGACAGTTCATTTCAATTAACAGTATATTATTCTCATCATAAATATACAATACTAGCACCTCGAGTCTAAGATGCGGTGCACACATACTCTGCTATCCAATCCCGGTACATCACGTACATAAGGACCACGCATTCCGAATCTCTCAGGAATCGTTCTCAAATAACAACAATCACATACAATGGAGGTGAATATAGTTCACATCACATGGGTCACGCACATACCTACGCTCCCATGATCAGCAAACTTATTAACTTCTAAATAAGTCCTTCTCTGACCTATGTCCTCGAGGTACCAATCTAAATCCCCCCCGTAGGCACTCAAAGATTTGATGGTCCTGATCGAACGTCAACCTCCCACGATAGCAAGTATGGTAGGTATGTTATACACATAAAACCAGATATACTAAGCATTCGCACATCTTAGATATCTCAAAATATTAATAGAGGTATACTTCTCGTTCTTATACCGTCATTTAGTGTTATACGTTTACAAGCCCCCGAGTTATATACATTAAAGTTGTCAACTCTTCTCACGTCATAATTAGGTACTCGTTTCCTAATCCACAAATGTCATCCGGTTTACTACAAGATTCTAAGTTTTACTCCTCAACGTACTCCAAAATCACGACTAGACCCACTAGTAAATAAGGGAAGGTTATTACTCCATTAAATAAGTCTACGGAAACATTTGAAAAGAAATCAGGCCAAAAAGGCCATTCTGTCAACTCGTTAGAAGTCTCGTTCGAACGAGTTCGTTCGAAGGAAAGGCTTCGAATGAACTACCAACTCGTTAGAAGGGATACTGTCATCTCATTAGAAACTCGTTCGAACGAGGTCGTTCGAACGACCTGGGCAGGTCTTCTAACGAGATGGCAGATTGCGCCCAGAAATCCCCAAAATCATTTTTTCTTCATTCTCCTCTTTTCTAAATCCACCCTAAGACTATCCAAATACGTTTTTAATGTTTACAAACTATTTTTAGTCACCCTAGATCATTCCTTAACATGCTTTTGGATCAAATCTTACAAATTAACATGCCAAAATCATAAATCCCCAATTCTTATTCCAAACCCTATGAACTTGAACCCAAGATTTAAATTCATAAAAAGACTCCTTATTAATTCGATTTCAGGTCTTCAAAAGATGTGTTTTGTAGATTGAATTCGTCCATAATCATTCTACATGCAAATTCCTACCCAAAACCACAAGTTTCACAATAATTTCATTGGGTGTTCTTCATCAAAATATCCAAGACATAAACAGTTTTCTACACTACACATGGAGGAAATATTCAATGAAAATAACGACATCAAAACACTTGCCTTAGATTTGTTCTTCTGAATTGATGTTGGTGAATGGAGGTTGATTTTTCCCTTTTCTCTACTAAATTTTCCCAAGGATTGTGATGGTGGTTGGAGGTTTCTTTTGGCACCTCTTCAAACTCTCCCTATAACTCCCATAGCCCACTAACTCCCTTTTTGGCTGATACTGGACTTAATGGGTCTTTTAATCATCTTTAATTTATCTAAAAAATTCGTGGGTTTTAATTCCCCTATTTTTAAAATTACCAAAATACCCCTCTAGGTTGTCGGTTTGGCCAAAAAATGCTCCGGGACCCAAACTAAACCCCCGGCTAGTGTTTTATGACTATTTCGACCCTTCCGAACACGTTGACGCACTCAAAATGATCATTCGATTGATAAAAATATAATTCACTTTTTAATTTAAATAATTACATTCCTGACGCAACTGACATGCCCGCCCCAACTAAATTTTCCAAATTGTCGTATTTCAGCTCGTGATAATTTTAATATTTTCAATACTCATATATTACCATATATACACATCATAATCAAATACCAACTCACATCTCTCTAGTATTTATATCCGGATTAATTCTCAATTAATTCTCATTTAATTAAATTAATTTCTTAAATAAAAATCAATAAAATTACGGGGTATTACAGTAAAGGGATCAATAATTGTAACCCTTGCAGAAACTCTGTTTGTGCACACAGTAAAGAGAGATTGTGCATTATATCCAAGGCCTTTAGTGCCCATATTTAATGGATCACACACTCACAATGGACGTAGGCCTGATTGGGTGAACCACTATACATCATTCTCTTCATACCTCTTCTACTCCCCTCCTTCTATATACATACATACATACATACATACATACATACATACATACATACATACATACATACATACATACATACATACATACATACATACATACATACATACATACATACATACATATATAACTTTATTGCTACCACTGTTGCTACTGTTTGAGCTCTATCACCTCTTTATCTAGTGGTGATGTTCTAAGCATCATCAATAGGGTGTTCAGAATTAAGTTAGAATTTGTGGGACGAATAATAGTTTGAGAGAATTCAATAATGAATTTGGATGAAAGAGATCGGATTATTTTTATTTACGGGCTGGTTGGGTAAGTCCGGATATTTTAACAAGGTGATGTTAGGTTATTAATTCAATTCTCTTTGATTGGGTAAGTTCGGGTATTTTAGCAAGGTGATACCATGTCATTAATTTAATTAGTGAACAATTAAATTATTTAAGAGTCGGGGATAGACTTGGGATGAGTAGGCTTGTGCTTCAGGTGACAGGCACGGATTAGCCAGATTTTGTTAATATATATATATATATATATATATATATATATATATATATATATATATATATATATATATATATATATATATATATATATAAGTTACAATGGTGTTTTTACTATTAATGAGATGGGAAGATACTTCACGGTTCATATTAAAGGCAACAAGGCACTAGATGGCGGGTGAGGTCGCAATTCACACCATAAGCTCTACAACTCACCACTCCTCACTATATACTCTATATTCTATTTACAATTTTAACCTACTAAAACATATTTCCCCCCTCATTTTTTTCCTAGATTTTCAATTCTGATTCAAACAAAGAGGGTATTTTGGTAACACGCGTAAAAGTACTTTGGTACTGACATGTGCAATGACTTTCTCTCTCCCATTCACTTCCCCCAAACACACAAATCCTCTCAACTCCCATTTTCACACCAACACCCGCATATCATATCTTTTAGTTAACCTAACACATCTCTAACCTCTCCTGATTCAACCTCCCTCCCAATGCTCCCACCCTCAACCCGTTGCTGTCGCCGCTCTCAACTGATTGCGTCTGCCCTCAACCCGTTGCTTTTGCTACCCTCAAGGTCTCTACTTCCCCCCTCTCTCTCTATCTCTTACACCCCCTTAGTTTCTCCCTCTCTCTTACACGTGCATATGCACACACTCACACATATTTTTTTTCTAGATCTGAAGAGGCTTCTTATGAAGATCCAAACTTTTCATGTTATTTTCCTTAGGGTTTTAAGCAAATGAATTTGAGGGATTTTATTGATTTGGAGTTTTCACCTCGAGTGGGTTCAAAATTTGGTGGTTTGGTTCCATTTAGGTTCGTTTATGGGTTTAGGGCTGATGATTTGAAACCCAAATATGATCTCTCTTAAATTTAATCTTTAATGTTTTTTTTTTTACTTTTTCTAATAGTTCATTTACATTTTTGCAGTGCTAATTTGTACATTTTTTTCCCTCAAACTCCAGGCAATAAAATTTTAGTTTTGTACTTCTTAATAACATTTATGAGTATTATTGTAATTTTTTAATTTGAAAGTTGCCAATTGTTTTGGTGTTTAGGGCATATGAATTTTTGGGTTTAGGTTATTTTGATTTTATGGTGTTCTGTTCTTATGAACATGAGTTGAATTGAGTTATGCTTTTAATAATTTTTCCCGAATTCCTTTCTTGCAGAATATGACCCTTACACAGGTATACGTTGTATCTACAATTTCATTTTGTAAGTTTTCTTTAGATAGTTCTTTTATTATGTATTGAAGTTATACTATTATGTTACGATGACTTTTATAAGTCTATTGTGATAATATTTTGAGTACTTAAACATTTATTAGTATTTTTTTCGTCTTTTTTCCCACTGTTTAAAAAGATTGGAGTTTCTATTAATTTTTAAGAAAAAATCCTTTTTTGTTTGTTACTGCTAGGATTAAAGTTTTATTTAATCTTCCCACCATAATTGTAAATGATCATGTTACTGGTAGGTTGTCCATGATTTAGAATATAAATATTAACTAATGCATGGAATTTTAGGCATTATCTATATTTTAGACTAAAAATATTAACTATTTGTGAAATTCAGGGATTTTTTTATTATGTCTTTCATTCATAGTTTATTTTTTTTGGTCTTGGATGTCAAATTTAAGGCTTCAATATTATTGACAACCATAAATATTTTTTTGTACATCTCCATATTATGTTACATTGAATATTGTTATTGTTTGTATTCAGTATTTTGCTATTTAACATTATTGGAAGCTATCGAAGAATGTGTATTTTGAAAGTGGTGGGTTTGATTTTACCGTTCTAAGGGCTGGGTTAAAGTTTTTTTATTTGTCTTATTAGAATGTAAAATTGCAACAAATAGTGGGATTATGAAGTCCTAGTTAGTAGTGACTGTTGTTTGAAGCAACTACTAAAGAACGCTGTTTATAAATATAATAATTTTCTAGACTAATGTGATTATATTTAATGTAAACTTTATGGGATTGGCTTGCGAAACTCATGTTTTTCCAAACGATGTTTTACATGTGTTTGTTTATTACCCAGGATACTTCAATGGATCATTTGAACTCAGTTTACCTTGAATGTGCATGACAACCATATTTAGTTAGTACACCCTAGGTTTGTCCACAAGAGGTATGTGTTTATTTAATGTACTACATGATTACATGTGTTTATTTAATGTACTACATGGTTACATAGAAATAACCGAATGTCAATTGTTGTCTTCATATGTGCAGAAATTATGTTTGGAACATGTTGGATTTGAGCAATCACATGATCAAAGGATTGTATTGCCGTGCTCTTGTGTAAATTTTGAGGTATTTGGTGTGTATTTTTTAATTCTGTGATGGTTTTACTTTAATATGGTATTTTCATTTGCCTAGTAATTTAGTGATGCTTTTACTTTTTTTTTGGATTCATTTTCTACATCTATTACACTTTGTACTACATGATTATGTAGCAAGTGTTCGATGAAATAACCGAATGACAATTGTTCTCTATTTGTTTATATGTCTAGGGTAGTGGATGCTATTATTTTGGAGATTTAAACCAGTATG
Organism: Sambucus nigra; assembly: GCA_949130495.1. Taxonomy (NCBI): domain Eukaryota; kingdom Viridiplantae; phylum Streptophyta; class Magnoliopsida; order Dipsacales; family Adoxaceae; genus Sambucus; species Sambucus nigra. Next base: position 140,201,075 of record OX422221.1, on the reverse strand, counting down.
TTGAAGAGGAACCTTTTCCTTTACCTGATTGTGTCATCGATGAGGAAGGTGAACCTGAAGAAGATAATGAAGATTCTAGCATGGATGATCTGAAATGATTTTTCTTCCTATTTGTATCATGGTATGTTTGGGAGCCTAGAATTGGAATATTGGAAAGTTTTGGCGCTATCAATATGCCCTGTTTTTGTTCGTTTTTTTTGCAGGAAATTTGAGAGTTTTGGCGCATGGAATTTTTACTCTGAATCATAAAGGATGGGCTGCATACATGGTTGTGTAAAAAAAATAACCGACAGACCAATATTAGTAAATACACATTCACAAGATTGAAATAAAAAACAGGGTCAATGCTTGAATAAGAAACATGGTCAAGTTTTTTTTGGGTTCTTCTTAAGTCTAATTTTTAATTCTAATTTTAATTCTAATTTTGTCTTATGTCATACCTATTGTAGAGGACACTACAAGAATTTGCACCATTAGCAACAATATTTAGCAACACAAGCTATTTTTGTTGCCAAATATACCCTTTTGGCAACACAATCTTAATTATGTTGCCAAAAGATCATTTTATATTGTACTTTTGGCAACATAAAATAAAACGTGTTGCCAAAAGTTAAAATTTTGAGCGGGACACTAATAGAGTGAGGGAGGGAAATTATTTGAAGTTTTAGCAACATTGTGTGATGTTGCCAAAAGTGGAATAAGTTTCTGCAACATAACCTTGTGTTGCCAAAAGCGAGAGATTTTGGGCAACAAGGATTCTTTGATGCCAAAAGTAATTTTTATATAATTTAAATATTTAAAATACATTAAAATCTTAATAAACAAAAACCTAAAATAAACCCTCCTTTCCCGTTCCCTCTTTCCCTCAGCTCTCTCGAAGACCTCCATACGGGTTCCTCATCACAACACCACCACCCGACCACCATAGGAGCTTCCTCATCTCTGCTCCACCGCCCAACCACCATAGTAGTCTCCTCTATATACCTCTCACACACGCGCGCACACACACACACACTTCAATTTCTGTATATTTGCTTCAATCGAAAAAGTGTTATTATTGTTTTGTTATTTTTTACTTGAATACTTTATGTACTTGTCATCTTCCATAAATTTGTATGGAGTATGGAGGTCGGGTCAAGGCCGGGATTGGAATGGGTATGGAGGTCAGGTCAAGGCAGCGAAGTCAGGTTTTCAGGCAGTTTAATGGGTCAGAATTTGGGTTGTGGCAGGGGGTTGCCAGGGTCACGAGTCAATGGCCAGAGTTTATGTGGGATGGTGGGTTTGAGTTCTAGCCAGGTCTGGGTTTGGGTAGGTCCAGAATTGGATCTCGAGTTAATGGAGGTTGGTTTGATTTGGAGGTTTTCTGGTGGATGGAGGTTGGTCGGCGAATTTGGCAACGGGTTGCCGAATTTTGGATTGGGGTGTATAGGTTCCTCTATATACCTCTCACACCTCCCAAAGTTAAACTCACTAATAAACCCTAGAAAGAATTTCACTAAGTAATCCCCCTTTACTGCAGCGAGCCCGTTGTTGCCACCGCTGGAAATCTGAGCCAAATTCCAGTGGACATATTTCTTTGAAGATTGTTAAATATTTGATATGAACTTAATTTCTTGGATTTAAAAGGGACATTCTTATTTTTATTTTGTTGCAATGATGATCAACTTATTACCACTGAAACGAAAAAAAGTAAATAAAATCGTTGTAGGCTTAATAGCAAAATATCAGTTAGATAATAAATATTGTGTGTGAAGAGTATCACATATTGTATTGCCTAGTGTTTTGCATCCAATGAATAAGGTATCCATTAGAATTATTGTCTTTTATTATGGGAAATAAACAAGACATGTTTCTGGACAACAAAAATCGGTATTGACTCTTCATGAACATGAAAGGTGTAAATTGAGACCATGAGCAAGGATTATTATTATATATCATATAGGTGGAGGAGATAATACTTATTTCTGGATTGATAAATGGCATGAAAGGAAACCTTTGATTGATTACTATGGAAGGATAATTGTGTATGATGTTGCTAGCAATAGTAAAGATAAATCAAATGGTTATATTGTTGATGGAAGGTGTAATTTTCCTAATCTTATCTCTATTGAGCTTGTGGATATGGCTAAGACTATTGTAGTTCCACTAGTAGGAGTTGATGAATGTGTGTCTTATTCTGTTGCTTGAAATGGACTTTTTAATTGCAAGGATACCTATAAATCTATTAGAAGCAGAAAGTAGAGGGTTAGCTGGTTTAATGTTGTCTAGTTTAAGAACATAATACCTAAATGTTCTGTCATTCTTTGAAGCATAAGCCTAAATAATCTTTGGTCTAGGTTGAAAATATGGAAGACTATTACTCATGATCATTGTGTTCTCTGTGCTAAATACATTGAGTTTAAATACCATTTATTTTTGGGTGTGAATACTCAAAGCATAGATGGAATCACTCTCTACAAATGTGCGGTACTAATAGAGAGATCCATTTTTTGACAAGGATGTGAATTGGTTAAGTAATAAAGACAACCACTTTATTAATAATATTTTAAAACTAGCTTTGGTTGTCAGTGTATTACATATGGAATGAAAGAAAAACAAAATATTCAAATACAAGCATGAGGATTATAATACAGTTAAAAGGAAGGCTGGAAATATAGTTCAAGATGGAACTTTTAAATGGTCGAAAGTGAAGAGAAATAAAGATAATTGGGAAGTCATTAGATCTTGGGGGATTACAGAAAACTTACTGATTATTTTAAATAAAGATATGTTATGTAGTGGCTTGCCTTGGCTTTTTGATATTGATGGTTTTTTACTTAATGTAATTATTGTGCTTACATTGATGGAATTCCTTCAAATTTAAAGATTTGTTATAAATTATCAAATTTGAAGATAATTTTTCAGCTACTTAAAATGTATAGGGGTACTTATCTTATGGTTTGATTTTATGCATGTCGTATGATGGGGGTTTTCTAGTATTATCGACTATATGTAAATGTTATAATAGATTATGCTGTCTATGGATCTATGTGGGGTCTGAAAATATTTAAAGGTGTCAGATTCTCATCTCTGATCTTGAAGGGTTTCCAGCAAAACATCAAAACTAGATCAGGTTTATCAATATTTTTGCCTTGGGTGTTGAAAATCTTGGAAATTACTTGAAGAAGGTTAAGATCTTATCTTGTGGTTAGTTTTTAGTGTTGATCCTTCTAGGTGGTTCCATCATATTCTCATTGGTTCCATTTATGAATAGGCTGATGCATTATATAATTTATGAATTTAATTACTTATCAATGTAAAATAATATTCTCATTGGTTCCATTTATGAACACCTGACACGGGATCAATGTGACGCGTAGGAACCGATCGCGTAGTCATGGGGCTCCCGGTTTGAGTGTACGACGTAAATTTGGAAAAAAATAGACTTAAGCATAAAAACATGCCATCGAAGGGTGAAAACGTAAAACAAACACAAAACATCCTATAAGAGTCATGAATACCTCGCACAGGACCAATGTGACCCGTAGGAACCGATCGCGTAGTCACGGGGCTCCCGGTTTGAGTGTACGACGTAAATTTGGAAAAAAATTAGACTTAAGCATAAAAACATGCCATCGAAGGGTGAAAACGTAAAACAAACACAAAACATCCTATAAGAGTCACGAACACCTCGCACAGGACCAATGTGACCCGTAGGAACCGATCGCGTAGTCACGGGGCTCCCGGTTTGAGTGTAGGACGTAAATTTGCACAAAATTAGACTTAAGCATAAAAATATGCCATCGAAGGGTGAAAACATAAAGTAGCCACAAAACGGTCAAGTAAGAGTCACGAACACCTCGCATGGAATCAATGTGATGCGTAGGAACCGATCGTGTAGTCACGGGGCTCCCGATTTGGGTGTACGATGTAGATTTGCAAAAGGTTGGACTTGAGCATAAAAACATGACATGAAGGGTGAAAACGTAAAACAAACACAAAATGGTCCCGTAAGAGTCACGAACGCCTCACACGGGACCAATGTGACCCGTAGGAACTGACCCCGTAGGAATGCCTCGCACATGACCAATGCATATATATATATATATACCTGTTACTGTACATATACTGTTATAACAGTATATATAACTGTATATGTTATAACTGTATACTTACTATATATATATACGGTATAAATGTATATACATTATATATATACATATACGTATATACATATATATATAGGATAAATGTATATATATACATATACATATAACTGTATATATACATATATATGCATACATATAACAGTATATATGTATATGCATATACATATACATATATGTATATAATTATAATAGTATAAATACGTATACATATATTATACATATATTATATACATATACATAATGTATATGTATATGTATATATGTATATATTATACATATATACATATACATATAACTGTTATACATATATACATATAACAGTATATATGTATATATATGTACATATAACTGTTATATATGTATATATTCATAGAGTCTCTAGGTCATTCATTATCAAATTGGCTAATTCTAACTATCCCTTTTCTATTATGAAACATTAAATAAATTTGTGATGTCTTTAATTATTCAGGTTTTTTTAGAGAGAAACATTCCGGTTCTAAATTTTGTGGTTAATTCTAAGTTCACTAAAAATATATCAGTCTATTCACTTCTAGAGCACAACATTTACTTTGTGTGATCCTTGCTTGCTATAATTGAGATTTCTAAGGATTTTCACTTCCAAATCTGGTGGTGCAACACATTCTTCTCCTTGTGCATACTAGTTATCTCATGAATATGAGAATCTTGAGAAGGGGTGTACAAATAAACATACTGACATAACTACGGACTATCTAAACATACTCACATCCACACCTCTCGCAATGTCACAATTATATAGAACTATTTATATATAAATGTTTATATATACACAACTATAATAGTTATAAATTATTATTACCTTTTGAAGTCGGATAGATTATAATTTATTTGATATTTTGTGTAGAATGAAAATGGATTTGCGACACATGGAAAAGTCAATGGATACGGAAGATCGAGGTACGTAGCTACTCAGATACTTATTTAAGTTTATGTAGCTACTCGAATATTATTTTTAGATATTAAATTGGGAAAAGCGATTTAATGGTGGTTTAGCTGCGTTTTGTGCTGTTGGGTTTATTTTAATGTTAAAAATTAGTTGGATTTCATGAATAAACAAAGGAAACTCTGTCGAATTTTTTTGAAATTAAATAGTGTTTTAAATTGATCAAGTCAAACATACATGCATTTTAAGTTATACAAACCCACGTAGTCATTTATTTTTGTATCTTGTGTAGGTTGATGATGGATTTTGCTTGGAGTTATTATGTTCGTGGTAGCTTGGAGCTGCGGTTTCTTATAGTGTAGGGGAGCGATATTGTCATTGTCATTTTAGTTTAGGTGGATTTTTGTAACATCTTTTGATGCGTTAATGTATTAGGTTAGATCATGTTTACATCTTTTGTTATGGTCTTATTTGGGAGGCATTTATTTTGTACCTTTATACTTGGATTGTGATGAAATATTCTTTTGTAATTCATATTTATGAGATTTGGTTGAAAATTGAGGAACTTTGTATTACTTATGATTGTATGAAAAATGCGTAATGTTATTTTGGATTATAAGGCTCACGTTTGATGACAAAAGTGCAGATTTAAAAGTGCTTCCAATTGTGAAAAAAATAATAGGTAATAAATAAAAATATTGTACTTTTGGCAACACAATTTTTTGCTTCCGAAAGTTATCATCTACATCTATCGCTTTGGATATGGCAACACATATTTGGTTGCCAAAGGTACGACTTTTGGCAACACAAGAGCTGTGTTGCCAAAAGGCTATACCTTTGGCAACACACGAGCTGTGTTGCCAAAGGTATAGCCTTTTGGTAACACAACTCTTGTGTTGCCAAAAGCTGTACCTTTGGCAACACAACTCTAGTATTGCCAAAATCCATACCTTTTGGCAACGAAGCTCTTGTGTTGCCAAAGATATTGCTTTGGCAACACAAGATATGTGTTGCCAAAGCTATAGCCTTTTGGCAACACAGCTCATGTGTTGCCAAAAGCTATAGCTTTTGGCAACACAATTATTTTTGTTGCTGTTGAGTGACTTTTGACAACACAAATAATATTTTTTATTATAAATTTGACAAATTATAAAATACTTTTGGCAACACAATTGCGTGTTTCCAAAAGTATACCTTTATCAACACAAGCCTGTTGTGTTGCCAAAGGGTTTCCTAGACAGATAATAGGCAACCAATTGGCAACATAGCAAAATATGTTGCCAATACCTTTTAGCAACATATTTATAATTTTAGCAACATAATTTTTATGTTTCTAATGGTGCAAATTCTTGTAGTTGGAGTTTTCCAATATATTTAAGCTGTGGTACGATGCAATAGGAGGTGATGCAATTATTTTAATGTGTGGTATATAAATATATATTTCTTTATGTAAATGGATATAAGTAGTTCCTTATATAGTGAGTTATGCAGTTATTTTAGTTCATTACTTTAGGTCATTATATTTCTTCTATTATCACTGTTATTGTTGTTATTCGCTATTTATCGCTCTTATATAAGATATTATCGTTGTTACCACGCTCATATCACTACTCATGAAACGAGAGGAGGAAATATGTTCAGCAGAATCATGTATTAAGTACCCGAAGAATTTGAACTACTGAGAACTTAGGTAACCATCCCTTGGAGAAGTGTGATTATTCAAATCCTACAGTTGCGCCTATTCTCGACTTGATACCCAAGAATGATGGGCCAAGTAACTCGATATCAAAAGAAAAGGGTACCAACTTAAAAGGATCAATCGAGAGTGGCCCATGCAAGTGTATTACCGTAGAGCACTTCAATTGAAGGGGATCATAGAGACCATTGCAAACTAGTCCATTTGCATTTGAAACCTAAGGAGAAGTTCATTGCAAAGGAGCTCAAATCTCACGACTACCCAAAAGTAAAAGTAAAAATTACCAATTGAGCAGATGTGATATGAAGTACACACTATTGGAAATGGATCGAATCTTGCGGCCAAAAAGGTACGATAATAATCCGAGAATTGAGCTACTTTTTGGACCCAGTTACGATTATTACCAAGGGAATGAGATGGGGCTATCGCACTGAAGAGATAACTTTTTCAGTTATTGCAACCTTTCAGTTGTTGAGTTTAAATTTCACATTTAATTGATAGTTTAATTTGTTATCTAATAAATATTATGATCATTCTCAAAAGAGTTTTATTTATTGATTTTCTTTTTTGTAGAGGTCGAACCAAAATACTTGAAGACAATCCTATTGTAAAGAAGGTACCATGAAGCTGAAGGATGTTGAGAATTCCCCGTTCCTTGAGCAGCTAAAAAATATGGTATAAAAGGTGATTTTCGTAGTTGTCGAGATTGACGAGTACGATGTTGGTCAATTGAAGAAATTAAGGGGCAAGAAGTTAGTTTCCACAACAAAGAAAGGTTTGATATTAGGTGAAAGTGAGGATGAGAAGACTGCGCTGCCTCTATTGGTAATTTTTTAAGACTACTACCTCCATTAGCAATTTTTTAAGACTGTGTTGCTGTAACAACCCGAGGTCTCGGAGAGAAGGATTTATTTATTTTGGGAGAAATAAATAATATTTTATTGGAGAAATAATTGAATTGGCAATTGAGGTCAAAATTTGAAGTTGTTCGAAAGAGTGTCGAATGTCGATTCTAAGGGTACCATAGTGTTCAGAAGGGTCGAGAAAGTCGAAACGACTATACTTGGGGTCTATTTAGGTTCCGAAATGAATTAGGACCATTTGACTCGAATTAAAGTCACCGAGTCATTTAAAGTGTGTATTATCATTTAAAGATGTGTATATTGGGATTTAGGGCTTATTAAGCCTACGGGAGATTTAATTCTCCAAAGAGAGAAAGAGAAAAATAAAGAAAGAAAGAGAGAAGGAGAAATAAGAAGAAAAGGAAGGAGAAAAGAGAGAGAAAGTGGGAATTTCCGGCCAATACGCGATCTCAAGGCGGATTCAGACCCTACGAACCCGAGGCAAGTGATTAAACTTGCTAAATAATTGTTGTGTACCATTTATTGCATGATTTGTGGATTGAATCTTTGGGTTTTAGGTTTAGTTTAACAAAACCTAACTTTTGGGTATAATCTTAGATCTGATATGTAGATCTTAGATTTGAAGATAGAAATTAGTTTATATGTATTCTAGGATGAATATTGATGATATATTTGTGATTGGGTTGGATAAAAATGGTTGGAAGAAGATTAAAACAAATTTTGGGTATTTTAGGCTTACGAAAAGTAGCCATTTTTGAGGTTTCTGAAGGGCCGAATCGATTTGGCCTCCTACCCAATCGATTCGGAAATATGCCCAGGTCTGAGTGACCGAATAGATTCGGATTTCAGCCAAATCAATTCGTCCTGAGACAGAATCCCAGGTCTGATGACCCGAATCGATTCGCCTTCCTGGCCGAATCGATTCGCCTTCCTGGCCGAATCGATTCGGAATTGGCCCGAATCGATTCGGAAATAAGGCTTTTCAAGGGAAGTTTTTCTAGGAAGAATTTCTTTCCATTTTGTTTGAGGTTATCGATTGGTAACCTCTATAGAAGAGATTTGGAGTATGTTTTGGAGACTTTTAGAGAGCTTCCCATATAAGAAATTATTGGAGTCATATAGATTTAATTTGAGGAATACCGATTAGAGATTTTGGTATTTTCCTAAGTGGGGAAGCCCACTTTTATTGGAGATTCTATTTGGAGAGGATAATTATATTCATATGAAAGAATGAGAATAACTTAGAGATACCGGATCTTAGGATCCAATACCAAATGGGATAACTTTAAAGGTTCATAAAATGAATTGAACCCTATTATGGATGGAGAATCATAAATGCTAATTGATGTGCATATGGATATAGAAATATCCTTAACGATGATTGATTTGGGAGATATCTCGCACAAATGGGAAATGCTAATTGAAGAGCATTAAGATAAAAGAATATCCTTAACTTAAATAGAATTGAAAGACGATTAATATTAGAAGCGACATGTGAGCTTCAAGCGAGAAATAGTATAGTGTATACTAAGTGGGGAAGATATGTAAGAATTTACGATTAGTTTATCAAGAGAGAGATATACTAAACAATGACATTAAATCTATTGCGCCTAAGAGCGTATAATGAAAATGAAAATGATGTGGCAGGTATACCTTATATGATGGTATATCTTTATTATGTGGGATGTATGTATACCTTATATGATGGTATATATGCATATAGTTAAGCATACCCCTGTAATACCCCGTATTTTTAGGCTTTCTAAATTTGGGGATTTATTAAATTTAATGTGAGTTATTAATTTAATATAAATTCGGAAATTAATTATTTTTATAATTACTAACGTGATGTGAGTTAGTAAGTATGGGAAACTTGTTGAATATTACTAGTGAGCAAAGTAATATATGATATTGGTTCTATTAAATGTCACGAGTGAATAAAATGACAATTTTGAAAATTTAAGTCGGGACGCGCCTGTGTCGTGTCGAGAATAAATGTTGCTTAATAAAAGTGAATAAATTATAAGTCACCCGTATGGTCATTTCGAGTGCGCCAAAGTGTCCGGAAGGGTCGAGATAGTCAGAAAAGTGTACCCGGGGGTTTAGTTTGGGTCTCGGGGCGTTTTTAGGCTTAATTAGTACCCCGGGAGGGCATTTTGGACATTTTTGTAATTTTGGGCAATTAAACCCACGAATTTTCAAGGGTTATATCAGATGCCTAGGGTTGTATTCTAGGGTTAACGCAACCAAAGACAAGTGACAGCCATAGGAGAGGGAAGGAGAGAGCTTGCCAAGGTGTTGTAGGTCGAAAACTTCCTCGTTTGCGCCGCCGTTGTCGCCAAACGATAGATCACGTCGCAAGGATCAGAACCACACTAAGTTCAGCACAAATCAGAGACCAAAAATCCCCAGGCAAGTATTTATCTTGCTTAATTTCGTTAGTGCTTCATTCATGTTAGTTTAAGGTTGATTAGGATGAGTTCTATGGAAGAAAACCCATGTTGGAGATTAGAAAATTATATGTTTTAGTGATATAAATGATAATCTGGAAATACCCTTCATATGTAGAGGTTTAACCACGGATTTATGATGAATTAGAAGTAGAATTTCCGGAGAAAGAATGATTTGAATTAAGTTAAAGAAATTTTTAGGGTTCATGAGTATTGTATGAATTTGGGCACTTTTAATCCATAGATATTGATGAAAACTCGCATGCTTTACGTTAAATATCGTCCATTTGGGTTTAGGACGTTTATGGTATAAATTTCTGGGAGTTTGGGAGTTAAAAATCTGGATTTTAATGATGTTGGATGATAGAACCCGTAACTGGTTTTCAGCAGAATTCGCCATACTTATTTGATCGATCGATCGAACCAGGAGTGTCGATCGATCGACTCATCGATCGATCGAGCTCCTACCATCGATCGATCGACCCCTCCTGGCAGACTCATAATTCTCCTTCTAAATAGTTGAATTAAATTCAAATGAGTAAATATTTTGGGAGATAAAGAGGACCAGTAGGACTTATTAGGAATATGAAACCTTTAATGTACAACGAGATTTACATTCTTCGAGGATGTTTACACATAAGGGACGATGGAATTATTTATAAAAAAAAGGGAGACGCGTAAGGTAGTTACATTGGAAGGTAAATGAGTTACCTACTAAAATTTACACTTGGGAGTATAGAAATTCACGAGTGTCACTTGATAAGTTGGAATAATCCCACAAATTAAGATACAAGGCAAAACGTTATACGTGATAACTAAATAACAAGTAATAAGGACAAATATCATAATTATGGGTTATGAGATGTACCTAATTTGATGTGGTAATAGTAATATATTCATATGACTGTGTTTATGCATATACTATATATGTGTGAAAATCGTGCCCGCGCTACTTACTATCCCTGAGGTTACCGCACTGTGACAGTCTTATCTCGATGAGCCTTTATGGGGGATATTGACTCGTACCCTAGAAGATAGAAATCCTTTGGTACAGGCTATCGAATCGATAGTTCAAACGGTCCTAAGAGACGTGGGGGCATATACTAACCTCTTAGAGACTTGGAATCTATGCTTCGCCTCAATGTTGTTTGTGTTTGTGTTAGTACAGTTCGAGAGTGATTCTGAACTCGTATTTCCCTTAGTACGAGTGATACGGGGACTGGATAGTAGAGTATGCCCGCACCATAATTATTATGTGGGGTGCCGTTATAATATATATATTATGTGAGCATTTAATATATATATATTTAATTATGGAAGTTGGGAACTACCTCCTGTGTTTATGGTAAGTAAGAAAATGAATAATTATTTCAATTTGGGAAACATGTGTTTGATAAGTATAATATGATACTGAGAAACTTTATTAGTAAATAAGGTTTAAATGAGAACTTTGTTATCAAATGAAATTAACCTCTTACTCAATCGAATTTATCAGTATTAAATCTTACGAGTGACCTAAGATAAGATAAGTTAAATCGTTGGGAAGGTTAGTGCGATAGGCGTGCACATTAGAAGAGAGGTGATAATTTTTCAAGGGAGTGTCGCACTAATATGTTGTTACATTGGCCAGTAAACATTTTAAATACTTGCTAAAAAAAATTTAAATCATTTTTACAATCGGGCTCTGACCCGTTTCCATTTTCTTTTCTCTCTAGTATATATATGTATATATTATAGGTGCCCAGCCACAGGGGCATCTTGCATAGGATACTTTGGAAGGAACGCGCTGCAGCTTAGGTGGGAGTTGCAGGCCTCTTGCTTAGATGACCTCATTTGTTGATTCCACTCCTAGCTCTATTTATTCAGTTGGGCATGTGTTGCCCTTTTCCATTATTCAGTTGTCTATGGGATATTGTGACTTGTTTATTTCCATTATTCACACTTTGGATTTTATTACTGTCAGGATGTTTTCCTTTAAGTTCTAATGTTGGGATTAATTAGTTGAATGTTTAAATTCTTTGGATTATATGTTACAGGTTAATTGTTGTGTGATTCTTTAAATGGTGAATTATGTAAAGTTTTAAATGTTGGTTTATAAAATAAAATTTGGAAACTAATGGCTAAAATGGTTTTGACACTTAGCTTAATTATTTAGGGTGTTAAATCGAAAAAGATTATTTTACGACAGTGATGCTAAGAATGATCCAACTGTTCACCTTGAATTTAATTTAATAAAGGAGTGATCGCCCGGTATTTAATTAGGCGGGGTGTCACAGGTGGTATCCTTGCTATCATTGGGAAATTACGTGCGTAGAGGGTGAGCATCCTGGCTAGATGAGCAGGGTGTGGATATTCCCCAGGTCATAGTCGTCCACGTGATTATTATGTGATATACATTTATTTATTTTGGGGGTGAGAAGTCATGGGTATGTGTCGTTCTCACTCGCCGGTTAGGAGCTATGACCGCTTCCCGGGACGTCGTGTGCATGAGTTGATCACGAGGTGGGTGTCGTTGAACCCCACCAGGTGGCCCCAGTTTGCTACATATATGGGCTACTGGAAGATGATAGCATGTGAGCCTGCGGCCTCGAGTTATAGCTCGGTTGGATGGTTACTGTTGCTTGTGCTTGTATTTGGGTATCGAGGGCATAATGGACCTCAACGACCTACATTGTCTGAATTAGTGTATCGGGGGAGTTCCTTGTTTGGATTTCGCCTCGGCGAGACGTCCCATGCACGAACCTAAGTGTAATGTTGGAAATTGGGTAGAAGTTAGTCCTTAATGCTCATATTTATATATATATCACCTATCCCGACAATCGACAGTGCCATGAGTAGTATAACGGGGGGGGGGGGTCCTTATTTGGATTTCGCTTCGGCGAGACGTCCCACGCATGAAACGTCGTGTACTGTTGACAATTGGGAACATTAATTAATTAAAACTGGATAATAATTTGGGTTACATGCATCATGCACTGAGGGCATAATGAGCCTCAAGGATCAATACGGTCAGGAGTAGTGTAACGGGGGGGTTCCTTGTTTGGATTTCGCCTCGGCGAGACGTCCCACACACGAAACGCAGTGCCGTGTTGAGAATCGAGAGGAGTTTAGTCCTTAACTCATGATGTTAATAACTCATATATAATAATTATATATATTGTATTCATGCCATATAAGGGCATCACTAGAGTATAAAATTCTAGTATTTGAGAATGTTGATGTTTTGGGATGATGTGGTTATGAGGATGATTGTACAACTGTATATGTTCAATAAGTGAACAAATATAAACATAACTATAACATTTAAATTAAAGTATATGATTTAGATGGAACCCAGATAGGTATAGATTGAGAGATAGGTTAGATGATTTTAATTAAATATTTCATTTGGGTTTTAAATTAGATTCTCTTGCCTAGATAGAAATGGACATCCATTTGGAGATCACGTGCATACGTTTAGTGCGCTCTTTAGTTGAGAGGTGAGTTGAAATTTTATGGAGAGTTCGATTCAATAAAATTATGTAATAATGCATTTATAATTATTATGCATTTTAATACACTTGCTATAAAATGTTTTTTCAACTCGGGCTCTGGCCCATTTATATTTTCTCCTCCATGTATATATTGTATTACTTTAGGTGTTCCTTCGCAAGGATTCGATTGATGTTCATCCATCCAGTGTATTCGTGGAGCTGTGGCAGTAGCGGACTGTTGCAGCACTTTTCTTTAGTCGATTCCTATCTTTGTATATCTAGATTAGGATTCATGTTTATATTGAGTTAGTAGTCAAAGTATTGTAGATTAACACTTTTATATTTCATTTCTCAGATTATTGTATTGTCTGTGACCCGACAGCTTATTCGGGTATTCTATTCATACATTGTACTGCACTCTTGTTTATATAAGGATTTTGCACTTATCACTCATCATAGTTAGATGTGTATCGTTGGTTGTGATTGCTTTATTGGTTTTTTTGTTGTTAAATAAAAAGTTTTAAATTTTTGACAATCCACTTTTAATGATTTCGGGTAGTTAACCTTATATTATTTAGTATTGTCAGTTGATGTTGAGACTGTGCCATCTGAGATACCTGATTTAATGTATTACAGGGCTAGCCACTCGTTATTATTTTGAGCGGGTTATCACAGTTGCCTCCATTGGCGATGTTTTTGCTGCTTAAGACTTGATTTTGTTGTTGTTTGAGATTTGGTTTTGTTGTTGTTTGAGACTTCACTACTTCCATTGGAAAAAAATTGTGATTCTCCTTGAGGCGTTCTGGGAGGCATACACCTTGAGTGATAGTTAAAAATTTTGAGACTGCACTATTAGTTCCTATTCATACTTTTTTATGTAAGTTTAAAGTCTCTGTAAATGTGTTAAGTTGAATATGTTTTGTGGATTTCTAGAGATGATTAATACAATATTGCATTTGTTGTCTTTAGTTTTTCTTGAATACCTAATGTAATTTTTACACATTTAACAAACAAATTGGTGAAATTTTGTGCTTTATTTTGTTTTGGAAAATAGGTCGTTACGAACGATGACATGCATTTGTTGGTCTCTAATGGAATGTGGATGTTTATATTTGGGTGAGATTTATTTTGTGGAAAATTCATTGTGGATATCTAATATATTTATTGTAAAATAATTCTTGATTAGTCGCCTAATATGAGCTCAATTTAATGATGGGATTTTTTTACTCGCAAGGAAAAAGTAATTTTCATATACTTTATTAGTTGCACTTACTTCGGGTTTCGTTGTGAAGTAATATGACCTATAGTCCTATTATCGACGTACATTTTAAAAAATTAGCGTCATGCCTACCAATTAAATAATTTATACTCTATTAAATAATTTTGAAAAAAATATTTGTCCTTTAGAAAAATTGACTACGAATGATATTTTGGAAAATTATACTATAATACAAAACATTTATGACTTGATAAAATGATTCATACTCGAGAGAATCGCCTTCGTCCATTAAAGCACACGCACAACTTTAGAAATTATGGCCATTTTTTTAAAATTATACTTTATTTTGTTGGCAAGTGTTTTTTTGGCAAATCTAATGGTTCCAAATAATGTTTTTTTTCTAGATAAAATTTTTCAGCTCTTATCACATTTATGTTGTTTTTTCTTTACATAAGTAATATTTTTTTTCAAACCCAATGTTTGGGGTAATATGAAATCGATTTGTGGTTAAGTATTGTCATTTTGTAATTATGCACTTTGGAAAATTTTGCATCTTTGCGATTGTGTACTTTGAGAAATTTTTACCGTTTTGTAATTACGTACTTTGGAAAATTTTCATCGTACCTTCAGGCACGGGCATACGTTAATATATATATATATATATACATGGGTACAGGGACAGTATATATGCATAAGAATAATATTTGTGTGTATGACATTTATGTGAAACATACCCTCCATAGTGGATATACTATCATGGAAGTTACACACCGTGGGAGGTCACTCTAACAAATCTCAACATCGGTAGTACTATTCCCCTTGGTCATAGGTGTTGTTCATGCCCATGTTATGTAGGGTTGGAATCCCATGAAATAATGTGGTATGGTTATGACCACGAACTTAAGGCCATGACCGCCTCCAATATTCGTTTGATATTTTCGGGTTCGATGGTGAAATTCTGACCCAGGTGCCCAGAGTGTGGAGGACATTCCTGGAGCACAATAGCATGCTAGTGATTTTGCGTCAAAAAGGTAGAGGACATTCATGAATGCAATTACATATATATATATATATATATATATATATAATGACTGATATATATGTGTACTTGTTGTGATATGGAAAATATGTGTATAAATGTTAAGCAAATTGTATATAAAATTATGACATTATGTGGGAATAATAATTTGATAACTAGTGAAAGTTATTGGAAACAATTAATGTGATATTAACTAGTAAATATTGAATAAATAAAGAGTGAAAGTTATTTGACATGAACTGATTTAATTATAATTGAGAATTATAATTTTTAAGCGGATATAAAAGATAATTGTATAAAATATTCGTAACACATGGTAGTGTATGGACTTGTGGTTATATGGAGACTAGTTAGGTAGGGTAGAATAACCAGGAGGGTTAAGAGCATACGTTAGGTTCACACTATAGTTGAGAGGTATCTCTTGTGAGTGTGACATCAACTTAAATATGGAAGGTTGTACTCCGTATTTAGTAATGCATTTTAATTACGTGCAAATGTTTTTAAAAGGTTTTGGGCTCTGACCTGTATCAAATTATTTTTCTGAGACTTTTAGGTGTCTAGCCACAGGGATGCTAGGGATTATTATTCTTTCCAAGGACACGTAGCTGCAGCGGATGTGGAGGCTTGTAGGATTTTCATGTAGTTGATTCTATTATTAACATTCTAGATTAGGTTCTCTATTCCAGTATTGGTTGGGTGTTATTGTATGTAAAAATTTTACTCCCATGTGGACCAATGATGAATGCGCAACTGTCATCCAACATGGCCGACCAACCTACTTGATCGGCTTAAGAGACACTTAGTCAGATGGAAGGCCGAACAACTCTTGAAGATTAACTAATAGGAACATCAACATTTACTCGGATGGGATATCAACCATCTCTGAATTCTAAGAGTTTTATTGATTGTATACAAATGTAAACATCGAAAATATAAATGGGTTCCATCTTTAGGGTTTTACACACCTATAAATGCAAACTAATCCTTTAGCTCAAGGGAGAACTCGAATCACTCATATGCACACCATTCTGAGGTATTGTAAACCCTACTGAATAACAACAGTGGACGTAGGCTATTTTAAAGCTAAACCACTCTAAAATCTTCGTCTGTTGTGTGTGTGGTTTGAGTTATTTCTATTATTTTTGTCTGTGATTATAAAAGTGGCCTGCCGACCAAACACTAAAACAGTACACTAAGCAACTTCTTGGACTAAATTCTTAGGATAATTTTGCATTCAAATTATAAGGTAGTCTACAACTTTTTAACATTTGATAACTTACAAAAATAGTAGGCTCTTTACTCTAATGACTCATATTTAGACATTGATTTTTAGCTAATAATTTTAAGCTCTCATTGTTAGGATGTCTTAATATTTTGTGCCAAATATCATCACTTTGCTTGTCTTCATTGGGATTTGTTAATGGGTCCATTTTATAGTCACCCAGAGCATACAATGTCCCCCTTTTAGTTCCTTTTGCCATTACCTGCTTGGTCTTATTGTCCTTAACAGCAAAGTCATTATGAGTAAACTCTAGAGTGCATGGGTGAAGGGGATGGGGATTCTTTCTTTGTAATCATAGGGAAGGTGCTTGAATATAGAGTTATAGATCTATTATATTTCCTTTATCATCAATATGGGAAACTTTATATACATAGCCTATTATAATGCTCTCCCTTACTGTTAGCATACGTGTTTGATATATTTAAATCTAAATATGACCCGTGTTTGGATATCCTGGCATATTTGCCCGCAATAATGGTGTCATTATAGTCACCGAGAATATATAATTTGATTAAGTTCTCAAAGTTTCAAATGCACTGGAACTTCCAAAGATGATCTTTGGCTGGTTACGAGGATCGTGCGTCGAAGAATGCTGAGTATTCATCTATTGGCAACTTTTATATGAAGTCCTCGCAGTCCATAACTTAGTGGCTCGATCAAAACGTGCCATTTTTCCATACTGGGGTCAAGATCCTTTGGCTATGTGAATGATCGGAGATCATTACTTTTACGCTAATCATCCCTTCCCGCCTGCTCAGTCTTCGGTAGTCACAGCATGCTCCTTGTCATTCAAAAAATATCCCTCATCATTTACCTTCAAAAATTTTACGTTAATCGGGTCGAGCCAAATAGTCTTGTTAGTAATCGAACGTTGTTCATTACATAGAATTACTGAATGGTGTAATTTAAAGATAATTGTGACATCTAGATCAACTCATAATTTTCCCTGATATAGTCATGATTTCTTCGATATCTGAGCTGACGTGAACCATCTTTCCACACAAAACATCATCTAATAGAAATTTTATAATCATTATCGTCTAGTGATACACTTGTTATCTAGGTGTGAGTGGTCATTTCCACACATGCCAAGTACCTCGACTATGTGTGTCTTGTACCTAATGTTCGTGGATCACTCGATCTGTTGAGATCCAATTATCAAATTTGAATGATTTATTTTGTTCCCGTATAAAATTATTTCTACCTTTAATCATTCAATTTTCTTCACCTACTAATGCTCTCTACTTCTTCTTTATCCAGTCCTCTTAAGATCTCCCTCCATTTTAACTCTCATTCTCAAATAGTATGATTTTTCCCTTCCTGTTATTTCTATTCATTTCAAACTCTCGGTTATCTTAGTCCTGGCTTCACTTTTTATTTCCCTAGGATTAATAATTTTGTCTCCTAATTCCCAGAGGTCAATCCCCGCATTTTAGATTTTTTCTCTTCCTATTAACCATTATTCCAATATATCGAGTGGATTTTATCGTTTAGTCAATCCCTTCACTTAGCTTCACGAGTAAGGCTTCAACGCCAAAGGGACCTAGACAACATGGTGGAAATTTTATAAGCTTTTGTTCCCAAGCATAATGAGTGAATGTCTTCCACCTAGGCTTTGTAGTCACACTCCTTGAGTCCTAATATTCCTTCTAGGATCGCAATCCACCCCCTCTCAAAGTTCTCGAGGTTGGCCCACTTGGTCCCTCTATGGCCACCTGTCAGAGGTAACCCTTTAGGTCCCTATGAAGTCGTCATCTTCTTAACTGAAAAACATCTAATGAATGGGTTGAAGTACTTGTACTTCTAAGGGCATATTGTTTGTCTATGTAGGTGATGAGATAAATAAGGCCCTTATCATTCGTTAAGAATTTTTTTTTTCTACAAGCATTCCTTTCAGGTTAGGCTCAGTATTCCCCTCCCAAGGAAAATTTATGAAGTCCTTGACTTTTTAAACCTTGCCATATCCCAATTGATCCCGAATGAATAGAGGATCCTAATCGTCTATATTGTTTACTTTTATGATATCTTTAGAGTTAACCCTTTGTCAGTTCCTGAAGTGTTAACTGTGTATAAACCCAAAGCCTCCTAAATGGGTCGGTACACCTTTTCTTATAAGCACTAAGGTGAAGGTTTTACTACTTCCCTTACCTCATCCAATCACGATTGGAGACACCACTTACTTTATGTTCGAGGTGAGGGATGGGAACATGACAAGTAAAATGATCTGGGCATCTGTTTACGGTCCCTTTGACTTGTAATAAACTAGACCTGAGTGAGCCTCATTGCCTTTAATAAACTAGTGATGACTTTCCCTTATTTATCATACTTAGTTATCGTTCTTTATTAATTTCTAAGGATCTTAAACAAGCTTTAGGATATTTATTCTGATTATAGGGGGAGAGTTAAAGAATCCATAAGTAAAGATCTCCCCTTCAAAGAGCTATGTGATCTGAAATGATTGAAGGATTTGTTTTTCATCACCGGGGGGAGGATGTATGAGACTAAGACATCTTTTGGCTTTGTGTAAACACCGTGGAAGTTTTCCTCCTTCTCATTCGATTTCAACACGTGTATTTTCTCTAATCATCCGACACATTTTTGACATAACGAGTAGCTTGATTGCCATGTGTTGTTGTATTTATAGTCTCAATCTTCTTTTGTTCTTACAGTTGCTGACACTATGGCCTGTCTTGGAATATCAAGCTACGATTCAAAATCTAATAAAAAACCCACCCGCCAATTAGTTTGCTTCCCCCAATTGAATCCTCGTCCTATCAAGGATAATCCCCCAGTCGATGGGGTTAGATTTTTTGGGTTTGTCCTTCCCTTCAACATACTTCGGGAAGAAACTTAATCTATTCATCTGATGAAGGAAGGATCCTTATAAAAAAAGCGAAAAAAGGAATATGGATTGTGGGAGTTATCCCTACTTCCTTTCGTTAGAGAGTAATTATCGAAGAAGAGGACAAAGATTCTATAGTCGAGAGGATGCCTCGGGAGGAGGAGATGATTAAGGCCCCTGCATTAGGTATGAAGACCCGGATGATAGCAATCTATCTTTTCAAAATGCCCATGTCCCTAAAAAGCTTAATCGTATGAGTAAGTGCCTAATTAGTAGTGTTAAGGAGAAAATTCATCTAGAGGATAAGGTAAGTGCCTCTCTTTGCTTCCTGGAATTTAATTTTGACTTGCCTATCACCGTGAATTATATTTTTCTGATTTATTCACGAGTGAGCTACCTTGGGTTTTTTATGTCCCATAAATGTCAAAGCAAAAGAGACGAGGTACGAGAGACCCTAGGATAGAAGACCGAGATAGAAACTCTAAAAAATGGCAAAGTTTGAGCTAAATGATGCCATGGTGAATTCTCAGAGGGAGTACGATGTGGAGAAGCCCATAAATGAGGATGCCTTGAAATATGTAATTTTTCTGAGAACTCAGATGGTGGATGAAGTCACCGAGCTGAGGCATCTCTTAGACATTCGGAGTAGGGAGAAGGGGAGGTTGTAAAGGAAGAAAGAGATTTGGATTGCTTGATTAGGTTCAAGTATCCACGATACTTTTTTTCCTTCGAGTATTACGGTGTGATAAAATATTAGTCTTTCATCAATGGTTACAATGAGCTGGTCAATCGAAAGATGGAGTCTCACCCTGACTAGGACCTTTTATGTTTCAACTCGGACGATGTTGAGATCGAGGATGAGCCGATGTCATCTTTTTCCTTCTTGGACAAGGTGGGTTATACTCAGTATCGCAAACTGCTGACTACTTCGTGGCCCTAGACCGATTCTGAGGGTTAAGACTCTCATATTTCCATGCGTTAGGAGATGGGTCGCATTCTCGTGACTCACGAGTCGTGAGCGCGCCCTGTCTTGCCCTAGTTTTTATTACGTGAGTTATTTGCCACTCTTCCTTTATTTTATATTCCCCCAAATGTAATTTTGATTTGGACTTTAAACACTGTTTTTTGTTAGTTTTGGCATGTGAAGATGTAACTTTGTCTGACCTATATTTTTTGTATGCACTCCTCTTGATTGTTTTATGCTTTGACTGCTTCATACTTCATATGCTTTGAAATACTTATTAGTAATCTAAGATATGTTGAATTATTTGTTTATACATGGTGAACGAGCCATCTTGTTTGTTCTCCGACCGCGTATTATTTAAAACAAACATCTTTCCCAATATCTGAAGCTAGTTGGGATAAAGAAAGAGATCGGTGAAAACTGGCATAGATGATTTCTTATAGGTAAAAATCAATGTTAAGTGTTTATCAATTTTTAAAATATAGCAACTGCACAGGCTATTATAGAATAGTGACTGTAAGGACGGGTCGAACCCACATACATTTGTCAATTTTAACTTTTAATAGAATTGCAATTGTCCAACTAGGTCAAATGGGGTGGACAATAATTATGCAATAAACTAAGTAAAAGCAACTACGAATATTGAGAGCAACACGTGAGAGTTGTGAATCGAGTCTCGTCGCATTTAATTCAAAAAATATGACGGTTATGTTCAAAATATTTTTAATGTCTCTCATAGACAACAAAAATCCATATTCCCTTAGAAAATACAAGTTTTAAAATTCGCAAATGTATTTAAGCATGGACTATCAAAACAATCAAAGTCCAAGCATAATCCATAAAAAAAATACTATCTTCAAATCTCAAAACTTGATTAAAAAAAACCTTTGGAGGTTTTAAAACACACTCTCGTGTGTTTTTAAAATGAATACCGATTTTTTTTTATAACAATTAAAACAAGTACGGTATAAACAATAATTAAATTAACATGGCAATATTGGTTAAATATGATAAACTTCACCCTAATTTTAAAAGAAGAATTAAGCTACCATAATGAAATGCAAGATTGCAATAATGAGTAGATATTTTATGTAATATATAAAACTTACAATAGGTTTTCTCACAATAATCCTCAATCCTCTAAAAAAGTAATAAAAACTTGGCCCTCAAATTGAATACATCCACTCAAAAATTTCTCCCTGAAATTCAAAAGTTACTCATTTTAATCCGAAATTCAACCAAATTTCAGAGAGAACTTTATTTAGCCTTGATAAACAGTTAAAAAAATATTTTTAGGCCCATAATGTTTTAAAAATTATGACTTCACCCCTTCGAGTTACTAAAATTGCAATTTTAATTCATATTTTATTCAAACTTATATTTTTCTTTTTATTTACCCAAATGACTGTAAAAGTTCATTATTTATGATACAACGAGCCTAACAAGGTCTAGATTTGGGCATAAATAATATAAAATTACTCACTCGTTAAATACCCCCAAACCTAAACTTTTCTATTCCTAGAGCATAATTGAAATTTTAAAATCTAACTCACTTTCGTATGAATCACAATTTCACTTATCATGTGTGACAAGCCATTAAACCCTAGGTTACTATAGTGGATGAGTTTTGTCTCGTGAGGGTTTGTAGTGAATATAACCACAAAATTCGAAAACTTGACTCAATACAAAGACTGAAAAAATATAACCAAGTTTAAATGCAAACTTTCTAAATATATTAAAATTTTACTTTTTAATCTCAAATTATCCTGTGTGTGCATAGCCAATAAAATTGTTTATTTCAAAAGATTTGATCGTTATATTTCTTATTCGAAAGTTCGTTTCTAATTTAATATCTCATAGAATGCACTCACCATCGAACACTCGGAAGTCGACTATTTTCTCTCGGCATTTGTAAATAAAAGAGTAAATTTAGATGATCAAATTTTACATACGTATAATCAAAACATTTTTTATAATAGTGGATGAATATGATCTTATGATTGGAAAATCGATTACTTTTTGAAAACACTGAATCAAACCATAAATCCTGTTCATATTCTCTCCACACTCTAACTAAGTTCCCTTGAGATCGATTAAGACTTTCTTAGGTTGTATTGTATGGTCTAGTTTTGTTTAGAAATAATGGCTTTTGGAGTTCAAAATTTCTGAGAATATAGAGGTTTTTTGATATTTTGACTTTTAGGGTCTTTTTCTTCCAACCTCCATTTTTTTTTCATGTACTCTTTTTTTTCATTCTTTCTTTATTTTCTTTTCAAACATCATTCTTTTGCAAACTTATTTTTATTTCATTTTTGGCCTTTTTCTTATCGTAATTTTTACCCTAGTATTCTCATAGGTATGGCTTTTTTTTATGGGCTTTAAACTCATAGTTGGAGTTGCGTAGGTTAATGGGTTTTCAACAAAAGGCATATTTTCTTTTTGACTCTAATGGGCTTGCAACTGAATAATGTAAAAAAGGTTGTATTTAGGCTTAATTTTGGGGTTTTCAAATGATGGCTTAATTTCATTTCTCAAGTTATGTTATGCTGATTTGTATCTTAAGATGACATACTAAGACTTCTAGTGCTTAAGATTCGCATTTTGACTTTTTGGTTTTATTAATCGAACAAGACAAATACTTTAAGATCATAAAAGAATTTCTCACTGAAGGTTTGAGTTATTTCATCTCAAATTGCTTTAAATCTATCAGGACTGATAAATGGCACAGTATCTCACTGGGATAAAGTCTCCACATTTATTTGTTAAGTATATTAACTTTGTCCTCAATACCCATTTTCGATCGTACTATTCGACTAATGTAAAAAAATTATTAAGTTGAGAGATCCATGAATTAATTCTATATTAAGAAATCGTTTCAAAATTCAATTATATTGAAAATCTTTTTGAATTTTTGTACTTTTGTAATTTTTTTTTAATTTTCCTTTTTTAACTACCATCCTTACCCCCAAACCTAAATTTTACATTGTCCTCAATGTATGATCAAAATAATTATGGGCAAAGCAAATAAAGTACAGAAATAAAAGGATGATATTACCCCTAAATTTCCACTTGTGTTACCAACTTCCCACCGACTGCACATTATTTTCATCATTTATCAAAAGCCTGAATAATTTGGAGTCAACCTGATTGAGAAACTATACCAATGGAGGCACATAAGGAATGTAGTGAGTGAAATTATCGTGATGCGCAATCACATTAGCGCATAAATGGTTAGACTGAAAGAGTCTATCAAAATGAACTCTCGAATGACACATTAAGCCTAAATTTACCTTAAACTTGAGAACGAATAAATTGGGCTTTAAATAGGATGATACTCTCGTCATTTCCTCGATCTCATCCAACTACTGAAATGACATGGGTGGATGTAGTGGAAAAGGATAATGAGTTATGACAAAACATGCATCTCCGGGTGGAAATGCTCAAATGATTTTCTCAATCTTGTCACTGAAAAATAAACCCTTATGTGTTAGCATATTCTCAAAAGAATCAGTTTTGCATTCACAGAGAAGGAATTTATCTATCATATCATCCCAGTCTCTAAACTCTAAGTAAGGAAATGAGTCCAATAATGATTGGACTTAAGTAATAAGAAAAAGATAAGGGTGAGTTATTAGACTATACTTGTGCTTTAAAAGAAGTTATTAATGACTTGAGAGTATAAAATTCACATTTGAGAAAATTGAATAGTTAAAAAAGTTAATTTTAAAAAAGTCAAGGTTATTGAACAAGAAAAGAGTGACTTGACTCTTGAACTTGAAAAGGTGAAGAAAGAACTTCTTGCTTGTAAAATTTCTAAAATTGAACTTGACAAGAGATCCGAATCTTTAAAAAATGAATTTGACTTTTTTAAACATTTGGAAACTATGTCATTTTCTTCTCAAGTTAACACATGGAGTGAATGTTCATCGCAAGAATTGAAGAATATCGATGATTTGATATTAAAGAAAAATGAGAAGAAACAAAAATGGAAAGAAGATGTTCAAAAGGAAAAGAAAAATGGTAAAAAAATAATTTCAAAAGATCATTCAAAATCACTCTCTTGCACCTTTTTGTCAGAGGGAAGGTCACATTGAATATTTACGCTACATATTGAATAAAATTAAATGGACACATAGCTTAAGCTCCGTGAGGTTAAAAAGGGAATAAAAATGTGTACCCGAAGATGTCTTTAACATAAAAAGTGTGTTAGACATCATGATGCTAAACCCATATCATTTTAATATGTTACTTTACATTTGCATGAGAATAATGTGGAGAAGATAATGCATGGAATTAAAAATAATTTGAGGAGGAATGTGTCTTTTTAAACTTTTTGCAAGTTATAAGATCAAACCAATCAATATTGTAGGTGCTTGAAAGAGATAAATAAAAAGGTTCATGAATAATAGGAGGAAGGTGTCCCATAGGGTTCCTATTAGTGAACTAAGGAGTGATATTGGTGAATTGATGAAGAGAATTGACATCCTGATCAAAGGTAAGGGTGAAGCTAGAAGGGAATTTCCTAGACCTAAACCTGGACCATTTTCTTAAATTCCAACGAATAAGCATAAGAATGCTATGAGGAATGTGATATGGATTCCAAATAATGTGAGAGGCATAACTAGGAACACTCCCAGAAAGAAGTTGGAAGTTGATGTTCCTTAAAAGAAGATTTCCAATAGGGAATTTATTTTTATTCCTCCCCCCCCCCCCCCCCCCATAGATTCGAAAGATGTACACATCATTTTCTTACTCAGGGTCTTATTTGGGGTAGGTCCCCTCCTCCGTATTGTTGGTTTTTTTAATGGGTAAAATCCTTCTGGGTGTGTGCTTGAAAAGTCATATTTGGATCATTATTCATGTTTGGTGAGGAATTTCATGAATTTGTGCATTTACTGGCAATTTTATATATCATATGTTACTATACAACATGTTGTAAATATTGTATCTTTCTTTTATAAAAAAAACACAAAGATTTTTCACTTTATTTAATTTTGTCATTATGTGATTAAGTCCTTTGATTCATGAAATGTGATGAATACACTTAACTGCATTGATAAATGAAATATGAATTTTTGACCATCATGTCAATGTTAGGTTTAAATTAAAGATTCACGGCACTCAAATTTGTTGAAATCATTAGTGTTGATTTCACATTACTCTAGCACTTGCTTATCACTTGATATGTATGGCTATAGTTTTTCGTTTAATTATAGGTCTTAGTTGAATCATGATCAAAACTCGAGATCTTTTATTGGTTATGTGATGTTTTTGTGGTCCATGTGTGAAAATAATGTATTTTTATACTACTTAGAGTTGAAAAGGGACATTTTTACATGAGTTGATGAGGGTTGTCATTAAAGAGATTACACCCAATTTGAATTTAAGTATCATTGGGTGGGTTTCATCCAGGTTTGTGAAAATCCAATCAATAGCAAAATCCTATACGTTGAAAAGAGTAACAAGCCAAGATCTTAACCGACATAAAAACAAGTTAGGACCATAACTTATTTCAACAGAAATTCCTATTTTAGTTTGGCATAAAAGAATTCAAACCACACATTCTTGAGGGATATTAATGGTTATAAACTACCATTTTATGAGGTCTTGAAAGGATATTGATGTAATGATAAATTTAAGCATCATTTGTAATTCTTTTTAGTACATAAGTCATGCATATATCTCATTTTGTGTTTCTAACTACCTCTTTAAATGATGTGCCCTTATATTATCCTCTTATTTTTTTACTAAGGAACTCATGGGATTTTATGGATGATCATTTGATAGTCTACCCTTTTCCATACTATCTTTTCCTTAGGTAGTTAGATTTTGAGATGCCCGGTTATGTTGAATATTCATATCATCTCTTTGTATATTTGGATTGAGAGTTGCATATTTTTACTCACTTATAGGTCTTTTTGGATCTTTGTCTGATCTCTTTAGATTAGCCAATGGTGGTTGCACTTATTATGATAATATATCAATACTTTTTGCCTTAGACACGTTCTAGCTCCTTGTAGATTTTTTGTCCTTACTAACACTTTTGTGTTTATTTTGTCTAAAGTTTGGGACTTTATCTTGTTGACTATCTCCTTTGAGATTTTGTGATTTTAGATACTTTTTTATGATGCCTTGTATTGTTTTTGGTGGATATGTTACTCTTTATGTTCCATATACTTTCTTATTCTTCTTATACTATGTTCCTTTAATACACATCCTTATTTATCTTGGCATACTTGATCTTCATCTATATAATGTGATTTTTTCCATGCTACTTTTTGACATATGTTGTTATTGCCATAAATTCCCATGTTTCTTCATATGTGTCAAATTCATGCTCACGTGTCTTTGTCACATTCTTTCATGATACTCCTCCTCCCGTCATGTTTCACATACATATGTTTTAGGGTCTGTTGATCACACGTAAAAATTGAACTACAAAACACTATTGCTCAAATATAAAACCCAATAAGGCAAAATTTAGTGTTTACCTTCAAGATCTCTTTCGTTTCATATTGGCTCAACATCAAAAGTATTTGATGCATATTATTCGAGAAGACGAGATCAATGTCCCTCATAATCTTCTATTATATTCTCAATATGAACTATAATGTATAGAGCGTGGGATATTTCTTCGTAATAAACTTATGCTATATTTTCTCTCTCTCTCTCTCTCTCAAATTTGAATTACGGTATTTTGAGTTCTAAGAGTGGCGAACAAATGAGAACAAGACCTAAAAAGATACTAAGGATAGGGACCCTAAGGATATCTTTATGTGATCTTTGGTGCATATATATAAGTTACGACAGGTACCATAAGGAAAGTTAAGGACATGACTGCTAATGGGGGGCTTGGAAAATCAAATCCAACCAGAATTCTAATCATAGTCCATTAAAACTAGTTCCACTAAATAATTATGATTGCAACTCCACTCCTTAACCCAAGCTTATATATCGAGCTCCTTATTATTAATAACTTCATTATCCCCACGTTAAGGTTATAAATACCCATCAATAAAATAAATTATTGATAATTTATATTGATTCACTTACCTAAATGCTTGAGCTGTCTAAATAAGCTTATCAGTAGTCTTGGATTAACATAATCCACCTATAGGTTTTGACACATATAAGCATCTCAAGGAGGTATCACCAATATATATGCTAAGACATGGATTACGCCCATAAATGTCTTTTAACATACACTAATCACCACTACCCAATCTATCAGGCTTGTTGATCCAATAATGAATCTTATCTGATTCCTCAAAGTAACAAATAACTAGTTCCTGTGTTCATACAAAATATCAGTATTAAAAATCTTAGTAAATCTAGTAAGCATGAGATGACATGGCCTTATAAAATTAGTACAAAAATAATGACCTCAAGGTGGTTTCTTTCAATACATATAAAGTGGAATAAAACAATAAGTTAAATCTATATTTTTTTCTCGTAGTCAAGATAGACCTATAAGAATATTGTGCTATCGCTCTAGTGATGGTATGTCAAGCTCCATCTAAGACTATGAACAAGTAAAATTATATTCCACGCAAAATTTAGATTTAATCCTTTATGTGTAAGTCGTACTCTACTGTCACACCCTGCTTTTGGGTATGAATGCACAAGAGAGTATACATAAAGAAATGAATTAAAGTTAAGGAAGAATAACAGAAATTTATTCATTATTAAAATAGTTTACATAGGGTAATACCACCACAAGGGAGAGTTACATATTTTTAACATAGACTATAAAGTGGAAAATCGAAAAGCCTCACTCCTTACTCTAATCTAGCCTATTCTCTGCCCACACAGTCATGTATGCAAACAGGTGATTGGTATTTGTCCCTAAAACGGAAGAGATATCATCCTCTTTATCTGATTTCATCTAAAGGAAAAAGTAATTAGCAAAAATATGTTAAGTAGGCTTTACCAGTTCTATAACAATTATATGTATAGATGAGAGTTAGACAATGCTAAAGAATTAAAGTTGATAATCCCATACTTATCAATTTATTAAGAAAATTAAGGCTCTTTGAACTAATAATCCCACACTTAACAGATCATTAAGGATCATATAAGTAAAGTTAAGGATCTTTGAACTAATAATCCAATACTTACCAGTTCACTAAGGGATATAGAAATAATTAAGTCATCAGTAAAACCAAATAATAATTAACCCAAAACCTTTGGGAAAATTTAACCGGCTAAACACACATTTAAAGTGGCACTCATACATATGTAGCAATATTCAAGACTCTCAATTATCTGAGACCATTAGGCCAAGCAGAAAGTTTCGTGAGATAACGCGTAAATCTACTTCCTAGTTCATATTGATACTCATAATATAAATATTTTCACAAAATTTTAGGGGTAAACTGATTTTCTAAGGAACATGACATCAGTTATTTGGTGAGAAGGGTTAAATTGATCCATATTCAAATTAAAATATCGATGATATTCAATAAAATATGTAGTATGGTAATGTTATAACACGCACATACTAAGGGTAAATAGGAGCTATCATGTCGTGATATCAATATTAGTATGTCAAATACGCAAAGTTTACTATTGCAAAGGTAGAAAAACGGACTTGCTCGGTATATCGTATAATTTTATGTATCAAAAGAGGATATCAGGAGGAGCTGGTACTTGATTCTCTGTATACAATGTTTGGGTATTTAAGTATTTGTTGTAATTTAGGATTGGGTTGGTCGGTTTATACAAAAAAATGTATATTTTAAAGTTCCAGGGGCTTAATTATAAATAACTTGGGACTTTAAAATATTGGACTTAAGTTCATATATGAATTTTGCTGCAAGAGACGTTTTGTATTAAAATATTCTAAAGTATTCATAGACAAAGTTTTGGGTTCATGTTCATTAGAAAAGTCAGGAGGGGTCAATTTGCAATTAAGGAAAAATATTTCTAAGTTAAAACCTCATTCTTACATAACTTAGGATAGGTTGTTCCAAACATGGCCTTATGTTATATCATTTCGAATAGAAAAAGAATAAAAATACTAGAACAAAATTAAAAAAAAATGATCGGCCACATGCCCTCGCGCGCGAGGTTAAAGTTTCTGGTAAAAAAGTTCATCTTCTTCCCCTTGATAGTTGACTTTAGGGTTTGTGATTTTTTATCTTGAATAATTCCTTCATT
Source organism: Sambucus nigra (assembly GCA_949130495.1). NCBI lineage: Eukaryota > Viridiplantae > Streptophyta > Magnoliopsida > Dipsacales > Adoxaceae > Sambucus > Sambucus nigra. Next base: position 140,171,018 of record OX422221.1, on the reverse strand, counting down.
TCTAAACCATTTGAGATGATTTCTTAACAAATTCAACCTAAAATTTCATAAGGAATCCAAATATATAGGTTTTGTATATTGGGATGCAATATATATCAAGTTCTATAACTGTGATTTTTACTGAAAATTTATCCTAGCATTCGTGGATTTTAAGGATATGGCAGAGATTATTATGAACATAGTTTGATTTATTCTATGTGTAGGAGCAGTTTAATTTTAATTTCAGGGTTTGAGATGGATTATACAGGGAGAATTTAAGATTTTCATTTTTCTACTTCAAAATACACTTTCAATCGATTTGAGCTTATTATGTACATTTATGACATTTGACTATTACACTCGAGTTCATAAGGTTCTAATGAAGACATTCAAAACTTTAAACCTGAGTTTTTATCATGATTTGGAAGTTCAACATTAAAGCTCAAGCTTTAATGGTGGAAACTTCATAATTTTTGCCTAGGGCCTGTTTTTTGCGTAAGAATTCTACTATTTTGAGCTATCCTAGCATTACAACAACATAAAAATCGATTGAAACTAAAACAATTGAATGTAGTACATAAAATCATACTGCACCTATTTTGAGTGGAAATTTTGAGTTTTGAAATTTTTGTTTGAGTGAGTTTAAACTAAGGAATTCATGGGGTATTTATAGTATGTAATCAGAAAAGTTCATTGGTGGAAAATGGAGGTGGATTTGAATAGAAATCGTGAGGTTTTCTATCTTGGGTAATGTTCCTCACATGTGTGTATGGTGTACACATGTGATTTTTGGCTTCTTATGCGGATGTGTAGGCTTATTTAGACAGGACTTTTATGAGATTATCAAAACTTTGGCGTTTGGTCCTTGGTTGGTCAAGTATATGCATTTATTGCCTTAAAAATGTACTTTTGATGATGTTTAGGGGTATTTTGTCATTTCAGAAAGTTTTAAGGGCTGAAATTACAATTTTGTGTTAGTTAAAGTCTAAAGGCTTAATTTGATATAAATTTGAGGTTTAGGGGTTAAGTATAAGTCAAGTTATCTTGGTTTGAAATTTTTAAGGGCTAGTTCATAATTATTCAAACTTTAGAGGGTCTAAGTTAATTTAGTAAAGTTGTAGGGCATCAAATATAATTTCATTCTTCTTTATAAGACTTTTGAATTTTAATACTTTATAAGGGTTGAAACAATTATTATAGGTGATTAGGTTCAATTGATTTGAAAGTCCCGATTTTTATAGTCTATTTACCTAAAAAAAATCGTCCTCGAATTTACCTTGAAATAAGTCGGGATATTGATCTTTCATAGCTTATTTTGGTTCCCATGTATCTTCTTGCAAATTTTGATTTTTTCAAAGTACTTTAACTCAGGGGACTTCGTTGTTTCTGAGGTGCTTCACTTAGCGATCCAGAATTTGAATAGCGTGTGCTTCAAATTCATGGTTTGGTTTGATAGAAATGTCTTGCCACGTAATGGTATAAGATGGATCAAAAATATACTAGCATAACTAACACACATGAAATACATGTGGGGGATAATTTTCCTTTCATTCCAAGGTGTAAGATTCCCTTTCGAGGAGAAAATTTCAAAAATACTTGGTCATTAACTTGAAATTCTAAAGGTTTTCGGTGTTCATCTGTATAAGTTTTTTAGCAAACTTAGGTTGTCTTCAATCTTTTTTAAATTTGTTATATTCTCTCAGTGGTTTCCTGGATTATCTCGGGACCAAATTACTTACTACTTTCGGATTATATCCAACATACAGGTGATCTACACGATCTTCTATATAAAGCTTCCAACGAGGAAGCTTTAATACTTATTTGAAAAAAATTATTATATGAAAATTCAACAAGAGGTAAATGTACATTCCAATTATCGGACATATCTATCGCACAAGCACATAACATATATTCTAATGTTTGGATTGAACATTTTGATTGTCCATTCGTTTGTGGGTGGAATGTGGCACTTAAATGAAGTTTAACATCTAGTGCGGTTTGCAATGCTTTCCAAAACTTTCCTATGAAATAGGAATCTCCATATGATAGGATGGATAAAGGAATTCCTTATAATCGAATAATTTCTCTAATGTAGAGCTTGCTAAGCTTCTGAAATGAGTCAGTGGTCTTCATGGGTAGAAAATGAGCAGATTTGGTGAGTCGATCTACAATTATCCATATGGAATTATATTCTTGGGATGTACGAGGTCGTCCACTGACAAAATCCATCACAATATGATCCCATTTCCACTAGGGAATCGGTAAGGGTTAAAGGAGTCCAATAGTATTCTAGTGTTGTATCTTTACATGTAAATAAGTAAGACATTTACTTACATAATTCTCGATATCATTTCTCATATTTGGCCATCAATATTTCTTCATTAGGGTGTGGTACATTTTTTAACTTTCGGGGTGAATCATAAATTTCAAACGATGGGCTTCATGAAATATTTCTTCTCCAAGATATGCATCATCAGGTATATAAAATGTATTTCTTAATCATAAACATGTTTCCTTATTGTATGAGAAGTCGGGATTTTTATTTTCGAAGGTTTGTACAAAAGAATCCTTGGTTTGTTGAGCTAAAATTTTCTCTCTTAATTTAAGGTAAGAAATAATGTTGTAATTTTTTATGAAAGGGGATATCAATCGAAGGTCATATTGCTCTATGGTAGCACCAATATCATAAGAAATTAAAGTGTGTAGTACTGGATTTCGACTTAAAGCATTGTCTAATACGTTGCCTTTGCCTAGATGGTAATTTAATTTAAATCATTAATCTTTCAAAAAATCCATCCACTTTCGTTATCTTAATTTCAAGTTCTTTTAAGTAAAAATATATTTCACATTTTGTTATTATAAAAGACTGAAAATTTATACCATAAAGGTAGCAGGACCAAATTTTTAACGCAAAAAGTACATTTGTTAATTCAAGATAATGGACGGGGTAATTACGTTCATGAGTTTTGAATTATCGTGGCCTATACTCTATAACTTTCTCATTCTGAATTAACACACATCCTAACCCTTATAATGAGGTGTCAGTATATACATTGTAGATTTACATCACTAGAAGGAATGGTGAGGACTGGAGCAGTGGTTAATTTATCATTCAAATTTTGGAATGATTGATTGCATTCATTAGTCCATACAAATGGAACTTCCTTCCTAGTTATCTTTAAAAGGGGGAGAGCGATGCGAGAAATTTTTTCTACAAAATGAGAGTAATATCCAGTTAATCCTAAAAACTTTTTATCTCGGTAATATTGATAGGATTTTTCATTCCAAAATGGCTGAATTTTTGGCTGGATCGAATTGGATTCCATTTTCTGAAATCACATATCCTAAAAAAAGTATCTCCTTCATTGCAAAATCACATTTTCTCTTCTTAACATATAATCGATGGTTAATGAGAGTACCTAAGACTGTTTCTAAATATTGGGCATGTTCTACTGGATTTTGAGAATAAACAAGAATATTGACAATGAAAACAGTAACAAGTTGGTCAAGAAAAGGACTAAGGATTATATATCCATAAAATCTATGGGTGGATTGGTTAACATATATGACATTATCATAAATTCAAAATGTCCATAACGAGTTCTAAAAGAAGTTTTTGAAATATCTTCTTCTCTAAGGCACAATTGATAGTAACCGGATTCTAAGTCTATTTTAGAAAAGACCCTTGCTCCTCGAAGTTGATCAAATAGATACCCTATTCCAGGTAAAGGATACTTATTATTAATAGTTACTGAGTTCAGTTTACGATATTCTACCTATAATCTAAAGATTCCATCATATTTCTTGACAAATAATATCGGAGCGTCATAAGGAGAAGAACTTAGTCGAATAAAACCTTTTTCAAGGAGGTCATCTAATTGGGTACGAAGTTCTCGAAGTTTTAAAGGATCCATTCAATATAGAGGTATCTAAATAGTAAGTTTATTAGGATAACGATTGATATTAAACTTGATTTCTCTGGAAATGGGTAATCCTAGTAATTCTTTAGGAAAAACATCTTCGAATTGTTCCAAAGGGTTTGAAATTAAAGACTCACGGATTTGTAAAGGAGCGGATGAATTCTTGATTCTTGAATATAGTCCTCTTTCAAATTGCTCACACTGTTTTATCTCAGATCTATATATTCGAGGGAGTAATAAGATAATTCGATGAATTTGACTCGTACTGGGCTATCGATAGATTGACTTGTTGTAATTTTAAGAAATCAATAGTTTGTTGATCTCGCTCAGCCTCGAGAAAATACTTTTTGAAGAAAAATCTCCTCAAATTGCTCCGAAGTAAAATTAACAATTTCCAAGTTATGTGACACTTCTTTCCACCAGAAGTCAGCTTCACCTTCAAATATATAGGCTTCTAAAGTTACTCAGAGATTAGTAGCTATACCTACTCCATTAAGAATTTTCACAATCTGACATATCCATTTCTCAGCTTCACTAGCACCTGGCTATCTAAGAAAAGACGGAGGTCGTTGTCTCAAGAATTCTTTAAGGTCCTTCATATATGGATTTCTTCAAAAATGTCCTCTGGAGTAGAACGAGAAGTTTGTTATTGTCAGGCCAAAGAAGTGAGTTCCTAAAAAATTCGCATAATACATTATGCATGAGTATGTTCAGTTTGAGTTCTAGTAGAGGGAATTTGAGTACTAATTATCCTAAAATATAATATAATAGTTTTAATAATAAGAATCATAAAACAAGGATATGTCACAAACCTATTATATTATACGGGAAAAGTTGCATGCTATATGAAAGTTATATATCAAAAACTACTTGTACATTAGTACCTAACTTTAGTGGTTAGTTAATCTCCTAAGGATTAGTATAGCACACTATTTATAATACTTTATTATGCAATCTACATTAGGAGAGAACTTTAACTTGGATTTTAGGTAGGAACAACAGTCTTGTCACTAGAAATGGATTTCGAACTAACTAGATAATTATCTTGATTTGGGGAATCATCAGTCGAGTCATCCCTAGTGTCAAGAGAGTAGTCACCATACACTTCACCATTTGATGTTGCATTTGTATATATAGGTGGGGTCGGCGGAGCATCTTTGAGTGCAAGATTGATAGCTTTTTATAATATTACTGGATCATTCACATAATAATCTCCCTTTCTCATAATTTGCATGTCACCTAAAACTCTATTCGTCAGTACTAGTCGTTTGACATCACTACTGCCACCTGCCCAATCTTCCTCTACAGCACGAATCATTTCGCAACTTTTCTAATGATTCTTATCAGACTCTATTTTCCCAACGGTTGTTCGGCTCAATCTCCACTTTGAACAGAAACGTATCCCAAGTGTCCATACTGCAATATGGAATTACGATGTAATAATAGTAATAAAAGACGTTATGAAAAGATAAAATAACTAATATCTTATAAGTTTCCTTTCTCGTATAGAATGCTAACCCGATAATATGTTTAAATTTAAAACATACTCTGATACCAATTTGTCACACCTTATTTTTTTTATATGAATGTACAAGAGAGTTCATATAAAGCAATGAATTAAAGGTAAGGCAGAATAACATAACTTTATTCATTATTAAAATAGTTTACATAGGGTAATATCACAACAGGGGTGAGTTACAAATTTTTAACACAGACTATAAAGTAGAAAATTGTAAAGCATCACTCCTTACTCCTATCTGTCTTATTCTCAAGCCCACACAATAACATATGCAAACAGATGACTGGTATTTGTCTCTAAAACAAAAAGGATAATATCCTCTTTCTCTGGGTTCATCTAAAGGAAAAAATAATTTGCACAAATATGCTAAGAAGGCTTTACCAGCTCTATTACAAGTATGTGTATAGATGAGAGTTGGAGTGTGTATAGAATTCAATGTATAGCAACGCTAAAAAATTAAAGCTGATAATCACATACTTATCAGTTTATTAAGAAAATATCAATATCCTCTTTCTCTGGGTTCATCTAAAGGAAAAAAGAATTAGCACAAATATGCTAAGAAGGCTTTACCAGTTCTATTACAAGTATGTGTATAGATGAGAGTTGGAGTGTGTATAGAATTCAGTGTATAGCAACGCTAAAGAATTAAAGCTGATAATCACATACTTATCAGTTTATTAAGAAAATTAAGGCTATTTGAAATAATAATTTCATAATTCCTAGTTCATTAAGCATTATATAAAGAACGTCAAGGATCTTTTAACTAATAATACCATACTTATCAGTTCACAAAGGAGTATAAAAAGGATTAAGCCATCAGTAGAACCAAATAATAATCAACCCAAAACCTTTGGAGAAAAGTAACCAGTTAGGCACATAATTAAAGTGAAACTCATACGTATGTAGCAATAATCAATGCTCTAAATCATCTAAGACGATTAGGCCAAGCAAAAATTTATGTGGGGTAACATGTCAGTCTATTTCTTAGTTAATATTGATGCTCATAATATAAATATTTGCATAAAAGTGCAGGGATAAACTGATTCACTAAGGAACATGACATCAGTTATTACGTGATAAGGGTTAAATTGATCCACATTCAAATTAAAATATCGATGATATTCAATAAAATATATATTATGGCACTATTGTAACATGCACGCACTAAGGGTAAATAGGAGCTATCACATTGTGATATCAATAGCAGTATATCAAATAGGCAAGGTTTACTATTGAAAAGGTAGAAAAACCTACTTGTTTGGTATATTGTACGGCTTTATGTATCAAAAGAGGACATCGGGAGCAGTTGGTACTTGATTATCTGTATACAATGTTTGGGTTTATAAGTATTTGTTGGAATTTAGGATTGGGTTAGTTAGTTTATACAAAAAAAACTATATTTTTTTAAGTTTTGGGGGTTTAATTATAAATAATTTGAGACTTTAAAATATTATACTTAAGGTCATATTTAAACTTTGGTGCAAGAGATTTTTCTCTTAAAATATTTTGAAGTATTCATAGACAAAGTTTGGGGTTGAAATTCATATGTTGGAAAAGTAATAAGAGGTCAATTTTCCATTTAGGAAATGTATTTCAAAGTTCAAACCTCATTTTACCATAACTTAGGCTAGGTTGATACAAAAATGGGCTTACCTTATATATTTTTTACCAGAAAAATAAAATAAACATATTGGAAAAAAATTCATAAAATTCTAATTGGCCACGCGCCCCCGCACACGAGATCAAAGTTTCTAGTAAAAAAAGTTCATCTTCTTCCCCTCGACATTTGACTTTAGGGTTTATGATTGTTTATAATGAATAACTCCTTCATTTCTAAACCATTTGAGAAGATTTTTTAACAAACTTAACTTAAAATTTCATAAGGAATCCAAATATATAGGTTTTAGGGATTGAGATATAGTATATCTCAAGTTCTCTAACTGTGTGTTTTACTGAAAATTTGACCTAACATTCATCAATTTTAAGGACATGGCAAGAATTCTTATGTAGTTTGATTTCTGCTATGTGTAGGAGCGGTTTGATTTTGATTTCAGGGTTTGAGATGGATTATACAGGAAAAATTTAAGATTTTAAGTTTTCTGGTTCAAAATACACTTTCAATCGATTTCAGATTATTATGCACATTCATGATATTTGATCATTACTCTCGAGTTCTTGAGATTCTAGTGAAGATATTCAAAGTTTTAAACCTGAGTTTTGATCGTTATTAGAAGTTCATCATTAAAGCTTAAGCTTTCATGGTGAAAACTTCATAATTTTCACCTATGGCTTGTTCTCTATGTAAGAATTCTATTGTTCTAAGATATTCTAGCATTATAATAACATAGAAATTAATTTAAACCAAAGGAATTCAATATAGTACATAAAATCATAGTGTACCTGTTTGGAGTGGAAATTTTGAGTTTTGAAACTTCGATTTGAGTGAGTTTAAAATCATGGATTTGTGGGATATTTATTGTATGTGATCAGGGGAGTTCATTGGAGAAAAATGGAGGTGGATTTGAAATGAAATTATAAGGTTTTCTGTGACACCCCGCTTAATAAAATACCGGGTGATCAGTCCTATATCAAATTAAATAGGAATCTCATCTGGTTCATTCTTAGCATCATTGTCGAAAACTTTTTAAAACTTACTAACCACCTAGTATTGAAAAGACATCGTGCCAAATTTTATCTTTTTATTTAAGCTCAAACCAACAACATAATACGAATTTAGATAACCAACGTAACAAGGGAAATTCATTATACCACAAGTCTAATAAAAATCCAATCAACATAAAGAGTAATGAAAGTCTCATCGGATAAACCATCAGCTAACACCAATACCAAACCAAATGAGCAAGAGTAATAAATCTCATACAATCTAAAAAGCAACTGCAATAAACTGTGAGCGAACATACTCAGGATAGTCTTATATAGATCCCTACACTAGGAACAGAAAAACACTTGTGTATATCTAAATCCGGCAACGTCCACACATGCTACAGCTGCGAGTCCCTAGAATGAATATCGAGCATGACATCCCTGTGGTAGGATACCTAAAAGATTTTGAAAATATTTTATAGCAAAGGTTATAACCCAAAGTATTTGAAAACATTTAGCAAGTGAATTTAAATGCAAGAAGTAAATATGTAAATGCTCTCCATATTTAAATTAGTGTCTCACACTCCCTTGAAGACACCTCACCCCTCACTAATGTGCACGCCTAACGTAACTATACTTATCCCATCTAGCTAACTACCTCGTAACTAGTCTCATTACCCATATCTCACAACTTCTCACTATTCCAACCCAAGTGAATTTTGTACACAAGTTATAAGTTATTAATCTCATTAACTAAATTGAATAATTTCTCAATTAATACGATATAACAATATCACGAGTTATATCACTTATATGATTCACATAATATATACGAGTCATAAGTTATTATTCACACTAACTTATACAAAACATCATTTCTCATTTGATACCATTTAAGATTATCATAGGTTATATAGTCTATACCTTTCGCACCATTAATATATATAAAATACCCGTATATAAATCTGCTCCATATATACGTATAATCATATCAAAACATTCACACACATGTCGTAGATCCTCCTCATCCTCCCGAGTAGGTACTTATCGGGAAATATCTAAGTGCTATCATTACCGAGTATTCTCATCCACCCGAAAACCCTGACAGGGCTCGTCACCCGAGTCAGAAAACAACAATTCACAAACACAATGGAGAAGGCCATAGTTTCCCCCGGAATGAGACCGAATCATACCCAAAACGTCTCAAACCTGCGTTCGAACGCTATGACCTGGGGACTATACTCACCCTGCTCCTCAAGCCAGGGGATTCACCCACATCGTGAAACCTCCCATGATAGCCTTAGGGTGGGTATGTTACCTTATAAATATTATTCACACAAATATTTATAAATCATATATATACCACACATCACCGTATATATATATATATATATATATATATATATATATATATATATATATATATATATATAGAGAGAGAGAGAGAGAGAGAGAGAGAGAGAGAGAGAGAGAATACCGAGGCTACCGATGTATTATGCCTATACACAAGCCTAAAAGATGCAAGTCAATGGTCCAACTTTATTTCAATTAATTTTACACTAATTAATTCATCATTATTTTGGTGTCACCCTACCAATTATGCCCGGACTCTCTCTCTCGGCCCGAAATTCAATATTCCCAATTCAATGTTCAATTTCATTCATGTAAGTTTTCCCCACCTAATTAGCACAATTTCAATCACTCAATCATAAACCTTAACTCCACAAATTATTAAATCCTCTACCTAATTCAAGGATAATAAGGAACACCTATCAATCTAGGAAATATCCAATGGAATAACAACTAAAAATATTTCAAAAAATCTGCCCAGATTTTAAAAATGTCATTTTGGGGCAATTTTGGGAAAAAACGTATAAGAGAACAAAAGTTAGAAAACGCGATTTTGTACAGGGTTGCACTGACAGAATCGTTGTTTGAACACTAAATACCTCAATCCTGTACAAATTTCTTCAGCAAAACTCCCTAAGATTCATCATAAATCCATTCTTCCATTATAACAACTCTAGGCCTAACAATCTCACCAATTTAATCATCAATTGCATCAATTATCAAATCCTCTACAGATTTATGAACCTCATTAAAAGAAAAACTCCAATTTATGCAGAACAAACCCTAGAATTAAATTGGATTTCACCTCTTTTAATATGAAAATATTGATGCAATTTAATACTCAAAATTTAAACCACTTGCCTTAACCAAGAAGATCTAGGGCTTTGAAAGACGGAGTTGAATTGAAATTGACTCTTTAATATCACCAAATTCCTTTTCTCTTTGGCTCTTCCTTTTCTATTCTCCCTTTAGCCTTCAAATGTGATTTAATGATGCCTAACCCTTACACCTTTGGGGTTAAAATACTATTCGCATTTTGGGCCTATGGACCCTAATTAAAATGGTTCATACTCTCTATATGGAGTTCACACATGTGAAATTCGACCCCCCAATACCCAATATATGTATGTAATCACTTATTTTGAACTAATTCGACCCTACCAGACATAACCGTACGCTCAAAATCAATATCTGAGTTATTTTATAACATCTTCCAATTTAAGACGTCAAAATGCGATGCAAAGCAATCTAAATAATTAATCCTCAATTTACCGAATAAATAAATTTCTCAAATTTTAAATTTCTCCAACCATGAATTAAATTAAATTTCTCCATATAAAATAAATTTTTTTCTCCCAAAATATTATTCAACCAAATGTCCTTTAATTTACGGGGTGTTACATTTCTAACTTGGATAATGTTCCTCACATGTGTGCATGGTGTATACAAGTAATTTTTGGCTTCTTATAGTGATGTGTAGGCTTATTTGGATAGTGAATTTTATGAAAGTACCAAAATTTTGGTGTTTGGTCCTTGGTTGGTCAAGTACATGCATTTATAGCGTTAAAGTATACTTCTGATGAAGTTTAGGGGCATTTTTATAATTTCAAAAAATGTTAAGGACCAAAATTATAATTTAGTATTAGTTTAAGTCTAAAGGATTAATTTGATTTAAAGTTGAGGTTTAGGGGTTAAGTATAAGTCAAGTTATGTTGCTTTCAAAATTTTAGGGGCTAGTTTGTAATTATTAAAACTTCAAGGGGTCCAAGTTAATTTAGTAAAGTTTTAGCGCATCAAATATAGTTTTATTCTTCTTAGAAGACTTTTGAATTTGAATACTTTATCAAGGTTGAAACAATGATTGTAGGTGATTAGGTTCCGTTGATTTGAAAGTTCCGGTTATTACATCTACACACCAGATCACCTAGTAAAATAAAAGAATGGTTCTCATTCAACAAAAAAATAAATTTATTAAAAAAGAAATTCACAACTAAAACTATTACATAAATCATTATTTCAGTCTATTGCTCGAACATAATATACCCCGTTATCTTATGGGGTTCTAAAGTGTGCTCTAAATAGAGGATTCTACCTAGTTATCCTAACTATACTCGAATAAGATTCTAAGTTAGATAACCAAATGAACTCTTTCACATTAGTCCATAACCACGCATTTAACATCCCAGCTATACTAGTTACGCAAACCTATAATAATCTCTCTAACCATTGTAAATCCCCTTACCTATCCAATAACCCATCCAATGAATCTCTAATAAAATATTAGAAACAACCACCATGGAAACCAAATCGAAACACCAACCTAAACCCATATTGGGTTCTCAGGGAAACCCAATTGTATTGGCCTTGGACTTGGATCGATATGGCCCTTTGGGATTCCAAAACTCTTTTTTCATGTTACAAATTTTCACCTCAATTATCCTCTAATTTATATCCAATAGCATCCAAATCCAATTCTTTAAATTTAAGGCATATTTATAAAACGAAATCTAACATAGTTAAGGTGTAACGTTGGTATAATCCATATCTATAGTTCACAATTTCAACAATTTACAAGTTCATCGGCGTTAAGAACCCCAATTCTTTAAATTATAATTTATCCCAATTACTTTGATTTCCAATGAGTTTCAGTTGAAATAAAAACATACATAAATTATATGACATGGTATGCCCTATTCCTAAAACAAATAACCAATAACATAAAGAATTTCCCCAACATTTGAACCATAGTTTATATAATTTTCTAAATATTATATCAAGTCTTTTCCGTATTTCAACACAAATTTATATTTTATTCACAGACTCTAACGTATACAATTTCTCAATAAGCAATTTAAATGATTGATGTCAATTGAAATCACCAATTTACGTAACAATCCTAGTTTAGCAATTTTACTCCAATTGAAATTCCAATATAACACAACTATATACCAATTCTCCAAATTTGAATATTTAATACAATATATATCCTAAATTTATACAAATCAATTACTTGAATCTAACATACATTAGTATGAAATCTTGCCTTATTAGAAAATGAATACAAATTTGGTGTAGAATTATCTTTACTTCCATATTCTCTCCTTGATCCCCGAAGCTTTCACTCCACTTTGATTCCCAATTAGCCTCCAAGCTTCTGTCTTTTTCTCTATCTTCACATCAGATCTCCATTTTGTGAAAACTAATCAGATTTGGTTAACTAAGTGACCTAGCTTATGTTTTTACTATATTATTTTCATCATTTAAATTAATATGACATTATCTTTATCTTTCTATCCCTAAAATCAAACCCAAATGAGTCAAAACTTTCATCAATAGGTTACCCAACCCATAAGCCTTACTGCCATCTTTTAAACATTAATTGGGTCTTCAAATGACCCCGCACGTCTCACAAAAAACTATAAATATTTTTATGAATCAAATCTCATATTTAACACAAAAATATCAAAATTAATTTACTATGAAAAATCTCATTTCGTATAATTTAAAAATTTGTCCAATTAAATTTTTGTAAAAAATATATCATGTAGTTTGTTGTCAAAAATTGTTTTGTTCAATTCAAATCATTTAAAAAAATTATTTAAAATTTTTCAATAAAATTAAGGGACTTTGTAAAATTAGAGCCTATTGTAATATGCATTTTGAAGATAGGATAACAAACATTTTATTTATAATTTTATTCCTTATTTTTTAATAAAGTCGCTGGCGCGGACCGTATCCATAAAACGTCAACCAATTACAGCATGCCACGTCAGACGATAATTTGAAAATAGGGACTAAAAATGAAAACAAAATATTTATTATCATATATCCATAACCAATATTATTTTTGGTCTTAGAAGTGCATAATTTATTAAATTAATTACTTAAAAGCTCATGGAATTACACAGCACGAACCTAAATCAACCCACCTGGTCTTAGTATGGTTAACTCCTGTCCATCGTTTGATCTCCAGGTTGATTTTGGCTTTCATGTGTAGTTTTGTAGGGTTCATTGTTTTTATGGGTTTTAAGACCGTTATCATTCCTTTCTAGGTTGCACACTCGGGGTTTCCAATTATAGTTAGGTTACACACTTGGGGCTTCCAATTAGAGTTATCTTATATAAATTACCACTTGTGTTTCAATATTTTCATCCACTTTTAGTTTTTTAACGTCATGTTTTATTTTTTTTTGTGTGTGTTTTCTTTTTATTAGATTTTTTTTTTCTCATTCGTACGAGGTTTCATACGTACAAGAGCTTGTTCGTACAAGCACCCTTATTCATACGAGCCCTAGGATTAAGGACCCCAATTGTCTTCCCATACTGTCATTATGAGCCTAAACCCCATTTTTACAATTTTTTAATCTATAGAGCTCCATTCTGACACATTCTCTTACTTCACTCAGCAAATGAGTTTTCTTCCAAGGCTTTGACACGTTAAGAGTCCATTGTCAACATCGATTTTCATGGATGATTTTCTTTAATACAAAATTTAAATCCCAAAAAATTATTAACTAATATTAAGCCAATATTTTGTTTTTTCTATCTATATCATTGATGGGTTATTAGCTGACATTGGGCATTTACTTTTTGGTGGTCGGATTGTTATTTTTAGATTTTGGCTTTATAATAATTTTTTTGTTGTATTTCCTGCACATTACAAGAAACAGTACTTTCCACGATACTTGATATGTGTCGTGAAACTGTTTTCACGACACATTTTATGTAGTCGTTGAAGGGGAGTGTCGTAAAAGCTACCTTCTATATCGATACATTTGTGGTCTCGTAAAACTATTTCACGACACTTGCCAAGTGTCGTTGAAACAAATATCCACGACAGCTAGTTACTAGTCGTAAATAGCCACGACACCTTTGTGGTGTCGTAAAACTATTTCACGACACCTGTCAATTGTTGTTGAAACAAATATCCACGTCACCTAGTTACTAGTCGTAAAAGTCATTACCCCAAAAAACCTTCCAGGACTACTTATTATGTGTCGTGAATGTTATTTTACGACTGAATGTACGTGTTGTTTATTTTGTACACGACTAAATATAAGTGTCGTTATTATCATTTTACGATGTATAAAATATGTCGTTAAAAGTGTATAACTTTTTTTTTTTATAAAAATCAGCTTCTCAAATGCATGTTGCTTATATTAACATTAACATATCCACCACATATATGATAGCATCACAATTAGCAATTCCACAATTCCTGAAATTTAAACCAAACTTATATAATTAGAAGGAACTCGTAATATATACTCATAACCATAATATCAAAGTCATGCTCAAAACAGTAGAATGAATAAATATTTGGGTGTTACAAGCCACATAAAAATATGGGATTATAATGAAACAAGCATTAGCCTAACAAGTTAAAATGCAATCGTCCTTCAAAAAATAACTAATAGTATTCTTCAAAAACATTCCTCCCAAAATGCCTTCAACATCTTCCAAAAATAGGTACCTGTTCAGAAAACAATTTTATTAAATAGTCTCGTAAATTAACAACACACTTGTAATAAAAAATAAAAAATCAAAGTTTACCTTCAATCTAAAAGGCAATGAAGAAGCACCAGACCCACTTAATTCCTTATGTTTTTCTAAAATCGGTACGAGATAATGTCAAAGCAAAATTCTTAGAATAAAATCCAAGAACTATAACTATTCCACTCACATTATTAGTCAAAACGAATGTATCGATGTAGCCATGCTATGGTACTTCCTTTTGCATCATCAAGTATGGAAAATGCATTCGAGTATCGAAAAACTAGCACTTTGAACACTAAAATTTCAACCACCCATACTTTATAGCAATCAGGCCCAAGGATTTGGTTGTGCACTAGTGACTTCGGGTCTGTAGAATCAAGTTCTGCGCTTGTCACTTCTTCTTCGGTCCCCAACTAATATAAGAATTTGCAAGGAAAATTTCTTTGTGGAGCACTTTGTGCGCATGAACTTTCTCTATTACACTAATAAATAGTACAAAGAAAACAATTAAAAAATAATTAGTAAAACAATTTAGACTTAGATAATTCATTAACAATAACCTATAGAGTACGTGCGTGATTATGCATGTCATCCCCACCACCCTTGACCCTATAGAAAATGCGAGTGAATTATATAAAAACAAAACAAGGGAAAAACTATATGTATTGAATCATATTTAATTTTAAAAAAATACCACATTTCGTTCATTTCCTTGTATCATTCGACTTTCCATGTGCATCTTCTATTCCAAAATTTGAGTTTCAAGAGTCGTTACCTTTGCATTACTATGTAACGACGCATATACCTTGGTAGGCGTCTCCCCAAATCCAAGACTTCGGACATGAGTCGGACGTTCAGGACCAAGCACCTTTACTACTGCATCATCTCTCAACTATGTTGAATCATGAGATGGAATTTTTTCCATCTTTTCCTAAAATAAATACAAGAATTCAACATATTAAAAAAATATAATAAACACATTGTAGCTTTTAAAAAAAATTGTAAAGTGTTGTGTAAGTGTTTAAGTCGTTACTATCGCTTCACCAATAACTTGATTAACCGGATTGCCACTTTCTCTCATATGTCCCCTTATCCAAACATCAACACGACGTATAGTTTTATTTAGGTCTTCGGCTTTCTACAAAATTTTAAAAGATGGAATTATGAAATAATGTAAGCTATTTATGAAGTATACAACTTTAAAAGGGAAACATACCATGTTTTCCTTAAGTCTTGCATAATCTTTACAACTAATTGTGTGTGGATGGATTTGCTTTGCTCTATTCTCCTTATGCTTTTTCACTTATTTTCTATTAAAATAAGAGAAATCATATATAATTGCGAGAAATATAAGAATACTAAAAGTGGACTTTAGTCTATTAATAACAATAAAAAATAAATAATCAAATTCACTTGCATCAAATTCAGGTGACAAACGAGATTTAACAAATGCATACCATTCATTTGACTTCATTCCAGGGGCTTGAGTAATGTAAGATGGCGAGTGGAATTTGGTCCTTTAGTTTCTTCTCGTATCTGTATTGATAATTTTGACTTATAATCTTTCCAAGCTCTGCCCGTCTGACCCAGAACAATGGCCTTTCGACATTCTTCAAGGTTATATTTTTACTGCATCATACAGAACAAATACACTATATTAGTTACAATTCAATATGTGCAAAGTTACATTCAAAATATTACATAATTGTGCAAAGTGTAGAGAAATAAAATACTCACAGTAACAAACTCCCATATTTGATCCTTGATGTCACTTGTCACCTTATCCCAACCTTTATGTGTTACTGGTACGCATTCTCATGCTAAAATCCCAATCATAGAACTAAGATGGATGGAATTGAGTCCAATTGGTTGCCCAAACTCATTGAATTCTACCTTTTTACGATTTTTTATCCCAGTTGCAATTACATTCAATTTTGATGGCCCCCACTTCTTTTTTTTGCCCTTATCAACAGAATCAATGTTGGGTACTTCATCCGCATAAATTTCGTCCTCCGCATGTGAGTTAGAGATTTCGCATGATATTCTTGCATCCTCATCCTCATTGCTTGTAGTTCGTCTCGATCTCTTACCCCTAACAACCTGTTTTGGATACACACAATATACATGGAATGTAGTGTAAATTACATGGACTTTAATACCACTTATTACAAAGTTTAAATTGAAGAGATAATGGACTCATAACTCACCTCTTTAAACATATCCGCCATATTCTCAAAAGGTAGATTTTTTTTTTCTATTCACTCTACTTGACAAGCAAAAAATTAGAAAAGTTATTACAACTCGGTACAAACACAGTAACATTACTAGTAAGATATACATTAATTTGTAATGTACGCTTATAATATTATATTGTATACATATTTTTTCTAATATACATGTGTGATTTAGCAACACATTATAGGTGTTCCGTTCATATTTTTTACAACCTTAAAGCTGCCTTACAGATGCCTTAAAAGGGAAATAATACCTCAATGAGTACTGAGAAACGATAGTGATGCTGCTCTTTTTTATGTTGATGTTATGCGCAGAAATAGAGGAATACCTATTAAGGAATTACATTCGATTTCTTAAGCTTCTCTTGTCCCCTATAGAAAAAATAATAATATTGTAAGCAAATGATAACTGAGAAATAATAACTCTTCCACTAGGTAAATACTATGGTTTGACTATGCTAGTACTCATCAACTTGTCTAAACCTCTAGTGAGAAACTAGAGGTTTAGACAATACCTTTGCAATAATTTTTTATGAGAAGTTAGATAAACTTATTGGTCTATAGTCTCAAGACATTCTAAGGAAGTTTGTAACCTGCAAAAGAGCTAGTAATAGCATTTAAAAGATCACATTTAATGATGTTCCGTCATGATTTATAAAATGATCCACCATATCCATTAGGACTAGGGGTTGCATCTTCACTAAGGTCAGATAATTCTTGATACACTTATTCAATTGCAAAATCCTCTAACAATGTATTTAATTCTTTAGTAATCACAAGGGGATAAAGTCATAAATGTCAACATAAGGAACATTCCCTTAGAGATTGTAAGATGCTTAGGAAATTTTACTAAAATTGATCAACCAACTCTTTATAAATCTTTTGGACACATTCCTATAGTCTTAATTGACATGCAAATCCAAGACTCAATGTCAACCCTAATTCTTATCAGTGCTTTGAGCAACACAGAGAATATGAGAAGATGCGTCCCCAAATTTCTGGCAGACCACAACTCGATCGTGTGATTTTATCACTCCTGAGGCCTTTCTGTGATCAAGTCCAACCTTCAGAACTGGTTAGAGAATCGTGGTGGAGTGAGCTTCAGGCACCTGCCATGAAGAAATTTTTCATTAAACTGCAGAAGCTTAAAGGTGTTCTAAAAATATGGAACAAAAATCATTTTTAAGATATTTTCCAATCAGTTAGACACTTGGAAGATAAAGTTCTTTAGAGAGAAATGTAATACGAAGGAGACATAAATGATTCCCCTAGAATTTCTCTTCAAGACAGCAGAGCAAATCTATTATTGGCTGTGAGAAATGAAGAAATTTACTGGAAGCATAAATATTTTAGTAAATGGATGAAAGATAGTGACACCAATTCCACATTCTTCCACTCTAAAGTCAAAGCTAAGCATAAATACTTGGCTCTTCACAAAGTGAAAGACTCTGATGGCAACTAGTTGTAGGATAGGGGCAGAGATAAATAGGAAAATTGAGTCACTTGTAACATATTCTAACTGTTGAGCCTATTGAGCAAAATGCAAAAATCATTGATAATATCCATCATCTAATAAGTGTTGACCCAAATGAGACTATAAAAGGTTTTGCAGTTGAACCTGAGGCCTTTCAAGCAGTGAGTGAGCTTAATGAGGATTCTGTCCCTGGGCCAAATGGCTTTAGGGAAAATTTATAGGAGATGATGGGAGATTATCAAATATGACTTTATGCAAGCTATTCATAGTTTCTTGTCTGGTAGTGAACTCCCTCAAAGTTGTTTTAGGGAAACATGGATAGATCTTATATGGAGGTATATATCCAAAAATTGGATCTCTATTGCGATAAATGGACGGTTCAATGGTTTGTTTTCAGTCTACTGGGGCATTAGACAGGGGGGGTCCTCTTTCCCCTAGTCTTTTCATCATAGTTGTGGATTAGTTAAGTAGAGGGATAATAATATATTTGGAGAGGCCAATGTAAAGAACTTTTCTCTCTCGAGTGGCAGTACACAAATTTCTCACTTAAGCTTTACTGGAAACCTTATTCTTTTCTTCAAAGGAGATAAAAATAGCCTACAGAATTTGATGAGGTTATTAGTATTTTTGATAAAGCTTCTGGCCCAAAAATTAATCTGAAAAAGAGTTGCTTTACCCTTGATCCTAATCAGTTTAACCAACGGTAGAAGAAGATTGAAGGTCATATGGGGATTCAATTTTAAAATATTCCCATCAAATACTAAGGTAGAACTCTATTTAAAGGAAGAAACAAGGTTATGTACTAAGGTAGAACTCTATTTGGATGTCATGACGGGAGCATGTATTTTCTCAAAGGTTGATCTTTATAGTCGGTATCATCAAATCAGAATTCAACCAAAAGACATATGGAATACAACTTTTCCAACAGTAGATGGACTTTATGAATGGCTTGTGATCCCTTATGGCCTAGAAAATGCACCAAATACATTCATGCACATCTTGACAAGACATGTTTGAACCTCATGTTTCTTATGTTTTTAACCTTTTTTTCTTTATTTATTTCTTTTCTATTCATCCAAGTGTATGCATGTGTGCGTACATGTGTGTGTGAGACAGAGACTAACACCTTATCAGTGCTTTGAGCAACACAGAGAATATGAGAAGATACCACCTAGATGTTCCCAATATAGAATTTTTTGCCATTGGGTGATAAACTATAAAGTTGTTATAAGAATTCAGTTTAATGAGGTTGATTTGAAAAATCAAAAACAAAATCAAGAGACTGAAATAAAGAGAGGAAGATTAGGATCCAAGAATAAAGGCAATGTAAAGGTCAAGAAGTGTATGTTCCTAAAGATATACCAGAGACTTCAGGAGTCAAAGATAACCATTAACCAATAAATTTGTGTCATGCCCGGTTTTGTTAGCAGTAATATTTCAACCTTATTGATTGATGAACTTTCAGGGACGGTAATTAGGGTGTGTTTGGAGTCTGCATTCCATGCTGTAGAGTTGAAATTAGGGAAAAAACTAGTTCAAATTTAAATGTTATTTCGCTATAATACCAATTACACATCTTAAAATTGGAATCCCAAAACATAAGACTGATTTACATTAGTTTTTTGGGAAGAGCTATAATCACTTCATTTTACTGCCACCATAAAAACTCAAGCTTAAAATTATCTATAAGCAAGAAGACCTAGGTACATACATTGTTCCACTACATTGTTTCTCGAATTTGTCATGAAAATGTGGCATTCACCTGTTCTGCACTAAACTGTACCATATTATTACAACCAAAAAGGATACTGGTTACCCTAACTAAACATGTACAAAACTACTGTACAAATTACATCATTGTGACCTAACTATGGGGACACAAATGACACATTAATCAAAACCTTCATTGGCACTGTAATTAATAATCTAAATGCAACAGCCCCTCTATGGGGAGAATTTTGGACTTCTCTGGGGTAAGAATTGTCACACTTAACCCTCCTCTATAGAAAATCCATCAGCGTTGTAGGGAAATTATGTTCTCTTTACTCTCCTCCTATAAGAACAAAGGTAAATGAGCTCTGGCAATTATCTTGGCTAAAAAATACTAGTAATCAAAATTATGCTTCTATCTATGTACTATATGTTCTGATAAGAAATCAGAAAATAGCCAAAATAGTTATCAAAATTACCAAAATAAGCAGGAGCATGCAAATTATATCCAATAGTAGGATCCCTGTAAAGAATACATCAAAGATTTCAAGAGATTGCAAGTGTTTGCTGATATATTTCGTTTATTGTTAGCTTCAAGGATATGATTTGGAGGACTCTTGGATTTTCAGTAGAAGATGCCCCTGATGCGAAGCTTAGACTTTCATTTATATGAATCTTATACAGTATAAGGAGCTAAAAAGATAAATGGATGAGTTATCAAAGAAGAGCTTCACACGAGAAGGCCTTAGTTCGTATGTAGTGACAGATTTACTGACACTAGAAAATGATGAAATGTGGAGAATGCGCGAGGATAGACGGTCTATCAATCCTATCAAATATCGATTCCTTACTAAATGATATATTAGATGTCATGACTGGAGCATGTATTTTCTCGAAGATTGATCTTTATAGTCAGTATCATCAAATCAGAATTCAACCAAAAGACATATGTAATCCAACTTTTCCAACAGCAAATGGACTTTATGAATGGCTTGTGATCCCATCTGTTCTAGAAAATGCTCCAAATACATTCATGCACATCTTGACAAGGCATATTTGAACTACATGTTTCTTATTTTTTTAACCTTTTTTCTTTCTTTCTTTCTTTCTTTCTTTTCTATTCATCCTAGTGATACGTGTGTGCGCACATGTGTGTGTGAGACAAAGACTAACACATTTTCAGTGCTTTGAGCAAAATAGAGAATATGAGAAGATACCACCTAGATGTTCCCAATATAGAATTTTTGGCCAATCGGTTAAAACTGTAGAGTTGTTAGAAGAATTCAGTTTAATGAGGTTGATTTGAAAAATCACAAACAAAATTAAGAGACTGAAATAAAGAGAAGCAGATTAAGATCCAAGAATAAAGGCAATGTAAAAGTCAAGAAGTGTATGTTCCTAAAGATATACCAGAGACTTCAGGAGTCAAAGATAGATAACCATTAACTAATAAATTTGAGTCAATTTGTGTCATGTTCGATTTTGTTAGCTGTAATATTTCAACCTTTGTTGATTGATGAACTTTGAGGGACGGCAATTAGGGTGTGTTTGGAGTCTGCATTATATGCTGTAGAGTTGAAATTAGGGAAAAAACTAGTTCAAATTTGAATGTTATTTCGCTATAATACCAATTACACATCTTAAAATTGGAATCCCAAAACACAAGACTGATTTACATTAGTTTTCTGGGAAGAGCTATAATCACTTCATTTTACTAACACCATAAAAACTCAAGCTTAAACTTATCTATGAGAAAGAATACCTAGTTACATACATTGTTCCACTACATTGTTTCTCGAATTTGTCATGAAAATGTGGCATTCACCTGTTCTACACTAAACTGTACCATATTATTGCTACGAAAAAGGATATTAGTTACCCTAGCCAAACATATAGAAAACTACTGTACAAATTACATTATTGTGACCTAACTATGGGGACACAAATGACACATTAATAGAAACTTTCATTGGCACTGTAATTAATTATCTAAATGCAGCAGCCCCTCTATGGGGAGAATTTTGGACTTCTCTGGGGTAAGAATTGTCACACTTAACCCTCCTTTATAGAAAATCCATCAGCGTTGTAGGGAAATCATGTTCTTTCTACTCTCCTCATATCACAACAAAGGTAAATGAGCTCTGTTAATTCTCTTGGCTAAAAAATACTAGAAATCGAAATTCTACTTCTATCCAGATACTATATGTTCTGATAAGAAATTAGAAAATAGCCAAAATAGTTATCAGAATTACCAAAATAAGCAGGAGCATGCAAATTATATCCAATAGAAGGATTCTTGTAAAGAACACATCAAAGACTTCAGGAGATTGCAAGTGTTTATTGATATGTTTCTTTTATTTTTAGCTTCAAGGATATGATTTGGAGGACTCTTGGCTTTTCAGTAGAAGATCCCCCTGATGCGAAGCTTAGACTTTCATTTATATGAATCCTATACAGTATAAGGAGCTAAAAAGACAAATAGATGAGTTATCAAAGAATGGTTTCATTCGAGAAGGCCTTAATTCGTATGTAGTGCCAGATTTACAGATACTAGAAAATGATGAAATGTGAAGAATGCTGGAGGATAGATGGTGTGTCAATACTATCAAATATTGATTCCTTACTAAATGATATATTGGATGTCATGACGGGAGCATGTATTTTCTCGAAGATTGATCTTTATAGTCGGTATCATCAAATTAGAATTCAACTAAAAGACATATGGAATACAGCTTTTCTAACAGTAGATGGACTTTATGAATGGTTTGTGATCCCTTCTGGACTAGAAAATGCTCCAAATACATTCATGTCCATCTTGACAAGGCATGTTTGAGCCACACGTTTCTTATGTTTTTAACCTTTTTTCTTTCTTTATTTATTTTCCCTCTATCCTAGTGTATGCGTGTGTGCGTACTTGTGTGTGTGAGACATAGACTAACATATTTACTTCTGAAATTGACAAGTGGCAACCAATAAGAGGAGACATTTTCCGAACCCCTGGCTTACAATTTCCAAATGGTTTTTATATTCGAATCACTGAGAAAAATAAATAGAAACAAAGCCAAGTAGCCAACATACAAGGCATTGCGACTAGAGGCCCAATACCAACGAGTCAACTTAGCCTCCCATTGCACAAGATTCGTATCCTCAATCTGAAAAAAAAGGATTGATCAAGATTCCATACATAGTTTTGCGCCTTTGCATTTAGTTTGTATCCGAAATTGTGTAATATCTATAAAAAATTGAAAAAGGTGTGTACAAGGTTCAACATATATCACAGTTATCAATACAAGTAATTACCTGAAATAAGTGTGATGTTTTTTCAGCCCCTTCCTCGTGTGCACACTAATTCTCAGTTTCACAACACTATCTGTAGTTCAAATATTTAAAAAAAAAAGCAGACTATAAAACTTCACATTGGGTAAAAAATAACTAAACTATTGTTTAGATTCAAATAGCCCCTAGCACTGCATAAAGTTTACAACCAAATATTACTTTTGTTTCTTTCAAAACTCTATTAATAATACTCACAATCATTTTCGTAGTACAAAAAGAAAGTTTAAAACTCTTCTTCCAGCATTGTGACCAAGTCTGGAATGAAATTAACTCAAGTTGGGATCAAAATATATTCTCAGTGATTGGGCTATTATTTTGGAATGTGCGGGGTATTGGTAATGCCCCACCAATTCGCAGACTTAAACGGATTGTCAAAATTCATGATATTGGTGTTATGGCACTTCAAGAACTGAAAATTGAAGAGACAAATATAGTTGATCTTTGTACATGAATTAAATTTAAAGGGGGCATAACTAACATTAGCAATAAACACATGCATACTGTTGACGCACCGGGTGCCATAACCACGGGCATCTACTACTGTGGTTATTGACATAAAGTACATCCGTAGAGATTGTTCCATTTTCTATAAACAAAAAGAACAGTTCATTTATCTAAGTTTACATCACCATGCACAAACTTTGTAAATAAAAATGAATTTACCATAAGCATGCTAATGTATATATTCATCAAACAAACTTAATGTCTTCATGCTAAAATTAAATAATAATCACACAATAACACCCTCATAATCTATCCTCATAAGAGATTCATCGTCATTTCTCTCGTTATTGTCAAGTTTGAAACAACAATCGACAAATATTATGTGTAAGCACTCTCATCATACGTCTCCAGCTCATGAAAGCCTCGTGGAGGCGCCTTGATAACCACATACCAATTTGATATTCCACTTTTTCTCGAATAAAATACTTGTCTTCGTTGTGATTCTTGAACAAAAGGATCTTTTTTTAGCTGATCTTGTCCTTGGTGGAGGCTAACCAAAGTGAATCCGTCGTCAAATTTAACACCATTAGAAATGTTAGCCCAATCACATTGAAAGATAAGCATTCAAAATTTGTGAAAGTCCATCAAAATTATATCCCGTATAATGCCATAATATGAAACATTAGCAAGAACGTGTGTGGTATCCCTTGCACTAGATCTACATATAGTCTCTGCCTCGAAAAAAACTCCACTATCTTGGGTGGACTTTTCAACCATTGATGTGTGAAATCGTTTTCCATTTATTATGTAGCCTGAATATGACATAGCATAACGCTGTGGCTCAACCGCTAGCCACTTTAGGATTGTTGATACTTCAGTTGTGTTTGCTTGAACCTTAATCTGTTTAAAAGATCATAAATTAAATTATATGAATTTTTATATACATAACAACATTAGACTCTTACAATGCACAACGTAAAAATTGGCCTACCTTGTTCATAAACCACGAAGTGAATGTCTCGATATGTCTTTTTTGTAGCATAGTCTCATCTTGGGATAACCTTCGATTGGAATGCTTTAGCTCGCTCAAATGCATTCTAATATGAATGTAGAGGAATTTTAATAACAATATTAATGATAACAAAAGTTGTAAATTTTATATGACGAGCATAATTTTACTCACTCTATATATGGCTCAACTTCTGGATTGTTAAACAACACATAATGATGGGCAATTTTTAACATGTCATCGGACAATGATATTGGCTTCCCCTTAGAGATAAGTCAACCTCCCAGTATTGTCTCATCTTCGAACTCTTCATTTCGAGCTTGCGAAACACCTATTTCTGCTATTTTTTTAGATACATGCTACAAAACCTTACACACTCATCAGCCAAATAATTTTATTTTATGCATCCTTAAGGTCGCGCACAGTTCCTAACATAACCCTTGAGTACCTTCATAAACCTAGTGACAAACCATAACAAAAGAATATGAATATAACATCTATTTACTACATATTTAACTTGTTGATAAGAAAAAAGTTAAATACATTCTAAATTACCTCTCAAATGGGTACATCCAACGAAATTGTACGAGCCCACATAATCGAGCTTCTCGAGCTAAGTGAATTGGTAAGTGAATCATAATATCAAAAAAAGAGGGAGGGAGGTACCTCTCCAACATGCATATAATCTCTACGATATCTTACTCTAATTTTTCCATTCTCCTTTTATCGATCACTCTTTGACATAACTCATTAAAAAATAAAGATAAGCGAAAAATCACTTGTCTTGGCCCCTTTGGTAGCAGTCCCTGTATAGCCTGACAACAATTATTGCATTAAAACATGATGATCATGGGATCACTTATATTCTTCTTGATGTGCATCACGTCCAAATTGTGATGCAAATCTAATGCCTAGAGAAAAAAAATGAGGGAGGATTAATATGAAAAATAAATGTCCTAAAACTTTTAATAAAATCGCATTAAGTTAGTGGCTTAGATTATGAGTTAAACTTTCTTCCTCTTAAGCTTCTTCCCTTTACCGAAATCATTTTCAACACCCTTTAGAGCATCTAAAATTTTTTCTGCATTCAAAGGTTTTGGTGGACTCCTCAATTCTTCATATCCATCAAACTAATTCTTTTTGGTAACCCTCATGGATGGTTCACTGGAAGAAAACGTTTATGGCCCATATACACCGATTTCATACTCTTTGATAACCGTAGTGAGGATGTGTTAGGACCACAAACTGGACATGTAAGTTCCCCTTTTTTGGTACATCCGGATAAATTACCATATGCGGGAAAGTCATTTATTGTCCACATCAAAATAGATTTCAAATTAAAAGTAGATTGGCTAGATGCATCGTACATCTCCACCCATTATTCCACAACTCAATTAAGTCATCTATAAGTGGTTGGAGATATACATTTATGTCTTTTCCCCATTGCTTTGGCCCTGGTATAAGCAAAGTCGACATCAAATTTTCCTGTAGCATACATAACGATGGGGGAAGATTGTACACAGGTAAAATTACGGGCCAGCAACTATAGCTTGAGCTAAGATTATTAAAGGGATTAAATCCATCCACTGCAAGTCCAAGCCTAAGATTTCTTAGATCGGATGTGAAATGAGGCCACTTTTTATTAATCGTGGCCTATGCTAATGAATCAACTAGATGTCGCATCTTGCCATCTTTGCTTATGTGAGTTGAGTGCCACTGCAACTGCAACTGCTCTGCTCTATCTGATGATAAAAACATCCTTCAAAATCTTGGGATTATTGGAAAGTACTGCAATACTTTTGTAGATAATCCCTTCTTAACCTTCTTTGTGCATTCATCGACTTTCCACCGCGAGGAGCCACATTTAGGGCACTTGTCCAAATATTCATACTCTTTTCTACATAAACAACAATCATTAATGCATGCATCTATCTTCTCATAGCCAAGATCAAATTCCTTTAGAAACTTCTTCGTTGCATATAAAGACTTAGGAAGAACGTTATCCCCAGGCAACATTTCATGTAGAGACTCAAGAAGTTCATTAAATCCTTTATCAGATAGTCCATGTGTAGCTTTATGCTTGTATAAAGATGTAATTGCTGACATATTTATATACTTTGTACACCCGGGATATAAAGGAGTCTCGGCATCTTTTAACTTTGGTTTAAAACTTTCATCGCCTCTTTCAAAACTATCATCAGCAAAAACTGCATCTTGAACATAAGCATCTCTATACATCCTATGTAAATCTGACAATTCAATATCAATATCATTAGAGTATGAAGAATTAGAATGTTCTTCGTGAAATACCCACTTCTTGTACATAGGATCAAAGCTGTGAATGACTAGGTGTTCAAATAGTTCTTCCTCTTCTTGTTGGCAAAGGTTTTTACATTTTCTACAGGGACATATTATCATATCAGGATTTCTAGCAGTTTTCTTGGCAAATTCAATAAATTTGTACACGCCAGTTTGGTACTCCTCGGTATGTCTACAGATAATAAAAAAAAAAGTATGAAATCATAATCAGATCTCAATTTTTGAATAGTGTTCATTCAGAAAAATACTTTAGGTTTTTCTAATATATATGTAAACGTATATGCATGCTTGTAATAATAATAAAAAAAACCTTGGAAATCTCAACCAATCTTTTTCCATCTTTTGTTGCCCACTTGCTAGTTTCTAGTCTATTTACACCAGCATACATTAATATTGAAAAAGAGGTAAAATGTCAACAATTAATGGATAAAATGTCGTGTTCTTTTCATATATATATATATATATATATATATATATATATATATATACATAATCTCAAATTTAGTCACATTCTACTAAAGAACGTTATATTAGTCACTATCTACAAAGGTAGATTGAAATACATATGTAGTTAGATCATCGGAGATACAAATTAACACGAATGGAGTATAGACATTTTTGTCTTATTCATGGTTTCTGTTGATACCAAAATTAATATGCTGATATGGACGAATAATATGAAGACACGTGTCAATCTACTTGGCACAATAGCAACGAGGAAGTTCATTTCCCCGACCAACTCATGTTCTCTCCGAGCAACGAGGATACACCGAGGAACTTCAGCACTCCGAGGTACTCTAGCGCTCCGAGGAACTCCTGAGAAACGAGCAACTAAGGCGGTCCGAGCTGCATCTCGACCGTAGCATTAATTACCAGATAATCAACAGTTCAACTATTCATTGAATGATTATCATCTTGACGCACACACTGCATTAAATGTATTACCATTTCATATGTATATCATTTAATGTATCAACCCTTTCATGTACAGCCTAAGGGCTATAAATACCTTGTATCACCCTCATTCAAAGGGACCAGAATTTCTTGAGAGAACATATACTCGAGAATTCTCAAACACTCAGCAATAATATAACAGTGGACGTAGGCCATTCATATAAGGCTAAACCACTTTAAAAATCTTTGTCTCATTTTATTTATCTGTGATTGAATAATTAGAGCGATCTAATTTTTTACATCAACAGATTGGCGCCGTCTGTGGGAAAGATTATTACTATCGTTTTTCACTAAAAATCGTTCATCATCAATGGCGAATAATCCAGAATCTAGCAATCGAAACGCTGGAAATACTGGAAATCCTCCGAATCCCTTTGCACCTCCAGATCTAGCCGGGATTATGACGAATCTGGCTCAAGGACAAACCGCCATGCAAGAAATAATGAGGCAACTCATACAAACCGTTCATGGCGGTGCACCTGCACATTCAGGACAGCAAAGTGGTCAGAGGCAAACTTATTTACTTTCTTCACGATCCAGGCGTACTGAGTCACGTCGTAATGAGGAGTCTGATGATTTCTCTTATCAACCTGAGCGAACTTCATCAATAAGGGCTACATATACTGATCAACATATCACCGTCTCTCCAGAAAGACCCAGTGCTTTAGAAAGACTGAGTAGGGTGTCTCCTTTCAGTCGATTAGGCCCTAGGAGGAATAGGAGTCCACCTAAGACCATGTCGAGGAGTTTTCGACAACCGTCAGATCTAAGAGAAGGATCAGTACAATCACGACCAGCTGCTCGTCAAGATAGATCTCAAGAAGCTACCTCAGAACGATCAATTGCTCGAACCAATAGGCCCGAGGAAGGAAATGAAGCGTGGAAAGGATCTCTCCAACGGTTGGAGGATAAATTGGGAGAAATGGCCAAGGCAAAGAACCCCCTACAACGAACTTTTGTTCAAGGAACACCTTTTGTACAGGCCATTGTGAATTTTCCTACACCGTCAAAGTTCAAAGAACCTGTAGTGACCCCCAAATATGATGGAAAGACAGATCCTGTTCTTCACATAGAGCAATATCAAGCTGCTGCCGAAATCTATGTCGTCCCCGACGAGATGAGATGCAGAGCGTTCTCAGGAACTCTTAATAGAGCTGCCCAGATATGGTACAACAATCTTCCTAGGGGTAAGATTTCAACTTTCTTTCAGTTGGCCGAGTTGTTTATTGGCAATTTCTGTTTTGGGGCAAAGCCAGTAAAACGAGTAGCACACATGTTAAGTGTTAGACAAAAATCTGGTGAGAGTGCTAGAGATTACATAATTCGTTTCAATAACGAGAAGCTGGAAGTCATAGATTACGAAGAAAAGACAGCAATCACCTCCTTGATGAGTGGGTTGTTGCCTAATAAATTGTATTACACCTTGGCGAAAGATCCACCTAAAACTATGTCAGAGTTGATGGCAAAAGCGGCCAAAATCATGAATGCCGAGGAAGCTATGGCTGCAAAGAAAAATATGGATAAAGACACCAAGGTGGACATCGACAAGTCTAAAAATAAAGAGCATAAGGGCAATGGCGGTGACAAACGTTCCAGAAATAATAAATCATCATGGGAAGTCCTGAAGAAATACGATAATTATACTCCTCTGAAAATGGGTATTCATCATGTCTTGGAAGAAATCAAGAACAACGAGGAGGTAAAATGGCCAAAGAAATTGAGGTCAGACCCTGATTCGAAGAGTAAGGATAAATATTGCAAGTTTCATAAAGATCATGGTCACATGACCAAAAATTGCATAGCTCTTCAGAACGAGATTGAAACACTCATCCGAAGAGGAAAGCTAGAAAAATATGTTGATCGGGGAGGTGAAAGAAAAAATAACGACCGAGCTAGAGAGAGGTTTAGATCTCCTCGTCGAGCAGAAGAGAAAAAGAAGAGAAATCATGAAGATGATCCAGATGATGACCCCGACCTTCCCAAGAAACCAAGACATCCAGAACGAGAGGTATTTTCTATACGTTTTGGGTCATTTGATTGTAATGTCATTACAGGAGGAGATGCAGGAGGAGGAGACCTTACTGCAGAAAGAAAGGCTTACCTTGGAGAGGCTCAAGCTTGTTCATATATTCAGCGAATAAATCTGTCCGAGGACGAGCGCCCGAGGAAGGTAAACAAAGAGAAGCTGGTCATTGGCTTTTCAAAAAATGACCTAGCAGGTGTTCTTTATCCTCACGACGATCCTCTGGTGATCAAAATGAGGATGAAGGAAGTAGTGATTTCAAGGGTGTTGGTAGACAATGGAAGTTCGGCAGACATCATGTACTATTCATGCTTTGACAGTTTGAATCTGAAATTATCTCAATTGGAACCGTATCACAGACCCCTCCTGGGTTTTGCTGGCGAGAAAGTTTTTCCACTTGGGACGATCAAGTTGGATATATTCATTGGAACTTGGCCTGCTTGTCGAACAGAAAGAATACGCTTCTTTGTGATGGATAAGAATGTGCAGTCAGCTTACAACATCATCATGGGAAGAGTTGGTTTAAAGAAGTTTGAAGCAGTTCCATCTACAGTGCATCAATGCTTAAAATTCCCAACAAACTTTGGAGTAGGAGTTGTGAAAGGTGATCAAAAAGTAGCCTGGGAATGCTATTATTCATCTGCCGAGCAAGAGGATCTTGAGGAATCAAGGAAAAAAACTACTACTTACCAGGTGGAAGAAGATACAGAGATTGAAACTCTCGATCCCAGAGATGAATCCCAACTTGTAAAAGGATAGGTGGTGGAATCTACAGAAAATGTTATTCTGGACGACGAGCACCCTGAACGAGTAACCCAGATAGGTTCATCGTTGGATGCTTCAATAAAACAGGAGTTGATAACTTTCTTGAGAAATAGGAAGAAAACTTTCGCATGGAGTCATGAGGACATGCCAGGAATAGATCCAAACTTCTTATGTCATGAGCTCAATGTGAATAAGGAGATCAAGCCTGTAAAGCAGAGGAGAAGGGTATTTAGCCCCGAGAAGAATCAACCTATTCAAGAGGAGGTCGACAAGCTCCAGAAAGCTCAATTCATTGAAGATGTGAAATAACCGAACTGGTTGGCAAATGTGGTGATGGTAAAGAAGAAAAATAATAAATGGAGAATGTGTGTTGATTTCACTGATCTCAACAAGGCCTGCCCAAAGGACCACTTTCCATTACCCATAATTGATCAGTTAGTGGATGCTACCTCTGGGCACGAGCTGCTCAGCTTTATGGACGCTTATTCAGGCTACAACCAGATCAAGATGAAACCTGAAGACAGGGAGAGTACTTCTTTTATTACCCCTAGGGGTACTTATTGTTATAATGTTATGCCTTTTGGTTTGAAAAATGTAGGAGCGACATACCAGCGGATGATGAACAAGGTTTTTGCCGAACAAATCAGTTGCAATATGGAAGTCTATGTCGATGATATGCTGACAAAAAGCAAGAAAGCTGCTGATCATCTAGTTGATTTAAGTCAGACTTTTGATCAACTGGATAAATACCAGATGAAGCTCAACCCGACGAAGTGCACATTTGGAGTACGAGAAGGAATGTTTCTCGGGTACATTGTCAACCAGCGAGGCATTGAAGCAAATCCAGAAAAGATCAAAGCTCTTTTAGGTTTGCGATCTCCAACAATAAAGAAAGAAGTGCAGAGTCTTACAGGACGAGTTGCAGCGCTCAACAGATTTGTATCTCGAGCAACAGATAGATGCTTACCATTCTTCAAAACACTTCGAAAAACTTTCGAGTGGAATGATGAATGTGAAAGAGCCTTTCAAGACATGAAAAAATATCTGGGAACACCTCCACTGTTGTCAAGGCCGATAATGGGAGAAAAGTTGTACTTATACCTGGCAGTATCAGAGCATGCAGTCAGCTTAGCATTGATCAGATTGGAGAATGGAGTCCAGAAGCCAATTTATTACACAAGTAAGGCTTTTCGAGGTGCAGAGATTAGGTACCCAAAATTAGAAAAATTGGCATTGGCATTAATTGAAGCAAGTAGAAGAATGAGGCCATATTTTCAAGCCCATACCATCGTCGTTTATACAAACATGCCATTGAGACAAGCCCTTCATAAGCCAGAAAAGTCAGGGAGACTGATGTACTGGGCAATAGATCTCGGTGAATATGATATTGTGTATGAACCCCGATCATCATTGAAAGGGCAAGCTGTAGCTGATTTTATAGCAGAGTTTACATATCCTGATACCCCCGAGGAACAAAAAGTGCTCACTGATCAACCTGTGGATGTTACAGGATCAACAGACATAAGTCCAGACCAACTCCGGTTGGTAAAAGGGCTTGTGGATGTAGAAAGATCATCAAATTCAAACCCAGACCAACTCCGGTTGGTAAAAGGGCGAGAAGAGGTGGTCGACGAGGAGCGAAAATTAGCAGGAAAGGATGGAAGAGAACATCAGATATTCCACCGAGGAACTCTATTGGATAAGAAATTCGAACACAAGTTACCTACATGGAGATTTGTATGTAGATGGGTCATCTTGCACAGCAGGTTGTGGAGCAGGGATTGTTTTGAAAACCCCAGACGAGATTGATATAGAATATGCCTTGCGATTTTAATTCAAAACCTCCAATAATGAGGCTGAGTATGAGGTCCTGATAGCAGGTCTTAATTTAGCAAAGATTATGGAAGCACAACAAGTGATGGTATTCAGTGATTCTCAATTAATTGTGAATCAGGTGATGGGAACATATGTGGTTAAAGGAGAACTAATGGCCAAGTATCATGCAAAGGTGATGGAATTGTTGGCAAAATTTGATGCCATTCAGTTGATCAGAATACCCAGAATAGAAAATGCACAAGCAGACGCACTGGCCCGACTAGCATCAACTACTCGTACCGAGCTGCGAAGAACGATACCAATTGAAGTACTGGAAAGTCAGAGCATAGATGAAAACCTGACGATGAATGTTATTACCCTTGATTTAGGACCATCTTGGATGGATCCCATCAGGGCATATATTGAAGAGGGAGAATTGCTAGAGGACAAGCTCGCGGCAAAGAAATTAAAGTTTAAAGCTGCTCGGTATGTACTAACTAATGGTGTTTTGTATAGACGAGGAATTATGGTAGGTTTGTAGAGATGTGTACACCCCTCCGAGGTAAAAGAATTGATTGAAGAGATCCATGAAGGGTC
Source organism: Sambucus nigra (assembly GCA_949130495.1). Classification (NCBI taxonomy): domain Eukaryota; kingdom Viridiplantae; phylum Streptophyta; class Magnoliopsida; order Dipsacales; family Adoxaceae; genus Sambucus; species Sambucus nigra. The sequence continues at coordinate 140,137,470 of OX422221.1, read as the reverse complement.
TTGTGGAGCACATGTGGCAGGTCGGACACTTTTGCAAAGAATGACGACGCAAGGATACTATTGGCCGACGATGAGGGCTGATTGTATAGCCTATGCTAAGAAATGTGACAAGTGCCAACGTTTTTCCTCCATCTGACGAACTCCCCAAGATTTGTTGACACCCATAACTTCCCCTTGGCCATTTGCCATGTGGGGAATTGATTTGGTTGGACCATTGCCGACCACTCGAGGAAGATTCAAGTACCTCGTCGTCGCAGTAGATTATTTTACTAAGTGGGTAGAGGCTGAACCCCTTATCGATATGACGTATGAGAAGGTATACCAATTTGTCTGGAAGAATATCATCTGTCGATATGGTCTCCCTCATGCCTTCATCACAGACCATGGGATACAATTCGACAATGAGGAGTTTGCTGCCTATTGTCAACAATCAAACATCCTAAAGACCCATTCAGCACCAGGCCATCCTCAAAGCAATGGACAGACTGAGGTGACGAACAGAACATTATTAAATAGTTTGAAGAAGAGGCTAAGTGAGGCTAAAGCTAATTGGATTAACGAGCTACAGTCAGTACTGTGGGCTTACCGAACAACTCCCCGAGCAGCAACTGAAGAATCACCATATATGCTGGCGTTTGGAAGTGAGGCTGTGATACCTGCCGAGTTGGGTCTTCCAACACATAGAGTGCTGAATTTCAATTCTCCGGTCAGTGACTTGATGAGAAGACTGGATTTGGATATGCTCGAGGAGGTCAGAGAAGAGGCAACCATTAGGAATGCTGCTTATCAACAACGAACAGCTCTGTTCTACAACAAAAGGGTGAGGAAGTGCGATTTAAAAGAAGGATATTATGTGCTAAAGAAGGTCATTCAGAAGCACAATAAATTAGAGGCAAACTGGCATGGACCTTACCGAGTTACAGAAGTTGTTCGACCAGGAACTTACCGAATAGCAACTCTAGAAGGAGAGGAATTCAAGAATGCTTGGAATGCTGAACACCTTCGCAAGTATTATCAATGATGTAAAATGTACAACAGTTCCATCAATATGAATAAAACGATGATGTTTTCACCATTTTTCTCTCCTTCGTTTGAAAGTTTTTCGGGGAATACTAGTGTTGTACACTACGCTGCTCGACAGCAAAAAGAAGACGATAGTTCAGACCCACGACCAACTCCGGTTGGTAAAAGGGCGAGAACAAATTATATACTCCTTTGGTTAGGAGGCGTACACTTGCGTGATCAACTTCGGTTGGTAAAAGATCTTGTGGAGAAGATAGTTCGAAAGAACCTGATAGTTCGAGCGTGATCAACTTCGGTTGGTAAAATAGCGAGAACAAATTATACTCCTTTGGTTAGGAGGCGTACACTTGCGTGATCAACTTCGGTTGGTAAAAGAGCTTGTGGACAAGATAGTTCGAAAGAACCTGATAGTTCGAGCGTGATCAACTTTGGTTGGTAAAATAGCGAGAACAAATTATACTCCTTTGGTTAGGAGGCGTACACTTGCGTGATCAACTTCGGTTGGTAAAAGAGCTTGTGGACAAGATAGTTCGAAAGAACCCGATAGTTCAAACCCATGACCTACTCCAGTTGGTAAAAGGGCAAGAACAACATTCTTAAAAATGCCAATTTTGGCTGGTTAAGAAACAAAATATGCCAATTTATGTTGGTCAGAAGGTAAAATCATTCCAGAAAATACAAGAATTCCAAACTGAACCAAGTATAGTTGGTCGGTGATCAAAACTGTAATTGGTCGACGAGGATAAATTATCGACCTTGGTTGGTCGGACACATTTTATGAAAAAAATTACCAAGTATGGCTGATTGGAGATAAAAACCCATCAACTGTAGTTGGTCGACAAACACAATTTAACAACCTTGGTTGGTTGGAAACATTTTAAACATTTTATACTCATTACTTTATTATTAAGTGATTGAGCAACATTGATACTTGTAATTTTGATTACTAAGTTGGTTGATGAACAGCACAATATTGTTATCTTTTTAACAGATACATATGCACAAATGTAAAAATGTTTGATAAACACAAGACAATAGCAATATAGATTTGCAAACAGAAAATGAAAGTCTTTCATTAAATTCAAAATAAATTACAAGTTACATATGTTTGCTAACTATTACATTGAAAATTCTATTCTATTGGTTTTTTCCCTTCAGCCTTCGATACAGGTTCCTCGCCAGCAGGAGGATCATTTAATGTTTGGGAATTGATAAAATTCAAGTCCCTCAACATTCTGACATTCATTACTGAAGGAGTATCCAAGAGATGCTCGGGACGAGATAATTCAATCTGAGAATGAAGACTATAGTCACCAAGATATTTTGAAATTAAGCTCCGAGGAATAGCACAAGCTGGGATCCATTCCATGTCCAGTTTATAAGGCGGTACAGGCAAGTCTAGTAGCCCAGGAGCATGATAATCCCATAAATAATGTCCCTGCTCTAGCTTTAACACACCCAGTGCGTTCAACCATCCCTGTTTATAACCTTCATTATTGGCATTTTCAAGGCGAGCATCCAAGTGACAAAGGGCTTCATTGTAGCCTGCCATCCAAAACTCACGAGGTTGTTTGTGGAATTGGAAAGTTATTCTCTCTAGTTGCTCGTGAAGGCTCCTGGCAAAAACATTTTTATTATTCAAAGCAGACTTCATCGCAGTAAGTTGATCTTCCAAAGATAGGTTTTTCTTGGACATTTCAGACAAAGCACGATCTTTTGCATTCAATTGGAACGCTTGAGTTTCCAAAGTAGACTGAGTGCGAGCTTCTTCAACATTACGGCTGAGAACTCTTGATCGACTCCGAGCAGGTGGAGAACTTTGCTCCTCAACAACATTTTGAACAGCTCCTCCTCGCCTACGAGACTCTCCTCCTCGTCCCCGAGCAGTAGTAGAAACACCAGACTTTCTTAACGTATCCAATTCTTGCCTTAATCTGGCGTTTTCAACCTCTAAGAATGAGAATCCTTCATCAGTGACCGGTACCAAGGCAGCAGAGGATGAAGCTGCAGACTCATATTGTGCCAACTTTTTCTGCAAATTGTTGGTCTCATGTTCCAGCAGCTCGGCGATCTGTCTGCAGGCCTCAAGTTCACCTTTTAGGGTTCTCTCCCTAACATCGTACCCAGCGATGATCTTTTTGTGACCTGTCTCAGAGGAAAGCTGTTGATACCTATTCTCATATTCCTTGTGCAACAAGGCGGTTGATTCATTGTGCTGATTCTGAAGATCTTCTAAGGTACAATGAAGCTCCTCGATCAATTCATAGTAGGCCACATTATTGGCCATAGCTCTGTCAAGTAAAGCTTTCAAGTACCGATAAGCCTCAATTGCCTGTTCTGAAGCATCATGGCCAAGGATGTCAGCAATTTCTGATACACTTAGCTCTGTGTGACCAGCCTTATAGTATTCGTGACATTGCTGCATCAATTTTGTATCATTGGCAGATAACAATTCCATCCTGGCCATAAACTAATGAAGAGGAGACAACAGTCAACAAAAACAAATCATCAACAACAGAGAAGAACAAAGATGTATTTTATTAGATCATAAAAAGATTACATTGTTTGATTACAAATGATAATGAAAGATAGAAATGATACCGAACAACTTCACACCTTTTCCTTATCTCCCAAGACTTTCTCGGGAGGCTGGGACGAGGAGCTTGGTTGCTCGGTGGTAACAGCAGCTTGATCAGCAGGAGTTGAAATTTTCTCAGGAGGAGGAAGCATGGAAGAAATGTCCTCGTTGGCAGAAGGTAGAGAGGCAGGGACTTGATCACCCATGGCCATGGAAGATTCATCAGAGATAGCCTCATCCTCTTCTTCTTCTACAATTGGTGGGGGAGGACCAGGGAGGTGTAGCTGAAATAGATCAGAGTCCTCTTTGATCTTCAATTCCTGCAGGGCAGCTACCCAGCCATCTCGGAAGTATTTCAACTTCCCGTATTGTACTTGGGATGTCATCGCAGCAATCCCTTTGTCCCATCCTTTATCCCAGCCAGCGCTGAAGGATTTTTTAACTGCGAGCTTTCTTTTCAGTTTCTCCGAGGAGAGCTTCTCGGATAGAAGATCCTCGGCAGTCTTTAACTTCGCATCCAATTCTTCTTTTTGGCGCTTGACATCTCACATGACGGATAACTCTTCCTCTGCCTTTTTCAGCTTATCTTCAAGCTCTCCAAAGTTCTTGAGCTTGTCGTCATATTTTTGATGCTCGACCTCTAAACTTTTCACCTTATTCTCCAAACTCTTGGAGATCTCAGCCAGCTTCACCTTCTCATCTTCACCTATAGACAACTTTTTCTCCCAGTCAGCTTTGTCCTCATTATACTGCTGACGAGAATCCTTCAAGGATTGGGTCAAACCCAGCAGAGCATCCTCTACCCCCGACGAGGAGCTGGAAGCTTTAATTGCTTCATCTTTCTTCACGATGTTGTTAAAGCAATTCACCAACTAAACAAGGGAAAAAGTGACAGGTCAGTACAAAAATACAAGTATTCAAAGAAAGAAAGGAAATTCAGAGTGTGAGAAATTTACCGAAGCAAGGTGACGGGTAGCTAGGGATGTCAGCATATCCCTAGAAATATTTTCATCAGTTCCTTGGACCTCGGGTATGATCCAAGTTTTTACCGAGCTCATTGCAGAGCTCGGAGGAATGATGGTTGGAACACCAACACCACCAGCTGGTAGAGAGGAGATGGTTTCAGCCAGATTGACAGTTTCAGCCAAATTGACTGAGGACGATTTCCTCAATCTCCTCAAAGGGACTTCAGCAGTTTCAACCAAGGAAGAGCTCTTGGTCGTAGAGATAGAAGTCATTTTCACAGGAGCAACCTTCTTGCTCGGAGCCACTGGGGGCTTCTCGGTAGCTTTGGAAGGCGCAACATCCACCTTCTTAGTCCCCTCTGGGACATCAATTTTGCTTTTCTTGGCCTTAGCAGCAGAAGTAGTGTCATCAAATAGAGCAGGAGGAGCTCTTTTCCTGCCCATTCTCTGACTTAAAGGGATATGAGAATCTAAAGAAGAATCCTCTGGAGTTGAGGTTGGCTCAACAGATCTAATCACAGGACGAGCAGTATAAGAAGTCGTATAACTCCTATACTGCAGCAAATATGATGCAGACCTGATGTGCTCGTCTGCAACGTTCTTATGCAAACCCCAGATAAGTTTCAGATGCTTAATATTAACCTCTGATTCTTTTGGAGTTTTTCTTTTACTATCAAATGCAAATAAATACATAATGAAATATCAGTCATACATTTTGTCAAATAGGATAAAAGCATAATTTCATAAGTAAAGGAAAATGAGAATAAACCTATCCCATTGCCATATGGGGGGCATTTAGGACCCTGGTATACTGCATCTCCAACCAAGGGGGCATATTGCCAATTTTTAATAACCACCCCATGTTCAAAATAATCTCTATTTGCATTAGGGAGGTTAACTACAAGAGCCTTATTTAAAAACCTAGTTTTTAAGTAATAAACATTATCTAAAATAGCCCATCTATAGCAATACATAATCTCAGGAATCCCTATACGAGTCCCATGAGTTAGATTTAATTTATACACCCCATTAATTATTCTCCATGAATTGAGGACTATTTTTGCAGGAACAACGTCAAAGTACTGACAGAACTCTAAGCATAAGGGGTTTGGCGGAAAAGAAAATCCACATTCAGCAATGAATATACTGGGGAACCAATGTCCCTCAGCCAATCGAAAATAATCTGAAGGCTCAGAAAGAACCTCCAGAGTTACCCAGGAAGGAATGGAAAAATCGGAACGAAATTTCTCAACAGACTCCACAAGATAAACCATAGTGAATAAAAGAAATACAGAAGAAAAGAAGAGAATCTTACAGGAAAAAGGACGAGCTGACAACTAGCGAAGGAAAAGATGAACGCACAAGAGAGAGAGAGAACAGAAAGCTTGAATGCAGAAAATTGGAAAAGGTAGGAGACGGTATGGTTACCTAAGAAGTTTAAATACTTTACCTTGGGAAGCTGGGAAGGAAATGATTACACAAAAGAAACTAATACGCCACCGGCGGCTAAAAGGACAAAAATGCATGAAGATCGAAGCACTCATAAAAATTCGAAAAGGCGGATTCTGCGAATTTGGAAGGAAATTCAAATATGAAGAAAAGGCTCCTAAAACCCAGGAAAGTCATTTAATATCGCCATATACCGAGAAAGAATGTTCCATACTCCTTAAAGTTCGAAATATGAAACATTGGGGGCTTCTGTTGATACCAAAATTAATATGCTGATATGGACGAATAATATGAAGACACGTGTCAATCTACTTGGCACAATAGCAACGAGGAAGTTCATTTCCTCGACCAACTCATGTTCTCTCCGAGCAACGAGGATACACCGAGGAACTTCAGCACTCCGAGGTACTCTAGCGCTCCGAGGAACTCCTGAGCAACGAGCAACTAAGGAGGTCCGAGCTGCATCTCGGCTGTAGCATTAATTGCCAGATAATCAACAGTTCAACTATTCATTGAATGATTATCATCTTGACGCACACGCTGCATTAAATGTATTACCATTTCATATGTATATCATTTAATGTATCAACCCTTTCATGTACAGCCTAAGGGCTATAAATACCTTGTATCACCCTCATTCAAAGGGACCGGAATTTCTTGAGAGAACATATACTCGAGAATTCTCAAACACTCAGCAATAATATAACAGTGGACGTAGGCCATTCATATAAGGCTGGACCACTTTAAAAATCTTTGTCTCATTTTATTTATCTGTGATTGAATAATTAGAGCGATCTAATTTTTTACATCAACAGTTTCCTTGAGTATTGAAGTAATATAAACACCCACACTCAACAATACATATTCATACACCTAAATCAAGTTGACTTATTGTAATACAAATATGTTCATAAATATCAATGTGGGTATATTCAGTTAATAATTTCAAAGTAAGAGATACACAAATGAAGCAAGATAAAGATACCTCTATTGAATCTGATTTGTAGTGTCTAAATACTGCCCAAAATAATCACCTGCAAAATAGAACAATGATCAACAACAATAACTAAACCAATAACAATTATATACCTTATATATTAGCATCCAACCTTGTTCTTGCGTGCATACGTTAGATGCATTTGTTTATTTGATCCCAAATAATCAACAACAACAATTAAACCAATAACAATTTAGTCCAAAGCAACAAAGAAATCAAATTACCCATCCCGAATAATCAACACCAACAATTAAATTATCCATGCCCATCGCAAGCATTAATGTTCTCTAACCAAATTTAATTTCCATCTCCGAAATGTGGGTACCAATGGGTAATTTAATATCCATGATTAGAAAATTTGATTTCCATAAAGGTGTGTTAAACTAATTATCCACGATTAGAAAATTTACCCTTAATTTTTTTAACGCTCCTAAATTACGAATCCAACTCTAGCTTACTTGAAACACAGTTATTAATTTGGGATGACTACAAAGGAAAAAATGACTATTAATTCGGAGAATATGATGATACTAACTTAAAAATAAATTATCTTTTCCCAAGCTTTTCAATTGTCCTAAATTCTTTTTTTTTTGGTTGCATAGCGTCTCCCATAATTTAATCAAAAGATAAAGATTGTTAAAATTGACTGCATAATTATATAAGTCACTTCCAGCGACAAAATTAAAAGTAATGGACCATTAACCAACAATTAAATTATTGAACTTATCTTCCTCTTCACTCTTCATCATCTTTCATCTTAAGTGTTAAAGGCTTTCAAACATTATGTGTGGGTATAATGTTTTTAATGATTCAAACAACCTAATAATAAAAGGGAAAAAAAAATCTGAAATTTATGGTTTTCACCTTTTAGCAACTCAGTAAATAAAGGATTAAAAATTGATACTATCTTTTTGTAAAAATAAATTTTGACCTTGATTTGAAAAGAAAAAAATCTGCACAAGTTGTTAAGGATTTTACTCGCCTCTTTCTTCATTGATTTGATAATTTGACAATAATATGGAACAAAACTACACTCTTTCATTTAATTTCAGGTGAGTTCTTGGCATGTAAAGATTGCTAAAAAAAATCTTTTAGAGAAAAAGATAACATTTTATGGTTTGAAAAAAGAAACGGGCTTACCCGAACCAAACCTGATCCGCCCATTGCTTGACCTCCCTAAAATCCCTTATCCCCTACTCCTGTCCCAAATTCAAAACCCACACGACCTTGCAACACCCAACACATTCACCAACTAAAAAACATAGCTACCCTCACCACACCACCCACCTATAAAAATACTCACGCACACAACCAGGTTACTCCCTCCAAACTCAATTTGAGACCGCTTGCCCTGTGCGACCTGGTGCAAGTAAATACTCACGCACAAAACCAAGTGAATACTCATGCACACAACCACCTATAAAAATATTCACGCGCACAACCAAGTGAAGAGAGTAGAATGAATTTAAAAAGATAAAAAAGGAAAAGAGAGAAAGATTACCTTGTATTAATGCACCTAGTGCAACTCTGTTTCAATGGAGGAGAGATATGTCAATGGAGTTCATACGGCTATCAATGGAGGATGGAATACAAACAGCAGCAGAGGTTTCTTATACGGGGTGGATGTGGAGATTTTGTTGAATGGGATTAGAGGGGGAGTTTTTAGGGGATCGTGCGGAGAGGTCGTTGAGATATTATCCCTATTTTATTTTTATTTTTTTTCATATGCGATTAAAACTTTTGTTTCTCTTTCTAGCGCCAAACTATTTTTTTTCTTTTTTTTAATTGGGGTACTAAAACTTTTAGCCCCAAAAGTGGCGGCAAAGAGTATTTTTCTAACAATCATGACACGTCTCTCAAAAAGTCGTGGAAAGAAATTGACGACACCTAACAAAGTGTCGTCTTTAAAAAAGGACGACATATTTATTTTAAATGTCGTGATCTTTATTATAATTGAATTATTTACGACACTTTTCAAAATTATGTTGTCTTTATCTATTTTTCACGACACATTTTATAAGGTGTCGTCTTTATGTACTTTTTCAGACACATTTTTACAAAGTGTCATAAAATATATGTCGTGAAAAGTACTTTTTCTTGTAGTGACACCTTAAACTCTTATACCATATTCACTGCTATTTTTCGTATAGGAGCAAAATTTTATTTGTTTGTTATTGCCATAATAGGGGACTCAAAGGCAACAACACTCTAGCATCCTCGGAGATACGACGTCCTTTGTTGAATGTTCATTGCCAATCATTCTAAAATAAATATGGATTATAAAATTTTCTTGTATTCTATTAGGGATAGTCATCCTATTGACCTTTCGATTTGTCATTTGGGGTCATATGGCCACCATTTGTAATGGTGGTTGCCATTCTTTGCATCTCTCCCTTTCACATGAGATCATCCTCACCACCATCATGGTTTTTACTAAGGTCCCTTTACTCATAGGTGTGCGCACCACTGAGTCTCTCTCGAGTGTTGGCTCTACCATTATGCATTGTATCTTCCTAAGTCTGCTCGTAGGCATCGTCTTGCAAAAAGAGGATGTTGAGTTACCTACGTCTGCTATGAATGCCCTTTCTATGTATATAATATATCAAGATGATTATTACAAGCATGAACTCCCTTAAACTTTGCCTAAGGTTGTATGGGTTTGTCTAAGGCCATTGTCGTTAGTAGAGGACCTCTAGGGACTAAATGATAGACTCTTCTGTGCGTTATTAGATTACTTATGACTCATTAAACATCAACAATTTTGAGAGACACAAGTTTTATGCCGAGGTATAATACGAACGAATGAAGTGTTCCTTCCCTAGATAATTACTCTCTTTATATGCTAAACTCTTAAATGTTGTATCACCACTTGAGTTCCATCCCTTGTAACCTTGCGAAGGAAGAAAGTTTGATGTCTCTGAGACATCAAACTTTTTGATGTCTTGGATTGTGATTAATCAATACTACTGATGAGAACTCACATCACTTATGAAAATGAGTTTGCGCTAACAGTATTGATCAATCAGAATCCGAGACATCAAATTTCTATCCGCTTCTGAAACCCTTTTTTTATAAACACCATTCTGAAGATAGTGAGATGTGACCTTGGACTTATTTAAATTCTAATTGCTATTGAAAAATAAGTAGTGGGGGAGGGGGGGGGGGGGGGGGGGGGGGCTAATGTTTCACGTCATGGTGGTAGCTAGTTATAGAATTAAATGTGATTTAATCTGTCACAATAGTTTATCAAGGGTGACTACGGCTAGTTGACATAATTTTAGTACTTCTCACTTACCCGTCAGATTTGCTAACGTTTTTTATTTTTTTTGGCTTGTAACCTGCGTTCTTTATTGATCACGGCTTCTTGTGAATGACTTATTGAGGATACCCCGACTATGAATAAGTGAGCCCTGAAAATTTCTGTCGATACTTACTGAGGTTGGACCCTAGCAAAGAGGCTCTGTTGAACTCTTTTAAACATATCCCCAACGTCTGAGATGACCAGGGTCATATGGAAAAAGATGAGTTAGGCTTCTGAGGTGTTTTCTAACCTTAGTTGTATTGACCAAGCTTGAATAAGATCCAGAGGAACTGAGTGGTTGAGGGTCAATGACCCTTCACATGACGTCGATATGAACTATGATATCTCTTAAATTTATCAGAGCTTGGGTTGCTAATTATTCTTGGTATCAACAATTTCCACTGAAGAACCAAAGGGTCTTGCCCCATGGTTATCTGCAAACACTTGATTGCAAGTGGTGGTGCGTTAAATTCCAGCTTCCCCCCTCCCCCTACCCACCCAAGGGGCTTGAACTTCAAAAAAAAATAAATCACGGAAGAGATATAATTAAATTTTCCTTTTGATATTTTTTTAAATGCACAAAAACTATATTTTGTTTTTTATGTTTTATATAAAATTGTGTACAATTAGTTTCTCCTCTCGGTATAAAATGCTTACGCTCTATAATATTCAAGATAAATTTAGCAAATGAATTTAATTATTATTGTTACTATTTTAAAAGTGTACAAATTGGTTCGCTTTTTGTGCTGACTGCCATACTTAAGAAATTTTTAAATACCGTATATTTGGCCAAATTTAATAACTCTTTCAATAATAATTTCGAGATCTCTCATAATTATTAACTATTAAAATATCAAGTGTATGTAAGCAATTTGTGTATAAAATACACAGTTTTAGAAAAAGTTATATTTGATATAAACTCATCCTCATTTGTTCTCATTTTCTCTCTACATATAAATACACTATTTCCAAAACGATAGTAAGGGTGAATTATGCTTTGGCCATGATGATTTGTGAAACTTTCACTTTTATCCCCAATGTTTTCATTTATTATACGTTGGGGCTCAATTTTAGATTTTAGGACACATTTATTGAAGAAACTTGTCACAAAAACCTCAAAACTTGTCCCAAAATGCGACAACAAATCTAAAGTATATTATGAAAATAAGTAGGGGCAAGGTGAAAGTTGGACAAACCAACATAGGATAAAGTCCAAATCACTCCATAATTAATCATAGATCGCTTTTGCACTTAGATCCTGTCTGGTTGCACAAATTGTTGGATTACATAAATTAGTTCACTGTGAATTAGTAAATTCTAAATTAGTAGATTTGAAATGAGTTTAAATTTAATTTTACGAAATATTTGGTAATCTGGAATTAATGTTAAGGTTTTATGTGAAAAGAAAAAAAAGATAAGAACAAATTAAGAGAGAGAGGAGGAGCAAGGCGAGGAGGGAGAGGGTGGAAGGAAGGAAAAGAGAGATGTGTATGCACTTTATGTGTCTCGTACTTGAAATGGATAAATTTTATATTTTTTGTGAAATGAACTGATCTCAGAATTTACACAAAAAATGAGACAATTAATAAATTATTTCATCAATGAAATCAAACACAATTAATGAATCAATTAGTGAATGAACCCATTTATAAATGAGTAAATTTATAATTTTGGGACAAATAAATAAGGCTTTAGTGTTTATAATGAGTAATGTTATAAGTGTCTAAGTCACTCTCTGAATAATCTATCCCATGATGTGAAGTAAGATATTTTGAAAGAAAATAAATGTGAGTTCGTTTTTATTTTTTTCTGAACCTCCATACGAATGTGTTATTTGAACTGCCACATGTGAATTAAATTGGAGGGACGTTGTGCAAAAGCCACAATAACACAAATCTCTTTTAATATTTGATATCCATTGGAAGATTTCGAACCTCGATCTTTCGTCGAAAGAATCCGGCCTTACCGATCGAGCAATCAAGCGGAATAAAAATGTTAGATTTAGAAATAAACTATAATTTACGGCGTTAACCAATTAGCATTTAAGTCCACACTTTTAATTTTAATACTGTTATTTTTCCCTAGTTCATCAATTAATCCGGAGGGTGTGGTAGTGCGGAAGGGGCTCTTCCTCCCTTAACCAAGGGTCGGGGGTTCGATCCCCGTCTTGGGCATGGAGCAGCTTTAAATCTCTGGGTCAGCTGTCCCACCCATCGAGGTGCCTATAAATCAGCGAAGGGATTAATCTCTAAATCGCTAATGGATACCCTGATATAAATAAATAAATAAAAAATCAATTAACATCGGTTTGAAGAAAAAAATGCAAATTAGTTATAAGGCTTTTATAATTGATTATGAAACAGCTAGTCTGTAACGAAAAAAAAAAAGCTAGTCTAAAATGTACATTCGAGTAGTCCAATCATTTCGAACCAGGCCAAAGCTAAGAAAAACATTGCCATAAATGTTTGAACAAGAATCTAATGCATGTTCCCCAAAAGGACAAGCTTTGGAGGGGACAATGAGGTTAGATTTTCAACATAAAAGATGTGGTGATCTAACTTACCAAGCGTTCCCTTCATTCTCCAATCATTTAAACTCACTCTCTCTCTTATATGCTGTCAACAAAATATAACTCACTTGGGCGGCCATCACTTTCGACTAAACCCATTAATAGTTGCTACTTCGCAGCTTTTTCATTTTCTTTTCTCTATTGAATATTAAAGGCCCCCCTTGCACGGAATACAGAAAATTTCCACTTTATGACTACGATTCATTTGGTAGCTCTTATTTGCTATAATAAATATAGTTAATTGAGCTTTAATCATATTTTGTACTGTTCTAAAAAATTCATCTAGAGATCGTTTAGGCACTTTTAGACTTAACGTTTGGAAGAAACCCCTCGTCTTACACTTTTCACGCCTTATTCTTGGTAAAACCCTTAAGGCGCACTTTTTTCTAAAAACAACAATAATCTAGTGAAACGATATCGCCTTTTAAAGATTTTTATTTACAAATCGGACCATTATCTCATCCAAAATAGTCAAATAGTATTTTAATTTGCATATATTCAGACATATTTTTATGATCCGTATAATTTTTGTATTTTAATAGCCTTGTTATGGTTAAAAAATATTAAAATATATTAAGAAGGCCTAAACGCATTTTCACGCCTTTTTACGCCTAGACCCGCATTGGCTTCTAAGGCTTAAGGGTTGGCCTCCACGCCTCAATCACCCCCCGCGTTTTTTAGAACCTTGATATTTTTACTTGATTTTTTTTTTGATTTTTTAAAATAATTAAATATCACACAAGAAAAAGTCAATGAAAAAGTAGTTTATTTATTATGTTAAAAAATTTGTATGTAAACTTGATATATATACGAACTTTCATCTCTTTCTCTCTCCCTCTCTCTTATATATATATATATATATATATCTGAGAGAGAGAGAGATGCTCATGTGCACACTAAGTATGTACATCATTTTTTTAAAATAGTAAAAAAAATATTTTTGAGTTGATTTTTTATTTGTGATATATAAACATTTTAACGGACGCATGTAAAAAAAATCAGCTCAAAAAAACTTTTTTTACTATTTTAAAAAAATCGGTCAAACTTTTGCTACTTTTAAGTACTTTAAAAGCTGCAAAAGTTTGACCGATTTTTTAAAAATAGTAAAAAAAGATTTTTTGAGCTGAGTTTTTTTACATGGGTCAGTTGAAATGTTTAAATATCACATAAAAAAATAAATTCGAAAATATTTTTTTAATGCTTTAAAAAAATTGTTATGCGTTAGTACTGTGCAAACTTAGTGTGCACTGAGTCTGTCTTTCTCTCTCTCTCTCTCTCTACATATATATATATATATATATATATATATATATATATATATATATATATATATATATATATATATATATATATATATATATATATATATATATTTTAATGGGAGCTCATTCTTCTAAAATGCTAACTTTCTATAGCATTCAAATTGTTATTTTTTATACCCTCATGTGCTAAACAATTTTCCAAAGCAAAATATAATTAAGATAGTCTAAATAAACCCGTCACTTTTCATCTTACGTAATCATAGTAACACTCCACAGTTGTAATTCATGATACAAGAAAAAAATATTGTATCATTTTTTCTTTACAAAGAAAAAAGCCATAATGTGAAGACGAATTAAAGGTAAATGATGCATATGTAAAATATTTTTATGTAAATAAAAATGATACACATCACCCAAAATGTTAATAGTGTGGATCTTATAATTATGTGACATATTATCTGATGAGTGTTAAAATCGCAAGCGACTTTACACCCTCAAGTGCTCCCCTCTTCACCTCTGACGGGTAAGAAAAAATGAGTGTCAAGTGTGAAACAAAGGTTTAAAGTGGTTCGGACCTCAAGAGATGGTCCTACGTCCATTATACAAAGGTGTTATGCCTGTTTATTAGAATATAGTTGGATACTATAGTCTAGGAGACCCTTTGAGCTTTGGTCAAAGGATTCTGAGGTCGTGCAACATTCGTCAATGGTACAGAGGACCTTAGGAAGTAACTGAATGACTTCCCTAATGGTGCCTAGATACTTTTTTAGTGTTGTTGCAAGATGTATAACTGATACAAACAAGGGAACTTGTCCAAGTAACATATATAAGCTATCAACAGTAGGTCGGGAGTATAGAATGGAGTATAAACACTTATCAAATGCTAGGACTCTTCCGAGTTTGATAGCTGAATGCTTTTAATCTTTTTGAATGTTCAAGATCGATCCCTCTCCATCTTCTAACAATCTTTTATTTATAGGAGAACTCTTGGAAAGAGAATGAGTAGGTTACCAAGGCATGGATTTGTCAGTTCTGAGGTTTGACGGCACTAGAGGAGGTGGAGTGTTGGGCAATGTACTTGCAGGTGGAGTACCTTGTTCATTGATCACATTAAATGCTTATGGGAATACCCAATGCAAGTGGAGTTGGATAATGACGGTAGGTAGAAAAGATTCTCCTTTCTATCAACTCCGTCAAGTAGCTTGTAGAAGCACAACGAAGGTTTAAAGGTCTGGAGAGATCGTGGAATTTATAGGAATGGATCTTGAAGTACCACTTTTCACCACATCCTAGGATTAAGGACTAGATGAAATCTGAAGGCTATTATCCCCCAATTCAAGGTCGGTTGAGGACATTGATCATAACAGGACCTTGGTGCAGAGGTCCTTAAGCTTGCTCGATGGAATATGCTGGGACGACTAGCCTTCTTTGGGGAGAGGATGCGTGAATGAGGTCTGCTAAATTTTTGTAGCTCGCACGCAACATTTTTCTTGGGGTTCAAGGTTGGCTGAGGAGCCTTTTTCCTTGCCTAAGGGATTTTGAATATTTTAGAGCCTTTGGAAGATTAAGGTTTTGAGAGGGTATTATCAGTTACCCCTTGTTATTTTTTGCAAGAATTGTAAAGGAAAACACTTATGTTTTTAGTTTAGATGGAAAGTAGGGCTTTAATCTATCATTGAAATATTTGTTGTGGCATCGGGAATGAGCATTTAAGAAATTCAAGGCATTGTTGTGACTAGAGGTATTGAGGCGTTATCCTTTGTTGTCTATAAAAAGTCTTTTTTTGGTGATCTTGAATGCATAACCTTTCCCCTATCCTTTCTGAAACAATCGCCTTTCTTCCCTATTTTCTATAGATGTCTATTTACCTTTTGAGGTCCTTGACACAATGCCCCTATCTGCCATGGTCCCCCCCCCCCCATTTCTCTTTCCTTACCCGATAGGGAAAATGTTGGAACTTTCTAGGAGACATATCGAGGGGTGAGTGATCCCAACTTTACTAGTGGGGATTATTTCACGTCCCAAATTCCCGATCAGGACCTGGTGAATATGAAAAAGATTTACCAAATACCCGACATCGTCAATTCAAGGATTGAAAAGCCTAATGAAAGGGCTTAGTCTTTAATACCTGGGTACCTATTCTTCAATGAATGCTTTTTGTAACACGGGTCCCGATTCCCCTTGCCTTTGTCGGTGCTAAGGATCTTAAGAGCTATTAAAAATTTCCCTTTCTCAACTGATGGCTAATTCTTGGAGATCACTAATGGCCACAATCCTGGCCTTTAATAAGGCTAGTAGGGGCAGTGTAACATGAGACTAACCCAATTCTTCCAGTTGTACATATAAAGACAAATTTCTAAATAAAGTTAATTTTGATATATTAGCATAATTTTGTGTTTGGACAAAACTTATTTGAGTCATAGGTTCGGACTTGAGTTATTTATTTTTCAAGCATGTGATTTGTTATTCAAGATTGTAGTGTCCAAAAATAAAGAGACATCTAGTATACATCATGGTTAGGGTCGAGTTTCACTTTCATCATCTAAGGGATGTCAATGAGGTATAGATACATTTTTATGTTTGATCCCTGGATTTTGTTTTGGATGTTAGGATTTTATAAAATTATTTTTAAATGATTTTATCCCTTTTCATATTTCTTAAAAGAAAAATATTTTTCTCGTGGCTTCGTTATAACGAGTTATGAGATGTCGTTCGAATGACATATAGTGCATCGATATAACATGTTTCAAAGAACTTTGAACTAACCAACTTTATCCCTCATGGGAGTGTCATTTAATAACTCATTGGATACGTGTTCGACGAGATATTATACTTCGTTTGAAGTCCGATCTTTAATGAAGCCGGAGTCCCATCGCATCAATTTTCTCCGTTGGGACAACTCCATCTTTAATGAAGTCAATATAGGGCTGTCTCCAATCAACTTGACTTTCCAAGAAATGACATTCTTCCGCCTCGAAGAATAATTGGCATTTGTCTCACTTTCTTTGTAACTCAGCCGCATATTTTTTCATATTAGGCCAGAAATATACTTCCCTTTCAATTGTTCTATAAAGGGGGATCTCAGTTGTTTCACAATGTTCTTCATGCGTTTTTTTCAATCTCTGTGCGGCCTCTTCTGGACCGATATACATATCGACAACCATCGTCCTGCATTTCTGAAGTAAAGGGTTCCCTGGTTTGTAAAGTATTGGGCCAACTCTCTTAGCCCCATTGCCCCTTTGCCAGACTCCAGCTGTTTCCTAATATCTTCCCTCCAGTCCGCGTCCTCCCCCATTGGTAGCATTGATTGCACCCCTGAAGGAGTTGTTCTTCGTTGGATTGTGATGATAGTTGTATCGCTCCTCATAACTATTTTCTGGGAAATAGTTGCATACGCATCTGGATGGTGGTTCATCGTTCTGGGATGTCTTTTGATCTTAGTTTGATGGAACTAGCCGAGGAGTCTCTGGATGGTCGTTCTATATGGTGCCAGGTTCATGTGCTTCAATGCATATTCTCCGTTTACTTGCTGGATTACTAAGTTCGAATCACCCTTAATTCAGAGTGAACGAATTCCCCTTCGAAGAGCCTCCAGCAACCCTAGTACCAATGCCTCGTACTCTGCTTCATTATTGGAACAAAAGAAATCTAACTTGTAGGAAAGGCAAATCTCTTCTAGTCCTTTTGAAAGAATAACCCCTGCCCCTCCATTCTTTTCTGTTGAAGATCCATCAAACTGCATCGTCCACTCCTCCTCAGTTGCACCCAAATAATTGGCTTGTAGGTCATCTC
The DNA here is from genome assembly GCA_949130495.1 of Sambucus nigra. Taxonomy (NCBI): domain Eukaryota; kingdom Viridiplantae; phylum Streptophyta; class Magnoliopsida; order Dipsacales; family Adoxaceae; genus Sambucus; species Sambucus nigra. The sequence continues at coordinate 140,119,534 of OX422221.1, read as the reverse complement.
CTGGAATGTCTTCTTTAGGTGGTTCAAACGTTCCTGATGGAAAAATTGCCAATAGATCGGCATACGCCTGGCTCTTGATCACGCGAGGAACTACACACTTCAAGTCATATTCTGAAAGGATGAGGAACCACCTAGCTCCCTTGCCAATCAATATAGTTCTTGCCAATAAATATTTAATAGGATCACATTTAGTTACAATGTGAATCGTAAAAGACAACATATAATGCCTAAGTTTCTGTGCTACAAAAACTAAGGCTAAACAATGCCTTTCTAGGATGCTATATCTAATCTCTGGCCCATGTATGATTCTACTGAGGTAGTAGACTGGTCGTTCTTGCCCATCAATCTCCTGAGCCAGCAAAGCTCTGACGGACATCGTGGTAGATGTGAGATATAACTGTAACGACGTTCCCGCCCGTGGGGGAACCATGGTTTGTGGTGAAACCAACAACTTCTTCAGCCCAGCGAAAGACTCCTGGTGAACCTCCTCCCACTTGAACTTCGTGCTCTTTCGCAACAGCTGCATCAGTAGGTGTGTTACTTCGGCCAATACAGGCACAAATCTCCTAAGGTAGGAGACTTTACTGAGGAAGCTCTTCAAATCCCTCGCTGTTTTAGGGCTTGGCATTTCCAAGATCACCCGCTGTTTGTCCTAGTCCATTTACACCCCTTGTTGATCAACCACAAAGCCTAAGAATTTCCCACTCGTTACTCTGAAAACACACTTTAATGGGTTTATCCTCAGCTTATACCTTCTACAACGAGAAAACACCTTCCTCAAATCGCTCAGGTGGTACCCCTCCTCCTTTGATTTGATGATCAAGTCATCCACATAGGATTTTACAAATTTATGGAAGAAGTCATGAAAAATGGCCATCATCGTTCTCTGGTAAGTCACCCGAGCGTTCTTGAGGCCAAACGCATCACCCTGTACATAAAGTTACCCAATGGTGTTCTGAATGCCATTTTCTTTGCATCCGAGGGGTCCATATTGATCTGATTATACCCCACATATGCATCCATGAAGCTATACATATCATGACCAACCGTTGCGTTTATAATGCTATCGATGGATGGTAGAGGGAACTCATCTTTAGGACAATCTCTATACAAATCTCTGAAGTCCACACAGATCCTTCTCTGGTATCGGTTCGATGAACCCTACCGTTAGCAAGCGCTGTACCTCTTCTTTAATCTTCAGATCCAGCTCGAGTTTGTACGTTCTTGTTGCCTGCTTTACTAGAATGGCTGAAGGCATTACGTTCAACCTGTGGCAGCTTACTTCCTCATCCATCCCTTCTATTTCCGTGTATTTCCATGCGAATACATCTATAAACTCCTGAATCAATTCGACCAAGGCCTCTCATATCTGAGTGCTGAGATCCTTCGAGATGAAGATAGGTCTTGGATCCTCTCCTTCTTTTTCCAAGTTCAATTGCTCCAACTCTTGTGCCTAGGGCTTTGGCTGATTTGCCATGTAATCTGGCTCCTCGATGACTTCTTCCACGAACTCCTATATGCTAGAATTGTTTATCACCATGAACTGGCCCCATTGATCTACCAAAAAACATTCATATGTTGGGTCAACCTCATCCTCAGTTTCTTCGACCGCTCGCTCACACCGTTACAATCGGTACACCACCTTTCCTTCCTTGGTAATGACTTTCTTGCATTGCCTGCTGGTAGTGGTGATCACCTTCCTCTTCTTCTCTCTAGAAGATTCGGACACTTTTTCTCCTGAGAACCGGCTCAGCACACTCTGCCGCTGAGCCTCATGCTCTACCGGGTCCATTCTGGGTCTCATCCTGTCTTTAAGCCGCTTCAAGATGCCTTAGGACTGAGGGGCCACCTGCTGAGCTTCTTTGACTATTTCCCTTGGTCCGCTCGCAACCTCCTTCTTCTGTTCGTTTAAGTGCCCCATCCTTTCTTTGATCGAGGAAACCCATGCTCCCTCTATTCTTCTCGTCAAGATCCGGACATCTTCCTCTAACTCCGTGTAAAATGCTGCATCCACCAAGTGAGCTTCTTCAACCGCGAAGGGCCTCTTTGTAGCCCTAATGGTCACCTCTGTGCCCTTGACATTCGCTTTAGCACATTAGTGGTATGTAGAAGGAACTAGGCCTTGGTTGTGCATCCACACCCTTCCTATTAGCAGATGATAGGAAGCTGCATTCTCTATTACGTGGAACTTGATATGGGAACTCAGATTTCCCATTACAATCCCGATGTTAACGTACCCAATGGAATTGGAAGATTGATTATCGTACCTCAAAATCACCAAAGGTATGGGTACCAGCCTTCCTTCTGGAATATTGGCTAGGTGGAAGGAGTTGATTGTCATGATATTGATGGAAGCTCCCCCATCCATAAGAGTCCTTGCGAAGCTAACTCCGTTGACCCTGGTGGTCACATACAATTGCCTGTTGTGAGGGAACCTTACAGCCCTATCTGCATCGCTGAAGGTTACCTCTCACAGAAATCTTCTCACCAACCTGGCCATGGGTCCCTTCCATCTCAGCGAAGGGACCGCGTTCTTTTTTGAAATATCAAGTATCTCCTGGGTTATCTCCAACCTACTCTCCTTTGGAATCCCCACTTATTTGTGATAATCCGCTTAAAATAGTAACGGGTGGCCATCCCTATACTACATTAAATCAGGTATCTCAGATGGCATAGTCTCAACATCAACTGACAATACTAAATAATATAAGGCTAACTACCCGAAATCATTAAAAGTGGATTGTCAAAAATTTTAAAACTTTTTATTTAACAACAACAACAAAACCAATAATGTGCATAACCAACAATATACATCCAACTATAATGAGTGAAATGTGTAAACTCCAATATATACAAGAGTACATTACAATGTGCAGATAAAATAACCGAATATGCTATCGGGTAACAGACAATACAAATCTGAGAAATGAAATATAAATGTGTTAATCTACAACACTTGAATATAAACCTGATACACATACTGAATCCTAATCTAGAAGTACAAAAGATAGGTATCGGCTAAAGCAAAGTGCCGCAACAGTCCGCTACTTTCACAGCTCCACGAATACAGGATGGATAAACATCAAGGAGTCCTTGCGGGGGAACACCTAAAGAAATACAATATAAACATGGAAGAGAAAATATAAACGGGTCAGAGCCCGAGTTGAAAAACATTTTATAGCAAGTGTATTAAAATGCATAATAATTATAAATGCATTATTACATGATTAAGGTGGAATCGAAATCTCTATAATAATTCAACTCACCTCTCATCTAAAGCGCGCACTAAACGTATGCACGTGATCTCCAAATGGATGCCCGATTCTAATTTAGGAAAGAGGATTCTAACTTAAACCCAAATGAAGTATTTAAGTGAAACCAACGAACCTATCTCCCAATCTACCTTTATCTGAATTCCATCTGAAACATATACTTTAATTTAAATGTTATAGTTATCTTTATATTTGTTCATTTATTGAACATATAGAGTTACATAATCATTCTCATAATCAACGTCATCACAATACATCAACATTCATTTACTAGAATTTCATATATTCTAGTGATACCCTATTTGGCATGTAACCAATATATATATAATTATTATATATGAGTTAGTAGCATCACGAGTTAAGGACTAAACTCCTCTCGATTCTCAACACAGCACTGCGTTTCGTGCATGGGAATTCTCACCGAGGCGAAATCCAAACAAGGAACCCCCCCATTACACTACTCCTGACCGGATCGATCTTCGAGGCTCATTATGCCCTCAATGCATGATGCATGTAACCCAAATTATTATTTTCCAATTTTAATTAATTAATTAATATTCCCAATTCTCAACAGTACACGGCGTTTCATGCGTGGGACATCTCACCGAAGCAAAATCCAAACAAGGAACACCCCCCCCGGTTACACTACTCCTGGAAATGTCAATAGTCGGGATATGTGATATATATATATAGATATAAATATGAGCATTAAGGACTAACTTATCCCCAATTTCCAACATTACACCGTGGTTCGTGCGTGGGACGTCTCGCCGAAGAGAAATCCAAACAAGGAACCCCCCGATACACTAATCCTGACAATGTTAGTCCTTGAGGTCCATTATGCCCTCGATACCCAAGTACAAGCACACGCAATAATAACCATCCATCCGAGCTATAACTCGAAGGACGCAGGCTCACTTGCTATCATCTTCCAGTAGCCCATATACGTAGAAAACTGGGGCCACCTGGTGGGGTTCAACGACACCCACCTCGTGATCAACTCACGCACCTGACGTCTCAAGAAGCGGTCATTGCTCATAACCAGCAAGTGAGAACGACACATACCCATGACTTCTCACCCCCAAAATAAATAAATGTATATCACATAATAATCACGTGGACAACTATGACCTGGGGAATATCCACACCCGACTCATCTAGCCAGGATGCTCACCCTCTACGCACGTAACTTCCCAATGATAGCAAGGAGGGGGTATGCTTAACTATATGCATATATACTATCATATAAGGTATACATACATCACCACATCATATAAAGATATACCATCATATAAGGTATACCTGTCACATACTTTTCATATTTATTATACGCTCTTAGGCTCAATAGAATCTACGTCATTATTTAGTATATTTCCCTCTTGATATACTAATCGTCAATTCTCACACATCTTCCCCACTTAGTATATACCATAATTTCTAATCGGTATTCCTCAAATTTAGTCAATACGACTCCAATAATTTCTTATAAGGGAAACTCTCTAAAAGTCTCCAAAACATACTCCAAATATCTCCTCTAGAGGTTCCCAATCGATAACCTCAAACAAAACGGAAAGAAATTCTTCCTAGAAAAACTTCCCCTACAAATCCCTGTTTCTGAATCGTTTCGTGCCAATTCCGAATCGTTTCGGCCTAGCGAATCGATTTGGCCAGGAAGGCAAATTGATTCGGGTCATCAGACTTGGGAATCTGTCTTAGTCCGAATCGATTCGGCTGGGGTCCGAATCGATTCAATCACTCAGACCTGGGCACTTGCAACTTTTCGAATCGATTCGGCCTACCAGAAGCCACGGAAATGGCTATTTTCCTTAAAAGCCAAAAATCCCAAACCTCCATTTAAATTATAACTCGGATTTATTTCTACGAACCCAAAGTTTTCACATCTCCTCGAGTCCTTTATTGTGCTAACACCCTGTTGATACCAAATTTAGTCTGCTGACATGGCTCAATTGAGTGAAGACACGTGACAATCTGCGTGGCAATAACAAACACTTCCGAATAACACCTTGACCCACTCAGATACTCTGAGAAATTGATGCTCTCCGAGGATCCATACTGCAACGAGGAACTCTTCTTCCCCGATCAACTCAGACGCTCCGACCAACAAGAGTTCTCCGAGGAACTTTAATACACCGAGCAACTTATGAGTACCAAGCGACTTAGGCGGTCCGAGCAGCTTAGGCGGTCCGAGCCGCACCTCGAACAGAGCATTAATAGCAGGATAACCAACAGATTAACTAGGCATTAAATGCTTATTATTATCATACATATGTATACGCCTAATGGACAGCTATGTATTACTCTTTCACATGTACAACCTGAGGGCTATAAATACATTGTATCATCCTCATTGTAAGAAAAACCGGGAATTTCTTGACTAAACTGGTAATAAAGAATTCCGAAACAGTCAGCAATAATAGAAACAGTGTACGTATGCCATTCTTATAAGGCTTAACCACTTTAAAATTTCTTTGTCTCATTTTATTTTATCTGTGATTAAATAATTAGATATAATCTAATTTTTTACATCAATAGATTGGCACCGTCTGTGGGAAAAGACTGGTAATATCGTTTTTCATCAAAAACAATTCATTACAAATGACTGATAATCCAGAACCTAACAATCGAAATGCTGGAAGCCCTCCAAATCTATCTGCTCCGCCAAACGTTCGAGATCTGGCTGGAATAATGACAAATCTGGCCCAGGGCCAAACAACCATGCAAGAAACTATGCAACAACTCATACAAACCCTTCATGGAGGAGTACCGACCCATTCAGGACATCGAAGTGTTCAAAGAAATACCCGTTTACTTTCTTCGCGTACTAGGCGTATCGATTCATATCGTACTGAGGAGTCTGAAGATTTTTCTTATCAACCTGGATGAACTTCATCAGTACGAGCCACAAATACTGAACAACGTATCACTCTCTCTCCAAAAAGGACTAGTGCACTAGAAAGGTTAAGCAGGGTATCTCCTTTTGATCGATTAGGTCCTAGGAGGAACAAAAGTCCTCCTAAGGCTGCGTCGAGGAGCTTTAGACGATCATTAGACTTAAGGGAAGGATCTGCCCAATCGCGACCAGCTACTCGTCAAGATAAATCATAGGAAGCCACCTCAACGAGATCAGTTGCTCGAACCAACAGGCTCGAGGAAGGAAATGATGCATGGAAAGGCTCTATTCAAAGGCTAAAAGACAGACTAGGGGAAATAGCTAAGGCCAAGAACCACCTACAACGAACTTTTGTTCAAGGGACACCCTTTGCCCAGACCATTAAGGATTTTCCCACACCGTCAAAGTTCAAAGCACCTGTTGTGACTCCCAAATATGATGGAAAGACCGACCCTGTTCATCATGTAGAACAATACCAAGCTGCAGCCGACATCTATGCTGTTCCAGATGAGATGAGATGCAGAGCATTCTCATGAACTCTTACAGGATCTGCTCAAATATGGTACAATAATCTTCCTCGGGGTAAGATCTCAACTTTCGTTCAACTGGACGAGTTATTCATTGGAAATTTCTATTTTAGGGCAAAGCCAGTTAAACGAGTAGCGCATTTGTTAAGTGTTAGACAAAAAGCTGGTGAGAGTACCAGAGATTATATAACTCGTTTTAATAACGAGAAACTCAAAGTCATTGATTATGAAGAAAAGACAGCGATTACCGCCTTGATGAGTGGGCTGCTGCCCAACAAGTTGTACTACACTTTGGCCAAAAATCCACCCAGAACCATGTCAGAACTGATGGCAAAAGCGGCCAAGATCATGAATGCCGAGGAGGCTATGGCTGCGAAGAAGAATATGGACGCCAAAGAAACCAAGGTGGAAGTTGATAAAGTTAAGAAGAAAGAGCATAAGAACAATGGTGCTGACAAACAATCAAAAACAAGGTCGTCATGGGAGGTATTGAAGAAATTTGATAATTACACTCCTTTGAAGATAGACATCAACCATGTTTTAGAAGAAATCAAGAATAACGAGGAATTAAACTGGCCAGAGAAAATGAAGGCAGACCCTGACATGAGGAATAAGGCAAAATATTGCGATTTTCACAAAGATCATGGCCATATGACCAAAAATTGCATAGCTCTTCAGAATGAGATTGAAACACTTATTAGACGAGGAAAATTGGCAAAGTATGTTGATCGTATAAATGAAAGAAGAAACAATGACCGAGCAAGAGAGAGGTCTAGATCTCCTCGTCGAGTAGAGGAGAACAAGAAAAGAGACCATGAAGTTGATCCAGAAGACGACCCCGATCTTCCCAAGAGACCAAGGCATCCAGAACGTGAGGTATTTTCAATACGCTTTGGGTCATTTAATTGTAATGTTATTACAGGTGGAGATGCAAGAGGAGGAGACCTTACTGCAGAGAGAAAAGCTTACCTCTGTGAGGCTCAAGCTTGATCATACATTCAACGAATAAATCTAGCTGAGGAGGACCGCCCTAGAAAGGTAAACAAAGAGAAATTGGTCATTGGTTTCTCAAAGAACGACCTCGCAGGTGTTCTATATCCTCATAATTACCCATTGGTGATCAAAATGAGGATGAAGGAAGTAATGATTTCAAGAGTACTGGTAGACAATGGTAGCTCGGCAGACATCATGTTCTACTCGTGCTTTGACAGTTTAAATCTAAAGCTATCTCAGCTGGAGCCTTATCATAAACCCCTCCTCAATTTTGCTGGCGAGAAAGTTTTTCCACTTGGGACGATCAAATTGGATATATTCATTGGTACATGGCCTGCTTGTCGAACAGAAAGAATACGCTTCTTCGTGATGGATAAAAATGTTCAATCAGCCTACAATATCATCATGGGAAGGGTAGGATTGAAGAAGTTCGAGGCAGTGACATCTACGGTACATCAATGCCTAAAATTTCCAATAAAGTTTAGAGTAGGAGTTGTGAAGGGTGATCAAAAAGTAGCTCGAGAATGTTACTATTCATCTGCCGAGCAAGAGGAACTGGAGGAATCAAGGAAAAAGACTATTACCTATCAAGTGGAGGAAGGTGCAGAAATTGAAACATTGGATCCTAGAGATGAGTCCCAACTTGTGAAAGGCCAGGTGGTGGAAGCTACTGAAAACATCATTCTGGACAATGAGCACCCTGAACGAACAACTCAAATAGGTTCGTCGTTGGAGGCCTCACTAAAACATAAATTGATAACTTTCCTAAGAAGCAGAAAGCAAACTTTTACATGGAGTCATAAGGATATGCCCGGAATAAACCCAAATTTCTTATGTCACGAACTCAACGTGAATATAGAGATCAAGCCAGTAAAGCAGAGAAGAAGAGTATTCAGTCCCGAGAATAATCAAGCTATACAGGAATAGGTCAAGAAGCTCTAGAAAGCTTGCTTTATTGAAGATGTTAAATATCCAGACTGGTTAGCAAATGTGGCGATGGTAAAGAAAAAGAACAACAAATGGAGGATGTGTGTAGATTTCACCGACCTCAGCAAAGCATGCCCAAAGGACCACTTTCCCTTGCCCCTAATTGATCAATTAGTAGATGCTACCTCGGGACACGAGCTGTTGAGCTTCATGGAGGCTTATTCTGGATACAACCAGATTAAGATGAAACCTGAAGATAGGGAGAGTACTTCTTTCATTACCCCTAGGGGAACTTACTGTTATAATGTTATGCCTTTTGGTTTGAAAAATGCAGGTGCAACATATCAGCGGCTGATGAACAAGGTGTTTGCAGAACAAATTAGTTGCCATATGGAAGTCTATGTTGATGATATGCTGACAAAGAGCAAGAAAGTTATTGATCATCTAGTTGACTTAGGCCAGACCTTTGTTCAACTAGATAAATATCAAATGAAGCTGAACTCGATGAAGTGCATATTTGGAGTACGAGAAGGCATGTTTCTCGGGTACATTGTCAATCAACGAGGCATTGAAGCAAACCCTGAAAAGATCAAAGCTCTGTTAGAGCTGCGATCTCCAACGACGAAGAAAGAAGTGCAAAGTCTTATAGCAGCACTCAACATATTTGTATCGCGAGCAACTGATAGATGTCTCCCATTCTTCAAAACGCCCCGAAAGATTTTTGAGTGGAATGATGAATGTGAGAAGGCTTTTCAAGACTTGAAGAAATATCTGGGAGCACCTCCACTATTGTCCAGGCCAGTGATGGGAGAAAAATTATACTTGTATCTACCAGTGCAGAGAATGCAGTTAGCTCGGCATTAATAAGAGTGGAGAATGGAGTGCAAAAACCGATTTATTACACTAGCAAAGCCTTTCGAGGAGCAGAGATCAGATATCCAAAGCTGGAAAAATTGGCACTAGCATTGATCGAGGCAAGTAGAAGAATGAAGCCATACTTCCAGGATTATACTATAGTCGTATATACCGATATTCCATTGAGGCGAGATCTTCATAAACCAGAAAAATTAGGAAGATTGATGTATTGGGCAATAGAGCTCGGTGAATATGACATAATTTATGAACCGAGATCATCGCTTAAAGGGCAAGAAGTAGTAGATTTTATAGAAGAGTTCACCTATCCTGATACCACCGAGGAGCAAAAGCTGCTCACCAATCAACCTGTGGATGTTACAGAATCATCAAACTCAAGCCCAGACCAACTTAGGTTGGTAAAAGGGCAAGAAGTGATGATCGACGAATAATAAGAAATATTAGGAAAGGGTGAAAGGAAGCAACAAATTTTCCACCGAGGAACTCTGTCAGATCAGAAATTTGAAGACGACTTACCTATATGGAGTTTATATGTGGATGGCTCATCTTGCACAACAGGCTGTGGGGCAGGGATTGTTCTTAATAGTCCAGACGAGGTCGACATGGAATATGCCCTACGCTTCCAATTCAAAGCGTCGAATAATGAGGCTGAATATGAAGCCATGATTGCAGGTCTTAGTTTGGCAAAAACCATGGGGCCAGAGCAGGTTATTGTCTTCAGTGACTCGCAATTGATCATAAATCAAATGATGGGAGTATATGAAGCCAAAGGAGAATTAATGATTAGGTATCATTCAAAGGCAAGGAAATTGGTATTAGAATTTGCTACTATTCAGCTGGTCAGAATACCAAGAATGGAGAATGTGAGGGCAGACGCCTTAGCTCGATTAGCATCAGCTACTCGTACCGAGCTACGAAGAATAATCCCAATTGAAGTTTTAGCTGGTCGGAGTATAGATGAAGATTTGACGTTTAATTTTATTACCCTTAATTTAGGACCATCTTGGATGGATTCCATCAGGGCATATATTGAGGAGGGGGAATTACCAACTAACAAACTTGCAGCCAAAAAACTGAAGTTTAAAGCTTCTCGTTATGTACTGAATAATGGTATTCTGTACAGACGAGGAATTATATCAGGTTTGCAAAGATGTGTGCATCCCATCGAGGTGAAAGACTTGATTGAAGAGATCCATGAAGGGTCCTGTGGAGCCCATGTAGCAGGTCGGACGCTTTTGCAAAGGGTTATGACGCAAGGATACTACTGGCCAACGATGAGGGCTAATTGTATAGCCTATACCAAGAAATGTGACAAGTGTCAACGCTTCTCCATTATACGAAGAACTCCCCAAGCGTTATTGACACCCATTACTTCCCCTTGGCCATTTTCTATGTGGGGAATTGACTTGGTCGGACCACTTCCAACGACCAGAGAAAGATTTTAATATCTCATCGTCGCAGTGGATTATTTTACTAAATGAGTAGAAGCTGAGCCTCTTGTCGACATGACGTACGAGAAGGTGTATCAATTTATTTGGAAAAATATCATCTGTAGATATGGTCTTCCCCATGCATTCATTACCGACCATGGAACACAATTTGACAATGAGGAGTTCGCTGCCTATTGTCATCAGTCAAATATCTTGAAGATCCACTCGGCACCAGGCCATCCCCAAAGCAATGGACAAACTGAAGTAACAAATAGAAAGCTATTGAATGTCTTAAAGAAAAGACTGAATGACGCGAAAGCAAATTGGATCAACGAGTTACAATCAGTACTATGGGCTTATCGAACTACTCCCCGAGCAGCAACAGGGGAATCTCCGTATATGCTGGCATTTGGAAGTAAAGCCGTTATACCTGCCGAGTTGGGTCTCCCGACCCACAGAGAACTGAATTTCAATTCCCCTGTCAGCGACTTAATGAGAAGATTGGATTTAGACAAGCTCAAGGAAGTTAGAGAAGAAGCAGCCATCAGGAATGCTGCTTACCAACAACGAACAACTTTGTTCTACAATAAGAGAGTAAAGAAGTGCGACCTGAAATAAGGAGACTATGTGCTAAAGAAATTGATTCAAAAGCACAACAAATTGGAAGCAAACTGGCATGGACCTTACCGAGTTACAGAAGTTGTTCGACCAGGAACCTACAGAATAACAACTTTAGAAGGGCAGGAGTTTAAGAATGCATAGAATGCAGAACACTTGCGCAAGTATTATCAGTGATGTAAACTCTCATGTAATACATTTTTGTTAGTATGAATAAAGTGACAATGTTATGCCCAGTTCTCTCCTTTTGTTGGAATTTTTTTGCGGAATACTAATGTTACACACTACTCAGCGCAAAACTCAGACTACTCAAAACTATTCCTAAAAGTGCCAACTAAGGTTGGTTAGGAAGAAAAATTATTCCTAAAAATGCCAACTAAGGTTGTTTAGGAAGAAAAACTATTCCTAAAAATGCCAACTAAGGTTGGTTAGTAAGTAAAACTATTCCTAAAAATGCCAACTAAGGTTGGTTAGAAAGAAAAACTATTCCTAAAAATACCAACTAAGGTTGGTTAGGAAGTAAAACTATTCCTAAAAATGCCAACTAAGGTTGGTTAGGAAGAAAAACTATTCCTAAAAATGCCAACTAAGGTTGGTTAGGAAGAAAAACTATTCGTAAAAATGCCAACTAAGGTTGGTTAGGAAGAAAAACTATTCTTAAAAATGCCAACTAAGGTTGGTTAGGAAGAAAAACGATTCCTAAAAATGCCAACTAAGGTTGGTTAGGAAGAAAAACTATTCCTAAAAATGCCAACTAAAGTTGGTTAGGAAGAAAAACTATTCCAAAAAGTGCCAAAGTTGGTCGGTAAGAAAAAATCCACTAACTATGGTTGATCGGGAATAAAAACCCACTAATTGTAGTTGGTCGAGAAGGAAAATTTACCGACCTTGGTTGGTCGGAAACATTTTATGAGTACGAGAAAGTGATCGAGAAATTTTTTTGATACTCGTAACTTTTTAAATTACTACTAAGTTGGTCGAGAAACAAAACATTATTAAGTTTGGTTAGTTGTCAAATGATTACCACAAATTCAAACTAGTCGACAATAAGTTTTAATCAACTTTAAGTTGATCGACAAATAACACAATGTTGTTATCTTTTTAACAGATATACATATATAAAGTGTTTTACAACCACAAGGCAATGACAATCAAGATTGCGAACAAAAATAAAAGTCTTTCATTAAATACAAAAACAGAATACATTGAGAATGAAATACAAATTAATTATTACATCAAGATTCCTATTCTATTGGTTTCTTCCCCTCTGCTTTTGAAACTGGTTCCTCGCCAGCAGGAGGATCGTCTAAAGCATAAGGGGAGTTTATGAAATTAAGATCTTTAAGCATCCTGATGTTCATCACAGATGGTCGATCGAGTAGGTGCTCGGGGCGAGATATTTCAGCATTGGAATGGAGACTATAATCGCCAAGGTATTTGGAAATCAAACACTGAGGGATTGCCCGGGCAGGGATCCAACTCATGTCGAGTTTGAAGGGTGGCACTGGAAAGTTGAGCAACCCAGGATTATGATAATCCCACAAGTAGTGACCTTGTTCCAGTTGCAGTACACCCAGGGCATTCAACCACCCTTGTTTGTAACCTTCATTATTCGCATTTTGGATCCGATCATCCAAATGGTAAAGAGCCTCATTGTAGCCATCCATCCAAAATTCTCTAGGCTGCTTGTGGAACTGATAAGTCAACCTTTCAAACTGCTCGTGAAGACTTTTTATAAAGATTTCTTTATTCTCCAAGGTAGACTTCTGTGCAGAAAGATGCTAGTCCAGATTCCTGATCTTCTTAGACATCTCAGCCAATGCCTGGTTCTTTGCGATCAGTTGGAAGTCCTGGTTCTCCAGAGAAGATTGAGTTCTCTGTTCCTCGACTGTAATTCGAGCAGCTCTTGATCGTCCCCGAGGAGATGTAGAAGGGCTATCTCTCTTCAAGGTTTCTAATTCATCCCTCATCTTGGCGTTTTCGACCTCCAAGAAAGAGAATCCCTTGTCGTTCACAGGGACCAAAGCGTTTGAGGTGGAAGCTGCAGACTTCAACTGAGACACCTCTCTTTGCAGGTTAGTATTTTCCTTCTCTAACAACTCAGCTATCTGTCTGTGCTCTTCGACCTCAGACTTCAAAGTTCTCTCCCTCACATCGTAAGCAGCAAACAATTTATCGTATCCCTTATCAGCACTGAGTTGCTGATACTTCTTCTCGTATACTTCGTTCAAAAGGGCTGTAGATTCCTTATATTGTTATTGAAGCTCTTCAAGAGTTCCTTGGATATCTTCAATCATTTCATAATATGCTACATTGTTAGCCACTGCACGGTCAAGCAGGCACTTCAAATACTGGTAGGCTAAAATTGCTTGCTCTGAAGGACCTTGACCGAGGATGTCAACGATTTGTGCTGCACTCATATCTGTATGACCAACTTTGAACTACTCATTGCATTGCCTCAACAATTTTGTATCATGAGCAGACAATAACTCCATCCTGGCCATAAACTAGTAAAGGAAGAGAAAACAAGAATCAATAAGAATTCAAACAGAGCATGAAGAAGAGAAACAACAGTATGAATAGGCGAAACTTCAAATTTTATTACATCATAAAGGAGAAGTAAAAAATTCAGAGTTACATTTGATAAAGAAAAATAAACAAAGAGAAAAATCTGAACAACTCTACACCTTTTCCTTGTCTCCCAAAACTTTCTCGGGTGGCTGGGACGAGGGTTGCTCGGATGGTACAGATGGTTGCTTGGGGAGTGCTGGAAGTTGCTCGTTTGAAACAATGGATGGTTCAAGTTGTTCGCTGGTAGAATGGATAGCTGGGGAATGAGGAATTTGATCTCCCATCACCATGGAGGATTCCTCAGAGGAGGCTTCGTCCTCTTCTTCTTCTTCTTCTTCTTCTTCTTCTTCTTCTTCTTCTTCTTCTTCTTCTTCTTCTTCTTCTTCTTCTTCTTCTTCAGGAGTTGGAGGGGGGCCCGGGATGTGTCGCTGAAATAGGTCAGAATTTTCATCGACCTTCATCTCTTGCAGAGCAGCGACCCAGCCATCCCTAAAGCATTTATGGCTACTATATTCCACTTGTGACATCATGGAAGCCAGACCTTTATTCCACCCCTTATCCCAGCTAGTGCTGAAAGACTTTTTTATATCCAACTTCCTTTTCGATTTTTCCAAGGAAAGCTTCTCGGAAAGAAGATTCTCGGCATCCTTCAGCTTATTCTCTATTTCTTCCTTTTGACGACCAACTTCACGAAGTCGAACCAACACTTCTTCAGCCTTTTTGAGCTTACTTTCAAGCTCCCTAGAATTTTTGAGCTTCTTATCGAGCTCTTTATTCTTCTCTTCCAAGTTTTTTATTTTCTTCTCTAAACCTTTGGAGACTTCAACATCTTGGTTTCTATTCTGCTCGGTGGAATCAAGTTTCTCCTCCCAAGCAGCCTTATCATCATCATACTTCTGACGAGAATCTTTCAAAGACTGCGTCAGGCCCACCAAAGCTTCCTCTACACCAGACGAGGAGGTTAAAGCTTTAATAGCTTCATCTTTATTTAAAATGGTATAAAAACAGGTCACCAACTGGGAAAAGAAAATGATATCAAGTCAGTACATAGATGTAACAAGGGAAAAATGAAAGTTGAGAACAATGATACTTACAGAAGCTATATGACGAGCAGCTAATGAGGTAACCATGTCCCGAGAAAGATTTTCTTCCATACCTTGGATCTCGATAATGATCCAAGACTTCACCGAGCTCATGGAAGAGCTCGGGGCATCAAAAGTGGGAACACCACTTCCAGTAATCGGGGGCTGAGAGATGGATTCAGCCAAATTGACCGAGGAGCTCTTCTTTACCTTCCTTGGGGGAACATGAATGGTCTCGACTAACGATGTAGTCTTAGTCGGAGAGATAACGATCACCTCACTTGGAACAGCGGCCTTACTCGGAGCCACTGGGGGCTTCTTGGCAACCTTCACAGTAGTAGCCGTAGGGGGTGCATCAATCTTCTTTGTCCCTTCTTCTGGAACATCATGTTTACTTCTCTTTGCCTCTCCAGCAACAGAGGCAGATTTCTCAAAGATGGCAGGAGCTCTTCTTTTCTTCATTCTTTCACTAAGAGGGATATGAGACTCAGGTGAAGAACTTGCAGAAGCAGGTACTGGTTCTACCTCACTTATCACCGGATGAGCAGTAAAAGATGAGGTGTAACTCTTATACTGCAACAAATATGAAGATGACCTGATATGCTCGTCAGCAACAGTCTGATGCAAACCCCAGATAAGTTTTAGATGTTTTAAATTAACTTCTGTCTCTTTTGGAGACCTTCTTTTGCTGTCAACTGCAAATAAATGAAAATTAAAATATCAGTGGCACATTTTATCAAACACAAAGGAAGCATAATTTCAAAAATAAAATAAAAACAACCTATCTCATTGCCATAGGGAGGACATCTAGGACCCTGGTACACATCATTTCCAGTCAGTGGAGGGTGTTGCCAATTTTTCATAACAACCCCGTGCTCGAAGTAGTCCCTATTGGCATCTGTGAGATTGACCACTAAAGCCCTATTTAAAAACCTAGTTTTTAAATAAAAAGTATTGTCACCAACAGCCCATCTATAACAGAACATAATTTCTGGAATTCCTATACGAGTTCCATGAATTTGATTTAATCTATGAACTTCGTTAACTATTCTCCACGTATTGGGGGCTATCCTTGCAGGAACCACGTCAAAATATTGACAGAATTCTAGACATAAAGGGTTTGGGGGAAAAGAAAAGCAACATTCAGCGACAAAGAGACTCGGGAACCAATGTCCCTCAGCCAAACGAAAATAATCTGAAGGCTCAGAAAGTTCCTCCAAAATAACCCATGAAGGAATAGAGAAGTCAGAACGAAACTTATCAAGCGACTCTACAGGGTAAACCATGATGAGTAAAGGAAATAAAAGCGAAATAAGAAGATCTTACAGGAAAAAGGATGAGTCTGTTGACAACGAATGATGAAAGGGATGAACGCATAGGAGAGAGAAATAATGGAAAACTCAAAGAGACAAATTTGAAAAAGTAGAAGACGAGGGGATTTTTTGCAACGCTAAAATACCCTGTCTTGGGAATGAGTAAATATAATGATTACAAAAAGAGACGATTACGTTACCAGCGGCTAAAAAGACAAAAAGGGCACGGGAATCGAAGCGGTTATAAAATTCAAAAAGTCCGATTCTACGAATTTGGAAGGAAAAATAAATACAAAAGAAAATACTCCTAAATTTTAGGATGACCATTTAAAATCGCCATATTTCGAGAAAGAATGTTCCACACTCCTCAAATCTCGAACTGTGAAACATTGGGGGCTTCTGTTGATACCAAATTTAGCCTGCTGACATGGCTCAATTGAGTGAAGACACATGGCAATCTGCGTGGAAATAATAAACACTTTCGAACAACACCTTGACCCACTCAGATACTCCGAGCAATAGATGCTCTCCGAGGAACCATACTGCAACAAGGAACTCTGCTTCCCCGATCAACTCAAACGCTCCGACCAACAAGAGTTCTCTGAGGAACTTTAATACACCGAGAAACTTATGAGTACCGAGCTACTTAGGCGGTCTGAGCAGCTTGGGCGGTCCGAGTTGCACCTCAAACAGAGCATTAATAGCAGGATAACCAATAGATTAACTGCGCATTAAATGCTTATTATTATCATACAAATGTATACGCCTAATGGACAGCTATGTATTACCCTTTCACATGTACAGCCTGAGGGCTATAAATACATTGTATCATCCTCATTGTAAGAAAAACCGGGAATTTCTTGACTAAACTGGTAATCAAGAATTCCCAAACAGTCAGCAATAATAGAAACAGTGAACGTATGCCATTCTTATAAGGCTGAACCACTTTAAAATTTCTTTGTCTCATTTTATTTTATCTGTGATTAAATAATTAGATATAATCTAATTTTTTACATCAACACACCCTATTTGGGAATCCACTAATATTTATCTCCAAATAATTTTAACCTTAATTTCTGACTAACGATTTCGATCTCGGACAACTTTTCGTAGAAAAATCATTATAAATCCAAAAAAAAAAAAAAAAATACCCGGTCGGCACCCACACGACTGTATCGAAAAGATCTATAATTTTCATTTTTTGACCAAGAGCCGAATCGATTCTCCTCATGGCCGAATCGATTCTAAAGTGACGCTGTGTCACTATTCATCATCTTCTCCAAAATTCTAAAATTCATTTTAATCATTTTCCAACCATTTTTATCCATCCCAATCACAAATATATCATCAATATTCATCCTAGAATACATATAAACTAATTTCTATCTTCAAATCTAAGATCTACATATCAAATCTAAGATTGTACCCAAAAATTAGGTTTTGTTAAACTAAACCTAAAACCCAAAGATTCAATCCACAAATTATGCAATAAATGGTACACAACAATTATTTAGCAAGTTTAATCACTTGCTTCAAGTTCGTAGGGTCTGAATCCACCTCTAGATCGCGAAATGGACGGAGAATCTCCACTTTCTCTCTATTTTCTCCTTCTTTCTTCTTCTCTCTTTCTTTCTTTCTTTCTCTCTTTATCTCTTAAGTTAGAATGACTTCTCACGTGGCTTTTAAGCCTTAAATCCCAAGATACACATCTTTAAATGATAATACACACTTTAAATGACTCGGTGACTTTAATTCGAGTCAAACAGTCCTAATTCATTTTGGAACCTAAATAGACCCCAAGTACAGTCATTTCGACTTTCTCGATCGTTCTAGACACTATGGTACCCTCAGAATCGACATTCGACACTCTTTCGAACAACTTCAAATTTTGACCTCAATTGCCAATTTAATTAATCTCCAATTAAAATAATATTTATTTCTTCCAAAATAAATAAATTACCGTCTCCAAGATCTCGGGTTGTTACAAAATTCCCCACTTACAAAAATTTCGTCCCCGAAATTTAGCTAAGCCTAATTCTCGAAAGCTCGACTACTTCTAATCTACCCATACTCACTAACCCTATCTCCAAACTTCTAAATTCCCATGATGAATTTATGTTTTTTATTCATTTTATTTTAAGTTAATTATGAGTTATATAAAACCAATTTCCCCAACAAGGGAGCCCATACACCCTTTATATTTGAGCTTTATGCTCATAGCAATCATAATGAGGCTTTATTTGCCTCCAAAGTTCTACAATTTCATGGATATAAAGTATACTAGCATTTTAATAGTGTAAAAATTTTGAATGGTCCAACGAAATAACTCCTCTCAATTCCTGACATTCGCCACTTTCGCGCGGGGGACGTCTCGCAAAAGCGAAATCCAAACAAGGAACCCTCCCAATACACTACTATGTGACGACGTCGGGGATTGAGAGTTTGTTAAATCTGGACTAGAGTTTGAAAATTTTAATTTTATAAAAATCATTTTGAAAGGGCCCGAAGGCCGATAAAAGTTTTATTTTGAAAATAGTTTATTTTGAAAACGGTTTATATATTATAATATAATATAAAATGCCTTATGTACAACACAAGGTCTTTTAAATCATCATATATATAACAATATGTAGCTCACAAAAATTATCATAATTATGAGCTAAAGTTCTGCGTCCCGACAATCCACAATCTTAACTCTTACCAAAACAACATCTCACATCATTTCAATATATTGCCATTTATAAGGCTCATCCATATCTGGAATACAACAATTTTATGAGTTTAACATGACTACAAAAAAAGAAGAAGTAGCTTTTATCATTACTACTTATCATACCATAACCATTCTTACATTCACCTCAAGGTCCATAGCTCTTTTTGAGTCTTACAAAAGATAATAACATAAGAGCCTAAGTTGCTCAAAATTCCCCTCTTAGGGTCATTATATACATAATAGGGCTATAGCACTACCCTTTCATAAATATCTCCCATATGATATTTCCAAAACTCACTTTAGTGATTATCCTATTTATAAAGGAAAATTAACTTACATCATTCATCTCTAGTCCGATCGCCCTTCCTCATCAATGGGCTCCCAAACATAGTCCCCCAGTCAAAAATGACCTCGAATCTGTTGTAGGGGTTTCACTTCCAAAACTTCATCAAAACATGGTCCTTTACCTCTTTTAGGACAATCTCTCTTTCTATGACCAATTTCTTTACAAAAGAAACACTTACCCACAAATCCTTTCTGCTCACTCGCATTACTAGCACTCTCATCGCCAAACTTACTTGATGAACTCGAATCTCCAAAGTTCTTACCCTCTCGCGAACGAAGACAATATTCATGACACTTTAATAGTGCCGCATTCACTACCTCAACGAAAGTCATTAACTTAGGACTCCCTAACAAATGTTGTCGGATTTTCCAATCTAAACCTCGAATAAACTTCGATATACGCTTCTCTTCCGTATTTACCTCATTAGGTACTAATCTTGCCCATCTAGAAAAATCTTCTTCTTATTCTGCCACCGTTCTATTTTCTTGAAAAATCCTCATATTCCTTGTAGAGGAAGGAAAATACCTTCGATCAAAAAGTTCCCAAAATTCTTTTATAGGTAATGTATCTCTCTGTTCAGATGTGGTGACATACTCCCACCATTGAAGAGTTGCCCGCGACAACTTAAAGGTGGCTAAAAACTATTTCTGCACCTCACTACACTCAACCATACGATGGTGCCTCTGCATATTATTCTTCCATTGACTTGCAGCCCTTGCATCAACTCCCCCTGTAAACTCGGGAGGATGCCCCTTCCTAAAATCTTTCTTTACTCTCTCCCATAAAGACAATCCTAAATGAGGTCGAGCTGCTTGAACGGTAGATTGCTGTGCCATCGTAAAAACAGCAGCAGTTACTGCTTGTGCCACAATATTGGCAACTTCATCTGTAGTCATGTTCCTTTGAGGCATTTAGGGTTGCGCTCTCTCAGCCCCTTTTATTTGACCTGCTTGAACGACTTCCCTTCGGTGGCATCTGAAACAAGAATAATTGAATCAGAACGCCTTTCAAATATTTTCACATCGCAGAAGAAATATGGACGTAAGAATGTAACCGTCCTAACAATAAGGCTCTACATCAAGAAGGCTTACGGAAGATCGTAGTAACGCACACAGATCCTAAAGACACTAGAACCTGTTGCTCTGATACCATCTGTGACAACCCGCTTAAAATAATAACGGGTGGCCAGCCCTATACTACATTAAATCAGGTATCTCAGATGGCACAGTCCCAACATCAACTGACAATACTAAATAATATAAGGCTAACTACCCGAAATCATTAAAAGTGGATTGTCAAAAATTTTAAAACTTTTTATTTAACAACAACAACAAAACCAATAATGCGCATAACCAACAATATACATCCAACTATATTGAGTGAAATGTGCAAACTCCAATATATACAATAGTACATTACAATGTGCAGATAAAATACCCGAATATGATGTCGGGTAACAGACAATACAAATCTGAGAAATGAAATATAAACGTTTTAATCTACAACACTTGAATATAAACCTGATACACATACTGAATCCTAATCTAGAAGTACAAAAGATAGGTATCGGCTAAAGCAAAGTGCCGCAACAGTCCGCTACTGCCACAACTCCACGAATACAGGATAGATAAACATCAAGGCGTCCTTGCGGGGGAACACCTAAAGAAATACAATATAAACATGGAGGAGAAAATATAAACGGGTCAGAGGTCGAGTGGAAAAACATTTTATAGCAAGTGTATTAAAATGCATAATAATTATAAATGCATTATTACATGATTAAGGTGGAATCGAACTCTCCATAATAATTCAACTCACCTCTCATCTAAAGCGCGCACTAAACGTATACTTTAAGTGAAACCCAAATGAAGAGGATTCTAATTTAGGTAAGAGGATTCTAACTTAAACCCAAATGAAGTATTTAAGTGAAACCAACGAACCTATCTCCCAATCTACCTTTATCTGAATTCCATATGAAACATATACTTTAATTTAAATGTTATAGTTATCTTTATATTTGTTCATTTATTGAACATATAGAGTTACATAATCATTCTCATAATCAACGTCATCACAATACATCAACATTCATTTACTAGAATTTCATATATTCTAGTGATACCCTATTTGGCATGTAACCAATATATATATAATTATTATATATGAGTTAGTAGCATCACGAGTTAAGGACTAAACTCCTCTCGATTCTCAACACGGAACTGCGTTTCGTGCATGGGAATTCTCACCGAGGCGAAATCCAAACAAGGAACCCCCCCATTACACTACTCCTGACTGGATCGATCTTCGAGGCTCATTATGCCCTCAATGCATGATGCATGTAACCCAAATTATTATTTTCCAATTTTAATTAATTAATTAATATTCCCAATTCTCAACATGACACGGCGTTTCATGCGTGGGACGTCTCACCGAAGCAAAATCCAAACAAGGAACACCCCCCCCGGTTACACTACTCCTGGAAATGTCGATAGTCGGGATATGTGATATATATATATATAGATATAAATATGAGCATTAAGGACTAACTTATCCCCAATTTCCAACATTACACCGTGGTTCGTGCGTGGGACCTCTCGCCAAAGAGAAATCGAAACAAGGAACCCCCCGATACACTAATCCTGACAATGTTAGTCCTTGAGGTCCATTATGACCTCGATACCCAAGTACAAGCACAAGCAATAATAGCCATCCATCCGAGCTATAACTTGAAGGACGCAGGCTCACTTGCTATCATCTTCCAGAAGCCCATATACGTAGAAAACTGGGGCCACCTGGTGGGGTTCAACGACACCCACCTCGTGATCAACTCACGCACACGAAGACCCAGGAAGCGGTCATAGCTCCTAACCGGCAAGTGAGAACGACACATACCCACGACTTCTCACCCCCAAAATAAATAAATGTATATCACATAATAATCACGTGGACGACTATAACCTGGGGAATATCCACACCCGGCTCATCTAGCCAGGATGCTCACCCTCTACGCACGTACATTCCCAATGATAGCAAGGAGGGGGTATGCTTAACTATATGCATATATACCATCATATAAGGTATACGTACATCACCACTTCATATAAAGATATACCATCATATAAGGTATACCTGTCACATAGTTTTCATATTTACTATACGCTCTTAGGCGCAATAGAATCTACGTCATTATTTAGTATATTTCCCTCTTGATATACTAATCGTCAATTCTCACACATCTTCCCCACTTAGTATATACCATAATTTCTAATCGGTATTCCTCAAATTTAGTCAATATGACTCCAATAATTTCTTATAAGGGAAACTCTCTAAAAGTCTCCAAAACATACTCCAAATATCTCCTATAGAAGTTCCCAATCGATAACCTCAAACAAAACGGAAAGAAATTCTTCCTAGAAAAACTTCCCCTAAAAATCCCTGTTTCCGAATCGATTCGTGCCAATTCCAAAACGATTCGGCCCAACGAATCGATTCGGCCAGGAACGCGAATCGATTCCGATCATCAGACCTGGGAATCTGTCTCAGTCCGAATCGATTCGGTTGGGGTCCGAATCGATTCAATCACTCAGACTTGGGTACCTGCAACTTTCCGAATCGATTCGGTAAGGGGCCGAATCGATTCGGCCTACCAGAAGCCACGGAAATGGCTATTTTCCTTAAAAGCCAAAAATACCAAACCTCCATTTAAATTATAACTCGGATTTATTTAGACGAACCCAAAGTTTTCACATCTCCTCGAGTCCTTTAGATGTGCTAACACCCTATTTCGGAATCAACTAATATTCATCTCCAAATAATTTTAACCTCAATTTCTTACTAATGATTTTGATCTCGGACAGCTTTTCATAGAAAAATCATTATAAATCCAAAAAAAATTAGAAAAATACCCGGTCAACGTTCATGCGACCGTATCGAAAAGATCTATAATTTTTATTTTTTGATCAAGAGCCGAATCGATTCGCCTCATGGTGGAATCGATTTGGAAGTGACGTTTGTCACTATTCATCATCTTCTCCGAAATTCTAAAATTCATTTTAATCATTTTCCAGCCATTTTTATTCATCGCAGTCAAAAATATATCATCAATATTCATCCTAGAATACATATAAACTAATTTCTATCTTCAAATCTAAGATCTACATATCAAATCTAAGATTATACCCAAAAGTTAGGTTTTATTAAACTAAACCTAAAACCCAAAGATTCAATCCACAAATCATGTAATAAATGGTACACAACAATAATTTAGAAAGTTTAATCACTTGCCCCAAGTTCGTAAGGTCTAAATCCGCCTCTAGATCGCGAAATGGCCGGAGAATCTCCACTTTCTCTCTCTTTTCTCCTTCTTTCTTCATCTCTCTTTATTTATTTCTTTCTTTCTTTCTCTCTTTCTCTCTTAAGTGATAATGACTTCTCACGTGGCTTTTAAGCCTTAAATCCCAAGATACACATCTTTAAATGATAATACACACTTTAAATGACTCGGTGACTTTAATTCGAATCAAACGGTCCAAATTCATTTCGGAACCTAAATAGACCCCAAGTATAGTCATTTCGACTTTCTCGATCCTTCTGGACACTATGGTACCCTCAGAATCGAGATTCGACACTCTTTCGAACAACTTCAAATTTTGACCTCAATTGCCAATTTAATTAATCTCCAATTAAAATAATATTTATTTCTCCCAAAATAAATAAATTACCATCTCCAAGATCTCGGGTTGTTACATTGTTCGAAGAACACGTGAACTTTGAGGTTTTTGAAACTGCCCAATATTCTAAGGTCGGGTCTACCTCTTCGCTTTCGGCGTCATATATATCCTCCACATCCTTGATGTTTGCTTCATCATAAGCTAACACGACGTTAGCCATTCCCTTGGTGCAAATTTCTAAAGCTTCCTCATACTCCTCTCCTTCCCCTCTCTCTGCCTCTTTATCATAGGCCACCACATGACTAGCCCTATGTGCTGGTAGTGGGTTGTTGTTAATGTTTTGTGGGGGGATCTGTAATGTTCCCTCCTTCATGTACTTTTCAATGATTTTTCTTAGTGTGAAACAACTCTCTGTTGGATGCTGGATCTTCCGATAAATCTGACAATATTTAGGATCCGCCTTCGTTGCAGCATCGAGTTCTTCCATTGGAATGCCTTTTGGTTCATAAACTGTTCCCCCTTGGACCATCACATTATAAAAACTCATAGCCTCTTCTATCGTGCAAGGCAATGATGGTGGATCCTCCCTATCTCTTTCAAACTTCCTCTTGTTATTCCTCTTCGGTGTTTTGCCCCTATCTTCCCTCTTGGCGTACCCTACCCGTGGGGGCTGAGACCTTCCCCCCACGGGTTGCATCGACTGCCTGAACATCATGGGTGCTACCACCGGGTTTGGTCGCACCACCAAAGAGATGTTTCTCGCCGCTTTCAAGAATGCTGCAAAAGTCCCCTCGCGCGTCTCGTTGATAAGGTGGCAAATGTATTCAGGAAGTAGTCCTTCAGAACAAATCTGCAACAACTTGGACTCTTTGGCTTCTTCCATTGCATCGAGGGACCTTTTCTTGAACCTTCGAACATAGGCCACTACCTATTCCCCCGGTCTTTGCTTCTCCTTACCAAGTTGGGTCAAGGTGAACTCATCTTCTACCAGAAAGAATTTTTGGACAAACAATACATGCATCTCCTCCCATGTAGAAACACTATTCGGAGTCAAATAAGAGTACTAGGTGTA
This sequence comes from Sambucus nigra, assembly GCA_949130495.1. Classification (NCBI taxonomy): domain Eukaryota; kingdom Viridiplantae; phylum Streptophyta; class Magnoliopsida; order Dipsacales; family Adoxaceae; genus Sambucus; species Sambucus nigra. Next base: position 140,094,216 of record OX422221.1, on the reverse strand, counting down.
TGCCTTATCGGTTAGGGATTTGGAAAACTCCCTCAATCTAAGCTTTTTATCATTACAATGTGCTCTCAAGTGTTCAACAAAATGCTTAATGTGCTCCTTCGAGTTCCCACCTTTCCCTGTATATTTTTCAAAGATAGGGGGAATATAGTCCTTTGGGTAAGGCTCATCATTGTATTTTTGAGGATAAGGTTTTTGAAAGACATCATAAATTGAATCCACCTCGCCAGCGGATTTCGAGGAAGCTTGCATGAACTTTAACATCTCTTTCTTCATCTCTTTTCTCATTTCCTCCATGGGCGATGCTATCGGGGCAACTAGCGGCGGGGCCACGAGTTGAGTGCCCATTGTATCTGAAATGAATGTTACCGGTGGTGCCGTCGAAGCTCCTGAGGTTCCCACTGCTGGATTCATAATAGAGGGTACGCTTACTGGGATCGCTCCAGCAATACCTGCACCTGGTGGGGCCATTGGAGCTACTCTTGGTGTTACGAAAGCATTAGCCTCCAATCCTCCCAGCATAGTTGAAGCTACTGGGGTTTACACAACTCATAAAACTTGCTCATGAGGAGTGTAATTTGGGCGGGACCCAACCCCGCACTCGTGGAAGGTTGTGTCACCCCTAGAACACCTGACGCCGTCGAAACCGGAGGTATCTCTACTCGAGGGGCCCCATCCCTTAGGGCCGCCAGTTTTCTCGCAGACTGTTCTTTATTATGCTGGATATCATCAAAGTTGAGTCTTCTAGTAGCATTATCTTGCGCCATACTCCTTACCTAGAAGAATGCCTCCCCAACAGAGTCGCTAAATATAAGAGGGTACTTTAGATAAGATGGAGGCGTAACCCCTGTTTGAGTATGGTCATGATAAGTTAACTTGGTCAAAGCTTTGGGTTAATGATAGGACACACAAACATGAACCCAATGAAGATAAACTCAGTTTAAACTCACAAAACTCTCGTGTATAACTTAGGGTATAGTAATGAACCTTAGAAGTAACTTAGATAGAGGGAGAGAGAAGTAAGCACCCTAGATACACCCTGGTAGGACGGTAAAAACACCCCATACACCCTCAACAATCTCTGTCAAGTATTAAAAGCTTCGCAATAAATAACAATGGTGAGTGAATAAACCCTCTGGTTTTGCAATTACTCTCTCTCTTATGTGTATTTTTAGCAATAACTCCAGAGTTATCAAAAAGATCATGCTCTCCTTAGGGGTGGTTGAGGTCCTTAAATAGCCCTCCACATCCTCCCCGAGGCAACTCAGACATTAAATACATCCCTCATACTTTATGTCACAAACATTAAATACCTGATGCACTAGTTGTCTCCACGTCATAAACATTAAATTCCAAGACATGCCTTTTTCCTAACCACTGTGTGTCAGGGGGTTGTTGTCGCAGAGGTGGCTCACCAACTTCCTGACAACCCCAAATAGCACGCTGGTTTACTCAAGTGCATGTCTGACATTGTTTAGCTAGATAGTGACATCACCTACAATAGATGTAACATTAAGTAGAGGGTTATTTGGTTCACAACTCAATGCCCGATGGAACTCCAAGCTGCTCCACCCGAGGTTCCATGGTCAGGGTCCTTTAGTATTTTACCCGGTGTATCTAAGATGGTCAGGGCAAGCCCCAACGGTTCCTCACTTCTCAATCCTCCAAACCAGGACCCTCTAAAGTTCCCATGGTGAGGTCGTTTGATAAATCATGAAAGCTTTCCCAGGCCCTGCCAAACCTAGTCTCTCGCAAGTACCATTCGACCTCACACAGACTCATTATTATCGTTACATCATTACAATCGTTATAGCTCATAGCCAATATAAACAAAGATACAATATGACTAAGTAATCAAGAAAGATAAAGTATGAGTTGCCATGCCAAGCTACCACTCTTGAGCTGCCTTGCTGTCTAAATCCCAAATTTGCTAATGGGTGGATTATCCCTAATCTCAGGATTACCTCCAAGCCCCCTATACACAAGGATCAAGTAAGCGTGTGAAGACTTGAAGGCATCGATTATGTGAGAAAATATAAATTGACCTTATAAACAACCTATGTTGTTGTGGACATGTGTGGCTGGGTCGTTCGAGAATTTTTTTCATTGTGGGCTTTCCTCATACATCATCATGTTATGATTTACTTATTTTACTCTTACTTATACTCACCTAAATGTATGATTATGTCAAAACTAAATTGGTAAATTATTTTCCATTGTGTATGATTTTTTAAATTTGTGCAAGTTAATCAAAATTTATGAAAATAATATTTCATGGTGTTTTTCTATACAAAACCTAGGGCACTTAGCTTTGTTCAATTGGTATCAGAGCATATTAAAATAATTTGTTGTGTTAGCTCCCTGTTTTGCGCTTGTCTATGGTTTATATGGATTTTAACTGAGAGGGAAGTTTCGTTCCCGACCTCCATTATTTAACAGGTCAAACTATCCCCATTGGAAGGAACGGATAATATTTTTCTTTAAATCGTAAGATGATAACTTTTGGAACCCGGTTGAGTTTGGGTGATCTCCTCCAACTGGAGGTGGTTATCCTAAGGCGTATGCTTCTTGGACAATAACAAAAAAGAATGTATTGACTTTTAATTATAAGGTTATAAACGATATGATCGCGGAAGAATTTAAATGTGTTATGACTTGAGAGAGTGCAAAGGATGCTTAGGATATTTTATGATCCAATACGAGGGAACATATACTGTTAGAGTTTCCAAGTTAAAAAATATGATGATAAAGTTTGAGACAATTAAGATGTTAGAGAACGGCTCTTTTGATGAGTTTTATGCCAAGTTATAAAAAAAAAATCAATTCCTCATTCAATATAGGAGAGCTTATCCTTGAGACTAGATTGGTGCAAAAATCTTAAGGTCGTTGCGTGAAAGATTTAACGCCAATGTCACGATCCTAAATTCTCTAGGTGATGTCGACACTATGAGAGAAAATGTGATTGTATCCTCCAAAGAAAAAAGATGAAAAGAAGGGAATTTATCTCAAAGTTTGAAAATAGGATGTGTCTAATTTTAATAGTGATGATGAGCTTGATAATGAAAAGACTATTAGGTTCGCTAGGATGTTTAAGAAGTTTCTTAATCTTAGAGATACGAAGTGTTTTAAAACAAAACCTTAGAACTTTAATAACCTTGATAGAAATAAAAGGTATGGTCCTAAAAAGGTGTATGACTAGGACAAGTCTTTGAATGCTAAGGGTTTAGGCATTATTATCATAAGTGTTCGAAAAACTAAGGAACGAGGGCAAGAAACCTAAGGTATATAATACCACCCTTAGTGATAATGAGTCGAAAAAACAAATTGATTCCTCTGTAAATCGAAACTACACCACGTTAATGTCTAGTTATGTGGGCTTAAATAACGTGCGTTCCCCTGTTGAAGATAATCACGAGTATGGCGATTCTGAGGTTTAGTATTTAAGTTCCTAAGCTAGTGAGGAGATGAGTGGTAAAGAATAATAAGATGAGTAGGAGGTTAGTGAGATCCAAGTGGCATTTTGAGAGTTATATGTGCAGTCGTTGAAATTGAAAAAGGCCAACTTGCATTCAGAAAATAAGATAAAAGAACATGCCATAGGAAATGATGATGCTAAATTAAGAATCTCAAATACAACCTGCATGGTTTGATAGAGGTTTTGAAGAAAGTGATTCTTGAGTTTGAAGAGTTTAGGGGTTTTCTTGACTCTAAGATTATGGAGTTAGAAGAGAAATTGAGAGACTCAAGTAATATCAGATTTGAATTGGGGTCTAGGTAAAAAAAGTTGAATAAAATGTTAGGCACCATTCAAATCAAAGATGACAATTATGGGATTGTCTTAGATTATACTAATACATTCGCTGCTAAAGCCAAGACTAAGGTTTTGAGAGATTCAACCATTGCTATGGGCATTAGAAAAGGTCAACCTAAAGGTAATGTTTCTCGTGTCTACACTTATACACATTGTGGTAGAAAAGTTCACTTAAGGCGATTTTGTCATAATATTAGAAATGGTCCTCGGAAGTCTAAGATTGGTATAAAAAAAGGTTGACAAAACCCTAGATCATCATGTTACACCTAGGTGGGGTAGGAGATCTAATTTGGAGGCACTTATTAGTAGACTTGTTGATTCTTACATGCTATCATGCATGCTCTATCTTATGAGTGATTATGATTGCATATTTTTCATACACTAGCTTTTGTACTTCATGATATATATCCTTGTTAGTTTTATTATGTTTATCTTTTCGTATTTTAATTTTTCCTCGTTTGGGTCTTATTGAGAAAAATACAAAAATATTTTGTTTATCTTTTGAGTTTGTTTTCTTTTGGTGTCATAAAATATTTTAAAAACTCAATTTTTTTTGTTTATATGTACTTTATTTTACACATTTTGTTTGGTATATTGGTGTGTTCTAATCCTATTTCTTTCATGTATCAATGTGAATAGGGCTTTTGATTATGATTTTCAACGTTTAGGTTTGTTCTTAATCATGTTTGCATAAAGTCGTTCGAAATTTATTTGCATGATAGATTCACTTTTTATATGGCTCCGCTCACACTTTGTACAAGATCTTTTGGATTTTAACTTCATTTGTCACATGAGCTAAGTGACGTGTTCTCCCAACAATCTTATCAGATATATAAATTTTTTATTATAGGGGAGTCGTGCATGTAAAAACTATTGCCCGTAATTTCGATGCTTTAATAAAAATATGAGTTTGCACGAGAAAGGGATACGAAAAGAGAAATCTCATTTACATGAAAGGCAAATGTTAGCAAGAGCATAAATGATTGAGAGGCAATAAAGAATTATCAAGGCTAAAATTTTTACATTGATGCTTCAAAATATTAGATATCTTCAAAAGAAGAATAGGGATAAAATTATATAAAACTTTGAGGTTTTTTAATTGAAGATCACTTGGTTTGCATAATGAGTCCTAGTTGAGATTAATTATTTTGATGTTATTGATTCGAGAATCATCAAAATTTTTAGTCTAGTGTGCAATGTGTTTGTTTGTCCTTCGAGTTATTTGTTTGTCATGCGAGGTTAAATCAAATGTTGATGTATTATGGATGTCAAATAGAACTACTTGGACAATGTTGAGTGATTGGGTCATTTTCTCTCGTTTCTAGTTCACACCCTTCACTCTATACGACCTTGTTTAGACACAACAATACTATGAGAGTGTGTAAAGCTTATGTATTTGTGTCTTTTATAGTCGTTTATACTTATATATAGTTGTGCATCATTAGTATATTTGTGGTTATATAGATGGTATGCTTTATGTTTTGAGTCTTTGGATTTTCATTTAAACCATGTTTGCCTTATGCTTAATCCTTGATTTATATTGGGATGTGTTATGATCATGTTTGTATTTTATACTTAAATTCTTGCATCATAGTTGATATAAGTTGTTCGTAGTTTGGATTATTTATGCTTGTGTTGTTGCATTATTTTTCATTGCTTAGATATATGTACTTTATTTCCTTATGTTGACGTGTTTTAATATTATAGGGGAGATCTCATTTATCGTTGTGCAACTTATTCTTTATCTATTATATAACAAAAAGGGGGAGAAATGGTATCTTATCTCTTTTCATGTGGGGAAGATCTTTAGCTTAGGTAAAGATGTCCTTTATTAGTTAGAGATAGTTAGATAAGGGGGGATTCATATGCACTTTATATATTGTTATATTCTCTTTGCATTTGAAGGCGTGTTTAAGTGTGCAGGTTAGCAACAATGCAAAAAAGGTGTACACAAGATCAAAGCAACTCATATTTATGTTGCTCAAGCATTTGTACCTTTTTCCTTTGGGGGTTGGGTGTTGAGTCTTAGTTACATTCACGGCCCAGTAGAATTTTCATTTTTGAGTTTTGTCTCAGAATAGCCAACGGAGGAGATTTATAAGGATAAAATTTCGAATCAAGTCAATTTGTATGTATTGGATTAATTTCGTGTTTGGGTAAAACTGTTTTGAGTCATAGGTCAGGACTAAATTTTTTTTATCCTTCAAGCATGTGATATGTTATTGAAGATTGTTGTGGCCAAAGATAAAGCACCATGAGTATACATCATGTTTCGATTCGAGTTTCCTCATCATCATCTTAGGGTTCACAATGAGGTATGAATACATGTTTATCTTTGATCCCTCAATTTTGTATTGGGTGTTAGGATTTTATAAAAAAAAATTTAAAAGTTTTAAAATTATTTTATCCCTTTTAATATTTTTTTAGAAGAAAAATATATTTCTCGGGACTTCTTTAGAATGAGTTATAATATGTCATTCGAATGAAATATGGTACCTCATCAGAATATGTTCCAATGAACGTCGAACGGACAAAATTTGGCCTTCGTGGGAATGTTATTTTATAGTTCGTTGGATTCTTGTACAATAGAGATATTATATTTTGTTTGAGCGAGGTATAAAGTCATTCGAACAAGACAACATGTTTTCCAATGCAAACACATTTTAAGTAGGTTCAAATTGGTTTTGTAAACTGCTTATATCGTAGTGGACTAGTGTGGCTGGACCGTTCAAGGGTTTTTTCGTTGTGGGTTATTCTCCTACATCGTCTTGTTGTAATTTACATGTTTTACAATTGCTTATACTCAACTAGATCAATTCTTAGGTCCAGAATAAAATTAGAAAACTATTTTACATAACACTTATGGTATTTTAAATTGATATAAGTTAATTATCAATTATGAAAATAAAATTTGGTGGTATTTTTCTATACAAACCCTAGGGAACTAAGTTTTCCCAATATCGGGTTGAAGATAAGAGTAGAGAAAGGATCATGGTTTGAAATACCTTTCTCTGAAGGATTTTGTGGTCTTTCCCAGGGATGGGTATATTGTCCCCAAGAACTGGGGAGAAAAGTACTTCTTTGTGGGTGGTTCCTGGGCCACCACTAGTCTTAACAATCCAATGGGATGCCCCACTTTTTGGTGCCTCCCCCCAGCTCTAGTTGGGATTTTATCACCTTTCATGCTTTTGATTTAAGTTTTTGATATGTCCTTTCTATGAGTCATGCTAATCATTTTGCCTTATTTTCATTGGTTATTGAGCCGTCTGATGAGGATAGGGAGGAGACTGATAAGGCTTTGAGACTGGAATTCGCCTCTTTTGATACCTTTATAACAACCAAATGCCTTTTTAATAGTGGATTAGGACCTAATCCTAATCTTGTAACTTTGTGGGCCACCATTCTTCCCTAAATCTCATGACGAGGGAAGTGTTGGTGTTTGAGATCCCAAAGGCTTTTGAAGAAGATGATCAAACCTAGGGTGGAGCTAATTTTTCTATTATGGTTAACAGGACCATTCTATTAGACTCTGAAGAAGAAAGAGACCAACCAAGTAAGTGGTTGACCTTACCATTTTTTATTATTTTTTCTCCTTTGCCATGATTGTTCTGATGGCCAATTTTCTTTCCTATCTTATTACTGCAGTAAATAAATGGAACTAAAGAAGGATGATGAGGAGTTTTTATAAGGATATCTCAATCGAGGTTACTACTTGCATGGGGAAGAGGTCGTTAAGAAGTTAAAACTTGACACATGGGCAGATTCTGAGGTTGAGTTGTCCAAGGTTGCTAAAGAGGGACCTATAGTAAAAACCCTCCCCTTGATGCAAGCATCACTAGGGGAGTGTGTAACCCCTAGGGAATCTCAAGGATGTTTTTCTATTATAGGAGACATGCAAACCCTGGTCTCAGAGTAAAGGAAAAGAGAATGTTGCGTTTTTTGAAGAGGGGTGTTAAGACTCTTAGCCACTCAGAGGATTAGCCGCCGATGAGAGGTATTCCCGACCTCCTTCTATTAAGGATATGAACTCTTATGATTCCCTAGTGGATGCCCTACATTCAAGGGCCAAGATGACGTGCAGAGATGTTATGGACAATCCAAGGACCCATGAGACCTCTGTTAATGCTGAGGAGTTGATCCACCTATTAGGTAAGGTATCTTTAAAGTTACTCTATTTTTTAGTTCTTTTACATTCTTTGCCTATGTTCTTACATCTTCCTTATTTTCTTGTGGGATCATTACCTGACTGAGGGTCTAATAGATGATGTCCTTGATGGTAGCAAAGGGTGGAACATGTTATTGATATGGCGAAGGAATGAACCCTTACCCGGATGGAATTGGATTGGACCATTAATGTTATAAGGGTGGATACAAAAGTCCTTAGGAAGTAGAAGGAAGCTCTTAGTTCTTTGATCATTATTCTAGAGAAAGATAAACTCCTGTGTGCCAAGAATATGATGGGTAATGCTTCCATAATGGCTGCTGCAAGGGACTCCATGGCAGAGGTATATAAACTTCATGCCCTTATCTATATTGATATTTTTTAAATGGCAAAGAATCTTTTAAGCTGGAACACTGAGTTCAAAGGCTTACAGGACATATTTTTTAAGTGGAACTTTTAAAATAGCCAATTCTAGAGCTCATTAATGTAAAAGAGGAACTGACCTCCAAGGGTCAGGACCTTCAGAAAGAACGTTTTAGGATTTCCCTGGTTTATTCCTTTCTCAAGGGGAAATCCACTTTACTATTAAGAAAAATGTGGATGTCTATCTTGGGTATGGTCCCTTTAAGAAGTACTTCTTCCAGAATTATGGCTCTATATTTGATGCCTCCAAGACAAAGGTTTAGATGTTATTCCAAGAGCAGAACGTTCCTCACCTATTTTCTTAGGCCCCTAGGTTAGGTTGGGAGAGCTGAGATGATGAGATCAACCCTTGGAAACCTAAAGAATATGCATCTCCTTCTGCCACAAAGTGAAACTTCTATGGATCCCAAAGTCTCAAGGTTGATTGTCTCTTTTGAATGTTTTTTTATTTGAACCACTTATTGGTTATGGGCTGTTGGATGTAATTCCCCAATCTTCAGTTTTTAGTGAAAGTAGCTCTTGAATGGGAACGTGTTGATCTTCAGTATTTTACTTCATGCTTTCTTTAATTTTTACTTTTTTAAGGGATTTTATGCATTGCTTGAGATATATGAGGCCTGACCAGCAGGCGGTATACCCTTAGTCCATAAGATTCCTTAGTAAAGCAATATGAGTAGGGAATCCATTTTGTTGAAGTAGATCTAAGGTACTTAGGACCTCTACTTCACACTTCGCAGTTTGATAAAGTCAGGATTGTGGTTCTTATAGTGGGGGTGTCTAGCCTTAAAACCTTAGCATTTTGGATTCCTGTGATTCTGTGAGATTGAAAACCTATAAATTTTGTTCAAGTACATACCCCCCCCCCCCCCCCAAAAAAAAAAAAAAACAAAAACAAAATTGGGCTTAAATTCCCACAACTAAAACCCATAATGGGTCCTAAAGCCTTTTTAAAATTAATATTGAAATTTTGAAAAGTCCTTATAAGGGTCCAGAGACCCCGAAACTAGAGAAACTGAAACTTGTAGTCCCACAAAGGGTTTTAAGACCTATAAACTTAGAAAATATTTGAAATTATGATGTCATTGTAAGGGTCATAGACCTCCTTACTAAAAAGTTTTGTATTCTAAAGTCCTTGTAAGGGGTCTGAGACCTCTGGACTTAGAAAAAAATTGAAACCTAAAGTCCCACAAAGAGTTACAAGACCTCCAAACTTAGGAAATGTTTTTAATTTCGGAGTTCATGTAAGGGTCTAAGACCTTTGGGATAAAAAAATATCATCTAAAATCCTTGTAAGGGTTTAAAGCCTCTGGACTTAGAAAAAATTAAAACTTGAAGGCCCATAGAGGGTCTTAAGACCTACGAACTTAAGTAAACTTTAAAATTTATAAGTACTTGTAAGGGTGTGAGACCTCTATATTGAAGTGTTTTACAATCTAATGTCCTTGTAAGGGTCTGAGACCTCCGAACTTAGAAAAAAAATTGAGGATTTATTTTAAGGAAATGGATTGTTCATGGGATCTTAGACCTTATCCTTTTGGAATCTTGGATGAAAATCTCAATAATTCTTTTCATCATTTGACTATGAATTTTGGGTTGCATAAACCTATGGACTGTAGTCATTTTTGGGTCCTAAGACCATTGACTGTTAGTCTTAAACTAATGCTAAAATCCTTAAAACTCTTTTTTGGGCCTTTATGCCTAAGTTAAAGTTATGAATTCAGACCGAGGTCCTTGTATATATTATCATGCAAAATACATCGTGGGCAATAAAAGCTTCATTTCATTTTACTTGAGCACTGGCAATATATTTTGAGGTACTATACATTACAGGGATGAGGGAGTTTGGATCCCTCCATGTTCTTGAGGTAATGACAACCAGTTCTTGTTGCTTTAGTCACCACGTATGGCCTTCCCACTTGGAACCTAGATTCCCTTCACTGGGGTTTCTGGTGGCCAAAGTGACCTCCTTCAGGACATGGTGTTATACCTTGAATTCCCTGTGTTGGACTTTTTCATTGATGTACTAGGTTATTTTCCACTTTAGGCTACCATCCTAACTAGTGAAGATTCTATTTTTTTTGTTTAGTTTATCCAGGGACAATTTTAGGATTTCATCAACACCCCCTATCTCAAACTAAGATACACTAGGCCCATAGGATGCTTAGCAATTATTTACCCTATAGCTCCTTTGTTTTCTCCAGTCTTTCTTCAAACTTTGGAAGATTATCATGTTGGTGACTTCGACTTGGACATTGGACTGTGGGTGGCATGGAGATGAATAGTGGTTATTAATGCTATAGTCTGAGCAAAACTCCTTGAACACCGAATTATCAATCTACTTTCTGTTGTCTGAGATGATGTCCTTAGGAAGTCCAAAACTATAGACGATGTTCTTCCAAAATGAAGTTAGTGGTTTTCTTTAGAGTGATGGTGGCTAAAGGTTCAACTTCATCCCACTTAGTGAAGTAATCAATGACCACTATATAGAACTTATTTTGACCTTTGTTGAGAGGTAGGGGTCGTACCAAATCCATTCCCCATTGAATGAAGGCCTATGGACACGGTATCAGATCCATCTCCCCAGATGGATATTTTGGAACATAATAAAATCTTTGGCACTTGTCACAATGCTGCACTTGGTCCTCGTCTTCATTTCCTAATGTTAGCCATAAGTGCCCTTGTCCGAGGACCTTATAGGCTAAGGTTTTTGGGACTGTGTGGGCACACACACCCTTATAGTAGAGGTATTTAAAGATGTAACAGGCTTCTGACGGGCACTGGCATCTCTGAGGTGCTGAGCAATATTCATTTTTGTACAAGATTCCATTTTCTAGGTAAAATTGGGATGCGATACACTTCACCTTTTTCTCCCAAAGCTTCTCTTTAGGAAACTTACCATTTTCGAGGTAGCCTTTGAGAGGATTGGTCCATTCTGATCTCTGATCAATCTTTGTAATGTTGATCCGTAACTGTGTAATGATTAGCTGATCTAGAGTGACACCTAGGACCTCAGTGTGTATTTCATCTACTGACACCACACGTGTAAAGTGGTTCGCTTCGAAGTTCTCATCTTGGGGGAACTTTTTGATGAAAAGCTTAGGTATCCACTTGATGAGGTATTGCACAATTTCTAGGTACCCTTCTATCCTATCACCCTTGGCCTCCCAGACCTCAGCGGTCTGATTAACCACCAATTGAGAGTCATTGATAACCTCTACATGTTAATCTTTTAAATGGATGGGCAGGCCCACGCCTACTACTAAGGATTTATACTCTACTTAATTATTAGGATATTTAGACTCAAAGTGAAGTAAAAGAGAAATAATACCTTCTTTCAATGTCACTAAATGGATTTCATCCCTATTGGTTGAGCTATTTAAGGAGTCATCCAAGTAAAATATCCTTGTAAGAGATGTGTGACCTAATTTTTAGAACAAGGGATGCCTAGGATCTTGGGGGACCATTATAACCTTGGCCCAAAAACTTGCGGGGTGTTCTTTTAATTCCTATAGGTTGATAAACTCTGTAATGAAGCCCACCGAATCCTAAACTTTCACAACACTCAGAGGTAAATATCTGATTTGAAACTCTCCCATCTTTACAAACAATTTAACAAGCCTTCTTGAGGTATCAGGCTTGTGGAGGACATTTTGGATAGGTTAATTAGTCATAACCATGATAGAATGGGATTGGAAGTCGGGCTTCAATCATTTTGGTGAGATGATGAGGCAAAAATCCAAGTTTTTTATCCTCGAATATTTGCTCTCAACTCCTGGGAGGGCTCGACTAACATATTACATGGGGTATTTCACCCCCAAATTCTTCCCTGATGAGAGCAAAGCCAATGGGAGTGGGTGAAGTATCAAGGTACATATACATGTCTTCTCCTACAATCATTTAGGAGTGGAAATGTGTAGACTCTAGATACTTCTTGAGGTTATGGAAATACTCATCAATTTCACTAGTCCACTCAATAGAATTATAAGAGATGAATCGATTGAGGGAATCCACTCTCCCAGCCAAGCATTGGACCTCCTTCATAGTTCTTAGGGACTTCATATCCAGTAGAGATTGGATCTTCTCTAGATTAGCTTCAATTCCTTGTCTAGTGACCATGAACCCAATGATTTTGTCTCCCACCACCCCAAAAGCACATTGCTTCAGACTGTGGCTCATTTTGTTCCTTCAAAGAATGGTGAAGGTCTCTCTGAGGTTCTAGACATGGTACCGAGCCTCTAAGATATTGTCCAGCTTATCGTTGACATTGACCTCCATGGTATTACTAATGAGATCTTTGAAAATGGATTTTACCACTCTCTGATAAGTGGCGCCTATGTCCTCTAGTCCGGAAGTCATAACTTTATAACAATAGGTACCTTTATCTGTGATGAATAAGGTATATTTCTCATTGGTGAGGGCCATACTGATCAACTTATACCCAGAATAAGCATTCATTAAGCGACGAGCTCGTGACCTGTTGTAGAATCTACTAAGGTGTCAATCCAAAGCAGGGGATCACAATCCTTAGGGCACGCCTTGTTCAGGTTAGCGAAATCAACACACATTCTCTATTTTTTATTGGCTTTGGGCATAAATTCCCATTGGAGAGCCATTCTAGGTACTTGACTTCTCTGATGAAGTTGGAGTCCAAGAGCTTATCAACTAGCACTGTTCCTGTCTAGACTAAAGAACCACTTCTTTTATTAGATTGGTTTTTGATTATGATCCACGCTTAGGTGATGGACCATCACATCGCGGTCCATCCCTATCATGTCACAACGGCTACACAAGAAGACATCCTTATTTTCCCTTAAGAACTAGAAAATTTCTTCCCAGGGTGGGGGGGGGGGGGGGGGGGGTGAGGCCAGCCCCAATATGAAGTTCTTTAGTTGGATCCTTCGAATTGATAAAAACGATGATTAAAGCCTTTGTAGTCTCATTTATTTTTTATTTTTTCTCATTACGTGAAACTGGATTGACCACATTTAGCAATTCTATGATTGAGCCTTATATAGATAGCCCTCGTTGTTGTTATTATTCTCCTTTCGGGGGGTAAGCAATAACAGTGTTGGTTGAGATCTTTGAAGAAATCAATATGCGTTTATGAGAAAAAGGGACTTGTCATTTCCACATATGACACCAAAATGACGAATGTTAAAATCGTAAGTGATTTTAAAACCTTAGGTGCCCCCCTCTGGACCTCAGACGAATAAAAGAAGAGAAGTTTTAAGTGTGAGACAAAGGATTAAAGTGGTTCATACTTTGGAGGTTTAAGGGTTTAAGAGGGTATTATCATTATCATATCAAAGAGTACAAAATAAGCACGAATTCTTTCTTAGTCCTTGAAAATGTTGCATTTAATATTTATTCCAACTTAATATTAAAAATAATATTTAGTTCACGGATAGGGATATTAACTATGTCATTATCCGTGCATTAAAGTGTGATACAAATTGTGATATTAACTAATATCACAATCCTTTTACTAACAAACGTTAACTAGTTAATGAAATTATTTGCATACTAATGTCAATAAATGTCTCTATCATGGATTAAAAAATATTTTAAAGAATATATGGAATTAGAAATTAAATGAAAAGTCAATTATGGTATTTTTTCTTCTTCTAAATTTCCCTCGAAACAAATGCATAATATTACATTTTATGAAAATACGTTTTATTGATGAAGCAACATTGACTTGTACTCTATATTACTTCTTTCGTCCCAAATTAATAATTGTCTTGTGAAAGTCAAAAGTTTTAAGAATTATTTTTATTTCCAAAATTTATCCTCCTGAAAATCATGAATGCCTTTGAATGCAAGACATGCACTTGAATCAATGTCCTCTCATGAGTATTGTTCGAATAGGTAACTTGTAATCTCGCTTGGTTTTATATACTATTTTTTAAAACACTACTATTAATGTGGGGCGGACCGAAAAGAAAAGAATGACTATTAATTTAGGATGAACAAAGTTATAAATAAGGTATTGTTAAATGAACACCAAGTAATTACTTCAAAAAAGTAGTATAAAAAATTCAAAAGTATCACAAAATGTCCTCACATATCATTATGGAGGGCTAATGCACTAACGAGGAGTGCATTTAGTCATATCTACAAGAAATCCTACTCTAATAATTATTGTAGGTTCTTCTTCTTCTTCCTATTATTATTATTATTATTATTATTATTATTATTATTATTATTATTATTATTATTATTATTATTATTATTATTATTATTATTATTATTATTATTATTATTATTATTATTATTATTATTATTATTATTATTATTATTATTGTTATTATTATTATTATTATTATTATTATTATTATTATTATTATTATTATATCTTTTTGGAGCGTTAAAATATTTATTTAAAGCAGATTGTTAAATATTGGATCATCCAACTCTAAACCATTTGATAATGGGTGGAGGGGCACATGATCTTATATATTGTGGTGAAAGACTTTAAATTTTCAATGTGGAACTTTATATCTCAACAAGCCCCCTCACGTGTGGCGTCACTTGAGCCTAGTACGTGGATATATTTATATTGGGTGACGAGGCATTGCTCTTACGGGGTGGGCTTGATAGAAAAATAGAGAGGTAGGTGTTTTTTACAGAGAAAGTCAATGGATTTATAATAGGTATTGGGTGAGGGTAACATTGTCTAACTTGTTGTGTTTTTAAAAAAAAAATGACTTGGTTCATTTAAAAAATTTAATAGGATTTTATGCATGTTTAAGAAAATAAATAGTACTATTCCATAAATATGCCATACAAAAATATTGAACTAAGTTAAATTTATATTTAGGCCTACATCAAAATTTAACCAAATCAACAGCATTTAAAAACTTTTGACCAAAAAAAATATCAATGAAATCACATGTAATCCAGATTTACAAAGTTAAGGATTCTGAATTGGTTTAATTTTTAAATTACCCTGGACAATCTATAACCCTCATTAGTATATGATTTATTTTGGGGTATGTCTATATTGAGATATAAAATCTCGCATGGAAAAATTAGAGCCTTGCACCAAATTATATAACATCCTCGGTGCCCTCCACCCATTATTAATTAATTTTGGATTGGATGCTCTAGTATTTAACATGGTATCAAAGAAGGCTAGTTAAGATGTATCTGTTCATTTGAAATAAGAATCATGTTTTGAGAATGTCTTATATTTACGGTTAAATATGTTGAATACCATGTCGATCAATTAAACCTACTAATAATTTCGGAGAGTTGGGTATGATCACTAAGTACCGGAGTTAAGGTTCAAGTACAATTAAACAACTCATAGCTTAGATATTAACTGATATGTATGTAATATATTTAAACCAAATATAAAGCGTTTGATTCTTATTTCAAAATAAACTGACACATCTTTACTTAGAAGGAAAGATCATATATAGTTTTAAGAATAAAACCCCGACAATCTCCCACACAATCTTAAAACCCTGTATCTAACTCCCGACCCATATACACGGTAGTTTGTTTCGCATTGGTTGAACGACTACTCGGGGTGTTACCCAATAAAACCTTTTGATAAAGTTATCATTTACTACGCCCGATCTCTCAAACTAGGTGAAACCTACAGTCAATGTGCTCAATACTTTTGTGGTTTACGATTTCTCTCAAACTTGGTATCACTACAAACAATAAAATTGTAATAGTTAATTTCACTTGAAGTAAGCTTACCTAAGTTACATTGTAATTAATCGAGTCATTTAGTCATTTTAGTTACCTTCGAAGTGATAACTATTTCGGCCTCCATGGTGGAGTCAACACTACAAATTTCTTCATTCTCCTCAATTGTATATATCAAACTCCTTGGGTAATCACATATTCAGAGGTAGAAAATTTGGAATCCTTATATGAATGAACGCCTCAGTCTTTGTTCCTAAAAGGTACAAGAGTGTTAGAATTGAATCTATTGACCATGTCGAAGGTATAATTGATTTTGATCTGTACCCACAATATATATAATTCATGAGGTTGTCCATGCAAATCATTAAGTATATTGCTTGTTCCTTCGATCTAACCAAGTGTCCAAAGACATTGATTCCCATATATAATGGTTACATGCATGGAAATAACTCTTTTCATAGAATCCCGATGCTAGCCCTGCATATACAATATTAATATAATCGTCTTGGGATAAACCCAACATCCTTCGCAATCGATCTAGAAAAATCGTGATCATATATATGTTCGTGGCTTGTCGTAAGTAGTCTATATCGAATATCCGAACAACCACACTCTTATCTAAGACAATAATCGCACCTCGTTCCCAATTTAGTATGTATTATCCATAAATTGTACTTTAGAAATACCACCACCTTTTCGTCATGCCGCTTATACTAACAAACATTATTCGGGCTTTGATCACTATCAGAAGTTGATTTCCTTATCAAATCGAATGACCCAAAACCTTGATGTTAGATTATATACGAAAAATGTATCTCATAATCTTGCATCATTTTCCTTTGCCCACTTCTTATTATGTACTTGTTAACACATTTATTCAGGACCATAGTCTTGACGTTAAAAGAATCCCCACAGACATTAGTGTGACACCCCGACTAATTAAATACCGGGTAGCTACTCCTTTATTCAAATTAATACAAAATGTCAAGTTAGTTCAGTTCATAACATTACTATCGAAAATATTTTTTTTAAACAATTACTAGCCACCTAATAATTAAAAAGTGAGTTGTCAAATTTTATTTAAATTGGATTAACATGCAACCAATTAAATTATTAACTAATGATACCACAATCACATCACAGTCACAACATAATATAAATGGAATAATAAATGAGTCTGGAGTAACACTCCTCTGAATAATCCAAATACTGAATAAAACCAAATACAAAGTCTGAATAATTAATTAAATAATCTCCAAAACTGAAATGGAAACTGAAAGTATGATAATGTTGTCTTTTAAAAAAAAGGGGCGACATGACCTAACAGATGGATGAATCTGAAATAGAATCAATGTAGAATGTGGAGGCGTCTACTATCGAGGTCCTGTAACTTTCACATCAGCTACAACACGTCACTGAAATGGAACTCCTATGCTTGGCGTCCCTGTGGCTGGGCACCTAAAAGGTTTTTCAGCAAAAATAGATTTGAAAGCAAACAGGTCAGAGCCCGATGTGAAAACAATTTAAAATATAGAAAATGTTTAATTGCATTAAACATTGAATATTAAATACATGTTAGTTATGTTCTCTCACATGATTTTCTCTCCTCTCAGCTAGTGTGCATGCCTAATGTATATCCGTAACCTGTCCTAGTTATGTCGTTAACTATCTAGTCTGTACCACTTCCTCTCCTCACATTCTAATATTGGGGTTTATTCAAGACATTTTAATATAGCCTGCGTGTATCTAACCTTTTTATTTCCCAAATTAATTTATAATAATTTTTAGAGGAAATTCTCATTTTTAATCCTTCTCAAAATGTCTCAAGTACTCACATTCACTTTAACAAAGAATCTATTACAATTACAAGTATATTAATATCAACATAAATATACAATTAGGGCACCACTAGGCTAAGCTGCGGTGCACACATACTTTGCTATCTAATCTTGGTGCATCACGTACATAAGGACAACGAGTTTCGAATCTCTTAAGAACCGTTTTAATAAGCAAAATCACACATATTGGAGGCGAACATAGTTCACATACCCATGGGTCATGCACATACCTACGCTCCTATGGTCAGCTGACTTATTAACTCAAAAATAAGTCATTCACAACCTTATGTCCTTAAGGTACCAATTTTAATCCCCCCATAGGCACACGAAGATTAGATGGCCCTATTTCCAAAGCCGACCTCCCATGATAGCAAGTATGGTAGGTATGTCATACACATAATAATCCATATACTAAGAATTTACACAACTTAGATAGATTATAATATTTTTAAAGGTATGTTCTCAATACCTATACCGTTACTCCAATTAGTACATTTTTATACTTCCGAATAATATATACTATAATCCACCGATACGTCTCACATCGTATAGTTTCGAGTACTTAAATCTAACCAAAGAGGTTACTACTTCTCCTATTATTCTCACATATTATTTCAGTATTCTTAACTCCTTATTTATGTCCCAAATCCTAACTTATTACTCCTAAGGGTTTAAATTATGCTCTCACATCTTAACATATACAATTACTCGTCGGACACTCGAGAATTCAATGCGACAATTCAACCCAATTCTAATGTATTTCGGTTTCAAATATAATACCCTACTGGTCTTCTTGAAGTCCTAATGCACTCACATAATCCCCAACTACAACATTCGATGGCCAAAAACACTTAAAATCAAAAAGGGAAAATCAACCTTTCTGGGGGGATCGATCGATCGATCCTGATCGCTGATCGATCGATCGACCTATGAATGTCGATCGATCGATCATACCAGTTGAGGCTACGGAGTTCTTCATTTTTTAGTCCCAGATTTATCCCAAAACCTCATTTCAAGATGTTAAATTCTAATATAATCATATAGGACCATCATACAACCTAAATACATGATTTCTAACGTCTCAAAACCTTTAAACAATCATCAATTAGTCTTATTTGGATCAAATCTTCATAAAAACCCTAGTTTTTCTATTTTCTTCAAGAACCATAATATTTCTCTTCTTAAATCCATTTTTTAGTTCATCAAGGGTTATGTTTTGGTTACTGAAATTCATCCAGAACTAATCTACATGCAATTCCTATCAAAGATTTAGGGTTCTACTCCAAATTCACGAGTTTTCATCATCTTTCAAGGCTATTAACCAACCCTACACTAGCATGGAAGAATTATTCGTTGAAAATTAATGAAACCAAATCACTTGCCTTAGTATTAATGTCCAGATCTGCTGGTGATGACAAAGGTTGGTTCTTTCCTCCTCTCCGGTCACAATTCCGTCGAAAGTGGTGGTGGTGGGTGGTGGTTATGGCTTGAAAGCCTTCTCTAACCTCTCCTCTATCTCACGTAGCCCACTTCTTACTTTTTGGCTGATAATGGACCTAATGGCCTAAACAATCAGAATTAAATAAAACCTAAAATTCATGGGTCTAATTTTCTTAAAATCTAAAATGACTAAAATACCCTCCCGGGTTGCCGGTTTGGCCTAAAAATGCCCCGAGACCCAAACTAAACCCCCGTCTAGTGTTTTCTGACTATATCGACCCCTCCGGACACGGCGCACTCAAAATGACCATACGGATGGTAAATTTATAATTTACTTTTTAATCTAATTAAATTGATTCCTGACGTGACTAACACGCGCGTCCCAACTTAAATTCTGGAATTATCGTATTTATGACTCGCGATAATTTTAATAATTTTAATAATCATATATTATCATATATACTCAGTAATACTCAATATTATCATCATAATCAAATACCAACTCATGTCTCGCTAGTATTTAAATTCGGAATAATTTCCAATTAATTCCCATTTAATTTAATTAATCCCATTAAATAAAAATCAATAAAATTACGGGGTATTACATTTATCATATATGACACCCTATAAAATTTAAAATAGATTAATAAGGTCCAAATTAAATTAAAATTGGACTCTTAACAATTGTGTAACATTCTAAGCATAACTAAAAGTAGAACTAGAACATAATATAAATAAATATAACATCAGTGAACCCCATCATCACCAATACCAAGACAAGTACAATAATAGAACCATCACGTGCTAGAACTTCCTCATAAAACAACCCATACTGAAATTGAACAACAAATATTAACTTTATCCAACTTAACATTAGTCGAATAAAAAAATAAATAAATATGTATAGGTTGAGCATGAAGGCTCGACATGTACATCCTAGATGATCAACAACTGGAAGTAGATAAAAATTGGATTAGGGGTGAGGTTGCAACGGTGGCCCATGCCCTGAAAAATGGAAAATAAACAACATTAAGAGAAAGCCTACTCAGTATAAGAATATTACTATGTTGGGACTATAATATAATTACACATATTCCTCTAGTCCTTTAGTATCTTTTAAATTTGACCAACCTCACTAATCTTGGATATCGCATGCCTCCAATCCCAGACCTAAGTGTATCCCATGATTACATTTTATTCATC
The DNA here is from genome assembly GCA_949130495.1 of Sambucus nigra. NCBI lineage: Eukaryota > Viridiplantae > Streptophyta > Magnoliopsida > Dipsacales > Adoxaceae > Sambucus > Sambucus nigra. The sequence goes on along the minus strand of OX422221.1, from coordinate 140,073,683 downwards.
TCTACTGAATATTAATAAAAAATCATTCTGTACATCTCAGGTATATATCAAATCAGTGAACATTTCTTTTCATGTATATCCATATATACAGTTCATATCAAGTATACTCTAATTGACTACCGGAGTACTGAAGTGGCACCTTTGCATGACCCAGGGTAGAGCCCATCGTAATATACTGGGATACCAAAGGGGCATTATCACCCGACCTAGGGTATAACCCATAATTTTCTGATGAAGTACCGAAGATGCTCCGTCCCATGACCCATAAATACTTATATCTGCTATGTTGTACATAATACACAAGACATGTGAACCCACTCAAAAATATTATAAGATCCCTAGAATTAAATCTTTTAGAAGTTTGATTCAGATCAATTATTAACTCAATTAATACCAAGGGATTTTTATTGATTTACAATATTAGACAATATCATAACCATTCTAGTTCAATTCTAATCAAATTATACAAATAATTCTACTAATTTCATATTATATCATTACCAACGCTAATGACCTAGTTAGTTAATTAATTTATTTCAAATTTAAGATTAAATAATATAGTTTTAAAATCAAATACTATGAGGACATGTTTTATAAATGTCTGGGTTAGTATCTAGGCTTTTCAGTTTTATCCTAGATCTCAGCATGAATGTTGTATACTTCTACTGTCGGCTCGTCTCAGCACGGCCACCGCTTAAAATCCTTCATCCGAATTCTCTATTTCACGTGCCCATCATCACCAACATGGTGCGTCGTTCTCAGTATCACCGTGCTTAGTATCTACATCATGTGTTCGTGTAATCTTGTGTTCGTGGTACTGCTTTTCGGATTCATAAGCCTTCATATTCAGGAAAAACTTTCTGGCCGGACCGATCCGTTTAAGAAAATAATCAAACCAATCCAGTTGGTATTTTTATATGGGAAAAACCTTATGTTTGGACCAATCTGATAATGAAGAAAATTGAACCGATTCGGATGGCGAACCAATCAAATGATCCTTTCCGGACCGGTCCGACGATTCAGAAAAATCCAGCGCATTAGATTTGTTTGAGTATCTATAAATTCCATCTTCGGATCTTGTTTTGTTCAAGACTTTGAGGGAACACTTTATAGACCTAATACGTCAAGTCTTTATATGTTTCAAGCCCAAACACCTTGAGATTCACCTAACACTCATAATCATATGTGTGAATCATCCTAAACCCTATCATACCCATTCGTGGAGCATCTTGTGTGGAGAACAAAGGTCTCTACACTACTGAACTTGGAGCATCTTGAGGGAGCTCTTGCTGACGACAACGAACCGGTGCTTGAGGTTCTTCTATTGACAAACTATATTTCATTATGTATGTAAGTGTTTACAAATCACATTGAAATAAAACGGTTTTGCCCCTTTGGGGGATTTTTCCTCATTTGATGTGTGTGATTGATCCTTGCTTGTTGTGAATATGTTGAATGTTTAATCAATCACCTTTAGATGCATGACTTTGGTGTGTGTTTAAATCTGGATAATTAAAAATTTGATTTAATTAAACTAGTTTATCAGGTTGAACAAAAAGCGCACTCTCAAATTGGTATCAGAGTCAATTACACAATTTCACCATGTAATTTTTCGCAAAGTCTTTTTTCTTCTGAATATCATTGTCTTTAAAAATAATTTCTTGAAAAGGTGTTGTTCAAATGGAAAAATCATTTAATAAAATTCCAGTTTTTGACGGGTCTAACTATGCATACTAGAAAGCCCGTATGAAATCTGCCCTTAAAGCCATTAATGAACGTGTGTGGTTTCTTTTTTAAAATGTATGGACACCTCCCCCTGTCACTGTTGAAAACGTGAAAAGTTTAAAATATATGGCTCAATGGATCGAGGATGAATTTAAATGGTCCACGTATAGTTCTAAAGGTCTTAGTGCCATTTCGGGATCCGTCACTCCTGATGAGTTTCGACGCATTATTGACGTTCACCACGTCTAAAGAAGCATGGGATGTTCTTCAACTTACCCATGAAGGAACGAACGCTGTTAAAGAATCTAAATTACAGAACCAAACTATACAGTTTGAGACTATAACTATGATTGAGACTGAATGTTTTGATGATTTCTATGCACGATTGTCCGATATAGTTAACACTAGTTTCAACCTTGGTGATCACATTCCTAATGCACGTGTAGTTAAGAAAATCTTACGTTCTTTACCTAAGAGGTTTATCCCCAAAGTCATTGTGTTAAATTATTTAGGACATTGGAACACACTTAAATTAGAAGAATTAGTATGTGATCTTCAAACCTATGAAATAGATATGTTTCCTAAAGTTGTTAAAGCAAAAGATAAAGGGATATCTCTTAAAGCCCAAGCCAAAAAGAATTTTGAGTCAGCTAGGAGGAGGGTAGAATCGTCTAAATGGAGTGAGGAAAATTCATCAGATTCTGATTTCGACTTCGATTTAGATGATTTGGCTTTGTTTGCGCAGAATTTTAAGAAATTTCGTAAGTTTAAAAATAGTGGCCAGTTTAATGATAAAAAGAATTTGAGAAAAAAAAGTCAAGAATATTGAAAAAGAAAAGAAAGACACACCCAAGAGAAATGAAGATAGATTCTATGAGTGTGACGGTAAGGGTCATACAGATTTTGAGTGTGCTACAAGGCTGAATAGAATAGTCAAAGAAAAAGGCAAAGGTATTCTTAATGCTACCCTGAGTTAAGATAGCAAAGTCGAGTTGGTGGATTTAGGAGAAGAATCACTGCATGAGTGAAACTTCACCACATTCATGGATATCCATGTAAGAGGTTCTGATACAACTAACGACGAAGAGGATGCCTCTTCGCATGGATACCTCGACACTGAGAGTGAGAGAGAGGATGCAGGGAGTGAAAGAGAGAGTCACCTTAGTCGTGCTTATGCTGGTTTATATGATGAATCATTTAAAACCAAAAAGAGTAATAAATGTTTAGTTATTTGGATTGCAATATTAGAGAAAGAGTTAGGAGAGATGAGAGAGAGTGAGTCCTCCTTGTGTACCACTTTGAGAGAGAGAGAAAGAGATAGATAGATAGATAGATAGAGAGAGATTCTATTTGGAGAGAGAGAAGTATTTTGAGAAAGTAAAAGGGGACTTAACAAAGCAAATGGCTAATCTAACGAGAGACCTATGTGGATCCAAAGAGACTCGAAAGATTCTGAAAGCCCATGTTTCCCAACTCACTCACGATCTTTAGAGAACACGGGAAGTCAAGGTTTAAATTGAGGAAAGATCTAGAAAGATGTGAAAGATGCTCCTCGCCCCTGCTTTGGGATTTGGTGAGAGGCCTGGAATTGGGTTTGATGTTGCGACCAGTTCACAAATTTCACCTAGACCAGTTCCTGAGTTTACGATGAATCCATATGGTCATCCTCCAAAATTTAAGAAAGTTGTTCGATCAAGAAAAGTAAATCGAGGTAAGCCTCAAACAGTGTACTTTTGTACTTATTATAAGAGGAAAGTCCACCTGAGAGAGTTTTGATATAGTGTGGGGTCGGACATGACATACTTATGGTTTAACACACCCTATGATTAATCTTACGAGACTGAGAAAGAAAGTTGAGTTTTTCATCGCTACTTCTCAGAGTTTAATGGGAGAATTCCAACACTTATCTAGACCGTTTGTGGATACTACCGACTTTGCGACTAGAACCACCAGCAATAAGGGAAAATAAAAGGTTACCTCCACTTGGGTACCTAATAATGACAAGAAATCTTTTACTCCTTATGTTTCTCTGAAAGCTCAGAATACCTCACAGTGGTATTTTGACAATGAATGTTCTAGACACATGACTAGTGACGTTTCGTTTTTTACCTCCTTAGTGGATCGCAAGGCACTTTTGGTAATGGGAGTATGTCTAGAATTGTAGGATGAGGTACTATAGAGATACCAGGGTTTCCTAAGCTAGAGAATATTTTGTACATCAAAGGTTTGAAGGCAAACCTTCTCAGCATTAGCCAGCTGTGCGATGCTGACTTTGCAGTTAAGTTTAACCAGTATGCTTGTAATGTTTATGATCAAGCCGATAAACTTGTATTAAAACGAATGAGGAAAAAATATAATTGCTATGGGATAATGCCCAAGTCTTCATTTATCTGCAATAGCGCTACGATCACTCCTATGGATCTATGGCATTAATGTCTAGGTCATGTGAACTTTAGAGATTTTGATCGATTAATAAAAGAGGACCTAGTGCGTGGATTACTATCCCTTAGAAGACTAACTTCCACAGTGCGTGGACCCTGTCAGTTGGGAAAGTAAATTCGTATCCCCACAGGAAGTTGAATTCCATTACCACCTCCAAGGTACTTGAGTTGATTCACATGGATATTATGGGTCCTACTCATATAGAAAGTCTGGGTGTTAAGATGTATATCCTTATGATGGTGGATGATTTCTCCAGATACTCCGTAGTAGATTTTCTGAGGGAGAAATCAGATATTATAGAGTTCCTAACAACAAAGTGCCGTTTCCTGCAAAACCAACACGGTGTCACTACCATTAGAATGCATAGTGATAACGACACTAAATTTACGGAACTTAAAGTATATCTTTACTGTGATAGGATTAGGATCAAACATGAATTTTTGACCGTAAAGACCCCTCGACAAAATGGGATCATTGAGAGGAAGAATCGAACGATTCAGGAAATGACTAGATCTATACTTCTTGGTTATAAATTTTCTAGGAGATTTTAGGCAGAGGCGGTGTCTACCGCATGCCATACGATGAATAGGGTTTACTTGCATCTACACACACTTCAGATGCCTTATAAATTGTGGATTGGAAAGAAGCCCAACCTAGCATATTTTCGTATTTTGGGGAGTAAATGCTATATACTACGGGATAGAGATCAATTAGGAATGTTTGACTCCTGGAGTGACGAGGGAATACTGTTAGGATATTCATCGAACAGGAGAGCGTATTGGGTTTTTAACCTGAATAGCTCCAAGGTTATGGATTCAATTAACATCACTGTACAAGATGATGAACCTCCGGCGTTAATTGACCCCAGTCGTTTATGTGAGGATGAAGACCTTTCTGGTAATGATCCCCTTATGCTTCACACACCCAAGGTGGACCCTACTCCTGTCGTAGGGGACACACCTACTTGGTTTCACTAGAGTCATGACCCTACTACCATTTTAGGAGATCTCACCTTAGGGGTAAAGACTCGTGCCCAACTTGAGAACGTTGTTAGCCATGTCTGCTACACGTCCAAAGTCGAGCCCAAAACCTAAAAAGAAGCACTCAAGGATGAACACTGAATGTCTGCTATGCATGATGGGTTGCTTCAGTTTATAAATAACGATGTCTGGGAACTTATCCCCCGACCTAGTGAGACTAACGTGATTGGAACCAAGTGGATTTTAAAAATAAAATGGTTAAAAACGGTATGATTATCCGTAACAAGGCTAGGTTGGTCGCTTAAGGCTACACACAGATTGAGGGTGTAGACTTTGAGGAGACATTTACTCTTGTTGCGAGTCTTGAGTCGGTTCTCTTATTACTCGCCATCACATGTCATCTGAGCTTTAAGTTATATTAGACAGATGTCACGAGTGGCTTTTTGAATGGTATTCTATAGGAGGAAGTATACGTGGAACTACCAAAAGGGTTTAAAGATCCTAAGAATTTAGGACACGTTTATTATCTAAGAAAAGTCCTGTATGGTTTGAAATAAGCACCCTGTGCTTGGTACGAGAGGCTTACTTACTATCTCTTAGTCTATGGCTTCAAGAGAGGGGGAGTCGATCAGACGCTGTTTGTCTGGAGAGATGATGGTGCTATTTTGGTAACCCAGGTCTATGTGGATGACATAGTCTTTGGATCCACATGCTCCCAGCATGCTCACAAATTGAAAGAGGAGATGAAGAGCGAGTTTGATTGAGCATGGATGGGGAGCTTACATTATTCCTTGGTCTCCAGGTTTATCAGTTAGAGGATGGGATGTTAATCTTCCAATCCAAGTATGCTAGAGACCTCGTGAAGAAATTTGGTTTGGAATCCACTAAGCACGCACGTACACCTATGAGTACATCTACAAAGCTTTGTAAGGACACTCCAGGCAAGGAAATTGAGAAAACCTTGTATCAGAGGAAGATAGGCAGTCTTGTCTACCTGATTGCTGGACGTCTCGACATTGCCTTTAGTGTTGGAGTCTGTGCGGGATATTAAGCATCCCTTAAAGAGTCACACTTACTCACTCTCAAATGTATTATCAAATACGTGAGTGGGAATCTTTCTTACGACATTTGATATTCCTTTGATACCAATGATCGACTGTTCGCCTATTCGGATGCCGATTGGGATGGGGATGCAGATGGTTGTAGGAGAACCACTGATGGGTGTTTCTATTTTGGTTCTTCTCTTGTCTCTTGGTTGAGCAAGAAGAAAAACTCCATCTCTTGATCAACTACATAGGCTGTGTATATAGCTACCGAAAGTTGTTGCACACAATTTCTATGGATAAAGCAGATGCTGTAGGATTATAGGATATCACAGGACACCATGACCATTTCCTGTGACAACACGAGCACATATCTCGCAATCATGTCCAGCACTCACGCCTAAAACACATTAGGATACGGGAGCACTTTATCCATGATCTTGTAGAGGAAATGGTCATATCCTTGAGTTTTGTATCTATCAACCTTCAGTTAGTCGATATTTTCACAAAGCCCTTTAGATGCCCTTAGATTCGAGAGTCGTAAAAATTCTTTAGCAATTTACACAGTTCAGTGAGGGGTTGTCACCATGTGTAGAGTAGAATGTATTTTTTTTATGTTAATATCATCTGATTCCTATTTCTATATTGTTTTATTTGCATCATTTTTTGTTTGATCTTTATTTTTTAAATTGAAAAATCCAAGAAGAAGCCATATGTATTTTCCTACTCAACCCCTTTGAGCCTTAATATTGACCTTTCGTTTCAAAACCCTAAATCCCATAACTAACTCCACATTAGAGTTATATATATTTGTTTGGAATGATGCTCGGGATTGAATTGTGTTATTGTTATGTGGTTGTAATTAAGCGTGTGAGAGTGAAAAAAAGTGAAGAAAAGAGAGAAGTGAAAAAAAAGAAAAATATGAGAAAAGAAGAAAAGAAAGCGAAAGTTTGTATATATATATATATATATATATTTATATGTAGTGCTTAATAATCCTTGCCGCTCTCCAATTTCATATCTAATGCCTGTTATGGAAATCATTTTCCAATTTTGAATTGCCCACAATTTTTCATTATCCCAAGTTTTTCATACCCATACACCTTTGAATCCATACATATTCCTCTCATTTCTTAACCCTAACCCAATCCTATATTATAACCCTAAAGTCCTATATGATCCTAGGGTTAAATAAATTTTGTGAAAATACATTTCCCCTCTAATGATGATATCTTTCATTGAGATTACATGTATTTCATTTTATATACAACGTTCTTTATTAGTGACATATGCTTGGCCTCATTTCCATTTTCGTTTACTCTTTATTCCCATATGTCCGGTGTATTACCTCCCATTCATAGTGATTTCACTTGTTGAGTGTATACACATGTGAGGATTGGCATATATGAATGCTTTATCTTATCCAATTTAAAAAAGTTTTTCCAAATCATACTTTTCATCTGCTCTCTTTTCCTCGCACTTTTAAGGTTTGCATTCTATGAAGTTTGTTCTATAATGTTAATAACACAGACTTTTGTGTGAATTCATTAACTATGATAGTAACGTGTTTAAAATATTTTTCGTTATTGTTCGTCTTGTCGCATGTTGGTTGGGTTTACTTTTTGATGAAACTATGATGTTTGTAGGTTTCATCCCTGAAAACCCTCACATGACAACACTCGTTCGCTAGGGTAACCTATGAGTTTAATGAATTATTTCTTATGCTAAACGCAATCGTGTTCCCGATGAAAGTAGTATTTATATTTTTATGCATAAATATGTTTTGTACCACCTCTGTTGGACTAGTTTGTAATACCCCTTAAATTTTAACGATTTTAATTATGGGATTAATTGAATTAAATTATGAGCAAAAAATTTATGATTAATCCGGATTTATATAGATATTTACTAGTGTGACGGGAGTTAGTATTATTGATGTGAATTATGTGAATATTACTTAATGAGTAAAGTAATATGCGATTATGAATTTATTAAAACTGTCGCAAGTGAATAATACGACAATTATGAAAATTAAGTCGGGACGTGCATGTCAGGATTAAATTTAATGGAATAAAATTATGTTATGTATAACTCACCAATATGGTCATTTTGAGTGCAAAAAAGTTCCCGAAAGGGTCGAGATAAGAAGAAAAGTCTACCCGAGGGTTTAGTTTGGGTCCCAAGGTAGTTTTATGCCAAACCGGCACACCAGAAGGATATTTCGGTCATTTTAATTTTTGGAGTAAGTAAACCAATGAAAATTCAAGGGTTATATCAGATGAGAGGAGTTTATTTCTAGGGTCAGAATTCATAAAATCTAAGAAGGCCATGAGAGGAGGAAGAAGAAGAGGTTTTCAAGCCTAGAGCCACCACTGGTACACCGTTTGCAACACCGTCACCACCCACGTGTAAATCGGAAAGAGAAGATCGTCCCCAATACCATATTCTTCAAAGGATTATAACTTTCATTAAAGTCAAGTGATTTATTTTCTGATGATTCACTGCATATATTATCCATGGTAGTTCAGAATTAGAGAAAACCTTGTATAATTGACATTTAATGAATTTGGAGAATTTAATCTTGAATATGGGTAGGTTTTGCATGCAAATAAACTTATGGAAATATAGGAAAGATGAAATCATAATCTAAAAGTTGGGAATTTTGAATTAAATCTGAGATTTATGGTGTTCTTGAATAAAGATTGAGGAACTATGGGTTTTTAAGAAATAGTCATGATTTAATCAAAGAAAAATATGACCCATGATGATTTGATGATTCTAATACGTTAGAACTTATGTATTTATGTTGGTGTAACATTTAGTATAATTATTTGGGAGTTTGGTACATTGTATTGGATGATTTGAGGTTTAAAATTGAAGAAACCCATAGGCAAAATTATGCAGAAATCGTAGGCCAATATCTGATTGATTTATCGATCGACCCTTTTCTTGGATCAATCAACTCCCCTACAAATTGTGACTTGTTTTTTCTTTTAAGTTTAGATCCAACCCCAACTTTTAAGAACCCTTAATGTTGATTAATTGAATATTATAGGACTTAGGGGAGGTCAGTAGGGTTATAGCTAAGGCCCAGAAAGTATCCTTATATGTGGGATCGGATGGGGAAATTTATGAGTATTTTTCGAATGCGCTACGATAGGAAATTCAATGGATTGGGGTTTAATTCAAATGAATGAGGACTTAGGGTTAATACCAGTAGTAGGGGGACATTATAGTACTGAATTAATCTAAGGAATAATTGGGTGACTTTGTAAACCTTTGGGATAGGGAAAGGTACTTGAATTTATACGACAAGAGTTGTGGCATTAATTAAATTTACGTATGATATACAGGTTATAAATACAATGTGTGAGACTTGTAATATGGGATGTGTGTATACCAATACTGAATACCTACCATACATGTTATTGCTGGGAGGTCTTGAAAGGGATAGTCTTGTCTTGACGAGCCCTTCAGGGGGGATTATACATTGGTAGCTCAGAGCATGGGATCAAAGGAGGACTAATATGTGAGTGGATAAGTTCGGGTTATATGTGTGCGTAGGTACGTGTGTGTCCCATTACACCGTGGTCCATGTTCGCCTCCAGTTTTTGTTTTCTTTGTTTTATTACGATTCTTGAGAGATCCAGAATCGATAGTCCTTATTATGTACGTGAGGTACTGGGACTTGATAGCAGAGTATGTATGCACAGTTAGTTTCACCTATATGGGGTGCAGTATTTGTATATATTATAATGGTGATATATATATATATATATATATATATATATATATATATATGCACTTGTGTTTTTTCTATTGTGTTGCTTAGTAGAACATGATGATAATGATGTAAAAAATATAGTAAGTGCGTGAAAGCTCAAGGGATTAATGTGATACTTGAGTTCGATTAATTAATATTGGAAATGCAAGAATGTATTATTCGGGTGTTACGGGTGGGCACAATGACTTGGGCATAATAGTAAGAGACTTGATGCAACTAGTTAAGTGGTATAGCGAAACTAGGATATGTTAGGAAAATGTGTTTGGCGTGCACAATCTATATAATATTCATTGTTTAATGCAATTTAAACACTTGATGTTTTAAAACAATTTTAAACTCAAGCTCAAACTTATATATATATATATATTGCATTAGGTGCCCAATCACAAGGACACTAAGCTTAGAGTTCCAATCAGTTGACATTTTGTAACTGCTATGGAAGTTACTGAACCTTGGTATTAGACTCCTCCACTTATCCTTGACTCATTCAGAGAACTTTATATCAGTTAGGGCATATTTCCCATTCTTGTTTAGAGATTGTTACTTCAGACATTTTTTTTTATTTCAGCTATTAAGCTCTATTTCATATCAGTCTATTGTAGTGGGATTTAATTCTGGATGTGTTTACTCCAGACCCAGTTAATTCACTTTGTCAATTCATTTCCTATGAGATTGTATTGGGTGATGAATTTTTATTTATTCATTTATTTATGTTGGTTGTTAATTCAAGAGAAAACTTGACATCTGACTTTTTAAATGCTATATGGTTAGTAATAATTAAAAAGTTTTTCGGTAGTGATGAAAATGCTGATAGAACTGGATATTCTATTTTAAATTGAATAAAAGACTGATCACTCTGCTAGCAGAACCAAAGGGACAATGTAGAGTAGCAATCAGGGTCAAGACTACTCGGTCCAACTGAAGGACACATCAACATGCCCAGTGGGACCAAAAATATGAAAATGGACAAGAAAAGTGTCATACTTATAGGGACTGGGGCCACCTTTGTAAAACATGTCTACATCTAGAAGGTGAGAACAAACTGGCTGGGACGTAGATAGGAATAATGCCAGCAGAGTATAACAATGGGAGCGAAACTTTTAATATAATAAAATGACTAACAAATTTATGTCCGGAAGAGACTAGCTAGAGAGTGGCAAGTTCAGGTAGGGCCAACAGGGTCCTTAATAGTAACAATAGTATAATTATTCCTCAGGACCGTTAGGGCTGAGGGAATGGTAGGGAAGGCCAGCAGGCCAAAACAAAAATAAGAGAGTTTTTCTAGAAATTAATACGGCTGCAAAGTGACAGACCACGGAAATAAAAATTACCCATAACGAGGCAAGGGGTAACTAGAGGATGAGATCCTGAATATACAACTATAAAAGTAAGTTACGGGTCAGATCCGACACGAAAGTTATGCTTAAGGACCTGTTGACTAGAAAAATTAGATGACAATGGGAAATAGAAATTAACTTCATCCATACGAGTATAGGATACATTTTTTTTATGACATAGATGAGTCACAATATTTGATTATTATCATCAAATTTCGAGTTATGAGTTAGGCTAGTAGGTTATGAATATGTTTACCATTTAGCAGTGGGATGTTTGGTGTCACCTGTTTGGGGAGAGGGTGTGTACACTTGGGGATGTTTGTATCGTGTAAATTGTTTATCTACTATTGAGAATTATGAAAGTAGAGATTTATTAAAATCCTTTGTAGTGACTAAATACCGATAGTATGAGCGGTAGTAGATTATCTGATAACACTATCGTGTTCATTATTCTGAGGTGAAATATACGGTTTTGAGGGGTATCACCTGAAAGAGGGTTGATCCTATATGTATTTATATATACGGTATTGTATCACATACTTCGGTGAGTATGTTATCTTATTATATTTGGTCCCGATGATTAGGGACGTTTATTGATGTGATTCAACATAGCCAGGTTTATTATCAGGTAGAGGGATATGGCTCGCAATTTATTCACATTAAGAAACTAATGTTAATAAGAGTGCCGTAATGCATGTTGTCATTTGTATCACGAAAGTGGATGAGTAGATTTTTATGTCAAGAAAAGAAATTTTGGGGTGCATACTATGGATTAAGGGCCTAACAAATCTCGACGACCGATAATGTTAGGTACTAGTGTATCAGGGGGGTTCCTTGTTTGGATTTTTCTTTGCGAGACATCCCACGCATGAAACTTAGCAAAGGTCGAAAGTTGGTAATGGTTTGGCCTTTCGAACACGAGTTTAGTAGATTAGTTGTTATAAGTATATATAGTTATACTAGGAGTTGATGTTTATATTACGATTTAAGGCATGTAGAGCTGTGTAATGATTACGTGAGAAACATTGTAGGACCTTACAACACGAGTAAATGGGTGGGAAAATTTAAAGACTAATTAATTTTCGATTAGTGTGGAAGTTGATTTGAACCTCGATGTATGACTCGACCAAGTATATAAGATTTAATAAGAAACAAGAATATAATAATTAGTGAATTTGTGCATAAATGCACGGAATAAAGGGTGTATGGGCGCCCTATTAGTTGAGATTTTTGGGTATCTTTTAGAGGAAAATAAGTGGAAAATTACAAAATACATGTAGATGTATTTGTAAACTCGAGACAAATGAGACGTGGGGAAACGGGGTTATATTAAGGTTACCAGAAACGAAAGAGTAAACGAATGGGGGGGAATGGTAGTGTAGGTAAGTACACAGAGTGTACATTTTAAAATTTTGAGGGTAATCAAGAGCTACTCTATACAGAGGACTAAAACGACGAGGATTATGTCAAGATCAATTGAATATGTGGAAGTCTGACATGGGTAGTCGAGTATAATTATTGATGTCTCTCACGAAGGGAGTGTAAGGTTTCAAAGGGGGAGAACTCGACACCCAGGAAGGCGGAGACCTTTCCCAGTATAGAAAATGCTATAGCCGTTGGCATATAAGACCCATCAGAATGGGGAAGTGTTGGGAAAAATGGTGGCGTGGAGTACTCACCAAGGAGTATTGGTAAAAACAAAGGTGAAATATTTTCATGTAAGATAATAAAAGAGATTTTACCGTCAAAATAGTGAGATTACATGAGTTTCCAATCGATCTTATGTCCGATGGGGACAAGATTGGTAATTCCTTATCGAGAGAGTTTTAAGGAGGTAATGAGTACGGAGTTGGGATTGAGTACAACCTATCAATCGCAAACGAACGAAGGAACTGAGCGGACCAATTGGATGTTGGAAGAATTTTTATGTAATATTTTTGACTTCTACGGGAGGTGGGGAACAATACCTTCCACTGGTAGACTCTTCATACAATAACTCGTATTAGTTTATTCTTGGTATGACTCCATTTGAGGGATTACATAGTAGGCCTTGTCGTTCTCCATCGTGTTAGCTAGAGGCGGGGGACAACAAGCTACTTGGGGCCGAAGTAATCCAGGATACTTCAATTAGTATTGAGATGATACAGAGTTATATACGGGCTATTCAGGGTAGACAGAAGAGCTATGCTAATGCAAAAGGGTTCTTCCGCGAGTTAATTAGGGGACCAGTGTTGCTAAAATTATCTCCTATGAAGGGGATAATGCGGTTTGGTAAGTAGGGGAAGTTGGCACCGAGTAAGGTAGGTCCATTCCTTATTATTGAGAGGATTAGTCCAGTGTGTTACAGACTTGGGCTATCGGAGGACTTGAACAGGGTTAATGATGTCCGTTGAGGAGATGTCTTCAAGATGACATAGCCTACACTTATATTTCTTTCGAGGAGATTGATATACATCCCAATAGTTCCTTCAAGGAGGGACCAATTACTAACATAGACCATAGCGAAATGAAATTGAGGTCAAAGATAGTATCATTAGTATGTGTTTAGTGGCGACATCATAATGCCGAAGAGTCTACCTGGGAGTGCGAGGATGAGATGCGTGATAAATATCCAGAGTTATTCTTACCAGGTATACCTTTATTTTCCAAATTTCGGGACGAAATTCAATTTTTAGGGGGAAGTATGTAATACCACGTAAATTTCAACGATTTTAATAATGCGATTAATTGGATTAAATTATGAGAAATAAATTTATTATTAATCCGAATTTAAATAGATATTTACTAGCGTGAAGGGAGTTAGTATTATTGATGTGAATTATGAGAATACTACTTACTGAGTAAAGTAATATGAGATTATGAATTTATTAAAATTGTCGCAAGTGAATAATACAACAGTTATGGAAATTACGTCGGGACGCGCGTGTTAGCCATGTCGGGATTAAATTTAATGGAATAAAAGTATGTTATGTATAAGTCACCTATATGCTCATTTCACGTGCGCCCAAGTGTCTGAAAGGGTCTAGATAGTCAGAAAAGTCTATTGGGGAGTTTAGTTTGAGTCCTGGGACAGTTTTAGGCGAAACCGACACATCAGGAGGGTATTTTAGTCATTTTAATTTTTGGAGTAAGTAAACAAACGAAACTTCAAGGGTTACATCAGATGAGAGGAATTTCCTTATAGGGTTAGAATCCTCAAAATCTAAGAAGGCCATGAGAGGAGGAAAAAGAAGAGTTTTTCAAGCCTAGAGCCACCACCGATACACCGTTTGCAACATTGTCACCACCCACGCATAAATCGAAAAGAGAGGATCCCCCGTAATACCGTATTCTTCAAAGGATCAAAACTTCCATTAAAGGCAAGTGATTTATCTTGTAATGATTTAGTGCATATATTATCCATGGTAGTTTGGAATTGAAGAAAACCTTATATAATTGATATTTAATGAATTTGGAGAATTTAATCTTGAATATGGGTAGGTTTTCCATGTAGATAAAATTATGGAAATATAGGAAAGACGAAATCATAATCTAAGAGTTGGGAATTTCGAACTAAATCTTAGATTTATGGTGTTCTTGAATAAAGATTGAAGAACTAGGGTTTTTAAGAAATATTAATGATTTAATCCGAGAAAATTATGCCCCATCATGATTTCATGATTCTAATACATTAGAACTTATGTATTTATGTTGGTGTAACATTTAGCATAATTATTTGGCAGTTTGGGACATTGTAATGGATGATTTGAGGTTTAAAATTGAAGAAACCCGTAGGCAAAATTATGTAGAAATCGTAGGCTAATATATGATGGATTGACTATCGACTCAAGAATGTCATTCGACCGACTCCCTTGCAATTTGTGACTTATTTTTCCTTTTAAGTTTCAATCCAACCCCGACTTTTTAGAACCCTTAATGTTGATTAATTGAATATAATGGGACTTAGGGGAGGTCGGTAGGGTTATAGCTAAGGCCGAAAAAGTATCCTTGTGTATGGGATCAAATGGTGAAATTTACGAGTATTCTTCGAATGCATAACGATTGGAAATTTAATGGATTGGGGTCGAATGAATAAGAACTTAGTATTAATACTAGTAGTCGGGGGACACTATAGTACTGAATTAACCTAAGGAATAATTCGGTGACTTTGTAAACCTTTGGGATAGGGAAATGTACTTGAATTTATATGACGAGAGTTATGACATTAATTAAATTTACTTATGATAGACATGTTATAAATACAACGTGTGAAACTTGTAATATGGGATGTGTGTATACCAATATTCAACGTATAACTACTTAGGTTGTGTGAATACCTATTGTATGGATTTTTATATGGAGGACATACCTACCATACTTTCTATCGTCGAGAGGTCTTGAAGGGGATAGTCTTGTCTTAAGGAGACCTTTGGGGGGGGATTATAGATTGGTACCTCAGAGCATGGGATCCAACGAGGACTTATCTGTGAGTGGACAAGTTTGGGTTATATGGGTGCATAGGTATGTGCATGACCCATTAAACTGTGGTCCATGTTTGCCTCTAGTTTGTGTGCAATTTGTTTTATTGTGATTCCTGAGAGATCCGAAATCGATAGTCCTTATTATGTACGTGAGGTATTTGGATTTGATAGAATAGTATATACGAACCGTTAGTTTCACCTATGCGGGGTGCGGTATTTGTATATATTATAATGGCGATATATATATATATATACACACACACACACACGTACACTTGTGTTTATTCTACTGTGGTGCTTAGTAGAACATAAAGATAATGATGTAAAAAATATATTAAGTGCGGGAAAGCTCAAGGGATTAATGTGATACTTGAATTCGATTAATTAATATTGGAAATGTAAGAATGTATTATTTGGGTGTTACGGGAGGGCACAACGACTTAGGCATGATAGTAAGAGACTTGATTCAACTAGCTAAGTGAGATAGCTTAACTAGGATGGGTTAGGAGAATGCGTTAGGCGTGCACAATAGTTGAGAGGTGAGAATCTCAAGTGAGAGCAAGTGACTAACATGTATATAATATTCATTGTTTAATGCAATTTAAACACTTGCTGTTTTAACACTAGGCTTTGACCCATTCCTTGCAAATCTCTTCCTTCTCTCTCTCTCTCTATGTCTCTCTCTCTCTCTCTCTCTCTCTCTTTATATATATATATATATATATATATATATATTGCATCAGGTGCCCAGCCACAAGGACACCAAGCTTAGAGTTCCCATCAGTTGACGTGTTGTAGCTGCTATGGAAGTTACAGGACATTGGTATTAGATGCCTCCACTTATCCTTGACTGATTCGGAACACTTTATATCAGTCAGGGAATGTTTCCTATTATGTTTTATAGATTTTTACTTTCGAAATTTGTTTTCATTTCAGTTATTAGGCTCTATTTCATATCAGTCTATTGTAGTGGGATTTTATTTTGGATGTGTTCACTCCTGACTCAGTTAATTCACTTTGTCAATTCATTTCCTATGAGATTGTGCTGGATGATGAATGTTTATTTATTCATTTATTTTGGTTGGTTGTTAATTCAAGATAAAATTTGACACCTGATTTTTTAAATGCTAGGTGGTTAGTAATTAATAAAAAAAATACTGATACAACTGGATATTTTATTTTAAATTGAATAAAGGACTGATCACCTGGTATTTAATTACGCGGGGTGTCACATGGTTTTGTTCGATTTCATCACTAGGATCTAGCAATGTTTAAGTTAGAGGGTGTGATAAGTCACGAATATTGCTTATTCGCGCCCGTTATCTTTATGCAGTATATCACTTTTGTGTTCCTTATGCCTATATTTATTCTATTTAACTAGACAACCTCTATTATGTGCGTTTGTATTCGTTTTGATGTATAATTGAAAATTTGTAGGTATGGGAATGCTTAGCTTGTGGATTGGTTGGATTTTGAGGAAGTTCTGTCGCCTGACTCAAGTTTAAGGGAATTTTATTCATTTCATACTTCATCTCCAGCTCAATGGAATCCAATGGAAATGTAGTTCATTGAGTTAGCTTCGCGTTGCCATAAACGGCACATCATTTAAAGTTTGAACAAAGAAGTTCTGGCCATTTACGTAATGGAATTTTCTTTCCCTTGTATGATCCAAAAGCCCAAGAAAATAGGGGACCGATCGACTGGTCTTAGGACCCCAATCGATCGGTAAATCAGAATTAAGCCTATCACTAGACATCAACTCAGTCCTATTTGATCGATCGATGATTAGAAAATTCGGGTGGTGGGTTTTATTTAATTTCTTTCCTCTTTTTCTTTTCCCAAACTTACTATATTAACGAATTTAGGTTTGTTTTGTAAGATATACTTCATTTTAGATAGATTTTAGCATTTCTGCTTAGAATCTTCCCTCTCCTTCACCTCTTTTGAGTTTATACCGATTTATGTAAGTTATTTACTATTCATTATCTTTTATACTTGTTTTAAAGTTTATTTCGTTGATGTCTTGCTTTGTTCTTCATTTTCTTGTCTTCTATTTAGTTTTTGTTGGTTAAATAGTTATTTTCTTTCGTTAATTAGGTTTATTTCATGCTTTAATCATGTGTTGTAACTATGTTAAGGGTTGGGATCATATTTTCACCAATAATGGGTCTCGAGCTTTGAAATCTAGGTTTTGGGTTAAAACGCATTTAACTGAAATCTCGTGTATTCAAGTTGGAATATTAGGCATTTAACTCTCTTTGTCACGGAACGTTAGTGTTTATAGAGATATTGCGAAATTAATACATGTGTGACAAATTTTTGATTAATTATTTAATCTTTCATTATTGAATTAATTTTCTCCATATTTGATGTTTATAATTAACTGAATATGCTCGGTTAAATGTTTTCAAACTAAAATCCTTTTTAAACATTGTTTAGCCCATGACGGGTACGTGACTGTAATTCCGTTTTATTGTTCTTGTCTAGTTTTATTTCTCTTTTCCCCCTTTTTCCTTTTAAAGCATCATGACCTTTTACATTTTTATTTTAGAAGTAATAAATCAATTAAAGTCTATCAAACATTCCCTATGGATTTTTGATACCCGGACTAGCCACTATACTCCAATTGAGTCTAGTTAAATTTAGGTTTTTTTACATTGCGACCGAAAGCCGATAACAACAATTGGCGTATCTACACGAACACTCGATTTCTATTACATCATAACCCTTGGCTAAAAAACTACTGAACATGCTCATTTATCTCCCGCACTTCTAATGAAACCATTTAGTATGGTTCTTTCGTAATGGGCCAGTAGCCGATGCCAAACCTATACAAAATTCTAGCTCTCTAACTAGGGGTAGTCATGTAACCTCATCAATTATGTATGTAGATTCATGGACAATCGGTATTGATTCTAATGATAAGGTGACCTCCTCATATCAAGTTGAAATATGTGATACAGAACCTCGCTTGAGCCTAGACATAACTATAAGAAATATCCCCTACCCAAAAATGGAAATTGTAAAAACCTACCCCCAGTAGTGAATATAAGCGTAATACATATAGTTATTACTTAACGATAAATAGTACGCATCATACAACAACATGTCTAAATAAACAAAGTGGCTGAACTAAAATGAATACTAAACTTCTATGTCTCTATAAGCACGATGTAAAGCAATCCCCTATACATTGGGGTATCCACATATAAACAAAGCTCGATGATAATAGCTATATATCTCATAATCATGATAAACACACGACTAGTAAAGAATAACAACTCCTTAATGTCTAAGTCAGGCTCATGCATGTGAGCCGTAAATGTAATTGTACCCATCCCCCCCATTATATTATCAATAACGCCGGTCGTTCTACAACCTCTACTAACAAAGTGGTTTTCTTCATTAAGTTAATAACATCTTCCTCTAACGGGACTATCTAAACATCGTCCCAACTAAGTAAAAGAGTTGGGACGATGAGGTTTTCAAAACTATTCTAATGCCGTTACGAATGGGTGAGTAAAAGAATTTTTCCTTTATTCATATGATAAGTATTATCTAAGGTCTCACGCCTAAAAGTTCCCAATTTCTAACCTAAGTTAATATCATGTATGGGACGTCTCACAAAGGATATCCAAATAAGGATCCCTACCGATACACTTAGTCTTATTTGAATCATCTGTCTGGAATAATGGCGTGAAACTCCCAAAGTTTTCATAACTATGCAGAGAAGAAATGATAAATGATAAAGATCTAAAGTAATCAGAGAATGCAATGCGGAAATACGATGGAGGCACTCAAGAACCCTAGGACAACAGAGCCTAGAATGCTCTGATACCAACTGTGATACCCCATAAAATTTTCTAGTACCCCGTATTTTTATTTACTAAAATAGATAATTTGGCTTACGGATGTTAATTGTCTTATGTAAAAATACACATGTTATGAATGTTCAGGTTGCAAATAAATAAGGTTTAAGAACATTTAAAATAGTGGTCTATGACTTAAAATAGTATATTTTGGGCCCATTGGGTTAGTATAGGACCTAGGGATGCTTTTCAACCATTAAAGGACTATTTTGGGCATATTTTCTAAGGGGTGATTTTAGGCCTAAGCCTAATTCCAAAAATTAAAAGACCTAATAATACCTTAGGATTGTCATTTATGTCATAAACATAATTTGAAGATCTTACACCTTAGTGAGAGGAAAGATTAGAGAAGATGAGGGAATTCTAGAAGATCTTGGCCCTTTTTCTTCATCAAAGTTTGAGGAAAGTTTAATTAGAATAATTGTACGATTGACCTTATTTTAGATTATGACTATCTATGTAACTCCAAACTCTAATTCTGATTTAGATCTGATTATATGAATTAATTTGATTAAATTTGCAATTATATTGATTAAGTAGAAATTAGTGTCAATTTGTATTAGTTTGTTGATTTCTATTTAAATCTGAGTTGGAATTATTTGATTATGTATAGGAATCGAATTTTAGTTTGAATCCTTCGTAAGCCCTTTGAATGTATGCATAAATGTATAGAGATTTGAATCAAATTGATTGAGATTAAATTTCTAGGGTTCTTTATAAAGAATCGAGTTTTATGTTAAATCTTGAATCATAGTTGGGATTTTGATAATATAATTACGTTTCAACAAAGTTTTAGTTATGGATTCGTTGTTTAGATGTTATACAAATCTTATATGGATTTTTCAGCGCCATTAATGAAGTTTTTTGGGTTGGGGAAAGTGAAGCCCGATGTAGGTTTTTTGGCAGATTTGTTGTGACCAATTACTCGTTAGCTAACTAATTGATTGACAATGACGAGTATTTGGAAATTTTGAATTTGGGTTACTGGATTTGATCTTTGGGTCTGGGGGCTAGTTTAGGTTTGATTTTGGATTTAATTAACTCTAGTAAAGCGTGTTATTAGGTTAGTTTATAGGTTTCTAATATGTAATCGATTCATTATTTACCTAACTTTATAATTTTAAAATTTTGATTAGATTTGCATGTGTTATGAAAATTTATTTTATTATGTTACATATGTAAAATTCAAATTGGGTGTGTACTCGTGGATATTGTACCAAGGGGGATTCCTCTTTGGGGTTATGTATGATGCGAACCTCTATAGCACCTTAGTGAGTAGATGAGTAAGTGTAACACACGCCCCGCAGTTTTACCCATTCCCATGTAATTTGGGGACTTGGTATGATCCCTTTGGGCTCTAGACGGAGTCAAAATTAGATAACTAAGTAGCCCGAGAGTAGTCGAATTGGAGTTTTTATGGATTAAAGCGTAAATAGTGGAATTTTGATGTCGTTTGAACTAGGAGTATTTGTCATTCAAATGATTCGTTCAAACAAAGATCAAACGAACATCTAACAAATAAGAAAATGGACGATTTTCCTCACTCTTCGTTATCTCGTTGAAAATACACAGACGAACGAAGTACTCAGTTATTCAAATGAAGGGGTACTTCCCCATCGAGCGAGGCACTTCTCATGTAACAATTAGCCCTGAATTCTTTCCTCATTAATACCTCGCCAAAAATATTGTTCGAGCGAGAGTGGATCTTATTTTAATGAGTTGGAATGGAATTCAAATGACCGGATGAATTTTGAAAATTCTGCACATTTAAATGTGTTGTCACGATGTGGTTCATGAATTATGATGATGTGTTGAACTCTTAGCGGCTCAGATTAAAGCATGGGATAAATGCTTGATGGACCAATGGATAAAGGGTTGAGTCTAATGATATTTTTGGAATTTAAGCCTTAGGTATTTTGGATTATTTATATGGGGTTTTAGCCCATTTGGGCATCCCCAATCATATTTTTCTCTCCCTTTCTAACTGTTGGAGCTTAACAACCACACACCACCATAGCACCACCACCCCTCCACCCAAAATCACCATAATATAACTCTTTCCACTATATTTAAGCTTATGAAACCCACCTACACCATTTTTGGATGAAAATATAAATCCATGGAGGTAATATTGGGGGTTTTGATGAAGAAAGTAAAAGAAAATATGGAGTTTGGAGGGGATTTTCATGGAGCATTAGAGGAGACAAGAATAAATGAGATAGGAAATCTCTTTAAGCCCACCTTAGGAGGTGGGAGGTTGCTATATTTTTCTATATTTCATCCACCATTTTGAATCTTCCATTGAGGTGGGAAACTGTACTCTTAGCATAAGAACTTTATTTTCCACAACATTCTTCTTCTAGTTAAGTTTGTAAGTGTAGAATGCATATATTGTTGAAAAAAGTTATTTTTTATGGCTTTGTGAAATATGGTTTATAAAAGATCCCAAGAGTTTTGAGAAAAATGAAAAATTCAAGAAATCTTGATATCTAAACATTTTATGGAATAAAATGTATGAAATAATATTTCTCTCATTGAAAATATTTTATGAACAAATGTCTCCAGGTTTTCTTGTGAAAATTGGGATTTTTTATATATAAATAGACATTTACTCAAGTTTTGAAGGGAAAAATGTCTTTTAGCTTGAAGGGCATGTTTATGCAAATATTATGGAATGTCTAGAATAAATCATGCGTAAACTCATCATTATGGATTTTTGGACATAAAATCCATCTTCTCATGTATGTAGACTGAAGTATTTTGATGATGAGCATATAAACAAGTTTAATGAAGGTTTTATTGGGTTTAAACATGAAATAAAAAAAATGAAATTTTTAATCCTTAAAGTGGGTTAAAAGTGTAGAAAATATGGTAAGTGGATATTTCAAGACTGCATGTGAAATTAAAGGAAAAATGGTATTTTCTTGTAATGTAGTCTCCAAATGCGCAAAAGGTGTTCTTAGTAAAGAAAGTAATGAAATAAAGATATTTTCAACTTAAAAGGGGTGTTAACTCTAAGGTGTGAAATGAGTCTTGATATGTTCTAAAATTTGAGAAGTTGGTATGTATAACTTAACAATGTTTTTGAGAAATAATACTTGTGAAAATGGAGGAAAAATTCAAGTGTTGAAATAAAATGAGCAAAATGGTAATTTTAGATAAAGTGGAACATTTTTATGAAATAAAAATGTTGAAAATGGTGTTAACAAAAAGTCCTAAATTAAAGTGATTTTGGGATGAAATCTATGTAAGTGTGTAAAGCATAATAAATGAACATTTTTAAAGTGTAATACAAGGTGGTGTGAAACTCTGGGTTTTTTACTTCAGCTGGTTCAAAGTTGAATGATGTGGACATTTGAAAAATGTCAAAACACATTAATATGGACTATGATGACACCAAAATCATTAAAAATGCCCTGGAGCCCTGGGGTGAAAGATTTAAAATCACTGGCTAGAACATATGGTATCATAGTTGGTGTTGTGGAGCTCGTTAAAGTATGCTGATATTTGAATGATTTTGAGAAAAGATAATGAAGAGTGGAATGTGTTAAGAAATGCGTTGTTAGAGAATATCAGAAAATACAACCTGACTTGACTGAACTTAATGACTGTTCCGATTTTAAGATAACGTGGACAACTAAAGTGGGAAATTGACTAATATCCATGAAATAAAAAAAACGATAAAGTGAAGTGATCATTTGTGTAATTAAGTAACCTAAGGAGATATATCCCATAATTGAAACAAGTGTGTGTTTTTGAAAAGTTTCAACGAATAAAAAGTAATTTCTAACATGGTGCATGCGTGTATTGAAAGGTTATTTTCAAAAAAAAAATACTAAGGTAAATTTGATGTGAATAAAGAGAAATTTCGATAAAAGAAATTATTTTCCCTCACAAAAGAGTATTTATTTAATGTAGTTAATCGAGTGCATTAAATCGAGAAATAAATTTTAACTCAAGTAAAAAGGGGTTCTTTACAAGATTAAGGAGAATTAATCTAGATAAGTAACATTTTAGAACAAATCGGTTTCATGCATTGATAAATACATACAAGTAATTGCACGTGCATGTAGGTAAACGTGTTAGAGTCTCTTTCCTTGCATTCGATTCTATATTACATTGTTGTATTTTTCCCTTAGAATTTGGGTCATTCCCTCCTCTTTGTTACATTAGGTTGTGTGCGGTCCCATATTTTGAGAGCTTTACTCAGGTAGGCATTATTTTTATTTTACGTTAGTAGCTTTGTATGCTTGGATTGTGTGGATGCTTCCCATGGGTCCCTTATGTAGCTTGATTTAAATTGGAATCACATGCTAAACGAGTGAAAATAAAATTGGACTAACAATATTATTTAGGTTGTCTCATCACACTTCACACCGAACATTTGGGTTGGATCGAGTTGACCACAAGTAACCCATTAATCTGGGTTAGGGCATTACAAATGATATCAGAACTCTAGGTTCAAGGTTCGTTTCGGGAGTGTCGTGGTGAGGTCAGTAGTGGATCGTTCAAAATTGGTATTGGTTTTAGGCCGGTTATGCTAGATAGGTGATGTTTTAAGTTCGTGTTCTTTATGATATAGTCTAGGATATGGCACAATGGGCGATGTGTGGTGAGGTAGTATATGGACAATCTTGTTAGCATTAATAGCTTCCGCTATTCCTATTTATACATGTTAGTAAATTATGAGTGTCCATATAGGACACTAGTGGTGACACCACCATCTCTAGTGTGAGGTGCCTTGATGTCTATCCATGATGATGTGAGGCATTGTAAGATGTTAACAAAGGTAAATAAAATCCATTAAATTCATGAGTTGTTTAAAGTTAACCATGAAGGATAAGTTACCAAAGTGTAATGTCTAAGCGATATTGATTTTGTGATAAAGACGCATTATGTTCCTTGGTTAGGTACTTTTGGGTAGTTAATAATGATAATGTGATTGGGCGAACTTGATCCTTGGGATAGTTTCATGTCGACGCATATGAATGTTTGGTGGGCATGCAGACTCGTGTCGATCATTACTTAAGGATGTGTACTCGACCTTAGTTGATAGGATACTATCATTATAGGTAAGCACCTTAGTAATTATCTATTGAAAGTTATACCTCGCAAAGCGTGATGAGAGATACTGTCCATTAGTGGTAAGTATGTTGCGTCTGTAACAATGATGGGTTCAAGTGAAGTAGGAGGGAACCCTAGATAATCTTTCATGACATGGTTTTAGATAATATGATGCATCTTTTAAGGAATAGGATCTTTAGTGACGTCGGTATAGTGGACTTAGAGGCTTATAGGTTGTATGTGATGTCCTATACCCTGCCAGAATCCTTAGTAATGTTAGTTTGTGGTTTAATATGTGGTTTATGGCATCAACTATTTGGAAGGAGGTTTTGGACCTTTATTGGGTTTCGAGGAGAGAGTTGTGAGGTTATACTTATGCTATATTTTGAAGCAAAAGGAAAATAATATTCTTATCTAAATGTCGTGACCCTTTCTAGCGGCTCAAATGATGACAAAATACGTGGCAGTTTTAGTGTGGGTTTGATTTAAGGAAGTCCTTGGAGTGTCCTTGGGACTGATTGTGTTTGGTTTCATTAAGGAATAGAAATAAACTTGTTGTTAAGCCTTGAGGTGTTCAATGGTTAAAGTTTACCATGTTTGGAGACTTGTAGGCTAGTATCTTTATGAGTACCTAATGTCCACGATGTTGATATAAGTAAATCGATAGGGCACACCTATGATGAAAGGATAATAGGTGATGAAATCTTATTAGGTTTTTGATGACCTTTTTATTGGGGTGTTTTTGGTATCCTTAGAGAACCCTTAAATTCGGTATCATGAAGTGCTAGTGTTTTAATGATGGTCGTATTGAGGATCGTGGGATGATCTCAGGTTATTGGTCAAATTTTAAAGAGATGAATAGTGTAAATCCTTCATACTGCCATTTGAATTGTCAAAGATATAGGTGATGTAACAGTCTATTAGAAATTGGAAGCTCATGTCATGATTGGGCATAATTCTCGATCGTCATAAGATGACTAGTGTGGAAGGTGTGGCAGTTGATTTTGATGGGTACTAAGAAATGAATTTGGGACTTAGATTGATGGTGCTGTGTTAGAGACTTGAAAATAGCACCCTATAAGGGATATAAAAGAATGATTAGGATGTCGAAAGGTGTCAAAAGTGTAAGTTAAAATAGCCCTTGAAGGACGTATTAGTTCTTGGTATGTTTTGCCAGACTGTTAGGGGTTTGAACTCATAGAGCTATATAGTACTTGTTGTGCTTATAGTACCAATGGAAATCGGTGTGGTCGTCACATAAATTCAGTTAGGTAGAATCTAGGGCGAGGAATAGTGACGACCTTGGGTCATTAGAGGATATAATAAGGTGAATGTTTCTCTTAGTGGGGTACTGCCTTCGGAGATAATTGGGATATGATCATGGACTTCTCAATGGACAAGGTCAGCATTATAATGGTCACGACATCGCGTTGATTAGAGAGATGGACAAGGTCAACGTTAATAAGGGGTTTCACCATTCATTGCATGGGACGGTTCGTAATGGCCGAAGATGAGGGGGGGGGGGGGCATTACTCCTAAAAAGGGAACCCGATCGTGGACTTCTCAATGGACAATATGTTCGTATGTTACTATTATCTTATGGTAAAGATTGTCTATGATCCGATTCGTTATGATTGATGACTCAAGCAAGGGTGTATATCTAGGCTAAAATTATATGAAAACGCCTAGGAGGATTCATAGACTTTGAAGTGTGTGGCGTAGGTTTGCCTTTTGTAAACCACAGTTCGTTTCGTACGGATGGGATTATCTCATAATAGTTCTTTGTTTCTGCTTTGTTGCATTACTTTAGTCCCGATACTTATGGATTATGTTCCCTAGGTTATAGTAGTTGAGGATTATATCATGTTATGGTATTTCGATTTGGCTCAATAGAGTGAAGTTGGACCTGGCATGGTCAAGGAAACTAGGTAACTAGGTTCACCCTTGCCTAAAGTATCCTTTTGTATTGCACAAATTTTTGTGTATGCGTGGCTGTGCGTTTGGCTGCACGGTTGGTCGTAGTATTTTTTTTCCTTAAGATTAGCAACCTTATAGGTTAGTAACTCTGATTGTAAATCACATGATGATAATTTTAGGAGATCTTATAGTGTTAAAACTCGAAAAAACGTAGCACGCAATGTTGTCTTTCCACGGTGAGTGGATTAGTGTAATACTCGGGTGAGTATTCCATAATTAGATGCCTATAAATATTCCTATGTTCATAAAAGGATCTTAGGAATGTGTTAGTTAGATGCATGATTTGTGCCTTGATTGGTGTCTCTCTCCACGAAACGATTGACTAGTTACGTGGGGTTAGTATCAAGTTTAAATGATTTGCATGTCGGGAAGAATTTACAATTAGAGGAGACTCGGGATATGTAGTCCTAAGAGATGAAATAACTTAGGATGATGGATTGTGTGTTGGTTGTATATCCATTTTCTCTTGGGTGAGTGTCGATAACTAGAGAGTGTTGCCCCAGTAGAGGCCCCAAGATGCTTTGGGTATTAACAAAGAATACTTATGACTTGTTTAAGAATGATTATCGAGTAATTAGGAACTCGAGAACTGTTATGTGACTTAATTTCTATCCTGATGGGGACCATTGGAATATGTTGAATGTCGACTTATTTGGTGACTGCTCTGGGAAAGAAATTATGCAATGGAAAATTTCCAATCGAGTCTATTTGGAGTGTTGGCTTAATTCTGGACAAAACTAATTGTGTCATAGGATAGTAGTTTGTCATATCATTTCAAGCCTATGCCGTTTAAGTTGAAGACGTAGTGGCCAAGAGTTCGAAGATTACGTCATTGTCGGTTTATGTGCTAAGCTTTTACATCATCAACATTTGGATTCCAAGGTCTCTAAAGGTATAAATGAATTTAATATATATAGATAGACTTCATTAATTTTTTATGGATGTCCTTTTAGAAATATTTCGTCATAACGACTTTTTATTTTCTCAGAAAATCATTTTAAAACTACACATAAAAGTTTATGGGATTAAAAAATATTTTTGGATTTTCTGAAAAGTGGTTCGAACGAAACTCGAACAAGATATCAAACCAACTTCGTATCATTTTCTGAAATGTTCTTAGAAATGTCGTTAGAACTATATCATTCGAAGTAGAGTTATCTAACGATATTTTTTCCTATTTCTCTTCTGAAATCTCATTCGAACTAAGTCGTTCGAACGACCTGGGAAGTTTTTGAACAGTTTCGCCAGTTTTTAATTTTAACTACCCATTTCCACACTATCTTTTTACCACCTTTAATATGTGAGGGAACACAAGTTTTTTACAAGAGTTTTGGGAACTTTTCTACCACTTTTGAGAGAAAAAAATCATCATCCAAAAGTCCATTTTTGTGTTGGTATTTTCATGGTTTAATTTCTACTAAAACACAAAGTTTATGCCCATAGTTTTGTATGATCCAAATTTCTTAATATGTTATTATTTTGAGATCATCAAGTTGGCACCGAGTTTTATTGTCATCCCGAAATGGAAGGTTTCCTACTAGGAGTCAGTGTTTGCTATGATTTGAGGCGTGCATACACATGAGAGGCTTTCTTATGTTTGATGGTAGCAATTTCGTATATTTGATGGGAATCTTAATTGTTTAATTTGAAGGAAATTTTAAGTCAAATTTGTATCAGAGAATTTTTATCCTATCAAGTGGTATCAGAGCAGGAACGATAAATTATTGTTTTAAGACCCTTGTTTAATTGTGTTTTCAAAAATGGAAAATTTACCTTTTGCAAAAATTCCTATTTTTTATGGTTCCAACTACGCGTATTGGCACTTAAATCCTTAGATGAGTGGGATTGATTATCAGTAGTTAAAGGGTGGGCCCCATCAACATGCCTAGAAGGAGTGGTTTGTGTACCTAAACCCATAGAAAGATGGAGCGAAATTGTGCTTAAGTTAGCTAATTTTAATTCTTGTGGTTTAAATGCCCTTTTTAGTGCAGCCACACCCGATGAGTTCCGCCGGATTATGACATATAACATGTTTAAGGAGGCATGGGATATACTCCAACTCACCCATGAGGGAAAAATTGTCGTTAAAGCTTCGAAGCTTCAAAACCTCACCACTCAATTTCAAACCATTAAGACGTTAGAAAGTGAGACATTTGATGGGTTCTATGCGAGATTGTCAAATATTATGAATTCATGCTTTAATTTGGGAGAAAAGCTACCCGATAATCGTGTCGTAAAGAAAATTATGAGGTCATTACCCGATAGATTTATTCCAAAGGTGACTGTTTTAAATTATTTAGGCACTTTAGACTCTACGAAACTAGAAGAGCTTGTAGGTGACTTAGAAACCTATGAACTTGACATGTTTACCTCCAAGGATGAGAAGAAGAAAGACAAGGGAATAGATTTAAAATCTCAAAAGGAGGAAACATTAATTTCGGGTGATGAGTTTAAGATTGAATCGGGAGATATGGCTTTGTTTCCTAGGAAGTTTAGTAAAAATTTCAAGACTAATAAGGAGAAACTTAAAAATGATTTTAAGAAGTATGAGAAGTCTAAGAATAGTAAAGCTGAGAGATTTCCAATAAATCATAGTGAGGATCAAAACAGGTGTTATGGTTGTGAGGGTTATGGCCATAGGGCATTCAAGTGTCCTACTAAACTAAGGAAGGAGGGCAAGTAACCAATTTCATATAATGCCACCCTAAATCATAGTGAACTAGAAAAGGGACCCGATTCCCCCATTGAGCGCAACTTCACTGTGTTCTTGACAAGTCATGTGAACATTGACAATGAATCTTCCTATGATGATATTCCTTTACATGGCACTTATGAGGCCATTGTTTGTGAATCCCAGGATTTTGATGGTAAAGAGAGTGGATAAGAAAGTGAGAATGAAGAAAAGGTAGAGGAGAGTGAACTTCAAGTAGCCTTTCGTGAGTTGTATGCGGTGTCGTTAAAATTAAAAAGGGAAACCTTAAAGTTAGAAGCTAAAATGATAGAACGTTCGATTTCTAAGGATGAGAGTGTTTTGGTTGAAGACCTTAAGGCAAGTGAGATAATTATTCATGAGAAGCTAGAGTATGTAGAAGGTGAAAGATATAGTCTTAGAGGTTTAATGAAGGCTATGAAGAAAGAGCTTCTCGAGTTTGAAGAGAGTAGGTGTTTACTTGAGTCTCTAATAATAGAACTTAAAGAGAAATTGAAAGACTCAAGGCGAGTCAAATGTTAGTTTGGAGTGTGGGATGGAGAAATTAGATAAAATCTTAGGGATCGTCCAAATCAAAGACGACAAGTGTGGGATTGGCTTAGATAATCAAGACACTTCTGCTATTAAAGTCAAAAGCATAGTTTTATGAGAATGGTCTAGGAACACTATAAAAGGTCAATCCTTTGGTCATACTTCATGTCCTGTTCTCACTTGCACACATTGTGGTCGGAAGGGGAACCTTAGGAAATTTTGTTTTGATCTTAGATATAGTGATAGAAAGTCAAAGGGTAGAGTCACCAAGGTCATCAAATCGCGAGGGCATCGTGTTTCATTCTTGTGGGTTAGGATATCCGGTTTGAAGACTTTATATGATATAGTTTATGATTCTCGTTTACGTGCACATGATTACTTCCTTCCTAAATCTAAACGTTGATGGTGTTAGTTTTATTTATGTACACTAGTTTTTGATCTTCATGATAGATTCTTTATAGTTGTATGTTTCTTTGTCATTTTCTAGTCCCTGCTCCATCATACACGTGTTGGTAGAATTATGACTTGTGTATCTTTTTTATTTGATTTATTATTTATTTTTTATTAAAAAATTGTAAAATATTTTTTTACTATCTTTTGGGGTGACTTTTTGTTTTTATAAAACTTTGAAAAACCCAAAAATATTTTCTATTTTGTGTATTTTAGTTTTACACATTTTATGTGGCATATACTTTTGTTTGAATTCAATATCATCCCCTCTTCCATGTGGCTAGAACTTTTGGTTAAGATTTTCAATCATTAAAGTGCTCTTTATCATGCTTGCAGGGAGTAGTTTGAATTTTACTTGCTCAATGGATTCTTTTTTTTTATGCCTCAATTCACACATGGATGAGCTCATTTGATCTTTAACTTCACATGTATATTTGAGCTAAGTGAGATGTTCTCCTATCAATTTAGCCATCTACATGTTGTTAGGACTATATAGGATTTGTGCATGTAAGAACCGTTGGCCGAATTTGAAAACAACAGAAAAATATTTGTCCGGTTTAGTTTTTTATCAATGGAATCGAGCTGTGAAATACAAAAATACTTTGTGTGAATAGACACCATTGAAATTTGTCTTAAAAAATGTGGCATTGCTAAAATTCGCCAACGCGAAAGTAGTTGAGTTTGATATGAACATTTAAAAAAAAGAAAAGAATTATTATGTTAGAGGAAGTTTGGACGGATATATTAAAAGGTTTGCACAAGGATAATGTATCATAGCTATGCTATTTTTGTCATGATTCTATTGGTTTGTAGAATCATCAAAATTCTAGGCTTGTATGCAATGTGTATGTTTGATCCTTGACTTCACTTTTTATTATCATATGAGGCTATATCTAAGATGATAAAGGTTTGCATTCAAATAAGGAATCCATGAAGTTGTTTAAGTGATTGGGTCTTAATTTTTTTTGTTGCTAGTTCACACCCCATCACTAACATTTAATACATGTTATTTAGACACATTTTTACAATGAGTGTGGAAAACGTAATATATTTTGTGTCATGTGTGGTGTTTGTACATGTGTATATATACGTGTGCGTTATTGATATTTTTTTTATATGTATATACAGTATTCCTTTTCTTTTTGAGTTTTTGCCTTATTATCTAGTCCATGTATCATTGATGTTGAAATAAACATTCTTCTTGTTGCGATTGATATCTCATGCTTATTTAAGTACACTCCCGTTGATATCTTTTTGTTATCGCATCATAGTTGATATCTATTTATCTTTATGTGGATTATTTGATCTTCTATTGCCATATTGCATTGATTATTCTTGTCAATTTTATACACTTTAGCATGATATCCCTGTTTTTCCATTATGCTTATCCATTGTCTCATTTAGGGGGAGATTTTGATTTAACAGTCGAGAAAAAGGTTAATTTCATGCCTTGTAATCTCTGTTTATTACTGAACAAAAAGAGGGGAGAATTAGTATCTAAACCTTTTAATTTGGGAGATCTAACTTAGGGGGAGATGTCTCTTTCTTAAGTAGGTCATGTTAGACAAAAGGGGCGTATTTACTTATGTTATTTATCTTGTTATATTCCTTATGCGTTTGATGGTGTGTTTAAGTGAGCAGGTCTTCATCTGTAGTTGCCACATTTTAAAGCGACAAAGCATTTTATCCTATGTGTAGTCAAGCGTCTGTAATTTCTTATTTTGGGAGGGTTTTGTGTGTTTTAGAATATCTTGACAGCCCATAGGATTTCTATTTTGGATTTTGTCCCGGAATACCCAAAGAGGGAGGGTTATAATGGTAAATTTCCAATCGAGTATATTTGTGGTGTTATCTTAATCCCAGATAAAACTAATTGAGTCATAGGATAGTAGTTTGTCATATCCTTTCAAGACTATGACGTTTAAGTTGAAGACTTAGAGGCCAGGGGTTCGAAGATTACATGATTGTCGATTTATGTGCCAAGATTTTACATCGTCAACATTTGGATTCCAAGGTCTCTAAAGGTATGGATGCCTTTAATATATATAGAAACTTGGTTAATGTTTTATGGGTGTCCATTTATAAATCTTTTGTCATAACGACTTTTCATTTTGTTAGAAAATCATTTTAAAAATGTATTTAAAATTTTTTGGTCTTAAAAAGCATTTTTGGATTTTTTGAAAAGTCATTCGAACGAAATCGGGATCTCGTTCAAACGAATCTCGAATGACATAACGAACGAACTTTGTATCTTTCTTCTGAAATGTCATTAGAAATGTCGTTAGAACGACATCATTCAAATGAGTTTTATCTAACGAGATTTTTTCCTACTTCTCGTCCGAAATCTTATTTGAACCAAGTCGTTCGAACGACATTCAAAAGTTGTTTGAATGACCTGGGCGGTTTTTGAACAGTTTCGTCAGTTTTTAATTTTAACTACCCATTTCCCCACTATCTTTTTACCAGCTTTAATATGTGCAGTAACACAAGTTTTTACAATATTTTGAGAACTTTTCTACCACTTTTGAGAGTAAAAATTCATCATCCAAAAGTCAATTTTTGTGTTGGTATTTTCATGGTTTGATTTCTACGAAAACACAAAGTTTACACCCATAGTTTTCTATGATCCAAGTTTCTTAATATATTATTGTTTTGAGATCATCAAGTTAGCGTCGGGTTTTATTCACATTACAAAAGAGAAGGTTTCCTACGGAGGAGTCCGTGTTTGTTGTGATTCGAGGTGTGCATACAGAGGAGAGGCTTTTGTAGCTGAGCCCCATTGGTGGATTCCAGAGTTATCAACCAGGTGGAGGTAGAATCAAGAAGAAACGTCAAGTCTTTGTAGGGAGTCAAATCAAGAAAGTAAGTCTTCTGTCTTGTTTATGTAAAACCATAGCTAGTGGGTTTGTTGGTTGGGTCGTCCGAGGTTTTACCTGTTGTGGGTTTTCCTCGTACATCGCGGTCTTGTGTTGTGATTGTTTATTTTATCTTAAAAAAGCACCTAGATGCATGCTTTGGGCTACAAGAATAAAATTTGGTTAAATCACAACAATGGTGTAATTTTGTTGCTAATTATGTTTGGGTAATTTTAGTTTAATTCAAGTCAAGAAAATTTATTTGAAAAATATTCATGCTTAGTTTGTTTGGAATATGAAGAACTTGAATTAAGTTTATTTAATTTATGTTTGAAAGAAAATTAAATATTTATTTAGTTGAGTTTAATTTTAATTGTGTGGAAATGAAAATTTGTTAATCTTAATTGTTTAATTTGAAAGAAATTTTAAGTGGGATTGGTATTATAGCATTTTTATCCTATCAAGTTATGATGAGGTCCTAGTGATTTGGAATTTCGATTACCCAACATTCAAGCATCCAAATAACTTATAATAAGAATTGATAACCCTAGGAATATAAAGAATTGATGTATTAAAAATTTTAAGGACGAAATTCCCTAAGTTGGGAAAAATGTAACACCCGCCCCATGATTTTATCCATGCCAGTGTAATTTGGTGACTTGTCATACCCGTTTGGGGTCTGAACTTGGTAAGGTGGATCATAAGTCAAAATTCGATAACTTAGAGCCTCAGGAGGAGTCGAATTGGTGTTTTTATGGCTTAGTGGAATTTTTAAGTTGTTCGAACGAGGAATATTTATCATTCGAACAAATATAGAACAAACGTCTAACGAATAAGAAAATGGTCAATTTTCCCCGCTCTCTAGAATCTCATTGGAAAGCCACATTCGAACGAAGTACTCAGTCATTTGAATGAAGGGGTACTCCCCATTCGAATGAGGCACTTCTCACGTTTCATTAAACTCGAGATTATTTTCTCATTAGTACCTCGTTAGAAATATCATTCAAAAGAGAGTGGATCTCATTTGAATGAGGTGGAATGCCATTTAAACAATAGGATAAAATTTTCAAAATCCTGCACATTTTAATGTGCTTTCATGACGTGGATCGTCGAGTTGGATGATGTGTCGAACTCTCAGCTACTCATATCAAAACGTGGGATAAGTTTTACTGTACCAATGGATATAGGGTTGAGTTTTGGTGTATTTTTTGGATTTAATCCTTAGGGTTTTTGGAGTATTAATATTGTGTTTGGCACATTTGGGCATCCCCAATTAGATTTCTCTCTCTCTCTCTCTCTCTCTCTAGCTCTTGAAGCTCAACCACCACACCCCACCCTAGAACCACCATCTTTCCACCTAAAACCACCATAATATAGCCCTTTTTATACCATATTTAAGCTAATAAAACCCACCTACACCATTGTTGGACAAAGATATAAATTGATGGAGATATTTTTAGCGGTTTTGAAGAAAGTAAAAGAAATTATGGAGTTTTAAGGGGGTATTCATGGAGAATTCAGGGAGACAAGCTTAGTAGAACTAGGCAACCACTTAAGGCTACCTTAGAAGATGGGAGGTTTCCATATTCTTCGACACTTCATCCACCATTGTTGATGCTTCCTTTGAGGTAGGTGATTAGGCATAAATTCTTCATATTTATCCCCGTAATTTAGAGGCTTTTATCATCTTGTACGATGTAAATTAAGTTTATTTATATCATATAATTTCTACTGACCTCTTCTATATAGTGCATCGAGTTTCATTTTTTTCTCTTACATTTTTCAGGTATTTTATGCAAGAGAAAGAAAAGAGAAAACTCAAAATCAAGAAAGAAAGAAAGAAAAGAAGAAAAGTCAAGGAAAAAATAGTAATTTTACACCAAGAATTCATACATAGAACCCAAAGAAAATTTGAATGCCTTGAGTCCACAAGCATGTAGGAAGAAACGACATCCAAATCCGAATCCTGGGTGAAAAGGTATGAAGCTTCAAGTTTGAGAATAAATCAAGAGAAAAAAAGAAGAAAGAAAAATCCAGCGAACCGAACTGATAGCACCAGCAGCGAATTGGTCCCCCTAACTAGAACGTGTGAACTGAAACAGTGGCAAATATACCAAATCCATTTGTCATACTTGATAGCCAGACTGATTAGCCCGATTAAAGAAGGAAAAATCGGACCGATTCGGTTAGACGAATTTTCTATTTTTTATTCTCAAAATTAGAGTGGTTCATGGTTCAAACACTTAAAAAACCGTGAGAGTTATGTCTTATTATATCACTAGACACTAGATAGTTTAGAAAGATTCTTGAAGGCAACAACCCTAAGATTTATTTTGTTTAAGAATTATTCATCTCTTCTCATAGAATTCAAGGTTCTTCTTCAATACAAGTAATGTTCCTTTTTTTCTTTCAATTTCTCTCATCTTTTTGGTTTGTTATTCATTATTTTTTAGTTGGAATTCTCTTTCACATGTTTGATTTCACTTTTCACATAGGAATGATTTCATGTAACGTAGAATTCACATGTAGTGACAAATTTTCCATGTTCGGCTAAATTTTTAGTGCGTTTGGTTACATGAACCCAACCTAGGTAACACATATGGATTTAAAAGTGAACAAAAAATAATCTCTCATCCAATGGTTTGTATTTTATCAAACAAAAATTTTAGGCCCTTTAATTTCATTTTCCCTAGGTAACCGGAATGTTTAATGGTGCAATTGGCGTTTTAATAATTTCTCATCCTCGTCAAATACAAATTTTGATTTGATATTGTGCAGCATTTAGTCCTCATATGTCACATACTTAGAGAGTGTTTGATGTATATTTTAATGATGAATTACCTTTATGAATATTTTATGTTCTATGTGAACACCGACGGTTCGGGGGAGTGTACCCTAAATCCATTTTCACACATATACTTGAGGTTTAACTTAGTTCATTTTGCGTGCTTAGTTAATTTTTAGTGTAATTCATAATGAATTATTTTATAGGTATAATTCCAAAGTCATCACCTTTTCTTATCTTTTTCTGAGTCATTTTAGGGTTAAGCGTCCTTCCTATCCGTCGTCACGATTCTTCGTCCTATTCCCTGTGTTCGATGCCCATTTACAGGATTATTACTTGAGTGATTGACTTACACTAGAGTCGATATAATCCCTCACTAAGACATTTTTTAAGTCTCATCAATAGGTAACTCTACCCTTAAATTATGGACTCTATTTCCCGTAACATTGGTCTTGTAGATGAGTTTGTAAGAGTAGAATGCATATATTATTTAAGAAAGTTATTTCTTATGATTTGGTGAAAAATAGTTTATAAAAGATCCTAAGAGTTTTGAGAAAAATAATATATTTTAAGAAATCTTGATACTTAAATATTTAATGGAATAAAATGATTGAAATGATATTTCTATTTTTGAAAATATTTTATGAACAAATTTCTCAAGGTATTCTAATGAAAATTGGGATTTTTATATAAATATACATTTTTGAAGGAACAAAAATTGTCGTTTAGCTTGAAATTCATGTTTATGCAAATATTATGAAAGTTATAGAATAAATCATGCGTAAAATTCATTCTTATTAATTTTTCGACTTAAAATCCATCTTCTCATGTATGTAAACTTGTAGTATTTTGATGATGAGCATATAAAAAGGTTTAATGAAGGTTTTACTGGGTTTAAACATGAAATAAAGAAAATAGAAATTTTAATCCTTAAAGTGGATTAAAAGTTTATAAAATGTGATGAGTGGATATTTTAAGAGTACATGTGAAACTAAAGGAAAAATGATATTTTCTTATAAAGTAGTCTCCAAAATACCGAAAGGGTGTTCTTAGTAATGAAAGTAATGAAATAAAGAGATTTTTAACTTGAAAGGGGTGTTAACTATAAAGTGTGAAATGAGTGTTGATAATTAAAATCATTTGATAAGTTAGTAGGTGTAACTTAGTAATGTTTTGGGGAATTAATACTTGTGAAAATGGAGGAAAAATGCAAGTTTCGAGAGTGAATGTTAAAATGGTAATTTTGTTTAAAGTGGAACAATTTATGAATAATGGTTCATAGATAGTCCTAAATGAATGTGATTTTGGGATAAAATGGACATAAGTATGTAAAGGATAAGAAAAAATAATTTTCAAAGTGTAGCTAAAGGTGGGGTGAAACCCCGTGTTTTGGCTTCGACCAATAAAAAATGAAATGATGTGGACATTTGAAAAATGTTAAAATATATTAATACGGACTCGGATGATACCAGGAGTAATGAAGAAGGGCTCGAAGAAATGGGGTGAAAAATCCAAAATCACTGGCCAAAGCATATGGTAGCATAGGCTATTATAACCCGAACCCGCCCCGCGAATTTTCTTTAAAAAAAAACATAACCGCCCCATTTATTTTCAGTGGGTTTTTAATCCACCCCATTAGGGGCGGGGCGGGTTAAATTGCCATCCCTAAGCATATCCAGCAATGCGGAGCCCGTCAAATTATGCGGATATCTGGAAGATTTCAAGGAAAGATAACGAAAAGTCAGAAATGAACTTAATACATATTCCGGTTTAAAGATAATATGGACAAGTAAAGTGAAAATTGACTAATGTTCATGAAATAAAAGGAATGATAAAGTAAAGTGATCATTTGAGTAATTAAGTAACCTCAACAGGTTTAACCCATAATTGACACAAGAGTGTGTTTATGAAAAGTTTCAACAAAAAATAAGTATTTTCTAACACATTGAGTTCATGTATTGAAAGGTTATTTTTAAGGAAAATACTAAGGTAAATTTGGTTTGAATAGAGGGAAGTTTCATTAAAAGAAGTGCTTTTCCCTCATAAAAGGGTATTTGTTTGTAGTATTTAACCTGATACTTTAAATCGAGAAATAAATGTCAAGGAAAGTAAAAAGGGGTTCTTTACAAGATTAAGAAGAATTATTAGAATAAAAGAATTTCATTCATTAATAAAACATACTAGTAATTCATGTGCACGTAGGTAAACGTGTCAAAGTCCCTTATCTATCGTTCGATTCTTTTTATGGAAGATTGTGTGCAATTTCATATTTTGAGAGCATTATTTAGGTAAGCATTCTTTTTATGTTATGTTACTAGCTCTGTATGCTTGAATTATGGGAATGCTTCACACGGGCCCCTCACATAGCTTGATTTAAATTGGAATCACATGCTAAGCAAGTTAAATGTTAATTAAATAAAACCGTACTAGCAACATTATTTAGGCTGTCTCATCTCACTTCACACTTAATGTTTAGACCGGACCGGGTTGACCTTGAGTAACCAAGAAATTTGGGTTAAGGAGTTACTATAATCTTGGTCATATAACCCCTAGGTCACATGTGTAGGTGCTCATAATTCGAGATGGAATGATGGGGAGATTTTTTCATATAGCCTTGGGTATGGTAGACTATAAGAGTGATGGGTAGGCATGGTGATTCATCCCTTGCTTGTGTTAACGCTTTAGGTTTGGTACGACATAAGACTATAGTTGGTATGCATCAGTGATCCCCAAGAAAAATAGGGATAGGCCTTCATTAACTTAACCAACTTAAGTGAGAGCCTACTTATACGGTAAATGTTATAAATCATTCTTATATATTTTATGATTGTCTTATTGATTTTATACACTTGGAATTATTTAGCGTAATGAATATTCTAAATCCATTAGTCGTAATCATTGGCAAAGGATAAAAACTTAATTATGGTATTCACATGGAATTAGGAATTTAAATGCATGTAATATCTAGGATTCTTGGGTGTATTAAATCTAAAAGACATTTAAAATTCAAAAGGTATGTTTATAGTTATGATTTATTACATTTTTGTTTATACATATATTCTTTTTGGACTTGATATAAATGTGTTGAATTTAACGTTTCAAGATTGAGGTTGCCCGTGTTTTAGCCTTAATAAATCTCATTGTTGTCACGCATGCTTCTCATTGCTAATACTTATAAGGATGGAGGTGTCCTTGGCCTGTGTGTCAGCTTCTATTGTCATTTTTTTTATTTTTAGTTTAGTGTGGAGAGACATACATAGTACTTATACGTTTCATGTTTTGGGAGTTTTGCTTGTATGTTATAGCTGGGAATATAGATATTCTGGGCATGTATTACGGTAACAGAGTTGATGCATAGTTTAATTGTTTATATTCAGTTTTACTTTCTTTTTGTATATTTCAATATTTACGTATGCTTGGAATGATACTTAATTGTTCAGACTCCTTTATTGTTTAATTTAGACCCGATTAGTTTATTATTAGATATTACGGGGTGTCAATGTTGGCATAAGAGCATTCCAGGTTCTAGTGTCCTAGGGCCTTAAGTGAGTTTTTCACTTTCTCGTATGTGTTAATTGATACTTTAGATCCCTACTTTTAGCTATTTTACTCTAAGCTAGAATGTTATTAATGTGATTTTGTTTACTATCTTACAGATAGTGAACATTCTTAGAGGATAGAGATGACTACCTGATAGAGGGTGATGAATCAGGAGAAGCTATACCTCACTATTAGCATCAACCTCCACCACCTCCGGGGCAGGCACCATCGATAACACCTACTAACTTAGCTTCCATCATAACCTAGAAAATAGTCAAGACTATGGTACGATGCAACGTCATCATCCACCACCACTACCATAACCA
Source organism: Sambucus nigra (assembly GCA_949130495.1). NCBI lineage: Eukaryota > Viridiplantae > Streptophyta > Magnoliopsida > Dipsacales > Adoxaceae > Sambucus > Sambucus nigra. The sequence continues at coordinate 140,033,805 of OX422221.1, read as the reverse complement.
CCTATGGATTCACCTATACCTTCCCCTCCTACTATTTCTTATTGGGAGCATTCCTGGACTTTATTCGGTAAAGGGAACCCTCATAGTTTTTGAGATCCAATGATCCTATCATAGCGCTCTCGTGGAGATTTGACATTGAGCGTCATTTATGATTAATGGACTGTACCAAGGTTTAGCAACAGATGCTTGCGAGTTTCAAGTTAGTATATGATGCTTTGTACTGGTGCGAATCTATTACCACTATCGAGGATAGGTACTAATTGACCTTAGCAGAATTTTGGGAAAAGTTTGTGGCGAAGTATTTCCCTTTGTCACAATAGAAAAAGCTAAGGGTCCAGTTTGATAGGCTAAAGCAGGGGGATAGGATGGTTGTTGAGTATGAGCGAAAGCCCACTTGCCTTTTGCATTTTTCACTCGAGATTTATTGATTTAAGGATTTGAAGATGGAACTTTTTGTGTGAGGTATGACTTAGAGGATTAAGTCAGTCTTGGTGGGAAATTAGGCATTCACTATGTATACAAAGGTGGAAAATACCACTTTTCTTTATTGTGATGATCATCATGAGATTCTGAGGGTAAAATAGCCAGAGGACGGGATCCATCTAAAGACAAAAGACATTAAAGGGTGTGGAGTATTCCCAAGGATAAGAATGCTCCAGTCATCACCATACATGACCATCATTGGGGGATCATCCCCCTAAGATATTCCTCATAGATAACCATCACCGAAAGGGAGAATAGGGATAGGGGTCAGTATGAGCATATATACTAGCATGACCAGGGACAATAGGGCCAGAGAGGTCAGGGCTAGAATATCCAGTCACATATTTAGTATGATAGATCTTAGGATGGGGGGGGGGGGGGGGGGCAACCCTTTCCGTGGGGTATGTTATTCATGTAGAGAGTAGGGCCACTATTTTAGGAGGTGTCCTATGAGGTTTCAGGCTGGGCCAAGGCAGTTTTAGCAGGGAAAACAACGAGCACATCCAGACCTACCCCAGTTTCAGGCATTTCCACCCCACCACAATACCTATTATCGCCCCCTTCTAGAGACCAGGCATAGGGGCACCCGTAACTACAACATGGGCTTGTGTTCAACGTCTATAAGCAGGACCTACAGGTACAACCCTAGATGACTTAGGGTCAAGTTTTATGTATTTAGTACTTATGCTTAGGTACTTTTTGATACGGGAGCATCGTAATATTTTATCATTTATATATTTTTTACAACATCAAGTATGGTAGACATAACATATGATGTGACTATACACATAGATACCCTAATTAGTAGGGGCGCTAACTTACGCCAAACAGATAGAGGCGTGGCAGTTGAGATAGGCCGATCGTGTTTCTCAGTTGATTTTTGGTTGCCAGATATGTCTACTTACGATGTTATTTTGGGTATGGATTGGTTAGAGACATATAATGCCTATATTGACTGTAGCGAGAAAGCTATCACGCTGGCCCTTCTCAGGAAGGAGATGTGTCTTATCTCTATGGCTAAAACTAGATGGAGATTCTATCATGAACTTGTACTACATCAATGTGAGTATAACCTAGAATGTTATGGCATCATTAGATTCCATTACGATTGTTCAGGAGTTTGCATACATATTTGAAGAGGTCCCGGGGTTACCACATACAAGGGATATGAATTTTTGTATTGACTTGGCTCCAGGAACTCGACTCATAAAGTGAGTATCGTATCGCATAGCTCCATTAGAGATGATAGAGTTGAGGGAGAAAATCAAAAAGTTGTTGAGTTCAACCAGATAAGTACCTCTTCGTGGGGAGGCGTCGTGTTATTTTGGAAGAAGAAGGATGGGCCACTCTGAATCGGTGTGGATTAAGGAAGTTGAATAAGGTCCCTATAATGAACAACTATTTACAACCTTAGATAGATGAAACGTTTGAGCAATTGAGGGGAGCGTCATTCATTTCAGAAATTAACTTTTGCTTGGGATATCATCAGTTACGGATTTAGCAGAAGAAGATTCCAAACACGTCCTTTCTCTCACATGATAAATCGTATAAGTTTCAGGTCATCCCACTTAGACTGACCAATGCACCCACGGTTTTTATGGACCTCATGAACTGAGTGTTTCAAGCATTATTTAAATTCCACTATATTTGATTACCTTAAGGGGTTCTTCGGTCTTTCTGAGTTTAACTGAAATATTTTTTTGGGTGTGTAAGTTTCTTATTTAACTATATATTTACACATGTTTGAGTTTGTGCATATTTTTATGTATATAATTATATCACATGGACTATGCATTGCATTTACGACACCCATCCTCTATCATTTTCATAGCTCTTAAGGATGATATCAACAAAGGCTTCCTATTTGATTTAGTACCCCTAAAACACACCTCGGGCTCCCCAGGTTTACATACGATAATCTACTTATTAAAAAATTATATATTTTCAAAGTGGGTGGAAAACCAATTGATATTTAAGATCACATCAAAGTCTTCTATTTATAAGGGAATTAAGTTAACTTTAAATAACTGTTCTCCTATCTCCTCAGCACATCCATAAATATGGTCACCACCTCTGAGGAAACACTTATCGAGGTGTCAATCATTAAGGTAGGGTTTAAACTCTGAGGCCTTATATTTATCTTGCATTAAAAATGGGTAAATATAAAAGAGTATGCGACGTCAGAATAAAAAAGAGAAAGATTTTCTATCATCAATAGTAATATTACTCGTTGTCACGTCTTTGGCCTTATCAGCATCCTTGGCATTCTGGGAAAAGTGTCTTGTTGGATCCCTCAGCTTCTCCACATCCTTGTTTGGAAGTTTGCAGTCCTTGAATTGGTGTTCTGGTTTGCTAAAGTTGTAAGAACTCATTCCCAAAGGGAAAGCATTGGCAAAATTTCATTTAATCCCACTGTTAAAAGAAAACACTATTGCGATGTCAACCTTCTCTAGCTTCTTGCCTTTCGTGGACCCATGATTTGGATGTGGCTTCTAAACTTGATGCCATGCCTTATCTTCTTTATTTTTTCCTTAGTCTCTTCCCTTTATCCTTTTCGTTTAGCCTTTAACCCATCCTCAAAGTCTTGCTCCATGATTTGGTCTACCTCGACTAACTTTGTATATGTCTGCAACCTCATTCCCACTACCCTAATGCAGATTCCATGCTTTATGACCCTCTAAAAATTCTTGGATTTCTTCTCCCTAGTGTTAATAGTATAGGGGAAAAGTGATATAATCCCGTTACCTTAGCCTCATACTCAGCCACGGACATTATCCCTAGAGTTAGTTCCATAAATTCCACTTTTAACTTCTATTTAAGCCAACATTTGGTCACGTTGTCTCCTCCAAACTATCTTCTATTGAACACTGTCCACTAATGAACGGACTCAACTTAAAAAATAAATCAGCCAAAGGGAACCTTTTGCTCATCTGTGCTATTAAGCACCTAAAAAATCTTCTCAGTCTTTCTTACCCAATCATCGACCTTCAAAGGGTTACTCTCTCTCGTAAAAAGATTTTGCCCCATTTTTTTAAAGTGTTCAATGGTACGACCAATAGTTTTTTCATTGGTCTTCCTCACATCCACGTCCCTAATTAAGGCTTCCGTGAACCCAACCATTACTTCTAGTACTCTTTCCCAAATATCTTCATTAGGGATAGCAAGTCTCGTGACAACAACATTGTTGGTTACGACTCCCCTACCTATTTGTTGATATCATATATCCATATCCTCCTAGAAATAATCACACATGTATAAGTCTAATATCCTAATACGAGGTATCTAAACAAATTTACTTTTATAAACAGTTCTAACTCTCCTATAGTTTTCAAGGTCGAAGGTTTTGATACCAATTGTAATGCATGTATCCTTGCCCTATTATATCACGATGTCATTTCACTTATTCTCACATGCATAAAACATTATTCTTAGGGAAAAATTACATGTCACGACTTATAAAAAGGTCTCAGCCTTATCATCGGAGTTGGTAGATAAATTAACTATCACAGTTTAAAATGCACAAAATAAGGAGATCATTGAACAAACACTAACTCAATTGAAATTATATATAAAGTCTTTACTATAGGACTCACTAACGTTTCTCCCCATATAAATTAAATATAAAACTATAACGATGGATAATTACTATTAAGAGTGAAATTTAAGTAAAACATCGTAAAATATCTCTAAATCAGTCTAGCCTTCGTGGCCTAGTTACTCTCCATGACTCATATCCTAAGCAAATAAGGTATATGGAAGGGATGAGCTCAAATAGACTAACAAGGGTTAAGAAAAAAAGTGCCCAGCCACATTCATAGAAATAATAAATATACTATCAAGGCTACAAAAAATAGGGCAAACAGTTAATATGCAAAAAAAGTAAATTGGAAGGAAATAATTTAGTTTTCCCAAGCCCTCAGATTACCTCGATCACCAAATGCTCTATGTTCCTTAATTCACCACTCATCGACTTCCCCCAAGGCTTAATCTCCCATTGGTACCTTGTCTTCCCCTAAGCCTCAATCTCCCTTGATTCTCCCTCATAGTCCATGACCATTATTTTATGACCTTAGACATATCATTCTTTTCATCCTTATTCTGGTGTTTTTTGACCCAGTCATGCCACAGGCCGTGAACTCCCCCTTCCCAATTACAAGATGGAATAATTTTAGTTTATTGTTAACTCGACAACCTCGATTGATCTCTGTCAAGGTATAAGCCTCATAGTTAGGCTAGGCTAATATCCACAAGCTAACAATTTTGACCATAAACACTAAGTAGGAGGCCCTCACCAAACAATGATTCCTTGACCTCGACAAATGGTGTTGCAGTCTTAGTATTGAATACCATATCGAATCACCCACTAGGCACATTGTAATAGTGCTTAAAATTCCACGGCCTCAAAGAAGAATTTATAACTCTTGATCGACAAAACAATAGAGTTATTTTAGTAAAATAATGGTTTAACCCTTAAAGATATCACAACTCAAATCCTCAAAGATCAAGGGTAAAATAATATAAAAAACCTCATGAAATCAATAAGAATATCCTCAAAGACTCTTTTCCTCCAACCTACTATCTCCAAGTAAGAATCCTAAGAGAAAACCTCTAAAATAAGGATTTAAGATGAATAGTAAACATTTATGGTCTACAGGACCAGAAAACTCTAAGACCTCAATAAACAATAAACACAGATGGCCTCTAAACCTAAAAATCAATAGTAAAACTCAATTTCCTAAAGCATGAAAACTCAAAATATAATACAAAAGCTCATCTCGTTCAATTAATTCATAGAAACTATGGTTTTAGAAATAAAGAAGCGGTTGATGAGAGATTCATTATCTCAATGGACTTGGTATGATGACTAGTAAACACCTGTCGTGTTTCCACTACCTCTTCCTCGCTAGTGAATAGTACATGACCTCAGGCTCTTCTTCAACATCACTTTCGAATATCCTCAAAATCTTTCTTTCTTTCCCTAAAGTTGTAATTAGGGTTTTTAACAGCTTTGGAAATTGTGTCAGGGATTACTATTTAAAGGAAATGTTAAGGAACCTATGGTTTCAAATTTTATTTTCTTGTTTCCAAAGTTACCCCTATAAAAATTCTTCTAGTACCCTCAAAACTCTGTGCTCAAGTAATGACCTAATTAATACACGTCATAACTCACATGTTGTGTCCTCGTAAGCCTCTAGGTAAGTGTCCGTGGCCTGTTACACGAGGTCGTGGACTTACTTGATCTTCGTGGCCTAACCTTTTAAGGTCATGTCCTATCTTTAGCAAAACTCCATTTGTGGTCATGTCTTTCTACATGGTCTCATTCTATTATTACCGTTTCGTCGTTATAGTGGAAATACAAAAGGATTCATCAAAACACTAAAACTAACAACATATTATTATGAAACACCTCTCATTAATCATGATATACATATAAACACTTTATCCTCCTAAGGATAATAGTAAAAAAAATTACCCTTAAGTTCCGAATATGGTAAAATTCATTACCCCACTTATATACAAACTTCTTCCCCTTTTATCACAAATGAGATCGAGGACATAATTAAAAAAGATACAAAGAATTAATAAAGAAGAACAATTAGAAATTAAAGGTTCTAATAAAACTCATGAATGAGAGATAATCATATATAAAGTGATATATATAATATGGAATCGAGGAAAAAGAATCATATGATAGTGGTAAGACTTCAACTACACATATAGTTACAAAATACATGTAAATAAAATGATATATGATAAAGGTATTGGCTAAAACTAGATAATATTAACAAAATCATATTACATCATGGATTTGAATTCAAAACATACATACTAAAAAATAATAGTCCCCCTATCATCATTCCCTTTTGGTTTATTTTGGGCTTGTCCCTGATTAATTCTTTATCATAGATCTTAACCCCTGTAATTTTTATTTTTTGGGGTTCATCCCCAGAAGTGACTTTTAGCTATGAAAATTATATCACAAAAAGTTATCACGTTTTTTTCAACACTTTTTTGTCACTAAAAGTCATTTTAGGGTCTATACTCCAAAAGTGCAAATGTTGTGGGGCTAAAGTCCATATCAAAGAATTAACCGGGGCTAAATCCCAAATAACCCTTTTTTTTCTTAGAATTTTTTTATGCACAATGATCAAGAATGCACAACTCATCCATATTAAAGGGGTAAGTAACCTAACAAAGTATCATATAATTCTAATTTAAAAGATCAATCAACAACTTTAAAGAAGATGGATCTTCTGCATTCGATTGTGAATGAATACCCTAGAAAACAAATTATTGGTACTAGTCATTTGCAGAGAAAAGGTCTTCTCATACAATTTTTGTTGTTTAATGAAAACTTTCTGACCAATCCATAGTTACTGATAAATTACAAAGTTTATAAGATGGGATGTGAGCACGAGAGGCATGAGGTGGAGGATTATGTGGAAGTACAAAACAGCCATTATAATAAACTAAGAAAACTAATTATTTCTTTTAAGATTACATAAATATGGCATTCTCACTTTCTTCCTAAACTTCATTCATAAAGAAATGGACATCGTAATCCTAATGAATCCACATGATCATGCAAAGGAAGGGAAAATGAATGTTCTTCTTCTCATTTTTTCTATGGACCACCATGATATCATAAATTAGGCTCGCTATATACAATGTATACTTATTCTCAAATGAAACATTATTCTAGTTTGTTACCTAAAAACACTAAAAGATATAACCATGTAAAATATAAATATACACGACAAATAAAATTCAAAAATATCATTTCAACTCCAATTGCGTCAATGGTTGTCATTAAGTATACACATAACTTATTTCAAACGGGTATAATATCTCTACGCATAGGTTAGTCAACCACGTCATTGATTTCCTATAAATCATGATGTTGGGAGGTTGGTTTTACAGTGACGAAGAATTATATTCACTACACTTAAAAGGCCAAAATAGCACCCTTCATCTGGCCACCCTTAATACGATAAATGATCTTTGACCGTGACAAGCTGAGTTGTTTTGGACGTGTCACAGTGAAAAACTGTGACAACCTAATATCTTTGTCACTGTCTTTGACCGTGATACATCCATGACAAATCTTATAACTTAAAAACCTTAGCCACTATTTTGTCTTTTCCCTCGCATTTCAGTTTCCTCATCTCTCTCTCTATCTCTCTCTCTCTCTCTCTCTCTCTCTCTCTTATGATCATGCGTGTGTTTCATGATCGCTCTCCCCCTCGTTTTGGTACATTTCTCTCTCTCTCGGTCTTTCCTTTTGGTGTGTGTGTATGTGTTAGTGTGAGCATGTATGGGGGGTAGTGTGTGTGTATGTGTGGGTAAGTGTATGTTTTGGGGTCAGTATGTGTGTGTGTGTGCGCCAACATTTGAATGTGTGTGTTTTGGGTTCACTGTGTGTGTTAGGGGGCAAGATTTCAATGTGTGTGTCTGTGGGGGGGGGGGGGGGGGGGGGGTAGTGTGTGTGTTTGAAATTAAAATTGAAATTGGTATTGAAATTGAAATTGAAATAGTTATTTGAAATTAAAACTTAAATTGAAATTGGTATTCAAAATTAAAATTAAAATTAAAATTAAAATTGTTGTTATAAATTGAAATTCAAATTCTTATTGTAAATTGAAATGGAAATTGAAATTGCTATTATAAATTGAAATTGGTATTTGGTATTTGATATTTGGTTTCTCTCTCTAATTTCAGCAGCGGCGACCCCTTGTCCTCTTCCTCACATATTTCGATGACCCCCTTTCCTCTTCCTCACATATTCTGGCGACCCCCTTTCGATACATCTCTCTCTCTCTCTCTCTCTCTATATATATATATATATATATATATATATATATATATATATATATATATATATATATATATATATATACACACATTGAGATTGTTGAATTGTTAAAATATTTGGGATTCTTAGATGGTTGTTGATCGGTGGATTTGAACATTTAGATGGCCATTGAGTTGGTTGGCCCTTAGACCATACTATAAATTTTAAAGGTTTGTTGTTGAATAATTAATAATAGTGCGCATAGATACTAGACTTATAGTTCTTATGCGTACGCATTCAATAGCACTTAGACCCGTTCGAGAGTTATTACCCCTATAATGAGATCTCTCGAATTGTCCCATTTGGATAGTTTCGGACGACATAGTTTTTGTGTAATAATATTTTTAGTGGCATAAACTTGTTACTTTTGGGGAAGTTCTACTGCCATCTCTTAATGTTCTCTGGGTACATACTTGATGATGCGGTGTTAATCTTAAGAATACATGATACGTTGAAGCAAAAATAACTTACTATGGTGTCATTCGAAATATATTTGAATCAGACTATATAAGCTTTAAAAAGGTTGTGTTTTATTATGATTGGGTAAGAGCCGAGGATAAAAATTCTTGTAAAGTTGATTCTAGCACCAATTTGATCATGGATGAGTTGTCCAAGTTGAAGAGCAATTAGAACGTGAGTGATTAGCCGTTTGTTTGTGCATTTCAAAATGTCAAGCCAGTGTTTTACTCAAAGTATATCAACAACTATCCATGGTCAATTATACTACATGCGCCAAAGCTTTTAACTAGTAAAGTGGATGACTTGGCTGCTCCTACAGGATATCAATCCATTTTAGATGATAACCCGAATTTAAAATAATTTTTAGATTTATAATGAGTATTCCAATTATTTGAAACAATACTTAGCTTGGTTTATATTATGGATTTGTATTCTTATAATGTCGTTAACTTGTATTCTTCTAGTACTTTATTAATATGGAACAATAATTTAATGTTTTTATTCATTTGGATTTGATTAGTTCCAGTGGATTTGAATCAAAATTGGTGGGTTGTTTATTGAATATGTTAATTTGGATCTTACTCACTTTAATCATTAATTCTTGGTCCATGACATGACCCGAATTTGAAATAATTTTTAGATTTATGATAAGTATTCTATTTATTTGAAACAATGCTAATTTGGTTGATGATATGGATTAGTATTCTTATAATGTCGTTAACTTGTATTTGTCTAGTTCCTTAATTCATTAGGATTTTAGTCAATTTAATGCTTTTATTCATTTAGATTTAATAATTTTCTCATATACATGTTTGTACTATTAATAACAATTTTTACAGGAAATGGCTTCATCAGGGCATCATGATGGTGGAGGCGAGGAAGGCTCGTGTGCCACTAGGCCCCCAAAATGGGTAAAATTGGGGTCTGTCGTCGAGAATAAGACGTCCTTACTAGATAGAGGCTTGGAGTTTCTCAAATCGATCTTCGGCTCAGGGTACAGAGATTAGAGGAAGGTGCCACGAGAGCTCAAGATGGCCATCTATGGGCAATACGAGTAGTTACTCGATTTTTTTTATTTATGTTTACATTTATATTTATATAATATTATATTTTATAACTTAAATATAAATAAAACTTACTTTCTTTTTGGTTTGTATTTGTTTGACAAGAACAATTCGGCCTGCCCCCACATGTCCGCGACTCCATGCCTGAATAATTGAGAGATCAATACAAGACGTGGAAGAAAAAGATGCGAAAACGATACTTTGGGCAGGACCGAGAGCCCATATTGAGGGTCCATGACACCGCACCATAGAATGAGCCGATCTCATTAGCATAGTGGCAACGGTTTGTCTATAATGAGATCAACGAGGGACAATTCGATGAATAGTTTTACGTGCACTACTTCGGGCGGACATCTTATGCTGAGGTGGAGCATAGGATGGTAAGTTTTTATTTTTCTTTAATTGTAGTTTTATGTTATTCTAATTTAGAATTACTTTGTGTTACTTACTAATTCTGCATTATTTTATTTCAGGAGACGGGGAGTGGCCCTAGGGGTAGGCCACATAAGCTCGATTCCCAAGTGTGGTAGCAACGATTATATGTTATAAAAAAATTTACAATTGTTTTATTTTTTAATTACGTTATAATTTTTTTATTAACTTAAGTACTTATGTATTTTTTGTCATTTCAGGCCAAGCTTAAGGAAGTACATGACAAACAGTCTAATGCCGACAAGGAATATTTGGTTACGGACGCTGTTGATACCAAAATTAATATGCTGATGTGGATGAATAATACGAAGACACGTGTCAATCTACGTGGCACAATAGCAGCGAGGAAGATCATTTCCCGACCAACCATGCTTCTTTCCGAGCAACGAGAATACACCGAGGAACTCTATCACACCGAAGAATTCTATCACACCGAGGAACTCTATCGCACCGAGGAACTCTAACGCACCGAGGTACTCTAATGTTCCGAGGAACTTCTGATCAGCGAACAACTATGGCGGTCCGAGCTGCATCTCGGTCGTATCATTAATTGCCAGATAATCAACAGTTCAGATATTCATTGAATGCTTATATTCTTGGCACGCACTCTGCATTAAATGTATTACCCTTTCATATGTATGTCATTTAATGTATCGAACCTTTCATGTACAGCCTCAAGGCTATAAATACCTTGTATCATCCTCATTCAAAGGGGACCGGAATTTCTTGAGAGAACTTGTAATCAAGAATTCCACAAACACTCAGCAATAACATAACAGTGGACGTAGGCTTTATTCCTAGCCGAACCACTTTAAAAATCTTTGTCTTATTTATTTATCTGTGATTGAATAATTAGAGCAATCTAGTTTTTTACATCAACAGATTGGCGCCGTCTGTGGGAAACGACTGTTATTATCGTTTTTCATAAAAATCATTTATCACCAATGGCAGATAATCCAGAATCCAGTAATCGAAATGTTGGAAATACTGGAAATCTTCCAAATCCATCTGCATCCCCAGATCTGGCTGGAATTATGACGAATCTGGCTCAAGGACAAACCGCCATGCAAGAATCTATGAGGCAACTTATTCAAACTCTTCAGGGCGGTGCACCTACCTATTCAGGGCAAAGGAGTGATCATAGGTAATCGCAATCTAGACGTACTGGGTCATATTGCAATAAGGAGTCTAATGATTCTTCTTATCAACCTGGGCGAACTTCATCGATACGGGCTACGGATACAGATCAACGTGTCACACTCTCTCCGGAAAGAACCAGCGCTTTGGAAAGATTAAGCAGGGCGTCTCCTTTCAGTCGATTAGGACCAAGGAGGAATATGAATCCACCTAGAGCTTCGTCGAAAAGTTTTCGGCCATCATCAGGTTTGAGAGAAGGATCAGCACAATCACGACCAGCTACTCGTCGAGATAAATCTCAGGAAGCTACGTCAGAACACTCAGTTGCTCGGACTAAGCGGCCCGAGGAAGGGAATGAAGCATGGAAAGGTTCCATCCAATGGTTGGAGGATAGACTGGGAGAAATGGCTAAGGCGAGGAACCCCTTACAGAGAACTTTTGTTCAAGGAACACCTTTTGTGCAAGCCATTGTGGATTTCCCTACACCGTCAAAATTCAAAGCACCTGTAGTGACCCCCAAGTACGATGGAAAGAAAGATCCCGTACTTCATATAGAACAATACCAAGCTGCTGCAGATATCTACGCTGTTCCCGACGAGATGAGGTGTAGAGCATTCTCGGGAACTCTTACCGGATCTGCACAGATATGGTACAATAATCTTCCTCGGGGTAAGATTTCAACTTTTGTTCAGTTAGCCGAGTTGTTTATTGGCAATTTTTGTTTTGGAGCAAAGCCGGTAAAACGAGTAGCACACTTGCTAAGTGTTAGACAAAAATCAGGTGAAAGTACTAGAGATTACATAACTCGTTTCAATAACGAGAAGTTGGAAGTCATAGATTATGAAGAAAAGACAGCAATCACTGCTCTGATGAGTGGTTTGCTACCTAACAAGCTGTACTACACTTTGGCCAAAGATCCACCTAAAAATATGTCGGAGTTGATGGCAAAGGCGGCCAAAATCATGAATGCCGAGGAGGCTATGGCTGCGAAGAAGAATATGGATAAAGAAGTTAAAGTGGAGGTCGACAACTCTAAGAAGAAAGATCAGAAAGGTAATGGTGGTGACAAACATTCCAGGAATAACAGGATGAAGTTGGAAGTCCTAAAGAAGTATGATAATTATAATCCATTGAAAATGGGTATTAATCATGTTTTGGAAGAAATCAGGAATAACGAGGAAATCAAGTGACCAGAGAAACTGAAGACAAATCCCGACCTGAGGAATAAGGCCAAATATTGCGAGTTTCACAAAGATCATGGCCATATGACCAAAAATTGTATAGCCCTTCAGAACGAGATTGAAACACTCATCCGAAGAGGAAAATTATCAAAGTATGTAGATCGCAGAGGTGAAAGGAAGAATGATGATAGAACTAGAGAGAGATCTAAATCTCCTCGTCGTGCAGAGGAGAAAAAGAGGAGGGACCATGAAGAGGATCTAGATGATGACCCCGATCTTCCCAAGAAGCCAAGGAAACCTGAACGAGAGGTATTTTCCATACGTTTTGGGTCATTTGATTGTAATGTTATTACAGGAGGAGATGCAGGAGGAGGAGACCTTACTGCAGAAAGAAAAGCTTACCTCGGAGAGGCTCAAGCTTGTTCATACATTCAGCGAATAAACCTGGCCGAGGATGATCGTCCGAGGAAGGTAAACAAAGAGAAGCTAGTGATTGGTTTTTCAAAAAACGACCTGGCAGGTGTTCTTTACCCTCATGATGATCCTTTGGTGATCAAAATGAGGATGAAGGATGTGGTCATTTCAAGGGTGTTAGTAGACAATGGTAGTTCGGCAGACATCATGTACTATTCATGCTTTGATAGCTTGAATTTAAAATTATCTCAATTGGAACCTTATCACAGACCCCTTCTGGGTTTTGCTGGCGAGAAAGTTTTTCCACTTGGGACGATCAAGTTGGATATACTCATTGGAACTTGGCCTGCTTGTCGAACAGAAAGAATACGCTTTTTTGTGATGGATAAGAATGTGCAGTCCGCCTACAACATCATCATGGGAAGAGTTGGATTGAAGAAGTTCGAAGCAGTTCCATCTACAGTACATCAGTGTTTGAAATTCCCAACGAATTTTAGAGTAGGAATTATGAAAGGTGATCAAAAAGTAGCTCGGGAATGCTATTATTCGTCTGTCGAGCAAGAGGAACTTGAAGAGTCAAAGAAAAAGACTACTACTTACCAAGTGGAGGAAGGTACAGAAATTGAAACTCTTGACCCTAGGGATGAATCTCAACTCGTAAAAGGGCAGGTTGTGGAATCTACAGAAATTGTTATCCTGGACGACGAGCATCCTGAACGAGTAACTCAGATAGGATCGTCGTTGGATGTTTCAATAAAACAGGAGTTGATAACTTTCTTGAGAAAAAGGAAGAATACTTTTGCTTGGAGTCATGAAGACATGCCAGGAATAGATCTAAACTTCTTATGTCATGAACTCAATGTGAATAAGGAGATCAAGCCTGTGAAGCAAAGAAGAAGAGTGTTTAGTCCCGAGAGGAACCAGGCCATACAAGAGGAGGTCGAGAAACTCCAGAAAGCCCAATTCATTGAAGATGTGAAATATCCAGATTGGTTGGCAAATATGGTGATGGTAAAGAAGAAGAACAACAAATGGAGAATGTGTGTTGATTTTACTGATCTCAACAAGGCATGTCCAAAAGATCATTTTCCATTGCCCAGAATTGATCAACTAGTGGATGCTACCTCGGGACACGAGCTACTCAGCTTCATGGATGCTTATTCTGGCTACAACCAGATCAAAATGAAACCTGAAGACAGGGAAAGTACTTCTTTTATTACCCCAAGGGGAACTTATTGTTATAATGTTATGCCTTTTGGTTTAAAAAATGCAGGTGCAACATATCAGCGGTTGATGAACAAGGTTTTTACTGAACAAATCAGCCGCAATATTGAGGTCTATGTCGACGACATGCTCACCAAAAGTAAGAGAGCTGCAGATCATTTGGTTGACTTGAGTCAAACTTTTGATCAACTGGATAAATACCAGATGAAGCTTAACCCGACGAAGTGTACCTTTGGAGTACGAGAAGGAATGTTCCTCGGATACATCGTCAACCAACGAGGTATTGAGGCAAATCCAGAAAAGATCAAAGCTCTTTTAGGGCTGCGATCCCCAACGACGAGGAAAGAAGTACAGAGTCTTACCGGACGAGTTGCAGCCCTCAACAGATTTGTATCCAGAGCAACTGATAAATGCCTCCCATTCTTCAAAACACTGCGAAAAAGTTTTGAGTGGACTGATGAATGTGAGAAAGCCTTTCAAGATTTGAAGAAGTATTTGGGAGCCCCACCATTGTTGTCTAGGCCAATAACTGGAGAGAAGCTGTACTTGTATTTGGCAGTATCAGAAAATGCAGTTAGCTCGACGTTGATCAGATTGGAGAATGGAGTCCAGAAGCCAATTTATTACACAAGCAAGGCCTTCCGAGGTGCGGAAATCAGATACCCAAAGCTGGAAAAATTGGCACTGGCATTAATTGAAGCAAGTAGAAGAATGAGGCCATACTTCCAGGCCCATACCATCATTGTGTATACCGACATGCCGTTAAGACAAGCCCTTCACAAGCCAGAATCATCAGGAAGATTGATGTACTGGGCAATAGAGCTCGGTGAATATGATATTGTGTATGAACCCAGATCATCGTTGAAGGGACAAGCCGTGGCAGATTTTATAGCAGAGTTCACATACCCTGATACCCCCGAGGAGCAAAAGGTGCTTGCTGACCTACCTGTGGACGATACAGGATCAACAGACACAGATCCAGACCAACCAAGGTTGGTAAAAGGACTTGTGGATGTAGAAAAATCATCATATTCAAACCCCGACCAACTCCGGTTGGTAGAAGGGCGCGAACAAATGACCAACGAGGAACGAAGGATACCCGGGGATGATGAAAGAAAACAGATGATATTTCACCGAGGAACTCTAACAGATAAGAAATTTGAAGACGAGTTACATACATGGAGATTATATGTAGATGGATCATCTTGCACGGCTGGTTGTGGAGCAGGGATTGTTTTAAACTCTCCAGATGATATTGACATGGAGTATGACTTGAGATTCCAATTCAAAGCTTCCAATAATGAGGCTGAATATGAGGCTATGATAGCAGGTTTTCATTTGGTGAAAGTTATGGAGGCACGACAAGTAATTATTTTCAGTGATTCTCAATTAATTGTAAATCAAATGATGGGAATATATGCAGTGAAGGGAGAGTTAATGGTGAAGTACCATGCAAAAGTGATGGAGTTATTGACAGAATTTGATGCTATTCAATTGGTGAGGATACCGAGAATGGAGAATGCTAGAGCAGACGCATTGGCCCGACTAGTGTCAGCTACGCGCACCGAGCTGCGAAGAACAATACCAATTGAAATATTAGAAAGTCGGAGCATAAAAGAAGATCTGACGGTGAAGATTATTACCCTTGATTTAGGACCATCTTGGATGGATCCTATCAGAGCATACATTGAAGAAGGAGAATTGCCGGAGGACAAACTAGCTACCAAGAAATTGAAGTATAAAGTTGCTCGGTATGTGTTAACTAATGGTGTTTTGTATAGACGAGGAATTATGGCAGGTTTGCAGAGATGTGTGCATCCATCAGAAGTCAAAGAATTGATTGAAGAAATTCATGAAGGATCTTGTGGTGCTCATGTAGCAGGTCGGACACTTTTGCAAAGGGTAATGACACAGGGATACTACTGGCCGACGATGAGGGCTGATTGTATAGCCTATGCTAAGAAGTGTGATAAATGCCAACGCTTTTCCTCCATCCGAAGAACTCCACAGGCATTGTTGACACCCATAACATCACCTTGGCCATTTGCCATGTGGGGAATTGATCTGGTTGGACCACTGCCGACGACCCGAGGAAGGTTCAAGTATCTCGTCGTGGCAGTAGACTATTTTACTAAGTGGGTGGAAGCTGAACCACTAATTGATATGACGTACGAGAAGGTGTATCAGTTCATATGGAAGAATATCATTTGTCGATATGGTCTCCCCCACGCTTTCATCACAGACCATGGAACGCAATTTGATAATGAAGAATTTGCTGCCTATTGTCATCAGTCGAACGTCTTGAAGTTTCATTCAGCACCAGGCCATCCCCAAAGCAATGGACAGACTGAGGTGACGAACAGAACATTACTAAATGGGTTGAAGAAGAGGTTAAGTGAGGCTAAAGCAAATTGGATTAATGAGCTACAGTCAGTTTTGTGGGCTTACCGAACAACTCCCCGAGCAGCAACAGGAGAATCACCATATATGCTAGCATTTGGAAGTGAGGCTGTGATACCTGCCGAGTTGGGCCTACCAACACACAGGGTGTTAAATTTAGATTCTCCGATAAGTGATTTGATGAGAAGACTGGATTTGGATATGCTCGAAGAAGTCAGAGAAGAGGCAGCCATTAGGAATGTTGCTTATCAACAACGAACATCTCTGTTTTACAACAAAAGGGTAAAGAAATGTGATCTAAAAGAGGGGGATTATGTGCTAAAGAAGGTCATTCAGAAGCAGAATAAACTGGAAGCAAACTGGCATGGACCTTACCGAGTTACAGAGGTTGTTCGATCAGGAACTTATAGAATAGCAACTCTAGAAGGAGAGGAATTTAAGAACGCATGGAATGCTGAACACCTGCGCAAGTATTATCAGTGATGTCAAATGTAAAGCATTTCTTTCATTATGAATAAAACGAGGACGTTTTGCCATTTTCTTTCTGGTTGAAAGTTTTTCGGGGAATACTAGTGTAATACACTACACAACAAAAGTGCTCTAAGGAGCCAACCTCCTTTGATTAGGAGGACAGCTCTACGGAGCAAAAGTGCTATAAGTAGCCAACCTCCTTTGGTTAGGAGGACAGCTCTACGGAGCAAAAGTTCTATAAGTAGCCAACCTCCTTTGGTTAGGAGGACAGCTCTACGGAGCAAAAGTGCTATAAGTAGCCAACCTCCTTTGGTTAGGAGGACATCTCTAAGGAGCCAAAAAGTGCTATAAGTAGCCAACCTCCTTTGGTTAGGAGGACAGCTCTAAGGAGCCAAAAATATTCCTCTGGTTAAAAGGTGTACACCAGCTACACCAGCGTGATCAATTACGGTTGGTAAGATAAAAATATACTCTCATATTATAACTTATGTTGGTCGGGGGGTAATATTATTACAAAGAGTTCTCTGAAGAACAAAATATTCAAAAAATACACCAAGTATAGTTGGTCGGGGATAAAAACCCAATAACTGTAGTTGGTCGGCGAGGACAAATTATTGATCTTAGTTGGTCGGACGCATTTTTATAATTGAACCAAGTATAGCTGGTCGGGGATAAAAACCCATCAACTGTAATTGGTCGACAAACATTATTCAACTACCTTGGTTGGTTGGAAACAGTTTGAACAATTTACATTCATTACTTTATTGATCAACCCTTATACTTGTAAATTTTTAAGTTGGTTGATAAATAGCACGATATTGCCATCCTTTTAAATACATAGATACATATGCACAAATATAAAGGTGTGTGATAAACACAAGACAATAGCAAAATTGGCAAATAGAAAATGAAATTCTTTCATTAAATTTAAGATTACAGGATACAAGAATGTACTAAATTGTTACATGGATATTACTATTCTATTGGTTTCTTGCCCTGTGCTTTAGAAACAGGTTCCTCGCCGGCAGGAGGGTCTTCTAGGCAAATGGGAGAATTGATGAAATTAACATCTCTAAGCATTCTGACGTTCATAACAGAAGGTGTATCCAAGAGATGCTCAGGACGAGATAATTCAACTTGGGAATGAAGGCTATAATCAGCAAGGTATTTTGAAATTAGGCTGCGAGGAATGGAACGAGCTGGGATCCATGCCATGTCCAATTTGAAAGGTGGTACAGGCAGGTCTAATAATGATGGAGCATGATAATCCCATAAAAAATGCCCTTGCTCCAATTTTAACACACCCAGTGCATTCAACCATCCTTGCTTGTAACCTTCATTGTTGGCATGTTCAATACGAGCATCCAGGTGAACAAGGGCTTCATTGTATCCTGCCATCCAGAATTCCCCTGGCTGTTTATGGAATTGGAAGATTAATCTATCCAATTGTTTATGAAGGCTTTTGGCAAAAAGATCCTTATTATGCAGAGCAGATTTCGTCGCTGTAAGTTGATCCTCCAAGGATAAATTCTTCTTGGACATTTCTGATAGGGCCCGATCTTTGATGTTTAACTGGAATGCTTGAGTTTCTAAAGTGGATTGGGTACGAGCCTCTTCAACATTGCGACTGAGAACTCTTGATCGGCTCCGAGAAGCAACTGAAGAACTTTGTTCCTCGACAGTTCTTCCTCGCCCCGGAGAACCTCTTCCTCGTCTCCGAGCAGTTCCAGAAATGGAAGATCTTCTTAAGTCCTCCAGCTCTTGCCTTAGTTTGGCGTTTTCTACCTCTAAGAACGAGAAGCCTTCATCAGTAACTGGTATTAATGCAGTAGAAGATGAAGCAGCAGATTCATATTGAGCCAATTTTTTCTGTAAATTATTATTTTCTTGTTCCAGGATCTCGGCAATCTGCCTGCAAGCTTCAACTTCACCTTTTAGGGTCCTTTCCCTAATATCATATCCAGCAATGATCTTCTTATGGCCTGTTTCAGAAGAAAGTTGTTGGTATCTATTTTCATAATCTTTGTGTAACAAAGCCATTGATTCATTGTGCTGACCTTGGAGATCCTCTATGGAACCATGAAGTTCCTCGATCAGTTCGTAATACGCCACATTATTGGCCACAGATCTATCAAGCAAATCCTTCAGATACCGGTAAGCCTCAACTGCTTGTTCTGAGGCACCATGACCAAGGATGTCGACAATTTCTGATGTACTAAGGATTGTATGACCAGCCTTATAGTATTGGTGACATTGCTGCATCAGCTCGGTATCATGTGAAGAGATCAATTCCATTCTAGCAACAAACTAAAGATGAGAAAAAGACAACAATCAACAAATATAAATCATCAACAACAGAGATGAGCAAAGATATATTTTATTAGATCATCAAAAAGTTACATTGTTCGATTACAAGGAAATATAGAAATGATACCGAACAACTTCACACCTTTTCCTTGTCCCCCAAGACTTTCTCGGGAGGCTGGGACGAGGAGCTCGATTGCTCGGTGGTAACAACAGCTTGATCGGTAGGAATCTTCTCGGGAGGAGGAGGCATGGAAGAAATGTCCTCGGTGGCAGAGGGTTGAGAGGCAGAAACTTGATCACCCATAGCCATAGAAGACTCATCTGAGGCAGGCTCATCTTCTTCTTCTTCCACAATTGGTGGAGGAGGACCAGGGAGATGTTGTTGGAATAGATCAGAATCGTCTTGGACCTTTAGCTCTTGCAGAGCAGCTACCCAGCCTTCATGGAAGTATTTCGACTTCCCATATTGGACTTGGGATGTCATTGCAGCTATCCCTCTCTCCCATCCTTTCTCCCAACCAGCACTGAAATGTTTCTTGATTGCGACCTTTCTCCTCAATCTCTCCGAGGAGAGTTTCACCTCCAATTCCTCTTTCTTAACCGTAATATCTCGCAGAGTAGATAATTCTTCCTCTGCCTTCTTCAACTTATCATCAGAGTCCTGATGTTTAACCTCCAAAACTTTAACTTTCTCCTCCAAATTCTTGGAGGTTTCGGCCATTTTCACCTTCTCAGCCTCAACCAAAGCTAATTTCTTCTCCCAAACAGCTTTTTCGTCAATATGCTGTTGACGAGATCTCTTTAAAGACTGGGTCAAACCCAAAAAAGCATCATCTACACAGGACGAGGAGCTTGAAGCTTTGATAGCCTCATCCTTCTTCACAATGTTATTAAAACAATTCACCAGCTGAAAGATGAGAGAAAGAGCAAAGTCAATACAAAATGCAAGCTTTCAGAGAAAGAAAGAGAAATCATAAGTATGAGAAACTTACTGAAGCAAGGTGACGAGCAGCTAGGGATGTCAGCGTATCCCTAGGAATTCTTTCATCAAGACCATGGACTTCGGGTACAACCGAGCTCATTGCAGAGCTTGGAAGAATGATGTTTGGAACATCAGTACCACTAGCAGGTAAAGAAGAGGCAGTTTCAGCCGGAGTAACCGAGGATGATTTCCTCAATCTCTTCAACGGGCGGTCAGAACCTTCAACCAGAGAGGTCTTGGTCGGGGAGATTGTAATTACATCTGCAGGAGCATTTTTCTTGCTCGGGGCCACTGGGGGCTTCTCGGCAGCTTTGGAGGACCCAGCATCTACTTTTTTAGTCCCTTCTGGGACATCAGTTTTGCCTTTCTTGGCTCCAACAGCAGAAGAAATTTCATCAAATAGAGCAGGAGGAGCTCTTTTCTTGCCCATTCTTTGAGATAAAGGGATATGAGAATCTGAAGATGAACCTTCTGGAGTTGAAGTTGGTTCAACAGGGCGAGCAGTATAAGAGGTTGTGTAACTCCTATACTGTAGCAAATATGACGCAGACCTAATATGCTCGTCAGCAATCGTCTTATGCAAACCCCAGATAAGTTTCAGATGTTTAATATTCACTTCTGATTCCTTTGGAGTTTTTCTTTTGCTATCAACTGCAAATAGATACATAATGAAATATCGGTCATACATTTTATCAAACATGATGAAAGCATAATTTTATAATATAAATAAAATGAAAAATAAACCTATCCCATTGCCATATGGGGGGCATCTGGGACCGTTGTACGCTTCATCCCCAGCTAAAGGCGCATGTTGCCAATTTTTTATGATCAACCCATGCTCAAAATAATCTCTATTTGAGTCAGGGAGATTAACTACAAGAGCCCTATTCAGATACCTAGTTTTTAAATAATAAATATTATCTAGAATAGCCCATTTATAACAAAACATAATTTCAGGGATCCCAATACGAGTCCCATGAGTTAGGTTTAATTTGTGCACCCCATTAATTATTCTCCATGAATTGGGGGCTATTTTTGCAGGAACAAGATCAAAATATTGACAAAACTCAAGACATAATGGGTTTGGTGGAAAGGAAAAACCGCATTCAGCAACAAAAAGACTGGGGAACCAATGTCCCTCAGCCAATCGAAAGTAATCTAAAGGCTCAGAAAGAACCTCTAGAGTTACCCACGAAGGAATGGAAAAATCAGAACGGAATTTCTCAACAGACTCCACAATATAAACCATATTGAATAAAAGAGATACAGAAGAAAGGAAGAATATCTTACAGAAAGAAAGGAGGTATGTTGGCAACGAACGGAAACAAGGATGAACGCATAAGAGAGAAGAAGAGAATAGAAAGCTTGAATGTAGAAAATGGAAAACGTAGACGACGGTATGGTTACCAAAGAAGTTTAAATACTTTGCATTGGGAAGCGGCGAAAGAAATGATTACCAAAAAGAAACTACTGAACTTCCGGCGGCTAAAAGGAAAAAAAATTGCACGAAGATCGAAGCGCTTATAAAAAAGGCGGAAAACAACGAAATAAGAAGGAAATTTGAATACAATGTTCCTGAAACCCAGGAAGGTCATTTAATATTGCCATATACCGAGAAAGAATGTTACATACTCCTCAAAATTCGAAATATGAAACATTGGGGGCTTCTGTTGATACCAAAATTAATATGCTGATGTGGACGAATAATACGAAGACACGTGTCAATCTACGTGGCACAATAGCAGCGAGGAAGATCATTTCCCGACCAAACATGCTTCTTTCCGAGCAACGAGAATACACCGAGGAACTCTATCACACCGAGGAATTCTATCACACCGAGGAACTCTAACGCACCGAGGTACTCTAATGTTTCGAGGAACTCCTGATCAGCGAACAGCTATGGCGGTCCGAGCTGCATCTCGGTCGTATCATTAATTGCTAGATAATCAACAGTTCAGATATTCATTGAATGCTTATATTCTTGGCACGCACTCTGCATTAAATGTATTACCCTTTCATATGTATGTCATTTAATGTATCGAACCTTTCATGTACAGCCTCAAGGCTATAAATACCTTGTATCATCCTCATTCAAAGGGGACCGGAATTTCTTGAGAGAACTTGTAATCAAGAATTCCACAAACACTCAGCAATAACATAACAGTGGACGTAGGCTTTATTCCTAGCCGAACCACTTTAAGAATCTTTGTCTTATTTATTTATCTGTGATTGAATAATTAGAGCAATCTAGTTTTTTACATCAACAGATGCAATAAGCCAAGTGTGTCCATCCCATCTCCCTTTTCGGGGGGAGGGAGGGGTGAAGGTCTTTCGCCCTATTCCTTTAGGAGAACTTCGGTCGTCGTCGGTGTGGGGTGAATGTAAAAATATGGAGTCACCAGCCTAATTTCCCACAAAAGAGGAAAAGAACATGTCACCGTCTCGAGAGAACAACATCAAAGACAAACTGATGCTTACGAAACCAATAGTTCAAAGGATCGGGCGCTAAGTTATAGAATGGGAAGGTGTTATGTACCAATCTCTCCCTTTCGGTCCATCATGGGACTCGTATGCACCAATTTTTCCATGAAGTGTGTGTGTGTGTATATATAAATGGAGATCTGACTAACTCACATCATGGAAAAGATGGAGTTAGGTCATCCATCAGAATGTTTCCAAAATGATATTTAGAAAATAGGATGTATGCGTTTATCGAGATATTGACCGTTATGATGAAATGAAAATATATGTTGGATAAAACGCCAACAAGGGTCATAAATATATATTAAAATAATGTATAGATGAAAAGGATACAAATGCGAAAATTGGGAATATTAGACTCGAGTCATGAGTTTTATCTCGAAACGCCTACATAGCGTATAAAGGCATAGAAGTCGACAATACGGCATAAGGGTAGTGTTTATCCCATAGATTCGAATGGAAATTTATTATATATATGCGTGTGAAAAATGTATTTTAGTTTTGAGAAATTGGGGTGGATAATCCCGTTGGAAGTTGTAATTGTAACCCTATATTTTTTTATATAGAAAATAAAGTATGTGCAATATAACTAATAAAGGATACGATATTAATGTGTGTGAACTAAATTAAAAACTAGATTAAGAATTTTTGTAACTAATGCAAAAATAAAGAAATTAAAGAGAGAGAGTGATTTTTTGACCTTCTTTGGATGAGAGAGAACGATATCTTGCTAAATTAGGTATGAAAAGGATGAGAATGAAATATTGAAAGGAATTTCACACAAGGAAACTTCGTTGATTATAAGAGAATGTTTCTAAGATCACTGATATTGATTGATCTAAGGTATGCCTTGGGAGTAAGGTCATTCCCTCTATTTATAGGGTAAGGGGTGACAATCGGCATATACCTAGCCCTGCCAATAGATAGGTAACCCTAGACACACTGTCGATTGCCAGGGAATTGGACCTGTCAATCGACAGTCTCGTGTAGAATATTTTGGAAAAATGGTCGTAGAATGCAATCCCTAACTCCAAATCGTGAAAGGGGCATACCGTTAGAAAGGTAATTTAGATACCTTTAAGAGTCCTTTAGGATGCTCTCGGGTCCAGGAGTTGCATTTGGGTCAAACGGGGCTCGAAAGTGCTCATCGGTCATTTGGACGGGAGATCATCGGACAAAAATGGATCGTTTGTCCAAATTGTAACTCAGACTTTCGCATGGAGTAGACCATTGAAAAGGTTAGGAGAGGAAATTTTAAATTCCAAATATCTTCACTCAATTAGAAAAGGTAAATTTTGTCAACTGAGGCCCAGAAGTGCCCGGTGACATTTCAGAGTAAAACGGGTCGTTCGTCCATACCGTAAGGCTGATTCGTGCATGGGGCTAACCGTTGGAAAGGGTATTTAGTTCCCTTTGAAGATTCATTCAGTTTCATTCGAACTAGAGAGTGACCTTGGACAAACGGGGACTAGGAATGCCCAATGGCCTCTAAATCGGTACTCGATGTATGACCTAGGGTTTATAGTGAAATGGGGTGGTGATCGGGACCTAAGGAGAGACTTAGGGGGTCCTAGAACATAGTTATATACAGACCCTCTACGGGTGAGATTGGAACAAGAGAATGACATCAAATAGACACCACATGATGTTTTGGGAAGGAGGTGGATTCTCTAGACACCACAAGAGGGACAAGGATGACCAATTTAGAGGGTCGAGGACGAGTCTGAGAACATAAGGAAATGCTGGGGATGGAAGATTTTGTGGGTCGAGGTCGATTATAAGGACATAAGGTAGGGAGCCACCAATTCTTAGGGTCAAACCCAATTCTAAGGGCTTAAGATGGGAGCGATAAATTTTAAGGGTCGAGGTTAAATTTGAGGACCTTAAGTCGAAGACAATTCTTAGGTCTTAAGTTGAAGAGACCAATTCTGAGGGCTTTGACTAGGGGCGGCCAATTTTGCGGGTCAAAGACAATTTTAAGGGTTTAAGTAGAGATGGAAAATTTTACGGGTCGAAGTCAATTCTTAGGGCTTTAAGTGAGAGTGACCAATTCTGAGGGTCGAAGCAAATTCTGAGGGCTTAAGTGGAGGTGACCAATTTTGAGGGCTTAAGTTAAAATGACCAATTTTGAGGGTCGAAACCAATTATGTGGGCATAAGTAGAGGTGACCAATTCTGATGGTCGAAGCCAATTTAAGGGCTTAAGGATAGGTGAACAATTTTTCGGTCGAAGCAAATTCTTAGGGCTTTGGTAGAGGTGACTACTTCTGCGAGTCGAAACCAATTCTAAGGGCTTAAGTGGAGGCGGACAATTCTGAGGGTCGAAGCAATTTCTCAAGGCTTATGTAGAAATGACCAATTATGAGGGTCGAAGACAATTCTGAGGGGTTTAAGTAGGGACAACCAATTCTACGGGTCGAAGCCAATTATGTAAGGACAAATCTCCAATCGAGTCAATTTGTTGTATTGGCTTAATTCTGGACAAAACAATTTCTGTTATAGGGTAAATGTTCATTTTGTATCCTTTAAAGCCTATGACAAGTGTATGTTGAAGATGTAGCGGTCAAAAATTGAAGAATATATCCTTGCCGATTTTCGTGCCAAGTTTCACATCATCAACATGTGATTTCAATGTCTCCTAAAGGTATGAACGCATTAATATATATATATATGGGATCTTGGAAATTTATTTTGGGTGTTAGTATTTTTTTTGTTAATTTTTTTTCATTCACAGTTCTAAATATTTTGTTTTCATACACCTTTCTGTAGAAAAATCATATCAAATCCAAAAAAAATCAGAAAAATACAAAATTGATGGCCACACATTCGTATAAAAATGATCTACAATTGTGTCTTGAAATCTCATTTAAAAGGTTATTCGAATGACTCTAGATCTCATTCGAATGAGATTCAATGTCGTTTGAATGAGATTTCAAACGAGAATTTTCTTTTTTTTGTTCTGAATTCTCGCTAGAAGTTTCGTTCGAACATATCGTTCAAACGACCTGGGTAGTTTTGTGATAGTTTTTCTAAAAAATTCCCACTTTCTGACTTCGTTTCCCACCTCTTTTACCTTATTAAAAAGTGCGGGAACAAGAGCTTTTACTACAACTTTTGATACACTTTCCTTTAGAGTTTGAGAGAAAAAAAAATTTCCATCAAAAGTTCTTGTTTGTGTGTTTGTAAATTCATGAATTAAAATCTTCCAAAAACACATACACCAATCTTAGTTTAATTCCAAGCTTTATATATATATATATATATATATATTTCTTGGGGAGCTAATTTTGGCACCGGGTTTTCTCTACTCCTACAAGAAGAGAAGTTTGGGTTTATTCTCTACCCACTAAGGAGAAGGTTGGTTTATGCTGCGGCTTTCACACATGGTGAAAGGCACTATGTTTGGTTGATGGTTGCTATGATTTGATTAGTGGACACCAAGACCACGATGGACGTCATGGTTATTTACTAGATGAAGGTATTTGTAATAAGAATCGTCGGGGCTTGAAGGGAGTCAAGTCGGAGTGTAGTAAGTCTTACTGTCTTGTAGCTGTAAAACCATATCTAGTGATTTTGTTAGGCAAGGGCCATCCAAGAGTTTTTCCATTTGGGTTTTCCTCCTACATCGCCATGTAGTGGCTGTGATTATTATTTTATCTTATAAATCACTTTGAATGCATGCTTAGGTTTAATAAAGATAAAATTGGTTTAAATCACAATCTTGCTTCATTTGGTGCTAAAATATGTTTGGGTAAGTTTAAATTAATTTAATTCAAGTCAAAATAATTAATTTAGTAAAATTGATATTTAATTTGTTTGGCCTGTACGAAAATTGGAACTAATCATTTTTAGCCAAATTTTCGGACTTAGGTCGAATTAAATTTGTTTAAGTGAATAATTATGTTGGAGTAATTTAATATCACTTTTAGTTTAGTTCAGTTTAATTTTAATTTTGAAGAAATTAAAATTTGAAGTTTGCGTGTGTTGTGTTGAACCGTCCTTATCCATATTAAAGGAAATTAATATTTTAAAATGAATTTATAAAATTTAAAGGGGGTTCTCACATTCTCAAATTGGTATCAGGGCCAGAAGCGCTAAATTATTGTCCTTAGGTCCTTTTGTGCTTTGACTAAAAATGGAATTTTCCCCATTTTTCAAATTTCTAGTTTTTGATGGTTCTAATTACACATACTGGAAAGCACGTATGAAATCGGCACTAAAGTCCATAGATGAGAGGGTTTTCATGTCTGTCATTACCGGTTGGTATCCACCTATATGTTTAGTAGAAAATTAACGTGTCCCCAAACCCGTTGAGAGATGGACTGAAAATGAACTGAAATTAGCAAATTTTAATTCCCGAGGATTGAATTCTTTGTTTATTGATGTCACACCGAATGAATTTCGATGTATCATGACATGTGAAACTGCTAAAGAAGCTTGGGATATTTTGCAACTCAGCCATGAGGGAACTAGTGTCATAAAAGATTCGAAACTTCAAAACATCACAACTCATTTCGAGACCATAAAAATGCTTGAAAATGAAGCTTTTGATGAATTTTATACTAGATTTTCCGATATTGTAAATTCATCTTTTAATTTGGGAGAAAAGATACCCGACGGCCGAGTAGTAAATTTTTTTTTATGGTCCCTACCCTATAAATTTATACCTAAAATGACCGTGTTGAATTCTTTACCCACTTTAGCCTCTACGAAACTAAAAGAGCTCATAGGTGATTTACAAACCTATGAACTTGACATGTTTTCCTCTAAGATCGAAAAGAAGAAAGATAAGAGCATCGCTTTGAAAGACCGAAAAGAGGAAGAGCAAGTTTCGAATGATGAGGGTGAGTTTGACTTGGAAGATATAGCTATGTTTGCTACAAAATTTAGAAAATTTCTTAAGTTTAACAAAGATAATCTTAAAAATGATTTCAAGAAATTTGATAAATCTAAGTATGCCAAAGATGAAAAATTCCCTAAAAGACAAAATGAAGATCTAAATAAGGACAAGTCAAATCGATGTTTTGGTTGTGAAGGGTACGGCCATAGGGATTTTGAATGTCCCACTAAATTAAGGAGAGAGGGCAATCAACCAATTTAATACAATGATACACTTAGTGATAGTGATAAGTCATGTGAGTAATAGTGAGATCTCGTCCAATGATGACACTAAAATACATGACACTTCCGAGGCTAAAGTTTATGATTCCCTTATTTTTTTTGGTTGTGAGAGTGGAGAAGTGAGAGAGAGTGAAAGTGAAGAAGTGGTTGATGAGAGTGAACTTCAAATTTCCTTTAGAGAGTTATATGAAGAATCAATTAAATTTAAAAGGTCTAATTTGAAGTAAGAAGCTAGTTTAAGAGAGCATTCTAAGGTCATTGATGAGAGTTCTTTAGTGGAAGACCTTAGGACACGTGAGAGAGCTCCTCGAGAG
Source organism: Sambucus nigra (assembly GCA_949130495.1). NCBI lineage: Eukaryota > Viridiplantae > Streptophyta > Magnoliopsida > Dipsacales > Adoxaceae > Sambucus > Sambucus nigra. The sequence continues at coordinate 140,005,484 of OX422221.1, read as the reverse complement.
AGGGCTGAATATGTAGAAGGCGAGAGAGATAGACTTAGAGGTTTGATGGAGTTAATGTAAGAAGAGCTTCTTATGTTTGAAGAGAGAAAGGTTTTGTTAGAGTCTAGGATTTTAAAATTAGAAGAAAACTAAATAGACTCTAGTAAAGTAAAATTTGAATTGGAATGTAGGTCCGCAAAATTAGACAAAATATTAGGAACCGTCTAGTCAACAGTGACACATATGGTTTAGGCTTCGATTCTAATAATGATTCAACTAATAAAGTCAAAAGCACTATTTTGAGAGCATCTTCTAGGAACAACTTTAAGGGTTAATCCTTGGGTAATACTTTTCGACGTGTCCTTACTTCCTCACATTGTGGTCGAAAAGTTCATCTTAGGAAATTTTGTTTTGATCTTAAAAGAGGTTCTAGAAAATCCAAAAGTAAGGTAACCGAAGTAGCCAAGGTCACCAAATCTCGAGATTATCACTCTTCACTAGTTTGGGTTAGGAGATCTGACTTAGTAGCTTTACAAAATAGGTTTTATTATTATCATTTACTTGCACGTGATACCTCCCTTGCAAAATCTAAAGGTTGAATGTGTTAAGTTTTGTTTACATATACTAGATTTTGTGCTACAAGTTATATATTTATGCTAGTTATATGTTTGTTTGTCATTATCTTGTCCATGATTTATTAAATAATCTTTGCTAGATTTATGACCTGTTTGTATTTTGTAGTTTATTCCTATCATTTTTATTAACATTAAATGAAAATTACAAAAAGATTTTGTTTATCATTTGTATTTTACTTTTTTTAGTTATTTGATTTTAATGAAAAATACAAAAAGATTTTTATGTATCTTTTGAGTCTATTTTTAGTTTGATTAAAAAATAAAAAATTTGAAAAGATCAATTTTTTTTGTGTGTATTTTGATTTTACACACCTTTTGTGGCACATGTTTGTATTTGAATCCTATCGCTGTGCTTCCATGTGACTAGAAATTTTGGTTAGAAATTTCAATTCTTAAAGTGTTCTTTGTCATGGTTACATAGAGTAGTTTGAATTTGACTTGCTTAACGGATTCACTTTTTATATGCCTTATCACACACATGCACGAGCTCTTTTGAACTTTTAACTTCACATGTATATTTGATCTTTGTGAGGTTTTCTCATGCCAATCTAGTCATCTACATATCTTGTGATCTGGGAGGATTTGTTCATGTTAAATCCGTTCCACGTGAGATTTGTTTGATAAAAAAATGATATATGAATGTGCACGGGGAAGGGATATAAAAGGAAATAATATCCTTTGCGAGTAAGCTACCGTTTGTAATGGAACTAAAAGAAATACATGGTCCAAAGGCCTAAAAGAATATGGCATTAAAACAAAAATATTTAGCCAAGGCCTATTTTTTTTAGATTGATATATTCATTCAAAAGAAAAGAAAAGAACAATATTTCATTTGAGGGAGTTTGGATGGATTACCAATGGTTTTGCACAATGTCTTTCTATCCTAGTTGCGCTATCATTTTCATGACTCTATTTGTTTGTACAATCATGAATATTCTCGGCTTGTACGCATTTTGTTTGTTTATTCATAGAGTTCGCGTTATCTTGTCACATAAGGCTAAATCTTAGTCGATTAAGTTTTGCAATCAAATAAGAACTCCCCTGAACATGTTTAAGTGATTGGGTTTTTTATTCATTGGTCTCTAGTTCACGCCCTTCACTTCCATTTCCATACGACACATTTATGCCATACGAGTGTGGAAAACGTATGTTATTTTATTTTATGTCATCTGTGTGTTTATATCTACATCTGTGTGCTTGTGCATATTTTGTATCTATTATGTATGGATATATATATGATATTTTTGTTTATTTTGGAGTCTTTGCCATGCTTGCTAGTCCATTTATGCTTTTAATTCAAAATTGGTATCTAACATTTTGCAAAATTTTGGTTGAAATCCGATGCTTATGTTGAATACATTTTAGTTGGTATCAATTTTTATCGCATCATAAGTTGGTACCTATTTATCCTTGTTGTGGATTAGTTCCTGTTATTGTTGCCCATAAGCTTTAATGTTCTTATCACTTTATGCACAATCATATGTTACTTGTTTTCCCACGTTTATATCCCTTGTGTAGTTTTAAGGGGGAGAAATAATATATTCTTTAATTGGGGAAGAAATAAGTAATGTTTTAATTCTTTATCCTTTGTCTATTGCTGAATAAAAAGGGGGATAAATGGTATCTAAACCTTTAGTTTAGGAGATTTAAGTTAGGGAGAGTCGCGACCTTCTTAGGTAGATCATATTTGATAAAAGGGGAGAATTAAGTTAGGGGGAATATTTATTTAATTCCATTTAATATTTTGATATTCCCTATGCATTTAATGGTTTGCTTAAGTGTGCAGGAATTATACTTTTATAGGGAAATTTTAAAGCGGCAAAGCACATCCTTAAGTGGTGTCAATAGCGTCTATATTTTTTATTTTGTTTTGGGTGGGATGTTGTGTCTAGACGAGCTTGATGGCCCTTTAGGATTTTTGGTTTGGTTTTGTCCTGAAATAGCGAAAGGGGGAGATTTGTAAGGACAAATTTCTAATCGAGTCAATTTGTAGTATTGGCAATTCCGGACAAAACAATTTGTGTCATAGGATAGAATGTTCATGTTGTATGCTTTCAAGCCTATGACAAGTGTATGTTGGAGATGCAGCGGTCTGAAATTAAAGAATATATCATTGCCGATTTTAGTCCTAAGTTTCACGTCATCAATAGGTGGATTCCAATGTCTCCTAAAGGTATGAACGCATATATATATATATATATATATATATATAGGAGACATTGGCCTATAGGAGCTTAGAAATTTATTTTGGGTGTTAGTATTTTTTTTGTTATTTTTTTGGAACTCATAGTTCTAAAGATTTTGTTCTCGGACACCTTTCCGTATAAAAATCATATCAAATCCAAAAAAGAGTAAGAAAAATACGAAATTGGCGGCCACACGTTCGTATCAAAATTATATACAATCATGGCCTGAAATATCATTTGAAAGTTCGTTCGAATGAGAGTCAATGTTGTTCGAACGAGATTTCAAACGATAATTTACCTTTTTTTGTTCTGAATTCTCATTCGAAGTTTCGTTCGGACGACCTGGGCAATTTTCTGACAATTTTTTTAAAACTTCCCACTTTTTTCCCAACTCTTTTACCTAATTAAAAAGTGCTGGAACATGAGTTTTTAGTACAACTTTTGGTATACTTTCCTTTAGAATTTGAGAGAAAAAAAAAATTCCATCAAAAGTTCTTGTTCGTGTGTTTGTAAATTCATGAATTGAAATCTTCCAAAAACACGTACACCCATCTTAGTTTAATTCCAAGATTTCTTTATATATATATATATATATATATATATATATATATATATATATATATATTGGAGAGTTAGTTTTGGCATCGGGTTTTCTCTACTCTTGCAAGAAAATAAGTTTGGGTTTATTCTTTACCCACTAAGGAGAATATTGGTTTATGTTGTGGCTCGCTCACATGGTGAAAGGCACTATGTGTGGTTGACGGTTGCTATGCTTCGATTGGTGGACACCAAGACTGCAATGGATGTCGTGGTTATTTGCTAGATGGAGGTATTTGCAAGAAGAAGCATCGGGGATTGAAGGGAGTCAAGTCGAGTGTAGTAAGTCTTACTATCTTTTAACTGTAAAACAATATCTAGTGATTTTGTTAGGCAAGGGTTGTTCGAGGTTTTTCCCATTTGGGTTTTTCTCGTACATCGTCGTGTAGTGGTTGTGGTTATTATTTTGTCTTACAAATCACTTAGAATGCTTGCTTAGGTTTAATAGAGATAAAATTACTTTTAATTCACAATCTTGCTTCATTTGGTGCTAAAATATGTTTGAGTAAATTCAAATTAATTTAATTCGAGTCAAAATAATTAATTTAGTAAATTTGGTGTTTAGTTTGTTTGGCCTATATGAAAATTGGAATTGATTATTTTTGGGCAAATTTTAGGACTTCGGTTGAATTAAATTTGTTTAAGTGAACGTTTATGTTGGAGTAATTTAATTTCACTTTTAGTTTAGTTTAGTTTAATTTTGATTTTGAAGAAATTAAAATTTAAAGTTTGTGTGTGTTGTGTTGAACCATCCTTATCCATATTAAAGGAAATTAATATTTTAAAAGGAATTTGTAAAATTTAAAGGGGGTTCTCACGTTCTCAAATTCGGAGGGATTAAGTAGATGTGACCAATTATACGGGTCGAAGACAATTCAGAGGGCTTTAAGTAAGTTGTGGGGCATAGTTTTCTTGGGGAACTTTGGAGACTTCACTAGGGAAAAGATATTAATCCGAGGATTAGGTGCATCCTTGCTGGGGAATTTTCTTCGATATATGTGGTGTCCCTTGGAGATCTTACTGGGGAGATATCCGATTGGATTTGGGAATTCCTCTAGGGAAATAAATCTAGGAGAAGATGTAGTATTAATTTAGTTTGGGATTTGAGAGGTTTGAAAAAATGTTTTTCTTGGTGAAAAAGGTTCTAAAATTCATTGGTTAAGTCGTCCACTAGTGGTTTTTTTCCTTTTTAAGGGTATTATCGGATATCCCTCTATTTTATTAGGGTAGACTTACCTTGGCATCCCTTTATTCATCTCTGGCTGCAGTCATTTGGTGTTGTCTGTAGACCTTTACTAGTGCCACATATCCGTTGGAGGTATTCTTTCCTTTATGCATTTGCATTTTCCTTTATGCATTTTATTTCTTTATTGATTACTTTGATTGATGACCCTTTTCCTTTGAAGATGTAGTTTTATGAGGTGAGTGGGCTTAACGCACACTTGATATCTTTGAAGGATAAGTCGGTGGGGGACTTTTGCCATATGTATTGGCGGCAAAAGTCTAACCGGCAGTCGAGACAGTCTCTCTCTTTGGCAGTGGTGCCTCAGGTCCTGAATGGCCTGACGAGCGATTGGGTAAATTATTCTTTCCTCTTCAAAACATTTTGTTTCAATGACCTTTTCAAATATTTATTTTTCGATTGGTGATCTTACAGGTGATATTCTATCCCTCGGGGATAGCCATCTAGCACACGGGGGTAACTAGGAGGAATGTGGAGCTGCGTCCTCTGTTGGTTCATGAGTTCGGCTACTACTGGTACCCGAGGGAGAGAATGGTCTGACATATGGTGGAGGAAGATGTGATAGTTGAACCTGTGATGCGCTTGAGGTATATGAGGCGGGTACGGGAGCTGCTAGAGGAGACGATGATGACGACGATGGTCGGTGAGCCTTATTCATCGTATATTGACAAAACGATGACCTATGATTATCTGGATTTAGTGTCTAGATGGATGATTCCGCCCATTATATATGACGTTTTTCCTCTTCTTCTGCAATCTCCGGTAGGGGAACAAGTCATCCAGTGGAGTCTTCTCACAGTGCCTGTAGTTCATTGACATCGGCAGCGGTGACGACGTCATAGATTCTATTTGACTGCTGGAACCCCCTTCTTATAACATTCGATGGACTAAAGGAGGATCGGTGTGCATGATGCACCGCCCCAATACGATGGACCCATAGGTGATGGGGCTGACAGAGGAAGTGCTTTAATCGGAGGTATGTCCTTTCATTTTTTTTACTTTTGTTTCTCTGATTTCTTTCTTTGCCTCAGACTGACTGATTTGATGATTTTGTTTTTCTGCAATACGTTCGGGTGTTGACTAGTTGGCTGAAGGACATCCAGGATTGGGTGGCTTCCGTAATTGCTCATATTTGGGTCTCGATCCTAGTTCCTTCTTGATGGGTGTTGTCTGCTTGATTTGGGTACGATTTTAGATTAGGTAGCGGAGGCTCTTTAACTCATCTTCAGGGAAAGCACATTCGCCACAAGGATTTGAGGGGCGGGGGGGGGGGGTCTTGGAGAGAGATATAAATAGGAATAAAGAAGAGAAATAATGTTTAGATAGAGAGAGAGAATGTTTTTAGAGAGTGGAGAATCGAGCTGAGTCCCATTTTTTTTTTCCTGCAAGGAAAACTGTAATATAGCAATATATATGCAATGAAATAAAGTTTTTATTAATTTTTGCTTTAGTGACTTAATGCATATGCACTTTTTACTTTGTTTGTTAAGACTGTAAAAAGAATTTAAAATAATATGAGGGAAATTTTATTCTAAAACAGGATGAGTAAAAATATAGGGAGAAGGAAATTCTGAATTCCTTAAAATAAAAATATTTTTTATTGAGTGTTTAATTTTGACAATAAAGGAAAAAGAAAATTTCCAAAAATAGGGGGTTGCTGATTGGCATACGCCTTGTCTTACCTATCAGCAGGTCAGTTCAGTCTAACCACCCAAGGCTTTGATTTCACTTTCTTTGACTACTTAGTCCTTCATGGGGTAGGGTTTCCTCCGGATTTTGCAGGACCTTTATCGTTAGCCAAGTTTTTTAAGTATAAAAAGGGGGTATGGTGGATTATTTTCTTCACCCATCCACATTTCCTTTCATTTTACTTTCTTCTTTCTTCTTATTTCATTAGTTTCAATATGGCTCTTCCCGGAAGTGTTGAATTCGCTTCTTACCTCAAAAACTTAGAGTCTATGTGCTCATATAATGTAGACTACGATGCTTTCAACATGTGTCGGGTTTCCATATCGCACAACTGACCTATTGAATGGAACATGCTGATGGTAGAGGTATAATTCTGGTACCCTTAGGACCATGTATTTTTCTTTGGCTTGGACGAAGTCTGTCTAACTTATAAAGAGTTCTCTACCATACTGGGGGTAAATCCTAGTGTTACGGTGACCTTAGCGGATCGATCATTGGTTATGAGAGGAATGATCTTACTCCCGATTGTGATGCATTCTATGTGTATATAGGATGTTGGTGATGCGGGCTATGCCAGAGCCATTATCCTTGGCTTAACTTGAAAATTATCATTAGTTATCAGGGACCTATTGGTGGACCCACAACTTGAAGCCATCACTTCGTGGATGTCATGACATCGCAATCTTGTAGCATTGATACTGTCGGAGGCTCTTAATGCTTATATATTTGGCTGGAAGGCCATTCTGACTTTCTAATGGGCAGCCCAGTTATGTTGTGCATGTGGCTGTCGGAGAGATTTTGCATGACGGTCCCTTCTGAATATCCCTTGGCAGTTATGCTAAACTTATTTACTGACTATTTTATTAGCGCATGCTTGAATATCGAGGGTCGGGAGAATTGGTTTGTTGAGCACGGGGATAGAGGTTTGCGTTGGTCAGTGTCTTGGTGGGGAGAGTTACAGACCATTTTAGAACTATTGGAACACCACTATGTTCAGTTAGTTTGCCTCTGGCAGACTTCTTTCTACTTTCCCCGGTGTCTCGTATGTCAATTTGGAGTGGAGAAGATTATGCCACCTCGAACACTAGACTTCTTTCTTGTGGAGGATTTGACTGAACATTTCCGCATGTGGTTGGGTTCTCTATGGGAGAATTGTCGGCTGTCGACCCACATTTCCAAATCTGTTGGTAGAGTCTGGCATGTTTTTAGGACTACATGAAGTGGTTGTGGAAGAGGGTAGTGGCTAAAATGTTGTCCGAGGAGATAAAATAAAGGTGTCTTACCATGTTTGACACCATGGAGGGAGGTGTTGTGGTTCTTCCTAGGCTTATCCGGGCTTACCGTTCCATGGAGAGCCTTCGGTATTCCATCTAAGAAGGAGAAGTTTGAGGACCCCAAGAGGTAAATGATGATGATGGGGCTGGTCCTTCTAGAAATTACGGGTAAGATCCTTGAGGAGTTTCATTTGTGACGCTTTGGAAAGGTGTTTGTTTATGTATGGGAATAAATTTGAGAAGGTTGTTTAGGAGTACTTTGGCTTGTTTTTGTTTTTTTTAGGCAAAAAATAAGGTTAGGCTGGCTGGGGAAGTTCTTTAACTACTTATGCCAATGTAATTGTAATGAAAATTTTCATTAATGAAATAAATAAAATTATTATTATATTATTATGCCTCTTGAAGAGTTTAGAATTTCAATCACATAGCCATACATAATCCTTTTGTTCATTTAAAAGATAAAATGAACTGTCGTTCTCAAAGATAAGAAAAGAATAGTATTTTGTGAAAGTAGGGGGTCGTTCCCATGTTAAGCGTATGAGGTGCCTATGTACATCTGGTGGTTTTGAAAATTTTATGAGTATCATTTTTTAAAGTAAAAATATTTTTTGAGGATCGAGCCCCATATAGTTCTGAGTAGAAGGAAATGAATATTATTTTTAGATTAGAAGGGAAATGAGAAGAGTCGTAAAGCGCCGAGTATTTGGACTAAAGGTAGAATTTCTTGAGACGGTCCAAGTTGAATAGATGGGCCATCTCTTCCTCATTAAGGTCGGTGAGCATAGTGGCACCACCGCATATGATATTCTTCATAATGTAGGGGCCACTACAATTGAGCTTGAATATCCCTCGGGGGTCCCAGACGGGTTTTACGATTTCTTTAAGGGATAAATCCCGTTCTTAATCACCACGGTCCTTAACTCTCTTATTCAATAATTGTGCTATTCTGCGATGGTACCCTTGTATATTATATAGAGATTTCAGTCTCCTTCCCTCTAAGAGTGACAACTCTTCAAGAGGACCTTGATGCTAGTCTTTCGCATTAACATTGCTTTGAAGTATGACATGTAGTGAAGGAATTTTTAGCTCAATGGGTAGGACCGCTTATATGATGCATACCAGAGAGTAAGGGGTGGAACTAGTAGATGCTCGAACTAAAGTGTGGTAGCCCCAGAGGGCATAAGGGAACCGATCTGCCCAATCTCGATAACTCTCGGTCATTCTCCTGATGATTTCTTTAAGGTTCTTATTGGTGGATTCGACTCCACCGTTGGCTTGAGGTCGTTAGGGAGAACACTTTTGTCTCTGGATCCCATACTCATCAACCACTTCTTTGACTTCTCCTATAGAATATAACCCTTTGTTTAAAACTAGCTCGTGCGGGACTCCATATCGGTAGATGATATATTTCTAGATGAACTTGGCCACACTTTTGGCATTCGGCACTGCGTAAAACTCGGCTTCAACCCATTTGGTGAAATAATCACTGGTAACCAAGATGAATTCATGCCCGTTAAAGGATTTTTTATAACTTTCCCTATGATATCGAAGTTGGTTGGTTTAGCTCAATGTGGTAGAAGTGGGTAGATTTATCATATATTTGAACTAGGAAGGGGGCCATTGTTATTCCTTTGGGCATGTTGACTGATATACCCATATATACCCTCAGCCGGGCCGAGGGCGTCCTCCACCTGGACGAGGCCAAAATGATCTCTCAACCAATATCGAACGACCCTCCAAGGGGCCGACCTCTCATCATGGTCCATTCGACCCTTCATCATGCCCAGACGACCCTCCAAGGGGTCGACCCCTCATCATGTCCAAATGACCCTCCAAGAAATTGACCCCTCATCATGTCGAGACGACCCTCCAAACGGTGGACCCCTTATCATGTCCAGACAACCCTACGAGGGTATGACCCCTCATTATGTCCAGACAACCCTCTAAGGGGCCGACCCCTCATCATGTCTTGGACGACCCTACGAGGGTATGATAGTACGAGGACCAAATTAGGCCAGGCTCACTGCCAGCAGGAACTTTGCCCTTGGCCCCACATCGCAGGCTGAGGATGACATCATGACAGTGCATGATTTGGGAGACGCATGTAACAGTGCGTGTGGGACTCATATGGCACGTGGAAGACCGTTATATCACTATCAACCCCTCACGTGAGGGAATATTATGTCATCATTAATCACAGGTGGCACCTCCAAGTGTCATCAAGGGTTTGGATAGATCATAACTCACATGCACCATGCATGCTTAGGGGGTACACTACTCCACCCAAGACCTATATATACTTGTCACCTATAACACTACAAAGGGAACCGAGAATTATAACCCTAGCAAAAACTCCGCTTGTACACAGAAGAGAGAGAGTGAGCTTATGTGCATTGTATCCAAGGTCGTTAGTGCCCATATTTAGTGGATCACACACTCACAGTGGATGTAGGCCTAATTGGTTGAACCATTATACATCATTATCTTATTCCTCTTATACTCATCCCCTTCTATACACTTACACACATATACATCACTATGGTTGCCATTGTTGTTACTGTTTGAGCTCATTATCACTTAGTTGGTGGTGCTAAAACCTAGCATCATCATCGACCATAGTGTCTAAGGTACCAAGGGCATTGGCAAAGTTTTTCTTCGCTCGGGGAAAGTAATGGAAGGTAATATCTTGAAATTAGGAGACGAGCTTTTGTAGGTGGGCATGGAAGGGTAAGAGTTTCTCGTCCTTGACTTTTAATTTTTTGAGTACTTGACCGATGATAAGGGTTCAACCCCTGTAGAGATCTAAGTATCGAATTCCTTTCTTGAGAGCGAATTTGTGGCCTACCACGCATGACTCGTGTTCTATCATGTTGTTGGTGCATGGAGCTTAATTCCAATCGGAGTGTTAGAGTCATTAGGGGCAATTACGAGTATCCCAATACCATATCATTTCTTATTGGCGGTGCCGTCAAATAAAATTTACCACCAGAGGCCTTCCTGGGAGGAACAAAGGATATTTTCATTCAGGAACTTAGAGATCCAAACATCGATTGCTTCCATAGGATCTTCAGTGAGGTGGTTAGAGATAGCTCTTCTTTTCACGAATTTCTGCGTGACATACACAATATCAAATTCAGCTAGCAGCATTAGCCATCGGGCCATTAAACAAGAATGGATAGGTTTCTCGATGAGGTATTTGATAGGGTCCATTCGGGATACAAGTTTGATAGTAAATGCGAGCATGTAGTGTCGTAATTTTTGAGTGACCCAGATAAGGGCGACACATACTTTCTCTAAGGAGTGCAATTAGCTTCGTACCTAGACAACTTATGATTGGTGTAGTAGATGGATCTCTATTTAGGGGACTCTTCAAGTATTGGGCCAACAAAGACCTAGCTGTAGTGTCTGTTATGGTCAGTTATAGGAGTAGGGATAGACCAGGTTGTGGTGGCATAAGTACCGGAGGATGGGTTAGATATTGCTTGATTCGATCAAAGGCTTCTTGGAAAGCTTTCTTCAAAACCTTGGTTGAATCCTTCCGGAGGAGTTTGAACATGGGTTCACATATAAAATTCGATTGGTTAATGAACAGACTGATATATTGCATTTTTTTAAGGAATCCACTGACTTCCTTCTCCGTTCGGGGTGGTGGCATTTTGATTATGGCTTTTAGTTTGACAGGATCGGCTTCTACCCCTTTCTCACAAAAAATGAATCTTGAGAGCTTTCCTTTGGTAACACCAAAAATACATTTTTGAGGGTTAAGTCACATCTGGTATTGTCGTAGTCTCTCAAAGAACTTCTGGAGAGCGAGGACATGACCATCCTTAGTCTTAGACTTGATAACCATATCATCCACATAGGCCTCGACTTTTTTGTGTATCAGGTCATGCAATATGGTTATGGTAGCCCTCTGGTAGGTAGCCCATGCATTTTTTAGACCAAACGGCATAACAGTGTAACAAATTCCTCAAGGGGTGATAAATACGGTTTTCTCTTAATAATCTGTGTGCATCTTGATTTGACTGTATCCTAGAAAAATAATCATGTTGGTTGTATTATCTATAATCATGTCAATATTGGGTAGTGGATAATCATCCTTTGGAGATGCCTTATTCAAATATCGATTGTTAATGCACATGTGAACCTTTCCTCCTGATTTTGGCATGATTACGATGTTCGCCTAGCATGGTGGGATAATCAATCACTCGGATAAAGCCTACATTTATCTATTTAACCACTTCTTCCTTAACCTTGAGCTACCATTCGGTGCCAAGCTTTCGTAATTTATATTTGATCGGTTTGCATTCTGGGAGTGTAGACACCCCATTCTAGCACCCCCTAACCTTTACTAGGTCCCTAGCACCTCCCCTCATCACTACAAACTTAGGTCATACCCCAGGTACTCACCTAGAGGCCATCGGACACACCCGAGCTCCATTTGACCAAAAGTTAAACTCTTCAGCTCGATTGAGACTGAATGAATCTTCAAAGGGAACTGAAACCCCTTTCTAACGGTCCACCCCGTGCGCAATTCTGACTTAGGGTGTGAACAAATGATCCATTTTCCCCTGAAACTTGATCAAGAGGTCACCGGATGCTCCCAGGTTTCGTTTAACCAAATTCAACTCTTCAGCTCAATCGAGACCGAATGAATCTTCAAAGGGAGATGAAACCCCTTTCCAACGGTTTGCCCCCGTGCGCGATTTTGACTTACAGTGCAGACGAATGATCTATTTTACTCCGAAAGGTCACTGAGCGCTTCTAGGCCCTGGTTGACCAAAGTCAACTCCCCAAACAAGTTCAAACTCTTTGTAATGTTGAAGTACATCTCCTAACCTTTCCAACGGTCCGCCCCGTGCGCGATTCTGACTTACCATGCGGACGAATGATCCGTTTGTGTCCGAGGATCCACCATGCAAAGGATCGACGAACGCTTTCGAGCCACATTTGACCCAAAGACAACTCCCAGACCCGGGAGAAGTCCAAATACTTTTGAAGGTCTCTGAAGTACCTTTCCAATGGTTTGCCCCGTGCCTGATTCGGATCAACGGTTTGCATTTTACAACCAATTTTTCGAAGGAACCTGAAAGAGACTACCAAACGGCAGGTTCCTAACTCTGCCTATCGGTAGTGTGCCCAAACACACATTTCGATTGGAAGGACCAGGTCTATCCTGTTCGGTAATGCCATGGGCCTATAAAAATAAGGGCCGAACCCCCTTCAAAGGGGACCCAAGATCTAAAATCCATCACACTCAGCGAGCTCAGAAAACCTCTCTCGAATTCAGCGTGATTTCCATATCCAAATCCTTTTCCAGCCTTCACTTTTCATCAACCTTTTCATCAAACTTGGTGAATTAACTACTCTTCATCATCACCCAAGTGCAAGGGCTTCTCTCCAACATCCAAGATCAAGCTCAAGATCTTGAAGAAGGTCCAACTTTCTTAACTCTCTCTTTAAATTCACCTAAATTAGCGTTAATTTGTTTTATTGCTTAGCACTTTTTATTCTCTCATCTCATACATCCTAATATATTTTTTATTTAGTATTATTGCACATCTCTTATTTTCATATAAATAAAACCCAAAAAATAAGAAAAAGAGGGTTTGTTCATAAATTCCAAACAGAAATTCTCACACTTTTCTCACTACTAAAACACTTTTTACACACACACACACACACACACTCATAAGATAAGTCCCCGATTGGATTTATGGGATAAATCCCACTCCTCATTTTGCATACGAACTACGTGGACCTTTGATGCCTCTATAGGATACATAGGCGTCTTGGGATAAAACCTAAGACTCGAGTCGTTTTTCTACTTTTTCCTATTTTTTCTATATTCTTTAAACTTAACTCTCTTAGATTCTACATATTTATGTATACATATACTTGTTCCAAGTGGCGTATTATTTTGTATGCATTATCGTTCCATCATTACATTCGACGTAAGGATAAACGCGTAAATCCTATATTCTAATATTACTTTTAGGGATATTCCTATGGATGACTCGCTTTATCTCTTATATGATACAAGTCGATGATTCCTATCTCCACTGCATATACACATGCACACATATCAAGAGGAAATAAAGGAAAATAACAATAACCCATGAGAGACCGCAAGGGCGGAATGGGTGCCTAACACCTTTCCATTTCGTAACTTCACCTTCGAACACTTTTTGAATCATTTTTGGTTTCGTATGTATCAGTATGTCTTTGGATGTTGTCCTTCGGGATGGGTCTCTTTTCTTTTGTCTGTTTTGAGGAAAATAAACTGACGACTCCATCTTTATACATTTTTCACCTCATCACTGACGCCAGACGAAGCACTCCCGAGTGGTATGCGCGGGACCAATATCTTCCCGACAAGAAGAAGACCCCCATCTTCTTCGTCTCTTTCGCCACGAGGATCGGGGATGGACACAATGGCGACTCTGCTGGGGACAAGTTTTATTTTGTGGGATAGAATCTATTTACATGCGTGTTATATTTTCTTATACATCCCCCTATTTTGCATGTTCCCCTTTACTATTCATGTTTACCGCATGCTAATGCTTCTATTCACACACTTATAGAAAATTCTCCATGTACCCTTCACACCACGTGCACCGATGATCACATATATCCCCATGTTGCACGCATCACCCATCCATACTTGGTATACCATTGGTACTCATACTTTGCTCCCTATTGGGCATGATCAAGAAAGATACTCTCATAATATACTAATAAGAGAATCATGCATGATTCACACGATATCACCAAAGAGCATTGTTATTGACTAAATTTTGTCCAGTAACTGGAGGTTCACTTCGTGATGGGCACTGGTCCGGCAGGGCGTAGTTGGCCTAAGCGATATGACTCTCACCTTCCATTGGCCAAGTACCTTCGACGTATATTGAACGGTTCCCTCGCATCGTACCGCTTGACAGAAGTCATGATGGGAGGTATATCGCAGGGAACTTATTCACGTACGTCGAGTATATCAAATTCTCTCTCATACGTACCGTCCCCACGAGGTATATAGTGAAGCGTACACTTAGGTATATCAAATGGCTTGTCCACACATACCGATTTCCCTCAAAATCAAGACGTATATCGTGGAAGCCACGCCAAAGGGGGGAACCCTTTCCGATTCACCAACCAAATGCATACCCTCATATAGGTGTCAAGACAAGGACACACATATTAGAATGTCAGTTTTAACCCGAAACTTTGTCGAAATTCCAGGTCGGCCAGCTGCCCAAATTTTCGCGCATGTTTAAAACGGGACCCTTCCCGTGAGCCTGGTCACCAGTCCAACCATAGAATTGCATATGTTACAAACCCAACTTTTCCAAGTTCGGGTCCCGTCCGACATTTCATTTTGCATTTAGGAGAATTTAATACAAGTGAAAACATAATAATAATAATAATAATAATAATAATAATAATAATAATAATAATAATAATAATAATAATAATAATCATGCTGAGACTCGTCTCCCAAAAACATTTCTCCCTTATTTATCAAAAATCAAAAAATATTTCTCCCTTCTTCATCGAAAATCCAATAATATTTTGTCTTTCAATCTAAAAAAAAAGTGTTAAAAATATTTTCCTTCTTTCATTTCAAAAAAATAAATTCCATTTTTTTCCTTCTCAGGTCGATCGCACACCCTTGGCCTGGCTCCTTATTGGTGTCGGTCTTTAATAAAATCACCGCGGAGGTTCGCCCTTCCCCTATCTACTTATTTCGAGTCCTGAATCCATCTGCTTTCCATGGAGAACACAGATCAAGTACCAGTTGTGAAACCAGATCTAACGGCAGTTTTAGCTCAGCTCGTGTCCAAGCTTAACAACCTTCAGACCGAGGTCCGAGAGATGCAACGAAACTAGGTTCCTGTTCCTCAAGACCCGAGGCCTTATTCCTTCGCGCTATTGGTCCACCCGAGCCTATCAGGGTTCCCGAAGAGTATGAGCACATTCCACGTGCCCCTCCTATTAATGGGCCGCAGCCTGCCCAGCTTCCTATGCAAAACCTTGCCCAGCCTCGGGCTTACTTGCCTATGATTGTTGATCCAAAAGAGGAAGAATTGAACAAAGTCAAAGAAGATCTCAAGATGCTGACTAAGAAGTTTGACTAAGTCCGAATCTCTGGAAATTACATGGACTACACCCACATGTCTCCTTATCCTAAGGCAAGGCTACCTGAGAAGTTCAAGATGTCGAATATCGAGAAATTGAGAGTAAGCGGACCGTCGATTGTTCATTTTCACAGTTATCACCGTTCCATGACTCTCCTAGGGGCTTCTGAAGAAGTTATGGCCCAATTATTTCAGTAAACTTTAAAGGATAGCACCCTCCGATGGTTTTTATCTCTCGAGGAGTCCAGAATCTATAGCTGGGAGGATGTAGCCTAAGAATTAATGTCGAAGTACAAATACAATGAAGATCTTGAGGTCACCCGCCGTGATTTAGCGCTGCTCAAACAAAACTCTGGGTTATCAGTCAGTAACTTTATAGCCCAATGGAGGGAAAAGGCAGCCACTATGACTAATCGTCCATCTGAGGAAAAATAAGTCAACATAGCGAAAAAGAACTTCTTGCCCCATGACCGAGCAACCATGGGAGGAAAATATTATCCCCACTTCCGAGCTCTCAGAGACGCTGGAGTAGAAATCAATGAAGGTCTTGCTAAGACACAGGTTGAACCAAAGAAAGTGTCCGGACAGTTCACCCCTAGAAAATATGACAAACCTGCCAGTGTTGCGGTCTCAACCATCGATAATATCTCTCAACCAACCACTTCATGCGAACCAGAAAGCCGCCCTATCCCAGTCCGAACATAATACACCAGGCTCCATGCTCCCCTCTCCAAAGTTTATCAAGCCCTGTTAAGCCCAAACCTTATCAAACCCTTGGATTCCCTTCCATTACCAAAACCACTTCCAAGAAATTTCAAGGCAGATGCCCATTACGCCTTTCACCAAACTGTTGTCCATACCACCGACCAATGCATTCACCTCTGAAACATAATCCAAGGTCTAATTGACCGGGGTACCATTGCCCCACCAGCCAATCCTAAGACAAATACTACTCACAACCCACACCTAAATCATACTAATGCTATCTTCCTAGAAGAGAACCCAGAATTTGATCCCTCAACTCAAATCACACCCATAACCTCTCCCGAACCTCTCCAAACTTGCCCATATTTCCTCTTACACCATGTTAGCTTCGCTGATCAAGCACTGTAACTCCTTACTAGCGTATGCATCACTATCTGTACCCGTTCTAAAAATAGAGGTATGAATTTATCATAAGTGTTAAACAAACTCCTAGAGTGAGGGCTAAAATGGCCCTCAGAGATGATCATTGATTGTTAGAGGTTCAGTATGCTATTCTTAGAAGCACGAAAATGGGCCCGAGAGTCAGATAGTTGGGTGGTGCCAACCGATGAAGTCAACCTAGATGACGTTATCCAGATCATAGAAGAATTATTCAGGAAAACCAATGATATTTATTATATAACCGAGTTACTTGATACTATGAAGCTACAAGGACGCCTGGTCCCTTCACCCTTACATATCCCCACAGAATGGGATGACCTGTATGAAGAAGCCATTGAAGTTGTGTAATGCATTGACTTTACCTGGAAAGACAGAATTGTTGCCACCGGATGGGGGGAATAATTCAAAGATTCAAATGAAGAGAAAGATTTCAAGAAACATAGCCCGGTAGCCAACATGTGAGGGATGATATCATTTGAGGAGCTCCTCAGAAAAATAAACAAAGTGGAAAAACAACCCGAGATCGAAGAAGAAACAGGGTTCATATTCTTCCCTTCTTCAGTAAATCACATGACCAGATCAGGGAGGCTTTACCAGATCCCAAGCCCACTACTAGCCAATGACAAAGGGAAGGGTATTAAAAACCTTCCTATGCCAGAGATGACCCTCGAGGAGAGAAAGATCCTCGATCAACTAAAGAAAACTCAAGCTAACATCACCCTATGGGTGGATTTTCATGTCTTTACAGCTACACATAAATATTTTGATCAAGTTTCTCACTGGACCCACAGTTCCTCCTTCTACCACACCAGAAGAAGCGGTAAATTTAGTCGGATCCTTGACCTCTACCTGAATGCTATCCTTTTCCAAAGAAGAAATCCCAAGAATTGAGCCAAACCACAATCATGCACTCAATATCTCCGTCGAAGTTATGGGGAAGATCGTACCACTCTCCCTTGTCGATAATCGATCCGCCTTGAATGTCTGCCCATTAAGAACCTTCAAATGCTTAGGACTTAAGGAAAGTGACCTCGCTCCAACTTCAGCTGTTGTGTGTGCCTAAGATAATACCCATCGGGAGGTGATGGGATCCATAAAACTTATAATTGGGGTTGGCCCTATAAACCCTGTCGTTGAATTCCAAAGTTATTGACATCCCAACTTATTTCAACTTGTTGCTCGGACGACCTTGGCTCCACAGTATCAAGGGTGTGTCTTCATCACTCCATCATAAATTGAAGTTCTTTACCGACGGACGAGTCATCACCATTTTGTGGGACGATGATAATGTCGAGGGTGCAAGTACCTACAATCCAATCCTTGAGATACATCACGGGTCCAATGATATTCGCCTATCAGGATTTTGAGTTGACCCACTTCTACTCTCGCCAGGGGATGATTTCAAAGAAATGGTTTATCCAGAATACAACCCCCATGGAAATGTTAATGTGATTCAGATGTTCAATAACATGCACTTTATGCTCGGACTATGGCTAGGAATACTTGAGCCCATTGAACTGAAGGAAGCTTTCCCTCATTGTGGTTTGGGGTATCAACCATCAGAACAATAGCTCAGAATGATCCACCAATCTCGACCAAAGAGAAGACTAGACTTCATTCAGACTATCCCAGGTGACTCCTTGAATGGAAAATTCATTAAATTGGGTGAATACTTCCCCTTTTGTGGCATTACCGAACCATGGTATGATCGTACAGACAAGAAGATGAAACCCAAGATGGAGATATTTTCCAAAGTGACTTAAAGGAAAGTAGATGCCCATGGGCCGAAAGTTCTCAACACCATGTACAACCTCTCATCAAAGATACCGAAGAGACTGAGGAAAGTGACTTAAAGGAATCGTTCAACTTGCCGATACTTGGGCTGACACTCTGTATGGTTCATTTAAGCACTACATCACTGGATCCATCCCACTTGATTAAAACAGATGATACACCTCTCCTTAATTGGCATGATGAACCAGTTCTACCTGTTGAAATCCCATCTAACCCCGATGTTTACCCAATCTCTTTTTCTGTTGTCTATCCTTGCTCAAATGTAATCGAGACCTCCTTTAATGAGGTTCTAAATGCGTTTTTCCTATCAATGAAATAAATAAATATTTTGAGTACCTTGTTATGCCTTACATTAATTGTTTAGACTCTAATCAAACTTTTGATGATGACGATTTTGAAAATGAATAATTCTTAACTGATCTAAATAAGGTTAATAACAAACCACATAACCACGTTCAAGTTAATGAAGCAGTGAATATTATTATTAACCTCGGTTCTAGTAGTCAACTGCGCGAGATTAGGATATGGACTACCCTTGATGAGCATGAGCGCCCATAGCTCGAAGAAATATTATAGGAATTCGTGGATGTCTTCTCATGTTCCTATGACAATATGCCCCAAATTGATCCTGAAATAGCTCAGCATTAGATCCCCACTCTTCCAGATTACAAGACGATTAAAAAAATGCTTAGAAATCTCCTCACCGAATGGTCGCTCAAAGTCAAAGAAGAGGTGGTCAAAAAACTGAGCGTGGGCTTCATTCACATAATCGAATATCCCACATGGTTAGACAACATAGTGTCTGTATCAAAATTGGGAGGGAAAGTTTGGATGTGTGTAGACTAGAGGGACTTGAACAAAGCCTCTCTAAAGGGTGATTACCCACTACCCAATATGGACATGATCGTGGAAAACACATCCAATCATGCTCTCAAGTCATTTATCGACGGGTTTATCGAATACAACCAAATCAAGATGCACCCAGATCATCAAGAAAAAATCGCGTTCATCACATCGTGAGGAACTTTTTGCTACACTGTTATGCCATTTGGTCTCAAGAATGCTAGGGCTACCTACCAGAGGGCAGCCACAACCATCCTGCACAATTTGATTCACAAAGAGGTCGAGGTCTATGTGGATGATATGATTATCAAATACAAAACTAGAGAAGGTCATGTACCCACTCTCTGAAAGTTCTTCGAACGACTGAGAGAGTATCAGATGAGACTCAATCCGCAGAAATGTGTCTTCGGCATTACAAAGGGAAAACTCTTAGGATTCATGGTCAGTGAGAAAGGGATAGAAGCAGATCCTGCCAAGCTAAAAGCCATACTTGAGATGCCACCTCCCCGGACGGAGAAAGATGTTCGAGGTTTCCTTGGGAAATTGAAATACATCAGACGGTTCATTATCAAGTCTCACCTCCATTTATGAAACAATTTTCAAACTCCTTTAAAAGGGTTCAACCAAGGTTTGGAATGATGCATGCCAAGAAACTTTTGACCGAATCAAACAATACCTGACCCATCCTCCAGTACTCTTACCACCACAGCCTGGTCTCCCTTTGCTCCTATACCTAACCATAACTGACACCGTAGTTGGGGTTTTGCTATTCCAATACCTTGAAATTTCTTGCAAAGAAAGAGCCATCTATTATTCTACTCGTAAATTGGCTGGGTACGAAGTCAACTACATTGCTTTGGAAAAAGCATGCGTCGCGCTTATCTGGGTCACCCAAAAGTTGTGACACCACATGCTCGCCTTCCCCATCAAACTTGTATCCCGAATGGACCCCATCAAGTACCTACTTGAGAAACCCACCTTATCCAACTGAATGGCCCGATGGTTGATGCTCTTAGTTGTGTTTGATATCGTGTATGTCACGCATAAATCCATGAAAGGAAGAGACATCTCTAACTACCTCGCTAACTACCCCATGGAAGAAGCTGATGTCTAGATCTCTGAATTCCCATATGAAAACATCCTCTACACCGCTCAAGATGACCTCTGATGGCAAATATTCTTTGACGACGCTGCCAACAAAAAGGGATATGGCATTGGGATACTTTTGATCTCCCCAGATGACTCCTACACTCCCATCACCATTAAATAGGATTTCCCCTGTACCAACAACATGATTGAATACGAGGCGTGTACGGTAGGCCTCAAAGTTTCTCTTGAGAAAGGAATTCAATGCCTATATATCTACGGGGACTCTGCTCTCATCATTGGTCAAGTGATCATAAAATGGAAAGTCAAGGACGAGAAACTCTAACCCTTCCATGCCCACTTAGAAGAACTAACCTCTTAATTTCATGATATCACCTTCCACTACCTACCTCGAGCAAAAACTAACCTAGCCAATGCCCTTTCTACCCTAGCCTCCATGGTCGACATGCCTTAAAGAATAAAAATGGTCCCCTTCCTAGTTCAAAAGCAATACAAACCAACCCATTACGACTATATTGAGCTCGTCACCACAGAAGATCCCGAGCTAGCCAATTGCTAGTACTATGATATCTGGAACCTCCTCAAGTATGGTAGGTATCCCTAGGGTTCTAATAAGAAGGACCGAGCAACTCTCCAAAGACTGGCTGCCCAGTACATAATCTGTTATAAATCACTATTTAAGAGAAACTTCGATGGAACCCATCTACACTACATCACAGGGGCTGACTTTGAAGAGGTAATGCAGAGAATCCATAGCGGGGAACGTGAGCCCCACATGAACGATCATATGCTTTCCAAGAAGATCATATGACAAGTCTATTACTGGACCACCATGATCCAGGATTGGTCCACCTATGTCCTTAGATGCCTCAAATGCCAACAGTTATCTAACCTTTAACACCTGCCTCTGCAAGAATTATACAACATAACTTATCCCTGACCGTTCTCCAACTGGGGCATCGACATTATAAGGAATTTTACACCCAAGGCCTCCAACGGGAACAAGTTCATCCTTGTTTCCATTGATTACTTTACCAAATGGGTCGAATCCGAGTCCTACGCTATCTTGAATGCCATGAAAGTGGCCCAATTCATCAGGAAGAACATCATCTGTCGATATAGGGTCCCACACGAGCTAGTGTCAGATAACGGGTTGCATTTTGATGCAGAAGTCACAGAAGTGGTCAACGAGTATGGGATTCAGAGACACAAATCCTCTCCCTACCGACCTCAGACTAATGGTGCGGTCGAAGCAGCCAATAAGAACCTCAAAGACATCATCAGTAAGATGACAGAAAGTTGTCAAGATTGGGCCGACCGAATCCCATACGCCCTCTAGGGATATCGAACCTCGATCAGAACCTCTACTGGGGCTACCCTTTACTCTCTAGTCTACGGTATGAAAGAAGTCTTACTCATGGAGGTAGAAATACCCTCGTTACGCATCATGGTTGAAAGAAAGGTCAGTGAGGAGGACTGGCATCAAAGTCGTCTCGACGAGTTGTCACTCTTGGACGAAAGGAGATTGAAATCTCTATACCACATACAAGGGTACCATCTCCGAATAGCATGACCATTTAATAAGAGAGTCAAGGACCGCGGTGTCCGATAGGTGGATTCAGCCCTAAAAGAAATACTAGAGACCATCTGGGATGCCAGAGGGAAGTTCAATCCCAATTGGAGTGTTCCATACATCATCAAAAAGATCTTGTCCGACGGTGCCGTCATGCTCACCGACTTAGATGGGGAAGAGATGGCTCGTCCAGTTAACCTGGATTGTCTCAAGAAATTTTACCCCTAGTCCAAAAGCTCAGCGCGCTACGAATCTTCTCATATCCTTTTCTATTTTAAAAAAAAATCTTCAGTTCCCTCTACCCAGAACTACATGGGCCTGATCCTCTGCAAAACCATTTTCAAAAAAATTAAAATTTTCCAAAACCCCCTGAGGTATGTAGGCAGCTCATACATCTTACATGAGCGCGACCCTTTCTTTTTCACAAAAAAACAATTCTTTTATTATCTTCGAGAACGACAGTTCATTCTAACATATACTTAAACAAAAGGATTATGCATGCCTTAACGATCGGTATAGATAATTCAAAAATACAAAATTCATCAAAAGGCACAGTCGGATGATCAAAAACTTGTTTATTTCATTAATAAGAAATTCTAGTGCAATTACATAAGAAAAGGAACAGATAACTCCCTTCCCCCTACCTTCCTAAAAAGCCAAATAAATTCCCAAACTTATTTTGCATTACAACAAAATATCTCCAAGAGTCCTACCCACAGCTACCAGAGGAGCCCACTCCATCATTATCATCAACATCCTGGGGTCCCCAAGCTTCCCCTTCCTGAATAGAGTGTCTCAGATGCTCCATTGACCTATAAGCTCGAACTAGCCTTGGAAAAATTACCCAATCTCCCTCCATGGTATCAAATAAAACAAACCATCTTTGTCCGGTCTCCATTGCCAACATCCTTATAACTACTCTTCTCCACAACCACTTTATATAATCTCGAGGGATATGACAAACTCTCCTAACAGACTGAGAGGGATGGGACGATGGACGCCGACTCTCCCACAAAGAGCCGAGCCTTATGCGTAGACGCTCCGTCAAATCATTTATTGGAAAGAAGTCTAGTGTCCGAGGTGGAACGATCTTCTCCCAACCAAATTAGTGCAGAAGCCGCCAAGGAAATAAAAAGAGGTCTTTGTGAGACCAACCAGCCGAATATACGGGTATTTTCTTAGTTCCAGAATAGGCAGCAGTTGTCCCCACCAAGGTACTGACCAGTACAGATTTAGAGCCCCATGCTCCACGAACCAGTTGTCTTAGATCTCAAAATCTAAGCCAACACCAATGAAATGTCTCGAAAAGAAGTTGGGTACAACCGACAAAGGGTATTTCGGAGGAGTCACCACGCGGAATCTTTCAGACAACCACATGAACAGCATCATAGGGCTACCCCTCAGAAAGTCAGAGCGACCTTCTCATAAAGCATCTAAGCCATTCAAAGTCTCTTCCAGTATTACCCTTGTAGGATTGCGATGGTAGGACATCCATGAAGTAATTGCAGTAAGTTATGAGTCCACCAACAACTCCTCGGTCACCAGTCACTACACCCAAATGGGAGATTTGTGAGTGCTATTAACACTCACAAATGACCTTTATAACTGCTATTTACCGTCATAATTTAGGGGGTGACAAAAGAAAGTTTGTAACTCCTAACATCAGTCACAAATTTTTATAACCCCTATGGGGGTTATGACTGGAGACCCCAATTTGTAACTGTTATTTGTAACTACTATCAGCAGTTAGGAATCTAACCTTTGTAAGTGCTGTCAACAGTTACAAGTCTAATACTTATAACTGCTGTTAGCAGTTACAAGTTTGTGACTGTTGTTAGCAGTTACGAATTTCTAACTGCGGTCAATAGTTACAAATTTATGACTACTATTATCAGCTATAAAGGTTGAATTTGTTAAATGTAATAAGAATTTTTACAAATGTCTTTACATTTTCACAAAATTATGAGAGCAGAATAAAAAAATATGCTAAAATAAAGAAGTAAATGAAATATCATGAACATATAACAAGTCTAAAAAATCGACAACATTTCATTTATATTTTCGACATTCCAAATATCTGGTACACATAAAACTTGTTTAGACTTAATTTTACAATAAACAAACCCTTCTTGGGCGTAAAGTACAAAATGAACATATAATAAAAAATAAACTAAAAAAATGACGACACAACACTTCGATGATATCAAATGTGGGGGGTATTGATGCAGTAATATCCTCCCTCGTGTACTCGGAGTACGTACGCCCACTGAGCAAGTTCAATGGACTCATTTTTTTATATGCGGCGTCTCGGTATATTGACTTGTACTTGTGTTGCTTTCCATGAAGTGTAAACACCTAGATTTAGGCCTTTAAATACTACGTATGTCGGGTATGCCATGTGTGTACCTGCAAATAATAAAATATATCATTTATCAGTAACTATTATTTTTGTATCATAAAAATATATGATTAATATTGTTTTTGTTCAGTAATCCTTTTATTAAATACATATCATTTTATATTTCACATGCAAATAATTCATGCTTTCATCAGACCAGACGTTGAAATTGAGGTTAACTATTCTTAGAAAAGTTAATTACTTAAACACATTAAGTTAATAAACTAAATATATGACAAAAGTAAAAATATCAATTTACGAACCCGTATTAATTAACACGTACAAAAAAGGTGAATATTAATTAACACGTACATACATGGACATGATAATCTCTGGCACTTCTCCTGGCATCGGTAGCAGAGAAGACAGTGTAGACAAGAACAAAGGTACCAATAATCTCAGCACCAAGACCTGATCCCTTGGTGTAGCCATGGGCAACAACGTTAGCACCACCACCTGTTATATTGTAATGGGACTTCTCAAAACCCTTCACCACAAAAGCACCACAAATGCCTCCAAGGCACTACACAACCATGTAGAAAACTGCCATGTTTATATGTAATTTCAACAACCATTAAACAAAACACAGATATAAACACAGATCCAGAGGCTCTAAGAAACTAAGATATATGGAAAGAGATCAATTAATAACAAAAGGTAAGAAAAAATAGGATAGTACTCGAACACGATGAATGAGAAGAACGTACCCATATTCAATAGGACTAACCTGCTAAATTCATACACAACAAAAATGAGGTTAGTACAAACTCTTACACAAGACATAATCCCCTAGAAAATGAACACTAAGTGACATACATTAATGGCAACAACACTTGGCGAATTCTCTATGTCAATGGGTGCGTTAAGGAAGAACTGAACTTCATCGTCCTCACTCGCTTCAAATTGAAAAAGAACCTCTTCCTGCCCAACTTCTGTTAAGTTAAATTTTCTCCCATCAACGGCTGTAGAACCATATCCATGTGAAATATACATCTAAACAAGCAATAGATTAATTCATATTTCAGATTGTGCCTATTTTCCATTCTTTATCTCAGAACTAGATATACATCTTTTAGTGAATCCCATAATAAATATCTGTTAAGAGGCAAAGGAAGCAAACAGATTGAATTGAAAATGGGACATCACTAACGGTGACTGCTGTGATTCGTCTTCCTTATACTTTTCCCATTATTTTATTTCATGAATCGACTAAAGCATTATTTAGTAGTGTTCATAATAAAAGAGTTCTCTTATTCTACACGACGTTATGAGCTCTTTTAATCATATAGCTTATTGAGCTTGATTTCTATCATTTTTTTGCATTCGTTTACGTTTTTTAGATTCTTTGTATACATCAATTTGAAGTACCAGATGTCTTTTCTTTTTTCTTCCAACAAGGTCAGGGTGCCCAACTTTCATCAAGTGAGGAAAGATGGTTCACACACTAAATCAGGGGGAGTTTCACATAGCATTATTATTTTCAAATCCTGTTGCACCATCAATCAAAGAGTGTGATTTGATTATAGATAGCGAGAGTTGTGAAAACTTCATGGACAAGTATCTTGGAAAGCATCTGAAGTTGCAAACAGAGCATAGCCCATCTCTATACACCATTATCTGGATCAAGAAGGGTGGGTCCTGTAGTAGAGATAACTGCAATTTTCAATATTTTTATTTCCATTGGTAAATTTGATCAACTCGATATAGCATTTGATGTAGTAGGTATAGAGGCTAGTGACTTGCTCTTAGTCACGCTTTGGCAACTCGATGTTGATGTGACATTAAGGGTCAGGGACAACACATATTTATTCACTTTGGGAAATTATAAGATTGTTATTTCTCTATCTTATCAAAAGCCTCTAAAGTGGAGGGGCAGTCTAACCTAACCATCATCAGAACATAATCAGAGATAATGGAAAACATGAAATAGGCACCGCATATGTTCACCTTAGTAGGAGATAATGATAAAAGTTGCAGAACTAGTAGTCCCCAAAGCTCTCTATTAACAGAGTTCCAAGATCTGGTATCTCGAAATATGGCAAACTAGACACCCCTGATGAGGGACATTCAACACCACATAGACATAGTCCCTTGCGCAAGTCTACCGAATTCACGCACTACTGAATGAGCCCAAAGTGGATTGAGATCTTGAGGGAGAAGAAATAATAGTTGTTGTAGAAGGAGTTCAATTATGGAAGCATGATCTGGAAGTTAGCAGATGTGCCTTCACTGCTGAACCATCAACAATATTACAGTCCGATACAGTTCTCTATTTCACACTGGATGATATGTTGTAAGGAATAAAATATTTTACCGAGATCGATATTCGAAGTTTCTATGATCAGACTTAAATCTATCTCGGAGACGAGTTAAAGACACGTTCAAGAATAAATATGGCTTATATGTGCGGTTGGTAATGCCTTTCGGCTAGTCCAATGCACCCAATACTTATATGCGGATGATGAATAAGAATAAAGTCCCCTCAAGACTAATAACCTATGACTAGTTATACATATCTACCCTTCGGCAATGCCGTATTTTTTATAAATTTATATAACATAACGGTTATATAAGTTATAAAACTTATATAACAGTTATGTTATATAAATTTATGAAAAATACGGCATTTTCGGCTAACGACCAAATGAGATAATTAAGATTGTTATACTAAGATTTGAACCAGATATGAACCAAAGATTGAACCGGATTTGAACCAAATGAGATAATCAATATAAACAACTACTTAATTGAACCAGATATGAACCAAAGATTTGAAATTAAAGCTAATAACGAAATTAACCTATATCAAATGAATCAAAGAGACACAACACATCACATCTAAACTCCTCTAATACTTGAACATTAACTGAATCTGGAAAGTGCATTATCAATAAAGCATGGATCATGCTAGTTTTAAGAGAATATCGACTTGATCAGTTCGTCAATAAGGTTTGTTTGATGAGAAAGAGGTTACAAACAAAGCCTAGCTCCAGAATTCCTAAAGAATGATGACTTTGATAATACTCCTCCCAGTCAAGTAGAAAGCATAATAACACAATAGAAATTAATCGATGCAACATAATTCAAAGTATTTAGTCAGGATGACACATTGGATTTCAAACATGTTCACGAGGTGGAAGCTTAAAAGATTTAGTTCTTATAGTAATTTAGCGCCCACATGCATATGGTCAAACTTCTTGACTTGAAGATGGGACAGAGAATAATTGAAATTGATGCGACACTAAGTATAACAATCCCAAATGCATTAATATGTGTCGTAGACTAATAATATGGGTAGTAGACTATTGAATGGCATCCCTTATAAACCTCTCATACATATAAATATGAATTAAGCTACACGTGTATATGTAATTAAGGATGCAATGCATACAATAGTAATAATCAAGGAACAATCCACTGAAATTAAGCTACATCGCTTCAAATTAACAATCCACTGCAATGCATAGAATACTAATTAATATGGATTAAGTTATGACCTCAACTACCTAAAATTTCCATAAAGTAATGACCTCAACTGCCTAATATTTCTTGAACAAATTGTGCCTACAATGTTTTATAAGAAAGCATAACCAACAAGAAGTAGTTTAAGGTTGTACCTATAACAACAGTTATGTTCGAAGTCATCACCTCAATTACTGATAAACTAACAAAGGCCCATGCATACTGCGTTGAGAGGTTTCCAAGCATTCCATTAATCCCACTGGAAATTGCAAATAAAACACTTGGCCAATTATCTTGAGAAAGTTGAATTAGGAAATTTGGCTATTGGGGTTTGGCTTTTCCGATTTCACTGAACATGAAGGAAATAATGACAGCAGCCAAGTGTAAATTCTAATAGTAGTATGCATATCACAGTGTAGAATGTAGATTACCCTGTATTATGCATAATACATTGCATATTTTAACTGTGATATTATAGTGTATACATTCAATTTTAAAAGCATTCCATTAATCCAGGATTTTTGCAACGGGTCAATTACGAAGATATCCCCTTAGTTTTTCGCGTTGTATGAAAGAAGTCCATAAAGTAGATGACTATTTTTATCAAGAACCCTCAAAAGAACCATGTAAAGAAGCAATAAAAACCATATACCCTATTGACATTGACCTCGCTTTGTCTCCCATAAAGAAAGCAGATCGGGACTTACAAACACAAACAGTTTTGAAAGTGAAAAACCACCAAGTTGCATAGAAAATCCCTACTGAAAATTTAGTTCCTCATGCTGGCCTCATAGTTAAAACCAATAATAACTCTTCATATATTAAAAGCTTCTTCCCTTCTTCCATCACCATCCTTTCAAAGATTTAACCTTCTCCAAAAAGTGGATCCAAATATGTTGTTGTTCTACGCAAGACCATTGCCAACAACATTAAAAAGATTAAACATGGAGATATTTATATTGAGGAGGTGATGATAGTAGACCATTGTAATCTCTCCCCAAGGGTCACTAATCTTCCTGGTTATGATAAACACATAAGCCATTTGAAAAAATACAATTCTGATTTGAACCTGTATGAAAGATTTTAGCCACCACTCCTAAAGAATTGGAGATTTTTTCCTCCTCTTATGATAGTTTTTATAGGAAGTATATAGATGATAAAGCTAAGGCCGTGAAGAAGAAAAATCCTATAATAATCCCAAGTACAATAACGATCAGCAACATTAACATAGAATTTCCTATAAAATCCTATAAAATCATATGTACAAAAACTAATGATATAGATAAATAATTAAGAATTAAAATAATGAGGCAGTAGAATATTTGATTGAAGTAATTATATGGAAAGTACAGTAGAGACTTAGGGGGCATACCACTTTGCCAAGCTCGGCATGGGCATACAACTTCCAATCATCCATACAATCTACGAAATAGGCACCTACAGATGCAAACACATTTTCCTCGTCATTATCATGGTAGACAGGAGCCTGATATGGAGAGTAAATTTATGGTCCTAGTGCAAAAGACCATAGAATTTTCGCGGATTTAAGCTCCACTAGATTGATTGTATCATCCATGGCAGCAAATAGCGCGGTAAATATTTCATCCACTGCTTGAAGTAAATATTTCAACAAAAAAAATATTTTAATTAGCACAAAGTTAATCAAACATTTATTTTGATACAGTAAATATTTCTTCTCGCATATTCCACATCAGATTTAATCATACGACAAAATTAATTGCATTTAATCAAACATTTATTTTGATTAGCACAAAGTTAATCAAACATGAAATTAAGCATGAAGTTAATCAAACATGAAGTTAATCAAACGCGAAGTTAATCAAACACGAAGTTAATCAAACGCGAAATTAATAACAAGATTTAACAATCAAACAACAATCCCAGATTTTAAGAAACCGGAATGAGTTATTATTACAGATTGGAAGATAACTACATATTGAAATCTTACAACCCTAATACTTTGAAGTTTTGCTACAATGAATCTTAAAAAAAATCTTACAACCCTAATATTATTACATCCCTAATATTATTATAGATTGTAGTAATGGAGCTTAAAAAGTCGCTTACAGTGAAAAGATGGAGAGCGAGGTTTGCTATCGAACTTTGAAGTTTAGTCGAGAGAGAGATGAAGTGTTTTGGTCGATCGAGATTTTGTCCAAAATTTTGTCTTGGTCAAAATTTTGTCAAGAAGGGAGCGGGAGATTAAGGATAGATGGAGGAGAGAGGAGGGAAATTAAATCTGGGCAAATTTTTCGTGACCGCTTATAGAACTCACAAATAAACTCTTACACTAAAATTTGTGACTGCTACGAGCAGTCACAAATTTGTGACCGCTCATAACGGTCACAAATTAAGTCTTAAGCCAAAATTTATGACTGCTACGAGCAGTCACAAAACTGTGACCGTCAATAGCGGTCACAAATCTAAAATTTATGAATCCTCCTAGCAATTACAATTTTTTGACTGCTCATAAGAGTCATAAATTAAGTCTAGTGATAAATTTATAACTCTTTGTGGCAGTTATAAACTTGTGACTCCTTATAGCAGTCACAAATTAATTATATGGTAAGATTTGTGACTGTCATTAGCAGTGACAAACCAATTGACTCAAATTTTTCATTACCCAAATATTTTATGACTCCTAATGGCAGTTACAAATAATGTTGTGACTCCTAATGGCAGTGATTAAGTTTGTCACCCCCATTAGCAGTTACAAGAAGGCAATCACAAAATTAGTAATTTGGTGTAGTGAGTAGAAATTTTGAAACCAAGCCCAGAACGATAGCTCCGGCATATCCAACATCACCAACCTCCTGCAAATGCACGGACCGCAACACCGTCAAAAGATAAATCATACCTTCGCCCACCAGTGATCTGGCCATCGAGGACAAAACACAAAGAAGCCCAACCAATAACTCTCGAGGAGAATGGAAAACTCAGGCAAAGCCGCAGTAACGCTGGGATTTATCCCTAAAATGGCAGAAAATTCCTCGTAGGTCGGATAGACTTCTTCCAAGCCAAAGCGAAATACATGGTCTTCAGGGTACCATAATTGTACCGCTTCCTTCAGCATGTTCCACTTTATGGTCCGATTACGCCATAAAGAAACTCGATGCATGTTGTAAGCATCGTAGTTGACGTTATAGGAGCACATCACCTCCAAAGTCGCGGGGTTGTTGGAAAACTCAACACTATCAGGGAGAGCCATCTCATAGAATAAGAAAGTTAAGATGTGAAGGTGTGAAGAAAACACTCCACTCTTAACCCTCTTTTATACTTGAAAACCCCCACAAAAGACATAACCCCTACAGAAATCGGAGGAAATCCTGCCCCACAAGGTACCAAAGGCTGAAGAGGGTACCAATCAAAACTTTGAATTGATGGGACTGGACTGACATTTCGATAGGCAGGATAAGGTGCTTGTCGATCGGCAACCCCCTACTTTTGGAAATTTTCCTTTTTCCTCTTTTGTCAAAATTCAGAAAACTCAAAATAAATTGATATTCTCAAACAAAATTTCAAAAATCCCCTCTCCATCTTTATATAAATTCTCATTTTAAAAATTTCCTTCAAATCCTAAAAATATTTCTTTTTATAGTCTCAGCAGCAAAGTGAAAAGCGCATGCGCATGCATTCATTCATCAGTAACATAAGATATTAAAAAAAAAACTTCATTGCATTGTATAGATATTTCTCTATGTTGCATCAATCTTAAAGGAAAGAAAAGTAAAAAATAATGGGACTCAGCCCGAACCCACATTCTTCCTCTCTGTCTCTCTCACCTAATCTTCACCTCTCTCCCCTAAGAGCTTCCACCCCTGCGATGCGCTCTCTTTCCCCTATGATGAGATGACGTACCTCCACTACCAGAACCAAACTCCTCCCCGGATGAGGCAGACATCACCAAGCAAAAAGGAACAGGAACTTCATCCCGAATATGGACAGTCGCCGAAGATATCCAGTCTCTAATGTCCCTCAACCAGGTAGTGGACACTCAAACGTGCTGTAAGAAAAGGCAGAATCAATATCAAGCAAATAAGGACAAAAGAAACCAGAAAGCAAAGAAGGAAAATAAGAGAACATAAAGGAATACCTCAGGACGAAGGACCTCCTCTGTCAAGCCCAACTCCTCTGGATCCATCGCATGAGGAAGATGAAACACAGGGACCATCCCTCTATCATCCCGTCGAATGTTGTATGAAGGAGTATGTAACCGCACAAAAGGGACCTCCGAAGTCGCCGTCGCCACAGATGTTGATGGACCGCCATCGCTATGGGAGGACCCCACTGGTAGACTCGAACCCGTATGAGGAAAGGGCAATGCATCATATATGTTGGGTGCCATCATCCATCTCGTCACAATGTCTAAATAATCATATGGTACAGCCATATCTGTAAACAACAGGTACGACTCACCAATCATCGTCGCGATCCTCGCGTCCTTTGGCAGCATTCAATCCTGCCTCATAGACAGAGGGGGCCTCGCAGGTGGTACCACCACCTCCTCCTTAGAAATCTGTCGGACCACCCTCTCCCCGAGATACCAGGAGTAGACAAACTCATGCGCCAGCAAATGCCTCATCTGCGCATTCACTCCGATTAATCCCATGACCTGAACAGTCGTCCCCCAAGGGTAAAAAGTCACCTGAAAAATCCCTAGCAGATATGAGTCAAATATAGATATCAGAGCATGCAAAGACCAAAACAGAAGTAAGAAGTCTTAACATATCACTGGTCAGGCCAATCAAGACCTGACTCACCATCTCTAAAGAGAGACCTACTCGACTGTCGATTGGCCTTGCGCTATCGATACAATCGACAAAAGTCACCAACAGTCTCATCCTTCAAAGCAATCAACTGGGTATTACACCCGATCACCTCATAGAACCATGTCTACCAAAGACAAAAAAATTCGCGATTAAAAAAGGGATGCATAAGGAAAATGAAAATGCATGAAAGGAAAATGCGCAAATTAAAAGAATACCTCAAGAAGATACATGGCTCCAGTGAAGGTCTACCGGCAGCATCGGCTGAATGCATCCAAGGAAAAATAAAGGGTCGCCAAAGTCGGGCTCCCCCAATCATAGAGAGGGATGTTCTAGAACATCCTCAGATATGGTAAAAACCATAAGTGGACAACGTCGCCGCTCGGCGCCACCCGAAATACCCCCAACACCAGGAACATAAACAACCGGGCCATATATCTCAGCTGCAGCCCATCCTCCACATCAATCACCCTGACCAATAAAACATCCTTCAACAGCAAAAAATGGATAGAATCCCATACACTATCCTCCCCACATCACCAAGCGCCATGCGCACTGCCTTCGACCTCACCCATAAGGAGCGATCCACCTCTATCTGCTCCCCATTGCAATCCAACCCCAGTAGCCGATGCACATCTATGGGAGTCACAGTCATCTCCCCGAAACCAAAATGAAAAGTGTGGGTAGTGTCCCACCACCTCTCCCCCAGAGCGCATAAAACCTCTATCGAACGTGGCATCTCATCCAGCACAGACGCCAACCTCCCAAAGACTGCTGATGATACCACCCAACGTACCATAGGTGGTATATGCTCTCAAACATCCTTAAACCCCGTCGTCCCGCGTGTAGGCATATTTGACAGAGACATATCGGACTGTCAAAAAGAAAAATCCTTGTCAAAATCCAAGGAAAGAGTAAAACACAAAAAAGGAATGCCAAAGGTCATTTTACTTACATAACCACCAGGGTTCACCACCCTCAAAGAGAGATGACACTACGGCTCCCGCAATAAGGTCCGCTCATCCACAACCGGCTCGAATGCGTCAAAAGAGTTCTCACTCCCTAAAGCAATAGGCGCCCTAGCCCTCCACTCCACGTTCGCCCAATTGTCAACAGCGAACCACTCCCTATGTACTGTAGTATTCACAAAAGCAGCCATTTTTTAAACTACGGAATGCTAGAGCAATTCGTAGAAAGAGAGAAGGTAAGAAGCTGTGAAAAATGAGGGGAACCCACCCCCTTTATATAGGATGTCAATGGTCATGCCGATCGTCACTGCCCGCCTACCGATCGGTACTGACCCTTTGCCTTCTCGAGGCAACTCAAAAGTCCATGAAATTGTCGAATGGCACCCTCTACACCATGCCGATCGGCACCCCACTTAAATTTTCGTACAAAAATTCCCAAAACAATACCAGAAAACCCTGGAAAATCCTCACAAAATTCCTAAAAATCTCGAAAAGGATTTAGAACATTTTCACCAAGAAAGTTTCGCACTCCCCCAAGAGGACTCCCTATTTCCCCAGCGAAACTCTCAAAACCCAAATGTATCTCTCCCCGATAACATCCCCATTGGAATTCACAACATTAAATTGGCTATTCCCCCCGCAAAATCTCCAAAGGATACAAATTTTCCCCGGCTCAAATCAAAATCATGAGGTAATTTCCCTGATAGAATTCCCCAATAATAATTAACTTAAGCCCTCAGAATTGGTTTCGACCTGCAGAATTGGTCATCACAATTTAAGCCCGCAGAATTGACTTCGACCCACAGAATTTTTTCATCTCAACTTAAGCCCAAAGAATTGGCTTCGACCCGAATATTTGGTCATATCAATTTAAGTCCGCTGAATTGGTCGTCACAATTTAAGCCCGCAGAATTGGCTTCAACTCGCAGAATTGGTCATCTCAACCTAAGCCCATAGAATTGGCTTCGACCCGTAGAATTGGTCATCTCAACTTAATCCCTCGAAATTGGATTCGACGCACATAATTGGTCATCTCAAACTTAAGCCCGCAGAATTGGTCATCTCAACTTAAGCCCTCAGAATTGGCTTCGACCCGCAGAATTGGTCATCTCAAACTTAAGCCCGCAGAATTGGCTTCGACCCGTAGAATTGGTCATGTCTTCCTTAAGCCCGTAGAATTGTGTTCGAACCATAGAATTGGTAATTTAAAAATTAAGCCCGCATAATTGTTCATCTCAACCTAAGCCTGCAGAATTGGTCATCCCAACTTAAGCCCTCAGAATTGGCTTCGACCCGCAGAATCGATCACCCTCACTTTCAGGCCTTTAAAATTGTCTTCGACCCACAGAACTGATCAGCCTCATCTATAAGCCCTCAAAATTGGCTTCGACCAGTAGAATCGGTCATCCTCATCCTTAGGTCCTTAGAAATGACCTCCACCCCCCGAATCGATCATCCTCATCCCTCAAGTCCTCAGAATCGATCTCTTTTAAAGGCATCATGTGGTCTCTATTCGATGGCTATAATTTGTTCCAAACTCACCCATCAAGTGGCTTTGTAGACACCCCATTCTAGCACCCCCTAACCTCTCCTAGGTCCCTAGCACCTCCCCTCATAACTATAAACCTAAGTCATACTCCAAGTACTGACCTAGAGGCCATCGAGCACAATCGGGCTCCATTTGACCAAAAGTCAAACTCTTTAGCTCGACTAAGACTAAATGAATCTTCAAAGGGCACTAAAACCCCTTTCCAACGGTCCATCCCATACGCGATTCTGACTTACGGTGCAAATGAACGATCCATTTTTCCCCAAAACTTGATCAGAAGGTCACCGGACACTCCGAGGCTCCGTGTGATAAAATTCAACTCTTTCGCTCGACTGAGACTGAATAAATCTTCAAAGGGAACTGAAACCCTTTTCCAACAGTCCACCCCGTGTGTGATTCTGACTTACATTGTGGACGAATGATCTATTTTACTCCGAAAGGTCACCGAGCGCTTCTAGGCCACGCTTGACCAAAGTTAGCTCCCCAAACCGGGTCAAACTGTTTGGAATGTCTAATTACATCTCCTAACCATTCCAACGGTCCACCTCGTGTGCGATTCTGACTTACCATGCGGACGAACAATCCGTTTGCGTCTGACGATCCCCTATTTAAATGATCGATGAACGCTTCTGAGCTAAATTTGACACAAAGTCAACTCCTGGACCCGGGACAAATCCAAATACTTTTGAAGGTCTCTTAATTACCACTCTAACGGTTCACCCCATGCGCGGTTTGGATCAACGGTTTGTGTTTTATGACTGATTTTCTGAAGGAACCTGAAAGAGACTGCCAAACGGTAGGTTCCTAACCCTGCCTATCTGCAGTGTGCTGAAACATACCTACTGATTGGAAAGACCAGGGCTATGCCAATCGATAATTCCCTTGGCCTATAAAAATAAGGGCCTAACCCCCTTCCAAGGGGACCCAAGATCTGAAATCCATCACTCACAGCGAGCTCAGAAAACCTCTCTCGAAGTCAGCGTGATTTCCATATCCAAATCCTTTTCCACCCTTCACTTTTCGTCATCCTTTTCATCAAACTTGGTGAATTAACTACTCTTCATCATCACCCAAGTGCAAGGGATGCTCTCCAACATCTAATATTAAGCTCAAGATCTTCAAGAAGTTCCAACTTTCCCAACTCTCTCTTTAAGTTCTCCTAAATTCGCATTAATTTATTTTATTGCTTAGCACTTTTTATTCTCTCATGTCACATATCTTAATATACTTTTTATTTAGTATTATTTCACATCTCTTATTTTCATATAAATAAAACCCAAAAACTAAGGAAAAGAGGGTTTGCTCATAAATTCCAAACAGGAATTCACACACTTTTCTCACTACTAAAACACTTTTTACACATACACACACACTCATAACAAAAGTCCCCGATTGGATTTATGGGATAAATCCCACCCCTCGTTTTTCAAACGAACAACGTGGACTTTGATGCCTCTATAGGCTACGTAGGCATATCGGGATAAAACCTGAGACCCGAGTCCTTTTCCTACTTTTTCCTATTTTTTCTATATTCTTTAAATATAATTATCTTAGATTCTACATATTTACATATACATATACTTGTTCCTAGTGGTGTATTATTCCGTATGCGTTATCGTTCCATCATAATGATTGACGAAAGGATAATCACGTAAATTCTATTTTCTAATATTACTTTTAGCGATATATTCCTATGGATGACTCTCTTTATCTCTT
The DNA here is from genome assembly GCA_949130495.1 of Sambucus nigra. Lineage (NCBI taxonomy): Eukaryota > Viridiplantae > Streptophyta > Magnoliopsida > Dipsacales > Adoxaceae > Sambucus > Sambucus nigra. The sequence goes on along the minus strand of OX422221.1, from coordinate 139,968,403 downwards.
CCATGATACAAGTCGATGATTCCTATCTCCACTACATATACACATGCACACATATCACGGGAAAATAAAGGAAAATAGCAATAACCCATGAGATACCGTAAGGGAGGAATGGGTACCTAACACCTTCCCATTTCGTAACTTAGCCTCCGAACCCTTTTTGAATTATTTTTGGTTTCATATGTATTAATATGTCTTTGGATGCTGTCCTTCGGGATGGCTCCATTATCTTTTGTCTTTTTTGAGTAAAATAGACTGGCGACTCCATCTCTCTACATTTTATCTTTTGTCTTTTTTGAGTAAAATAGACTGGCGACTCCATCTCTCTACATTTTTCACCTCATCCGAGAGGGATGCGCGGGACCAAGATCCTCCCAACAAGAAGAAGACCCCCATATTCTTCATCTCTCCCGCCATGAGGATCAGGGATGGCCACAGGGAGTGTTAGAATCTCGTGCTGAGATATCTCGAGATCAATGTCGATCATGTCATCATTGGACCATGCAAAGACATCCACAAATTCCTTCAGTAATAACTCGAGTTGCGCACGCTCGTTCTCTTCAAGGATAGACCCTATTATAATCTCACGTAGTTAGCTACTAGAACCGATGTTAACAATAATAGTCTCATCTTTATTAACTTTGACACGGTTATGTCATTTCTTATTAACCTTATTAAGACCAGTTAAGAATTGTTCATTTGCAAAATGATCATCATCAAGAGTTTTATTAGAATCAAGACAATTAATGTAAGTCATAGCAAGATACTCAAAATCTTCATTTATTTCATTATTGGGAAAAATAGAGTTAAGAACCCCATCGAAGGAGGTCTCGATTACATTATAATCAGATTAGGGAGGAATAACAAACGAAGAGGATTGGGATAAACATCACATTTGGGTTGTATTTCAGCGGTTTGAACTAGTATAACATGCTAGTTGAGGAGAGGTGCATCAGCAACTTTGATCAGGAGGGATTGATTTGATGATGTCGTGCTTGAGTGGATCCTCCAGAGTGTTAGCCCTAATGTCTACAAATTGAATGAATCATCGGAGTCACTTCCCTTGTAATCTTCGGTAGCAGCTATAGTCTTCTTAATGAGTGGTCGTACATGATGTTGGAAACTTTAGACCCATGAGTGGATGTCTTGGAAAAATATCTCCATTCGTGGTTTCATCTTCTTGTCCACATGATCATACCACAGTTCAAGAAAGTCTCAAAAGGGGAAATCTTCACCCTCTCTGATGAATCTTCCGTTCAAGGAATCACTTATGACAGTCTTGGCACTTTCTAGCCTTCTCTTTAACTAAGGTTAGTAGAGAATTCTGAGTTCCTCTGTTGATGGCCGATAACCTAAGACACAGGGAGGAAAGGCCTTCTTTAACACTATGGTTTTAATCATTACTTGTTGTCGTCGTCCAAGCCCCAACCCAAGAATGAAGTGCATGCTTTTTAACATAGGGATCACATTGACGTTGCCGTAAGGGTTGTGTTCTGGACAAACCCTATCTTTAAAATCGCTCGTTGCTGGGAATGGAAGAGGTTCGACCCAGAAACCTGATAGAAGGATATCATTTTCCTCATATTGTATCTCTAGTACTGTATTGCTAGTGCTTTCATTCTCTTTATTATCATCATTGCCCGATATGGTAATGACCTGCCTATTGGAGAAGAACTTCAATTTTTAAAGTAGGGAAGAAGACACACCCTTGATACTATTGAGTCATGATCATCCGAGCAATAGATTGAAACAAGTCAGGATGTCGATTACTTGAAATTCAGTAACGAGTTTTATAAGGCCCGTGCCTATTGTAAGTTTTATGGATCCTATCACTTCTCGAAGGGTATTATCAAAAGCGCGCACTGTAGCAAAGGTTAAAGTAAGGTCTCTTACTTTTAGTCTGAGATGATCCATTATTGATAAACGTAAGTGGGACGGTCTTTCCCATGACTTCGATAGAGATATTAAAAGCATAATTGTGATTTGGATCATATTTTTTCATCTTTGAAGAAGGAGAGAATTCTAGTAGAGGTTGGAGATCCCACCAGATTCACTGCTTCTTCTTATGTGGTGGAAGGTGGGACTATGTGCCCGGTAAGTAGTTTGATCAAGGCATTACGATGCAACTGGGAAGACATAAAGAGTCCCCACAAAATGATGTTATCTTGGGTTTTCTTCAACTAATCGAGGATCCTGCTCTCCTCGAGGTCCATTTCCTGTGTAGGAATTTTCTTAACACATTTTTCCTTGTTGATCGCCGATGATTGCGGGTTTGGAACATGGTAATGCCTCCCTAATCTAGTCATATGGTTCACAGAAAAGGGAAAAATAAGACAACCCATTTCTTCATCTATCTCGATTTGTTCAGCCACCTTATTGATATCTCCTAACAGCTCCTCAAACGATATCATTCCACATATGCTGACTACTAGGCTAGTCTTGTTTAGGCTTTGCTCTTAGTCTGAACTATTGAATTTGTCTCCTCATCCAGTGGCAACGACATCATCTGTCCATTTGAATCCAATACACTCCACAACATCCACGGTCTCTTCGTATATATCCTCTCACTTAATGAGGAGATGTAAAAGTGAAATGACTAGGCACCCTTTCAATTTTAAAGCATCAAGTACCTCGAACGTACTGTAAATTTCACCGGTTTATCGGAATAAGTCTTCCATGATCTAGAAGACATCATCTAAGCTGACTTCATTGGTAGGTACTCCCTAATTATCTAACTCTTGATCCCACTTTTGAGCTTTAAAGAAAAGCATGCTGAATCTCTGACAGTCAATGGTCATTTCTAAGGGTAATTTTAGCCCGAACTCTAAAAGTTGGTCCAAAACTGTTAATAATTCCATATCTTTCCCTTCGGAGTGTGTATGAATAACAATGAAAGTTCTTATAAGGAGTGACAGATCCTTATTGGTAAAATATATACGATGCAGGAGAAAATAAGGTCAAACTTGTAGGGGTTTAGGGGAATATATGGGTATGATGGGTGATTTACTGGGTATAATCTGGGCAGATCGATCAAATTCTGAGTCTTTTTCTAGGTAGATGGCATTTTTATGATTTGGGAGTGGATTGTGGGTAGTGTTTGTCTTAGGATTGTCTATTAGGGTGATGATACCCAGGTCAATTAGACCTTGGATTGCATTTCGAAGGTGGAAACACTAATCAGTGGTGTTACCAGCACTTCGGTGAAAATCGCAATGAGCATCTATTTTGAAATTTTTCGAAAGTGGGTTTGGCAATGGATGAGGATCCAATGTCTTAATAAGATTTCAGCTTAAAAGGTGTTGGTAAACATTGGAGGGGGAGCGTGAAGCTCAGTGTATTCTTTTTTTACTAGGTTGGGGCAGTTTTTTTGGTGCCCATGAAGTGGCAGGTTGAGAGATGTTATTGATGGTTGAAACTACGGTATTATAAGGCTTTTTGTACTTTCTGGGAGTGAAATGTCTGGATACTTTCTTCGGCTCAACTTCTGTCTTGGCAATACTTTCTTCAATTTCAACTTTTTCTTCCTAAAGGGCTTAAAAATGGGGCTAGTACTGTCCTCCCATCATTAATTGAACATGGAGTAAGAATTTCTTCTTCACAATACTGACTTGTTCCTTTTTAGAAGGCCGATTGGTCATGGTGGTCGCTTTCTCTCTCCATCTTGCTATGAAGTTACAGATTGATTCCCTGGGATTATGTTTGGGAAGATCTAAATCACGGCGGGTAACCTCCAATTCTTTATTATAATTATACTGTGACATGAATTCATGGGCAAAATCCTCCCAGCTGCGAATTTGGGACTCCTCAAGAGATAAGAACCGGTGAAGAGTGTTTTACTTCAAAGTCTATTGGAACATTTGGGCCATTATTTTGTAGGAGTCACCTAGGTGATTCATGGCTCAGTGGTAACTTCGGAGATGAACAATTAGGGGCCCACTACACTCGAATCTTGCAATGTTAGGCACCTTGAACTTTTTCAGCAGTCGTGCTTCGGGATAGGGAGACATATGGGTCTAATCCATGTAGTTCCGAGAAATTGAGACTTGGTCAAACTTCTTGGTCAACATATTAAGGTTATCCTTGACTTTTTTAATTCTTCTTCCTTCAGATCAATGGTCATGGGTAGGGAGCTGAGTTAGTAGTGGCCCATTAGCAGGAGGGGCATATGGAGTGTGTTGATATTCATTCGGGACCCAAATAAGCTAAGGTGCAAGTGAACCCATAGCACGAGGGAAGATAACATCGAGTTCTTCGAGAATAGGGACCCAATTTCATTGCATCTCATGAACCTCAGTTTGAAGGCTGTCAATCTTGGCAGTGACTTCGGCTAGAACCGTCATCAAATCAGGTTGCGCATTAGGTACACGGTTTGTGTTCTCTATAAAAAGTGGATGAAGGTGACTTTCGAACTTGGAGGAAGTAGCAAGGAAACTGATAGATCCTGGGGGTGATTCGATGGAATACCGAAGCCAATAGGGAGCCAGACCAAGGGTCGGGTATGCGATTGACTTAAGAATGAGAAAGTATCGAATTTATTTTTGAAAGATAAGGGGAGAAATTTTATTATTAAAAAGAGAGGAAAATATTTTTGACTTTTTGGACAAGAGGAAGACAAAATGTTTTTGGGTAAAAAGGAGGAAAAATATTTTTGGTATGAGGAAGGAGAAATACTTTTGGTATTTTGACATAGGGGAAAATATTTTTTGACACTCTTGGTAAAGAAAAAGGAAAAATGATAAAAAGTCTCTTGCCATGATTATTATCAGTATTATCATGTTCTCACTTGTATTAGGTTTACCTAAATGCAAAAAGAAATGCCCGATTGGACCCGAGCCTGGGAAAATTGTGGTTTGAAAAATATGTAAAAATATGGTTTGACTTGTTACTAGGCTCATGGACAGGGTCCCATTTTGAAAAAGACAAAGTTGCGAGAAAATTTAGGCGGCATGCCGATGCATTATTTCGATAGATTTTAGGGTAGTAACCGAAAAACTAAATATGATTGCCCTAGGTTTAACGCCTATATGAGGGTTGTTGGATTAATTGGAAGGGTCCCCCCTTGGCATGACTTCCATGATATACATCTTGCTTTTGAAGGCAATCGGTACGTGTAGATAAGCCATTTGATATACTTGAGTGTATATGAATTGCCTCACTATATACCTCTTGAGGATAGTACGTGTGAGAGAGAATTCGATATACTCGACGTACATGAACGAGTTCCCTGCTATATACCTCCCGTCATGACTTTGGTCAAGAGGTACGTTGTGGGGATAGTTGCTCGATATACATCGAAGGTACTTATCCAATGAAATGTGAGATTCATATTGCTTTGTCTAACATCGATCGATCGAACCAGCGCCAATCTCGAAGTGACCCCCTACTTACGGGACAAAATTTGGTTAATAGCCATGCTCTTTGGTGATTTAGGGTTAAAAATGCATGATTCTTGATTAGAATATTATGGAGAGAGTATTTTATTTAACATAATGAACACTATACTAATAGGGAAGAATGTACAAGTATATAAAAAAATCTAACATGGAGCATGAAGATTATACGAAGCATGAATATGTGAGGGTAGTAATGTGTGAATATTTTCAAGTGAGTGTGTGGTAGTGAACCTAAGCATGGGTTAACAACAAGTGGTGCGTGACACGTGTGAGTGATTATAGATATATACAAGTCTGATAAGTGGAGGTGTTTGTTTGTGAAACCGAATCATGGATATTCTAAGTGGTGTGTACAACATGTGGATATAAGTGTTCCTACGTGTAAGTAGTGTGAAGTGTATATGGGAAGTATCCACAAGTGTGTGAATGAGTAGTGATATAAGCTTGAGATATATATATGTGCAAGAAAAAATAGAGGAGAAAACATGAAGGTAGATGCATACGCACACAAGCAGAAAACAATAACACCTCTGCAAACAGAGTTTAGCCCTCTTATGAAAATACTCTCTAGTGAAGTCACCACTATGTGCAACCTATCTCCTTTTCCGAGGGGAAAGGGGGTGACGTTCTCGTGCCCTCTTCCTCTAAGAGCGCTTCATCCATTGTCGGTATGAGGTGAATGTAAAAATATGGATTCGCTAGCCTATTTTGCACAAAACAGGCAAAAGAACGTGTCGCCGCCTTGAGAGAATGGCATCAAAGACAAACGGATGCTTACGAAACCAATAGTTCGAAGGATCGGGGGAAAAGTTACGAAATGGGAAGGTGTTAGGAACCCTTCCCTCCCTTTCGATATCTCATGGGGTTGTGTTACTATTTTTCTTAATTTATCTGTGAAGTGTGTGTGCGTGTATATATAAATGGAGATCGAAATCGCCTAACTCACATCCATGAAAAGATGGAGTGAGATCATCTATAGGAATGTTCCCGAAATGATAATTAGAAAATACGATGTATGCATTTATCGAGATATTGACCGTTATGATGAAATGATAAAATACGTTGGATAAAACGCCAATAAAGGTCATAAATATATATATTAAAGTAATGTATATATGGGAAGGACACAAATGCAAAAAATGGGAAAATTAGACTCGGGCTCGAGTTTTATCCCGAAATGCCTACATAGCCTATAACGACAACAAGTCCACAGAATTCACATATGGCATAAGGGTGGGGTTTATCCCATAGATTTGAATGAAAATTTATTATATATGTGTTTGTGGAAAATGTATTTTACTTTTGAGAAACTATGGTGGATAATCCCGTTGGAATTTATAGGTGTAACATTTCTTTTCTTTGTTTATAGAAAATAAAGTATGTGAAATATAACTAATAAAGGATGAGATATTAATATGTATGAACTAAAGTAAAAGATAGATTAAGAATTTATGTAACTAGTGAAAAAATAAGAAATTAAAGACAGAGAATGATTTTTGGACCCTATTTGGAGAATTAAGGCTTGATCTTGATCCTTGACGAACTCCCTTGAGTGTTGAGATGGTTATTGGATGAGAGAGAATGAGATCTTGCTAAGTTGGATATGAAAATGATGGTAATGAAAGATTGAAATGAATTTCACACGAGGAAACTTCGCTGATTGTATGAGAATGTTGTTGAGATCACTCATATTGACGGATTTGAGGTCTTCCTTGGGAGTGAGGTCGTGCCCTCTATTTATAGGGTAAGGGGGTGTCGATTGGCGTAGCCCTTGCCCTGCTAATCCACAGGTAACCCTAGATACACTGTCGATAGGCAAGGAAATGTACCTGCTAATCGACAATCTCATATAGATTTTTTCAAAATGACGGTCATAGAATACAATCGGTAAATTCAAATCGAGAAAGGATCATACCGGTAGAAAGGTAATTCAGAGACCTTTAAGAGTCATTTGGGCCTCTCTAGAGTCCGGGAATTAACTTTAGGTCAAACTGGACTCAAAAGGGATCTTTGATACTTTGGAAGGGAGATTGTTCGACAAAAATAGATCGCTCATCCAAACCGTAAGTTGTGACACCCCGCTTAATTAAATTTCGTTTGATTAGGCCTTTATCAAATTAAATCAAGATTTACATATGGTTCAATCTTAGCATCACTATTGCAACATTATTAATTAATAACCACCTAATCGTTAATTAAGATGATGCCAAATTTTATCTTATGACATACCCAAACCAACAAGTATAATAAGAATCCAAAGTAACCAACACAATAAGAGAATCTAATCATGTCACAAATCTAGTAAAAGTGTTAGCCGAATAACATCGATTATACAAGCAAACTAACAAGTCCAAAGTATGTAAATAGTGATTCATACATGCCAAACTAAAAAGTATAAAGTACAAGCCAAGGGCAACAATGCCCAAAAGTACAACTAAAATATCCCTATCTAGAGGAAAATGAGATAGGCGTCTAAAGAAAATATCCTACAACACCCACAAATACTGCAGCTGCGCACCCTCTAAGAAGATCAGGCCTGGTGCCCCTATGGTAAGACACCCAAAAAGGTTTTGAAAAAAAATTTAGAGCAAGGGTTAGAACCCAAAACATTTGAAAAAATTTAGAAAGTGAATTTAAATGTAGGAAATTAAAAGGAATGAATGCTCTTCGTATTTAAGTTAGTGTCGCACACTCTCTTGAGGACACCTTACCCCTCCACTAATGTGCATGCCTAACGTAACTATATATGACACATCTATATGACTACCTTGTAACTAGTCTTATCACATATATCCTACTATTTTCCACTCCTCTATCCCGTGTGAGTTTAGTATACGCTTTATAAGTTATTAATCATATTAACTTATTTAAGTCATTTCTCATTTCATATCATATAACAATATCTCAAGTTATATAATTATACATTTCACATCATGTATTCACCCGTATATAAATCTGCACTATATTTACGTATCACTATATCACAACATTCACACGCATGCCGTAGATATATAAATGCTATCATAAACGCGTAGGAGGCAACCATAGTTTCCCTCGAAAGTGACCGTCCCATATTATAACAGCTCACCCCTAATAACAGACGTTATGACGTGGGGATTATACTCGCCCTACATTCGCTAGCCCGGGGACTCACCCACATCGTGCAACCTCCTAAGATAGCATTAATATTGGTATGATTTACTATAAATATTATTCATACAAATATTTATAAATTATATATATATATATATCAAATTCAGGCTACAAGTGTACTACATCCATACACAAGCCTAAAATATACAAATCTACAATCTGATTTAATTTCAATTAATCATGCACTAATTAATTTCACTATCTTGGTGTCACTCTACAAAATATACCCAGACTATCTCTTATCGTACCCCATAAAATTTGAAGGGTTAGAATTCAATTCTTTTGAAGAGAAATATAATTTATTTAATTAGGAGAAATTGAAAATTTTAAATAGGAGAATACTAATAAGTATTTTGGATGATAATTTAGAGTTTATGGTTAATCCAGGTAGGATCCGAGATAGTCAAAATGACTGTATGGAAGTTGTATTTTGGTTCCGAAGTATTTTGGACCTAGTTTGACTCGAATTATGTTACATGAGTCATTTTAAGTGTGTAATATTGATTAGGCATAAATTCTTCACATTTATCCCCTTAATTTCGGTATTTTTATGATCCCGTGCGGTGTAAATAACTTGGATTTATCTCATATCTATGATACTAGCCCTTTTTGGCAAGTATTTCGTATTTTGTGTATCTCTTATGTGTTTTACAGATATTTCATGCAAGAAAGATGGTAAAGAGAACTCAAAATAGTGGAAGAAATTAAGAATCAGAGTGTTGAAGGTCATTCTTGTAATTTTGCAACCTTAGTCCGAAGGTGGGGACAGTTGGAAAGTTGAAGATATTTTAATTATAAGAACACCGGAAAAAACGGCACCTCAATTCGAGTTACGGTGAAGAAGTTAGGCCCATTTGAAGTTGAGAAGAAATCCAAGAAAAAAGCTGTCAGACCCGAACCGAACCGAAGCTGAGAAAAAAGAACCGGTCCGCCCATTTGTCACGCACCAGATCCGTTATGAAATTAGATTTTTATTTTGTGCTTATCTTTTAGCCAAAAGAGTTTTATGTTTTAGGGACTCTTCTAAACGACCTCTAGCCTATATATTTAGTCATTAAGATTTCATTTATGTAAAAGCTCCATATATTTAGCCTATATATTTAGCCTAACATGGTGACTCTTTTTATTAAGGTTTTATTTATGTAAAAGCTCCATGACAAGTAGGAACATCTAGAAGAAGAATTTACATACTTTGCACCATTAATTCAATAGATTTTCCGATTTTTCTTCAATCTTTGATTTCTTCTTGCATGTTCTTGTTATTCAGTCGTGGTAACTTTTATTTCCAGCACTTTTATTATTATTCACCATGTTAGGCTAGGTTTTTAAAGGTTGGGATACATGAACCCAACCTGATGTGTTAATTGCATGTGTATAATATTAGTCCTCTGAATTTAATGATTGATTATGACCGTATTGCATAGTTACACAACAATTGTAGATCTTTATATCTCGTTTGCCTCTGGGTACTTGTGATGATTTAGAATGCAATTCGAGTGCTACGATCGCGATATCGATTTACTCGTCCTCGGATTAGGTATGACGCGGGCTTGAACCTCGTATACATAATGCTTGAGAGTACTAAATTTTGGGTCGGATTTAATCAGTTAAATTTACGATTAGTATTATAACTGCAGTTCACTAGGGTTGGGGGATTGTATTCCCGTCCTATTTTTCCCATCACTTAGTCAAACGTTTTAAACCAAGTTTTCATTCATATTTTAGGTAAATTAGTGTAGTTGCATTTTTTCATAATTTCATCATTGCACTTAGTTGTAATCGATCCTCACAACCAAATCATTTTCTTTTTCTTGTTCGAGTCAGAATTAGGGTTCCTTCGTTTTTTCCCGTCGTCACAACTTCGTTGTCCTTTTTCCCTGTGGATACGATCATGTCTTACCGGGTTTATTACTAACGCGACAGGCTTGTACTTGAGCCTAGAGTGAACGCACGTTAGAGACACATTCTGAGTCGCGTTAAGTTTTTGGTCCTAACTTATAACTTTGCGCATCCCGAAGAAAAAAGGACGAAAATCGAACTCAAGGCGAATGAAAAGTGCGGAAAAATAAAACAAACAAATATTAAAATGCAACAAGTCACTATATGACACTCATGCATGACTCAAAATACAACAACAATCACCCCATACGCGTCGGGGGTGCGACAACCTCTCATCTCTCCACAAACTCACCCAACCCCACTTACGGGGTTTGATGCTCTCCTTGTCACTCCCGTCCTAGGATTATATTCCAACAATCGGAACAAGTTGGGACCTCACCCATAGATAAAGGATAGACCGGGGGACTCATTCTGACTAATTGGAACGGGATCCTCGTGATGCTGACTCAAAGCATGGTCTGCGTGCGCTGACTCGGAGGGAACACCTAGGTTTCTTTCAATTTTTAAGATGCATGGGTCGGGCTCTAAGTCGGATGAACCAAATCTTTTCTCCTCACTCGCCTTCGGGGCCTCTAGTGGCGTGGGTGGATTGTCACAACGAAGGAATTCATCAATTTTTTCTTTCAATTCACTTTCTTTTAAGTGACTACAAGAGTCCAATAGGGATTGGACTTCAACAGCAAGGCTCTCATCCACCGGGCCGAATTCTCTTTCAAATTCTTCCATGCTCATGTCCCCTAGATCTCTCTCTCGAGTAGTGCCTACGTCCTTTCTTACTTGATCGATCTCTAACTCCACCATTTTTCTCTCTTCTAACCCCTCTCTCTCTCTCTTTCAATTGGGGCCACTACACACCTCTCCCCCACTTTTCTCTCATCGTCACAACTACCACTATTACTTGATGAAATAGGGCACACCCCTAACGTCTCTCTCTTGTGGGACCCTTTATTCTTGTGATTTGACACTAAAGAGGATCCTAAGGTGTCTCCACTATAATTATCCTCAAAGTATTCCTCTACGATATCATCAATAAAAATTACCACGTGAAGATCATCTTCTTCCCATGTCTGTTGGGTGATATGGAAGATGTTGGTCTCTAAAGTCATGTTCCCAAAAGTGAGTTGCATTCTCCCATTCCGAGTATAGATGATTGCGTTAGATGTAGCTAAGAACGGGCGCCCAAGGATGATAGGAACATGGTTGCTTGAGGTAAAGGAGGGCTCCGTGTCCAAAAGGACAAAATCTATCGGGAAGTAGAAGGTGTCAACTTGGACGATCACGTCCTCAATTATGCCTTGTGGAATCTTCACGGTTCGATCCGCTAATTGGAGAGTGACCTTTGTGGGCTTGAGGTCGCCCAAGTCAAGTTTCCTATAAATGGAGTAAGGGAGGATATATACACTTGCTCCTAAATCTATTAAAGCCTTTTCGATTTTATTTTCTCCAATGATGCTGGAAATGGTGGGTGCGCCGGGATCTTTGAATTTAGGCGGGAGATCGTTAAGTAAAATGGAGCTCACGTTATGTGCTAGAAAGACATTCTTCTTTACCTTCATCGTTCTCTTTACCGTCAACAAGTCTCTGATGGCCTTTGCATAAGCTGGAATTTTCTTAATGGCATCGAGGAAAGGTAAGTTCAGCTTTACTTGGTTTAACACGTCTAACACGTCATCACGTGGGTTTCCTTTATGTGAAGGAATCAACCTTTGAGGAAATGGTGCCGCGGTGGGTGGTTTCACTACTACCTCGGGCTCACTAGTGTCGTCTTTATCACTCTCATTCAAGGGGACATCTTCGGCCTCTTTCGTTCCGGGCGAAATCTCCTTATCTTTAGGTACGTCTTGTGGAAGAGGTGACAAGTCAACTACTTTCCCACTACGTAGAGTGGTAATTGTGCTACATTGCTTAGGATGGTCATGGGGTGTCGAGCTAACACTAGTTTGACCTTGGAGAGGTCTTTGGCCTTGGGCAGGAAACTTCCCCTCTCTTGAACACTCAACGATGATTGCAACTGTGAAATGTTCGCATTCATGTCATTCATCATGCGCTCATGCCTAGCATTAGTTGCAGTCTGGGTATTGGTAAAGTGGTTGATAGTATCCTCGAGACTTCTCCGCGACGGAGGGATGTATGATCCTTGAGGTGGTGGTGCTTGCACATGTCCTTGCATGTGTGGAGCTTGTTGAAAGTGTTGTGGTGGAGGAGGGGCAACGTGGAAAGTAGGGTTCATCGCAGCATGTTGGGGCCCATAGCTAAAGCCAGGATGATTTTTCCACGAAGGATTGTATTAATTCTCGTGCGGTGCACTGAAATTACCCTTAAATCCTCATATACCATTAACTTGCTCCTGAAACATTACTTTGTAGGCGGGTATAGTCGGGCAATCCTCAGTTGAATGTCCCGCCTCATAAATCGCACACACTTTTTCGATGGGGTTTGGTACGGATCCAGCGGGTCCTTTTCCATATATCTCGCATAGGTCTCGAAATCCTTTCTCAAGGGTGTCCAATCGACTGTCCATCATAGAATTCTTATCTACGTGGAAAGGTCGGACGCCGACATAGTGGTGGTCATTTGTCGATTACGATTTTGAGCGTTAGGATCAGAAGTATCCCAGGATTGGGTAGTCTCGGCGACATACCTCAGGTGAAGCTCAGCATCGTGGGCGTCTAAGTCGACAAAGGGACCACTTCCCATGGTTTCAACAAGTTGTTTGGAGTTAAGATTCAGCCCATTATAGAGAATTTTTTTTTTTGCGCTGCATCAAATCCATGATGGGGGCATGAAGTAACTAACTCATTGAAACGCTCGTAACATCGATGAAATGGCTCACTTTCAGATTGTCTGAACGCTTGGATTTGAGCCTTTATGGAAATTGTTCGATGTAGTGGGAAGAATTTCTTGAGAAATCTAGATTGCAACTCGTTCCATGATGGAATCGAGCTCGGAGGTAAAGACCATAGCCAGGTCTTAGCTTTATCTTTAAGAGTTGGAGATAAGGATTATTAAGCCTACGTGGGTGTTAAACTCATTTAGAAAGAGAGAAACTTTGAGAGAAGAAGAGAAAAGGAAGAACAGAAATAGGGGAAAACTTAGAGGATTGGGATTTCCAACCAAATTCGGGATTTCGAGGAAGATTCAGACTCTATGAACGTTTAGGCAAGTGATTAAACTTGTTAAATACTTATGTGTGTGGATTATTTCATCAATTGTGGATAAATTATTGAGTTTGAACAATTATGGTTAAAACCCTATATTTGTTGATTCAAATCTTGTATTTGATGTGTTTATATGGGTTTGATGGTGTAGTGATGGTTGGGATAAGAGTTGGGTTGATTTATGAGGTTAGAATCAAGATTTAATAAGGGTTTGATGGTTAGGGTTGATGATTTTTGGGTATATATTTCATGGGTTTTATGCAGGAGAGGGAAGCTTCGAAATTTTGTAGACCTGAATCGATTCGCCCCCTAGTGAGTCGATTCAGCCTTAGTCATAAGTAGTAGGTCTTTTTGAACCGAATCGATTTTCATCCCCCAGCGAATCGATTCGGGAAGTGGACTGTTTTGAGGAATCTTTCTAGAGTGAGTTTTACTCCGTTTTGATTGGGTTTATCGATTAGGATCCTCATTATATGATACGGTATGTATATTTTTTAGAGATTAGATGTGAGTTATTATATGATGTTGTGTTGGGGACTCATCGAGGTGATTGTGAAGGTATGATTTGTAGTTTTTATACCGGCTTTTGTGGTGAATCCTCCTAGGGATGGGATTTTTATTTAGAGATGATTATGGTCCAATGAGATAAAGTTCGTGTACCTTAGTGGCGTTAAATTTAAGGATAAAATCATATGTGCGACTAATGATAAATATTCAAATGAGCGATTGAATCATAAAATGAATTGGGAATGATTTTGTGGATTATCGGCTAATGTAGTTGTGTTTATACCTATAGCTGAGATGATTGTTAAATACATTCGAATATTAAACGGGTTGTATATATCATGTGTATATGTATATCTTGTGTGAATGATATATACTTATTGTGTGAGCATACCCCTTTAGTGCTTTCATAGGAAGTTGCGGGATGTGGGTAAGGCTTCTGGCTTAAGGAGCAGGTTGTGTATAGTCCTCAGGTCATAGTCATCCATTATTTATGTTGTTTGATTTTTATTCTAGGTGAGAAGTCTTGGGTATGATTCTTTCTCACTTTCAGGTTCGAAACTATGACCACTTCCCATATGATTTTTTTTTTATTTATACCAAGTCGGTGTGATCTACCCCGATCGCTGGTAACCTATGATAAAGTAGGTAAATTCTGGAAGATGATAGAATTTTAGAGACCTTTAGTGTACATATGTTATGTGTGTTATGTATGTGTACTTGTTATGAATGGATATTCATGTATTTCATATATGTGTAATATTTTACAAATGTCTAAGATAATGTGTGATATATTATTTTTATAACTAGAGAAAGCTATTTATATTAAGTGGATGAGGATATATGTGTTGTGGACTGAGGGACTAATGGATCTCGAAGACCGGCAATGTTATGTAGTAATGTATCGGGGGGTTCCTTCTTTGGATTTCACTCTAAGAGACATCCCACGCACGAAACTTACCACAATGTTGGGCATGGGGAGATGTTTGGTCCTTAGTACTTGGATTTATATGAATAGTGGGAGAATATTTCTTTAGCATTTTTTAGGACGTGTGACATCTTGTGTTGTGAACTCGTGAAAGTAAATGATTAGAAACCGTAGAAATATAATTGAGTCATGTTAATGTATAATCTTGAGCATAAGCTTAAGCTACGATAGAAGAAGATAAATAATTATATTTTTGTAGATTATTCGTAGATTTAAGATGAATTATTCTTAAATGTGTCGGGTAGCTTATTTGAGGTGCTTATGCATACGCTTAGGTGAGCGCTATAGTTGAGGGGCGAGGTTGAGTCACAAGAGAGAGCCACACCACTTTAATTATGAAATGGTGCATTCGTAATTATTATGAATTTTAATTCACTTGCAAAAATTATTTTTCAATCCTGGGGTGTGACCCGGTTTTTTTTTTCCTGCTATACATATATTTTATATTTTAAGTGTCCCACTGCAAGGACTCCAATGATGCCTATTCTATCCAGAGTCCTTGGAGCTGTAGCAGATGCGGACTGTTGCATTATTTTGTTATAGTCGCTTATTATATTTTGTAAATCTTGATAAGGATCTATTTTGTATATCCGGTGTCTATACCCAAGGGTTATAGTTATTAAGTTCTTTTATGTTTTTATCTGGAGGTTGTATTGTCTGTGACCCGACAGCATATTCGGGTATATTCCTTTTGTTGTACTCGTGTATATACTATCATGTTTTGTATTCATATTACATGTTCGTTTGTAGCTCTTTGTATGTTGGTTAAATTTTTGGCATCCATTTATTTTATCATTGGGTGGTTAGGTATATTTTTGTCTGTTCGGCAGTGATGCTGAGAATGATCCACTTGAGATTTCTATTTGATTTTGGTATAGGGTTGGCCACCCATTATTAATTTAAGCGGGGTGTCACATCTCTCTTGACCCAAAATTTAAAATCCCCAATTTATTATTCAATTTCATTCAATTAAGTTTACCCACTTAATTAATAAGGTTACAAATCACTCAATCATAAACCTTAATCTCTAATTGGATTTATCCTCTACTTAATCCAAGGGTGATTTTCACACATTCAAACCCTAAATTATAACCATAAATTTCATATTCGACCAACACAGGACCTGTTCATCACAAAATAACTATCAGGTCTGAATCAGGGAATGGGAGGAATATGTCCATAAGCGACCATCCATGTTGTTCAAACGACACTGGTTATCATTTGAACGAGACATCGGGTCGTTCGAACGACCCAGGTGTTCTCTTTCTTCTCCATTCTGCTCAGAAAACCAGTCTGCCATTAAAACAGTAAAAACTCAAATTCTGTACAGATTTCACCCCCAAAACCTTCCAAGATTCATCATAAATCCACCCATTTGATTTACTCAATTTAACTACATCATCTACACCAATTGGGGCATTAAATCTTCAAAATCTTATCATCTCTACAGATTTATAAATTCCAAACATGAAATCCCTAAATTCTAATGTAGAATAAAACCTAACATATTAATTAATTCACACCTTCTTTAGTATGAATAGGAAAATGCAAGTTAAACCACTTGCCTTAGGGTTGTAGAATCAAGTCCGTTGATGAAGATGATTGTTTGGATCCAAGGGTCTCCTCTTATTCTTGAAGTAATCTCCCAAAATCTCCAAATTCTCTTCTAATTATTCTCCCCTAAGGCTCTCCCTAATTTTGGTTTTCTAAAATGAATTTAAGTCGCCTTACCCTCACAATTAAGGTTATTAACTCTAATCCCATTTTAGATTTTATGGGCCTTCTAAAAAGGGCACAAACACTTAATTGGGAGCTCAAATGTGTCTAGAAAACTTATTAAACTCAATATATAACTATGGCCACTCATTTCGTACTATTTTGACCCTATCGGACTCAATCGTGCGCTCAAAATTGCCATTCGGATAATTATTTTTAAAATTTAACTTTCACTCATCAACTAATTTAAATTCACTCACTTTTAAATAACACAATTAATTGATTCTCGTCAATTTTACGCGACAAGTAATTTATAAATTACAGAATTAATTAATTAAAATGAAAAATCTAGAAATTACGAGGTGTTACATAAGTCAGAATTGCACACGTGGCAGACCGTTGGAATGGTTATGCGAGGTAATTTGACATTCCAAAGAGCTTCATTCGGTTCGAAAAGTTGACTTAGGTCAACCGGGTCCCAGAGGCGATCGCTGACCTTTTAGAGTAAAATGGGTCGTTCGTCCGTACCTTAAGGCTGATTCATTCATGGGGCGGACCGTTGGAAAGGGTGTTAAATGCCCTTTGAAGATTCATTCAAACTTGTTCCAGCTGTAGAGTTGACCATCATCAAATGGTGCCTAGGAGTGCCCGATGGCCTCTAGATCGATATTCAGAGTATGACCTAGGGATTGCAGTGAAATTGGGAGGTGCTAGGGACCTAAGGAGAGACTTAAGGGGTCCTGGAGTGTGGTGTATACACCAAGTGCTCAGGGAGGATCACAAGCGGAGGACTAGGGAGGTGACCTCTCCAATGGGTAAATAGAAGCTCGTCGAGATTGAGAAAAGCAACATCGGGTTGGCTCGGAAGACGGACACGTATGGCGATAAGTTAAAAAGGTTGGAGGCGATGGTCCTATATATATTTGAGTTCATGAAGCCTCAGTTAAGGTCCACCTCATGCAAGGGGAAGGGGAAGGAGGTTGACGAGGATGTCAGTTCTCCGTCTCTCTCACCCTAATCGCCGATACGCACCTAGTCTCAACCTATAAATGATCCATTTCCCATCATGACCCCCGTCGAACGGTCTATGTATACAGTTGGTTGGCTGAGCGTGTATTTCATAGACAACTTTGGTGTTACACCAATAGATAGGGGGTTGAAGGACCTCAACACACACCCAAGTAGTGTGGTTCAGGGACGTACCATGAAAGATATAGAGGCACAGGTTCTCGTCACCCATATTGTGCTCGGAAGAGAGAATGCATCTTTTTGGTTGGAACAACAATACGGCATTCGATGAATTGATGGGTGTGTCAACTCATATGTAGTGTGGCCTACCTTCCTCCTCCGAGATGCTCAAGACCCTAGTTCATGACATTATTTGTATTTATTTGATTTGGATATTGAATATTGGATATTATTTGTATTTTTTTTATTTGGTTATGGACATTTATTGGTTGGTTATGGTTATGGATATTTGTATTCATTTGATTTGGTTACTGAATATTGAATGTTGCTTGATATATATGTTGTTTGGACAGGTTTAATATGTTGTAACAGGTACAAATATATTGTTGGGCAGTGGCAACGGCCATACTACCCAAAATTGTTTTTAATTCTACCCAAATTTGTCATGGATTTTGACTGTGACAAGTCTGTGATAAAGGAAACTTGTCACGAACTTGTCACTGTCAAAGTCTGACAAATTAATATTTGTCACAAGCTTTAAACGTGACAATTTTTCATTGTCACGGACTTGTCACAGTCAAAGTTCGTGACAAGTTCAATTCTTGTCACAGACTTTAACCGTTACAAGTCCGTGACAAATCCCCATATCACCCCCAAACTTGTCACGGTTTTTTACCGTGACAACTTGGCATTATTGGTATGTGATTCCACTAATAAATGAAGTCAAGAACTTATCTTTTGTTCCAATATTACCATCCATACAAAAAGAATTAAATTCACAACATATGATGGACAAAACTTTTGGGCTTGTGAACAAAAAAACCAAACCGCTCCCTTTCGCAAAAGATACAAGATCTGAGAAAATATTTTGATTTCACATTTCTCTCCCAATGCACATGGAATTTGTAGAATTTATCATAAAATGTTTTTTAAACATCTTGATAAAGACTATCTTTACATCAATCAATGTTGAGGATTTGGAATGATAACTGCGAGCAATAAAGATAGTCTGAAATCATTTAGCCATGACAAAAATCAAAAGAACACTAAAAGAAAATGGATATGAAATAAAGAGACACTAGAGGATTCAATACTTAAAATATGATACGAGATAAAAAAAAATCATTCAATTAAACATATTCTTGACATTGTAGTAGAGAGAACTTAAATTGATATGACAAATAAAGAAAAATTAAGCAAAAATCATTGAATACTACTGAGAGGAAAGAAAACTATCTCATCACAAGATCAAACTCATCTATCATGGAAAGATATTCGATAAAAAAATAACAAATACTTAAATTTTCTACCCTATGATCAAGAGAATTCAAATTAAAATAAGTAGGAAACCTTACCAATTTGATAATATAACAGAGATAAAGGACAAAATCTCTGAGAACTTCCAAGATATGAAAATGGGAAGCAATTCACAAGGAAAATATATTTATCTCTATAATTTCACATAAGAAAGGGTGGTTTTAAAATGATTATCTTTGAACTATAAAAAACCTCCCCTTATCAGATTTGTTGTAGCAAATCAAAAACCAATTGCCGATTGCCTAATATTAGTTAGGCCCAAGAGACCTCGACTATGTTATCACACTCGAGGAATATCAACCCAAGGGATATCATAATATCACAACCTCTTTCAGGTTGCAAAGATTACATATGGACTCCACTATACCTATGAGTTTTCCAATGCTAGCACTTTCGAGGACCTTGTTGAAGATCATAGGAGGATCTACTCGATTACATGATCTACAAGTGACGACTCTCCCTAGTCCTATACATAGGAACTCGAATCCCCTCGTTTTTTATCTCACTGGCCTAATGGATAGGGGTGGTAAACGGATGGATACGGATCGGATACCCTGTTTTTCATATCCGTATCCGCTATCTACATGAACTATCCATATTCGTATCCGTATCCGCCCGGATAGTTAAAACAACTATTCATATCCGCATCCGCTGGGATACCTCGGATTCGGATAATATCCATATCCGTTTACATTATTTAGCCATCGCCAAAAATAACTATTAAAAAAATAACAATAAACAGTCCATGGAGTAAATGAATTTTAGGGACTGTTTTTTTTATTATACATATATTTTATAACATTAGTTTGATTATACATATATTTATATTTTATATTCTAGTATACTGTAAACAATCAAATAAAAAGAGGTAAAATATTCCAATATACTGTAAACAATCAAATAAAAAGAGGTATGATGGTGGAATCAAATAAAAGATGTTTAAACAATATAAAATATACTTTATATTTTATATTGTTTAAACATGAATTGAGCTAGTAAATGAATCGCTTAAACATGAATCGCTGAACGCATCTTTTGTGGTGAGGTGAACAAAAGATATGAACAAATGAAAAATAAAAGATGTGGGAAGCAGCACTGTATACCAACTCTATGTATACCAAGATCCAATAAAAAATTATAGGAATCAACTCTATGTATACCAAGATCCAACAAAAAAAACACAATACCTTTTGGCTGTTGTATAGGAGAAGCAACTGGCAGTGCTGCTTGTTGGCTGTGTGAGAGAGGTTGCGTGTTGGCTGCGTGTTAGTTGTTGGATAGGGGAAGCATATGGCTGTCGCTACATGAGAGAGGAAGGGTTTCAGCCGCGAACAGCGGGAGAGAGGAAGGGTTTCGGTGGGAGAGAGGTTAAAGGAATCAACTCTATGTATACCAAGATCCAACAAAAAAAACACAATACCTGTTGGCTGTTGGATAGGGGAAGCAACTGGCAGCGCTGTTTGTTGGCTGTGTGAGAGAGGCTGTGTGTTGATTGCGTGTTAGTTGTTGGATAGGGGAAGCATCTGGCTATCGCTGCATGAGAGAGGAAGGGTTTAAGCCGCGAACGGCGGGAGAGAGGAAGGGTTTTGGCGGGATAGAGGACGGGTTTGGGTTGGCTGCTGCTGCGTGTTGTTATGTTTTTGGTTGATGAGCGACTTGCATTTTTAGTTTATTAGGTTAGTTAGATTTTAAGGTTTTCATAATTAAACTTATACCCCAACTGTTATTTTAAGTGTTAGTTTACACCTAAAATATTATATAATTAGAATTTTAAACTAATGTTAGACGAATATGGATATCCGGTAAAACGGATATCCTGTAAAATGGATACTCCGCATCGGATACGGATTATCCGTCTCGAATATTAGTACCGTTCGTATCCATATCCGTTTTCCCGGATATTTTTATAGAGTGTCCATATTCGTATCCGTTTCCATTTTCTCGGATAAATATCCGCAAATTCGGATTCGGATATCGGACGGATGCGGATTTTCGAATATCCATTTACATCCCTACTAATGGAGAATCCATGCTAACGTTGGGAGTCTCTCTTTAAATCATACTTCTGTTGTGATCAAGTTCTACAATGAAGTTCGGCCAGTAGACCTCGACCTTCCTTAAGTTAACCATTGTAAGGCTAACATATTCCTTATGTTACAATTTTAGCCATTTGGATATGAATTGTACCTTATTGCATTTTCTTACCTAGCCCCGTATTAAACCCATATCACTCATCATAGTGAATAAAGATTTGTACCCATGGATGTACACCATATTAGGGACAAACCACGTACATCTTTATCTCATACTCACTATTCTCTCCATTTTCTTTACATTTATTCATTCGTATCTTATTAATTTGTTCAAAGTAGCTTATATTGACTAGATCAACTATGACAGGTCCAAACACTAGCATCAACAACTATAATTTGTTAAACACAAGAACATATTTATTTTCACTTTGTTTTATACTCCTTATAATGCTTTCATTTGTATTGTTGTGCATGGAAAAAGTTATAATAATTCATTAAAATCTTATATCTATATTATACATTTAATACGATAATATTAGAGGTAAAAATGCAAATTAATACCGGAGTTCTCTCTCCTCAATTGTAATTATGGTCAATACTATTAGAGGTATAAATGAAAATGAATTCTCTCTCCTCAACTGTAATTAAAGTTTTGGGTAACCAAAAGTCTCTTTTATAGTCTTGGATAATTAAAAGGCATCTTCAAATTTTTATAAAAAAATAAATAAATATTATTTATTAAACGATGTTACAAAAAATTGAGTTGTGAAAAAAAAAGATTTTCCATATTTTATAAAATAGTTGGATTTAGCTTTTTAAAAGAAGCAAAAATGTTTTGTGAAAAAATTAGAAAAACTATCTTTATAAAAAAAATGGTCATATTTCATTAATTTTTTAAAAAATTGTTACAAAAAACAGTTAAGTGAAAAAGATAGAAAAAAACTATTTTTATAAAAAGTTTATAATGTTTTTATAAAAATAAATAAACACACGTTGTTTACTATTTTTTAAATATTGAAAAATAACTATTTTGGGGATTACAAAAAACCTGTTGTTGTCATATATAATAGCAATAATATTAAAAGATCGTTTTTTAAAAAAAAAATTGTGTTAAAGTTATTTAAAAAACTGTTTTCATTATTTAAAAAAAATAAATGGGCATAGTTTTTTAAAAAACTTTATTCTTATAAAACAAGGTTATATAAAAAATTTAATAACATATTTATAAAAAACAAAATAAATCAATGTTGTTGTTGATACAAAATTTAGTCCGCTGACACGGCTCAATTAAGTGGAGACACATGGCAATCTGCGTGGCAATAACAAACACTTCTGAACAACACCTTGACTTCGTGGAACTCAATTTCCCCGACCAACTCAGACACTTCGAGCAGTATGTGCTCTCCGAGGAACTTACCTTCACCGAGCAACTCATGGATACCGAGATACTTAGGCGGTCCGAGCAGCTTAGGCGGTCCGAGCTGCACCTCGATCAGAGCATTTATTATCAGAAAAGTAAGAGGATTAAATGCGCATTAAATGATGATTATTATCAGACGGATGTATACGTTTATTGGACAGCTATGTATGATCCTTTCTCATGTATAGCCTCAGGGCTATAAATACATTGTATCATCCTCATTGTGGGGGGAGAAATTTTGGGGAGATAAATCCTTCCTCCAGAATTATCAAACAGTCAATAATAACACAAACAGTGGACGTAGGCCATTCGTTCAAGGCTGAACCACTTTAAAATTTCTTGTCTTATTTATTTTTTATTTTTTTATCTGTGATTAAACAGTTAGAGATAATCTAATTTTTTACATCAACAGATTGGCGCCGTCTGTGGAAAACGACTGTAATTTTCGTTTTTCACCAAAAAAAAATCATCACCAATGGCTGACAATCCTGAATCCACCAATCGAAACACTGGAAACCCCCCAAATCAATCCGCTTCGCGAAATGTCCAAGATCTGGCTGGAACCAGTTTGGCTCAAGGCCAGACAGCCATGCAGGAAACAATGTGACAACTCATGCAAACTATCCAAGGTGGAACATCAACCTATTCAGGACAACGAAGTGGTCAAAGAAATACTCATTTACTTTCTTCACGCTTTAGGCAAAGCGATTAATATCGCACTGATAAATCTGAAGATTTTTCTTATCAACCGGGTCGAACTTTGTCATTACGAGCCACAGATACTGAACAACACATCACTCTCTCTCCGAAAAGGACCAGTGCACTGGAAAGATTGAGTACGGTCTCTCCTTTTGATCGATTGGGCCCTAGGAAGAATAAAAGTCCTCCTAAGGCTGTGTCGAGAAACTTTCGACGATCATTTGATTTAAGAGAGGGTTCTGCCCAATCACAACCAGCTGCTCGACAAGATAGATTCCAAGAAGCCACATCCACGCGATCAGTTGCTCGAACCAACAGGACCGAGGAAGGAAATGATGCGTGGAAAGTCTCTATTTAGAGGCTGGAGGATAGATTAGGGGAAATGGCCAAGGCCAAGAATCCTCTATAAAGAACTTTTGTCCAAGGGACACCTTTTGTCCAAGCAATTATGGATTTTCCCACACCATCAAAGTTCAAAGAACCTGTTGTGACTCCTAAATATGATGGAAAAACCGATCATGTCCTTCACATAGAACAATACCAAGCTGCTGCCGACATCTATGATGTGCCAGATGAGATGAGATGCAGGGCATTCTCGGGAACTCTTACAGGATCTCCTCAAATATGGTACAATAATCTTCCTCGAGGTAAGATTTCAACTTTCTTTCAACTGGCCGAGCTCTTCATTGGGAACTACTGTTTTAGAGCAAAACCTGTTAAATGAGTAGCACACTTGTTAAGTGTTAGACAAAAGGCAGGTGAGATCACTAGGGATTATATAACTCGTTTCAATAACGAGAAACTCAAAGTTATTGATTACAAGGAAAAGACAACGACTACTGTTCTGATGAGTAGGCTATTGCCCAACAAGTTGTACTACACTTTGGCTAAAGATCCACCCAGAACCATGTCAGAATTGATGGCAAAAGCGGCCAAGATCATGAATGCCGAGGAGGCTATGGCTGCAAAGAAGAATATGGATACCAAAGAAACCAAGGTGGAGGGTGATAAGGAAAAAAAGAAAGAACATAAGAACAATGGTGGTGACAAGCACTCAAAAACAAAGTCATCATGGTAGGTATTGAAGGAATTTGAGAATTACACTCCTTTGAAGGTAGACATCAACCATGTTCTAGAAGAAAATAAGAACACCGAGGAGTTAAACTGGCCAGAGAAAATGAAGCCAGACCCTGACAAGAGGAATAAGGCTAAATATTGCGAGTTCCACAAGGATCATGGCCACATGACCAAAAATTGCATAGCTCTTCAGAATGAGATCGAAGCACTCATTAGACGAGGAGAACTGGCAAAGTATGTTGATCATAGAAATAAAAGAAGAAATAATGACCGAGCAAGAGAGAGCTCCAGATCTCCTGGTCGAGCAGAGGAGAAAAAGAAAAGAGACCATGAAGATGATCCAGAAGATGATCCCGATCTTCCCAAAATACTAAGGCAGCCAGAACGTGAGGTATTTTCAATACGTTTTGGATCATTTGATTGTAATGTTATTACAGGTGGAGATGCAGAAGGTGGAGACCTTACTGTTGAAAGGAAATCTTACCTCAATGAGGCTCAAGCCTGTTCATATATTCAACGAATAAACTTGGCTGAAGATAATCGCCCGAGGAAAGTCAACAAAGAAAAACTGGTCATCGGTTTCTCAAAAAATGACCTCGTAGGTGTACTGTATCCTCATGATGACCCATTGGTGATCAAAATGAGAATGAAGGAAGTGATGATCTCGAGGGTACTGGTTGATAACGGTAGCTCGACTGATATTATGTTCTACTCGTGCTTCGACAGCTTAAATCTAAAATTATCTCAGTTGAAGCCTTATCATAGGCCCCTCCTCGGTTTTGCTGGGGAGAAAGTTTTTCCACTTGGGACGATCAAATTGGATATGTTCATTGGTATATGGCCTTCTTGTGGAACAAAAAGAGTACACTTCTTCGTGATGGATAAGAATGTTCAATCAGCCTACAATATCATCATGGGAATGGTAGGATTGAAGAAGTTTAAAGCAGTACCATCTACGGTACATCAATGCCTAAATTTTCCAATCAATTTTGGAGTAGGAGTTGTGAAGGGTGATCAAAAAGTATCTCGAGAATGCTACTATTCATCTACCGAACAGGAGGAACTAGAGGAATCTAGGAAAAAGACTACTACCTATCAGGTGGATGAGGGTGCAGAAATTGAAACATTGGATCTTAGAGACGAGTCGTAATTCGTGAAAGGTTATGTGGTTGAAGATAATAAAAACAACATTCTAGACGACGAGCACCCTGAACGAATAACTCAGATAGGTTCGTCGTTAGATGCCTCATTAAAACAGGAGTTGATAGCTTTCTTAAAAAGCAGAAAATAAACTTTTGCTTGGAGTCATGAAGATATGCCCGGAATAGACCTAAATTTCTTATGTCACGAGCTCAATGTGAATAAGGAGATCAAGCCAGTGAAGCAAAGAAGAAGAGTGTTCAACCCCGAGAAGAACCAAACTATACAGGAGGAGGTCGAGAAGCTCCAAAAAGCTTGCTTTATTGAAAATGTTAAATATCCAGACTGGTTAGCAAATGTAGTAATATTTAAAAAGAAGAACAACAAATGGAGGATGTGAGTAGACTTAACCGACCTCAACAAGGCATGTCCAAAGGACCATTTTCCCTTGCCCTGAATTGATCAACTAGTGGATGCTACCTCGGGACACGAGCTGTTGAGCTTCATGAATGCTTATTCTGGTTACAACCAGATTAAAATGAAACCTGAAGACAGGAAAAGTACCTCTTTCATTACCCCTAGGGGAACTTATTGTTATAATCTTATGCCTTTTGGTTTGAAAAATGCAGGTGCGACATATCAGCGGCTGATGAACAAGGTGTTTGTAGAACAAATCAGTCGCAATATGGAAGTTTATGTTGATGATATGCTGACAAAGAGCAAGAAAGCTACTGACCATCTAGTTGAATTAGGCCAGACCTTTGATCAATTGGATAAATATCAAATGAAATTGAACCCGACCAAGTGCATATTTGGAGTACGAGAAGGCATGTTTCTCGGGTACATTGTCAATCAACGAGGCATTGAAGCAAACCCTAAAAAGATCAAAGCTCTATTAGGGCTGCGATCTCCAACGACGAAGAAAGAAGTGCAAAGTCTTACAGGGCGAGTAACAGCACTTAACAGATTTATATCGCGAGAAACTGATAGATGCCTCCCATTCTTCAAAACGCTCCGAAAGACTTTTGAATGGAATGAAGAATGTGAGAAAGATTTTCAAGAATTGAAGAAATATTTGGGAGCACCTCCGCTGTTGTCCAAACCAGTGATGGGAGAAAGGTTGTACTTGTATCTGGCAGTTTCGAAAAATGCAGTTAGCTCAGCATTAATAAGAATAGAGGATGGAGTACATAAACCAAATTATTACACTAGTAAGGCCTTTCGAGGAGCAGAGATCAGATATCTAAAGCTGGAAAAGTTGGCACTGGCGCTGATCGGAGTGAGTAGAGGAATGAAGCCATATTTCCAGGCTCATACCATAGTCGTATATACCGATATTCCATTGAGGCAAGATCTTCATAAACCAAAAAAATTAGGGAGATTGATGTATTGGGCAATAGAGCTCGGTGAATATTATATAATTTATGAGCCTAAATCGTCACTAAAAGGGCAAGCAGTAGCAGATTTTATAGCAGAGTTCACTTCTCCTGATACCCCCGAGGAGCAAAAGCTGAACATCGACCAACCTGTGGATGTTACAGTATCACCAAATTTAAACCCCGATCAACTTAAGTTGGTCAGAGAGTAAGAGGAGAAGGTCAATGAGCAGCGAGGTGTGGTAGAAATGGAGATAAAGGGGCAATAAATATTCCATCGATGAATTTTGTCCAATAAGCCGTTTGAGGACGAGATACCTATATGGAACTTCTATGTGGATGGCTCATCGTGCACCTCAGGAAGTAGAGCTGGGATTGTATTAAAAAGTCCAAACGAGGTCGATATAGAATATGCTATGCGCTTTCAATTTCAAGCTTCTAATAATGAGGCCGAATATGAAGGGATGATTGTAGGTCTTAGTCTAGCAAGAACTATGAAGGAAGATCATGTAATCGTATGCAGTGACTCACAGTTGATTGTAAACCAAATGTTCAGTGTATTTGCAGCAAAAGGAGAGTTGATGATTAAGTACCATGCAAAGGCGATGGAGTTGGTATCAGAATTTATTACTGTTCAACTGGTCAAAATACCAAGAACGGAGAATACAAGAGCTGACGCTTTAGCTCGATTAACATCGGCTACTCGTACCAAGCTACGAAGAATAATCCCAATTGAAGTTCTAGCTGGTCGGAGCATAGAAGAAGATCTGACGATAAACTTTATTACCCTTGATTTATGTCCATCTTAGATGGATCCCATCAGGGCATATATTGAGGAGGGAGAATTACCGATTGACAAACTCGCAGCCAAGAAGTTGAAATTTAAAGCTGCTCGTTATGCACTAACTAATGGTATTCTATACAGACGAGGAATCATAGCTGGCTTGCAGAGGTGTGTACATCCCGCCGAGGTGAAGGATTTAATTGAAGAAGTCCATGAAGGGTCTTGTGGAGCCCATGTAGCAGGTCAGACACTTCTGCAAAGAATAATGACGCGAGGATACTACTGTCCAACGATGAGGGCTGATTGTATAGCTTATGCTAAGAAATGTGACAAGTGTTAGCGCTTCTCCTCCATCCTAAGAACTCCCCAAGCATTGTTGACACCAATTACTTCCCCTTGGCCATTTTTCATGTGGGGAATTAACTTGGTCGGGCCACTTCCAACGACTAGAGGAAGATTTAAATATCTCATCATCGCAGTGGATTATTTTACTAAGTGGGTAGAAGCCGAGCCTCTTGTCAACATGACATACGAAAAGGTGTACTAATTTATTTGGAAAAACATCATTTGTAGATATAGTCTCACCCACACATTCATCACCGACCATGGAACACAATTTGACAACGAGGAGTTCGCTGCCTATTGTCATCAGTCAAATATCTTGAAAATCCACTCGGCACCAGGCCATCCCTAAAGCAATGGACAAACTGAGGTGACAAACAGAACACTGCTAAATGGCTTGAAGAAAAGACTGAATGACGTGAAAGCAAACTGAATCAACGAGCTACATTCAGTACTATGGGCTTATCGTACTACCCCCCGAGCAGCAACTGGAGAATCTCCATATATGCTGGCATTTGGAAGTGAAGCTGTTATACCTGTCGAGTTGGGTCTTCCAACACACAGAGTACTGAATTTCAATTCCCCTATCAGCGACTTAATGAGAAGGTTAGATTTGGATATGCTCGAAGAAGTTAGAGAAGAAGTAGCCATCAGGAATGCTGCTTACCAGCAACGAACAACTTTGTTCTACAACAAGAGAGTGAAGAAGTGCGACCTGAAAGAAGGAGACTATGTGCTAAAGAAAGTAATTCAAAAGAACAATAAACTGGAAGCGAACTGGCATGGACCTTACCGAGTTACAGAAGTTGTTCGACCAGGAACATACAGAATAGAAACTTTAGAGGGGGGAGAGTTTAAGAATGCATGGAATGCAGAGCACCTGCGCAAATATTATCAGTAATGTAAACTCTCATGTAATGTTGTTTCATCAGTATGAATAAAATGTGAATATTCTACCCAATTCTCACCTTTTATTGAAATTTTTTCGCGAAATACTATTGTTACACACTACTCAGCAGAATCCACCAACTCCGGTTGGTCGGGAATAAAAAATATTTCCCAAAAGTGCCAACTCCGATTGGTTGGGAAGAAAATCCACCAACGCCGGTTGGTCGGGAATAAAAAAATATTTCCCAAAAGTGCCAACTCCGGTTGGTTGGGAAGAAAATCCACCAACTCCGGTTGGTCGGGAATAAAAAATATTTCCCAAAATTTCCACTCCGGTTGGTTGGGAAGAAAATCCACCAACTCCGGTTGGTCGGGAATAAAAAATATTTCCCAAAAGTGCCAACTCCGGTTGGTTGGGAAGAAAATCCACCAACTCCGGTTGGTCGGGAACAAAAAATATTTCCCAAAAGTGTCAATTTCGGTTGGTTGGGAAGAAAATCCACCAACTCAGGTTGGTCGGGAATAAGAAGTTGTCAACTACAGTTGGTCGGGAACATTTTTATTAAACAAAGCATGAGTATGTGATAAAATTCAGCTAATGGATTAGAATTAAAAAGTGATCCAGCAAAATTTTTGATAATCGTAACATTTTAAATTACCACCAAGCTGGTCGAGAAACAAAATCAATTTTGGTTAGTCGTCAAAGGGTTACCGCAAATTCAGGATAGTCGACAATAAGTTTTAACCAGCTTTATTTGATCGGAAAATAACACAATGTTGTTATCTTTTTAATAGATATACATACACATATGTAAAGTGTTTTACAAAATATCTACAAGACAATGGCAATCAAGATTGCAAAGAAAAATAAAAGTCTTTCATTAAATCTAGAGCAAAATACATCGAGAATGAAATACATATTAATTATTACATCAAGATTCCTATTCAATTGGTTTCTTCCCCTCTTCCTTTGAATCAGGTTCTTCACCAGCAGGAGGATCGTCTAAGGCATAAGGGGAATTAATGAAATTCAAATCTTTAAGCATCCTGATGTTCATAACTGATGGATGATCAAGGAGGTGCTCGGGGAGAGATATCTCGAAGTTGGAGTGAAGACTGTAGTCGCCGAGATACTTCGAAATTAGGCATTGTGGAATGGCCCGAGCAGGAATCCAGCTTATATCAAGCTTGAAAGGAGGCACTGGTAGGTCGATCAACCCAGGATTGTGGTAATCCCATAAATAATGACCTTGATCCAACTTCAGCATGCCCAAAGCATTTAACCATCCTTGTTTATAACCCACATTATTTGCATTCTGGAGCCGATCATCTAAATGGTAGAGGGCTTCATTGTAACCAGCCATCCAGAACTCCCTGGGCTGTTTGTGGAACTGGTAGGTTAATCTTTCTAACTGCTCGTGGAGATTCTTAGCCAAATTCATTTTATTCTCCAAGGTAGAATTTTGGGCAGCCAGTTTCTCATCTAAAGTTTGGATTTTCTTAGACATCTCGGCCAATGCCTGGTTCTTTGTCGTCAATTGGAAGGCTTGGTATTCCAAAGCCTATTGAGTTCTTTGTTCCTCGACAGTAATCTGAGCAGCTCTTGCTCGTCCCCGAGTAGAGGTAGAAGGCCCAATCCTTTTCAAGGTTTCTAATTCACCCCTCAGGTTGGCATTTTTAACCTCCAAGAAAGAGAATCCCTCGTCGTTTACAGGGACCAAAGCGTTTGAGGTAGAGGATGCAGACCTCATCTGGGATGCCTCTCCTCGCAAGTTATTGTTTTCCTGCTCCAGTAGCTTGGCTATCTACCTGTGCTCCTCGACCTCAGTTTTCAAAGTTCTTTCCCTCACTTCATAAGCAACAAATAATTTATCGTATCCCTTATCAGCATTCAGTTGCTGATACTTATTCTCATATCCTTGGTGCAAGAGGGATGAAGATTCCTTGTATTGCTGTTGAAGCTCCTCGAGAGCGCCTTGGAGATCTTCAATCATGTCATAATATGCTACATTATTAGCCACTACCCGGTCGATCAGACACTTTAAATATTGGTAGGCTTCAACTGCTTGCTCTGAAGCATCTTGACCAAGGATATCAACGATCTGAGCTTCAGTCATATCTGAATGACCAGCTTTGAAGTAATCATTGCATTGTCTCAACAATTTTGTATCATGAGCAGATAACAATTCCATCCTGGGCATAAACTAGTAAAAAGAAGAGATAACAAGAATTAATAAGCAGCAAGAGGAAGAGAATCAACAGTCTGAATAGTCAAAATTTCAAATTTTATTACATCATAAAAGCGAAGTACATAGGTCAGAGTTACAATTGGCAAAAATAAACAGAGAGAAAAATCCGAACAACTCTACACCTTCTCCTTGTCTCCTAAAACTTTCTCGGAAGGCTGAGACGTGGAAGTAGGTTACTCGGGTGGCACTAATAGCTGCTCGGTGGGAGCTGGAAGATGCTCGGTTGAAATAATGGATGGTTGAAGTTGCTCGCATGAGGACTGGACAATTAGGGGATGAGAAATTTGATTTCCCATCACCGTGGAGGATTTCTCAGAGGGAGATTCGTCCTCTTCTTCTTTTTCAGGAGTTGTATGAGGGCCAGGGATGTGACGCTGAAATAAGTTGGAATTTTCATCAACATTCAGCTCTTTCAGAGCAGTGACCCAGCCATCCCTAAAGTACTTAAGGCTACCATATTCCACCTACGACATCATGGCAGCCAGACCCTTATTCCATCCTTTGTCCCACCAGCACTGAAGGACTTTTTCACAGCTAACTTTCTTTTCACCTTATCCGAGGAAAGCTTCTCGGATAGAAGTTCCTCGGTAGCCTTCAATTTATTCTCCACTTCCTCCTTCTGATGACTTACTTCACGAAGTTTGCCCAACTCTTCCTCAACAGCTTTGAGATTACCTTCAAGCTCCCCAGCATTTTGGAGCTTCCCTTCGAGTTCTTTATTCTTTTCCATTAAGTCTTTTATTTTCTTCTCCAATCCATTGGAGATCTCAATAACCTGATTCCTCTCCTGCTTGGTGGAATTAAGCTTCTTCTCCCAAGCAGTTTTATCATCAACATACTTCTGACGAGAATCCTTCAGAGACTGCGTCAGACCCACCAAAGCTTCCTCTACACCTGACGAGGAGCTTGAAGCTTTAATAGCCTCATCCTTTTTCAAAATTGCATTGAAATAGGTTACCAATTGGGAAAAGAAAATAATAGAAAGTCAGTGCAAAGATATAACAAGAGAAAAATGAGAGTTTAGGACAATAATACTTACAGAAGCAATATGACGAGCAACTAATGTGGTAACCATGTCCCGAGAAAGATTTTCTTCAATACCTTGGATCTCGAGAATGATCTAAGACTTCACCGAGCTCATGGCAGAGCTCAGAGCAATGAAAGAGGGAACACCACTTCCAATAGTTGAAGGCTGAGAGATGGATTCAACCAAATTGACCGAGGAGCTTTTCTTCAGCCTCCTCGGAGGAACATTAACAGTCTCGGCCAATGATGTACTCTTAGTCGGGGATATGACAATAACCTCGCTTGGAGCAGCGACTTTGCTCAGAGCCACCGGGGCTTCTCGGCAATCTTCACAGTAGCAGCCGGAGGAGGTGCATCAATTTTTCTTGTCCCTTCTTCTGGGACATCATGTTTGCTTTTCTTTGCCTCTCCAGCAATAGAGGAAGATTTCTTGAAGAGGCCAGGAGCTCTTCTTTTCTTCATTCTTTCACTCAGAGGAATATGTGACTCGGGTGAAGAACTTGCAGGAGCTAGTACTAGTTCTACGTCACTTATCAGAGGACGAGCTGTAAAAGACGAGGTGTAACTCTTATACTGCAGAAAATATAAAGCTGATCTGATATGCTCGTCGGCAACAGTCTGATGCAAACCCCAGATAAGTTTCAGATGTTTTAAATTAACTTCCGTCTCTTTTGGAGACTTTCTCTTGCTGTCAACTCCAAATAAATCAAAATAAAAATATCAGTGACACATTTTATCAAACACAAAGGAAGCATAATTTCAAAAATAAAATAAAATAAAAACAACCTATCCCATTGCCATAGGGAGGGCATCTAGGACCCTGGTACACATCATTTCCAGTTAGTGGAGGGTGTTGCCAATTTTTCATTTTTTTTTTATCAAAGAGGGACGGAACCCCCACATGTTTTATTAATATAATAAGGCGAAAAAGCCTCTCCGAAGCTTACAAACCCAAGCAAACTTAAAATCTAGAGGTTGGGTCCAATACTCTAGAAAGAAAGCAATAAATATGGGGTTTTATAATTACCCCATTACATAGAGAAAACTTGAAAGAAATATGGGGATTTATCTTATCCCCATTTACATCTTAAAAATTCTGTGCCTTATTTGCGGGGTATGCAGACTATCCAGCTTAAGTAAACCTTTAATCAACCTCGGGAGAGAGCTTTGATCCCAATATAAACAGTTCGTGTTGAAAAGAGAAGCCCGCGAGGCTAAATGATCAGCGACTGAGTTTGATTGTCTCCATATGTGATTGTAAATCACTTCATCAGAGCATTGGAAGTCTTGAAGAATCTTTCTAGCTTGCCAAGGGGGTTTAGCTTTTTTCAATATCACATCTATTAAGAGCTTGCAGTCAGATTCCACTATCACTTTTTGAATATTTAATTGAGAAACCAATTTCATACCTTCAACCAAGGCCAAACTTTCTACAAAAAAAGATGATTGTACTCCTATAGATCTTTCAAACCCAACAATGAAGTTCCCGTTGGAGTCTCTAATCACCCTTCCAATACCACTATTTCTCGAATTTCCTTTAGAAGCTCCATCAATATTTAATTTAAAAACACCACTTGGGGGATTAGACCAAACGCATTTTATAATCTGAACAACTTTAGGACTTATATGAACTTGAAATTGGTTTATGATTTGAAAATCTAAAGAGTTGGGAGTATCATACATTTTTTAGAACGGAAGAAGCTAAATAAATAATTTGATTTATTATACAATTAGCAGAAGACTTAGAATTTTCAAAAACCAATCTATTTCTAGCCTTCCATAATTCCCAAAAAATAATTTTAGGAGTTATGGCATAAAGAATTTTTAGAAAATCTTTGTTATTTTTAGTCATCCACCAAGATAAAATCATAGCCCTAGAAGAAGTATTTTTAGGAGTAACACTGAAAAGATGACAAAAATATTGCCATACTTTTTTTGCTAAATTACAATCTAGCAACACATGTTTGTCGCTATCATCATTAGCTAAACATTCCCTCCAAACCGGAGCAAGTCTTATACCAATTTTTTGGATTTCAGTCTCAAAAGGCACAGAATTATTTAGTAATTTCCAAATGAAATTAGAAATTTTTATGGGACATTCTATAGACCAATTTATTTTCCAAGTGTCCAAAGAGAAATCACCAGAGTATGAAGGAATCCATATTTGATTGTCAAAGTCAATATGATCATCCGCTATGCTAGATATAGATTTAATTCTTCTAATAGTGGAGGAACCAGACTTCAAAAACATTCTATCCTGATATTTATTTCTCATAAAAGAAGCCCAAATACCTTTATCAAATAAAAACTTCCAATACAATTTCATGCTAGAAGCATTACTGATATCTTCCATTCTTCTAAAATTTAATCCACCTTCTTCAAACGGAAAACACATGTCATTCCATTTAGACCATTGGTAAGGTTTATCTTTATTAACACTACCCCAATAAAATTTAGAAAAGATATTGTGCAATAGTTTAATAATAGTTTTAGGGGGGGGCAAATAACAGAGATGATGTGAATAGGGATAGATAAAAGAACACTTCTAATCAGAGTAGCCCTACCATCTTAGGAAATTAACTTAGACGACCAAGAATTAATCTTCTCTCTAATAGAGTTCATAAGATCAGAAAATTGAGACAACTTAATTCTCCCTTTATTAATGTTCCAACCTAAATACTTCATGGGCAATGTTTTGATAGATAAACCAGAATTGGTTCCCAACTTAGTTCTAATAGACGGGGATAGATTTTTATCAATATAAATAGAGCTTTTAGATATGTTTATAGACTGACCATAGGTATTTTCATAGGTTTTAAGAAATTTAGAAATAGCTATTAAACTTTTCTTATTCCCATTAGCAAAGATTATAATATCATCAGCATAAGCCAAGTGAGAAATCAGGTTACAATTTCTAGGATGGGAAAAAGGAATAGCTTTACCATTCTTGAACAAATTATCTATATTCCTACTTAAACATTCAGCAGCTATAATAAACAAGCTAGGAGACAGGGGGTTACCTTGCCTAAGCCCTCTAAAAGATTGAAAAAATCATTTACTTTGCCCATTTATGGAAACAGAGAACCAATTATTAGAAATTAACCTCCAAATCATGTCTATAAACATTTCATTAAAACCAAATTTCCTCAAAACTTGACATAGGAAAGGCCAATACACTTTATCAAAAGCCTTTTCCATGTTTAATTTAATAATAACATTATGACCGCAAACTTTTTTGCCTATAGTTTGAGATAACTCATGAGCAAGAAGAATGTTATCGTTTATACTTCTCCCTTTTACAAAACCAGATTGGTTAGGGGATATAATATTAGGAAGAATCTCGGCTACTCTGTCATTAAGAATCTTAGATATAATTTTATTAGAGAAGTTACATAAACTTATAGGTCTAAATTGAGAGCAATTTATAGGATTATCTACTTTGGGGATAAGAGCAATATTCGTAGCTAACCAGCTTTTAGGAATTTCAGCTCGAGCAAAAAAAGAATGAATGGCCTTTTTAAGATCATGCTTTATGATATCCCAATACTTATAATAGAATTCTCCCCCATAACCATCAGGGCTAGGAGCACTGGCAATATTCATATTTTTTATGGCACTAAGAATCTCTTCTTCGGATGGGAAAGTAGAAAGGTTTTTATTATCCTCTTCCTAAATAGCTTTATCAATAACATTTAGGAAATTATTGTTAATATTGATAAGATCAGATTTCCAGATATTTTGAAAGTGGGATACAAACACTCTATCAATGTCTTCTTGTTTATCAATCCAATTGTTATGGGAGTCTTTAATCTTGGTTATGTTCAATCTTCTATGACTAATCTTAACAAAAGCATGGAAAAGTTTAGTATTCAGATCCCCTTGTTTAAGCCATTTTTTGTTACTTTTTTGGAACCAATAGCTTTCCTCCCTTTGTAAAGCGATATTTAAATTTGCTCTAGTTTTAAATAACTCAGTTCTAGAAGATGAAGAAGGATTGTGCTCAAAAGCCTGCTCCTTAATCAAAACTTCATCTTCTAGATCACTGACATATTGAAACACATTTTTAAAAACTTCTTTATTCCAAATTTTAAGTTTCTCTTTAAGCATTTTAAGTTTAATAGAGAAAAGTTTCATCGGAGGGGCATTAACATCACATTTCCAAGATTGCTGAATAATATCTTTCACATTAGATTGAATACACCACATAGATAAGAACTTGAAAGGTTTAGGCAGATCATCAAGCTTACTTTGTATAGACAGAAGCAGAGGGCAATGGTCAGAACATGCCTTATGTAAATGAGAGATAGTAGTGGATGGAAATTTATTAAGCCAATGCATATTTACCAAACCTCTGTCTAATCTACAAAATATAGTACCATGAATATGATTCTTAGACCAGGTAAATCTAGATCCTGTGTAACCAAGATCAGTCAAAGAATAAGTAGTAATCATATCATTAAAATCCTCCATAGAATGAAAATCTATATCATAACCACCTAGTTTTTCTTCATGTTTCGAGACAACATTAAAATCTCCTATTATGAGCCACAGCATATCTGAATTTTGAGAAGTTAACTGACAAATATCAAGCCATAAGCTTTTTCTTTCCAGCGCAATGCATTTGGCATATATTAAGACCAAAAATATAGAGGAATTCAAGTAATCAAAGTTAACTTTAAGACAGAGAAGTTGATCAGTGTTATAGGTTATGCTGACTTTTAATTCATTTTGCCAAAAGAACCAAATTTTATTAGATATATTAGATTCACTATAAGGGAATATCCACTTAAGTTTATATTTAGTTATTTTATCAATACCTACTTTAGGTTCTAATAGGGAAATAGCAGGTAGTTTGTATTTCCTAATAAGATTTTTCAATCTTCTATTAGTTGCTTTATTGGCAACACCCCTAATATTCCAACAAAAGAAATTCAGCATTTAGACAAAAGAGTTAAAGTTTGAGGAAGAGGACTTACCTGATTGTCTCGTGATTCTTCTGAATAGAGGATCAAAAGGAGCTTGCTTAGTAGAATTACCTTGCTTTGAAATCTTGGAATTGGCTTTGGATATATCTGGACCTTTCTTTGTTTTTTCCTTTTCTTCTTTATCTTTCTGAATACCCTTCCATTTGTCATCAAACCATTTAGCAAACCTAAGTAACTCCTCAATCTTATGAGACTTTTTTAAAGAGACTTCAGTGTCTGATACATTATCTTTCATAGCCACTGGATGTTTCACTGCTGGTGGTAATTTAGAAGCTTTTGGTGAAAGGTTTATTTGGTTAACAATGTATGTCTCTTCAGAATTCAGATTTTGAGAATGCAGCAGCACCTCCTGATGTCTCTTTTCCCCTTCTCTTGAGTAGATAGTTTGATACTGTAGGTTCTCCTCTTCTGGGTTCGAAATATTGTCATCTTGTAAGACATCAAACCTATTCGTTAATCTTGCAAGTTGAGTACCTTCAATTCTCGAGTCAGAAAAATTAGGATCCACCTTGTCTGCTATTCCCGGAATATAGACCTCTATTTGATTTGCTGTTGTATCCAATTGATGCCCTTTTTCAGCAGGTATCTTAGTAACAGTTTCTTTGGGAACTTCTTGAATTCGCTCTCTCTTGGATTGATTTTTGGCCACATCTTTCTTGGGCTTTAATTGAGGGAATTTGATCATACATTTGCTTCAGAGTGCCCTTATTTTTTACAGAAATCGCAGAAAGAAGGAAAGTTTTCATATACTATATTTTGCCAGAAACAAGAACTGCCACTACCTATCCAAATTCTGTTAATTCTTTCTCTCAAAATGTTTATTTCGACACAAATTCTTGCCAAACTAGGTCTGGATATAGAGGCTGTAGATGCATCTAACTTAAGAGGTTTTCCCACAAGTTGGGCAATAGAGTATAAAGCTGATTTCACATAGAAATGTAATGGAAGGTTGGGGAGATTAATCCACACTGGAACTATAGGTCTTTCTTCATCTGGTTTGAATTCATTTGTCCACTTAAAAGTACGCATAGGGTACT
This sequence comes from Sambucus nigra, assembly GCA_949130495.1. Classification (NCBI taxonomy): domain Eukaryota; kingdom Viridiplantae; phylum Streptophyta; class Magnoliopsida; order Dipsacales; family Adoxaceae; genus Sambucus; species Sambucus nigra. The sequence goes on along the minus strand of OX422221.1, from coordinate 139,930,034 downwards.
TTCCAATGTACCAGATATCTCTAAACCAAAGTCTAACATAATCTTCCTCACTATTTAATCTTATCAGGATATGCTTTGAGTCAAGAAGCCCAATCGAAAATGCAGATTTCAGGGAAAATGTTTGGAATATTTTCCGAATATAATCAATTGGAGGTCTTCCATGAGAGAATTTCCCCACAATTGAATGTTTAAATGGTTCAGCTAGGGCTTCAATGTCTTCTTGAGAGAACATAACAGCAGGCTCTCCCTTAAAATGGTTGGACTCTTCAATGCCAGATCTTTTAACAATACCATGCTCGAAGTAATCCCAATTGGCATGTGGGAGATTGACTACTAGAGCCCTATTTAAAAACCTAGTTTTTAAATAAAAAGTGTTGTCACCAACAACCCATCTTTAACAAAACATAATTTCTGGAATTCCTATACGAGTTCCATGAATCTGATTTAATCTATGAACTCCATTAACTATTCTCCATGTGTTGGGGGCTATTTTTGCAGGAACCACGTCAAAATATTGACAGAATTCCAGACACAAAGGGTTTGGGGGAAAAGAAAAGCCACATTTAGCCACAAGGAGGCTGGGGAACTAATGTCCCTCAGCCAAACGGAAATAATCTGAAGGTTCAGAAAGTTCCTCTTGAACGACCCATGAAGGAATAGAGAAATCAGAGCGAAACTTATCAAGCGACTCAACAAGGTAAACCATGGTGAATAAAGGAAATGAAAGAGAAGGAAGAAGATCTTACAGAAAAAGGATGGATCTGTTGACAACGAACGATGAATGGGATGAACGCACAAGAGAGAGAGAAAATGGTAAACTCAAAGATACTGATTTGAAAAAGTAGAAGACGATATGATTTTCTACAACGCTTAAATACCTTACCTTGGGAAAAGGCAAAAATAATGATTATAAAAGGAGACATTTATGCTACCGGCAGCTAAAAGGACAAAAAAGGCGCGGAGATCGAAGCAGTTAAGAAAATTCGAAAAGTATGATTCTATGAATTCGAAAAGAAAAAATAAATGTAAAGAAAACGTTCCTAAAATTCAGGATGACCATTTAATCCCGCCATATTTCGAGAAGAATGTTCCACACTCCTCAGTCTCGAACTGTGAAACATTGGGAGCTTCTGTTGATACAAATTTAGTTCGCTGACACGGCTCAATTAAGTGGAGACACATGGCAATCTGCGTGGAAATAACAAACACTTCTGAACAACACCTTGACTTCGAGGAACTCAATTTTCCTGACCAACTCAGACACTCCGAGCAGTATGTGCTCTCCGAGGAACTTACCTGCACCGAGCAACTCATGGATACCGAGTTACTTAGGCGGTCCGAGCTGCACCTCGATCAGAGCATTTATTATCAGAAAATTAAAAGGATTAAATGCGCATTAAATGCTGATTATTATCTGACGGATGTATACGCTTATTGGATAGCTATGTATGATCCTTTCTCATGTACAGCCTCAGGGCTATAAATACATTGTATCATCCTCATTATGGCGGAAGAAATTTTTGGGAGATAAATCCTACCTCGAGAATTCTCAAACTGTCAATAATAACACAAACAGTGGACGTAGGCATTCGTTCAAGGCTGAATCACTTTAAAATTTCTAGTCTTATTTATTTTTATTTTTTATCTGTGATTAAACAATTAGAGATAATCTAATTTTTTACATCAACAGTTGTAAAAAAGGGTTTATAAACAAGGTTTCTTGAAAAGGGGTTTTTAATAAAAAGGATTTTTGTTATATACGACTTTTTTTTTTTGAGGGTCAATTGAGAAATAACTTTTCCAGTCAGCCGTCTGCATGGCATAAGAAATCAATTTTTTTCTTACCCTATTCTCTCCCAATAAAAACCAAGAAAAAACACAAATTTTGAGCTTTTCATTTAGATTGATAGCAAGCTAACTTCCAAAGGGCAACCTCCATACTAAGATTTTTCTGCATCCCCAAAATTTCTCTCCACAAATTTCATAATCCCACCCGGATCATAGCGAGGCAATTACATTACCAGTTTCGTAAGATAACCCAAGGAAAACAAACAAGACTAATGATGATTACCCTCATTCCTGGGATTAATGATGGATTCTTGGGAAACTGTGGGTTCCCTCCCATCGGCATAATAGGAGTAGGTAAAACAGGAAGACGAGGCCTCAGCTGGTTGTAAGCACCACCAACTTGCTGGAACGCTGCAGCTTGCCCAAGATGCTCCTTAACCTTCTGATCAATCAAATACTGGTTTTGTTGATAATAGATACGCACATTTGCCTTATGTTTGTAGCCTGCATTGTGCTGCTTTCTAACAGAAGGAGAGTCATGCGTCAAGTACGTATCACAATAGTCACAATAATACCGTGGCATCGTTGTGAATGACAAGAGTGAATGACTTAACACAAAGCTCAGTGGAGTTCAGAAGAAGCTCTGATAAGAGTGCTACCTAAGTGGAGAAAAAATCTAGCAACACGCATTATACTCGTGCACTAGTAAAATCAACAAAAGTAGGATCCTCTGATTTTCTTCATGTTCGTTGTTTCGGCAGGTTGGTGAGTAGTTTTGTAAGAAAGTTAAACAAATTTCCTTATGTTCAATGTTCCATTTTTATTTCATTGTCCTTTTCAAATTCTAAGTAGTTAAAAGTGCATAACTCAAAACATCAAAAAGTATCTCAAGAATATCCAAAACACATTAAGAAAAATAAATTTTGATTTACTTAAAACTTGAATCCCAAAGTTCGTATATGTCTTTATCTTTCTCTCATTATAAACACATGTATTTAACGCATAATATAAGACTCAATATTGCTAGTAATTAAATAAATGTGAAGTATTTTGACTTAATATTGTTAGTAATTAAATAAATGTGTTTGTAAAATTTAATATAATGCAGGTATATTTTATTTATAATAAATATACAAAACTCATATCCATACTTGCTTAACAAATAAGTCATATTTATATAAGACATTTCCTAATAGGTTCTATCATAAATTTTTTTTTTCCAATAAGTCCTATTATTTAAAAATATGATCTATTAGAGAAAAAATCTTTTTTCATGGGACCTGTTGGAGAAAAAAAAGATGATAGAACCTATTAAAGTACATACATTAATCGATAAAAAAAACCTTAGTCTTTATGTAGTTGATCAGTATAAAAACCTACTATAATCTATTTTTTTAATTCCATACAATTAAATTAAATTTTAATTGTGCCTATTACAAATGTTGTTGGGTTGTTTCTAATCTTTATATAGTGAGGGACATTGATGATTTAATGAGGGATTTTGAGTTAATATTACTAGTAATTAAATAAATTTGTTGGCAAAATTTAGTATATTATAAGTATATTTTGTTTGTAAGATATATGCAACACATATACATATCTTAGTCTTTACGTAGGTGATTAAAACCAAAAGTCTAATATAATCCATTTTTAAATTTATATGCAATTAACATAAATTTTAATTCTACCTATTTTTCTATGATTTGGGTTTGGTGAATTAGGAGAGAAAAATATCTTCATGTATTTGTTTTTTCATAAAAAATGGTTACTCTTTTTTCCTTATGAACTTTGAGAACCAATGATTTCTTATTCTTTTAAATCATTTCCCTCCATTCATAAAAAAATTATATGTTTATACTTACTTTCTATATTTTTTTTGCATGAGTATATTCATTTCTTGAATTATCTTTACTACATATTTATTATCATAAAATTAAATAGATTTTTGAGAAAATTATAAAATTCCCATGCATCTCGCGAGGTACCTACTAATAAATCTTTAAAATAAAGTATTCAAGTAACAAATAATATCTCATAAATTCGTGTAACAGGGTAAGATGCAAATCTATTAAAAAAGACAATATTTTTGCCTTAGCTTTGTCCTCCTCACAAAGTTTTCATTACTATTGTGGTGTGAATGACCAAAGTATTACTACTTCATTAACAATTTATATAAATCTCTTAAAAGGGTATTCAAGGAACAAATAATATCTCATATATTCAGGTAGTGTTTTAATAAGGTGTTATAATGATGACATCACCTGACAAATGTGAAATTGTAAGGGAATTCTTAATAGTGGCATCGGTATGGGCTTAGTGTTTTTATACGAGTTAGAATTTGTAAGAGGCGGAAATATGTTTTCACCCAATGGGTTTTATGTTTTTACCAAGAATGTGTACTTTATTTCCGAAATCATAACTTCTCTCATTATTTTTCAGTTTTTTTGTAGCATACCATGAGGTGTCTAGCCAGCTTACGCGCACTTCGACTCATCCCCATTTGAAGTTCGTGGCTTCCGCTGGACAAGCATTATTTTGATAGTATCAGGGATCGAACTAGGGACCAAACCCAATTCACCCCCAAGACTGTCCCAATTGTAGCCTTATACTACTGACTAAGAGGCTTGGTTATTATTTTTCAGTTAAGGCAACATGTTTTCACCACAATGGGTTTCATGGGAAAATATGTTTTAACACCCGCATTTTCTAATAACTTCCCCATTAAGTGGAGTTGTTAAGTGTATTACGGGTCAGAATCTTATTGTGCATAATATTGGCACCATAATCAATTAAATTGAATTAAATATGGATGAAAAATATATGAAAAGCATAAAAGAGAGACGCAATAGAATTGATGTGGTTCATCTAATATGGGATAAGTTCGTAGGATGGAGAGTTTAATTTCACAATGAGAATATATCGATGTTTGAACACACACACTCAAAAATTAAAATCTCACTATAAAGATATATACTCTTTGAATCTTCCTAAGTATATCCTATGTACCCAATCTAGTGTATCCTTCTCCCATGTAACTCGATGAGAAATCCCCAACATAATACGTCTTTAGCAAACCTACCATACGTGACACCTCGACTAATTAAATACCAGGTAGCTACTCCTTTATTAAATTAATACAAAATGTCAAGTTGGTTCAGTTCATAGCATCACTGTCGAAAAACGTTTTAACAATTACTAGCCACCTAATATTTAAAAAGTGAGATGTCAATTTTAATTAAATTCGATTAACATGCAATAAGTATTAAATTATGAAATAATGATATCACAACTACGTTACAGTCAAATTACAATGATAAAAAATAAATGAATCTGGAGGAACACTCCTCAGAAATAATCCGAAATACTAAATAAAGTTGGATACAAAGTCTGAATCACTAAATATTTATAACCCAAAATTTAAAATAAAACTGAGTAAGTAAGATGTCTCTAAAAGGAAAGGGGGCGACAATGCCCTACATATAAGTAAATTAGGAATAGAGTCAACATAGAAAGTGGAGGCATCTAATCTTGAGGTCCCGTAACTTCCACACCAGCTACAACACGTCACCGGAATGGAACTCCTACGCTTGGTGTCCTTGTGGATGGGCACCTAAAATGTTTTTACAAGAAAATAAATTTGAAAGGAAACGGGTCAGAGCCCGATTGTGAAAACAATTAAAAATACAGCAAGTGTTTAATATCATTAAACAGTGAATATAAAATACATGATAGTGCGTGCACTCACATGAGTTCCTCACCTCTCAACTAGTTGTGCACTCCTATCGTACCCGTACCCGTTCTACTTATTCCTATATCTAACTAGTCCAATACACAATATAACATTACTATACGATTCACGATTCAATTTCCGACATCTTAATTTAAATAGAGATTTTTACTTTTCTTCTTAGTTCTCAAAATTAGTAATACTAATCACTAGAGATTTTCCATTTTTAACTCTACTAAAATATTGCTATTATTCACACTTACATTTATACATGACAGTTCATTTCTATTAACAATATATTATTCTCATCATAAATATACAATACTGGCACCCCAAGAGTAAGTTGCGGTGCACACATACTCTGCTATCCAATCCCGGTACATCACGTACATAAGGATCACGTATTTCGAATCTCTCAGGAATCGTTTCGATAAGTAACAAACACACATAATGGAGACGAACATAGTTCACATCCCATGGGTCACACACATACATACGCTCCCATGACCAGCAGACTTATTAACTCCTTAATAAGCCCTTATGTTGACCTATGTCCTCGAGGTACCAATCTAAATCCACCCCGTTGGCACACAAAGATTAGATGGCCCTGATCGAACGCCGACCTCCCGTGATAGCAAGTATGGTAGGTATGTTATACACAGATAACCACATATACTAATCATTCACACATCTTAGGTATCTAAATATTATTAGAGGTATATTTTACATTCCCATACCGTCATTAAATGTTGCATGTTTGTAAATCCCTGAATAGTATACATTAAAAGTTATCAACCCTTCTCACGTCGTAATTTTAGGTACTTATCTCCTACCCCATAAATGTCATCCAGTTTACTACAATTCTAAGTTTTCACCCTCAACGTACTTCCAATCTCACAACTATATCCACTAGTCAACAAGGGAAGGTTAACACTCAATTATATAAGTCTACTGGAAGTTTTAAATAAAATCAGCCCTAAAAAGGCCATTCTGTCAACTCGTTAGAAATTCCGTTCGAACGAGGTTGTTCGAACGAATGGCTTAGAATGAACTACCAACTCGTTAGAAGGGGTGATGCCATCTCGTTATAAGTCTCATTCGAACGAGGTCGTTCGAACGACCTGGGCAGGTCTTCTAATGAGATGACAAAATACGCCCAGAAAATTGTCCAACTCATTTTTCTTCATTTTTGTCTTCTTTAAATCCATCCTAAGGTCTTTCCAATAACGTTTTAATGTTCTTAAACTACTCTAAGTCCTCCTAGGTTGCTTCTTAACATATTTTTGGGGTGAAATCCTCCTAATCAACATGCAATTATCATAAATACCCAAATTTTACCCCAAACCCTATGAACATGAACCCAGAATTTAATTGTGCCTAATTACTCATCATAAATATGTTTTTAAATCATCATAGTTAAGTTTTTTGGATACCAAATTCGTCCATAGTCATTCTACATGCAATCCCTAACCCAACTTTAGAGTTTCTATAACAATTTCATTAGGATTTCCTCAAAACTTTCAAGGCAAAAACAGTTTCTACACTAAACATGGAAGAAATATTCAATGAACTTAAAAATATCAAATCACTTGCCTTAAATTCTATGTTCTGATTTGTCATTGATAATCAAGGTTGTCTCTCTCTTCTTTTTGGACACAAATTCCTTTCAAAATGATGGTGTGGAGATGGTTTGGCTTAGATCTTCCTTTACCCTCTTTCTAACTTCTCTCAAAAACCTGCGTAGCCCACTCTCTCATTTTTGGCTGATAATGGCCTTAGTGGCCCTTTTAATAATATCTAAATTATCTCAAAAATTCGTGAGTTTTAATCCCCTAATTTTTAAAATTACCAAAATACCCTTCTAGGTTGCCGGTTTGGCCTAAAAATTCCCCGAGACCCAAACTAAACTCTCGGCTAGTATTTTCTGACTATTTCGATCCTTCCGGACACGTTGGCGCACTAAAAAAAGACCATTTAGTTGATAAAAATATAAATTACTTTTTAATCTAATTAAATTCATTCCTGACACGACTGACATGCGCATCATCACTAAATTTTCTAAATTGTCGTATTTCTGCCTCGCGACAACTTTAATATTTTCAATACTCATATATTACTATATATATATATTCAAAAATATTCAATTTTTACATCATAATCAAATACCAACTCACATCTCGCTAGTATTTATATCCGAATTAATTATCCGGATTAATTCCCGATTAATTCTCATTTAATTCAATTAATCCCTTAAATAAAAATCAATAAAATTACGGGGTATTACATACTTCCCCCTTAATAACAGAATTTCGTCCCGAAATTCAAAACTAATGAATACCTGGTAAAAATAGCTCTGGATAACGTTCGCGCATCTCATCCTTGCGCTCCCATGTGGACTCCTCGGCATTATGATGCCGCCACTGCACAGGTACTAATGGTACTATCTTCGACCTCAGTTTCCTCTCGCTGTGGTCCAGAATAGAAATCGGCCCCTCCTCGTAGGAACTATCAGGTTGAAGATCGATGTCCTCTAAAGCAATGTGAGTATGGGCCAAATCGTCCTTAAGGTATTTCCTTAGCGAGGAAATATGAAACACATCATGAATCCTATGCAAGCGCTCCGGTAACCCAAGTCTATACGCAACTGGTCCAATCCTCTCGATGATAGGAATGGCCCCAGATATCTTGGTGCCAGTTTCCCCTTCTTCCCAAAATGCATAATCCCCTTCATAGGAGATACTCTGATTAGTACCTGGTCCCCCACCTGTAATTCCCTGAAGAACCTCTTGGCATCAGCATAACTCTTCTGTCGATCCTGAGCTACTCGAATACGGCTCCGTATCATCTTTATCCTTGTCGAAGTGTCCTGAATCACTTTCGGCCCAAGGAGTTTGTTATCCCCCACCTCTAACTAACATGTTGGGGAACGACAAGGTCTACCATACAACGCCTCGAATGGAGCCATGCCAATGGTGAGCTGGTAGGAGTTATTATAAGCAAACTCAACCAGCGGAAGGTACTGCTCCCAACCACCTCCAAAGTCTAGGATGCACATACGCAACATGTCCTCCAACATCTTATTTGTCTGCTCTGTTTTCCCATCAGTCCGCGGGTGATATGCCGTACTCAGCCGCAACTCCGTACCCATGGCCTCCTGGAAACTCTCCTAAAATCGTGAAATAAATATCTTGTCTGGGTCAGACACGATGTTTAGAGGCACCCCGTGAAGTCTCACTATCTCCGCAATGAAAATTTGGGCATATTGTCCCATAGTGTAGTCTATCCTTATGGGAAGAAAATGAGCAACTTTGTTAGCCTATCCACAATTACCTATATGGAGTCGTGACCCCTCTGTGACGTAGGTAACCCCGTGATAAAGTCCATGGATATGCTCTCCCATATCCACATCGGAACCTCTAACAGATGTAGAAGTCTTGTCGGTTTCTGATGGTCCACCTTTACTAGCTGACAAGTGGCACATTTGAAAACGAACACGGCGATATCTCTCTTCATCATAGCTCCACCAGTACTGCCATCTCATGTCTTGGTACATCTTATCCCCACCAAGGTGTACCACGAACCGTGAGCCGTGCGACTCTGTCATTACTTCGTGTAGCAAGTCTTCTCCTTTCGGAACGACCAGTCTCCCATTGAAGCGTAATCCCCCGTCTGAACTAACGGTGTAGGACTCGGCTCCCTCTGCTAGTAATCGAACTATCTGCTCTTGACAGAACGAGTCTTTTACCTGGGCCTTTATCACTCTCGTAACAATCTGAGGCATAACAGTCATCACGGACATAAATGATCGGGCCACTGCATCATGTTGTCCCAATTCCTTCCACTTTATTTTTCACACCTCGGCCAGTTCATCTACTAGCCTACGGCTCAATGCGTATGCTACTACGTTAGCCTTCCCTGGGTGATATTGGATATCAAACTGATAATCCTTAACAAACTCAAGCCACCGATGTTGACACATATTCAGTTCCTTCTGAGTGAAGAGGTATTGTAAAGACTTATAGCCCATGAACAAACGGAATTTCTCCCCCATGAGGTAGTGTCTCCAAATCCGAAGAGCGAATGCTACTGCTGCTAACTCCAAGTCGTGGGTGGGGTAATTCTTCTCGTGAGGCTTAAGCTTACGGGAAGCATAAGCTATGGCCTGACTCTCCTGTTATAGTACACCTCCAAATCCTTATAAGGACGCATCGATGTAGACTAGATATTTAGCTCCCAGTCTCGGTAATGATAACACAGGCGTTGAGGTCAACTTGTCCTTCATCTCATCGAATGCCAACTGACAGGCATCGCTCCAGATGAATGGCACACCTTTGCGAGTCAGATGTGTCAAAGGACCCGCTATCTTTGAGAAACTCCGAATAAACCTCTTGTAGTATCCTACTAGTCCCAAGAAACTATGGATCTCCATCGGTGTCGTGAGCTGTCCCCACTCCCTCACCACGGATACCTTCCTCGGATCAACAGATATCCCCCGGTCTGAAATGATATGCCCCAAAAACTGAACCTCCTTCAGCCAAAATCCACATTTCTTGTACTTTTCATATAGCTCGTTCTGACGTAATGTCTACAAAACCTGCCTCAAATGCTCAACGTGCTCCTCTTCTATCTGGGAGTAAACCAGAATGTCATCAATAAAGACGATGACGAACTGGTCTAGGAACTCCCTCAACACCCTATTCATCAAGTCCATAAACACGGCTGGAGCGTTGGTGAAGCCAAAAGGCATAACCTGAAACTCGTAGGAACCATATCTCATCAAGAAAGAAGTCTTCGAGACGTCTGGTTCCCTGATACGCAACTGATGGTATCCCGATCGCAAGTCAAACTTTGAGAAGAAGGAAGCTCCTCTCAGCTGGTCAAATAAGTCATCGATTCGGTGCAACAGATACTTATTTCGTATCGTGACTTTATTCAACTCCCGGTAATCTACAAATAACCTTAACGATCCATCCCTCTTATTTAGGAACAACACAGGGGCACCCCATGGAAAAGTACTCCTTCGAATAAACCGCTGATCCAACAAGTACTATATCTGATCCCTTAGCTCTCTCATTTCCGCTGGAGCCATACGGTAAGGTGCGCGGGCAATTGGTCGAGTGCCCGGCATCAAGTCAATAACAAAATATATCTCTCTACTAGGAGGTAGTCCAGGTATATCCTGAAATACATCAACAAACGCCCTAACAACTGGAATCGAATCGAGTGGTAATACCACATCCTTACAGGTCTCCTCCTCTATATAGTATAAGTGAGCGGACGATCCTCCCTCAGGGAGAGGCATCGCCACTAAAAACACCTCCTGCTCGGGAATGGAAAAAATGATACTCCTACTGAAACAATCAATCATGGATCGGTACGCAACTAGCCAATCCATACCAATAATCGCATTGTACTCAGTCATCTATAATACTAACATATCAGCAGGTAAAGTAAATCTCCCGATATCTATACCCACACCTCTACAAATAAGAGAAATTACAAAACCCCTACTCAACGGTGAATCTACGCAAGTAATCGTGTTCTCTGCAGTGTCTAACAACCCCAAAGTGCGTGCAAATCTCGTGGCAATGAAATAGTGTGTGGCCCTCGTATCAAATAAAATACTCCCCATAGTCCCCTGAATAAAGAACATACCCACAATAGTAGGTGGATCATGTGGGACTACGGCCTATTGGAGCTGATAAACTCGCTCGTACTGCAGTTGTCCCTGCTGGACTAGGACTGCGGGAATAGGTGGCAAAGCTGGCATCTGCGGTGGTACTGGGAGAGCGGAGGGAAACACAGGTCTCTAGGGCTCATGTCGAGCACCCTTCTGCTGCTTTGGGGCCCTGCCCCTATCAGGACACTCCTGGCGTTTGTGGCCAATCTTTCCACAAGTGAAACATTTCCCCAAAAAATTCCCCCCTCTTTGAACCTGCTGCCCACGGCCCTGGTGGCCGTTTCCATTCCTCCCCTAGCCGTGCTGGCCATGATGAAACTGCTGCTGTTGGCCATGCTGGCCGTGCTGTCTCTGATGGACGTGCTAACCCTGCTGGCCCTGACGAAAACCTCCCTGACCATTTCTAAAACCCCCAGATCTAAACCTCTTAAAATCCCCCTGCTGGGAACCCTGATCTCCCTGCCTATGCTAACCCTGAGCAGATTGTGACCCGCTGGCACCATTTCTCCCTGTCCTGCCCTGATGGCTAGACTCTCCTAATTGCTTACCTTCTGTCAAGTGAAAGCGGTGGTCCTAACAGTGAAGCACTGTTGCGTTAACTACATCAGAATAATGGCCAGCGAGAGATTACCCAACAAGTGCTGACGGATCCTCCAAGTCAATCCATCCATGAACTTCTGAATCTTTTTTACCTCGGTCGGGTTTTCATCGGGAGCGATGTTCAAGAGATTAGTGAATTCGGCCTCATACTCGGCCACGATCTTCCCCTCCTGCTTGAGGTTCATTAACTTTCTCCTCATTTCGATGTGAACAGCTGATGGAAAATATTTGCGGTTGAACAGCACCCAGAACTCCTGAATAGAAAGGACGTCTCTATCCTCTGGAGTAGTAATGGACTCCCACCACTGCAACACTGATCCTACTAGCTTAAAAGTAGCCAGTATCTTTTTTTATACATCCCTGCACTCGTACATACTCAAGTGCCTTTGGATGTCCTTCTTCCACTGACTGGACACAACGACGTCGGAGCTACCTGCGAAATCCGGAGGGTGTGCTTTTTGAAAAGCATCACGAACATGTTCCCAAGAAGAAGGGAATGCATGAGCCTGTACTGGCACTAATACTTGCGCCTGAGGCGGTGCCTACTGCACAACTACTAGGGAGGCATTTACTGCTTGGGCTATAATAGCGGCAACCTCTGCGGCATTCAAGGAGCCCTGAATAGGTGCAGGCTGTGGCTCGGGCTGAGCATCCCTGGGAACTCACTGTGCACGTCGTGGAGGCATCTTAAATAAGATTAAAGTCTTATAAGTTCACAGTTATTATCTCAAAATAGCTGAAGAGTGAAACATACACAAAAGAATACAACAACCCTAAAATATAGGGCTTTACATCAAAGAAAGCTCAGCGGAAACATAACAAGCCGTACAGATCTTAAGGACACTAGAACCTGATGCTCTGATGCCACCTATGACACCCCGACTAATTAAATACCGAGTAGCTACTCCTTTATTAAATTAATAAACAAATGTCAAGTTGGTTCAGTTCATAGCATCACTGTCGAAAAACGTTTTAACAATTACTAGCCACCTAATATTTAAAAAGTGAGTTGTCAATTTCAATTAAATCCGATTAACATGCAATAAGTATTAAATTATGAAATAATGATATCACAACTACATTACAGTCACATTACAATGATAAAAGAATAAATGAATCTGGAGGAACACTCCTCGAAAATAATCCAAAATACTAAATAAAGCTGGATACAAAGTCTGAATCACTAAATAATTATAACCCAAAATTTAAAATAAAACAGAGTAAGTAAAATGTCTCTAAAAGGAAAGGGGCGACAGTGCCCTACAGATAAGTAAATTTGGAATAGAGTCAAGATAGAAAGTGGAGGCGTCAAATCTCGAGGTCCCATAACTTCCACAGCAGCTACAACACGTCACCAGAATGGAACTCCTATGCTTGGTGTCCTTGTGGCTGGGCACCTTAAATGTTTTTACAAGAAAATAGATTTGAAAGCAAACGGGTTAGAGCCCAATTGTGAAAACAGTTTAAAATACAACAAGTGTTTAATATCATTAAACAGTAAATATAAAATACATGATAGTGCGTGCACTCACATGAGTTCCTCACCTCTCATCTAATTGTGCACTCCTATCGTACCCCTACCTATTCTAGTTATTCCCATATCTAACTAGTCCAATACACAATCTAACATTACTATAGGATTCACGATTCAATTCCCGACATCTTAATTTAAACAGAGAGTTTTACTTTTCTTCTTATTTCTCAAAATTACTAATACTAATCACTAGAGATTTTCCATTTTTAACTCTACTAAAATATTGCTATTATTCACACTTACATTTATACAAGACAATTCATTTCAATTAACAGTATATTATTCTCATCATAATTATACAATACTGGCACCCCGAGACTAAGCTGCGGTGAACATATACTCTGCTATCCAATCCCGGTACATCACGTACATAAGGATCACGTATTTAGAATCTCTGAGGAATCGTTTCGAAAAGAAACGAACACACATAATGGAGTCGAACATAGTTCACATCACATGGGTCACACACATACCTACGCTCCCATGATCAGTAGACTTATTAACTCCTCAATAAGCCCTTATCTTGGCCTATGTCCTCGAGTTACCAATCAAAATCCCCCCCGTAGGCACACAAAGATTAGATGACCCTGATCGAACGCCGACCTCCCGTGATAGCAAGTATGGTAGGTATGTTATACACAGATAACCACATATACTAATGATTCACACATCTTAGGTATCTCAATATTATTAGAGGTATATTTTACATTTCTATACCATCATTAAATGTTGCACGTTTGTAAATCCTTGAATAGTATACACTAAAAGTTATCAACCCTTCTCACATCGTAATTTAGGTACTTATCTCCTACCCCATAAATGTCATCCGGTTTACAACAATTCTAGGTTTTAACCCTCAACGTACTTACAATCTCACAACTATATCCACAAGTCAACAAGGGAAGGTTAACACTCAATTATATAAGTCTACTGGAAGTTTTAAATAAAATCAGGCCTAAAAAGGCCATTCTGTCAACTCGTTAGAAATTCCGTTCGAACGAGGGTGTTCGAACGAATGGCTTTGAATGAACTACCAACTCGTTAGAAGGGGTACTACCATCTCGTTAGAAGTCTCGTTCGAATGAGGTCGTTCGAACGACCTGGGCATGTCTTCTAATGAGATGGCAGAATACGCCCAGAAAGTTATCCAACTCGTTTTTCTTCATTTTTCTCTTCTCTAAATCCATCCTAAGGTCATTACAATAACGTTTTAATGTTCTTAAACTACTCTAAGTCCTCCTAGGTTTTTTCTTAACATATTTTTGGGGTCAAATCCTCCTAATCAACATGCAATTATCATAAATCCCCAAATTTTACCCCAAACTCTATGAACCTGAACCCAGAATTTAATTGTGCCTAATTACTCATCATAAATATGTTTTTAAATCATCATAGTTAAGTTTTTTGGATACCAAATTCGTCCATAGTCATTCTACATGCAATCCCTAACCCAACTTTAGAGTTTCCATAACAATTTCATTAGGATTTCCTCAAAACTTTCAAGGCAAATACAGTTTCTACTCTAAACATGGAAGAAATATTCAATGAACTTAAAAATATCAAATCATTTGCCTTAAATCTGATGTTTTGATTTGTCGTTGATAATCAAGGTTGGCTCTCTCTTCTTTTCGGACCAAATCCCTTTCAAAATGATGGTATGGAGATGGTTTGGCTTAGATCTTCCTTTACCCTCTTTCTAACTTCTCTCAAAAACCTCCATAGCCCACTCTCTCACTTTTGGCTGATAATGGCCTTAGTGGCCCTTTTAATAATATCTAAATTACCTCAAAAATTCGTGGGTTTTAATCCCCTAATTTTTAAAATTACCAAAATATCCTTCTAGGTTGTCGGTTTGGCCTAAAAATGCCCCGGGACCCAAACTAAACTCTCGGCTCGTGTTTTCTGACTATTTCAACCCTTCCAGAAACATTGGCGCACTCAAAATGACCATTCGGTTGATAAAAATGTAAATTAGTTTTTAATCTAATTAAATTCATTCCTGACGCGACTGACATGCGCGTCCCAACTAAATTTTCCAAATTTTCGTATTTCTGCCTCGCGACAAGTTTAATATTTTCAATACTCATATATTACCATATATATACTCAAAAATATTCAATTTTAACATCATAATCAAATACCAACTCACATCTCGCTAGTATTTATATCCAGATTAATTATCCGAATTAATTCTCAATTAATTTTCATTTAATTCAATTAATCCCTTAAATAAAAATTAATAAAATTACGGGGTATTACACCATACATGAAACACTCACACTCTCACCCAGACCCTTCTTCCACCTTTTAGCAACACCGATGAGTGATAGGTAAAATCCCTCACCTTTATCCCCAAATCCTCACCTTTGGAGGAAGACTATATCTCTCGTTTGCATTATATTGGGTGTATTTTATTCTTCTCATGGGGTTATATTCATAAGCAAGAAAATAGGAAATATGTGGTGAAAAATGAAACCGTAACATATAGTTAATAATGGTTAACCAACTTGTGACTCAAATTCTTCCACGTATTTATCCAACTTGTGGCTCACATTGCTCCAACTAACATGTGGTTCCAAATGCTCTAGCCTGAAGCTCTTATACTTTTGACTCACTTGAGTCTATATTGTATAAGTGCTCATCTAGTTTGGAAATTGTGACAAAATTATGTCCATCCTAGAAACCAAAGAGCCTCAGAAGTTGGATTGTCTATTCATCTCTCTTTCTTACAGTAATCAAGAGACTATTGCCAACACTCACACACTTAGAATTCAATTCATGCATGTCATATTGCATTATAATGTGTGTACATATGAGGAGTGTGTTTAAATCCCTAAGTTTGATTTTTAATAATTTTTTTGGGATTTTAGAAACAATTTTTAAACCATTTTTTAATAATTAAAACTTGATTTAAAAGTTTTGGGGTCAATCTCTTAATATTATTTGTTGTGTATTATGGCCTAATGTTACCTTGGGTAGAATCCAAAAGCGGCAGAGACTTCAGGGTATACTTTATAATTAGCTTGGACGCGCATTTTATATCCCTTAACTGGCCAACACCTGTTGCCCTCTGATTGGTTAGAAGTGTGTTTCTTTACTGAGACAATAGACGCGTGTGTTATCAGCCCTTGGATCATTTCTTATCAATGGTCTGCATATTGCCTTGATGAATCCCCGTGTAACTTTTTAAGCCAATCTATAAAAAGGACCCTTCCTCCAGACTTCGAGGACTTTTTCGATTTCATTTCCTTTGAGAAATTGAGAGAGAAAAGATATTAATGAGAAAAACGGAGAGAGAAGAGAGAGAGTTAGAAGCCCTAACTTCATTCGTCTAAATCCTCTTCAAAACTAACCCAAACACCATATACAAAAACACTACCCTGAGTGTTCTTGAGTGTTTGAGAGTTTGAGTTGAGTTATTTTTGTTGCTGTAACCTTGTGTTTGTGAGATATTGTTTCCAACTTAGACTTTTACTTAGATCAAGTTTTTTATTTCATAGAAATCTCAGATCTGAGTTATTCATGTTACATTACACTTATTTCATTCTTTATTTCTCATCTTGAGAAATATATTGTTGATTATTTTCTCTAAAACGTTTTCTTACTTTGAAATCAATAATAAATGCTTTCTGTTTCTTGTTCTTGTAAAACTAAACCTTTGACCTAGTTTGGAATCTCACTTGGAGGTTTTCAATCTTGAAAAATTTCTCTAAATTTTGAGATTGATTAAGACCTTGTCTGTCTTCCTAGCAAGGTATCCGTGGATTCTGGGATTAATTGAAAGGTCAAATAAGGTTCAAAGTTTTGTAAGAAGAAAGAAAAGAAAAGATCACAGCATATAGTGTAACTGTAACTTTTTAGGACTGTTTGTACTTAATAAGTGTGTGTGTGGGCATGCATGTGTTAGAAAGCACCTCCACGAACACTTACACCCTACAACATGAAAAGTGTTGGTAATAAGATCTTGTGAACATAAGTCGACGTAAAGTGCTGGAACAAATAAGGAGTTGACAAACTGAGAGAACTACATCTACAATCAGAACTGCAGAGAAGTTATAAGGACACCATAGGGTACATTCCTAAACTTATATAGGTCTGAGTTGTTTGCATGTTAGTTATATAGTTTGTAACTCATAAATTTGTTTTAGTGGATTTTTCATTTTACTCCGTAGAGGGAGTCGTGGATGTTTCCTCAATTGGTGAGGTTTTACCACGTAAAAAATTGTGAACATAATTTTTCTACATTTTCTCATCTCAGTCTTAGTTGTGCTGTGTTTAAAACTTGTTTAAACTATCTTTTAAACTTATTGCCCAAATCTTGAATAAGATCTCGTACATACTGTTTTATTAAACACTTCTTGTGATTAATCCTTTTTTTATTTAAGAAAAGAGTTTCTTCAAAAAATAACTCGGAGTTTCTTAAATAGTTTATTTTCAATAAACGGCTTTAGTAACGCTTTTTTCATAGCCAAATTGTGGCTCTAATTTATCCACTAACTTGTTGCTCAAATAGCTCCACCAAACTTGTGGCTAAAATAATTGCACATGTCCAACATGTAATGGGTTTCCATCATTAACGATCTACACCATGGTGATCCCTTACATGCCAATGATAAGACCATAACCGGAGTACCAGAATCGAGAATCCACGAGATAAAAATTACCCCATTCGAATTTCCCCATTTTCCACACTAACTAGAAAAATCCACCATTGATCTTCATTGTACCAGAACACCTCTTCGTATACCGTTTAATGCCTTTTCAAAGGCCCAACTAATTAGTAAATATTTCCCAAAGAGTATGCACCTCGTCTTGAAAATATAGCCATTGAAATTTGAACCTTGAAATTTTTAAGTCTTATTCTTTGACATCTTTTAAAGTTGAATACACGGGTCAACACCTAAATGTGGATACAACCAGTCGAATATACCCATCGAATTCGAAGAAGGGCCTCGACCCAAACCATTTTCTAAAAATATTACCCTCACCATCATCTGCCGAAAATACACCCCGTTCATCAATTATAAATCGGAGTGTTTGGAAAGACCTTTCTCACTTTTGACCCTTATTCCCAAAATGTAACATCGATATTAGGAAGACAAAATTTGTAAAATACCGTGTGATTTATGAACTCCACCTATAACTCAGTACTGTTGTTCTTGGATTTTATCACTTTTTGAGATAGTGAGAATATCTCCAAAGTCCATCATATATTATTAAACATATTGAGGTACTTATCGAGCCACCACCATCCTTGTTAAAAATATATCGAATAAAAAATTGAATTATTCCCCCCACGCGTAATGATGTTTATTGTTCTTCGATGTAGACTTCAAACTGTATCAATAGAACTTATGAGTGGCTATCACTCTATTGTTAATTGCATTATGGTCCAGAAATCACACCCTCCCATATTTCTTCAACTTTAATTCTTCCATCAACCCCCAATACATGACTTATGTTAATAGGAATGACCTCCAGGCCATGATTCAATGTAAATGACCTAAAACTTCCAAACACTAGTTGTTTAACACCAGTCTAAGTACCGATTTCTTTCACCTTGTGTGAGACTGGAACTCCGATTCTAATTGTTGTACACAATATCTGCACCACAATAAACAAAATATAAATAAATATAAATGAAAAGCACATAAGAGATACATAAGAGATTAACGTGATTCATCCAATAAGGTCTAGTTCATTGGACGGAGAGTTTAAGTTAATAATGAGAATAAAACAATTTCTGAACACACACACACTAATTAAACTCTCAATACAAAGATATACACTCTTTGAATCCTCCCAGGTGTTTTCAAAGTATTTTCCATGTACTCAATCTGGTGTATCTCACTACCCATGTAACTCAGTGAGAAATCCCCCACAACATACTTCTTGAGCACACCTAACATACATTAAACACTAACACTCTAATCCCCTCCCTTCTTCAAACTTTGAGAAAAACCTATGGGTGAGAGGTAAAATACCTCACCTCTCACCCCAAATACTTACCTTTGAAACAAAACACTATCTCTCATATGTATTTTGGGTGTATTTTATCCTTATCACGGTGATTCTACTTATAAGAAAGAAAATGGGAAGCATGTGGTGAAAACTGAAGCAACAATGTGTGGTTAATAATGGTTAACCAACTAATGGCTTAAAATCTTTAATGTGTCCATCCAACTTATGTCTCACGTTGATGCAACCAACATGTGGCTCCAAATGACCCACTGATCTTGTGTCCATGATTCCTTAACTAACTAGTTTCTCAAATTTCTCCACCAAACTTGTGGCTCAGATAATTACACTTGTCCAAAATTTAATGGGTTTTCATATTTAACAATCTCCATATTGGTGATCCATGACATGCTAGTGACAAGACAATAACCAGAGTACCAGAACCGAGACTTCACCCAGTAAGAATTCCCTAATCTGAATTTCCACATTTTTCACACCATCTAAAAAAACCACCATTGATCTTTATTGTACCATCAATACCTATTTGTATATCACTCAATGCCTCTTCAACTATCCAATTAATTCTTAAAAAAATTTCCTATGAGTATGAACCTCCTCTTGCAAATATACCCAATGCACCTTGAATTTTCAACTACTTTTCTTAGACATCTTCTAAAGCTGAACAAACAGGTCAATGCTTATACATAGTTATATCCAATTGAATATACCCATCGACTCTGAAGAGGGACCTCGACCCAACCCCCTCGCTACTAAGGTTACTTTCATCATGATCTTTTAGAACATGCATCCCGTTCATCAATTGTAAATGGTAGCGTCAGTTTGTTATCGTGTTTATTGACAATATCCTAATGTATTCACAATTAGCGGAGGATCATGCGCATCACTTGAGATCAGTTTTGCAGTAGCTAGATAAAGGAAGTTGTACGCCAATTTCTCTAAGTCTAAATTTTAGCCCGGGAAGGTGTAATTTATGTGGCACATAGTGTTCGAGATCAGGATTTTAGTAGATCCTTGTAAGGTATCTACGGTTATGTATTGGGGGCAACCCTCTAAATCTATAGAGATCAGTCGCTTTGTGGGTTTAACTTGATATTATAGGAGGTTTATTTAGGCGATGTCAAATATTATTGAAGAATTAAATCACCTCACCCGAAACGGAGTCCCAATCGTTTGGAGTGCCGATTATCGGTGATCATTCGAAGAGACCAATGGGACGCTCACTACCACAGCCTTTCTCACTTTACCATGGGGTGGCATCGAGTACATAGTCTATATAAGTATATCATTGTAGGGACTTAGAAGATTGCTGATAAATAAAAAGAGGTTAATAACTTATGCCTTATATAGGCTTCAGCTACACAAGGGCAACTACCCAACTCACAATTTAAAATTGGCATCTGTGGAGAGGTTCACTTTGTTTTCCAACCACAATAAGCTTTAGTATTTTTTCACTCAGAGAGACTTGAACATAAGACAAGAGATATGATTAGAGTTTATTAAGGGCAGACTATTTTCGATCCAGTGCCAACTAGGGAAAGCGAATGTGGTAGTAGACTCTTTGAGTTATAGGCCGACAGTTTCCTTGGATGCGTTATGTGCTAAACAAGGGATGATTTACTAAACATTTGGACAAAGAGGTGGAATTCTTTACGTCATATGGATTTGGTGGATGCTTTTATGGTAGTAGTGACTGTCAACCCGACTACCATTTCATGGGTAGTTCAAGAACAAGGAATAGATTTCTTCTCAGAAGAATGTGAAACTGCTCACATACGATGGAGTTCCTTTATTTTTTATTGTATGATATATATGGGGGTGTACGATTCCGGGGATAGCTAGTAACGCCCAAGGACCCGTAGGTACAAAAGGCAATTTTAGACGAGACTCATGGCTCACGATATATGGTGCATTTTGGAGGGGATAACATGTACCAGAATACGCGACGATCATATTGGTGGACTGGAATAACACGAGATGTTGTAGTGTTTGTATTGAGGTGTGCCACCTATTAGTTAGTAAAGGTGGAACTCTATAAATCGATAAGAGAGTTGTAGTAGCTGGAGATTGTAAGAGAAAAATTTATGACTGCTCATTAGAATTTAGATTGGAATTTTTTGTTACACCCCACTACAACAACATGTACATTATCAAGGCTATAATTAAAGACAATTTAGTGATCGAGAATGACAATGAAATATGGAAGAGTTCATTCCGTCACTACAATATACAGAGAAGTATATGACGTTGATATCCTGTAAACATTATGTTGAGGGGTATTTTATTGGTATTTTAAACAAAAAATATTTTTTCAAAAGTTTTTAGTAAAAATATCATTTTTAGAATGAGATACTAAGGGTCATTTGAATGAGTTTCTTAAACTCGTTGGATATTGGAAATTTGAAATAAACTTCAACTGAACCTTTATCCTCGTCATTGTAGAATGTCGTTAGATCTATCGTTCCATGTCATTCTAACAACTTTGCATATGCCGCTCGAATGAGCTAGCGAAAAAAAGATTATTTACTTGATTTAAAATTCAATCTTTTCAAGTCTATTGCTTGGAGATTTTTCTCCCTATTAGAGAGATATAAACATGCACTTCTTTGAAATCCTTTTTTCACCTATTTCGTGATCAAACACTTTGGTTTTACAAATCCAAACCCCTAAGATGTTTTTTGATCACTTTATCAAACCTTGAAGAAAACATCCCAAGTTCATATCCCTGTGAAGTTGATTCTTCACTGCTGAAGATAGGATATGAGTTTCTGGATAATGATTGGTGGATGCCAATGCAAGTGGATCTTATTGTAGAGCATTGTTGGATCTGTACGCTTTTTGTTATCAACAAGGAAGAAGACTTAATTACAATACTTAGTGGAGTGTAAGTCTGTAACTGTGCCGGTGTCATTCTGTAGTACCTTAGTTGCAACAGTGTTGAAAAAAAGGTTTTCTCAAATGTTTTTTTTTTTCACGTGTCTCATGTTATTTCTAGTTTGATTCATTTAGATTCAATATCTTTCACGTTTAGTTTCACCTAATTAATGAAGACAAATTGAATTAAATTGAATCTAGCTTATTTGTGACCTAATCTAGGAATTATACCTTTGACGATATAATCACACCACTCTACATACTTGTAACACCCCGTATTTTTGTACATTTAATATTTAATTAATTCGGGAATTTTAAATTACTTGTGTATTGTAAATTTAATTGAATTAATTATGGCAATATATATATTTAAATATTAATCGGGGAGTGAATGGTTAATGTTTAGGGAAATTTATTTACTAAGCGAATAGTAATAATTTAATTACGTCATTTCGAGTATTAATGACGCGATATACACTTATCCCAGCCGGGAGTCAGTATAGACTAAATTGCGTGTGAGATAAGGATTTTTATAAATTAGTTCGGATGCCAATTCTGAGTGTGCGGTTGAGTCCGGATGGGTCCAGATAGTCAGAAAAGAGTACCCGGGGGTAGTAATTGGGCTCGGGGTATTTTTGGGCATAGCCGGGCCCACACGGGGTGAGTTGCGCCACTTTAATTAAGCCCATTAGACTAAAAACGGGATGAAGGGTTTTTAACTTAAGTGAGGGATTAGGAAATGGCTGCCAACATAATTCTAAACCTAGGGTTTGAGAGGGGATTTGGGGAAAAGCAAATCAAGAATAAATTGGAGCTTTTTGGAGCCAAATTAAGGGACAACAACAACAGATCAGACACTACACACACTTTGAGGAAAGTGGTTAACTGTTTTGATTCTTAAGGCATGATAATCAATTCATATCATAGTGATGTGTAAACCAAAATTCGTTTTTGGGTGTAAATGGGTACAAAATGGGGTTTTTGTTTTTGAAATCCTTGAATGAGATTCAAAGTAAGATTTAGATGGGTGATTGATATCTGAATATGTATATATGATTTGAACGAGAAATTCAGAACATAAAAGAGTGGAAATTGAATCTGGAAATTGGGATTTAAAACAAAAAATTGAATTTTATGGAGAAAGACCCATTTCGAAAATTATGAGATAAGTAGAGAAATTGAATATCTTAATGGTCTCTATGATGAATAGGATGTGGATTAACCATGTGTAGATGATGGGATGATGTAATTAGAGGTTTAAATTATGGTTTAGAAACCTTGAAGTTCGTTAATGGTGGAAAACAGTGGGGAAGAAGAGCTGTAACGAAGGGGTCGATCGATCGATCGGGGGCATCGATCGATCGATGATGGGAAATTCTGGCCAGTTCGGCTGCTGTGTGATATAAGGGGAAAATTAATTATAAATTAAGTTCCATACTGTAAATTGTGATAATTAAAATATGAAACACCTATTCCTAGTAATTTTGGGAAAGAGTAATTGGGACTAGGATGAATTTATGTGGGACATTTAATGGATAAATTTGAGAGACTTTATTTCAAAATAGTGAGATACGGATCAAGTGAGCGAATCCGGGTATATTGGTCAAGCGACCCCAAGGTAGTGAATTAAGTTTGGAGATAAACTAAGTAATTTAGAGTCGGGATATAGACTCGAGAAATATTTAATTTCGGGCCAAATGGATCGAGTCCGGGTATGTTAATTATTATAGGCCAATATAATTGGGAAAATTATAGAAATAAAGGTGTGACACATTGTAGGCAAAAATGTGGGTATTATATTATGAGATGTAAATTGGACCAAGTGAGCGAGTCCGGGTATGTTGGTTAAGTGACATTAAGGCATTAAATTAATTATTGAGAGAAAGTAATTTGTTTGGAGTCGGAACATGGACTCGGGAAATATTGAGGTACGGGCCAAGTGAGAGAGTCCGGGGATAATGGTTGGGTGACACCAAGTTATTAAATTAATAAATGAGATAATTAATTTAATTAGAGTCGGATTGTAGACTCGGATATGTGTTGATTAATTAATGTGTAAATTAATTAAATAAAAGTCGGATTGTAGACTCGGGTAAGTATTAAATTAATGGGTGTAATAATTAATTTAATTAGAGTTGGACGATAGACTCGGGGAGATATTAAGTTAATATGTGTGTTAGTTAATTTAATTAGAGTTGGACGATTGACTCGGGGAGATATTAAATTAATATGTGTGTTAGTTAATTTAATTAGAGTTGGGTGATAGACTCGGGGAGACGGTAAATTATTAAGTGAGAAAATTAATTACGTTGAGTCGAGCCACAGACTCAGGAAATTTCAGGCAGTATACGGGATATTTAGTACACAGTAAGGCAAGGGTTATAATATATATATACGGTGTAGTGATAGTATATATATATATATATATATATATATATATATATACGTGTCTATTGTGCGTGACATTTAAATTTCAGGCAGTATACGGGATATTTGAGTACACGGTAAAGCCGGAGTTTATATTATATATATACGGTGTAGCGATAGTACATATATATATATATATATATATATATATATATATATATATATATATATATATATATATATATATGTATATACATTGTGTGTGATAGTAAATATCAGTGACTAGATATTTATTCAATTTAAATACTCTAATGCTATCAAGGGAGGTTGCGCGATGTGGGTGAATCCCCTAGCTTGAGGAGTAGGGCGAGTATATCCCGAGGTTATAGCATCCGGTACATGGGTGAGGAGATTATCTCACTTTCTGGAAGGAATATGACCCCCTCCAATTAGTTATGTAGTAGACCAGGTTGGTGAGCGAGTCCAACTTGGAAAACTGGGTTCTGTGAGCACACCTAGTGAGATGGCATTTTAGAGTGAATCATCCGGTGAGGGTATACTCGGAAGGATGGATACACGTATGATATATGTGTGGATGTTAGTAAAGGTACGTATAATATGGTAGTAAATATTATATGTAGGTGATAATACAGTGTGTGATGTACTTACCTTATATAACTCGGGTTACGGTTATATGCTGTTAATTAATGAGAAATTAATTAAGTTATTCATTTGATGGAATAATACAGTGTGTGATGTATTTACTTTATATAACTTATGAGACGATTATATGCTACTATTTAAGAGGATTTAATTAAGTTAATTGTGAGATAACTTATAATTCAAGAAATTATTATACTCTGGTTAGAGTAATATGGTAAGGGAAGGTTATACCAGAACTAGTTGGACGGGGTCGTACAACTAGGTGGGGTTAAGGTAACCGTTAGGTGTGCACAATAGTGGAGGGGTGAGAATGTCCACAAGGGATTGCGACACTAACTTAAATATGAAGCGCGTTCATGCATTTTAAATTACTGCAGTTAATTCACTTGCTAAATATTTTCAAAATGTTTTGGGTTCTAACCCTTGCTATAAAACTATTTTCAAAACCTTTTAGGTGTCCAGCCACAGGGACGCTAGGATTGATATTCTATTCCAGGGACACGGAGCTACGACATATGTGGATGCTAGCAGGAGTTTGGATTAGACGCATCATTCATTCATTCCTAGAGTAGGAATCTTATGTTAGTCTCAGTTTTATTTAGGGCTTGTCGCCCAGACTTCTCGGTACAGTGTTCAAGTGTAATTCATTCAGGTGTTGAATATTTGTATTGGATTATTTATTTGGTGGACGGTGATTTATTCGGCAAGTTGTGTAATTATTATTCTATTTACTTTCATTCAGTTGTGTGAATGGTTTATATTTTAATTCCGCATGTATTGTTTTTTTAATTAAAAAGTTAAAATTGGCACCAGTTTTTGGAATACTAGGTGGTTAGTAAGTTTTAAAAAGTTTTCGACAGTGATGCTAAGGATGATCCAACTGGGATTCCTGTTTTAATTTGGTATAGGACTGATCACCCGGTATTTTATTAGGCGTGGTGTCACAATACTTTTCTAATTGGTATCAGAGGTTTTTTCTACAAGTTATTTTGATGAATACTGGTGGTGATATGGAGAATTCGTACAATATTCCACTTGTATTTGATGGCACGAATAATGCTTATTAGAAAGATCAAATGAAATCGTCTCTAAAATCGATTGACAAATGCATTTGGCTTGCTATTAAAAAGGGGTGCACTCTTCCTATTGTGACTAATGAAAATTTTGTTAGTTTCAAGTCGGCCACAATTTGGAATGAAGATGACTTTAGATTGAGTAATTTTAAGTTGCATGGTTCGAATGATATTTTTGGTGCTGTCATAGCCAATAAATTTCATCCCATCCTGACATATACCACGTCTAAAGAATCTTGGGATATCCTCCTGCTCACACATGAGGGTACCAATATTATTAAAGCCTATAATCATTAAAACCTCACTGCACGGTTTGAGACTATACTCATGTTTGAAATTGAAACCTTTGGTGAATTTTATGCTGGTATACCTGGTATTGTGAATTCCTGTTTTAATTTGGGTTGAGAAAATTCCTAAAATGATAGTTGTTATGAAACTTTTCAGGTATCTTTAGTCTCATTTTAGTGTGAAAGTTACCAGCCTTCACTCTTTGTGAATTCTAGACACAATTAAGCTAGAGGAACTTGTAAGTGATTTCCAAACATATGAATTAGATATGTTCCCTGAAACTTAAAAGCAAAAAGAAAATGGAATAACTTTAAAAGAAGAATTGAAAAGATGAGGTTTCTGATTCCAATTCTGAATTTGATCAAGATGATCTTGCCCTGCTTTCTAAAAAAATTCAAAAAAAAATCAAATATTAAAATTCTTCCAAATTGGAAAATAAAGATTTTAACAAAAATAAAAATTATAAAGTGGGTAAGAATATTTATGAGAAGGATCAAAAGAAAACTAGAGGTGACTATCCTTAGAAAGATGAATCAGATAGGTGTCATGAGTGTGAAGGGAAAGGTCATAAAGCCCATAAGTGTTCCATTAAGCTTAAAATATGGGGCAAAAATAAAGCTGCCTATAATTTCTAACGCCTCGTAATTTTGAAAATATTTAAATTGAAATTAATAAAGTGAATTTAAATAAATATTAATTAGCAATAAATGAAATAATATTTATGTGATATTATATTTACTGGTGTGATAAGTAAATGAAATTGTATCATTTTATATCACATCGTAGGTGAGTAAAATTGACGATTGATAGTATCTTATTCGGGATGCGCATGTGGGGTCGTGTTGGGAATAAGATGGTAAATTTATGAGAATTGATTGGGGTGATGATTTCTTATGAAAAATTGATTCAATATAGGTATAAATTGTCAAAATTAATTACCCCAGTATAGTGATTGGGTTCCAGGGGATTTTTAGACTAATCGGGACTCATATAGGGCTTTTTAGTCATTTTAAAGGAACGTGAAAAGGTAAATTCAGTATTTATCTTATATAATAAAGAGTTAGGGTAAGATGGTTAGTCAGTTTACAATAACAAAGGTTTTTCTTTAATTATATCAAAGGATGGGGAGAAAGTGAAGAGAAAAGAGGAGAAAACTCAAAGGGATTCCTGGAGGAGGCTAAAGGGGATTCAATGGAAGCTCAATTGGGAGGAAGTTATAATCACCAAAGGGATTTCTTCATATAAATTCAGACCCTACAAGTATTAAGGCAAGTAATTATCTTGTTAAATGATTATATGTAGGTTTCAAATCATATCATGATTAAAAATTGATTTTTGGATGGGATTCATATATATTTGGATGTTTGAAACATGATTTGATAAAAAACAAAATCTATGGGTGATTTATTAGGATTTGAATAAGGGAAAAAAATAAATTCCCATGTAGTTGGGTAAATTATGGAATTAGATGATTGAAATATCGAGAAATTGTATGATATGGTGAAAACTGCATAATATGTAGAGATTATTACTAATCCCCGT
The DNA here is from genome assembly GCA_949130495.1 of Sambucus nigra. Taxonomy (NCBI): domain Eukaryota; kingdom Viridiplantae; phylum Streptophyta; class Magnoliopsida; order Dipsacales; family Adoxaceae; genus Sambucus; species Sambucus nigra. The sequence goes on along the minus strand of OX422221.1, from coordinate 139,901,922 downwards.
GTAATCATCATATATAGAATGATTATTATGTTTAAAATGAATCAAACTCATGTTTAGGGTTCATGAGGATTAATAATTCTGTGAGAAATTATGATTTTGATTGTGGATTAGTTGGGTTAAAATTGCTTAAAATCAAAACAGGGACAAACCTTTGTTGTTTGTAGAGGCAAAACCAGTTCACCCTCAAGCCGAACTGATACCGCTACCCTGCTACAGATAGTGTGGGTTATTTACGAAATTATGCTGGCATTTTAATTTAGTACTTAATTTATGATGTCTAGGTATAGTTTTGCACTCCTAGAAATTTAAGTGAATTATTATTTTTTCTTTATTTAGGATTTTATCGGGGGTGAAAATTGGAATATTTGGGACGAAATAATACTCAGAAATTTAGTAACGATTTAATTATGGAAATTCGAGAAATTTTGACACGAGTGATTGAAATTAATATGTGTGTAGAATTAATACGTGAAAAATCAATTAAATTAAATAAGTGAATTTTTAAATAGTTGAGAATGAAAATGATACTTGAAAGAGTTAGGCTAGTGACAGAAGAAACAGGCGTGTTTAGCCAGATTTTTTAGAATATACATATGGGTATAACCACAGTGCGTGTGTGTGTGTGTGTGTGTGTGTGTGTATATATATATATATATATATATAAATTCTTGTATATTTCTTGTGTTATTTCAGATGATAGTTGTAAGTGGTTAATTTTGGATTTTACTTTGCATTCCGATTTGTAATGACCTGTTTTTCCACATTTATAACATTTTACTTTACTTTTGTCATTTTTCTTATATTGTGGATTAGTTTGTGGTTTTTTATGTTTTTTATAAAATTTCTTATTTTCTTAATTATAAAATTTGTTATTTTTGAAATAGTTTTTTCTATGTCTCTTGTATTGTTTTGGGTATGACTAGTGCAACAGGGTTCCTGATTAATACAGTTGGTTGAACTGGATGAACATGAAAGCATAATGTTTAATACAAGATGAAAATGAAAACTGAGAGAATAATAGAGAGATGGAGATAGAGAGAGAGTTTGCAGTAGTGAGATAGGAAATTGGACTCTGCCTTGAATGGATGACCGAATGATCTATTTCTAGTCGAAACTCCTTTGCTTTTACTTCGGGTGAACTACTTTAACCTTGGGTAACTGACTTTAACTTCGAGTGAACTGCTTTAACTTTGGATAAATGGCTTTAACTTCGGGTGAACTTTTTTAACCTTGGGTAACTGACTTTAACTTTGGGTGAACTGCTTTACCCTTGGGTAACTGACTTTAACTTCGGGTAAACTGCTTTATCCTTGAGTAACTGATTTTTACCTTGGGTAAACTGCTACCTGATAGACTGTAAACCCGTGCGACGGTACTATTCATGTATAGTAACTTGTCGGGGAATATTTTAATCATTCGACACTGTTCATGAATTGTAACATGTCGAGGAATATTTTTACTGCTCATGAATAGTAACTCAACGTTAAATTTTTACCAAATATTATCCTGTAAAAATATAATAAATTTTATTACAAACTGTATGGGTCTTGGGCATCTTGGAATAATGAACTCGAATATGGATCTGATGTGTTAACTTGGTGACTACTTGTTGACTCGGCATAAGAGGTGGGAGAACAATAATTTTCCTCTTCGGCTTCAGCTTGAAGAAGAAGTTGTTTTGCTAAATCTTTGAGCTGCTGGGACTTTTTTGACTTGGCTAATGTTATATCCATAGAACCTTGACTAGATTTCTTAACTACTTGGACTGCTTGGACTGGAATGACTGGTTGGCAAGGAAACTCCATTTGGACAGCATTAATAATCATTTGTTGATTGAAAGAGTCCCACCATTTAACATAAAATTGTTGGACAATTGTTGACTGATGAATTGCATATTGCCATTTGAATATCCAGGGAACTTTGTATTTACTACAGAACAAAAGTAAAACTGGGAACTGAGAATTATGTTCATTTACTTTAAAGACTATGGAAAAATATTTAGTGATAGACTTTATGACTTTATGACTTTATGAATGTTTAGTGAGAACATTGATAGTTTTATAGCAGTTGTCTTTGCATCCTAATTTTACATCTGGAGAACTAGAGTTTGTACCTGATTCATAGTAACTTGATGATTAGTAATCAGTGTTTTGCTCACCTTCACTAGAAGAATTTTTTAGTTCAAAATTTTTGTATATTTCTTGTGTTACTTCAGATGATAGTTGTAACTGGTTAATTTTGGATTTTGCTTTGCATTTCGATTTGTAATGACCTGTTTTTTCACATTTATAACATTTTACTTTACTTTTGTCATTTTTCTTATATTATGGATTAGCTTGGGGTTTTTTATGTTTTTTATAAAATTCCTTATTTTCTTTATTATAAAATTTTTTATTTTTGAAATAGTTTTATCTATGTCTTTTGTATTATTTTGGGCATGACTTGTAATTTTTATTCCTTGATGGTGTAACAGGGTTCAAACCATACTATTCACAGAAATTTCCGATTTCATATTTTGCCTTCAATTTTTCTTTATTAGCCTGGTTGCTTATTTTCATATCGATACACATTTTTAATCCCTCTTTCTGGATTGTACTTATTATGTCTCCATATGTAAGATTGTTATAATCAATGTGTCCATTTGTGTTACTGAGAACTTCTCCTATTTTATGAGCAAATAAATTTGGTAAACCATTTGACGCGACTGAAAATGTGTCTCAAGAACGCGTTCACTCTACAAGCTTGTCGCTCAAGTAATAAGAGACGGAGAGACCCTAACTTTGACCCTAAAAAGAAAAGGAAAAATTGATTTTGTTTTGAGATTGATTACAGCTAAATGCGATACTAAAAATAAGAAAAGATGCACCTATACTAATCTACCAAAATTAAGAATGAATGATGATTCGAAACTTTTTGTTTAAATGATAAGAAGAGTAGGACGGGAATACAATCCCCCAACTCTAGTGTAGTGTAGTTATAATATTAATCATAAATTTATCTGATTGATCTGACCCGAAATTTAGTACTCCCAAACATTATGTATACGAGGTTCGAGCCCGCGTCATACTTAATCTGGGGATGAGTAAATCAGTATCGCGATAGTGACACTCAAATTGCACTCTAAATCATCACGAGTACCCGGAGGCAAACGAGATATAAAGATCTACAATTATTGTGTAACTACGCAATACGATCTTAACCAATCACTAAATTCATTGGATTAATTTTATACGCACACACTAACACATCAGGCTTGGTTCATGTACCCCGGCCTTGGAAAATCTAGCCTAGCATGTTGAATTTAATGAAAACAATGATTCATGTGCAGGAATTCATAATTACTCTAAATAAAATAGTAATTATATGTAGAAAAGAATTAGAATTAATAATTATTCACTAAAATTACCCAAGCAATAAGTGAAACAATGAATGAAACTGATACTCACAAAAATCACTGAATAAACCTTCAATCTTTGAGTCAAAACTGCAATTGTTGGCTAAACTAGGTTTTTTTGGAAAAAGAGAGGAAAAAATATTACTAATTCTCCGTCCCAATGACAATAATAAATTGGGTTTTTATACCCTACAACAATTTCGGAGTTCAGCTGCACCAGGAGTCTTTTTAGGAAGAGATAGGATTTGCAAATCTCGAAGCCCGGACTGGTCCGGGCCTTAGGCGGACCGGTCTGCCCCAAAGCGGATCGGTTCTTTTTATTTTGGGGTGGAACGATTCCTTTTATTTTTACCTTCTTCGGTTTGCTTGTGGTCCGGGGTCTTCTGGAGTTTGGCAAGGCGGACCGGTCCGGGGTAAGGGCGGACCGGTCCGGCTATTTGACTTTTTAGTTCCTCTTTGACTGCTCATAACTTTTGTTTCGAAATTTCGATTGAGGTGCCGTTTCTTCCTATGTACTTTTGAATGAGATGTCTTAAACTTCTCTTTAGGTACCTCATCTGAATTCCGGGTGGAAATTCCACTTTTGCCCTTTTGACCTTTCCTTCTTTTTTCTTGATTCTTCTGGTTTCTGTCTTCCGTTTCTTGACATCAAATACCTGTAAAATGACTAGGAAATACCAGAAACTCGGGTGTACTCATTAAGATCAGTCAGTAGCACAATTATGAGATAAATCCAACTCAATTACATTGTTCTAGATGCTATAAGTAACTAAATCAAGGGATAAATTAGGAAGAATTTATGCCTAATCAAACCCCCTAACTTAGAACTTTGTGCATCCCGAGCAATGTAAAAGAATCCTAGGAAGGCTCAGCTCTTGAAAATCATTTCATTGGGATAAAATACCTTTTTCGCGGGCAAGCGATTGCATTTAGCGTATGAAACAAGCCTTTAAACCCCTAGGTTACCCTAGTAGGACGAGTGTTGTCTCGTGAGGGTTTGCAGAGAATATACCCACAAAATTCGACTGAAAGAAAATTCAAAATGCGCAAAAATTGTATAATTCAATCCTTTTCAGAAAATAATCATCATCAAGTCATGTCCAATGGTCTCAAATCATAGTGCGTGTGTGAGAAATCAAAAATTTAACCCCAAATTTCCACCAATTGATCATTACGTTACTTATTCGAAAATTCGTTTTGATTTCAATTTTTCACGGAATGCTCTCACAAACGAATCTCTCGAATTGTGGCTACTCTCTCGGTATGCGCGATATAAAGAGTAAACGTAATGGAAGCAAAATCACGCATACAAGTAGAAAGACGGGAATTTCATGGTAAAAGGATCTCATCAACGGATTACGGTTTTAAAAATGGGAACATTGCCTCTTTTTCCGCGCACATAATCTCCCTTATTATCTTTTGGTTTATTAGCTCTCCACGCGATAACAAACTTCGGGATTTAGACTCGTTATGACTTTTCCTGGTTGTTTAAGGTATATTGGGTAAATTGAAAGAGGTAGCGAAGGTTGGAATTGGAAAAGTCATTAATGATGTCCATTTGTGCTTTTTTCGGGCTATTGCTCATTTTTTCTTCTTTTTCTATTTTTTTCTGTTTTTTCACTTCTTTTCTTTTCTTGCTATTTTTGTTGAGCATATCTATTTTTTCTTCCCCCTTTATATGCACTTTTTGGACTTAAATTCTGAATTTTCTCATTTTTCACAATTCCGGGCTATTTGGGTTTTTCGGGTTGTCAAACGAAAAGGATAAGTTTTATTCGGCTCAATTGGGTTATCAAAGGGATAATTTTTCACATCTTTTTATGGCTAATATTTTTGGGTAACAAACGATGGCCTACTTCATTGTCCAAAATGTCAATTGCATTACCATATGTGTTTCGAGATGAATTTAAGTTTAGAGATCAGTTTGGCACGTTTTTCAAGGAAATATTGCACACATTTTTCAAAACCGATCAAAATGAAAGGATTTAGATCCTTGACAACTTTTTTTTTGGCGCTGAAAAGAACTTTGTGTTAACAATTAACTTGGATTGATTTAAAAACTCGCAAAACGTGATAGGCTCGAATCTCACCGGGTTTGTTAATCTCCACACTTATTCGTTAAGTCGTCAATTTTCGCTCAATTTCCATCTTTGGTCAATTTCGGCTTTGTGTATGTTGAATGTTTACAACTTGAGACTTTAACCTGACTTTTAATGATATTTTTGAATTTTTTGAATTCCAATTTTTATTTATTTTGAAAAAAATATTTTTGGATTTTTCAAAATTTTATGATTTTTTTGAAAATTTGTGAAGTTTTAGAGATACACACTTGTGACTCCCCCCCCCCCCCCCTAACTTAGACTTTTGTATTGTCCTCAAGCAAAAAGGACTAAAATCTAAATAAGGCAAAATAATAAGTGCGATAAATAAAACAACAAATAGAGAAAATGCAGTTTTTATTACAAAAGGACTGTGTTACATGTGCAGGAAAAAAATTCAAATGTGAATAGGAAGAAAAATAAAAAGCTTCCAGCACCATATAGAGCTTCACCGGGGTGGGGGATGGGAGGAACCGGGCACGGTGGGATCATAGGGGTTATGGTAGTAGGAAGGTAGTGGCTCATTCGGATCCCCTATGCGCCGATAGATGTCCGCTTAGAAGCAGAGATCGATGATCATGTCACGCCCGTAGTTGGTCTGAAAGGTGTTGAAATTTGTTTCAAGTGCCGACATACGCGCGGATAGGTTCGTGCCCGCCCACTCAAAATCTGGGTCGTCCTCCTCCTCTGCCGACTACTCGTTCCCGCCGAGGTCTCCCATCTCAACATCCTGACCGGCTGGCCCTGCTTCTTCCTTTCTCTAGCTCTAGACATCCTCTTCTTCAACATCATCACCCCACCTAGCCCGGAGGAAAGCTAGCTGTTTGGCGCTTTTGGTGCACGTCCCTTGTCCGAAAGGATCGGGGAGGCGTGTATGGTCGCTTGGCTCCTTTATGCCAGCATCCTTAAGGATGAAAGTGATCAATCGGGCATAAGGAAGTGGGGAGATGCCCTTCTCATCCAAGGACGCGTTAATAATGTCCGCGTATAAGGTGCAGCCCAAATGGATAGAAGTTTGGGGGTCGAAGAGATGATATGTCAAAGTAGCTTGTCGAGGCCACATGGAGGAATTATTGGACGTTTGCAATAAGTTGGCGCACACAATTTGAAATGTGAGGCGCGCCTTTTCGTTTAGGCGTCCAACGGCGACGGTTTGCCCCGTCCAAGCCACGTTCGGTGCAATTCGGGCTATGATAATGTCCTTGTCGATCGGGGGGACATTTTGGGGATATGTAAATTCTTAGACGTCGGGGACGTCAAACTCGGCCAACTTGGCTGTGAGACGGGCCAACAAAAATGGAATGGGAGTCCCATCCACGAAAGCTTCAGCCTCGAATTGGCCCGTACGGAAGAGTGTACCATAGAATGAGCGGACTTAGGTTGCCCAAATTGCTTCGTTAGTTTGGTTGAGGAATCGGCACCAGCCCCGAGCCATGAATATGGCAGTGACGGAGTTGGGCAGGGCTTCCCATTGGACATCGCGCTCCATATGGAGTTTGCAGCCCAAACCAAAGTATTGAGTGCACCACCTCTCCTCTTGGAAGGAGCGGAATTCGCCGTGACCGGAGGGCTGGATCACGGTGGAGTCGTATTTGGTGGGGGCAACGTGGGGGACCGTGGAAACAGTAGGGATTTATTTATTTAAACACAAGAGAGGTAGAAGAGAGTATTTTTTTTGAAGGTGTGAGGAGAAGGGGAGGGTTTGGGGTGTATTTATAGTGGAAAGGGTGAGGGGAGGGGTTAGTTTTGGAGGGAAGGGGGTTTGGAGGGAAAAGGGGATGGATTTGAGAGGGAAAGGTTGGGGTTGGGAAGTGGGAAAACGGATTGGAGGGAATGAATGGGATTGGGGGGAAAGGGGGGTGAATCTTGGGAAGGGGAGAAGACAGATCTGCAGAAGGCGGACCGGTCCGGGGTAGGGACAGACCGATCCGACCCTTTAACTTTTCAAACCCTCGACAGGCAGACCGGTTCTTTTAAAAATAAAAGGAACCGATCCGGGGTCGGATCGGGCCGCCTTAAAAAGGAATTGGCCTTAAAAAGGGCTTTTGGGTTGGAATTCTCCTAATTCGGTTTCGAGCTCTCTTCTTCAAAAAATTTCACTTTCCCGATATACTCTCTATCCAATTAGACTAAAAACCCTCTTGATTTCACTGATCAACACCCTTTGACTCAAAAATCCCAAAACACATGAATGCTTCTCCCGAACGAAACCTAGTCCTAACGACTATCAAAACACACACGACTCTCAAACACACGACTCTCACCCCATACGCGTCGGGGGTGCGACGACCTCACTTCAACAGCTCATTCAACCCCGTAAACGGGTTCCGACAACCAGACGTTGTCGATTTCTTCTGCACACACCTCTAGATATGGCTTTAGGCATTGTCTATTCACTTTGAATGTATTTCCCCCTTTTAAATTATCCAATTCAACAGCTCCATGAGGGAAAACACTCTTCACAACGAACGGGCCATACCATCGTGACCGCAACTTGCCCGGAAAGAGGTGAAGCCGAGAGTCGTAGAGGAGAACTATTTTCCCCGGGGAGAAACTCTTTTCGTCGAATGATGTTATCATGAGCGAGTTTCATCCTCTCTTTCGAAATTTTGGCATTCTCATATGCATCATTGCGTAGTTCTTCTAACTCATTCAATTGAAACTTGCGGGCTTCACCGGCCTTATCCATGGCATAGTTCAATTGCTTAATTGCCCAATACGCTTTGTGTTCGAGCTCAATGGGAAGATAGCAAGGTTTTCCATATACAAAGCGGAAAGGGGACATGCCGAGTTGATTTTTAAATGCGGTACGATAGGCCCATAGCGAATCATTCAATCTAAGTGACCAATCTTTTCGGGTAGGATTGACGTTCTTTTCAAGAATATTCTTGATTTCTCGATTCGCAAGTTCGGCCTGACCATTCATTTATGGGTGATAAGTCGTTCCCACCTTGTGAACGACACCATACTTTCTCATGAGCTTCGCGAATGGCCTATTGCAAAAGTGGGTGCCATTATCGCTAATTATTGCTTTCGGTGCACCGAAGCGGGAAAGTATATGTTCCTACAGGAATTTTATCACCACTTTGTTATCATTAGTCTTGGTAGCTATAGCTTCCACCCATTTAGAAACGTATTCTACCACGACAAGGATGTATAAGAATCCAAAGGACGGGGGGAAGGGTCCTATGAAGTCAATACCCCAACAGTCGAATATCTCAATGATGTGTATGGGGGTAAGAGGCATTATGTCTCATCGAGTAATGGCTCCCATTCTTTGGCACCTATTGCATGATTTTCAAGCATCGTTCACATCCCAGAAGATTGTGGGCCAATAGAGGCCGCATTGCAGAATTTTAGCGGCTGTCTTTTTCGTTAAAAAGTGACCTCCACAAGCTTCCGAATGACGAAACTGAATGACTTTTGGGATTTCATCATCCGGCACACATCGTCGGATGATTTGGTCGGCGCAATATTTAAAAAGGAATGGATCATCGTAAAAGATCATGCGCGACCAAGTCTTCTTATCTTGCGGTGTCCAGTCAGGAGGGACGACTTTCGTGAAAAGATAGTTCACTATATCCGCAAACCAGGGATACGAAGAGGTAGAAAAAAGTTGCTCATATGGAAAGTATTCGTCTATGGGTATGGGATCACTAGGTACGTCGGACGAAAGCCGAGATAAATGGTTGGCAACGACGTTTTCTACTCCTTTCTTATCTTTGATGGAGAGATTTCACTCTTGTAGGAGTAGGATCCACCTTATCAGGCGCGTCTTGGCATCTTTCTTTGCAAGTAGGTATTTCAAAGCCCCGTGGTCAGTGAAGACAGTAATAGGAGAACCAATGAGATATGAATGGAATTTATCAAGGGCAAAGACTACCGCTAGCAACTCCTTCTCCGTGGTAGAGTAGTTGAGTTGAGGTCCGGTAAGGGTCTGGCTAGCATAGTAGATGACATGAGCTTTCTTATCTTTTCATTGACCCAAAACAACCCCGATCGCGTAATCTCTTGCATCACACATAAGTTCAAATGGTAAGGACCAATCCGGAACTTTCATGATGGGAGCGGACACAAGCATGTTTTTCAATTTTTCAAAAGAGCTTTGGCATGCTTCCGTCCACTCGAATGGGGTGCCCTTCATGAGTAGGTTGCTTAAGGGCCTAGCGATGGCGCTAAAGTCCTTAATGAACCTTCGATAAATCCCCACGTGGCCCAAGAATGAGCGCACACCCTTCAGAGATTTTGGTGGGGGAAGATCAGCTATGACATCTATCTTTGCCCTATCAACCTCTATTCCTTTGGATGATACTATGTGGCCAAGAACTATTCCCTCGATGACCATGACATGGCACTTCTCCCAATTCAGCACTAAGTTCTTTTCCACACATTAGGTGAGTACTTTTTCCAGCTTTTCTAAACAATGATCGAAAGAGGTGCCAAAAACACTGAACTCATCCATGAACACTTCGAGTTCTCTCTCGACCATGTCGTTAAATAAGCTCAACATGCACCTTTGAAAGGTCGCGGGTGCATTACACAAGCCAAATGGCATACGTTTGTAGGCAAACGTACCAAAAGGGCAAGTGAAGGTCATCTTCTCTTGGTTAAGTATATCTACCTCAATTTGGTTATATCCGAAATAACCATCAAGGAAGCAATAGTAAGGGTGGCCCACCACTCTTTCAAGCATTTTAACAATAAATGGCAAGGGGAAATGGTCTTTCCTAGTTCCCGCATTGAGTTTCTGGTTATCAATGCAAATGCGCCACCCGGTGGTGGTACGTTGGGGGACTAGCTCTCCCTTGGCATTCTCAATCACAGTCATACCCGACTTCTTCGGGATGGCTTGAATAGGGCTTACCCACTTGCTATCCGAGATTGGGTAGATGATCCCGGCATCCAACAAATTGATTATTTCGGTTCTCACAACTTCTTTCATGTTGGGATTCAGTCATCTTTGCATTTCTCTAGAGGGTTTGACATCCTCTTCAAGATGGATCTTATGAGTGCAAATAAAAGGACTTATCCCCTTCAAATCACCTATGCACCAACCAAAAACACTTTGGTGCTTCCTCAGAATTTTTAATAATTTACCCTCCTGCCCTTCATCTAGGCTAGAGGAGATAACAACAGGAAATGTCTCATCCTCTCCTAGGTATGCATATTTAATATGGGAGGGGAGTTTCATTAATTCGAGGGTTGGAAATTTTTCACTGGAGGGAACCATGTGTGTGTCCCTCGGAGGTAATTCCTCGAATCTAGAAACCCAATTAACCACTCTCACGTGCTCATCCGACGCATTCTCGTCGAGTAGCTCTCTCAACTCCCCAACTTCCCTCTCGAAGTCGGTGTACATCCCCTCCCCCTCGTGTTTCATCGCTAAATAAGACTTTAAAGCGTCGCCACAGTAATTCTCCTCAAAATACTCCTCTACTATCTCATCTATGAGGCTCACCGCGTGAAGATAATCTTCCTCCCCTGCATTTTGGGCTATGTGGAAGATGTTGGTTTCCAAGGTCATGTTCCCAAAGGTGAGTTGTATTCATCCATTCCTAGTATTGATGATTGCGTTAGCCGTAGCTAGGAAAGGACGCCCAAGGATGATAGGAACATGGTTACTTGAGTTGAAGGAGGGCTTTGTGTCCCAAATTACAAAGTCTATCGGGAAGTAGAAAGTGTCAACTTGGATGATCACGTCCTCGACTATGCCTCGTGGAATCTTCACTGTTCGATCCGCTAATTGGAGAGTGACCTTTGTGGGCTTGAGGTCGCCCAAATCTAGTTTCCTATAGATGAAGTAAGGGAGGATATTAACGCTTGCTCCCAAGTCAAGTAAGGATTTTTCGATTTTATTCTCTCCAATGATGCAGGATATGGTGGGTGCACCGGGATCTTTGAATTTAGGTGGGAAATCATATAGTAGGACGGAGCTCACGTTCTGGGCTAGAAAGACGTTTTTCTTTACCTTCATCTTCCTTTTTATCGTCAACAAATCTTTGATGACTTTTCCATAAGCTGGAATTTGCTTAATGGCATCAAGAAAAGGTAAATTCAGCTTGACCTTCTTTAGTACTTCTAGCACGTCTTCACATGGGTTTCCTCTATGGGAGGGAATCAACCTTTGAGGAAACGGTGCTGCGGAGGGGCGGTTTCACTACTACCTCTGGTCCATTAGCATCTTCTTGGTCACTCTCATTCAAGGGGACATCTTCGGCCTCTTTCGTGCCGGGCAAAATCTCCCTGTCTTTTGTTGTGTCGGGTGGGGGAGGTGATAAATTAATGACTCTCCCACTACGAAGAGTGGTCACAGCTTGACATTGCTCCTGATGTTCAGTGGAGGTGGTTCTAACACTAGTTTGACTTTGGGGAGGTCTTTGGCCTTGGGCAGAAAACTTGTCCTTCTCTTGAACACTCAATGACGATTGTATTTTTAACAGATTCGCATTTATGTCGCTAATCAGATGATCATATTTGGCATAAGTTGCGGTCTGGCTTGCGATGAATTGATTCATGGTATCCTCGAGAGTTCTTCGCTGTGGCGGGATATAATTTCCTTGAGGTGGTGGTGCTTGCACATGTCCTTGCATGTGTGGAGCTTGTTGAAAATGTTGTGGTGGAGGAGTGGTAACATGCGAAGGAGGGTTCATTGCGACATGTTGTTGCCCATAGCTAAAATCGGGATGATTTTTCCATGAAGGGTTGTAGGAATTCACGTGCGGGGCACTAAAATGACCCTTAAATCCCACTATACCACTAACTTGGTCCTGAAGCATTACTTTGTAGGCGGGTATCGTCGGACATTCCTCAGTTGAATGGCCCGCCTCACAAATAGCACACACCTTCTCGACGGGGCTCGGTATGGATCCAGTTAGTCCTCTCCCACCTATTCCTCATAGGTCTCGCATCTCTTTCTCAAGTATATCAATCCGACTGTCCGCTATAGAATTATTTTCTACATGATATAGGCCGTATGCTGACAGAGTGGTGGTAGCTTGATGATTTCGATTTTGAGCATTAGGATCGGAGGTATCCCGGGATTGGGTAGTCTCGGCGACATACCTCAAATGTAGCTCTGCATCTTGGGCGTCTAAATCGACAAAGGGACCACTTCCCATGGTTTCAACAAGTTTCTTGGAATTAAGATTCAGCCCATTATAGAGAAAATAGATGATTGTGCTGCATCAAAACCGTGATGGGGGCATGAAGTAACTAACTCATTAAAACGCTCATGACATCGATGAAATGGCTCATTTTCAGATTGTCTGAACGATTGAATTTGAGCCTTTATGGAAATCGTTCGATATGGCGGGAAGATTTTCTTGAGAAATCTTGATTGTAACTCGTTCCAAGATAGAATCGATCTCGGAGGTAAAGACCATATCCAGGTCTTAGCTTTATCTTTGAGCGAGAAAGGGAAGAGTTTGAGGCATATCACCTCTTGGGTGCAGGTTTGATCATTGAGCGTATTGCACACATCCTCAAATTCCCTAATATGGAGGTATGGCTTTTCAGAATCCATACCATGGTAATGTGGTAGCATCTGGATCATTCCATTTTTGAAACGAAATTTCTCGGCATTATACGGGAGTATAATGCATCCCGGAGTGACAGTGCACTCGGGATATAGAAATTCTCTCAGTGGGCGGTATGGGGGCTCTTCCTCACCGGTGGGTACATTACTGTGTTGCGACATCTCTCTCTTACTTAACGAATCGGTTCTCTCACTGGGTGTGCTCGAAGTGTGCTCGAACTTGTGTCCTAAGAAGGTAAACGGAGTGTTATTACAGATTGAGTGTTATGGTGTGGGAGGCGGGATCCAGAACTGTGGGGCGTTTGGAGTGTGAGGACGATCTGGGTTATACTCAACTATTGGATTTTCGTGAATGCTGGTTGGAGTATTATGGGGAGTGGGATTTTGCATTAAAAGCTTGTGAGAGATGGTGGTGAATCTTTTTGTTCTTTTTAAAAGTTTTTATATGTTTTTGGATTTTTAGAGATTTTTGGTCAAAGCTTTGGATTGACTCAATCTAATCCTAAGTCTACCTAGTTCCCCGGCAACGTCGCCAAAAACTTTACACTGCTGAAAATGTGTCTTAGGAATGCGTTCACTCTAGTCACAAGTGCAAGCCTGTCGCTCAAGTAATAATCCCAGTAAGTCGGGCATCGATCCTCTGGGAAGAAGGACAACAGAGTTGTGACGACGGGAAGAGACGGAGAGACCCTAACTTTGACCCTAAAAAGAAAAGAAAAAATTGATTTGGTTTTGACATTGATTACAGTTAAATGCGATGCTGAAAATAAGAAAATATGCAACTATACTAATCTATCGAAATTAAGAATGAATGATGATTCAAAAAATTTTGTTTAAATGATAAGAAGAGTAGGACGAGAATACAATCCCCCAACTCTAGTGTAGTGTAGTTATAATATTAATCATAAATTTATCTGATTCATGTGACCCGAAATTTAGTACTCCCAAGCATTATGTATACGAGGTTCAAGCCCGCGTCATACTTAATCTGTGGATGAGTAAATCAGTATCGCGATAGTGACACTCAAATTTCACTCTAAATCATTATGAGTACCCAGAGGCAAACGAGATATAAAGATCTATAATTATTGTGTAACTATGCAATACGATCTTAATCAATCACTAAATTCATTTGATTAATTTTATATGCACACACTAACACATCAGGCTGGGTTCATGTACCCCGACCTTGGAAAATCTAGCCTAGCATGTTGAATTTAATGAAAACAATGATTGATGTGCAGGAATTCATAATTACTCTAAATAAAATAGTAATTAGATGTAGAATAGAAAGTAATAAGTGAAACAATGAATGAAACTGATACTCACAAAAATCACTGAATAAACCTTCAATCTTTGAGTTAAAACTATAATTGTTGGCTAAACTAGGGTTTCTGGAAAAAAAGAGGAAAAAATCCTACTAATTCTCCGTCCCAATAACAATAATAAATTGGGTTTTTATACCCTACAAAAATTTCGGAGTTCAAAACACTAGGAGTCTTATTAGGAAGAGATAGGATCTGCAAATCTCGAAGCCCGGACCGGTCCGGGCCTTAGGCGGACCGGTCTGCCCCAAAGTGGATCGGTTCTTTTTATTTTAGGGCGGACCGGTTCCTTTTATTTTTGCCTTCTTCGGTTTGCTTGTGGTCCGGGGTCTTCTGGAGTTTGGCAAGGCGGACCGGTCCGGCTATTTGACTTTTTGGCTCCTCTTTGACTGCTCATTACTTTTGTTCCGGGATTTCGATTGAGGTGCTGTTTCTTCCTATGTACTCTTCAATGAGATGTCTTCAACTTCTCTTTAGGTACCTCGTCTGAATTACGGGTGGAAATTCCACTTTTTCCCTTTTGACCGTTCCTTCTTTCTTTATTGATTCTTCCGATTCCTGTCTTCCGTTTCTTGACATCAAATACCTATAAAATCACTACTAAATACTAGAAACTTGGTGTACTCATTAGGATCAGTCGGTAGCACAATTATGAGATAAATCCAACTCAATTACGTTGTTCGAGATGCTATAATAACTAAATCAAGGGATAAATTAGGAAGAATTTATGCCTAATCACCATTAATAAATTTATCTTTCCAAAATGGTTCATTACTATCGTCTCTAAGCATTACTCGTGATGTGAAAACATCTTTGTACCATCTAAAATCGCTTAAAGTTGGTCATCTAAGGTTACTTAGTTCATCATGAATTCTTGAGGTTATATTACTCGGTGTTCCTAAAAAATGTTTTATTATTGTAAAAACTAGAGTGTTAACTCCATATGGAATTCACATTCCAAAGTTTGAGAAAACTCTAGATAAAATAGAAAAAATGCTTAAAGATATCAAAGCAGAATCATCAAAGACTATTACAACTATCAACAAAAATACATATATTAACCAAGCAGACTCATCCCAAGAATCTACTACAAATGAAGATATGCAGACTATTGAAAAACAATTTACTAATGTTGAATTAAATAGAATAAAAAACTCTAGAGTAACTCCAACCACCTTAACAAAAAATTGGTATACAAGACCAACACCCCGAGATATGCAATATGAAGAAAGAAATATACACAATCAATTCTCGATTTCATCGGTGATCTAACAAGTTGGGATGATAAAACACAAAGGTTGTAAGAATCAAACAACGGACATAAAGTTCTTGGACTACTTAGATAACTATTATCACAAAATAAATGTCCTAACAAAAGTAAAATGGACAAAACAAGACAAAACTATAGTCGTGTCTAGTCACCCTCCACTAGAAACCATTTTAGTAAATCACATGGGAACATAGGCTTATTTTCATATCGATACACATTTTTAATCCCTCTTTCTGGATTGTACTTATTATGTCTCCATATATAAGATTGTTATAATCAATGTGTCCATTTGTGTTACTGAGAACTTCTCTTATTTTATGAGCAAATAAATTTGGTAAACCATTAATAAATTTTTCTTTCCAAAATGGTTCATTACTATCGTCTCTAAGCATTACTAGTGATGTGAAAACATCTTTGTACCATCTAAAATCGCTTAAAGTTGGGCATCTAAGGTTACATAGTTGATCATGAATTCTTGAGGTTATATTACTCGGTGTTCCTAAAAAATGTTTTATTATTGTAAAAACTAGAGTGTTAACTCCATCTGGAATTCCCATTCCAATGCTTTCATCAAAAATTGGGAGGCCATTGGCATCTTGTTGGATAGGAGATTTAATTTGTTCCTTTGATTCTTCGGTAAGATGTTTATCCCACCAAGATTTTAATGTACCGGTGAATCCTGTTGTTAAAAGCTCAACTATTTCTGTTTGGGGAATGTTTTGATTGTTTAGGTAATTGTTGCAACCATAGATATGTGTTGCATTTTATTTAGAATTTTTTATTCAGATAATCCATCTATGTTCTATTCATAAAGTTTATCCGATGAAAACGAGAATTGATTGTGTATATTTCTTTCTTCATATTGCATATCTGGGTGTGTTTGTCTTGTATACCAATTTTTTGTTAAGGTGGTTGGAGTTACTCTGGAGTTTTTTATTCTATTTAATTCAACATTAGTAAATTATTTTTCAATAGTCTGGATATCTTCATCTGTAGTAGATTCTTGGGATGAGTTAAAATATTCCAGAATATCATGAATGAAATATCATGAATATCATGAAGTTCCGAAGACAACTATAGCTCTTGCTCTACCTACAAGCCAACCTTCTACTAAAATTGCATCCCCTATCCAAGTAATAAACAAATATCAGGTCCTTAGAAACATTCCAAGACCAAATTTTAGTTACAGTTCCACTCTTGCAACTCCTGTAGAGTTTGGGCCTTCTTCTAGTCAATACCTAGTCAATGACCCATTTACTACATAGCCCATTCAACAAATTACTAAAACCAAATTTTATAATCACCCTGCTAAAACTGATTATGTGCTCAAATCAAAATTTTCAAATTTATTTTCTATTGAGCCAAATCACCGCCATATTTAAAATCCAATTGATTTAAAAAAAAACTATTTTCCTCCCTCTTGGCACTTCACTCCCCACCATCGTTCCAAGACTTTAAAATTTTACATGGATATTCTTTATTCCTCAGAATCAGCTCGTATTAAAGCAATCACCGATCGCAATGATTCGTCAAGGATTCTTTACCATTCCTTGCACATTAATAATATAATCTCTCTTCAATATTGGGGATCCCATCCCTCCATTCTAAAAACCCTCCCAAATCATCAAATTCAGTTTAGTTATTATGATTATATTAAAGCATGGTTTAAAGTTCTCTTTTAACAATATGAGTCATTCACTCATTCTTGGTTTCTTTGCTTTGATCAAATATTTAAAAGTCAAATTCCTTCTTGGTTTTCCCGGTGGTGGGCACAACATGGTTATATCCCAGAAATCCTACCTGCAGACCTCTAAGAACAAGTTTAATATTTTTCACAGTCTTTAAAGTAAATGAACATAATTCCCAGTTCCCAGTTTTACTTTTATTCTGTAGTAAATACAAAGTTCCATGGATATTCAAATGGCAATATGCAATTCATGAGTCAACAATTGTCCGACAATTTTATGTTAAATGGTGGGACTCTTTCAATCAACAAAGGATTATTAATGCTGTCCAAATGGAGTTTCCTTGCTAACCAGTCATTCCAGTTCAAGCAGTCCAAGTAGTTAAGAAATCTAGTCAAGATTCTATGGATACAACATTTGCCAAGTCAAAAAAGTCCCAGTAGCTCAAAGATTTAGCAAAACAGCTTCTTCTTCAAGCTGAATCCGAAGAGGAAAATTATTGTTCTCCCACCTCTTCTGCCGAGTCAATAAGTAGTCACCAAGTTAACACATCGGATCCATATTCGATTTCATTATTCCAATATGCCCAAGACCCTTACAGTTTGTAATAGAATTTATTATATTTTTACAGGATAATATTTGGTAAAAATTCAACGATGAGTTATTATTCATGAGCAGTAAAAATATTCCTCGACATGTTACTATTCATGAACAGTGTCGAATGATTAAAATATTACCCGATAAGTTACTATTCATGAACAGTGCCGTCGCACGGGTTTACAGTCTATTAGCTAGCAGTTTACCCAAGGTTAAAATATGTTAAAGTTAAAGTCAGTTACCTAAGGGTAAAGCAGTTCACCCAAAGTTAAAGTCAGTTACCCAAGGTTAAAGCAGTTGACCTGAAGTTAAAGACAGTTACCCAAGGTTAAAGCAGTTCACTCGAAGTTAAAGTCAGTTACCCAAGGTTAAAGAAGTTCACCCGAAGTAAAAGCAAAGGAGTTTCGACTATAAATAGAGCATTCGGTCATCCATTCAAGGCAAAGTCCAATTTCCTATCTCACTACTGCAAACTCTCTCTCTATCTCCATATCTCTATTATTCTCTCAGTTTTCATCTTCATCTTGTATTAAACATTATGCTTTCAAGTTCACCCAGTTCAACCAACTGTATTAATCAGTAATCTTTGTAAGTTTACTTTCAGTTACTGTAATTTTTATTTTCAGTTTTTAATATTAATTCCTGATTTTATTATCTGCGATGCTTCCCCTTTTGTGTGTGTGTGTATATATATATATATATATATATATATATATATAGAGAGAGAGAGAGATAGGAAGGCTCACCTACATCATGGTGTATACATCACACCTAGTTTTAGGTCCTAAAAAACCTTTCTTCCAAATTTTTCATTTTTTCTCTTTAAATTAACGTTCCAATCAACCCATATTCAAAAAATCATGTCAAAATACATTTTGTAACTATTTTTAAAAAATCCACAAAAAACTATTGGCACATACCCTTATAAATAAGGTATTTTGAGCTGTTTTTTGTGAACTTTTTGAAAATAGCTACAAAATGTATTTTGAATAATTTTTTTGAACATGGGTTTATTGGAAGTTTAATTTCAAGAGAAAAAAAATTGAAAAAAAAAATTAAGGCGTACAACTAGGTGTGATGTATGGATGATGTATAGAGCATGATGTAGGTGAGCCTTCTCCTATATATATATATATATATATATATATATAATTGTATGAACATACTAGTCTAGTACTATCATTAGAGGTTGTGCAATGTGGGTGATCTTCCCTGGAGAATATCAACAGATTTAGTATCGAACTTAGGTCATAGCGCCATGCATCTTCTCTTGTGAGGTTGAAGTTCGAAGTGAGGTAATTTTAGTATGGCTATAACTCACTATCAAAGTACTTAGAGATATTGGAGAACTAGTTAGGTGGGTAGCATAACTAGTGGGTTAAAATGCATATGTTAGGTGCACACTGTAGTTGAGAAATGAGAATGATCTTACGTGAGTGCGTCACAAATTTAAATCCGGTAGAAAATATTCGTAATTATTATGAATTTTAAGTACTTGCAAAATATTTTCAACAGGTTTTGGGCTCTAGCCTGTTGCAAGATATTTTTAAAAACTTTTAGGTGTCCCATCTTAGGGACGCCAAGCACGAGGATCTTTCTAGGGTATCGGAGCTACGAAAGCTATGAAGTGTTGCAGGTTTTTGTTTTAGTCGATCTTATTTTTAAAATTCTAGAATTGATTAATCTCTTAACTATTCAGGAATGTTTCCTATATCAGATAGTTTTATTCTTTTTATTATATTCTCGAAATTATTGTAGAGATATTATACCGGTGGTTTATTCGGTTACTTTTTGCATGTAACAAATTTAAATTTTCAGTCTAGTTATGTGACTGTGGAATTCAATTATTTGTCTGAATGAGTTATGGTTTTGAGTATGGTGTTATTATGTCACTTTAGTAAAGAAAAAAATTGACACACGACTTACTAAATAATAGGTGCTTAGTAATTAAGTGGTTTTCGATAGTGATGCTAAGAACAAACCAAATGAGATTATGTTATAATTTAGTAAAGGACTGGACACACATTATTTTAATAATAGGGGTGTCACAAATGGTATTATATCTAGGTTCTAGCATCCTTAGGATCTGTGTGGACTTACTACGTTTTCAGTATAGCTTTTCTTTGATATAGAGCCCTTTGCTTAGGATTGTTGATTCCTATTGCGACTTACGTTCTCCTACTATTTTGTATCATTGAAGTGAATCTTATACGAGTTCAGTTAGGTTGTGTATGCCAAACAACATAGCAAAGCCAACGAGGGCCATTAAGATAACTGCATGAGGAGAGGCTCGGTCGAAGCCGCAGATTATTCGAGGAACCAGGACCGCAACACGGGACACTGCTACTATTTTTCAAGAAGTTAATATTATGAACACTGTTGTGGCACAACAGTTTTCTGAGTGCCTTCACAAAGGATGATGGTGCTAATGCAGATTTACCTAGTTCAGTCAGCTTGGGAAAGAGTTAGCGTGTCCATTCAGAAGGGTCATCCGCTAGATTCTCTAGGGTATGCCGACGTTGTATTAAGTAGCCAATGGAAGGGAAACATACAAAGGCATTTGAGTATTGTGAGGGTCAATGACACTCAGAAACAAATTTTGGGCACTTTTTTTAGCTCGTACGAGTAGCGTGGTAGTGGTGGGAGCCAGTCACCACATTTGAGAAAAGTTATACTATAAATATCAAGAAATATTGGGTATTATTTTAGTGAGGTCCTTTCATCTGTTGTTCAAACAGAGAAACAAAGAAAGTTTTGGGACGTATCATAGGGCTAGAATAGTTCCCGAGTATGAGGAATAATTTTTTTTCTTATCAAACTTCATACTCGACAAGGTGGATACGAAGGAGAATAAGGTCCTCAAGTTTGAAGATGGACTCATGAGTAGAATTCATCAGCACTTATGTGAAAATATGGCTTGAATGACTTGTTTCGATGTTGTTAATGTTGTACTTTACAATGTCAATATCAATGCTTCCATGTGAAAGGAGCTCAGAATTAGAGCAGAGGAAGACGGGATGTATTAGTGTTAGTGGGGCATCACAGGTGGGATAACCAAGAAAGGGGCCCATTTAAAAGATTCATATCAAGATAATTTGTACGGAGTGAAGGTGAATTTAGTCAGGGCCATCAGTTCCAGTAACGTATTTCACAGGGATAGCGGAGCCAAGGGAATAACTGGAATAGCCATCAGGGCCAAGGCTACCAGAGTCGGAGAATAGGTCAGGGCTGATATCGTCAGTGGGGCCATAGATAGTAGTATTATACAAAAATTTTCTTTATATGTGGAGAGCAGGACCACATGTGTCGATTTTATCCACAGACAGATAGGGGACAGGAGTAAGGTGCCTAACATGGGCAACAGTTATAACATTTTTGGTTTAGTTTAAACGTGAGTATTAAACAGCAATAGACAATGACAATTCAAAGTATAAATTTTATCCATGGGCAGATGGGATAGGTTCGATATGACACAAGTACGTCACATTCTTTGGGTTAGCACTAGATTCGTTCCTGAGATGAGTTTAATGGATATATCGTTAGTGACACAATTGTGTGCATATATTTGCCATTGAGTTACGGGGGTCTCTTTAGTTCCATCTACAAGGGAGTGGGTGGAGAGATGGAGTATGTTTTGTAGACCTACTCATTTTAGAGAGGTGTGTTATACGAGTATGATGTTATCCTGGGTATGGACTGGGTGGCGATGGTTTGAGAGATGGTGGATTGTTATAGTAAGGTTATCGTGTTTGCTATTCCAGGGAAGGATGAGTTATTCTTACGATGTCTCACCTGAAAGAGGGTTAAGCCCATGTATATACTATGTTGTAATGGAGATTTCAGATTGTATAATTGTCTTATTATATTTGATCCCGGTACGTAGGGACTTTACTAATGTGATTCAGGGTATATCCGATTTATTACCGATCGAAGTGATTTAGATCATTATTGATTTAGTGTTGGGGACTTAGTGATAATGAGATCTCCATATTGTAAGACTCCTTTAGAGATGGGGTAGTTGAAGATTAGACTTATACGTCCGAGGATAAAATTTTGGGTGTCTCGATAATCGATAATGCTAGGTGACAGAGCATTGGGAAAATACCTTTGTTGTATGCCAATTGCGTACATTTCATACATGAATCTTAATAAACATCGGGAGTTAGGAGATGTTTTTTGTTACTAGAATATCGATTTTCAACGATGATCACTGTATGTGTGGAGAAAACACTTTGAGTTGAAAGTTATTATATGAACGCCAGTTGATCTAGGTAGTGCTGTGTAAAAAGCACAGGAGAAATGTGATAAGCACCCAAAAGTATACATTTTATACCTCGAATAGACGCATTTTAGTTTCTAATTCTCGAAAATTTGGGTCTTATGCGTTTTATTGTCTATTTTGTAGACCGAATGTGCATTGCAGAGTTCAAATGCTTAAATCAAGGCAATTGTGCAAAAATGGAGCTAAATACCTTATCTCGTAACCCTAGCCTACCCCAACCCGAGCCTAAACCAGTCCCTAACCCCTATCCCGAGCCGTGTGGGTTTGATTTCTGCCCTTTTGTATTTTATTTTTTATTTTTATTTTTTTTAGTTTGAGTCATTTTTTTTATTTTTAGGTTTATTATAGATTTATTTAGGTTTATTTTCTATTTTATAATTTTATTTTATTTTGATTTTTATTAGTTTTAAGTTTTATTAGGATTAGTTTTAGGAGTTTATTTTTAGTTTACTAGATTTTATATTTTTTAGGACTTTAGTTTTTATTTACATTTTAAGTTTTTACTTCTTTTGTTTTATTTTAGTTTTTATATAAGCTTAGGATTTTTTTTTTCTTTTAATATTTTTATTTTTATTGTTTTTAGTTTGTTTTATTTTTAGTTAGATTTTTTTTTTTTTTTTATTAATTTTAGTTGAGTCTTTATTGTTTTAGGTGTCCAAATTAAACACACACATAACCCATACAACCACTCACACCCACTTACCTACACACTATCCTACACACAACCAAAACCTTCACCCTCGCCCTAGCTTTCATACACCCCCCCCCCCCCCCCCGCCCCACACACACACACAATCCCACCCCCTTCTTCTTCAACCTCAAACCCCTCACTTTCTCTCTCCTCCATTAACACACACACAACTCACACAAACCACACTTCCTCATCCTCAAAACCAAATCCCATCACCCAACCTGGAAACCCAAACTCCGAAACCCCCGAACCCTTATACCTCACATCGTTGCGCGACCCCCCGGCCCGACAACCCGCTGCCCCATGTGAGAAACCCAACTCAACCCATTAACCCATAGCCCCTGCGATCCCGAAACCCACAAACCCTTACCTCCGTCGCCATCGATCTGCACATAACTCCGGTGCGACCCAAACTCTGACCCCATCTCTCTGACAGACGACCACCTGCCAACCATGTGAACCTACTACAGCTCTGGCGGCCCAACCCTCCGAAATCCCAATGCGAAAACCCCCCTTCCTCACTAACCCGAGACCCCATCTCCTACCTACTACCCCATGTCCGGCAACCCATAAATCGAAACCCAACCTCTCATCCGAACCCATCTCCCAAAATCCATTTTCACAAATGTCACGTCTTCAACTTCAAAAGTTCCAAAGACAAAATCCCAAAACAAAAGCCAAACATATTGCCCACATGTTTAAATCACATGTCTTTTAAGTCATTTGCCCACTTAATTCCTCTTTACCCAAATTACTCCTCAAACCAAATCTAATTTTATCCTCACCACCACACTTCCCACATTACCTCACACCTTTGCCATGCTCATGTCCTCTCATCCTCACTCAATTTTACCAATACCCAATTTACCCGTAGCCTCATTACACCTATAAATTGAAGACTAGGGGCCATTTTCAAAGGCTCTCAAAATTAGTTTTAAGCTTTGTGTGATAAAATTCTCTCCACCCCTCTATGTTGAGTATCTATATTTTTACCAAATACCTCAATATAGAGGTGTGTAGTGGAATTTATCTCTAGGATGAATTTCACCCCACCCATCTATTATGAATTTTTGCATTTTTAGCAATTATTTCATAATAGATTGATGTAGTTGAATTTATTCCTTATGGGAGGTAAATTCTAACCCATTCCTTTATGTTGATATTTTGCATTTTTAGAAATTATCTCAATTTAAATTAATGATCTAGAATTTATTTCTTTCGATGACTTCTAATGTACAATTTTATAATGTTAGGATTTGAATTTTTAGCAAATCTCTTTTATTATTTAATTGTCCATTATGAATTTATCCTCTATCATTTTTATTTTTATTTTGTAATTTTTAGTTTAGATTCAATAAATACATGAGTGAGGGATTATGATTGAGTGATTTTTGATGTATAATTGAGAGATTGTTGATGTAATTGAAGATTCCATTCCAATTCAAAGCTTAAATGGGTTTGATCTATTCCTCTCTTATTACTTTTATTTTAATCATCTCATGTTTCTATTGTTATTCTTATATTTTTGGATGATGATTATTGAGGGCTAATCTTCCATTTATGGGATGAAATTTTCAAGCCCTCATGAGTCCAATTTTTTTAGTTTACTTATTAGGACAATTTTGTTTATCTCACTTTTCTTAAATTAGCTTTTACTTCTTAATTAGTAGTTATAAAAATTAGTATAGTTAGTTAGTTAAAAAAATCCCTTGAAAAATCCATAAAAAATATAAAAGTATAAAAAAAGTAATAATAAAATGCAAATGAATCTATATATATCCTCTGCAATTTTTTGTTTCACCCTTAGATGTGGGTTGATACCTCACTTACCGCTATATTCTAGTTTTTTTCTACTTTTATAGGTTTGTGAAGATTTTTTATGGATAGAGGAATTGTACACAACGACTAAAACACATAAGAGAAGAAATTTTCTGTTTATCAAATGGTGCCATTGCGGATCTTTGGAGCTCGAAGCACTTGAGAGGAACCATTATTTGATTCATTTTTATTTTTCATTTTGTACCATTTTTTTATTATTTTTTAGAAGGCTTGTATTAGGACTTTATTATCTTGGCTTGTATTGCGGTGCATAGAGACACCATTTATTTTTCATTTTTAATTTGTAATAATCAAAGACAATCGTGATAGGAAAATCGGACAAGGTAGAAAGAGGGCGTCCAAAGATGAGGATTTAGAAGCCTCTCTACTTTGGGTCGGTAGTACTCCCGGGGCCGACTGAGATAGGCATGATCTCCCCCCGGCCGACTCAAATTTTTAGCACCCCATAGCCTAAAAAACGTGTCAGGTATATTTTTCTCAAACCCTCGCGCCTCTCCTATTAGCGAGTCAATTTTGTGTGCTCTTGTGTGACTTTATTCTTGTATTTATTTTCGAATGGTGTGATGAATTAAATTGCTAAGACCTACACCCGGTCACTCACGAGAAGGGATTTCATCACCCGACTCACTCGCTTACATATTGTGTGCTACCCTAGCAATCACTAAATTTAAAATCCATTAACTAGGTAGCCCAATAGGAGAATATTTTTTAAAAGGCGATCACTCAAAGATTTACGTGATTTTTTATCGCCCGCGGACTTAATTAAAATTTGACTACCCCTTTCACTAATTTCAAGATAAAAATTGGCTATATGCTCGTTAGGATTTATCCTTGCCTTGTATGTGTCCAATTCAAATTTTCGGTAGTCAGCTTTAGTGAGTTACTTCGTCCATTCAAAGAGTCCAAATAGTTTCCCCACCTTTTCTTCCAAAAAAAATACAAAAATATTTTCTTTCATTTTTATAAAAAAAACAAAATTCAAAAATATTTTCTTTCTTTCATTTTTATAAAAAATCCAAAAATATTTTTTTCCAACTATTTTCTTCCAAAAACATTTTCTTCCTTTCCTTCTCTAAAAATCACAAAAATATTTCCTTTCTTTTTCAAATTATTCAAAAACCACAAAAAAAGAACATCTTGAAAATAAAAAAATAAGGCCGTGATCGGTGTTTCTTCACCCTCACCTTTGTCAATTTATCCAAAAAGACTGACGGTTCAGTTTTGTTTGGGGGTGATTCATCACCCAATTTTTCTGTCGCCCCGTACTTTCCTAGTTCTTTTTTTTAGGGTGAGCCTGGATCGGTCTAGCTGAGGACATTAAACTTAGCTCTACCGGGAGGCAACCCGTTGTTCTTGTATGAGTCTCATCTTGTTTGGGGGTGGTGTTTCACATCAACTTGTGCTTTGCCATGTTTATGGACTTGTACACATTTGCTTTATCACTCATTCAGGTTTCTTCTTAGCTATATTTGTCCATTTCATTAGCGGTTTATTCTGGTAATCTCTTTTTTCCCTTCTGCTCTCCATTTTAAAAATCATTTTACTTAACATCAAGTACGATGTTCCTTTTTGTTTGGGGGTGGGGAGTTTTGTCAAAATCATGCCTCTTTTGGAAAATTTTGATTTTTGAACCTGATTTTTAAAAAAATTTGGGCAGTTTCTTTCATCTCACTGAGTGATGTGAATTTTCTATCATCCATCTTTTTAAGTCTAGAAATCAAGCTAGAGAATATTTTTTCTAAATAGCTTATGTAATTTGTAACAAGGCATTTTGCACAATGAATTTCTAGACTCAACAAATTTGTGCACTTATCACATCACTGCGGTTTAGAGTTGAAGAGTATTACAATTCTCAAGAAAAACTTAAGGATCACTAGTAGAGACTTTAGCTTATGAGATTCGTGCCTTTCACCTTTTAGAGAGTTTTACGCAATCTCCGAGTCACAATTTGATCCAACTTCGTTTGGGTCCGTACTTAATCGTTGTATGATCTCATTATTCTTCATTAAATTTTTGTTGATCACTGAGAAGGACGTCACTTTCGAGTTGTAAGAAACACGTGTCTTGAAGTTTATCCCGATCACCATACCTTCACCCATACACCAACCAAATTCCATTTCTCATACACTCATACACCTTCCATTTTCCATATCATCACCATATACCATACCGCCCATTTCAATATCCACTTCCATTTTCCACCCACAGAGAATAGTGTTGAAAGTAAAAGGAGAAGGTCTGTCAAAGAGAGTGTTTGCATTTTTAGTGAACATCTCTCGCAAAATCGATTCAGATGGAGAAAAATTACATACAAATCTATATTGAGGTTATTTGTATTTTTAGCAGATTTATCTCATACATTGATGCGTATTTGGAAAAGAAAAGAAAAAATATAAAAAAAAAAAGAAAAAAAAAGAGAAGATCCGTCATAGAGAGTGTTTGCATTTTTATCGGATATCTCTCCTAAAGCCGATTCAGATGGAGAAAAATTAAATACAAATCTATGTTGGTGTTATTTGTTTTTTTAGAAGATTTGTCTCATACATTGATGTGTATTTAGAAAAGAAGAAAAAGAGAAAGTTGTAGTCAAGAAATAAAGACATTTGTTCGTCAAAGTGTAATACACTCTTCTCAAATATCCACCATCCATCCGTCATATCATTATCCCATCCTATCCTACCTCACCTCATCCCATGTATCCCATTTCATTTCCCCCTCGCCCATATACATCCATATTCCCCCTAGGTGTTCGGGCAAATGATACTTAACGTGGTGAATAACTCGATGTTCGCACTATAGTGATTTGCATTCTTTCATGAGATCACTTTGCTGTCAAATCGTACGTTCTTTCTTATGTGTGTGTGAGACATTTGAACTTGTTTACATTTACTCACCTCCTCACACACAAGAGCGATACAATAACCCATATCTCGAGAGTTCGTTTGAGAGAGCTATATCCAGTGAGATTTTGAAGTTGAAGCGTTGATTCCGATAAGGCAATCTAGGAATTACTGTTATGATACTCGACCCGTTTTGACGGATTCACACTACACATGTTGAGTTCTAGGAAGGATGTGCCTTGAGTATTTACTTAGCTAAATTTTATGCAATTCTAGCTTGTATTTCTAAAATCATTTATCTCATGATGGATTGTGCGATTATTCTACGTCTAATAAGAGATTGACTGCCATTTAATAAATCATTTTGCAAATAAATAATTTTGTGGGTATATTCCCTACAAACCCTCATGAGACACAACTCGCCCTGTAGGGAAACCTATAGGTTTAAAGTCTTGTTGCACATTCTAAGTGCAATCGCAAGTGCCCACGAAAGTGGTACACTTTTGGTTACTTATCTGTCTCTTTCTCTCTATCGTATTGCTCGAGGACTAGCAACGCTCTGTTTGGGGTGGTGTGCTAAGCACCCAAAAATGTACATTTTATACACCGAATAGACGTATTTTAGTTTCTAATTCAGGGCAATTTGGGTCTTATGCGCTTTATTGTCTATTTTGTAGGCCGAATGTGCATTGCAGAGTTCAAACGCTTAAATCAAGGCAATTGTGAAAAATGGAGCTAAATACCTTGTCCCATAACTCTAGCCTACCCCAACCCGAGCCTAAACCAGTCCATAAACCCTGCCCCAAGCCATGTGTGTTTGATTTGTTCCCTTTTGTATTTTATTTTTTATTTTTATTTTTTTTAGTTTCAGTCATTTTTTATTTTTAGGTTTATTTTCTATTTTTATATTTTATTTTTATAATTTTATTTTATTTTATTGTGATTTTTATTAGTTTTTAGTTTTATTAGGATTAGTTTTAGGAGTTTATTTTTAGTTTATTAGATTTTATATTTTTTAGGACTTTAGTTTTTATTTAGATTTTAAGTTTTTATTTCTGTTGTTTTATTCTAGTTTTTATATAAGCTTAGGATTTTATTTTATTTTTGTTTTAATATTTTTATTTTTATTGTTCTTAGTTTGTTTTATTTTTAGTTAGATTTTATTTTTTATTTTAGTTTTATTAATTTTAGTTGAGTCTTTATTATTTTAGGTGTGCAAATTAAACACACACATAACCCATACAACCACTCACACCCACTTACCTACATACTATCCTAAACACAACCAAAACCTTCACCCTCACCCTAGCTTTCATACACCCCCCACACACACAATCCCATCCCCTTCTTCTTCAACCTCAAATCCCTCACTTTCTCTCTCCTCCATTAACACACACACAACTCACACAAACCATACTCCCTCATCCTCAAAACCAAACCCCATCACCCAACCTAGAAACCCAAACTCCAAAACCCCTCAACCCTTATACCTCACATCGCCGCGCGACCCCCCTGCCCGACAACCCGCTGCCCCATGTGCGAAATCCAACCCGACCCATTAACACATAACCCCTGTGATCCCGAAAGCCACGAACCCTTACCGCCGTCGCCATCGATATGCACCTAACTCCGACGCGACCCAAACTCCGATCCCATCTCTCTGACAGACGACCACCTGTCAACCATCCGAACCTACTACATCTCCGGCGACCCAACCCGCCGAAATCCCAATGCGAAAACCCACCTTCCTCACCAACCCGAGACCCCATCTCCTACCCACTACCCCATGTCCGGCAACCCATAAATCGAAACCCAACCTCTCATCCGAACCCATCTCCCAAAATCCATTTCCAAAAATGCCACATCTTCACTAGGCCTGTAAATAGAGCGTCTGAAGCCCGCCCGTTCGGCCCGCTATTTTTGGGACGAGCTTTATTTGAGTTTGAGCCGAGCCGAGCCTGAGCCAAAATTTCAAGCCCGAATGAATTTCGGGCCAAGCTTGAGCCGAACCTCGCCAAACCCGAATTGGGCCCGAAGCCCGAACTTCATATTTATAAATAAATAAATAATTTATATAATATAACATATTTGTGCTAACATTGTTTAATTAGGTTTCGTTATTTTATTTCATTTACGACTTTAAAAAAAATCATTTGTCATAATACATTAGATTACATGTGATTTTCAATTTTGTGATTTTATTGTTATTCTCATTATGGGTATTTGATTTAATAATAGCTCAAGTCACAATAGGCCTTTGTGAGTGATCAAATTTTACTAAATGTATGAAATTTAATAAGCATTTGTAGGTTTTCACTCTTATTTCCCTCGTTTTAATTTAATACATTTCATAATTATATATTTTATTTCATGAAATATCAATTAGATTTTAATGTGTAATTATGTCCATGATGGAAATACAAGAAAAAAAAATTAATTCAAACTTTTTTAACAAAAAAATTTGAAATCGGGCCCGAAGCCCGTAATATATATGAGCCGAGTTTGGGCCTAGGTGGGAAAAAGTAATTCGGGTCGAGCTCGGGCTGAGCATGGGTAAGTGAGTTCGGGCCGAGCTTGAGAAACCCCAAGCCCGTCTCACCCAGCCCGATTTACAGCCCTAATCTTCACCTGCTAAAGTTCCAAAGAAAAAATCCCAAAACAAAAGCCAAACATATTGCGCACAAGTTTAAATCACGTGTCTTTTAAGCCATTTACCCACTTAATTCCTCTTTACCACAAATACACCCTAAACCAAATATGATTTTATCCTCACCACCACACTTCCCACATTACCTCACACATTTTCCATGCCCATGTGCTCTCATCCTCACTCAATTTTACAAATACCCAATTTACCCCTAGCGTCATTGCACCTATAAATTGAAGACTAGGGGCCATTTTCAAAGGATCTCAAAATTAGTTTTAAGCTTGGTGTGATAAAATTCTCTCCACCCCTCTATGTTGAGTATTTGCATTTTTAGCAAATACCACAATATAGTGGTGTGTAGTGAAATTTATCTCTAGGATTAATTTCACCCCACCCATCTATTATGAATTTTTGCATTTTTAGTATTTATTTCAAAATATATTGATATAGTTGAATTTATCCCTTATGGTAGGTAAATTCTAACCCATTCCTTTATGTTGAGATTTTGCATTTTAGCAATTATCTCAATATAAAGTAATAATCTAGAATTTATTTCTTTGGATGAGTTCTAATGTACAATTTTATAATGTTAGGATTTGTATTTTTAGAAAATCCTTTTTATTATTTAATTATCCATTGTGAATTTATCCTCTATCCTTTTTATTTTTATTTTGTAATTTTTAGTTTAGATTCAATAAATACATGAGTGAGGGATTATGATTGAGTGATTTTTTATGTATAATTGAGAGATTATTGATGTAATTGAAGATTCCATTCCAATTCAAATCTTAAATGGGTTTGATCTATTCCTCTCTTATTACTTTTATTTTAATCATCTCATGTTTCTATTGTTATTCTTATATTTTTGGATGATGATTATTGAGGGTTAATCTCCCATTTATGGGATGAAATTTTGAAGCCCTCATGAGTCCAATTTTGTTAGTTTACTTATTAGGAAAATTTTGTTTATGTCACTTTTTTTAAATTAGCTTTTACTTCTTAATTAGTAGTTATAAAAATTAGTATAGTTAGTTAGTTAAAAAAATCCCTTGAAAAATCCATAAAAAAATATAAAAAGTAAAATCATAAAAAAAGTAATAATAAAATGCAAATGAATCTATATATATCCTCTCCAATTTTATGCTTCACCCTTAGATGTGGATTAATACCTCACTTACCGCTATATGCTAGTTTTGTTCTACTTTTATAGGTTTGTGAAGGTTTTTTATGGATAGAGGAATTGTACACAACGACTAAAACACATAAGGGAAGCAATTTTCTTTTTATCAAATGGTGCCATTGCGGATCTTTGGAGCTCGAAGCACTTGAGAGGATCCATTATTTGATTCATTTGTATTTTCATTTCGTACCATTTTTTTATTTTTTTTATTATTTTTTAGAAAGCTTGTATTAGGACTTTATTATCTTGGCTTGTATTGCGGTGCATAGAGACACCATTTATTTTTTATTTTTAATTTGTAATAATCAAAGGCAAGCGTGATAGAAAAACCGAACAAGGTAGAGAGAGGGCGTCCAAAGGCGAGGATTTAGAAGCCTCTTTACTTTGGGTCAGTAGGACTCCCGGTGCCGACTAAGATAGGCATGATCTACCCCTGGTCGACTCAAATTTTTCGGCACCCCGCGGCTTAAAAACCATGGGAGGTATATTTCTCAAACTCTCGCGCCTCTCCTGTTAGCGAGTCAATTTTGTGTGCTCTTGTGTGATTTTATTCTTGCATTTAATTTCGAATGGTGTAATGAACTAAATTGCTAAGACCTACACCCGGTTACTCACGAGAAGGGATTTCATCACCCGACTCACTCGCTTATCAATTGTGTGCTAACCTAGCCATCACTAAATTTAAAATCCATTAACTAGGTAGCCTAATAGGAGAATATTTTTGTAAAGGCGATCACTCAAAGATTTCTGTTAATTTTGGGATATGAGAGATTGAAATTTTTGTAAAGGCGATCACTAAAAAATTTTAGGATATAGGAGATTGAAATTAATACGTTTCCAGAATTAATATGTTAAGAATCAATTAATTTAAATAGCTGAACATTTAAATGGTTTAGAATGCAAATGATATTTGAAAGCGTTAGTCTAGTGCTACGGGGAATAGGCACATTTAGTTGTTATTTTAGAAATATATATATATATATACGCACACTAGGGTATACCCGTGCCTGAAAGCACGATGCTAATTTTTGAAAGAGTACCTCGTTGATAGGACCATGTCATATTTAGTTCCCAATAAATTAACAATTTTTTAAATAATCTATGATGCAAACCTATTAATTTGAAAAAATTGGGAAATTTTTAAAAGTTTTTTAAAATACATACATACATACATACACCGTGGTACGTACGCATTAAGTCAAAAAGTTTTTTACAACCCATAATTGTAGGAAATTTAAAACTTTTGGACAAACTTTTCTTTGTTTATAGTTTTATCCACCCTATTTAAGAAATAAAAAAAACATTCATCAAGAATACCAATACTCAACAATAATACCAAACAACATTAACTTTGAACAATTTGAAATGAGAACGCATATCCATAAAAAATTATAAAGTGACCTATCATGAAATATAATACTGAACCGTAGGTTAATAACCCTGCTCAATCTTCTTATGCATAGATTTTACGACAAAAAATGCACAATTACTAAAAATTGCATACATAAACAACAAAGCTCTTCCCTTTAAATTGGGTGTTTACACCGAAGTACCAACAATAAATAAATTATGTTTAATGTTGGATGAAATATAGAATTGAGCGTTTCTGTTTACAAATCAATAACATAAGAAAAAGATTTTTTGTTGTGTCACTTATATTTGAGTTGTGTTCTTGTTAAATAAAAAAAATAAGATTTCGTATAATGTTGTCTCATGTCACATTTTAATTAGATCGTGTTCATATTTGGTAAAAAAAAGTACTAAAGAATAAATCAATTAATGATTAAGTTGCTAATAATTTTTATTCAAAGTTAAAAAAATTGCTTAAACTGTATTTAATTATTAAATTATTAAAAATAATTTTTGTCAACATTTTATGACCTTTCTTTTAAGTGGTTAGTTCAAATTAAATAAAAAAAAAAAGATAAATGATAAATGATAAAGGGTAAAGTGTAAATGGTTATTTTGTTATTTATTAATTTTGTTGGAGTGCTGATAGCTGGCCCCAAAAATGCACAATTACTAAAAATTGCATACATAAACAACAAAGCACTTCTTTTTAAATTGGTCGTTTACATCGAAGTACCAACAGAAAAAAAATTATGTTTAAAGTTGGATGAAATATAGAATTGGGCATTTCTGTTTACAAATAAATAGCATACAAAGTTTTCCAAATCCACATAATATATTCTGTAAATAAACAAAATTAGATCAGCAAAGTTAGATCCAAAGTCATACAAAGTTTAAACATCACTAACATAGTTATTGATATTGGATCTGCAACACCCAATTTAATGTTATTGATATTGATTTGCAAAGTTAGATATTCAAATAAGCCATCCACATAATTGGATCCGGGGTACCAAAGTTAGATCTGCAAATAAGCAATACCCAACACAAAACCTGAAAGTGAAAGTGAAAGCAAAAAATAGCGTCAGGGTCTGTAATACCAGATTTTGAGTAAAAAAATGGAAATGAGTTACCCTCGATTTTGAACACCAGATTTTAAACACCAGTTCTCGATTTTAAAGTCTGAGGGTTTTATAATACCTGGTTTTGAACACTTGATTTTGATCACTAGTTCGGGTTATTATTAATCTCCTTAGGTACATGTCGTAAGAAAAGAAGGTGCATTTGGGTCTATACCAACAAACTCTAAAAAACTCTAAACTGTAAACTGTAGAGGCCATCTTCTTACAAAACTATAAAGGCCATCTTCTTACGAAAACCATCTACAACATTAGAGAGAGAGACACACACACACACACCATTCGAAAACCTAAGACCCAAATACCTCAAATATTTAAATCATCAAGAGTGTCACAAAGCACGGATCACATACCTAAAACATTTCCTGTCAACAAGCTCCATTTACTCTCACACGAAAAATCATATGCCTAATTTATAGAAGAATGTAAGGCCAGAGACACCGTGGTAAATGTAGTGAGAGAGAGCCACAGTTTACCACAATTTGCTCCATTTATAGAAAAAATAATATTTGTAGTGAGAGAGAGCCACAGTTTACCTCGGTGCGTCTATCAAACAGAGACACGTCTACCATAGTTTGCTCGATTTACAGAAGAATGTAAAGGTTTGCTCCATTAACTCTCTTGAGCCTTGTATAGATAGAGACATTGAGGTAAATGTAGTGGGAGACAGCCTTGTATAGTGAGAGTATCGATGTATAGCTTATGTGACTGGATATTTCTCTCAAAATTGAGAGGCTCATGGGTGGAGAAAAAGTATGAGAGATATTATAGTTTAGCTAATTTTAATAATTTACCCTCATTTTTGAATTTTGAAAAGAAAGGGAAAATAAATTGGTGTGTGTCAAAAGACGGGGAACACATTATTTGAGGGGTATAATAGGAAGTACAAAAAAAATTCATATGTATGACATCATCGATCAAACTTATGACATACATAAGTTTCCTACTTTATTATATATATATATATATATATATTTATATATATTATATTTGTGTGTATGATATAATTGTATGAATATACTACTCTAGTGCTATCATCGGAGGTTAGGTGATGTGGGTGATCTTCCCTGGCGAATATCAGCAGCCTTAGTATCGATCTCACGTCATAGCGCCATGTATGTTACCTTGTGAAGTTGAAGTTAGAAGTGAGGTGATTTCGGTATGGTTATGACTCACTATCGAAGGACTATGACCGCCTCCAATACTTGTTCAATTTGTCGAGTTTGGTGTGAGATTCTGACTCGATAGCCCATGATGATGTTTGTATGCCCTGGTGCAAGATAGTATTTAAGAGACCCGCATCTAGTGAGCTATTACTATGAGGGATGTCGGTTATATGCGATATATGTGTGCTTGTTGTGTTATAGAAAATACGTGTATATATGTGCATAAAGATGTATACAAATTTAAGACAATAATTATGCGTTAATTCTTTCTGAAAACTAATTTGATAAAATACGCATGAACATGGTAGTGTATGGACTTAAAGATGTTGGAGAACTATTTAGGTGGGTATCATAGCTAGGGGTTAAAATGCATAATTTAGGGGTGAGGATTATCTCATGTGAGTATGACACTAATTTATTTATGGAAGAAAATATTCATAATTGTTATGCATTTTAATTACTCGTAAAATATTTTCAAAAGGTTTTGGGATCTGACACATAGCAAAATATTTTCAAAAACTTGTAGGTATCCATCCATAGGGACGCTAAGCATGAGGATCTTTCCAGGTTATCGAAGCTGTGACAATTGTGAAGTGCTGGAGGGCTTTGCTTTAGGCATTTTTTATTTGTGAAATTATATACAAGATTTGTCTCTTAACTATTTTGGAATTTTTCCCATATCATACAGTTTTATTCTATTTTATTTTACTTTGGAAATTATTGTATGGATTTTATACCGATGGTTTATTCAGTACTTTTGGAATGTAATAGATTTCAGTTTTCAGTTTTCAGTCTAGTTATGTGATTGTGGAATTTAATTGTTTGTCTAAATGAGTTATGGTTTTTAGTGTAGTGTTATTATGTCACTTTAGTAAATAAAAAATAATTGAGACACGACTTACTAAATAATAGATGGTTAGTAATTAAGTGGTTTTTGACGGTGATGCTAATAATGAACCAAATGAGATTCATGTTATATTGTAGTAGAGGGATGGCCACCCATTATTTTAATAAGAGGGGAGTCACATAATTCCACTGTAAGCAATAGTGATGTTGAGTCATTGGATTTCAGGGATGAATCACCGCATGGACATAATAACTTCATTGCGTTAATGGTCAGTCATGTTAACACTTCCAGTACGTCACACACCGATGAGGACGTTTTTAAAAATGAAAACCTCACCAATGAGTCGAATCATTTGAGAGAGGTTTAAGGTGATGATTTGAGTGAGGGAGAGCATGGTTTCCAATATGCATACTCCGTACTTTACCCTGAGTCATTAAAAAATAAAAATCAAAATAAAAGTTTGACTCTTAGGGTGTTACCTTTAGAGAAGGATTTGAAAGTTTCAAGAGAGAAAGTGTGAGGCCTTTGTTAGAATCTATTTGAGTGAGTAACCTATTTTGATAGGTATAGAAAAGATATACTTGACCAGCAAAGTGGTTAGTCTTACAAGTGATCATCAAGCATCATTAAAGATTTTTGATAAACTTGAAGCATAAATTTCCCAACTCGAGAAAGACCACCAACATGTCCAAGAGGTCAAAGTCGCATTAAGGACGCATAAGAGAAAATAGGTAAGATGTTCCTAAGACGTTCTTTAGGTTTCAAGGAGAGGCATGGCATAGGTTACGAGGGTTATCCACTTACACTTCCAATACCATACTCGAACTCGTATCTAAGTTTATGCTATATCCTTATGCGCCTCCATTAACCCACCAAGGAGAGCTCATCCCTTCCATAATAACCATAGTCGACCTAAAAAAATATTTTTTTCGTTCCCAATATAAGATATTAGGTCATCGTAGGGAGTTTTGTTACAAGCTAGGAAGGGTATCCCACACATATGCTCATATACATTGCTATAGAGACCTAAATAGTCTTAGAGAGAAATTGAGTTTCTAGTCACTAATTTTAAATGTTTAATGGAAGAATTGCTAAGCATGTCTACGCCTCATGAGAGCATTTTCGACACAAGGACTAGTGCTAATAATGATAAGGATAAGCAAAAGGTTACCACCACTTGGGTACCTAAAAGTAATGAAAGAGCCGTTATTGTTCACGTTGCTCTTAAGGTTCAAGATACATTGCAATGTAATTTTTGTAGTGTGTGCTCTAGGCCTATGACTAGTGACACGTCATATTTTACCAGCCATGTGGATCTTAAGGAAGGAAATGTCACTGTTGGATATGGAAGTAGGTATAGCATATTAGGACGAGGTTGTGTGGAGATTTTTTATTTTCATTATCTAGAGAATGTCTTAAATGTTAAAGGTTTTAAGGATAACTTAATAAGAATATGTCAATTTTTTTATTCTAACTTTGCGATAAAGTTTGACCGATCGAAACTTAACGTTTTTGATGAATCCGTTTAACTTTTTCTCCAAGGTGTGAAGACTACTAAGAATTTCTACGGTATCATTCCCAAGTTCTCTTTACTGTCAATAGTGTTAAGGTCTCCATTATGGACCTTTGGAATTAAGGACTAGTCCATATCAATTTTAGAGATCTACGAGGTTCGTTAAGAAAGACCCTGTTCGGGGTTTACCATAACTTGGAAAGCTAACTTCCTTAGTTTGTCATCCTTACCAATAAGGGAAACAAATCAAGAGTTCCCATAGGAAGTTGCATACCAGTACCACCTCACGTATATTAAATTTGATATGCATAGATCTGATGGTTCCTATTTTTTTCGAGGTCACTAGTGGTAAGAAGTACATTTTGGTGATGGTTGATGACTTTTCAAGATATTCCATTATTAAATTTATAAGGGAAAAGTAAGATTCTTATTAGTTTCTTACAACCAAGTGTCGTTTACATCATAATCAACATAATGATTCCATTAATAGTTGAGAAGTGACAATGGCGCGGAGTTTATATCGACACCGGTATCGGTGCATATTATGAGGGTATATGCATCAAACACAAGTTATTGACGATAGGCACGCCTCATTAAAATAGAATTGTTGAGAGGAAAAATAAGTCTATCCAATAGATGAGGTGATCATTACTCTTTGGTAGGAATGTGCCTTGAATATTTTGGGCGGAAGCGGTTGACACCACGTGCCATGCAATGAATAGGGTCTATCTTCGTCTACACACATTTCACACTCCATATAAGAGATTTGGACAGGTAAGAAACCCAACCTATCGTATTTTCAAGTTTTTAGGAGTCCTTTCTATGTCCATAGAGATAGATGCCATTTAGGGAAATTCTAAAAGACGAGGGAGTATTTTTATGATATTCATCGAATAGTAGATCCTATAGGATATATAACCTTAAAATATCTGAGGTAATGGAATTGATAAATGTCACAATAAGAGATGATGCACCATCTAAGTTTATTGGTCACGATCTTTCGTGTGAGAGTAATGCACCCCCAATGACAATGTCATTGTTCCCCACACCATGAAGGTGGACCCTAATCTTGAAAAAAAGGATCCACCCTATTGGGTTTGAAAGAGTCTTGACCTTACCAACATACTTAGTGATCCTACATCAGGTGTCAAGACTGGAGCTCAACTAGAGAATGTGGTTAGCTACTTTTTCTACACTTCCACATTATAAACCAAGAATATGAAGGAATCACTCAAGAATGAGCATTTTATAGGTGCTATATAGGATGAACTTCTTCGATTATGAAAGAATGATTTTTAGGAATTAACCCCCCAACCTAGAGAGACTAATGTGATTGGTACCAAGTGGGTGTACACAAAAAAGATAGATGATAATTGTACCATCATTCGCAGTAAGGCTAGGTTAGTCGCTCAAGGTTACACAAAAGTTAAAGGTGTAGACTTTGATGAGACATTCTCTCCTATTTCCAGGCTTGACTATGTCCACTTACTACTTGACATAGCATGTCGTCTAGAGTTTGAGCTATGCCAAATGGATGTTAGGGTTTATTTGGAACAACCAAAGGGTTTTGAAGACCCAAAGCACATAGAACATTATTTTTATCTTAAGAAGGATTTGTATGGTTTAAAGAAAGAAACCCATGCTTTGTATGAAAGGCTAACTTCATTTCTCTTAGATCGTGGTTTCAAGAGAGGGGGAGTTAATATGACGTTGTTCAGTAGGAGAGAGAGTGGTTCTATCTTTATTTCCTAAGTCTATGTGGGAGACATAGTCTTTGTATCCACGTGTTCTGAACATGCTCACACTTTTGAGGAGGAGATAAAGAGAGAATTTTATAAGAGTATGTTTGGTGAACATACTTTCTTGTTGGGTCTCCAACTGCATAAACTCGATAATGAGATATTTATATCTCAATATAAATATGCTAGGGATCTAGTAAAGAAGTTTGGTTTGAACTCCACTAAATCTTAATAAAGACCCTTTAGGTAAGGATGTGGAGAAAACACTCTATACGAGTATGATATGTAGTCTCCTTAACATGACCGCTAGTTATCCTAATATCACATTTATTTATGGAGTTTGTGAACGGTACCAAATATCCAAAAAAGAGCCACACTTTCTTGAACTCAAATCTATCATCAAATTCATGATTGTCACTCTTTCTTATGGAATTCGCTATTATATTGACAACGATGACCGTTTATCGGCGTATTCGGATGTCGATTGGGCTAGGGATGTTGATGGTTGTAAAATAAAATGGGTGTATGCTTTAACATTCAAAGTGCTATTGTCTCGTGGTTTATCAAGAAGAAGATATCTATGTTTTTATCCTCGTCGGAGGCCGAATACATGGCCACCAGGAGTTGTTGTACACAACTCTTATGGATGAATCAAATGTTGGAGTATTATGGGATTAGCCAAGGTGTGGTGACTAATTCTTGTGATAATATGAATACACATTTCTCATAATCCCATCCAACATTCTCGTATGAAGAACATTGGGATTCATGAGCAGTTTATTCATGATCTTGTTGAGGAAAAGATCGTTTCCTTGAGCTTTGTGAGTAACTAATGTTAATTGGACAATATTTTTGCTAAACCTATAAATATACTTAGAATTGAGGATCCTAGGAAATCTTTGGGTATTTGTTACATCGATTGAGTTCGGGTATTGTTTCTAGTTTAGGGTTTTCTTCACATTGCCATCATTTGCCCATATAACTCAGCAAAGCCTTTGTCCATTTGTTCATACAACTAGATTGTATATATTAAAAAAATCCAAAAAATAATTCTTTTCTTTCAGAAAAAAAATTCAAATATTACAAAAATATTTTTGTATTTATTTTACACCATATGTAGATGCACGTTTAAGAAGCTCAAATCGCAATTTCATCCATACATTTATGTGACTTAATCATGGTGTTATTATAATTGGTTAATTTTTTATGCTTTATAATCAATGGTTAGCCTTGCATCGTTCATTTTTTATTATTTCCTTCATGCAAGAATCATTATATCGCCTTGATTGCAAACATGCACAAACTTTTGAATATTGCAGTTGTTTGTCATATATTGAATAACATGTTTTAATCTCAGTCTCATGTAATAACGAAACAAATATACTAGGAACTGATTGTGCTTATAAAAAAACCATTACCTAGATTTTCTTTTACTGGAAAAATAATTGATGAATGTTTAAGCAATGGAAAGGGTCTACTAAAGAAGCGTAATACCCCGTACTTTTAAAGGTCTTTAAATTACACTGTGGATGTAATTTGGTAATTTGAGGAATTATTATGAATAGTAATTTTGGGATTAATAAGTGAAATTAAATAAATTCAATATTATAAAGTGAATAGTAAATATTAGTTTTCGAGTGACAGATTAATATTTACGTGGATTATACTTCGAGACTAAGTATATGAGTAGATTACTTTTATTACATGTCGCAGTTGGGTAAAGCGACAAAGGAAAATATTTTAAATTGGAAAACACGCGTATTGAACGTGTTGGGTCAAAATACTGAATTTTAGTTAAGTGACTCCGATGGAGATTTCGACTGCATCATTGGGTTCGAAATGGCCGAGATAGTCAAAATAGAGTACGAGAGAGTCGTTGTTGATACCAAATTTAGTCTGATGATATGGATCAATAAAATGAAGACACGTGGCAGTCTACGTGGCAACAACAAACACTTCCGAGGAACTCACACGCTCCGAGGAACACTGTTTCCCCGAGGAACTCATACGCTCCGAGGAATGAGAACTCTCCGAGGAACTCTTGAGCATCGAAAAGCTTAGGCGGTTCGAGCAACTCAGGCGGTCCGAGCTGCACCTCGAACAAAACATTAATAGCGGGATAACCAACAGTTTGACTGTTCATTAAATGCTTATCATTCAAACGCATACGCTTAAGGAGCATTGAATGTATCACCCTTTCATATGTACATCATTTAATGTATTATCCTTTCACATTACAGCCCCAGGGCTATAAATACATTTTACAATCCTCATTGTAAAGGGAGCGGAATTTCTTGAGATAACTTCTAATCGAGAATTCCCATACAATCAGCAATACCATAACAGTGGACGTAGGCCATTCTTATAAGGCTGAACCACTTTAAAAATTCTTTGTCTAATTTATTTATCTGTGATTGAATAATTAGATATGATCTAGTTTTTTACATCCACAGATTGGCGCCGTTTGTGGGAAACGACTGGTAATATCGTTTTTCATCAAAAACAATCTGTCACAAATGGCTGACGTTCCAGAATCTAGCAATCGAAATGCTGGAAGACCTACAAATCCATCTGCTCCGCCAAATATTCAAGATCTG
Source organism: Sambucus nigra (assembly GCA_949130495.1). Classification (NCBI taxonomy): domain Eukaryota; kingdom Viridiplantae; phylum Streptophyta; class Magnoliopsida; order Dipsacales; family Adoxaceae; genus Sambucus; species Sambucus nigra. The sequence continues at coordinate 139,860,188 of OX422221.1, read as the reverse complement.
GCTGGAATAATTACAAATCTGGCTCAAGGCCAGACCGTCATGTAAGAAACTATGCATCAACTCATACAAACCCTCCATGGCGGTGCACCAACCCATTCAAGACCACGAAGTATTCAAAGAAATACCAGTGCATCTTTTTCGCGTGCTAGACATACCAATTCATATCGTAATGAGGAGTCTGAAGATTTTTCTTATCAACCTGGACGAACTTCGTCAGTGCGAGCCACAGATACTGAACAACGTACCACTCTCTCCCCAAAAAGGACTAGTGAGCTAGAAAGATTAAGCAGAGTATCACCTTTCGATCGATTAGGTCCTAGGAGGAGCAAAAGTCCTCCTAGAGCCCCATCGAGGAGTTTTCAACGACCATCAGATTTAAGGAAAGGATATGCCCAGTCGCGACCAGCTGCTCGTCAAGATGGATCTCAGGAAGCCACCTCAACGCGATCAGCTGCTCGAACCAATAGGCCCGAGGAAGGAAATGATGCATGGAAAGGCTCTATTGAAAGGCTGGAGGATAGATTGGGGGGAATGGTTAAAGCTAAGAACCCTCTACAACGAACCTTTTTTCGAGGAACACCTTTTGTCCAGGCCATTGTAGATTTTCCAACACCATCAAAGTTCAAGGCCCCTGTTGTGACACCAAAATATGATGAAAAGACAGACCCTGTCCTTCTTATAGAACAATACCAAGCTGCATCTGATATCTATGCTATTCCACATGAGATAAGATGCAGAGCATTCTCGGGAACTCTTACCGGATCTGCTCAAATATGGTATAATAATCTTCCTCGGGGTAAGATTTCAACTTTTCTTCAACTGACCGAGTTATTTATTGGGAATTTCTATTTTGGGGTAAAGCCAGTTAAACGAGTAGCACATTTGTTAAGTGTTAGACAAAAAGCTGGTGAGAGCACCAGAGATTATATAACTCATTTTAATAACGAGAAACTTGAAGTCATTGATTATGAGGAGAAGACAACGATTACTGCTTTGATGAGTGGACTACTGCCCAACAAGTTGTACTACACTTTGACCAAAGATCCACCTAGAACCATGTCAGAACTGATGGGAAAAGCGTCCAAGATTATGAATGCCAAGGAGGCTATAGCTGCGAAGAAGAATATGGATGCCAAAGAAACCAAGGTGGAAGGCGATAAAGCTAAGAAGAAAGAGCATAAGAACAATGGTAATGACAAACATTCAAAAATAGGTATGTATGGGACGTGATGAAGAAATATGATAATTATACTCCTTTGAATAAGGATATCAACCATGTTCTAGAGGAAATAAAAAACAACGAGGAACTAAACTGGCCAGAGAAAATGAAGGCAGACCCTGACAAGAGGAATAAGGCGAAGTATTATGAGTTTCAAAAAGATCATGGCCATACGACCAAAAAATGCATAGCTCTTCAGAATGAGATTGAAACACTCATCAGATGAGGAAAACTGTCAAACTATGTTGATCATGGAAGTGAAAGAAGGAACAACGATCGAACAAGAGAGAGGTCTAGATCTCCTCGTCGAGCAGAGGAGAACAAGAAAAGAAACTATGAAGTTGATCCAGAAGACGACCCCGATCTTCCCAAGAGACCAAGGCAACCAGAACGAGAGGTATTTTCAATACTCTTTGGGTCATTTGACTGTAATGTTATAACAAGTGGAGATGCCGGAGGAGGAGACCTTACTGCCGAGAGAAAAGATTACCTCTGTGAGGCTCAAGCTTGCTCGTACATTCAACGAATAAATCTAGCTGAGGAGGATCTCTCGAGAAAGGTGAACAAAGAAAAATTGGTCATTGGTTTCTCAAAGAATGACCTTGCAGGTGTTCTGTATCCTCATGATGACCCATTGGTGATCAAGATGAGAATGAAGGAGGTTATAATTTCAAGAGTACATATCGACAATGGTAGCTCGGCAGACATCATGTTCTACTTGTGCTTCGAAAGTTTAAATCTAAAACTATCTCAACTGGAGCCTTATCATAGACCCCTCCTCGGTTTTGCTGGTGAGAAAGTTTCTCCACTTGGGACAATCAAGTTGTATATATTCATTGGTACGTGGCCTTCTTGTCGAACAGAAAGAATACACTTCTTCGTGATGGATAAGAATGTCCAGTCATCATACAATATCATCATGGGAACAGTAGGGTTAAAGAAGTTTGAGGATGTACCATCTACAGTGCATCAATGCCTAAAGTTTCCAACAAATTTTGGAGTAGGAGTTGTGAAAGGTGACCAGAAAGTAGCTCGAAAATGCTATTATTCATCCGTCGAGCAAGAGGAACTGGAGGAATCAAGGAAAATGACTACTACCTATCAAGTGGATGAAGGTACAGAAACTGAAACATTGGATCCTAAAGATGAGTCACAACTCGTGAAGGGTCAAGTGGTGGAAGCTACTCAAAACATCATTTTGGATGACGAGTAACCTGAACAAACTACTCAAATACGTTCGTCGTTGGAAACCTCACTAAAACAGGAATTGATAGCTTTCCTTAGAAGCAGAAAGAAAACTTTTGCTTGGAGTCATGAGGATATGCCAGGAATAGATCAAAATTTCTTATGTCACGAACTCAATGTGAATAAGGAGATCAAGCCAGTAAAGCAGAGAAGAAGAGTGTTCATCCCTGAGAAGAATCAAGCTATACAACAGGAAGTCGAGAAACTTCAGAAAGCTTGCTTCATTGAAGATGTTAAATACCCAAACTAGTTAGCCAATGTGGTGATGGTAAAGAAGAAGAATAACAAATGGAGAATGTGTGTAGACTTAACCGACCTCAACAAAGCATGCCCAAAGGATCACTTTCCACTGCCTCGAATTGATCAACTAGTCGATGCTACCTCGGGACACGAGCTACTGAGTTTCATGGACACTTATTCTGGCTACAATCAGATTAAAATGAAACCTGAAGACAGGGAGAGTACTTCTTTCATTACCCCTATGGGAACTTATTGTTATAATGTTATGCCTTTTGGTTTGAAAAATACAGGTGCGACATATCAGAGGCTGATGAACAAAGCCTTTGCTGAACAAATCAGTTGCAATATGGAAGTCTATGTTGACGATATGCTAACAAAGAGCAAGAAAGCTATCGATCATCTAGTTGACTTAAGTCAGACTTTTGATCAACTGGATAAATATCAAATGAAGATGAACCTGACGAAGTGTATATTTGGAGTACGAGAAGGCATGTTTCTCGGGTACATTGTCAATCAACGAGGCATTGAGGCAAATCCAGAAAAGATCAAAGCTCTATTAGGGCTACGATCTCCAATGACGAAGAAGGAAGTACAGAGTCTCACAGGACGAGTAGCAGCACTCAACAGATTTGTATCACGAGCAACTGATCAATGTCTCCCATTCTTGAAGACACTCCGAAAGACTTTCGAGTGGAATGATGAATGTGAGAAGGCTTTTCAAGACTTGAAGAAATACTTGGGAGCACTTCCATTGTTATCCAAGCCAATAATGGGAGAAAAATTGTACTTATATCTAACAGTATCGGAGAATGCAGTCAGCTCGGCGTTGATAAGAGTGGAGAATGGAGTACAAAAACCAATCTACTACACAAGTAAGGCCTTCCGAGGAGCATAGATCAGATATCCAAGGCTGGAAAAGTTAGCACTGATTGAGGCGAGTAGGAGAATGAGGCCATACTTCCATGCTCATACTATAGTCGTATATACTGATATGCCATTGAGTCAAGCCCTTCATAAACCATAAAAATCAGGGATATTGATGTACTGGGCAATAGATCTTGGTGAATATGATATAGTTTATGAACCCAGATCATCCCTAAAAGGGCAGGCTGTAGCAGACTTCATAGCAGAGTTCACCTATCCTGATACCCCCGAGGAGAAAAAGTTGCTCGCTGATCAACCTGTGGATGTTACAGGACCATCAACCATAAGATCAGACCAACTCCGGTTGGTAAAAGGGCAAGTGGATGTTACAGGATCATCAAATTCGAGCTCAGACCAACTCCGATTGGTAAAAGGGCAAGAAAAGATGGTCGACGAAGAGTGAGAAATATCAGGGGAAGATGAAAGGAAGCAACAAATATTTCACCGAGGAACTCTGTCAGATCAGAAGTTTGAAGACGAGTTACCCATATGGAGGCTATATGTGGATGGCTCATCTTGCACAACAGGCAGTGGGGCAGGGATAGTTTTGAAAACTCCGGACGAGGTCGACATAGAGTACGCCCTACATTTCCAATTCAAAGCTTCCAATAATGAGGCTGAGTATGAGGCCATGATTGAAGGTCTTAATTTGGCAAAAATTAAGGAGGCGCAGCAGATTATTATCTTAAGTAATTGTCAATTAATTGTAAATCAAATGTCAAGAATATATGCAGCCAAAGGAGAATTAATAATCAAATACCATGCAAAGGTGATGGAGTTGGTATCAGAATTTGCTGCAATTCAGCTGGTCAGAATACCAAGAATGGAGAATGTAAGAGCAGATGCCTTAGCTCGATTAGCATCAGCTACTCGTACCGAGCTACGAAGAACAATCCCAATTGAAATTTTAGTTGGTCAGAGTATAGATGAAGATTTGGCGATGAACTTTATCACCCTTGATTTAGGACCATCTTGGATGGATCCCATCAGGGCATATATTGAGGAGGGGGAATTACCAATTGATAAGCTCGCAGCCAAGAAATTGAAGTTTAAAGCTGCTCGATATTTATTAACTAACGGTATTTTATATAGAAGAGGAATTATGGCAAGTTTGCAAAGATGTGTACATCCCTCCGAGGTGAAAGAATTGATTGAAGAGATCCATGAAGGGTCCTGTGGAGCCCATGTAGAAGGTCGGACGCTTTTTCAAAGGATGATGACGCAGGGATACTATTGGCCGACGATGAGGGCTGATTGTGTAGCCTATGCCAAGAAATGTGACAAGTTCCAGCACCTTTCCTCCATCTGAAGAACTCCACAGGCATTATTTACACCCATCACTTCCTCTTCGCCATTTTCCATGTGGGGAATAGATTTGGTTGTACCACTGCCAACGACGAGAGGAAGGTTCAAATACCTCGTCGTCGCGGTGGATTATTTTACTAAGTGGGTGGAAGCTGAGCCTCTTATTGATATGACGTATGAGAAGGTGTACCAATTTATTTGGAAGAGCATCATTTGTCGATATGGTCTTCCTCACGCTTTCATCACAGACCATGGAACACAATTCGATAATGAGGAGTTCGCTGACTATTGTCATCAATCAAATGTGTTGAAGATCCACTCAGCACCAGGCCATCCTCAAATCAATGGACAAACTGAAGTGATAAACAAAACACTACTGAATGGTTTGAAGAAAAGGCTGGACGATGCGAAAGCAAATTGGATCCACGAGTAACAGTCAGTACTGTGGGCTTACCGAACTACTCCCCGAGTAGCAATTGGAGAATCTCTATATATGCTAGCGTTTGGAATTGAAGCTGTTATACCTGCCGAGTTGGGCCTCCCAACACACAAAGTACTGAATTTCAATTCCCCTGTCAGCGACTTAATGAGAAGATTGGATTTAGATATGCTCGAGGAAGTTGGAGAAGAAGTAGCCATAAGAAATACTGCATACCAACAACGAACAACTCTATTCTATAATAAGAGGGTGAAGAAGTACGATCTGAAAGAAGGAGACTATGTGCTAAAGAAAGTAATTCAAAAGCACAACAAACTGGAAGCAAACTGGCATGGGCCATATCGAGTTACAAAATTTGTTCGACCAGGAACTTACCTAATAGCAACTTTAGAAGGGGAGGAGTTCAAGAATGCATGGAACGCAGAGCACCTACGTAAGTATTATCAGTGATGAATAAAATGAAGATATTCTACCAAATTCTTTCTTTTTATTGAAAGTCTTTCGGGGAATACTAGTTCTATACACTACTTGGCAAAGCTCATGCCACTCAAATTTTTTCTCGAAAATGCCAACTAAGGTTGGTCGAGAAACCTATATTCCTCCGGGAAGTAAAGCTACCAATATTCCTCCGAGAAGTAAAGCTACCTGTATTCCTCCGGGAAGTAAAGCTACTTGTATTCCTCTGGGAAGTAAAATCTGTATTCCTAAGGGAAATAAAACTATATGTTTCTCGAGAAATAAAAGTATTCCTAAAAATGCCAACTTATATCGGTTAGGCAGTAAATATATTCTCGAAAATGCCAACTTGAGTTGGTCGGGAGGTAAAATTATTTCAAAAAGACTAACTATGGCTGGTCGGGGATAGAAACCCACCAACTGTAGTTGGTCGACAAGGAAAATTTACCGACCTTGGTTGGTCGGAAACATTTAAGAGAAAAATCTACCAACTATAGCTGGTCGGGAATAAAAACCCACTAACTATAGTTGGTTGACAAGTAAAATTTAAAGTGATCGAGCAACATTTTTTATACTCGTAACTTTTTAATTATTACTAAATTGGTCGAGAAACAAAATATTATTTTTTCCAACTGACTACCCCAAGTTCAAATTACTCGACAATAAGTTGATCAACAAACTACACAATATTGTTATCTTTTTATCATATACACATGCACAAATATAAAGTGTTTTAAAGGACAATAGCAGTTAAAATTGTGAACAAAAATGAAAGTCTTTCATTAAATCCAAAACAAATTACATTGATAATGAGCAGATAGTAATTCCTCAACAGCTTGGTATCATGAGCAGATAGTAATTCCATCCTGGCTAGAAACTAGTAGAGAAAGAAGAAGCAGTAATCAATAAAAGTACCAACTAAGCATGAAGAAGAGACAACATTATGCAAGAAAAAAAGTTCAAGTTTTATTATATCAAGGTTCAGAGTTACATGTTCATGGTTACATTTGACAAAAGAAAAATATAAAGAGAAACCCGAACAACTCTACACCTTTTCCTTGTCTCCCAAAACCTTCTCGGGAGGCTGGGATGAGGAAGTAGGTTGCTCGGAAGGAACAGATAGTAGATGGGGAAGTGCTGGAGGTTGCTCGAAGGAAGTAGCGAACTGCTGAAGTTCCTCGGTAGCAGGCTGGATGCCTGGGGGATGATCTCCCATCACCATAGAAGACTCTTCGGAGGCAGCTTCGTCCTCTTCTTCAGGAGTTGGAGGGGGACTAGGGATGTGTTGCTGAAAGAGTTCGGAATTTTCATCCACTTTCATCTCCTGTAGAGCAACAACCCATCCATCCCTAAAGTACTTGAGGCTGCCATATTCTACTTGAGAGATCATGGCAGCCAACCCCTTGTTCCACCCTTTGTCCCAGCCAGCGCTGAAAGACTTCTTCACAGCCACTTTTCTCTTCAATTTCTCCAAGGAACGCTGCTCGGACAGAAGGTTTTCAGCAATCTTCAATTTATTTTCAACCTCCTCCTTCTGCCGATTTACCTCCTGAAGTTGAGCCAACTCCTCTTCAGTAACCTTAAGCTTATTCTCAAGCTCTCTAACTTCTTGGAGCTTCTCGTCGAGATCTTTATTTCTCCCTTCCAAGTCCTTTATTCTCTTCTCCAACTCCTTGGAGACTTCAACAACCTGAGCTTTTTCCTACTCGGTGGAGGCAAGTTTCTTCTCCCACATTGCCTTGTCAGTAGCATATTTCTGGCGAGAATATTCCAAAGACTTCGTCAAGCCCGCCAGAGCTTCCTCCACCCCGGATGAGGAGCTTGAAGCTTTAATTGCTTCATCCTTCTTCAAAATTATATTGAAGCAGCTCGTCAACTGTAAAAAAGGAAATGAAACCAAGTCAAAAACAGAAATGACAAGGGCAATATGAAAAATTCAAAGTAATAGGACTTACTTAAGAAATATGGCGAGCAGCCAACGAAGTGACCATGTCCCGAGTAAGGTTTTCTTCAGTACCTTGGACCTCGAGAATGATCTAAGACTTTACCGAGCTTATGGCAGAGCTCGAAGGAACAAAAGTTGGAACACCGGTTCCAGTAATTGGGGGCTGAGTGATGGTGTCAGCCAAATTGACCGAGGAGCTCTTATTCAGCTTCCTCGGGGGAACATGGATTGATTCTACCAAGGAGGAGCCCTTGGTCGGTGATATGACAATCACCTTTCCTGGTGCAACAGCCTTGCTCGGGGCCACTGGAGGCTTCTAGGCAACCTTCACAACAACAGTCGAGGAAGGTGCATCAACTTTCTTTGTCCCTTCTGGGACATCAATCTTACTTCTTTTAGCCTCTCCAGCACCAGAGGCAGGCTTCTCAAAGAGGGTGGGAAGTTTTCTCTTCTTCATCCTTTCACTTAAAGGAACATATGACTCAGGCAAAGAGATGGTAGAAGCTGGTACTAGCTCTGCATCGCTTATTACTGGACGAGCAGTAAAAGAGGTAGTGTAGCTCTTGTACTGCAGCAGATATGAGGCTGACCTAATGTGCTCGTCGGCAACACTCTGATGCAGACTCCAGATAAGTTTCAAATGTCTTATATTAACATATGCTTCCTTTGGACACTATCTTTTGCTATCAACTGCAAATAAATAAAAATTAAAATATCAGTAGCACATTTTATCAAACACAAAAGAAGTATGATTTCAAAATAAATAAAATGAAATAAAAATAACCTATCCCATTGCCATAGGGAGGGCATCTAGGACCCTGATAAACTTCATCTCCAGATAAAGGAGCATGTTGCCAATTTTTTATGACAACCCCGTGCTCAAAATAATCCCTATTAGCATTCGGGAGATTGACTACTAAAGCCCTATTTAAAAATCTAGTTTTTAAATAAAAGGTGTTATCACCAACTGCCCATCTATAACAAAACATGATTTCTGGAATTCCTATGCGAGTTCCATGGATTTGATTTAACCTATGAACCCCATTAACTATTCTCCATGTATTTGGGGCTATTCTTGCAGGAACAACGTCAAAGTATTGATAAAATTCCAGACATAAGTGATTGGGTGGAAAAGAAAAATCACACTCAGCAATAAAGAGACTGGGGAACCAATTTCCCTCAGCCAAACGGAAATAATCAGAAGGCTCAAAAAGCTCTTCCAGAACAACCCAGGATGGAATAGAAAAATCAGAACGAAACTCATCAAGAGATTCAACAGGGTAAACCATGATGAATAAAAGAAATGAAGGAGAAGGAAGAAAATCTTACAGAATAAGAGTGGATCTGATGACAACGAACGATGGAAGAGACGAATACACAGGAGAGAAAGAGACGACGAAAAACTCGAAGATACAAATTTGAAAAGGTAGAAGACGATGGGAGTGTCTGTGAAGTTTAAATACTCTGCCTTGGGAAATGGTAAAGTAATGATTACAAAAAGAAACAATTACACTACCGGTGGCTAGATGAACAAAAAGGGCGCGACAATCGAAGCGAGAAGAAATGATTATGCTACCGACGGATAAAAGGAAAAAAAGTACGCAGAGATCGAGGCGGTTATGAAAATTCAAAAAAGCCCGATTCTACGAATTTGGAAAGAGAAATAAATACAAGGGAAACACTCCTAAAAATCAGGAGGACTATTTAAAGCTATCATATTCCGAGAAAGAATGTTCCACACTCCTCAAATTTCGAACTATGAAACATTGGGGGCTTCTGTTGATTCCAAATTTAGTCTGCTAACATGGATCAATAAAATGAAGACACGTGTCAATCTACGTGGCAACAACAAACACTTTCGAGGAACTCACACGCTCCGAGGAACCATACTACAACGTGGAACACTGTTTCCTCGAGGAACTCATATGCTCCGAGGAATGAGAACTCTCCGAGGAACTCTTGAGCACCGAGAAGCTTAGGTGGTTCGAGCAACTCAGGCGGTCTGAGCTGCACCTTGAACAAAGCATTAATAGCGGGATAACCAACAGTTTGGCTGTTTATTAAATTCTTATCATTCAGACGCATACGATTAAGGAGCATTGAATGTATCACCCTTTAATATGTACATCATTTAATGTATTACCCTTTCACATTACAACCCCAGGGCTGTAAATACATTGTACAATCCTCATCGTAAAGGGATCATAATTTCTTGAGAGAACTTGTAATCGATAATTCCCATACAATCAGCAATACCATAACAGTGGACGTAGGCCATTCTTATAAGGCTGAACAACTTTAAAACTTCTTTGTCTTATTTATTTATCTATGATTGAATAATTAGATATGATCTAGTTTCTTACATCAATAGTAGTATTTGGGTTCTGGGCATTTTTGGACTAGTAGGGACTCGTAAATGAGTACACGAGTCATTTAACAATTGAGTATATACCCAATTTTGGATTTAAAGAGGTGGCAAACCTCATTTCCCCTAAATATCAGCCCTAAGAGAGAGAGAGAGAGAGAGAGAGAGAGAGAGAGAGAGAGAGAGAGAGAGAAGAGAGAAAGAAGAGAAGAAAGAAGAAGAAAGAGAAGAGAAGAAAATAAGAGAAATTCACGGGATTCGGCTCGTGGTCGTCGGATTTAATCCATGAGGCAAGTGTTTAACTTGCTTTATGATTTAGTGTGTTTAATTTCTCATATTGTAGTTGGTATAAAACTAAAGATTTTTGGGTTGAAATTTCGTGGATCAAACGGATTTTCGGAAGATAAAAACGGATATAACTCGATTAATACCCAATTTGAGAAACTTGTAATTTATTGAAATTAATTGTTGAATATGGGTTCTAGGATGATTAGAACCCCTTCTATATGTGTATTTACGGTTGTTTGAGGTTGGTTGATGATGATAGAGGAGATAAAAATCTTGGAGGTATTTTAATGGAGGTTTGAATTTTTGGAGAAGAAGGTGAATAGTGACCAGCGTCACTTCCAGACTGTTTCGGATAGGAAGACCGCCGATTCAGCTCTCGGTCAAAACACGAAAGTTGTAGATCTTTTCGATACGGTCGTGTGGGTGCCTAACGCATATTTTTCTAATTTTTTTCCAATTGTTATGATTTTTATAAGATGGCAGTTCCGGGGTGAAATCACCAACTCGGAAATTGGAAAAAAAATAAAGGCTAGAATTCTTTGGGGATAAATATTTGGGGTTCCTAAAAATAGTGTGGGGACTTCTAAATATTTTTTTTAGTAAGGTACGTATCTTGGGTTAGATGAAAGTAAACCCTAAGATTTACCCAAATAGGGGTGTTTGGGAGGAGTAACATTCGGGGTGATGTTTCGGTTAGCCAAATTTTATATAAGTAACTGTGCACGTAGAAAACACTCTTATATGCCAATTTTGGTTGAGTAAAATCCTATGAGGTGACTAGGATGAAATTTAGGATACGAACTAAAGAGAATTGAGCAGTCATCCGATACGTCTATTTATGACAATTATTATAGGTGAGAGGAATGCATATCGTTATTTATGGGATGAATAAATATATTGGTGTTGTTGGTATTGTCATCGTGCGGTGAAAAAATCTCGAAAATAATGTAGTGAGGATTAGTTAAAATTGATAAATGCGTAGGATATTCGAGAGATAAATATACTAAGTAGGAAATTTATTATACGGATTGTGCATATGCCTGAATGTTATTATATACGTGGGTTAAATAATTACCTATGGGGAATTATGTATAGGTGAGAGAAATACCTATAATTATAATATGGTTGCATGAATACCAAATTGATGATATATTTATATAGGTGGAATGTGTACTTATATGATTGTTTATTATGTGTATGACATACCTACCATACTTGTTATCACGGGAGGTTGGCGTTCGTGTGAGAACAATCTTATCCTGTGTTGCCTTCGGGGGGTTTTACATTTGGTACCTCAAGAACATAGGACTGTGAGGGTCTTATTTGTGAGTCGAAAAGTCTGCTGACTATGGGATCGTAGGTATGTGCGTGACCCATGGGTATGTGAACTATGTTCGCCTCTAATATGTGTGATTTGTATTGATACGGTTCCTGAGTGATGCGGAACGCGTGATCCTTATGTGTGTGATGTACAGGGATTTGATAGCATAGTATGAGTGCACCGCAGCTGAGCCTAGGGGTGCCATATATGTATATATATATGTATTGTGATTAACATATATGTGCATTTGAGATAATCCATGGATGCTTAGTAAATGAGGATGACTAAGCCACTTATATTATAGTTCGGTGGATGATTAATATACTTGTTGCATATAGTATATTCTATATATATATATATATGAGATGAGATATCATATAACCTAACCTTGTCTAAAGTGAAAAGAATGAATAAAGTGTGATATTACTTCCGGTAAATGAATATCCAGAGTTATATGAATATGAATCTTATGTTCTAATGAGAACTATTAATAAATACGGAATGGTATAAATATCGTATGTACTGAAGGCCTAATGGATCCCGATGATCAACATTGTCACGTAGTAGTGTATCGGGGGGTTCCTTGTTTGGATTTCGCTTTGCAAGACACCCCACGCACGAACGTAACGTAATGTTGGGAATGGGGAGAAGTTTAATCCTTAGTACTCGCATTGATGAGGATTATTAGAAGATGGGTAATTACATTAGTTAGGCAGGGTAGCTTAACTAGGTTGTTTAAAAATGTATGTGATAGTTGTGCACTATTAGAAGAGGGGTGAGGTGTATCTCATGTGAGAGCGATACCAGTTTAAATATGAGAAATAACATATTTTTAAAATATAGATTTTAAGCACTTGCTAAAATGTTTTCAAAACTTGGGCTCTGACCCGTTTCTCTATTTTCCCCTCTTTCTATATCTATATACATATAGGTATCCAGACACAGGAATGCCTGGATGATGATTCTTTCGAGTCAGACATTTGCTGCAGCAGCTGTGGATACAAGCAGGTTTATATTAGACGCTTCTATCATTGAGATCTAGATAGGAGGTATTGTAGAAACATTCGGGCTTATGATCCAACTGTACTCATTTATTCTTTTATCGTCTTTTAGTGCGGCATTCGATTTGGTTGTATTATTGTACCGAGTGTTCGGTTATTTTATTTTATTTCATTTCAGTTGCTGCATATAAACTGTTGTAATTATTTTATTTGAATGGTTTGGTTAAAAAGATTAGTTAATTAAAAATTTGACGCCAGCCTAATAGGATATTAGTAATAAAATTATTTTTCGACAGTGATGCTAAGAATGAAACATATGAGACTCCTGTTTTAATTTGATATAGGAGTGATCGCCCGGTATTTTATTAGGCGGGGTGTCACAAGAAGCAGTATTTTTTGCCTCAAAATCCACTATTAAAAAAACATAAAATATATTTGGCACATAGAAACAGAAATGCCAAGGCCAATTTTGATTCATTGATGCATTATTCAAATTGAAGAAAGTAATTCCTTCAAAAATTTGAGAGTTTATGCTTAAAATGTGAGATTTTGAGGGTGTTATAAGTTGAAGATCAATGGGTTTGAACAATAAAATTCCTAGAAAATATTAAATAGTTTGGAATTATTGATTTGAGAAGCATTGACATTCGTGATATTTTGTATGAGTTGAGTCAATTTTACTTTGTTCAACTTTTTAGACACAAAAGGGTGATTTGAGTTCTTTGTTTTGGAGTGTCTCTTTGAATTCATGTAGCATCGCCACATATGCCTATGTTGACTTCCCCGTTCATTAAGTTCACACTCCTTCATTCCATTTCAATGATTCAGATATTTTCATGCTATTCCATGGTATGCTTGTTTGTATTTATATGTATTTTTTTATACTAAAAAAATTCAAAACTTCCAAAAACTGTTTATTGGTTTATTGAAGTTTCATCGCATATGCTTAATTGTTTCTACTTTGTGATGATATTTCAAATGTGTATTCTTGTTAAGATGACTTTTAGGTTTAACTTATAACCTTTTGCCTATTACGAACAAAAAGGGGGAGAATAAATTAAGGAGGAGTTTCGTTTTCTTCAAACTCCACGCATCTCGGTATTTTTTTGCATCATGTGGGTAGGTCTCTTTCTGTATTGATGATATCATGGACTACACGATGAAGATCTTTAGTACAGACAATGTTTCAAGTGTCTCTTCCTTTTCAGGCTTGGGAGGGACATTAGTTGAGTTGTCTTAGGGGTTATTTTTACGATTTTGCATTTTGTACTGGAATAGCCAAAGAGGGAGATTTGTAAGACAAAAAATATACGGTTGCTCACTATGTTTTAGCTTGGCATTGTTCGTTACACCCCACTACTGTGATACCCCATAAAATTTAATAATAGATTCTTCATGTCTATTTCCTAAAATCAATGGATTAAAAAAAATTGGTAAAATTCTTAGCATAATGAAATAAATAAAACTGAACAAGTGCAATATATAGATAATTAACTATTAAGTTGAGCAGTATGAACTCTGATATCATATAAGTGACAATACAAATATGACACTAACGGTATCTCGTAAATAAATTTAACCCTGAATACAAGAACCACGTGTACACAAGCCTACCCAATAAATAAATAAATAGAAATAAGAGAGTGTGCATGTAGACACGACACCTACACCCTATAGTGTCATCAATGGAGTGTAGCTCTAAACCGGATCAAGACTCGGGTTGCACTAATGACCTATAACCTGAAAAATATTAAGGAGAGACGTTAACAATAAGTTCAAGTAGTATAACAATATAATTAACTTTGTACCATAATGTAACTACGCATATTCATTCAGTCTTTTAGTTGTTTTGAAGTTAACCCATCCCGAACAACCCCATATATCATAACCTTTTAGTTACGAGCCCAATGTGTTCTCCATGATTAAGTCTTTTACATCATTATCAAATTGCAAGTACAAAATCATATTTATTCTTATGATCTTCATCATGGTAAAATATCACAAGAAAGTATCTATATAATTATCATTAATATTTACATCATTATCATCATAAGTCAGTACGATCAGAAACACATACCGTACCGTGTATAAGGAAATTATCTAACTCAATATATACTTTACAACTACATAACATAATTTTGGCATAGTCCAAATCCTATACCGTAAGTAAGGCTCTTTATTAACTTATTCTTAGTCTCATAAGGGTAACAATTTCTCATCTTTAATATCATTTTGATTAAACGAATTATTTTCCAACTACCATAAAGAATAAAGTACAACTAGATATCGTATTACATGGATGCCACTACTTACATGTGTACTATCACCATCCCAAAGCTAACCCAGACAATACTACCCACAAGAAATGAAATATCATCCATTATGAATTTTACATAGTATTAGGGTAGTAAATAATTGTCTACATCATTAGACCACATGGATCTATTCTTAATTAATTTATATAAATATATATGTCCTTATATATATACAACATCCAAAGGCATCTAACTCCAGTATCCCGCTCGTGATCGATCGGTAAGTCCGGAGGAGTCCCTCATCCAAATGGGGACACTCGCACAAGTGGGCCAGTTCCTAAGTAGTACACCATTACGGCCCATACTCCCGAAAGTATTAATGGACAGAAACCTCTACACCTACCTCCTTGTAAGTGTCACTGTCACGTAGGACCTAAAATAATGATCCACACAATGCCTCGCCCAATTGTGCTGACGTGTGCTACGGTCGCGAGATGTACACAACTCCAACTGATAAGTCGTCTACGAACATGGGTATGTTCACACCATTAATAAATACATATTTTAAAACACAATATGTATAGGTAATTAACCCTATATTTACTCTTAATAAGTCTCATCAATATCCATATAATATCCTTACCAAATTCAACTCTTAGTTTATTTCACCTCCAAACTATAACTACATCTATCTCTTTCTACATATACAACTCATTACACACACACACACACACACACACACACACACACACACACACACATATATATATATATATATATATATATATATCATCAATTAACCATTAAGTAAATCATATATCCAACACATTTACCTAATTAATGTCCAGAATTCTCCCCACTGAGTCACTCTGCCTAATGAAATAAGAATCACCAATTAGGCTCACTAACACAATCTTCAAATTACTGTTCAAACCTAAGGAAAATGGGGAAGCCGATCGATTTTCAACATATTGGTAGAAATTTCAGCGCTATGCGCTTTTCAGAAGATAATCATAAAATATTCACCGAAACTCCAAAAATTACAAAACTAGCGCCTACGTGTTCTTATTTAGCTAAGACCATTTTTTTCCACAAAAGATAAATTTATAAATATCCTATTCCAAAAATGATTTCAAAGTCTCAAATTCTCTTCAGAATTTTTCAGCATTGCGTGTTGTTTAGAAAATAATCATCAAATATTCATCATAACTCCAAAAGTTACGAAACCACTTCCCACGCGTTCTTAACATAATTTAATTAGGAATATCTTTTTTATAGAAATATATATTCCCAGGTATGCCATATCAAAAACGTCCTCTAAGTGTCTGATTTCATCTAGAAAAATTGTACACAATCTAAACCTCCATTAACGACACCATAATTAACTATCTGCCATTATTGTAGCCATATTTATATTTTCAGGTCCCTAAATAGTCTAAAACTTTATATTTTTGATATATCTTAGTCCTAATACTAATTTTAACTAGTCTAATTTAATTTTAGGTTTTTCCAATACAAGATGTAAACATTAATCCCTAATTATCATTTCAAGAACATACTAAAAATTCTACTTAGGATCCATTCATAATTTAGCCCAAATTCGGTTTGTATCACAAAATTTATAAAGGATTCCTAACCTTCAAACATGAATTACTATCGCCATAATATAAATTTGACACTTTATACTCTAATTCATGAAAATCGCCCTAATTTCATAATAATGTTTAATTAAGATTATTTATTTAACATTAAATTGAGAATCCAATGAATAATAACATCATAATACAATTATAGTCTTGTCCTAAACAAACTTGTCTCAAGAGCTGCTGAATGCACCAGCCATGGCTAACATGTGTAATGGGTGCATAAGTTTGTTGTACTCTGCCTGGATTTGAGTGGGTTGAATCCATATGCCAAGATCACCATTTATTCCTCTTCTCCTCTCCATATCCCCTCCTTGACTTTTGGAATTCCCCTCTTCTCTTAGCATTTTCATCTTGCCTCAAAAACTCCCTTCTAATATGAAACACATGGTTTAACCTAAGCCTTACACCCCTTTTATGATGTTTACCACAAAATTAAACATTGGGCCCATATGGACCCTAACCCAATAAGCCTAAATGTAATCCAAAATAGCCTACAGTCTACCCTAACATTTTAATGTGTAAATGGGCATTATACCCATCCTGAGTGTCCTCTATAAATAATTCAATTAAATATTTACTTTTATTAAATGATTATTAATGTGTCTTAACATAATTTTGATATAAAATTAATTCCGATTACACACACAAATTAGTGACATAATAAGTCAATGCGTATAAATTTAAATCATAAATTTCAAATAATACACCTAAATTAGTGAGATCACCAGTCACTGTAGATAAATAAATAAGTATCAACTTAAATAATAATTTAATTCATTTATGATCAAATTCACTTAAAATTACAAGACATTACATTGTTCTCCCTAATAAAGGAATTTCGTTCTCGAAATTCGCTAACGTATAATGCCAAAATGAAATCCACACTAATAGCAATGGATTATATGCAATCAATCCATACCTATACCCCGCGAGATAAAAGAAAAGGCTCACATATGCCAATAATAGTGTCCCACGACTCGGGCACCCATACACACTATATCACGTGTACATTCACAAATTCATCAAGTATGCGACACATATATACATACCAAACTCAACCACATATATAAGTCATGAATACAAAGTAAAGGTACACTCTAATACCTTACTAACCGCAACTAAACTTTTCTTCGAATTGTCCCCCTAATTCAACTAGTGGTGGAAACAACCCTAAGCACTCTCGACATTGCAATCCTTAGCCCCGTTGACCTTAAATCATATAATAGCTCGATGCCTTATATCTTCACACACATAATGCCTAACGTATTCAACCAACGTCCTAGATCCTAAACGCCACTCAAATCCGAACACTTAATAGAATTTATGCATGGGATGTCTCACAAGTGAAATCCAAACAAGAAACCCTCCCAATACACGATTGCCTAGCTCAGTCGGTTATCGGGATATTTTGGCCCCAGACCAAGCACAAAACAATGCATTAACCACAAAAATCTCAACTTGTGATAATTCAAACAAAGGGATCACCCCTTCTAAAAGTGATACCAAACCCCTTTAATTCAATAGATCCAATAATGCTAAAACATTATGATTTTCTCAAACATACGTTAGGACAACTTTTGTCCATCCTTAAATCTAATAGAGTGCGTAATCACTCCTATGATTTTAAACATATAACCATGAGGGTCATCATAACTTCATGCAATCAAGTCTATCATTAGCCATAAAGTTCCCAAAATAACCAAAAGATTTTATAATAAATCACTATATCCTTAATCTACCAATTATATTAATATTGAATCTAAAATCCCCACATTGTTGCACTTACTCTCGATAAGGTGATACTCACCAAATCATAAGAAACCTATGGGTATAATCCCAGTATTGGTAGTAAAACCCACTATATAGAAATATTCAAACCTCAACTGAATAATCCTTGGTCATACTACATCATTAGATGACTTTATCAAACATTGAAGAACACGTCACATGTCCATATTCTGTGGAAATGATTATTCTCTGTTGAAGATAGGAAAGGAGTTTTCTGAGGCTGATGGTTGGACACTAAGGCAAATGGAGATTGCTATGGAGAGTTGATGGATCTGCAATGCTCTCTTATATCAATAAAGAATGAGGCATAACTGCGGTACATAATAGAATCTAAATCTGTAAGTCAGCTTATGTCATTCTATAATACCTTAGTTGTAATAGTGCCAAAAAAGTGTTTTTTGAAAGGGTTGTTTCCTCATATCTCGTATTGTTATTTGTTTCATTCGATTTGGATTGAATATCTTGAATGTTTATTCTTGCGTAGTTGATCAAGATAAAATTGAATTAAATTAAATTTGGATTATTTGTGAACTAAAATATGTATTTTACGTTTGACCATATAACCGGACCACTCTACATGGTTTTTAAAGGTTCCTCAGTGGAAATTTAAGATTCTCTCTATGGAATTTATTATGGTTCTTCTGAGATCATACAGGGGTCACATTTCGATTTGGGTCATTATCGACGGATTGACGCAAATGGGTAATTTCCTATAGGTTAGAATGGATTACATCGCATATCAGTATGCTTAGTTATTTATGCCAGAGATTGTATGACTTCACGGGGTACCAGTGGATATCATTTCCTCAATTATGGAGAGGGCTTTAGTATGTGATGGGGGTATAGCTGAGTATGAGTATGACCTTTCACCCTCAGTCACACGATCAGAGTTAAGTAAGTAAATCAGATTTTAAAGGATATGCTTCGAATGTGTGTGTGTGTGTGTGTGTGTGTGTGTGTGTGTGTGTGATCTTAAGGGAAGTTAGGATGCACGTTTTTCACTTACAGAGTTTTCATATGACAATAGTCATTAGAAGATAATTTGGATGAAACTGTATGAGGCATTATATGGATGACCATGTCGTTCACCCAATTATTGGGCTGACATCATTTGGGACACCTCGGAGAAAATGACACTCATCTGAGCACGGATGAAGGCGCAGTAAGACCACCAAAAGAGTTATGTGGATAAGCCAAAGCATAAATTAGAGTTTCAAGTGGGTAATCAGGTATTATTGAGGGTCTCCTCGATTAAGAAGTTAATTAGATTCAGATCAAAAGAGAAGTTAGCTCCCTGAGACTTAGGTTCCTTTACATTTCTAGATACGCTGGGCCCAATGGCTTATCAGTTGGACTTATGAGATCATCTTTAGAGGTTACATGATGCTTTTTATGTCTCCATGTTGAGGAAATTTCTAAGGGATGAGGATGCATATCATCATATCAATTTTAATGGGATTGAGCTACACGTGGACGTTAATTATAAAGATAGGTCAAAGTGTATTATTAATCTCAAGAATAAGATTCTGCAATCTAAAGTCATTCTCGTAGTTAGATTTTAGTGGAGGCATCAGAATGATTATGATTCCACTTGGGAGCCAGAGGAATACATGAGGACGAGGCGTCCAAAGTTATTCTAGTGAGATAATATTCGAATTTTGAGTATGAAATTATTTGTTTAAGGAGGAGTAATGTAATACCATGCATTATTATATACTAAAATATATAGTTTGGCTTATGGATATTAATCGACTTATTTTAAAATATTCACGTTATAAATGTTGAGGTTTTGAATTAATATGGATTTTAGAACATTTAAAATGGTGGTTTTTACTTAAAATAGTATATTTTGAGCCCATAGGGTTAGTATGGTCCCATAGGGTTTGTTTTAAGGAAAAAACCAACACTATTTGTAGTAATGACTATTCAGCACTTCGAAGACGCTGCTACAATCCCTCCGGCCCAAATGTCAATCTTTACTAAGGCTTACCCTTCTTTTATTAGGAGGTCGAAATAACATAATATTACTTTCAAAGCTGTTGACATGCATATGGATTTCCAAGCTGGACTTTTTACAAAGGCCAATAATGCCTTGGAAAATTTGGAGGAATTCTCTTTTGTCTATAATCGTGGAGAAGGTACCCCCTAAGGACTGTGGCTTTTACCACCTTTTTCATGAAGAAATCATCCTTGAATCCATGCAAAATCGCATGGAAGATGAAAAGACATTTCAAAAGCTGTAACACTATAGATATTTCTTTCTTAAAATGGGCCGAGATTTTTCTTATTTAGAGGTTCATCAATATCAAATCCTTTCTTTATGGAAAAATTTTGACCAATATGTCACCTATGAAATATACCACTACTGCTCAGTTTGAAAGGGCTGATGTTTTTCATTTTCATCTTTTGTAATTTCTCATTTTGGGGAAATTAGTGGAAGAAAGTGTTTTTTTTGGATGATTGATGTTGGTTTGGTATTAAACGAATAATGTTGTGAATGTTTGTTTTATAACTTTCTTTAGTATTTAATTTCCATTTGAACCGATTTTATTACCTTCATATCTAATTTCATTCTAGCAATTGATGAATAATTGCATCGTAAAAAAAATGGGGATGTCACAATGTACTCACAACAGTTATTCACTTTTTTGTCCCTAAAATGTTAAAATTATAGAGACCTTTTGCATGCATGTCTTTTTATTGGCAGTGGTCTCAAAAAATCTCATAGCACGTGCAGAAGCATCCAAATAATGACTTTTATTTGTCAATTAAGATAAATTAATTCATACGTGGACAATTTTTGTAGTTTTCTTCAAGAAATGCACTTAGTTGTATTGAAACTCTCACCCTTTATTTTTCCATTTGTAGGTCAATAATAGACTGCAAATCTAATCGTAGGGGAGTTTGTATTCGTATAGGCACCAAAATTGCCACTTGCCTCTCCACTTCCCTATAACTCTAATTTTTTTAAGGAACATACTTAAAGAAATGTGTTAACGTTTTCATTGGACTTTTTTCTTGTTAAACAGTTCCCTTTCTTCTATTAAGGCTTATTTTAGAGTGTATTTACCTTTATTACCATTTTTCTTCTCTCCCTAAACACATTCCATCCCTTAAACATAATTACTTTCATCAAGATTTTACCATCAATGGCATCCATCTCTTCAGAGGTCAATGGAGATCTTTTATTCGAAGAAACTATCAATAGGATCATGAACACTATGTTTATTATTGTTGGGAGCATTATTTGTCCTATCAAATCCTCATGTGGAGAATAACTCATCATTATTTGTACTAATTTCACAATGGTGCTTCCATTGTTTGTGTTTCCCTACTGTCCCAGTTTTGGGGACTACAATCTTCTCATTTCAAACTCAACAAAACTCTAAAAAAAACCTCATTAAAGTTTATCGTTAGGTTGATAATTAGTCCAAATGAGTGCATCGGGTGTTGACCTTCAAAGAATTGAATATTGAAAAATTTGACATATTTTATGTTGTTAAACTTAGTTTGAGGGATATTGAATTTGATCCCAAGTGCCATTTATTTTTTGAAATTCAGCATTTAATTGCTTGGAATTCAATTTGGGATGGCATGTCCCACTATTTTGAAAAAATTTCAACTGATTAGCTTCAAGTCTCTGGAAGAGGAAGTACACCCATTTATGTCATCAGATGGGAGTCCATGCAAATTAAAAAGTTAAAACCTTCATTTGGCATGTTCCACCTTCATGCATGCTCATATGAAAAACACTCCAAGTGTAACTGATTAGGAGTATTTTTATTTTGTTTTATTCGCATTATTAAGGCATGTATTTTGTATTAAATCCCACAAGTAATGCTATAATACTCTTTATTGGCTTCTAATCTTTTGAAAGGTACGGAATTATTCTTGCTCCTTATCTTTTGAGCACTCTTTATAAGTGTTGTTCTGAGATGGTTGAGAATCCTTTTAATTCCAAATAAGATGGGCCACTATGGGTCCTTCAAATGTGGCTTCATGCATATTTTTTTAGAAACTATCCATATCAATTATGATTATAACTTTAGCCATTATAGTGTTTACACTACACCAAAAATAGCATTTTGGCACACCCTGATATTAAAAATCTGGCACAGTTTAAAACTGTGCCAGATTTTGGCACGGTTTAAGGACAATTTGGCACACTCTAAAACAGTGCCAAAATTTGGCACTATTTTAAAGTGTGCCAAAATTAAGAACACTTGACTAGAATATAAAATGCCATAAATTTTTTACACACTTTAGTTTCCCTCTTCTCTCTCCTCCCTCGTCTTCTCCCCCTCTCCCCCCTCTCTCTCTCTCTTGACCAAAAACCCTACCCTCTCTCTCCGAGATCAGCTCATCGACAAGGACGCTCTAATCGCCGACCTTCAATCCCAGCGTCACTCCCTCGACTCATCTCTCTCCGGCACCGCTGATAAGCTCGCTCAAGCCGACCGGGAAAAGGTTCATCCCAATCCCCTCCCTCTCTCTCTCACACACTAACAAACATAATATTGGTTGTTGTTTTTTGAGCCCGGGAGAGGTTGTTTAAAGAGAACGAATTGCTCTCCAACACTATAAAGAAGCTCAATCGCGATGTTGCTCAAACGACCTTCAATTCTCATGGCAACCAAAACCTAAGTTGTACCAATTTTCTGTCACACCCTTTAAATCGATTCTAGATGAATTCATACCCAACACTGCAATTTCAAGGTATATATGATTTTTTTTCTTTTATCATATTGCATATTCTTTCGATATATTGCATTTTCTATATAGGTTTGATTAATTTTGGTGTTCTGATTCTGCATTTCCTATCGATTGCGTCTGGTCGTTTGTTCCCTCTGTTTGTTTTGAATGTATTTCTTGAAGCACCTTTGGAAAACTTAATTTGGATTTTAGAAAGTGTTGTGAGTTTCTGCAATATAGCTACGTGACAATATGTAGCATGGAGGAATAGCGAGGGATTAAAACATTCTCAAACTTTTCCATTATATTTTAATGAAAGTGATGAGGTTTGTTTGAAGCATTGTTATTTGAGTTACATTTAGGATTTCTTATGGTTTAGTAGTAAGCATATATGTTTGAAATGTTTAGAATTATAACATTTGCAAATATGCCATCAGTTATACATTTATTTCGTACCATATGTGCTGCTTTTCAGAATGTCACCTCATTTTTTCATTTTAAAACTCTATCGTCCAACTCACTTGATAAAGAGTTACTTCATATTTTACCCACCTCCACTGGGACTGTACATGATGCTACTTAAATTTTACTAGTTTTTGTTACAAAAATAATGTGCACAAATTCTGAACATACAGAAATTCAAAATGCACAAGAAAATTCAATCAACTTATTTGTAATCTGCTAAACATTTAAACTTGTCGCAACTCTCCAAAAAAACATTCCTCCTCTCATTTAAACTTGTCGCAACTCTCCAAAAAATTTTGACACATCTTTGTTTTGACATTCCTCCTCTCATTCTTCGAAGTCGCACGTGGCCGACGATCACATCGGCGTCCCCATCGCCATCGCCGGTCTCACCGCCGACGGCCGCACCCCCTCCCAGTCGGCCGACTCGTTGTTCAGAGTGGTGATTCATAGAGCACTCGGCTGCTGAGTTGATGGTGAGTTTTGATTTAGGGTTTTCGTTTAGTTGGTTTTGAATTTTTGTTGTGGTGTTTAGACCATATATGTTTATTACTCTCTCAGTCCCAAATTAAGAGTCAGACCACTATTCTCTTTTGGTTCGTACTCCACTTTTCTTTTTTGGACATAATTAACGTACCAAATTTCATCATAGTGAACGAATGTTGACCTTGGCAATTGATTTAGAGTATCTTTAATCTATGCGTAAAAAGGATAAGGACTCTTAATTTGGGACGGAGGCAGTACTTAGGGTGTGTTTGGGAAACCCAATACCGTGCTTTGGAATTGGAATCGGAATTGGTAAATATTTAAACTTGGACTGAATATTTTTCATCCATGGCATGGAATTTAAATTATGATCATGGTTGATTTTTGTGGATTCTTGTGTGTAGGATGATAAAGCTTCTTTGCTTAACTTGTCTTGTTTTGGACGGTACGAGGTGTTAGTGTCTATTTGTATATAATCATTTCAGTTTAACTACTAGAGTACATGTATTCTTATACTTGAGTATCATTGTCCATATGTGTTTTTGCAGCCATAGGGAATGGCTAGATTTAATTACCTGATTCAGTATGCCCTTTCAATTGTAAGTAATTAATTCTATGAATATCATTAATTTATTTAGGTTTGATTATACATTTACCCCTCATCTTTTTATCTACTTTAGATTGAAGCTGAAAGTGTTAAAATGTATGTAGCAATTACCGACGGAACTCTCAATTGGTTGACAAGGTAACATTTGATTTTATCTATTTGACATAATAAAAAATGTCTCATTCATATCATCTTATAAAAATAGCATTCACGTTGTGTTCTGTAACAGTTTTTTGAGATGCAATGCCATGATGTCAATAGAGCAATTGAAATTTATAAGAAATCAGGAGATCAGGTATATATATCATATGTGTGTTATTTGTGTCTTGTTAGAGCATTCATAATGGTTTTCCAAATAGAAGGAGCCGGATATCTTAAATGTGTCATATCCCTGTCGCAGCAACACAATGGTGGAGGATAGGATAGATAATAAATGACCCCAGAATACACACAATTGTCCTGATATTAAGATGTTCAAGCAGATGACTGTTAACCATCCCAGGTTGGATAGTTTAAACTAGTGACAGTCAACCGTCCCAAATTTTATCCACTACTCACCCATCCCACTTTGTTGTTTTACTCACCAAGTTAACCGTCCCAACTTTTAATACTGCAGATGATTATTACTTGTTCATGCGATAATCCAGTACCTAATCCCCCTAAACGGAAAAAAAATCTTGTCATTGATATCCACTTTTGAGTTCCCCTCCTACCCCTCCCCCCCCCCCCCCCGGTATAACAATCTATGGTGCCTCTCTTATACTGAATTGTTTGCATAAGGCTTGTATAACCTGTTAAGATGTTATATTATCCTCTATTTAAAAGCATACTACTGCTGAACATTATGGATTTGCATGGAGTATCAATGACATGAAAGTTGTATCCTTGTTTTGTTACAAGTAATGATATTTGCCAACTCCTTATCTCATTCAAAGAAGGCATTTATAAATTTATAAATGAAGACGCAACATGTATAATTTTCTGGTCGTAACTACATATTTACTTTATCTTTATTGTATTTTCCTTGTCAGCGGAAGATTTTAGAATTTGTAGACATTGTTGGACCAAATGGGATACTTTCGAGAAGTTATGACGCAAAGAGTTCATCGGGTGGCTATCAAAATACAGATGAAATCTGGTTAGTCTCAAAAGATCTTTCAATGTTGCAGCATTAAATAAAAAAATAACCTGAAATAGCGGTGACAAGTAGCCAAACGTAAATTTGCAAAAATCACACTTAAACTTAAAAACGAGCCGTTAAAGGGTGAAAACCCAAACCAGTCCCCAAACGGCCCCGTAGGAAGCACCAACACCTCGCACGGGACCAATGCAACTTGTAGGAACTAATCGCATAGTCCCGTGTCTACCGATTTGAGAGTATGATGACAATTTGCAAAAATCACACTTAGACTTAAAAACTAGCCGTTAACGGGTAAAAACCCAAACCAGCCCCCAAACGACCCTATAGGAGGCTCAAACACCTCGCACGGGACCAATGCAACTTGTAGGAACTGACCGCGTAGTCCCGGGTCTCCCGATTTGAGAGTATGATGATAATTTGCAAAAATCAAACTTAGTCTTAAAAACAAGCCGTTAAAGGGTGAAAATCCAAACCATTCCCCAAACGACCCCATAGGAGGCACGGATACCTCGCACGGGATCAATGCAACTCGTAGGAACTGACCGCTTAGTCCCGAATCTCTCGGTTTGAGAGTATGACGATAATTTAAAAAAATCACACTTAGACTTAAAAACAAGCCGTTAAAGGGTGAAAACCCAAACCAGCTCCCAAACGATCCCGTAGGAGGCACGAACACTTTACACGGGACCAATGAAACTTGTAGGAACTGACCGCGTAGTCCCGGATCTCCCGATTTGAGAGTATGACGATAATTTGCGAAAATCACACTTAGACTTAAGAATAAGCCAATAAAGGGTGAAAACCCAAACCAGTCCCCAAACGACCCCGTAGGAGGCACGGACAACTCGCACGGGACCAATGCTACCTGTAGGAACTGGCCTCATAGTCCCGAGTCTCCCGGTTGGAGAGTATGACGATAATTTGCAAAAATAACACTTAGACTTAAAAACAAGCCGTTAAAGGGTGAAAACCCAAACCAGTTCCAAAACGACCCCGTAGGAGACACAAACACCTCGCACGGGACAAATGCAACTTGTAGGAACTGAACGCGTAGTCTCGGGTCTCTCGGTTTGAGAGTATGAAGATAATTTGCAAAAATCACACTTAGACTTAAAAATAAATCGTTAAAGGGTGAAAACCCAAACCAGCCCCCAAACGACCCCATAGGAGGCATGAAGACCTCACACGGGACCAATGCAACTTGTAGAAACTGACCGCGTAGTCCCGAATCTCTCGGTTTGAGAGTATGACGATAATTTATAAAAATCACACTTAGACTTAAAAACAAGCCGTTAAAGGGTGAAAACCCAAACTAGCCCCCAAACGATCCCGTAGGAGGCACGAACACCTCCCACGGGACCAATGCAACTTGTAGGAACTGACCGCATAGTCTCGGGTGTCCCGGTGTGAAAGTATGACGATAATTTGCAAAAATCACACTTAAACTTAAAAACAAGCCGTTAAAGGGTGAAAACCCAAACCAGACCCCAAACGGCCCTGTAGGAGGCACGAACACCTCGCACGGGACCAATGGAACTTGTAGGAAATGACCGCGTAGTCCCGGATCTCCCGATTTAAGAGTACGATGATAATTTGCAAAAATTACACTTAGACTTAAAAACTAGCCGTTAAGGGCTGAAAACACAAACTAGTCCCCAAACGACCCCGTAGGAGGCACGAACACCTCGCACGGGACCAATACAACTTCTAGGAACTGACCGCGCAGTCCCGGGTCTCCCGGTTTAAGAGTATAACGGTAATTTGCAAAGAACACACTTAGACTTAAAAATAAGCTGTTAAAGGGTAAAACCCAAACCATCCCCAAACGACCTCGTAGGAGGCACGGACACCTCGCACGGGACCAATGCAACTTGTAGGAACTGATCGCGTATTCCGGGGTCTCCCGGTTTGAGAGTATGACGATAATTTGCAAAAATCACACTTAGACTTAAAAACAAGTTGTTAAAGGGTGAAAACCTAAACCAGTCACCAAACGACCCCGTAGGAGGCACGAACACCTCGCACGGGACCAATGTATATTGTAGGAACTGACCGCGTAGTCCCGGATCTCCCGGTTTGAGAGTATGACGATAATTTGAAAAATTCACACTTAGACTTAAAGACTAGCCGTTAAAGGGTGAAAACCCAAACCAGTCCCCAAACGGCCCCGTAGGAGGCACGAAAAACTCGCACGGGACCGATGTATCTTGTAGGAACTGACCACGTAGTCCCGAATCTCCCGGTTTGAGAGTATGACAATGATTTGCAAAAATCACACTTAGACTTAAAAATAAGCCGTTAAAGGGTGAAAACCCAAACCAGTCCCCAAACAACCCAGTAGGAGGCACGGACACCTCGTACGGGACCAATGTTACCTATAGGAACTGGCTGCATAGTCCCGGGTCTCCCGGTTTGAGAGTATGATGATAATTTGCTAAAATAACACTTAGACTTAAAACCAAGTCGTTAAAGGGTGAAAACCCAAACCAGTTCCAAAACGACCCCGTAGGAGGCACGAACACCTCGTACGGGACCAATGCAACAGGTAGGAAATGAACGCGTAGTCTCGGGTATCCCCGTTTGAGAGTATGAAGATAATTTGCAAAAATCACCCTTAGACTTAAAAACAAGTCGTTAAACGGTGAAAACCCAAACCAGCCCCCAAACGACCCCATAGGAGGCACGAAGACCTCGCACGGGACCAATGCAACTTGTAGAAACTGATCGCGTAGTTCCGAATCTCTCGCTTTGAGAGTGTGACGATAATTTATAAAAATGACACTTAGACATAAAAACAAGCCGTTAAAGGGTGAAAAACCAAACCAGCCCCCAAACGATCCCGTAGGAGGCACGAACACCTCGTACGGGACCAATGCAACTTGTAGGAACGGACCGCATAGTCTCGGGTGTCCCGGTGTGAGAGTATGATGATAATTTGCAAAAATCACACTTAAACTTAAAAACAAGCCGTTAAAGGGTGAAAACCCAAACTAGCCCCCAAACGGCCCCGTAGGAGGCACGAACACCTCGCACGGGACCAATGTAATTGTAGGAACTGACCGCGTAGTCCCGGGTCTCCCAATTTAAGAGTACGATGATAATTTGCAAAAATTACACTTAGACTTAAAAACTAGCCGTTAAGGGGTGAAAACACAAACCAGTCCCCAAACGACCCCGTAGGAGGCACGAACACCTCGCACGGGACCAATACAACTTATAGGAACTGACCGCGCAGTCCCGGGTCTCCCGGTTTGAGAGTATAACGATAATTTTCAAAAAACACACTTAGACTTAAAAATAAGCCGTTAAAGGGTAAAACCCAAACCAGCCCCAAACGACCTCGTAGGAGGCACGAACACCTCGCACGGGACCAATGCAACTTGTAGGAACTAATCGCGTATTCCGGGGTCTCCCGGTTTGAGAGTATGACGATAATTTGCAAAAATCACACTTAGACTTAAAAACAAGTTGTTAAAGGGTGAAAACCCAAACCAGTCCCCAAACGACCCCGTAGGAGGCACGAACACCTCGCACGGGACTAATGTATACTGTAGGAACTGACCGCGTAGTCCCGGATCTCCCGATTTGAGAGTATGACGATAATTTGAAAAAATCACACTTAGACTTAAAAACTAGTCGTTAAAGGGTGAAAACCCAAACCAGTCCCCAAACGGCCCCGTAGGAGGCACGAAAAACTCGCACGGGACTGATGTATCTTGTAGGAACTGACCGTGTAGTCCCGAATCTCCCTGTTTGAGAGTATGACGACAATTTGAGAAAATTACACTTAGACTTAAAAATAAGCCATTAAAGGGTGAAAACCCAAACCAGTCCCCAAACGACCCCGGAGGAGGCACGGACACCTCGCACGGGACCAATGCTACCTGTAGGAACTGGCCTCATAGTCTCGAGTCTCCCGGTTGGAGAGTATGACGATAATTTGCAAAAATAACACTTAGACTTATAAACAAGCCGTTAAAGGGTGAAAACCCAAACCAGTTCCAAAACGACCCCGTAGGAGACACGAACACCTCGCACGGGACAAATGCAACTTGTAGGAACTGAACGCGTAGTCTCGGGTCTCTCGGTTTGGGAGTATGAAGATAATTTTCAAAAATCACACTTAGACTTAAAAACAAGTCGTTAAAGGGTGAAAACCCAAACCAGCCCCCAAACGACCCCATAGGAGGCACGAAGACCTCGCACGGGACCAATGCAACTTGTAGAAACTGACCGCGTAGTCCCGAATCTCTCGGTTTGAGAGTATGACGATAATTTATAAAAATCACACTTAGACTTAAAAGCAAGCCGTTAAAGGGTGAAAACCCAAACCAGGCCCCAAACGATCCCGTAGGAGGCACGAACACCTCGCACGGGACCAATGGAACTTGTAGGAACTGACCACGTAGTCCCGGATCTCCCGATTTAAGAGTACGATGATAATTTGCAAACATTACACTTAGACTTAAAAACTAGCCGTTAAGGGGTTAAAACACAAACCAGTCCCCAAACGACCCCGTAGGAGGCACGAACACCTCGCACGGGACCAATACAACTTATAGGAACTGACCGTGCAGTCCCAGGTCTCCCGGTTTAAGAGTATAACGATAATTTGCAAAAAACACACTTAGACTTAAAAATAAGCCGTTAAAGGGTAAAACCCAAACCAGCCCCAAACGACCTCGTAGGAGGCACGAACACCTCGCACGGGACCAATGCAACTTGTAGAAACTGATCGCGTATTCCGGGGTCTCCCTGTTTGAGAGTATGATGATAATTTGCAAAAATCACACTTAGACTTAAAAACAAGTTGTTAAAGGGTGAAAACCCAAACCAGTCCCCAAACGACCCCGTAGGAGGCACGAACACCTCGCACGGGACCAATGTATATTGTAGGAACTGACCGCGTAGTCCCGGATCTCTCGGTTTGAGAGTATGACGATAATTTGAAAAATTCGCACTTAGACTTAAAGACTAGCCGTTAAAGGGTGAAAACCCAAACCAGTCCCCAAACGGCCCCGTAGGAGGCACGAAAAACTCGCACGGGACCGATGTATCTTGTAGGAACTGACCACGTAGTCCCGGATCTCCCGGTTTGAGAGTATGATGATAATTTGCGAAAATCACACTTAGACTTAAAAATAAGCCATTAAAGGGTGAAAACCCAAACCAGTCCCCAAACGACCCCGTAGGAGGCACGGACACCTCGTACGGGACCAATGCTACCTGTAGGAGGTGGATGCATAGTCCCGGGTCTCCCGGTTTGAGAGTATGATGATAATTTGCTAAAATAACACTTAGACTTGAAAACAAGCCGTTAATGGGTGAAAACACAAACCAGTCCCCAAACGACCCCGTAGGAGGCACGAACACCTCGCACGGGACCAATACAACTTATAGGAACTGACCGCGCAGTCCCGGGTCTCCCGGTTTGAGAGTATAACGATAATTTTCAAAAAACACACTTAGACTTAAAAATAAGCCGTTAAAGGGTAAAACCCAAACCAGCCCCAAACGACCTCGTAGGAGGCACGAACACCTCGCACGGGACCAATGCAACTTGTAGGAACTAATCGCGTATTCCGGGGTCTCCCGGTTTGAGAGTATGACGATAATTTGCAAAAATCACACTTAGACTTAAAAACAAGTTGTTAAAGGGTGAAAACCCAAACCAGTCCCCAAACGACCCCGTAGGAGGCACGAACACCTCGCACGGGACTAATGTATACTGTAGGAACTGACCGCGTAGTCCCGGATCTCCCGGTTTGAGAGTATGACGATAATTTGAAAAAATCACACTTAGACTTAAAAACTAGCCGTTAAAGGGTGAAAACCCAAACCAGTCCCCAAACGGCCCCGTAGGAGGCACGAAAAACTCGCACGGGACTGATGTATCTTGTAGGAACTGACCGCGTAGTCCCGGATCTCCCGGTTTGAGAGTATGACGATAATTTGAGAAAATTACACTTAGACTTAAAAATAAGCCATTAAAGGGTGAAAACCCAAACCAATCCCCAAACGACCCCGTAGGAGGCACGGACACCCCGCACGGGACCAATGCTACCTGTAGGAACTGGCCTCATAGTCTCGAGTCTCCCGGTTGGAGAGTATGACGATAATTTGCAACAATAACACTTAGACTTATAAACAAGCCGTTAAAGGGTGAAAACCCAAACCAGTTCCAAAACGACCCCGTAGGAGACACGAACACCTCGCACGGGACAAATGCAACTTGTAGGAACTGAACGCGTAGTCTCGGGTCTCTCGGTTTGGGAGTATGAAGATAATTTGCCAAAATCACACTTAGACTTAAAAACAAGTCGTTAAAGGGTGAAAACCCAAACCAGCCCCCAAACGACCCCATAGGAGGCACGAAGACCTCGCACGGGACCAATGCAACTTGTAGAAACTGACCGCATAGTCCCGAATCTCTCGGTTTGAGAGTATGACGATAATTTATAAAAATCACACTTAGACTTAAACGCAAGCCGTTAAAGGGTGAAAACCCAAACCAGCCCCCAAACGATCCCGTAGGAGGCACGAACACCTCGCACGGGACCAATGCAACTTGTAGGAACTGACCGCATAGTCTCGGGTGTCCCGGTGTGAGAGTATGACGATAATTTGCAAAAATCACACTTAAACTTAAAAACAAGCCGTTAAAGGGTGAAAACCCAAACCAGCCCCCAAACGGCCCTGTAGGAGGCATGAACACCTCGCACGGGACCAATGGAACTTGTAGGAACTGACCGCGTAGTCCCGGATCTCCCGATTTAAGAGTAC
This sequence comes from Sambucus nigra, assembly GCA_949130495.1. NCBI lineage: Eukaryota > Viridiplantae > Streptophyta > Magnoliopsida > Dipsacales > Adoxaceae > Sambucus > Sambucus nigra. The sequence continues at coordinate 139,827,577 of OX422221.1, read as the reverse complement.
GATGATAATTTGCAAAAATTACACTTAGACTTAAAAACTAGCCGTTAAGGGGTGAAAACACAAACCAGTCCCCAAACGACCCCGTAGGAGGCACGGACACCTCGCACGGGACCAATACAACTTATAGGAACTGACCGTGCAGTCCCAGGTCTCCCGGTTTAAGAGTATAACGATAATTTGCAAAAAACACACTTAGACTTAAAAATAAGACGTTAAAGGGTAAAACCCAAACCAACCACAAACGACCTCGTAGGAGGCACGAACACCTCGCATGGGACCAATGCAACTTGTAGGAACTGATCGCGTATTCCGGGGTCTCCCTGTTTGAGAGTATGACGATAATTTGCAAAAATCACACTTAGACTTAAAAACAAGTTGTTAAAGGGTGAAAACCCAAACGAGTCCCCAAACGACCCCGTAGGAGGCACGAACACCTCGCACGGGACCAATGTATATTGTAGGAACTGACCGCGTAGTCTCGGATCTCCCGGTTTGAGAGTATGACGATAATTTGAAAAATTCACACTTAGACTTAAAGACTAGCCGTTAAAGGGTGAAAACCCAAACCAGCCCCCAAACGGCCCCGTAGGAGGCACGAAAACTCGCACGGGACCGATGTATCTTGTAGGAACTGATCGCGTAGACCCGAATCTCCCGGTTTGAGAGTATGACGATAATTTGCAAAAATCACAGTTAGACTTAAAAATAAGCCGTTAAAGGGTGAAAACCCAAACCAGTCCCCAAACGACCCCGTAGGAGGCACGGACACCTCGTACGGGACCAATGCTACCTGTAGGAACTGGCTGCATAGTCCCGGGTCTCCCGGTTTGAGAGTATGACGATAATTTGCTAAAATAACACTTAGACTTAAAAACAAGCAGTTAAATGGTGAAAACCCAAACCAATTCCAAAACGACCCCGTAGGAGGCACGAACACCTCGCACAGGACCAATGCAACTGGTAGGAAATAAACGCGTAGTCTCGGGTATACCCGTTTGAGAGTATGAAGATAATTTGCAAAAATCACACTTAGACTTAAAAACAAGCCCTTAAAGGGTGAAAACCCAAACCAGCCCCCAAACTATCCCGTAGGAGGCATGAACACCTCGCACGGGACCAATACAACTTGTAGGAACTGACCGCATAGTCTCGGGTGTCCCGGTGTGAGAGTATGACGATAATTTGTAAAAATTACACTTAAACTTAAAAACAAGCCGTTAAAGGGTGAAAACCCAAACCAGCCCCCAAACGGTCCCGTAGGAGGCAGGAACACCTCGCACGGGACCAATGGAACTTGTAGGAACTGACCGCGTAGTCCCGGATCTCCCGATTTAAGAGTACGATGATAATTTGTAAAAATTACACTTAGACTTAAAAACTAGCCGTTAAGGGGTGAAAACACAAACTAGTCCCCAAACGACCCCGTAGGAGGCATGAAGACCTCGCACGGGACCAATGCAACTTGTAGAAACTGACCGCGTAGTCCCGAATCTCTCGCTTTGAGAGTATGATGATAATTTATAAAAATCACACTTAGACTTAAAAACAAGCCGTTAAAGGGTGAACACCCAAACCAGCCCCCAAATGGTCCCGTAGGAGGCACGAACACCTCGCACGGGACCAATGCAACTTGTAGGAACTGACCGCATAGTCTCGGGTGTCCCGGTGTGTGAGTATGACGATAATTTGCAAAAATCACACTTAAACTTAAAAACAAGCCGTTAAAGGGTGAAAACCCAAACCAACCCCCAAACGGCCCCGTAGGAGGCACGAACACCTCGCACGGGACCAATGGAACTTGTAGGAACTGGCCTCATAGTCCCGAGTCTCCCGGTTGGAGAGTATGACGATAATTTGCAAAAATAACACTTAGACTTATAAACAAGCCGTTAAAGGGTGAAAACCCAAACCAGTTCCAAAACGACCCCGTAGGAGACACGAACACCTCGCACGGGACAAATGCAACTTGTAGGAACTGAACGCGTAGTCTCGGGTCTCTCGGTTTGAGAGTATGAAGATAATTTGCAAAAATCACACTTAGACTTAAAAACAAGTCGTTAAAGGGTGAAAACCCAAACCAGCCCCCAAACGACCCCATAGGAGGCACAAAGACCTCGCACGGGACTAATGCAACTTATAGAAACTGACCGCGTAGTCCTGAATATCTCGGTTTGAGAGTATGACGATAATTTATAAAAATCACACTTAGACTTAAAAGCAAGCCGTTAAAGGGTGAAAACCCAAACCAGCCCCTAAACGATCCCGTAGGCGGCACGAACACCTCGCACGGGACCAATGCAACTTGTAGGAACTGACCATATAGTCTCGGGTGTCCCGGTGTGAGAGTATGACGATAATTTGCAAAAATCACACTTAAACTTAAAAACAAGCCGTTAAAGGGTGAAAACCCAAACCAGCCCCCAAACGGCCCTGTAGGAGGCACGAACACCTCGCACGGGACCAATGGAACTTGTAGGAACTGACCGCGTAGTCCCGGATCTCCCGATTTAAGAGTACGATGATAATTTGCAAAAATTACACTTAGACTAAAAAACTAGCCGTTAAGGGGTGAAAACACAAACCAGTCCCCAAACGACCCCGTAGGAGGCACGAACACCTCGTACGGGACCAATACAACTTATAGGAACTGACCGTGCAGTCCCAGGTCTCCCGGTTTAAGAGTATAACGATAATTTGCAAAAAACACACTTAGACTTAAAAATAAGCCGTTAAAGGGTAAAACCCAAACCAGCCCCAAACGACCTCGAAGGAGGCACGAACACCTCGCACGGGACCAATGCAACTTGTAGGAACTGATCGCGTATTCCGGGGTCTCCCGGTTTGAGAGTATGACGATAATTTGCAAAAATCACACTTAGTCTTAAAAACAAGTTGTTAAAGGGTGAAAACCCAAACCAGTCCCCAAACGACCCCGTAGGAGGCACGAACACCTCGCACGGGACCAATGTATATTGTAGGAACTGACAGCGTAGTCCCGGATCTCTCGGTTTGAGAGTATGACGATAATTTGAAAAATTCACACTTAGACTTAAAGACTAGCCGTTAAAGGGTGAAAACCAAAACCAGTCCCCAAACGGCCCCGTAGGAGGCAAGAAAAACTCGCACGGGACCGACGTATCTTGTAGGAACTGACCGCGTAGTCCCGAATCTCCCGGTTTGAGAGTATGACGATAATTTGCAAAAATCACACTTAGACTTAAAAATAAGCCGTTAAAGGGTGAAAACCCAAACCAGTCCCCAAACGACCCCGTAGGAGGCACGGACACCTCGTACGGGACCAATGCTACCTGTAGGAACTGGCTGCATAGTCCCGGGTCTCCCGGTTTGAGAGTATGACGATAATTTGCTAAAATAACACTTAGACTTAAAAACAAGCCGTTAAAGGGTGAAAACCCAAACCAGTTCCAAAACGACACCGTAGGAGGCACGAACACCTCGCACGGGACCAATGCAACTGGTAGGAAATGAACGCGTAGTCTCGGGTATCCCCGTTTGAGAGTATGAAGATAATTTGCAAAAATCACACTTAGACTTAAAAACAAGTCGTTAAAGCGTGAAAACCCAAACCAGCCCCCAAACGACCCCATAGGAGGCACGAAGACCTCGCACGGGACCAATGCAACTTGTAGAAACTGACCGCGTAGTCCTGAATCTCTCGCTTTGAGAGTATGATGATAATTTATAAAATTCACACTTAGATTTAAAAACAAGCCCTTAAAAGGTGAAAACCCAAACCAGCCCCCTAACTATTCCGTAGGAGGCACGAACACCTCGCACGGGACCAATGCAACTTGTAGGAACTGACCGCATAGTCTCGGGTGTCCCGGTGTGAGAGTATGACGATAATTTATAAAAATTACACTTAAACTTAAAAACAAGCCGTTAAAGGGTGAAAACCCAAACCAGCCCGTAAACGATCCCGTAGGAGGCACGAACACCTCGCACGGTACCAATGCAACTTGTAGGAACTGACCGCATAGTCTCGGGTGTCCCGGTGTGAGAGTATGACGATAATTTGCAAAAATCACACTTAAACTTGAAAACAAGCCGTTAAAGGGTGAAAACCCAAACCAGCCCCCAAACGGCCCTGTAGGAGGCACGAACACCTCGCACGGGACCAATGGAACTTGTAGGAACTGACCGCGTAGTCCAGGATCTCCCGATTTAAGAGTACGATGATAATTTGCAAAAATTACACTTAGAATAAAAAACTAGCCGTTAAGGGGTGAAAACACAAACTAGTCCCCAAACGACCCCGTAGGAGGCACGAACACCTCGTACGGGACCAATACATCTTATAGGAACTGACCGTGCAGTCCCAGGTCTCCCGGTTTAAGAGTATAACGATAATTTGCAAAAAACACACTTAGACTTACAAATAAGCCGTTAAAGGGTAAAACCCAAACCAGCCCCAAACGACCTCGTAGGAGGCACGAACACCTCGCACGGGACCAATGCAACTTGTAGGAACTGATCGCGTATTCCGGGGTCTCCCGATTTGAGAGTATGACGATAATTTGCAAAAATCACACTTAGTCTTAAAAACAAGTTGTTAAAGGGTGAAAACCCAAACCAGTCTCCAAACGACCCCGTAGGAGGCACGAACACCTCGCACGGGACCAATGTATATTGTAGGAACTGACCGCGTAGTCCCGGATCTCTCGGTTTGAGAGTATGACGATAATTTGAAAAATTCACACTTAGACTTAAAGACTAGCCGTTAAAGGGTGAAAACCCAAACCAGTCCCCAAACGGCCCCGTAGGAGGCACGAAAAACTCGCACGGGACCGACGTATCTTGTAGGAACTGACCGCGTAGTCCCGAATCTCCCGGTTTGAGAGTATGACGATAATTTGCAAAAATCACACTTAGACTTAAAAATAAGCCGTTAAAGGGTGAAAACCCAAACCAGTCCCCAAACGACCCCGTAGGAGGCACGGACACCTCGTACGGGACCAATGCTACCTGTAGGAACTGGCTGCATAGTCCCGGGTCTCCCGGTTTGAGAGTATGATGATAATTTGCTAAAATAACACTTAGACTTAAAAACAAGCCGTTAAAGGGTGAAAACCCAAACCAGTTCCAAAACGACCCCGTAGGAGGCACGGACAACTCGCACGGGACCAATGCAACTGGTAGGAAATGAACGCGTAGTCTCGGGTATCCCCGTTTGAGAGTATGAAGATAATTTGCAAAAATCACACTTAGACTTAAAAACAAGTCGTTAAAGCGTGAAAACCCAAACCAGCCCCCAAACGACCCCATAGGAGGCACGAAGACCTCGCACGGGACCAATGCAACTTGTAGATTATGACCGCGTAGTCCTGAATCTCTCGCTTTGAGAGTATGATGATAATTTATAAAATTCACACTTAGACTTAAAAACAAGCCCTTAAAGGGTGAAAACCCAAACCAGCCCCCTAACTATTCCGTAGGAGGCACGAACACCTCGCACGGGACCAATGCAACTTGTAGGAACTGACCGCATAGTCTCGGGTGTCCCGGTGTGAGAGTATGACGATAATTTGTAAAAATTACACTTAAACTTAAAAACAAGCCGTTAAACGGTGAAAACCCAAACCAGCCCCCAAACGGCTCCGTAGGAGGCACGAACACCTCGCACGAGACCAATGGAACTTGTAGGAACTGACCGCGTAGTCCCGGATCTTCCGATTTAAGAGTACGATGATAATTTGTAAAAATTACATTTAGACTTAAAAACTAGCCGTTAAGGGGTGAAAACACAAACTAGTCCCCAAACGACCCCGTATGAGGCACGAACACGTCGCACGGGACCAATACAACTTATAGGAACTGACTGTGCAGTCCCGGGTCTCCCGGTTTAAGAGTATAACGATAATTTGCAAAAAACACACTTAGACTTAAAAATAAGCCGTTAAAGGTTAAAACCCAAACCAGCCCCAAACGACCTCGTAGGAGGCACGAACACCTCGTACGGGACCAATGCAACTTGTAGGAACTGATCGTGTATTCCGGGGTCTCCCGGTTTAAGAGTATGACGATAATTTGTAAAAATCACACTTAGACTTTAAAACAAGTTGTTAAAGGGTGAAAACCCAAACCAGTCACCAAACGATCCCGTAGGAGGCACGAACACCTCACACGGGACTAATGTATACTGTAGGAACTGACCGCGTAGTCCCAGATCTCTCGGTTTTAGAGTATGACGATAATTTGAATAAATCACACTTAGACTTAAAAACTAGCCGTTAAAGGGTGAAAACCCAAACCAGTCCCCAAACGGCCCCGTAGGAGGCACGAAAAACTCGCACGGGACCGATGTATCTTGTAGGAACTGACCGCGTAGTCCCGGATCTCCCGGTTTGAGAGTATGATGATAATTTTCGAAAATCACACTTAGACTTAAAAATAAGCCATTAAAGGGTGAAAACCCAAACCAGTCCCCAAACGACCCCGTAGGAGGCACGGACACCTCGCACGAGACCAATGCTACCTGTAGGAACTGGCCTCATAGTCTCGAGTCTCCCGGTTGGAGAGTATGACGATAATTTACAAAAATAACACTTAGACTTATAAACAAGCCGTTAAAGGGTGAAAACCCAAACCAGTTCCAAAACGACCCCGTAGGAGACACGAACACCTCGCACGGGACAAATGCAACTTGTAGGAACTGAACGCGTAGTCTCGGGTCTCTCGATTTGAGAGTATGAAGATAATTTGCAAAAATCACACTTAGACTTAAAAACAAGTCGTTAAAGGGTGAAAACCCAAACCAGCCCCCAAACGACCCCATAGGAGGCACGGAGACCTCGCACGGGACCAATGCAACTTATAGAAACTGACCACGTAGTCCCGAATCTCTCGGTTTGAGAGTATGACGATAATTTATAAAAATCACACTTAGACTTAAAAGCAAGCTGTTAAAGGTTGAAAACCCAAACCAGCCCCCAAACGATCCCGTAGGAGGCACGAACACCTCGCACGGGACCAATGCAACTTGTAGGAACAGACCGCATAGTCTCGGGTGTCCCGGTGTGAGAGTATGACGATAATTTGCAAAAATCACACTTAAACTTAAAAACAAGCCGTTAAAGGGTGAAAACCCAAACCAGCCCCCAAACGGCCCTGTAGGAGGCACGAACACCTCGCACGGGACCAATGAAACTTGTAGGAACTGACCGCGTAGTCCCGGATCTCCCGATTTAAGAGTACGATGATAATTTGCAAAAATTACACTTTGATTTAAAAACTAGCCGTTAAGGGGTGAAAACACAAACCAGTCCCCAAACGACCCCGTAGGAGGCACGAACACCTCGCACGGGACCAATACAACTTATAGGAACTGACCGTGCAGTCCCGGGTCTCCCGGTTTAAGAGTATAACGATAATTTGCAAAAAATACACTTAGACTTAAAAATAAGCCGTTAAAGGGTAAAACCCAAACCTGCCCCAAACGACCTCGTAGGAGGCACGAACACCTCGCACGGGACCAAAGCAAATTGTAGGAACTGATCGTGTATTCCGGGGTCTCTCGGTTTGAGAGTATGACGACAATTTGCAAAAATCACACTTAGACTTAAAAACAAGTTGTTAAAGGGTGAAAACCCAAACCAGTCCCCAAACGACCCCGTAGGAGGCACGAACACCTCGCACGGAACCAATGTATATTGTAGGAACTGACCGCGTAGTCCCGGATCTCTCGGTTTGAGAGTATGATGATAATTTAAAAAATTCACACTTAGACTTAGAGACTAGCCGTTAAAGGGTGAAAACCCAAACCAGTCCCCAAACGGCCCCGTAGGAGGCACGAAGACCTCGCACAGGACCAATGTATATTATAGGAACTGACCGCGTAGTCCCGGATCTCTCGGTTTGAGAGTATGACGATAATTTGAAAAATTCACACTTAGACTTAAAGACTAGCCGTTAAAGGGTGAAAACACAAACCAGTCCCCAAACGACCCCGTAGGAGGCACGAACACCTCGCACGGGACCAATACAACTTATAGGAACTGACCGTGCAGTCCCGGGTCTCCCGATTTAAGAGTATAACGATAATTTGCAAAAAACACACTTAGACTTAAAAATAAGCCGTTAAAGGGTAAAACCCAAACCAGCCCCAAACGACCTCGTAGGAGGCACGAACACCTCGCACGGGACCAATGCAACTTGTAGGAACTGATCGCGTATTCCGGGGTCTCCCGGTTTGAGAGTATGACGATAATTTGCAAAAATCACACTTAGACTTAAAAACAAGTTGTTAAAGGGTGAAAACCCAAACCACTCCCCAAACGACCCCGTAGGAGGCACGAACACCTCGCACGGGACCAATGTATATTGTAGGAACTGACCGCGTAGTCCCGGATCTCTCGGTTTGAGAGTATGACGATAATTTAAAAAATTCACACTTAGACTTAAAGACTAGCCGTTAAAGGGTGAAAACCCAAACCAGTCCCCAAACGGCCCCGTAGGAGGCACGAAAAACTCGCACGGGACCGATGTATCTTGTAGGAACTGACCGCGTAGTCCCGAATCTCCCGGTTTGAGAGTATGACGATAATTTGCAAAAATCACAGTTAGACTTAAAAATAAGCCGTTAAAGGGTGAAAACCCAAACTAGTCCCCAAACGACCCCGTAGGAGGCACGGACACCTCGTACGGGACCCAATGCTACTTGTAGGAACTGGATGCATAGTTCAGGGTCTCCCGGTTTGAGAGTATGACGATAATTTGCTAAAATAACACTTAGACTTAAAAACAAGCCGTTAAAGGGTGAAAACCCAAACCAGTTCCAAAATGACCCCGTAGGAGGCACGAACACCTCGCACGGGACCAATGCAACTGGTAGGAAATGAACGCGTAGTCTCGGGTATCCCCGTTTGAGAGTATGAAGATAATTTGTAAAAATCACACTTAGACTTAAAAACAAGTCGTTAAAGGGTGAAAACCCAAACCAGCCCCCAAACGACCCCATAGGAGGCACGAAGACCTCGCACGGGACCAATGCAACTTGTAGAAACTGACCGCGTAGTCCCGAATCTCTCGCTTTGAGAGTATGATGATAATTTATAAAAATCACACTTAGACTTAAAAACAAGCCGTTAAAGGGTGAAAACCCAAACCAGCCCCCAAACGATCCCGTAGGAGGCACGAACACCTCACACGAGACTAATGCAACTTGTAGGAACTGACCGCATAGTCTCGGGTGTCCCGGTGTGAGAGTATGACGATAATTTGCAAAAATCACACTTAAACTTAAAAACAAGCCGTTAAAGTGTGAAAACCCAAACTAGCCCCCAAACGGCCCTGTAGGAGGCACGAACACCTCGCACGGGGCCAATGGAACTTGTAGGAATCGACCGCGTAGTCCCGGATCTCCCGATTTAAGAGTACGATGATAATTTGCAAAAATTACACTTAGACATAAAAACTAGCCGTTAAGAGGTGAAAACACAAACTAGTCCCCAAACGACCCCGTAGGAGGCACGAACACCTCACACGGGACCAATACAACTTATAGGAACTGACCGTGCAGTCCCGAGTCTCCCGGTTTAAGAGTATAACGATAATTTGCAAAAAACACACTTAGACTTAAAAATAAGCCGTTAAAGGGTAAAACCCAAACCAGCCCCAAACGACCTCGTAGGAGCCATGAACACCTCGCACGGGACCAATGCAACTTGTAGGAACTGATCGCGTATTCCGGGGTCTCCCGGTTTGAGAGTATGATGATTATTTGCAAAAATTACACTTAGACTTAAAAACAAGTTGTTAAAGGGTGAAAACCCAAACCAGTCCCCAAACGACCCCGTAGGAGGCACGAACACCTCGCACGGGACCAATGTATATTGTAGGAACTGACCGCGTAGTCCCGGATCTCCAGGTTTGAGAGTATGACGATAATTTGAAAAATTCACACTTAGACTTAAAGACTAGCCGTTAAAGGGTGAAAACCAAAACCATTCCCCAAACGGCCCCGTAGGAGGCACGAAAAACTCGCACGGGACGGATGTATCTTGTAGGAACTGACCGCGTAGTCCCGAATCTCCCAGTTTGAGAGTATGACGATAATTAGCAAAAATCACACTTAGACTTAAAAATAAGCCGTTAAAGGGTGAAAACCCAAACCAGTCCCCAAACGACCCCGTAGGAGGCACGGACACCTCGTACGGGACCAATGCTACCTGTAGGAACTGGCTGCATAGTCCCGGGTCTCCCGGTTTGAGAGTATGATGATAATTTGCTAAAATAACACTTAGACTTGAAAACAAGCCGTTAAAGGGTGAAAACCCAAACCAGTTCCAAAACGACCCCGTAGGAGGCACGAACACCTCGCACGGGACCAATGCAACTGGTAGGAAATGAAGGCGTAGTCTCGGGTATCCCCGTTTGAGAGTATGAAGATAATTTGTAAAAATCACACTTAGACTTAAAAACAAGTCGTTGAAGGGTGAAAACCCAAACCAGCCCCCAAATGACCCCATAGGAGGCACGAAGACCTCGCACGGGACCAATGCAACTTGTAGAAACTGACCGCGTAGTCCCGAATCTCTCGCTTTGAGAGTATGACGATAATTTATAAAATTCACACTTAGACTTAAAAACAAGCCCTTAAAGGGTGAAAACCCAAACCAGCCCCCAAACTATCCCGTAGGAGGCACGAACACCTCGCACGGGACCAATGCAACTTGTAGGAACTGACCGCATAGTCTCGGGTGTCCCGGTGTGAGAGTATGACGATAATTTTTAAAAATTACACTTAAACTTAAAAACAAGCCGTTAAAGGGTGAAAACCCAAACCAGCCCCCAAACGGCCCCGTAGGAGGCACGAACACCTCGCACGGGACCAATGAAATTGTAGGAACTGACCGCGTAGTCCCGGGTCTCCCAATTTAAGAGTACGATGATAATTTGTAAAAATTACACTTAGACTTAAAAACTAGCCGTTAAGGGGTGAAAACACAAACCAGCTCCCAAACGACCCCGTAGGAGGCACGAACACCTCGTACGGGATCAATGCAACTTGTAGGAACTGACCGCGTAGTCCCGGATCTCCCGGTTTGAGAGTACGACGATAATTTGCAAAAATCACACTTAGACTTAAAAACAAGTCGTTAAAGGGTGAAAAACCAAACCAGACCCCAAACGAACCCGTAGGAGGCACGAACACCTTGCACGGGACCAATACAACTTGTAGGAACTGAGCGCACAGTCCCGGGTCTCCCGGTTTGAGAGTATAACGATAATTTGCAAAAAGCACACTTGGACTTAAAAATAAGCCGTTAAAGGGTAAAACCCAAACCAGCCCCAAACGACCTCGTAGGAGGCACGAACACCTCGCACGGGACTAATGAAACTTGTAGGAACTGACCGCGTATTCCGAGGTCTCCCGGTTTGAGAGTATGACGATAATTTGCAAAAATCACACTTAGACTTAAAAACAAGTCGTTAAAGGGTGAAAACCTAAACCAGTCCCCAAACGACCCCGTAAGAGGCACGATCACCTCGCACGGGACCAATGTATATTGTAGGAACTGACCGCGTAGTCCCGGATCTCCCGATTTGAGAGTATGACGATAATTTGAAAAAATCACACTTAGACTTAAAAACAAGCCGTTAAAGGGTGAAAACCCAGACCAGTCCCCAAACGGCCCCGTAAGAGGCACGAAAACCTCGCATGGGACCAATGTATCTTATAGGAACTGACCGCGTAGTCCCGGATCTCCCGATTTGAGAGTACGACGATAATTTGCAAAAATCACACATGGACTTAAAAATAAGCCGTTAAAGGGTGAAAACCCAAACCAGCCCCAAACGACCCCGTAGGAGGCACGGACACCTCGCACGGGACCAATGCTACTTGTAGGAACTGGCCGCATAGTCCCGGGTCTCCCGATTTGAGAGTATGACGATACTTCAAAAAAATAACGCTTAGACTAAAAAACAAGCCGTTAATTGGTGAAAACCCAAACCAGCCCACAAACAACCCCGTAGGAGGTACGAACACCTCGCACGGGACCCATTAAACTTGTAGGAACTGATCGCGTAGGCCCGGGTCTCCCGGTGTGAGAGTATGACTATAATTTGCAAAAATCACACTTAGAATTAAAAATTAGCAGTTAAAGGGTGAAAACCCAAACCTACCCCAAACGGCCCCATAGGAGGCACGAACACCTCACACGGGACCAATGCAACTTTTAGGAACTGACCGCGTAGTGCCAGGTCTCCCGATTTAAGAGTACGATGATAATTTGCAAAAATTACACTTAGACTTAAAAACTAGCCGTTAAGGGGTGAAAACCCAAACCAGCTCCCAAACGACCCCGTAGGAGGCACGAACACCTCGTACGGGATCAATGTAACTTGTAGGAACTGACCGCGTAGTCCCGGGTCTCCCGGTTTGAGAGTACGACGATAACTTGCAAAAATCACACTTAGACATAAAGATAAACTGTTAAAGGGTGAAATCCAAACCAGCTCCCAAACGACCCCGTAGGAGGCACGAACACCTCGCAAGGGACCAATGCAACTTGTAGGAACTGATCGCGTAGTCCCGGGTCTCCCAGTTTGGGAGTATAACGATAATTTCCAAAAATCACACTCAGACTTAAAAACAAGCCGTTAAAGGCTGAAAACCCAAACCAGCCCCCAAACGACCCCGTAGGAGGCACGAACACCTCGCACGGGACCAATGCAACTTGTAGGAATTGGCTGCGTAGTCCCGGGTCTCCCGATTTGAGAGTATGATGATAATTTGCAAAAATCACACTTAGACTTAAAAACTAACCGTTAAGGGATGAAAACCCAAACGATCCCATAGGAGGTACAAACACCTCGTACGGGACCAATGCAACTTGTAGGAACTGACCACGTAGTCTCGGGTCTCTCGATTTGAGAGTATGATGATAATTTGCAAAAATCACACTTAGACTTAAAAATAAGCCATTAAAGGGTGAAAACCCAAACCAATCCCCAAACTCACTTCGTAGGAGGCACGAACACCTCGCACGGGACCAATGGAACTTGTAGGAACTGACCGCACAGTCCCGGGACTCCCGGTTTGAGAGTATGATAATAATTAGAAAAAATCACACTTAGACTTAAAAATAAGCCGTTAAAGGGTGAAAACCCAAACCAGCCCCCAAACGACCCCGTGGGAGGCACCAACACCTAGCACGGGACCAATGCAACTTCTAGGAACTGACCGCGCACCGGGTCTCCCGATTTGAGAGTATGACGATAATTTGAGAAAATCACACTTAGACATAAAAACTAGCCGTTAAATGATGAAAACCCAAACCAGCCCCCAAACGACCTCGTAAGAGGCATGAACACCTCGCACGAAACCAATGCAACTTGTAGGAATTGACCGTGTAGTCCTGGGTCTCTCGGTTTGAGAGCATGAAGATAATTTGTAAAAAATCACTATTAGACTTAAAAAAAGTCGTTAAAGGGTGAAACCCAAACCAGCCCCCAAACGACCCCGTAGGAGGCACGAAGACCTCGCACGGGACCAATGCAACTTGTAGAAACTGACCGCGTAGTCCCAAATCTCTCGGTTTGAGAGTATGACAATAATTTATAAAAATCACAGTTAGACTTAAAAACAAGCCGTTAAAGGATGAAAACCCAAACCAGCCCCCAAACGATCCCGTACGAGGCACGAACACCTCGCACGGGACCAATGAAACTTGTAGGAACTGACCGCATAGTCTCGGGTGTCCCGGTGTGAGAGTATGATGATAATTTGCAAAAATCACACTTAAACTTAAAAACAAGCCGTTAAAGGGTGAAAACCCAAAATAGCCCACAAACGGCCCCGTAGGAGGCACGAACACCTCGCACGGGACCAATGAAATTGTAGGAACTGATCGCGTAGTCCCGGGTCTCCCGATTTAAGAGTACGATGATAATTTGTAAAAATTACACTTAGACTTAAAAACTAGCCGTTAAGGGGTGAAAACACAAACCAGCTCCCAAACGACACTGTGGGAGACACGAACACCTCGTACGGGATCAACGCAACTTGTAGGAACTGACCGCGTAGTCCCGGGTCTCCCGATTTGAGAGTACAACGATAATTTGCAAAAATCACACTTAGACTTAAAAATAAGCCGTTAAAGGGTGAAAACCAAAACCAGCCCCCAAACGACCCCGTAGGAGGCACAAACACCTCGCACGGGACCAATACAACTTGTAGGAACTGACCGCACAGTCCCGGGTCTCCCGGCTTGAGAGTATAACGATAATTTGCAAAAAACACACTTAGATTTAAAAATAAGCCGTTAAAGGGTAAAACCCAAACCAGCCCCAAACGACCTCGTAGGAGGCACGAACACCTCGCACGGGACCAATGCAACTTGTAGGAACTGACCGCGTATTCCGGGGTCTCCCGGTTTGAGAGTATAACGATAATTTTCAAAAATCACACTTAGACTTAAAAACAAGTCGTTAAGGGGTGAAAACCCAAACCAGTCCCCAAACGACCTCGTAGGAGGCACGAACACCTCGCACGGGACCAATGTATATTGTAGGAACTGACCGCGTAGTCCCGGATCTCCCAATTTGAGAGTATGACGATAATTTAAAAAAAATAACACTTAGACTTAAAAACAAGCCGTTAAAGGGTGAAAACCCAGACCAGTCCCCAAACGGCCCCGTAAGAGGCACGAAAACCTCGCATGGGACCAATGTATCTTGTAGGAACTGACTTCGTAGTCCCGGATCTCCCAATTTGAGAGTACGATGATAATTTGCAAAAATCATACTTGGACTTAAAAATAAGCCGTTAAAGGGTGAAAACCCAAACCATCCCCAAACGACCCCATAGGAGGTACAAACACCTCGCACGGGACCAATGCAACTTGTAGGAACTGATCCCGTAGTCCCGGGTCTCTCGGTGTGAGAGTATGACGATAATTTGCAAAAATCACACTTAGACTTAAAAATAAGTCGTTAAAGGGTGAAAACCCAAACCAGTCCCCAAAAAACCCCGTAGGAGGCGCGAACATCTCGCACGGGACCAATGCAAGTTGTAGGAACTGACCGCATAGTCTCGGGTGTCCCAGTGTGAGAGTATGACGATAATTTGCAAAAATCACACTTAAACTTAAAAACAAGCCGTTAAAGGGTGAAAACCCAAACCAGCCCCCAAACGATCCCGTAGGAGGCACGAACACCTCGCACGGGACCAATGCAGCTTGTAGGAACTAACCGCATAGTATCGGGTGTCCCGGTGTGAGAGTATGATGATAATTTGCAAAAATTACACTTAAACTTAAAAACAAGTCGTTAAAGGGTGAAAACCCAAACCAACCCCCAAACGTCCCCGTAGGAGGCACGAACACCTCGCACGGTACCAATGGAACTTGTAGGAACTAACCGCGTAGTCCCGGATCTCCCGATTTAAGAGTACGATGATAATTTGCAAAAATTATACTTAGACTTAAAAACTAGCCGTTAAGGGGTGAAAACACAAACCAGCTCCCAAACGACCCCGTAGGAGGCACGAACACCTCGCAAGGGACCAATGCAACTTGTAGGAACTGATCGCGTAGTCCCGGATCTCCTAGTTTGGGAGTATAACGATAATTTACAAAAATCACACTTAGACTTAAAAACAAGTCGTTAAAGGCTGAAAACCCAAACCAGCCCCCAAACGACCCCGTAGGAGGCACGAACACCTCGCACGGGACCATTGCAACTTGTAGGAATTGACTGCGTAGTCCCGGGTCTCCCTATTTGAGAGTATGATGATAATTTGCAAAAATCACACTTGGACTTAAAAACTAGCCGTTAAGGGATGAAAACCCAAACGACCCCATAGTAGGTACAAACACCTCGCACGAGACCAATGCAACTTATAGGAACTAACCACATAGTCTCGGGTCTCCCGGTTTGAGAGTATGATGATAATTTGCAAAAATCACACTTAGACTTAAAAATAAGCCATTAAAGGGTGAAAACCCAAACCAATCCCCAAACGACTTCGTAGGAGGCACGAACACCTCGCACGGGACCAATGGAACTTGTAGGAACGGACCGCACAGTCCCGGGACTCCCAGTTTGAGAGTATGAGAATAATTTGAAAAATCACACTTAGACTTAAAAATAAGTCGTTAAAGGGTGAAAACCCAAACCAGCCCCCAAACGACCCCGTGGGAGGCACCAACACCTCGCACGCAACCAATGCAACTTGTAGGAACTAACCGTACACCGGGTCTCTCGGTTTGAGAGTATGACGATAATTTTTAAAAATCACACTTACACTTAAAAACAAGCCGTTAAATGATGAAAACCCAAACCAGCCCCCAAACGACCTCGTAAGAGGCACGAACACCTCGCACGGAACCAATGCAACTTGTAGGAACTGGCCGCGTAGTCCTGGGTCTCTCGATTTGAGAGTATGAAGATAATTTGAAAAAATCACACTTAGACTTGAAAACAAGTCGTTAAAGGGTGAAAACCCAAACTAGCCCCCAAACGACCCCGTAGGAGGCACGAACACCTCGCACGAGACCAATGGAACTTGTAGGAACTGATCACGTAGTCCCGGGTCTCTCGGTTTGAGAGTATGACGATAATTTGCAAAAATCACACTTAGACTTAAAAATAAGTCGTTAAAGGGTGAAAACTCAAACCAGTCCCCAAACGACCCCGTAGGAGGCAGGAACACCTCGCACGGGACCAATGCAAGTTGTAGGAACTGACCGCGTAGTCCCGGGCTTCCCGGTTTGAGAGTATGACGATAATTTGCAAAAATCACACTTAGACTTAAAAACTAGTCGTTAACGGCTGAAAACCAAAACCAGCCCCCAAACGACCCCGTAGGAGGCACGAACACCTCGCACAGGACCAGTTCAACTTGTAGGAACTGACCGCGTAGTCTCGGGTCTCCCGATTTGAGAGTATGACTATAATTTCCACTCATATATGTAATTTTTTAGTTTGAGTAAAAAAAAATTTGTAAATTATTGGGTTACTAATATCGTATCTTTTTTGTATACTCTTTTTTTGCAGGATAACAATTTGTTGTTGGCCTTTATTCACGTGGAACACACAGAGAACTCGATGGTTTACAACAAGGGATTTATTCGTGATTCTATTTTTTTGTGTCATGGTCGTGCGGCCTTTTGTTATTTTATTGTTGACTTTTATGGTCGTGCGGGCTTTTGTAAGTTAATTGTTATATTTTGTGGTCGTGCGGGCTTTATGTTAGGCAGATTTTGTATTACCGGGTTTTGGAATATCCAGAAAATAGAGGAAAGTCTGCCCAATTTTTTTTGCCCTGTGAACTATTAAAAACTTGTAATATTTTGAAGTTTGTATGTACATTAGTTTATTAACAACGTGCAATATTATTAATCTGTGAATTTTGTGATTTCATATAATTAATTATTTTTATATAAAAAATTTGGCACAGTTCAAAACCGTGCCAAAAGTGTGCCAGAAATATCAAATTCTGACACGATTTAAAAGTGTGCCAAAAGTATTCCTGTTTGGCCAAATCTGGCACAGCTAAATACTGTGCCAAAAGTGTGCCAGAAATATCAAATTCTGGCACGATTTAAAAGTGCCAGAAGTGATCCTGTTTGGCCAAATCTGGCACACTTTTGAGCCGTGCCAGAAAAAAAATGTCATTTTGGAACACTTGATTCTGGCACAGTTTAAAACTGTGCCAGATTTGATCTGGCACAGTTTTAAACTGTGCCAGATTCTTGTTTTTTGTGTAGTGTTAGTAATGCTCTAAACCTGGGAACAGAAGCTTCGAAGCTCTCATCGCCATGTTTGGAAGTCTGCCAATTGATAGGACAGTGATCTTTTTATAGCCCCTGTTGGCTCCCACTAAGGCACCACTTTGGCTAGTCCCAATCTTAAAGGCTAATCACAC
Source organism: Sambucus nigra (assembly GCA_949130495.1). Classification (NCBI taxonomy): domain Eukaryota; kingdom Viridiplantae; phylum Streptophyta; class Magnoliopsida; order Dipsacales; family Adoxaceae; genus Sambucus; species Sambucus nigra. The sequence goes on along the minus strand of OX422221.1, from coordinate 139,809,684 downwards.
TACGACACAGGCCGATCCTTATTGGGGAAGCTTCTTGATTCCTCGGTATTTTTGTGTGTAATATCACCTCCCTTTTTCTTCCAATTCTAAGTCTTTTTGGGAGATACGCTTGCCTACCCAATTAGTAAGGTAATATATCACTTACCAATCTTTTTCAAGTCCAACGAGGAGCAAAGACAATCCGCATGTATTCCCTAGGTCTTATCAACATTCGAATGCAGTTATTTTGCAAGGCTTAACCATGTATCAGAGGGTTTTAGTTACCTCTGAAACCTTCTTCATATAATAAGGATTTAGATATTCCTTGTAATTATATCCTTATTTGTATTGGATTTAACACAACCATTTAATTTTCTTGTAAAAGTTCAACCTCCTAAAGAATATGAATCTTAATGCAAGAGTAATTAACTCCTAAAGAGAAGGTGTCTTTTTATGAAGAACTGTTGGGGGGGGCTAGCGATGAGGAAAAGAAACAGATCCCTTAGTCCGACCAACTTGGTCAAGGTCTTCTTCTTATAATCCAACTAGTACTCCTTAAGTTACTATTGGGCCTGTTAAGACTTCCATTTCTTCTATGTTCGTCATTCACAAGAGGAAGCACGTGAAAATCATAGCTAGAAAACCTATGAGTGAATCCCAGTTGGCAGGTATGCCAATCTTTTTTCTTTTGAAGCAATCCTTAGCAATTTGGCATTATTACACAAATAAATTTGAATTAGAATTTCTTTTTCTCTTTCTATGTTTAGTTGGATCTTTAGCTAGTGTGTATAAGTCAATCTTAATTAGAAATCCTAGAACACCTCCTCTAGCACCCCCCATTAATGAACCAACAAATGAGGCAATTAATTTTCATGATTCATCAGCTAAACCTAATCAAATCTAGTTATCTAAGAAGATATAGTCCCAAAGACTATAGATACTTCCATTCTCAAACCTTCCCCCTAGGATGAGATAGGTGAGGCCCTATTCGAAAAGGAAAAGATCCCATAGAGGATCCCAAACTTGTCAAAAATTCTCTAATGCCACATGCTCTCTCACCAGTCCCTAAAAATGTTCCAAGATCAAAGGCTTTACCATTGAGAAAAGAATTTGGTAAGGAAGGGGTCAATCCTCCAATTGAGGATATTCCAAGCTTGATTACACCAACTGAGGCCAAATCCTTCCATGGGCAACATCATGAGGTTATGTCAAAGACCTCGATTTAAACTTAGAAAATTATAGCCAACAACATTGAATAACAATTGGAACATCTCATCCAAGTTCAACATACTCTTCCTTCTTTCCAATTAGAAGATTTACAAACTTTGCAGCAAGTTTGAAGCTTTATCAGGTTACCATTTGAAGACTTGACTGATTTTACCTTTGTTAGTGAACTTAGAGCATCTTTTTCTTGTGTTTCCAAATTCAAAGGGTTGGAAGAGAGTATTATGAAGGCATTAAACATTAGATTTTTCTCACTTACTTATCACATCACTACCATAGCTCAGGTAGAGGTTGAGGAAAATGTCTTGTCTATAGAAAAAACCCATTTCTTAAGCTAAAGAATTGAGGCTACCAAATATTTATAGGAATTGAGATCCATTCGAAGTAGAAAGACTTCCTTCCTTTCTGATCAAGAAAAGTTTGAGAAATAGCTGGCCATAGTCAATCCTATATTGTAGTTGGCCATTATGGAAGATGAGGAGTTCCAGCAATCAATGGTCCAATTAGTTCGTGAGATTCAGGCCTCAACTAATAATTCATCTTAGTTTGACGATAGGGGGGTTCAAATTAGAACCAAAAAAGCGTTCTTGTAAAAACATTTGAAACAATTTTAGGTCTTACGCATTCAAACATTTTCACTGATATGTAACTTTTCCAATATCTAATGAAATTACACATTTTGTTCGTGCTTCCTTACTTCCTAAATGTTTAGGTAATATGGATTTAGAACTATAATTTTTTTTTCTCATGAGAATGAAACCATTCATGTCTTTTAAATGGTACGATCCACCTTTGAATGATCTATAGATTTGGAATGGTCCTTCCCACTTTGGGACTACTACCCATAATATTGAACTTTGATCCTAAAGGAAAAATGGTTTTCCAAATCATGTCACCTTCCTTAAAGATCCTTTTTTTACTTTCTTATTATAGCTATCAGTTATTTTCTTATTTTGGACCAATACATTATTTAAGGCTCAAATTATATCTTAATCTATGTTTTTCAATTCCATGTCCATAGCTTGGTCATAACCTTCTATTATAAATTCATTTTTGACTACCATTCTTTATGAACTAAGAGTGATTTCAAGTTGTAGAACAACAACATGACCATAGATTAAGGCATATTAATTTACCTCGGTACCTGACCTTTTAGAGGTCCTATAAGCCCATAAGACATCAGACAACAAATTATGCCAATCTCTTGGATTCTTCTCAATTACTTTACTCATGTTATTGTTAATTACCTTATTATTACCCTTTGACTCACTATTTAATTTAGCATAATAAGATGCATTTTTTGTCCAATTTATAGCTAACCTTGAAGTAAATTCTATCACTATCTCTAATTCGAAGATGCTTGCATTGTGTGTGGTTATGGTTTCTGGCATCCCAGACCTATGTACAATGTATTCTAAGAAATCAACCAATTCATTCTAGGTAATTAACTTTAAAGTATTTTCTTTTTCCCATTTAGCAAAGTAGTCTGTTGCTACTATCACAAACTTGTGTAATTTGGAGAATGGGGGATAAAGATTGTCAATTACATCAACAGCCCGCTCTCTAAATGGACATGGCTTCACTACATATTGTAGATATATAATAGGAACATATTTCAAAGGACCGTGTTGCTAGGATTTCTGGCATCCTTTCTCAATACAGTTTTTTAAAATAGATGGACAATAAAATACATTCCTTCTTAACAATCACCTCATCTTTGGACCATCCTAATGAGTCCCACAAAGGCTCTCATAGACTTGTGCTGTGATTTTTAATCCTCCATCCCTACTTAGGCACTCCAGGATCATACCATCAACATCTCTTTTTAAATAGTCTTCCAACATATATAACATAATTGATTGCCCTTAACTTGGCAACCCTATCACTTTTGGCATTTAGGTTAGTTAGATATTCAGTTAACGGCCTTATCCAATCTTCTTGAAGATCAATGTTCTCAATTTCAGCAAAGGGGAACCTACTATGCAACAGTGGTACAAAACCATCAATGGAACTAAGCTTTATATTAGCTTCGAAGTTGTCAACAAGTTTAAAACCTTAAGACTTTTGATCCATTTCATTGGCTTCTTCATTTAAAAATTTGGAAAAATAGTTTAGTATGACTTCATCAAATTTAGACAACAAATTCAAAGCCACTTGGCTATATAAGGTTAAGCCATCATGAACACATACTTATTCACCAGTTAAATATCTTATAACCAGTTGGAAATCACCAAAAACTTCTATTACTGAAGCATTACTGATTCAAAGAATTTATAGGCCCATTGTCACGACCTCATATTCCACCTGATTGTTGGAGCATATATTGTCCTCTAACCTATAACCATGCTTGGTTTTGATATGCTCAGGAGATTTAGTAACCACCCCTATTCTTGAAATTATTTTAGTCTTCAAACCATCAACCATAACTTTCTATATATATATATATATATATATATATATATATATATATATAGTCGGTTTCTGAGAAGAGTCCAAAACATGAAAGTAATTTCGTCATTGTTTTATGTTTTTTATTTTAGAATATTCCACGTGCCTCATACCTGACTCATAAATGTAACGTCTTATCAAACCACCCACTTCCAAAACTTGAAAGTAATTTTATCATTTTTAAGTTTTTATTTCATTTTATAACATTTCACGTGCCTCATACCTTACTCGGTTTCTCAGATGCGTCCAAAATTTAAAGTAATTTTGTCATTTTTTAAGTTCTTTTTTTAGAATATTCCACGTGCCTTACAACTACCTCATAAATGTAACCTAATTTTTAAACCACCCACTTACAAAAACATCTCACTTGATAGGTAATTTAATTCTCTCCATCTCTCTCTCTCTCTCTCTCTCTCTCTCTCTCTCTCTCTCTTCCCTTCATCATCTGTTGGTTGCTTCTTTGATGTAGTCTTATTATACCTTTGGTTTATGAAAGATAGGAAGTGTTCTTACTCTGTTTACTCAGGCACAATATGGGGCATGATGGAGTCACTTCTCCTTATTTGTTAAGGAGGGGAAATGGGACAAAGTTATCATGCTTTCTATTTGGTGAGGCGTCTAAAAAAAACTCACTCAGGTATGTTAGCTTAGTTGATCCCACGATAAGAACCGGAAGTGAGAGTGAAAAAAAAAAAGGCAAAGGGTGGCTCCAAGGCTGGTCTCTTTAATAGTTCTATACAGCCTGAGCTTGGGCTATAGTAAGAAAGGGGTGTACAAGTTCGGGCATCTGATCTTTATTGTTCAATTTCATTGCCTTGAGTGCTATTTTTATTATTTATTTATACTATGAGCATGTATTTGACAATAAAGTTCCTCCAAATTCTATGGAAGATGGAATTTAATCAGAAGGCAATGATTTTAAAAGTATTATTTTGTGTGTGTGTGTGTGTGTGTGTGTGTGTGTGTGTGTGTGTGTGTGTGTGTGTGTGTGTGTGTGTGTGTGTGTCTATATATATATATATATATATATTATACAAAATTGGTTATATGGTTAAGACTTCATCTATATGTAAACAATGTCAAATTATTTTGGCAGTACTATAGTATAGTATAGTAAGTACTAATTGCATTATGTTTCACATAAATGAAAATACTATATAACTGAGATTTTCATCCAAAAAATAGTGAAATTATAATGCCTGGAACACGATACTTCAAAGAATTTCAAGTGTTAGACCCTGTAGACCGAATCGAGTGTGTGAAGCCACAGTGAGTACAAACCTGGGATTAAGATCCCTTTTAGAAAAATAGGCAAGAATCCGTGTATATGGACTCAAGACCATCTTTGGTTGAGAATAGGATTATGATGAGATTCTTCCCACTGATCTCAACCACTTAAATCCATAAGGGCCTATGTTTTTAGAAATTTTAACATTATTTTGGGGGGTGAAACTATAACAGTGTTTTCATGATTTTTGAAAGTTAAAAATTCATTTGGATAAATTTACTTGTAAAAAAACGTTTAAAATAGAAAACAACCAAATGTTTTTGGATGATCCAAAAAAGGTTTTTCCTTCTCAACATAACAATACGTTTTAACAATACATTATCCAAGAAACAAATCCAATAGTCAATAGTAAGTTCACATTAGAAATGGGACTTTAGACCACATAAAAGCTTATGAATTGTGTACTACACACAAATACATATTCTATTCAATTAAATATCTCATATAAATTCTGATAGATCCAATAAATGGTGTGCCCAAAGTATTTTACAGTTCATCTCTATTGAGATCCAGACCTTTTAGGGCCCCTTAAAAGACATAAAACGGTGAGGCTAATATAGTATTGTATTGGTAAAAACTTATGCTTTTGTAACTCCTAAAATTGTGTTAATATGACTTTAGTATTATTATAATGGAGATAAGTGATGTTCAAAAATCTTAAATATCATCGTATATTGCACAAAGTGAATTATCCACCGGAGTTAACATTAGATGTTCACAAGCCTATGTGATGTTCGTTAAAATGACTCGGAGTTTAAGATACGAGCACTTCTATTGAGCCCGATTTTTTGACCGGATTTTGCCCGACATAATGACGTGTCGGCTTGTTATTGAATAGTTTTGAGATCCCGCTGGCACGGGCCCCATAAACCAAAAAATAACACGCCGACAAGTCATTATGTCGACCAAAATTCGGTCAAAATTTCGGGCACAATAGTATTTTTGTTAAGATCTATTTTTTAGGGGGGATTTTTGTTTAAACCCCACTTTTATTACACCTCTATTAATGGGTTTTAAATCATTTAATCCACCCTACAAATGAGATTTATAAAAAATGAATCTTTTTAATTTTATAAATTTAGATATATTATTATTTTTGGATTAAAAAAAATCTTGTAGCTACTTATCTAACCATTACTAGAAAAGCAATCTAAAATCTTCAATCAAATGCATGTATCTAGACATGTTTTGGGGACGTGGCTTTTCGTGTTAGCGAGGATGTATGTGAGGGTGTAAGATCGACGGTTTTTATCTCACTATGTGAGAGAAATAGTTTTCCTCCCTCTAGCCCACAAACACTATATATGTGTTTGAATGAATGTATTTTTTTGTTGCTTTCATGTATTTAGGTCCCTTTATTATTTGTTCTTCTTACACTAATTATATAATCGTATACTTTTTTATTTTTTAATTTTTCATATTTTTCTAGGTATGTCTATGATAATAAGGGAAGGCTAACTATAGAATAAGTAATGCAAGATGGTTATGTGTGGTGTGTGTTTGTGATTTTATTTTGTATGTCGAGATAGGTACAGGTGTGTAGTGTATATTTCCCCTCCTTAGCTTTTATTTTATTTCTTTGGCTTATCACATTTATTTGTTTCACTTTTCAGCACCTAAATCATCTTTATCGATGGCAGCTTGAAGCACTGTTTTTTCTCACTTTCATGGTAGGTGTGTGTTGTGTTTTGTTTTGCATGAGTAGCACTTTTCTTATCACTTAAGTCATCTTCTTCTCAAATGTTGTTTTGTGATAGATTTGTATATGTTGGTGTATGAGCCAACAATCAGGGCACGTAAGGAAGAGCCTTTAATGTTAAGTGTATATACGTCGTTACCTGATATTAGCTCTAACAGGTACAAAAAAGGGTCCATTTTTTAAATAGTAAAAAAATGGGGTTGATTTTTTTGTGGCATATTAAAATATTTGAGGACACTCTTAAATATCATCTCCAGATGATTTTTTTACTATTTAAAAAAATGATTCAATATATGTCAATTTTTAGTTAAGATACTAAAAAAATAACATATATTTGACCTATTTTTTAAAATATCAAAAATAATTTTATTTTTTATAGGTCATTTGAAATAGTTAAATACCCCACAAAATAATCAAATCACAAAAATATGTTATATTTTTTTTGAAAAAAATGGTCCGTTTTTTCATACCCCTTTTAGGATCCGTTGGATAATGGCTCTCATGTAATTACTATTACATATAGCCATAAAAAAATCTAAAAATATGGGCCCAGTTTTAACCCTTATCATATTTTATATTAAAAACCAATTACTCTTTTGCAAAAAGGAAAATTATAATTTTTTATGATTTTTTCCAGCTACAGGTGCAAAAATCCTAGATATATCTACTAGAAATCCAAAAGATACGAAGTGACTTTACTCTTTCATCTTTATCCTCAATTGTTTCACTATATGTTGGAATAAGTTTACTTTAGGATGCCAAGCTCCATCTCTCCTTCCTAGATAGGTATGCATATCGTATACCATATAGATGCTTCTACAGTCATCCACATGTCATGTAAGAGAAGATATGCTTTAATTTCCATGCTCTCATAAAATAAGGTATTTTGGTATTTGGAACCTAAGAATTTAAACTCGAATAGTTTTTACAAAATCAACATTTGACTTTTAGTCAAAATGTCAAACATAGTCAATCACTAAAAAACTATTTTAATGTTGTTTGTCATTGGCTTTATAGAAAAGTAGTGTCAAGTAGGAAAGTTCTATGTTGTCTTTCACTCTTACGTTTTTCATAAATGACATTAATTTAAAGTTTAAGAATATGATATTTGTTCATGCATGATGCATGTGAGTGTGTGATTTTTCTCATCCATATCCCCTTCTATGGGGACCAAAATAAAGTAAGCACGTGGATTAATCCGGTTTTCATACCACCCACATTCCCTCCCTCCTACTTTTGGTTGAAATGTGTAAATTATCTTGCAATCATCTATTCAATATTTTTGGTTTGTGTTAAGTTTCTCTAACTGTGATATTTAATGATTGGTCTTTATGCATAAAATGGTTGATTTATAAGTTCTCATTTTAATTGATTTAAGTATGGATGATTGTGTGTAAGTTCGCATTTAAAATAAATTTACATATTGTCGACATAAAAGGAAAATTTGTATATTGTTATTCAAGTATAATAAGTTTGCCTATTTGAATATTTGCTATTTTTTTTTAATTCATAATTATTCATAACTATAATTTTCATCTAGAACAATCATAATGTTTTAATTTTTATACGATGTTTATAGTGAATATGGTGATTAAAATAGTTCATTAATTTTGAAGGTATGTTGATAAGCACTTCCATGTTTTATATGTAGCGTTCCATTTGTCAAATGCACAAGGTACGATGTGCCTCACTATTTACGATTACGGTATTGATGATTTTGTGGCTTGGATGGAAGAGGTGTTTTACGTTAAAAATTATTGTGTCCTCCAATTTAATCATAATAATTAATTTATTAATGGATGGAACATTATTAACATTATGAATATCTAAGACTTAATCATATTTCCATAAATTTAATAATTGAAGATGTGTGACACCCCCGTGCATCGCACGGGTTACCACTAGTGTGTGTGTGTGTGTGTATATATATGTATATATCTCATATCTCATATTCCCCTTCTCGCTCATCCTCACATAGATGATTTGCAAAGAAATCAACCAATGCTTAGCCTTCTACTAGTATTTAAGGTACATAATATAGGGGGGAAAATAAGAAATACCAAACACCCATTTACCAATTATATTATACAAAATAGGTCTAGTCAAACATATTTGATTAAATCAAACTTCAAAATGACAAACACCTCTCTAGACAACATATAATATTTTAATTTCATAGTCGCAAAATACAATGTTAAACATAGTTTTTCTATTATATAAAATCTACATTCATAATCATTTAGAACCTAGTAAGATAATACATAATGTGGTTATCAAAATCTTAAGTCAATAATACTCCAATCGATGCATCAGATGCTGAAATGTATAATTTTAGAGACTTATCTTCTCTTGGAGGCACCAAAATAGGTTGTTTGACTAGGTATTAGTTGAGTGCATGTAAAGCCTGTTCATTCACTTCTCTCCCATCCAGTTCCTATCATCCTTTTAGCTTTAAGAAAGGATAAAATACTCTACTTTTTCGTGTTATGTTATACATAAATCTACAAAGGGAATTAACTTGACCAAAAAACCTTTGTAACTCTCTTATTTTTGGGATATGTGCTTTCATATATGACTTTGTCTTTATTAGATTAATTTGTATTCCCTTTCAGTGTACCAAATACTCTTCAAATTAAGGCACATTTCAAAGAATTCATTTTATGTTGATAAACCTTCATCCATTCAAAATATTTTTTAAGGTGTGTTATTGATCAATTATTATTTTTGATTTAATAATTATATAATCAATATAACACTCCAAAAAGGTGTCAACCATGTCATGAAAAATAGTATTCATTCTCCTTTGGTATATTACCTATGCATTCATTAAACCAAATGCAATTTTTATCCATTTGAAGGTTCTTAAATTATTTGGGCGCCTAAATGCAGTTCTATGCACATCTTCTTAAACTATGGCATATTTAGTTATATGCAAAATGACCACCCATCTTAGTAATGATAGCATGATCAACTGATCTATCAACCAATAAATCTACTACTAGCATTGGTATTCATCTTTTGGAGTAGCTTTGTTTAGATTTCTAAAATCAATGAGCATTCTAAATTTGTCATTTCTTCTTGATTTTTGGCACTATACTGAAGAGACATTCAATATACCTAGAAGTTCTAATGAATCCATCCTTCAACAGCCTCTTTATTTCTTCTTTTATTTTAGTTGTGACTTCTAGAGTCATTTGTCTTGGAAATTTCTTAGAAGGTTTATAGACGTCTTCGACTAGTAGACTGTGTTCCACCAATTTCTAGTCTAAACTAAGAAGCTCGTCATATTTCCAAAAAAATATTCCTTGTACTAATGTAAAAGGTTTGCAACCAACTGCTAGTCTTTTTACGTATGTTAGCACTGATATATATGACTCTTTTATTTTGTTCTACTCCCAATTTAATTTTTATTAAAGGATCCGGTTGATTTATAACCTCATCGTATTCTATTAATGAGCTAGTTAATTCAAAACTGTCTTGAGAACTTTCATTCTCCATGCCTTTTTTGAAGACATAATCAACCCAATTAATGGTCTTTGTCTCACCAATCTTGGTGCTCATCTCCACACCTCTGAACTTATACAAAACCATGGAAAAACTTTCACTGGCCTGCTCAATGCCAATGGGTGTACTATCAATTAAATAATTATTTTATTTTCTTCAGTTGGTCCCATTATACCAAAAACTAACACATCATAAGCCTTATATGAGACCTCTCTTTCTGATGCTTCTGAAACTAAAGCATATGCCTTCACTAGCCCCACATTCTTTTGGTATAATCCTTCCTCCACAGAGATGGAGCTAGTGTGAAAAAGCAACGGATAAGCTTCCACCTCAATTACAATCCCATCCTCTTTCATTAAAAGTAGCTTTAAACGTCTAGAAGAAGGAATATATTTGTTAGAGTGAATTCATTCCCTACCAATTGATGCATTAAATCTTGGTTTTCCATCAATAATGAAGAAGGCAATTTTGGATTTTCTTGTGCCTACTCTAATGTCAAAAGGAAACACACCATTGGTCGACTTTTCATCTCGAGTGAAGCTTGACTTAATTATTTAAGTCTGGACCAATTTGGTATCATGTTTATTTATTTTAGGAAGCATGAAATAAGATATTAACACGTGCATCGTTATCTATAATTATTGTATTAACTAGAATTTCATTTATCTAAGATTTTATAAACAAAGGTTTGGTATGATTAATCATATTCATAGTATGCTATTCGAACCCATATATTATATCTAAAGAAAATATAAATAAGTCAACGTTGTCTACCTATAACTTTTGTTCTGTATCCACCTCCATCGCAGGGACCTCTTATCCTTCTTCAACTTCGGACCTATTTAGGAGGATATTAACCTATTGCTCGAGATCTATGGAATTTACTTCCATCATCTCTTCCTTTTCTTGTTCATCAGAAGAACCATCTCCAAATGAACTATCTCCATCCACACTCATAAATTTTTATAGCTTTTTTAGTCTTTCAACCAGCAAGTCGAATGAGGAATTACTTGCTTCTAATTTTTTATGAAACCTCACACTTGACTTTGATGATGATGAGGAAAACCCATATAATCCATTAGAATGCACAATCTCAGAGGCCTCTTCCCAACCCACTTACTTTCTGTAGATCATTCTCTATTGGGCCCGAGAAATCACGACATCTAGCACCCTTCTTTTTGACTTGGCTGCACCATATGCCATATACATAGGGCTACCTTATGGGGCTTCACTTACTTTATCTTCTTTCGAATTTCATTGAAGTATTTGCCACCTTTGTATCTTGCAGACACTACTATCATCATTGGGATAAGCTTTGGGACTACTTTAAGTCTAGAGTTCCCTGCAAATTAATTTAATTTAGCCTCTTTGAAGCCATACCTGATGTATTAGTTGTTTCATGGAAGCTTAACACGCCCTTGAGGATAATAAGGACCACATAACGGATGCATCTTTCGAAAATCTTTTCTTTAAACTTCCTCCAAATTTTAGAACATTGGGGCTTCGAAAACATACACATTATTCTCATTCTTATTGTTTTTGAGCCACTGGTTCCCCTTCGAAGCTATAAACAAACAGAATTATTCATAAATCTCTCCACACTTGTGTAATAACCCATATTTTTGAAATATTTTATTTTAATTATGGGACTACGATTAATTAATTTAAATGGGAAAATTTATTTATAATGAATCTCAATTTAATTAAATAATTACAAGCATGACAAAAGTTAGTATTTATTGGTGATAATTATGTTGAATATTACTTAGCGGGTAAAGTAATATATAATTATGAAAATATTAAAGTTGTCGTGAGTGAAAAATACGATAGTTATGAAAATTCAGTCGGGACACGTGTGTCAGTCGTGTCGGGACTAAATTAATGGAATAAGAAGTAAAATATTTCAAAGTCAATCATATGGTCATTTTGAGTTTTACATTGAGTCCGGAAGGGTCGAGATAGTCAGAAAAGTCTACCCAGGGGCTTAGTTTGGATTCCGGGGCAGTGTTAGGCCAAACCGGCACCCTGGAATGGTATTTTGATAAATTGTATTTTTGGAATAAATTAAAGGATGAAAATTAGAAAAATAAAAGATCTCCTATGTGGGCTAGATTAGGTTATCTGTCGTGAGAAAATAGTTAGACACATAGAGAAACCAAAAAGAGAGAGGGGAGGAAAAATCTAAGGTAGACCCACAACATGTTCCCTTTTTCCACCACGGTGACCACCATCGGGTAGATTGGAGAACGAGGGTCGCAATGATACCAACAACATCAAAGGATCAGACCATACTTAGTAAGGCAAGTGTTTAAACCTTTCCCTTTTAGCATTAAATATGTTCATGTTAGTGTAGGTAATGAAACACCCTTAAATTGCATTTGATTTTATGAAGAATTCATGATTAAAAGATATATTAGGGTTAAATTCATACCAAGTTGAATGGTACTTGTAATTTGAAGTTTAGTTATGAATTTATGTTAATAATTGCTGAGTAAATCTAGGATTAAATTGGGTTAATTGGAAATCTTATGAACTAGGGTTTATGAATCTTAAATTTGGAGATTTTTGGTTTTTGGATTAATTAATCATGAAATAATGCGTTTAAGATGTTAGAAATCATCCATTTATGTGTGAAATGAGTTGGAATTGAATGGAAGGAGTTTGGGAGTGATTTATAGAGGTTTTATGACTTTTTATGGATGAAAAACGTAGTAGGTGCAGGTTGGGGACGGAACTACTCATTCTTGTTCAAACGAGATGGAGCCTGGATCGAACGAGAACCCCTTTCGCGTGATATGTCGTTCTAACGACATGGTAGTTCAAACGATATAGGTTATGGTTAAAATGACAGGTCCAGTTTCTGGGAAATTTTCTTCTGTTTCAAATATGGGTAGTAGGTTTATTTGAAATGAGGATCAGTAGTAAAATTGGGATTCGGGTTAGAACAGAATTATGGAGTAATAAGATGAGTATGATATTTTATGACAATTAAAGCAACGAGTTTTCTCTAAGTTATGAGCGAGAGAGTATTCGTAATCTAGTATGTGTAATGCAAGTAAAAATGAGAGATATTACATATAAGTTAAATATTCGGGTTATGTGTATACCTAATAAACTCAATAGGTTGTGTGGATGTCTACAATGATATGTATTATATGTATGACATACCTATTATACTTGTTATCATGAGAGGTTAGGAAAAGGGGATAGTCCTATCTTGAGGAGCCTTCAGGGGGGATATTTGACTGGTACCTCAAGGGCATGGAACCTAGGTACGAGCTATCTAAGAATGATAGTGATGATGGTCTTATGGGTGCGTAGGTATGTGTGTAGCCCATAGGCTTGGAACCATGTTCGCCTCCAATATGTGTGATTTTCAAATTTATGATTCGTGGGATATTCGGAACGCATTGTCCTTATTCAGTGTGAGATGTACCAGGACTTGATAGTAGAGTGTGAGGGAAGAATAACCGAGTCTAGAGGTGCCTTTTAGTATATATAATATATAGTGATGCATATATATATATATATATATATATATATATATAGTGATACTTCATGTGTGAAAGTATATGGATAAGATATATAATGATGAAAATCAATGAATATCTTAAGTAAGCAAGCACTTAACGTGATTTATAAATACTTTCCAAATTGAGATAACAGTCGTGAAAACATTTAATATGGTGTTCTATGGAAAATGTGGGTTGGTATTACGGGTAGTGATTAGAAGGATTTGGTTTATAGTCTAGTTATATGATAGAGTAATTATAATGGGTTTAGAGGTGCGTTAGACATGCACATTAGTTGAGAGGTGACAATATCAAGTGAATGTTCGAAAAGCTAACGTGCACATACTATTTGCTTTCCTGCAATATTTAAATACTTGCTAAAATTTTTAAATATTTTACACTCGGGCTCTGATCCGTCTCTTTCAAATCTCTTCTCTTTTGTCAAATTACTTTAGATGCCTCTATATTTGCCATTTCTTCATTCCGAGCTATTTACTTCTTTTAGGGCAGGTTGCCCCTTTCTATTTGACAGTCAGAGATTTGTGGATTTATTTATTTACTAAGTTCAGTCGTTGGATTATTTCAACTGGATTATTGTACTTGATAATTAGACTGGATGTGTTTACTTAAGTTGCACTTGATAACACACTATATATATGACTTACTTGAATCTATATATAGCAGTTCCAACTAGTTTGGATATCAATACAAAGTAGGTTATTTTTTATGAGTTTCTCTATCTCTCAAAGGTTCAAAGCAAGAATGAAGAAATCCTATCCAAGAAATGCTCAAGATCAACCTAAAGGGAAGTTAATTATACCTTATAACCACTATTGGACACCTATAGTGCATATTATTGAGTTACTATGTGCATATGTTTATTTAAACACTTTAACTATATTTTCAAATCAAGTTAATTCTTTTATAACATTTTAAAATAATTTTTGGAATTATTAAAACTTGGTTTTAAAAAGTTTTGGGGTTAAAAGTTAGAATTTTCAAAATGTTTTTATTGATTAAAAGTTGTTTTGGGTAAGATCTCAAAGCGACAGAGACTTCATGGGGGAATTTAGAATATCTTTTACACGCGTTTTTCAGCGTGTAACAACCGAACACGTGTTGGCACCTTAACAGATGATTTTGTGTTTTCTCTAAGACACATACTTTATATGCAATCTCAGCCCTTGGATGAATCTAATTGATGATCTTCATGTGATTTAAATCAATCCATGTGCAACCTGTTTTAACCAATCATCGTGAGTTATTCCCACCGAATAAATTGAACCATTAGATTGGAAGTCAACTGGTCAAGATTGATCCCATCCGTAGGATTGCCTCTAAGGTTCGAGATCCTTCCTCAGCAACTATATATAAACCCCTCACGTCTCAGCCATTTGAGACTTTTGGCCTTTGTCCAAATAGAGAGAAATAAATAGAGTAGAGAGAAGAGAGAGAAGATAGAAGAGAGAGGAAAATAAATGGAGAATAAGAGAGAGAGAAGAAACCCTAATCTTCGAAGCTCAACCTCTGAGTGTTTTCCCTTAATCCAAACACTAAAACCATCATAGTTTCATACACCATAAAACCTAAACCTTGAGAGTTAGATCCATTTAGGGTTTTTTTGAGCTTGGTGTTGGATTTGTTCGATGATTGAAGACCTTTTCAAGTCTTAGTTTCTCTCAAAACTCGTCTCTAAGAGAATCTTGATTTTCACTGTTGAAACTTGAGTTTTTCTAAAAGAGAAAATCATACGTTCACTACACCAAATCCGTCAGATTGTGACAGTCATTGACCTTGACAAGTTGGACTTGTCAAGGTCAATGACCGTGATTATTCTGGGGGTGATAACTTTTGTTATCACAAACTTGTCACGATCATTGACCGTGACAAGTTCATTAGACTTGTCACGGTCTTTGACCTTGACAAGTTTTTTCACAGTCAAAGACCGTGACAAACCCGTGGCAACCTTTCAAAAATTATCACGATCATTGACCGTGACAAATCTGGACAGTTTGGCCACTGCCATTGCCCAGCAGTATATTTGTACCTTTTATAGCAAAATTGTACCTGTTTAGATAACATATATCCAAATAAAATAGAAATAATGCACCAAATCATTGCATATATAATTCCATATCCAAACCAAAATGAAACAAATCAAAACGATGCAAATATAATCCAAGTGTCTAGATAAAATAGATAAAAATAATATCATGTGGTAGGTTTGGGGAGGAAGTAAGGCCACATGAAAAACGCTTTGAGACACCCCTGAATATGCATCATGTCGCATTATTCATGCAACCACAATGGGGTGTTCTCCTTCCCGGTTATCACATGCGTGACGAGCCTTGGTGTTGATGTCTTGAAGCGCACGTCCATGAACCAACATACCCTGGACAGTATTTGGGTCCCTTAACCCGCTCCCTATCCACGTGACATCAATTATGTCGAGTATAAACACGCTCGGATAACCAATTATTGATATAGGCCGCACCGCTCGACGGGAGCCAAGTAGAGGACTGGATCATCAATCGGTGAGTCTGCACATATCGGCGATGAAGCAGCGATGTCCACGTCATCATCATCCTACACCTCCTCCTCCTTCCCCTTCCCCTTGCCCTTTTTTTCCAACGAATGCTTCACGGATTAGAATATATATTTTACCGTCGTCTCCAACCTTGATAGCTTCACTTTATACGAGTCCACCTGACAATCCAACCCGGTGTTGCTCGTCTCCAATCTGATGATCCTATATTTGGATACCCACGAGATCTCTTCGTTGTCCTCCCCTTGCGATCATCACCAATCACTTGGTTGAGTGCGTCCGTAGACAAAGATGCCTTGTCGGCATCGGATTATGACTCATGCACTTCCTTAAGCTTTGTTTGAAATGACAAAAAGCACACGATTAGTTAAATAAGTAAATAAAAATATTATAACGTAATTAACAAAAAGCAAACCGTCGGTTTACTTACAAGAATGTTCGCGACGCTTGGGGACACCTCCTTATACTTCCCCTTCTTTGTCTGAATTTCCACATAGGCATCGAGCCTATGTGTCCTACCCCCAGGGCCACACCCCGTCCCCTGAAATAAAATAATGCAAAATTAGTACCGGGCCCGTAAAATAAAATAATGAAGAATAATATATTTCTGTAATTATAGAAAATTAAAAACTTACCATCATCCTATGCTCCACCTCGGTGTAAAACTTCCGTTTGGAGTAGTGCACGTCCGTATTTTTTTCCCGATATGCCTTCCCCGATTAGCGAGTTACCAATTGTCCCTCCTCGTTCTCATTGTCAATGAACTTTTGCCATTGTGCCAATGAGATCGGCTCCTTCGTCGAGACGGACTCACGCATTCTAATAATGGAGTCTCAGGTCTTCCCAAAGTACCGACCCCACAAATTTTTCTTCCATGTCTTGTGTTGCTCCCTCAACTGCTCCAAGACAGAATCGCAGAGTTCTAGGGCCAGGATGAATTGCTCCTGTCAAACAAATACAATGTTGGTTATGAATAAATAGAAATATAAATATAAATACATTACCTATAGTGCCGCCCAAATAGTTAACTTTAGCTCATTTGGCACCTCCCTCCAACTAGTGTACCCCGGATCGATAATCGTCTTTAGCAGCTCGAGGGATCTAGTGAATACCTCCGTCTTGTTCTCGATGGCCATTCCCAATTTACCCCATTTGGGCAGTGTAGGGGACGGGGAGCCCTTGTCGCCTCCGCTACCACCGAGCCCAGAAGACATCATCATTATCATTATCATCATCATCATCCTTGCCTTAATCCCTGGAGGAGACATTTTTTGTAAAAAATGTTGTTATTAGTACAAATTCAGAATGAATTAGAAGAATACATGCAAACATTAAGTCTAAATAGTACATGCGCTAATGTAATCAAGTACAAATGAATAAAAAGCATTTAACCGTTGTTTTGAATACTTTTTACTGTTTAACTCAAACACATATACAAAGGAAAGAGAGAAAGATAAAAAGGGTGAAAATGATCAAGTACAAATGAATTAAAAGCATTAAATCGATGTCCGATAATAATAAAACACTAGTACATGCGCTAAATTGGAATACTTATTACAAATTAAAAAAAATTCAAATTCGGGTTATCATAAAAAATGGATTGATATTCGGTAGGAGCAGTCAAGTCATCCACACTACTGTTTAGACACTTTCGCGCATGTAGGATGATTCACCATGGCTCGTTGTTCATATACTCCGAGTAAAACACTTGGTTGGCCTTCTAAAAGGCACAAACTTCTTATTCTTAACATTCTTAAATTTAGGATTCTTACATGGCATATTAGGGCCACAATCAACAGATTTACTTTCAATTTCTAAACCTGAAAATTTTCTCAAAGGTAGCCTGTGTTCAACCCCGCCCAATAAATAATTAGAGTCTTTCTCAAATCTGAAACTATGAGCCAGGGGTAAAAACCTCATATGGAAACGGTATACTTTTTTTGAGCTTGTGGGGAGACGAAGATATTTAGTCTCCTTTCCACGAATAAGACACCCCAAATAACCATATACTACACAACCGGATAATGTCCCATAAGCTAAAATTATGAATTGCCCACATCAACATAGCTTTCAACGTAAACTCTTCTTTTTTAAAAGGGTCAAATGCTTACACACCCTTTTCCCAAAACTCATTTAATTCTTCTACCAAGGGAGCTAGATAGACGTCGATGTCATCACTTCATGCCTTTGGCCCAAGTATCAACAAAGACAGCATCGAAATTCAGGTCCCATACACTATGAAGGAGGGAGGTTGAGTGGGGCTAGGATCACTAGCCATACACTCTGATTGGTTCTTAGATTTACAAATGGATTGAAACCATTTGTTGATATAGCCAAACGAATGTTACGCTGTTCTCGAGTAAAATCGGGATACTCATAACTCATCGTCCTTTCGTATTTCACAAATTCATTAACACCTCTGCGAAACACAACCCCCATTCTATTTATCTCCCCCATCCACTCTTTGTATTTATGATATCCCATCACAGCTACTACAAGCAATCACCTATTAAAGGTAAGAAGCGTATATTCGTGGATTAGTATAAACAAAACTTAGATTTATAGTATGTTTCAATTAATTATGTCTTATTTATATTCGATTTTTAAATTTCAATTTATGATTGTAATTCATATTTCCTCCATCTCCTCTAAAGGGTGAGTGGTCCTATCCCATTCAAGATCGCATATTTTTGTAATATACTTAACAGCTCATGCACATTGTTACAATTTGAGAAAAATTCAGCAGCACATCCCCATAGTTCTCTAAGTACACGACGTAGATTGGCAAGTGTGAGTGTTATTTCAATTGATCAATTAAAATAACACTCACACTTGCCAATCTAGTATGTACTCAGAGAACATTAGGATACAACTGCAAAACTTCCTCAAAAAGTAACAACTTTAAGCCACTAGGAACATCATTATACAGAAACTATGCAGTCGCAAACAGTCCAAACGGGACAATTCTAAAGATCTAATTACAAGGGTAATGACTCTTGAACGGGTTTAAGGGATATTGAATGTGTACGCATAAGAACTAGAAGGCTAGTATTTATGCGCACTATGTGTAATTGTAGGTTTGTTTCATTTAATTATGATAAGTCCGTGGTCGTGCCACTCTCGAACGGGTCTTGACATAAAGTAATTTTAGAAAAAATTCTAAAACTCCCCCTCCGCCCATTTTGACAATAATCCAGTGGTCGTACCACTTCCAAAATTAACCAACTCAACAAATTAAGACAGTATAATTATTTATGAATTTATTTATGTGAATTAAATTAAGTATTTTTAAAAACTTTAACAACAAACTTCCATATCCAACCACCTTCGTCCAATATAATCCAACAACTACAACAAATGTGTATCCCGAACTCCATCTAATTCATCTACTCAATTAATTCAACAATAACAATTTCAAACCTAAATAAAAATAAAGAAACAATATTTATAATGTCCAATTAACATTAACAATAATTTCAAGTCCTAAACTAAACATTAATTTTAAATCCTAAATCAACCTTAACAATTAATTTCAAGTCCTAAATTAAATACCAATTAATTTCAACACACACATGCATACACACCCCCTTCCCCACCACCACTACCCCTGCCCCTGCCCCTGCCCCTGCCCCACAGCCCCTGTCCAACCAAACACACACACACACCTGCACACACACGCAAACCCAACGCCCCACCCCACACACATAAATGCCTGACCCCCTGCCCCACCACACACACACACACACACACACATAAATGCACACGCACTCACACACACACACATGTACCCCCTCCCCACCACCACCACCCCCGCCCCCTCGCTCCCACCACACACACACGCACTCACACACACACCCATGTACATGCACACACATATATATATACACACACATATATATACAAATGAAAGACAAAGAGAGAAGAAAAAATACCTAGTAGAGAGAGAGAGAGAGAAATGGAGGAAATAAAAAACAGTGGGAAAAAAGAAGAGGGAGGGCTTTTTAACTGACAATTTTTTTACCGTCATTGATCGTGACAAGTTTATAAGGTTTTCACGATCAATGACCGTGACAAGATCGTCATAAAAATTCTTGTCATGGTATTGTCATGGTCATTGATCGTAACAAGACTTTATCACGGGCTTGTCACGATCAATAACCGTGACAAAAAATTTGTGTTTGTTTGTCACGATCATTGATCGTGACAAGGGTGGCCGGCTCAAAAGTGACAATATGGTCTTTTTGGTGTAGTGGTTTATATTTTCTCTTTTGGATCTTTTGATGTAGATCCTTTTTGTTTCAAGAAATTTTGAAAAATAAACTTTTGTATATCAAGGTTATAGAAGATCTCTAGAACGTTTGTGTTTCTTACATTATATTTCACGATTTTTGAAATAGATGTGTACAAAAATAAATAGAAACACATAGGACCTTGGCTAGTTTTAAAAGCAAGGTGGTTTTTCGGATCTAATCTTGAGAAGAAGTTTTTTGTCGAAATAAGTTGAATCTGTATCTGCATGTCATATAGAACCTCTTGATTTGTAGGAATTTGTCTGTATAAATATCTTGAGAGGGTGATTTGCATAAATCTACATTTAGTTCACATGCTCCCACATGAACACTTAGTCACAGTTGTTCTGTTTGAGAAACTTGGAAATTGAAAGAGTTGTTTGAAAATGAAATTAAGGAAAAGGAGATCAAGGAAAAGGAAAAGAAGCAATAAGAGAAGATCAGTTCTAGTCAGAAAACCTTTGGAGTGGAGTAGCTCATGTAGGTATAACTTTGAACTTAGATTTAGGATCTTTATGTGCTTCCTTAAGTGTTGTAACTTGAATCTTTATTTTAGTAAATTTTTGGTCTGTGACATAGAGGGAACCGTGGATGTTTCCCTTGATTAAGGTTTTTACCACCTTAAATTCATGTGTTCATTACATTGAATGTTCTTAATTTCTGTTGTGATTGGTACTATATGTTAGACTTCGTAGATGGTTCTTATTTTCTAAAACCTAAGCTAATGAACTACCAAATCTAGACTACATATTCAGAAAACAATTTTAAACGCATCTTGTGTTATAAATCGAAAAGAGTTTTGTCCAAAACATTTATTCGGAGTTTACTCAACTTATAACATTTTGTTATTAATTTTGTAAATAGTTTTTTCAGCATTTATTATTTCAGTCATTTCCTTTCATATGAGTTTGGATCGGATGGTGTGTGTTAATTATCCATTAATTTGGTTTTACATTAATTAAAAGATCAAATTTTGACATTAATTTTTTAAAATATTAGGTGGTAAGTATTTTAAATAAAAGTTTTCGACAGTGATGCATAAATTGAACTAACTAGTTATTCTGATTTAATTTAATAAATGACTGATCACCCAGTATTTAATTAGGAGGGGTGTCACAGGTGGTATCAGAGCATCAGGTTCTAGAGTCCTTTAGGATCTGTATGGCTTATTATGCTTCCAGTATAGCTTTCTTTGATATAGAGCGTTATATTTAGGATTGTTGTATTCGTTAATTGCTCATTTTATGTTTTTAGTTATTTAAGATATTTATTATGGACTTATAAAGATTCTCTCTCATTTCAGATGCCTCTCAGACGTGCACAACGAGCTCTTAGGGATGCCCGACCCGAGCCCCAGCCATCTCCGGTTCAAGGCACGATGAATGCTGCGAAGGTTGCCTCTATCTTAGCACAGGCGATAAATACATCTTTGGTTATAGTACAGCAGGCCCCATCCTAGGCACCGGAGGTGGCCCTAGCACCAGCTCACATATTCCCTTCTTCTTGGGAGCTAGTCAGGGATGCTTTCCAGAAGGAACATCCTCCGGAGTTCGCATGGAGTTCAGATATCATAGTGGCTAGCCAGTGGAAGGACATTCAGTTTCACTTGAGGATGTACGAGTGCATTGAGGTTGAGAGGGAGATACTATCTACATTTAAGCTAGTAGGTACGGCACTACTATGGTGGGAGTTTATCGCCACTGCTTAGGAGAGAGATATCATGACTATCGGGGACTTTTAGGTGCGGTTTGATCGAAAATATTTCTCCTCCGCCGTTCTGACTGAGATGAGGCAGAAGTTATTGAACCTCACCCAGGAAGGGAAAACAGTTATCGAATAAGAGGAAGAGTTCAAGAACGTGTTAAATTTAGTGCCATATGAGTCACCTATGCAAGAGAAGAAGATTAGGATGTTTATGGATGGTTTGACATGGAGGATTATCCAGCATCTGTTGGGAAATCTTTCGTTGGCTACGTATTCTCAAAGGATCATCGCTTTTAACTGAAAGGAAGAAAACGAGTGGGGGAGTCTAGCCAGTAGAGCCAGGAAGGAGGTAATGGTGCTATTGGGGCACAATCAGCCCAAGGTCAGCAGCGATAGAGTGAGCAGAGTTCCCATCAGGGGGATCCTTCTAAGAGGTTCAGATCAGGTGACTACAGACAGGGGCAGGGAGGTTTTAGGTAGGGCAAGCCTAGCCATCAGGGCCAAATGGGACAACAACTCTTTCAGCAGGGCTAGTAGGGTTGAGGGATGCGGGGGCAAAGGGGAGGACACTTTCCAGGGAGATGCTTTATTTTTGGCAACACTGGCCACAAAAGTCACGATTTTTGTCAAAAGGGTAGAGCCCCACACCAGCAGCAATAGTAGGGTGCTCGTCAGGAACCCCAGCGACCGATATTTCCAGTCGCCCTCCCAGAGCCACTGCAGATAACAACCTACTGACTGTTCCAGTCATTCCATTCCAGCAGGGATAGCTACAGTATCGGCATGTCTACAATGTCCACCAAGTCGCAATTCCCCAGGCTCCACCCACGGTTAAGGGTACGTATTCTATCCAGGGGACTTTGGGATCGATATTATTTAACACGGTGGGATCATATAGTTTCATTACCACTATATTTTCATGCGCCAAGGGATTATTAGACACGACAGACAACACCGTTACTAGTGTAGATTCACCATTGGGCTATGGGTCTTTGATATTCTTTATATGTCGGGGAGTGGGCATAGAGATTGAGAGATTACTATTATCACCGGCAGATATGCTTGTCTTAGATATGCACGAGTATGATGCGATTATCGAGATGGATTGGCTAGTTATGTATAGAGCCATAATTTATTGCTATAGTTGTAGTATTATGTTTGCCATACCGGGTCAGGAGATGTTTTTTATGGCGATGACTCGCTCGGAGGGTTGTTCATCCACCCATTTATATTATATAGAGGAGGAGACCTCTAAGGCGGTGGTGATACCACGTGATTCTATTCCGATTGTTCGTGAGTTCCCTGATGTATTTCAGGACATACCAGGATTACTGCCCAGCAGAGAGATAGAGTTTATGGCAGATTTGGCACCAAGCACCCGACTGATAGCCTATGAACCTTATCATATGGCTCAGACGGAGATGAGGGAGATACTGGATCAGATCGAGAAGTTGTTGGGTTAGGTTTTCATCTGAAGAAGTACCTTACCCTGGGGTTCTCCCGAACCGTTCGTAAAGAAGATAGATGGGTTGTTATGGTTGTGTGTGGACTACCGAGTGTTGAATATGGTCATGATACGGAAAAAGTATCTATTGCCTCGAAACGATGACCTATTCGACCAATTTAGGTGTGCTTCCTATTTCTCAAAGATAGACTTGAGGTCGGGATACCATTAGTTACTTATTAGAGAGCAGGACGTTCCTAAGACTGCCTTCTTGATGCGATATGGATCCTACGAGTTCAAGATTATTCCATTTGGGCTTACCAACGCACCGAATGTATTCATGGACTTGATGAATAGGGTTTTCAGGGATTTCTTAGATCAGTTTATCATTGTCTTCATCGATGACATCATGATTTATTTCAGGACTGAGGAGGAGCATGCTGAGCATTTGAGACTAGTTTTGCATACACTACTTGAGCACGAGTTGTATGTGAAATATGAGAAGTGTGGGTTCTGGCTAAGAGAGGATCAGTTTGGGGGGAATATTTTTCTAAAGGAGGAATATATGTAGATCCGGGGAAGGTGTCAGCGGTGAGGGAGTGGGGAAAACCCATACAAGTGATTTATTCAGGGATTTTCAAAGATAGCAAATCCGTTGACAAACTGGACTCAAAAAGGGGTGCCATTTATATGGGATGATGCCTGCCAGTTGGATTTTGATGAGCTAAAGGACAAGTTGACTTCAGCACCAATTCAAGCACTACCCAAGTTGTGAGTGGAATACCTAGTTTATACTGATGCGTCCTTACTAGGACTCGGGGGTTTGCTTCAGCAATAGGATAAGGCTATAGCTTATGCCTCCCTTAAGATTAAGCCTCACGATAAGAGTTAACCCACCCATGATGTGGAGTTAGTGGCATTTGTGTTTGCTTTGCGGATATGGAGACATTACCTCTTGGGGGAGAGATTTCGCATTTTCAAAGATCACAAGTCATTGTAGTATTTGTTCACGCAACGGGAGTTGAATATACATCAACGGAGGTGGCTTGAATTTGTAAAGGATTATCAGTTCCACATCCATTACCACCCGAGGAAGGTTAACGTGGTAGCAGACGCATTGAGCCATAGGCCAACAGGTGAGGTGTTCGAGGTATGGAAGGTGAAATGGAAGGAACTTGGACATCAGGATGCGGTCGGCTGCTCATTCATATCAGTGATGATGGTTACACCCGAGATCTTTACTAGGGTGATACAGGCTCAGGCAGTAGATTCGTTCTATCACGATCGGATTGTACAACTTCAAGCTAAGGGGGTATAGTCGTATTTTGTAAGCTCAGATGGGGACTTACACTTCAATGGCAGATTAGTAGTTCCAAAGGGGGAGGATTTACGACATACAGTGATGGCAGAGTCACATGGTTGACGGTTCGCGGTACATCCCAAAGGTAATAAGATGTACTAGGATATGAGGTGACAGTACTGACGGAGTGGAATGAAGAAGGACATCGCCAATTTTGTTTCAAAATGTGCCACTTGTCATATAGTGAAAGTGGACCAGCTGAGATCGTCAAGGCTCTTACAACCATTAGAGATCCCTATGTGGAAATATGAGAGCATTTCCATGGATTTCATCACAGGGCTGCCTACATCGCAGAGGGGTCACGATTCCATATTGGTGATTATGGATCGGTTGACCAAGGTATCTCATTTTATGCCAGTTCGAACCGATTATACTATGGAAAAGTACGCTCAGATCATCATTGTTGAGGTAGTGAGACTCCATGGGGTTCCCCTTGATATTGTGTAGGAACAGGATAAGATTTTGTGTCCAGATTTTGGGAGAGCTTCCAGGAGGCCATGGTACGGAGTTACGATTGAGTTTGGCCTATCACCCGCAGACAGACGGGCAGACATAGCGGACGAATCTAATCTTATAGGATATCTTACGAATGTGTATCCTTGATTTTGGTGGGGATTGGGTGCAGTACCTCCCACTGGTGGAGTTTGCTTATAATAACTCCTACCAGTTCACAATTGGCATAGCTCCATTTGAGGCACTATATGGTAAACATTGTTGTTCTCCAGCTTGTTGGCTCGATTTGGGGGATAACAAGTTTCTTGGGCTAGAGGTGATCCAGGACACCTGGGCTAAGGTTGAGTTGATTTGGAGCTGTATTCGGGTTGCTCAGGAAAGACGGAAGAGTTATGCCAATGCCAAGAGATTCTTCAAGGAGTTTAGTTTGGGGGATCAGGTGCTGCTACGCGTATCTCCTATTAAGGGGATAATGCATTTTGAGAAGAAAGGGAAGTTTTTATCGAGGTAAGTAGGGACATTCCCTATTATTGAGAGGATTGGGCCAATAGCTTACAAACTTGGGTTACCGTAGCATTTGCATAGGATCCATGATGTGCTCCGTATTTTTTTTCTAAGCAGATATCTTCGGGATGACTTGGCCCACACTCATATTGCCTTAGAAGAGATTAATCTACAGCTTGATAGCTCCTACGAGGAGGGGCCAGTTGCAATCTTAGATCGTAGCGAGAACAAACTGAGGTAAAAGATAGTGTCGTTAGTACGAGTGTAGTGGTGGCATCATAATGTTGAGGAGTCTACCTGGGAGCAAGAGGATGACATGCGAGACAAATACCCAGAGTTATTCCTACCAGGTACACCTTTATTATAATTCTTTTTCGAATTTCGGGACGAAATTCCATTGTTAGGGGGGAAGTATGTAATACCCTGTATTTTTGAAAGATTTTATTTTAATTATGGGACTAAGACTAATTAATTTTAATGGGGAAATTTATTTATAATTAATCCAAATTTTATTAAATAATAATTAGTGTGACGAGAGTTAGTATTTATTGGTGATAATTAAGTTGAATATTACTTAGCGGGTAAATTTATATATAATTACGAAAATATTAAAGTTGTCATGAGTGAAAAATACGACAGTTATGAAAATTAAGTCGGGATGCGCGTGTCAGTCGTGTCGAGACTAAATTAATGGAATAAAAAGTAAAATATTTATAAGTCACTCATATGGTCGTTTTGAGTGCACCGTTGAGTCCAAAAGGGTCAAGATAGTCAGAAAAGTCAATCTGGGGGCTTAGTTTGGGTTCCGGGACAGTTTTAGGCCGAACTGGCACCCTGGAAGGATATTTTGGTAAATTATATTTTTGGAATAAATTATAGGACGAAAATTAGAGAAATAAAATATTTCCTATGTGGGTTACATTAGGTATCTATCGTGAGAAAAAAGTTAGACACGGAGAGAGGCCAAAAAGAGAGAGAGGAAGAAAAATCTAAGGAAGAGCCACCATAAGTGCACCTTTTCCACCACCATCGCGTAGATCGGAGAACGAGGGTTGCAACGATACCAACAACATCAAAGGATCAGACCATATTTCGTAAGGCAAGTGTTTAAATCTTGCTCTCTTTGCATTAAATATGTTCATGTTAGTGTAGGTAATGAAACCCCCATAAATTGCAATTGATTTGATGAAGAATTCATGATTAAAATATATATTAGGGTTCAATTGATACCAAGTTAAATGGTCCTTGTAATTTGAAGTTTGATTAAGAATTTATGTTGATAATTGTTGAGTAAATTTGGGGTTAAATAGGGTTAATTGGAAATCTTATGAACTGGGGTTTATGAGTCTGAAATTTGGGGATTTTTGGTTTGTGGATTAATTAATCATGAATTGATGTGTTTAAGATGTTAAAAATCATCCTTTTAGTGGAAAAATGAGTTGGAATTGAATGGAAGGAGTTTGGGACTGATTTATAGAGGTTTATAATTGTTTATGGATGTAAAATGTTACAGGTGCAGGTTAGGGATGAAACTGCTCAATCTCATTCAAATGAGATGGAACCTGGTTCGAGCGAGAACCCCTGTCGTGAAATATGTTGTTCTAACGACATGCTATCTCATTCAAACGAGATAGCTTATGGTTCAAATGATAGGTCCAGTTTCTGGGAAATTTTCTTCTGTTTGAAATCTGGGTAGTAGGTTTATTTGAAATGATGACCTGTAGTAAAATTGGGATTCGGGTTAGAAAAAAATTATTGCATAATAAGATGAGTATGATATTTCATAACAATTAATACGATGAGTTATCTCTAAGTTACGAGCGAGAGAGTATTCGTAATCTAGTATGTTGAATGCAATTAGTAATGAGAGATACTATGTATAATTTAAACATTCGAGTTATGTGTTTACCTAATGAACTTGATAGTTTTCATGAATGCCTATAATGATATGTATTTTATGTATGACATACCTACCATACTTGTTATCATGGGAGGTTAGGAAAAAGGGACAGTCCTATCTTAAGGAGCCTTCGGGGGGATTTGACTGGTACCTCAAGGGCATAGTACCTAGGTATGGGTTGTCTGGGAATGATAGTGATAACGGTCTTATGGGTGCGTAAGTATGTGCGTAGCCCATAGGCTTGGGGCCATGTTCTCCTCCAATATGTGTGATTTGTAAATTTATGGTTAATGGGAGATTCGAAAAGCATTGTCCTTCTTCAGTGCGAGATGTACCAGGACTTAATAGCAGAGTACGAGGGAACAGTAGTTGAATCTGGAGGTGCCTTTTAGTATAAATAATATATATATACCTGTAGTGATACTTAATGTGTGAAAGTATATGGATAAGATAAATAATGATGAAAATTTCTGAATAACTTAAGTAAGCGAGCACTTAACGTGATTTATAAATACTTCCCAAATTGAGATAACAGCCATGAAAACATTTAATATGGTGTTGTATGGAAAATGCGGGTTGGTATTGCGGGTAGTGATTAGAAGGATTTTGTATATAGTCTAGTTCGATGATAGAATAATTAGAATGGGTTTAGAGGTGTGTTAGGGGTGCGCATTATGATAGGTGAGAATCTGAAGTGAGTGTTCGAATAGCTAACGTGCGCATAATATTTGCTTTACTGCAATATATAAATACTTTCTAATAAATTTAAATGTTTTACACTCGGGCTCTGGCCCGTCTCTTGCAAATATCTTCTCTTTTGTCAAATTATTTTAGGTGCCCAGCCACAGGGCCACCAAGAATAGGAGTTCCATTCAATTGGCGTGTTGTACATGCTGTGAAAGTTACAGGACCTCGGTAGTAGACGTCTCCATATTTACCATTTCTTCATTCCGAGTTATTTACTTCTTTTAGGGCAGGTTGCCCCTTTTTATTAGATAATCTGATATTTATGGATTTATTTATTTACTCAGTTCAGTTGTTGGATTATTTCAGTTGGATTATTGTACTTGATAACTAAACTGGATGTGTTTACTCCAGTTGCATTTATTATTTCAGGCATTTCCTTTGATATGAGTTTGGTTTGGATGGTGTATGTTAATTATTCGTTAATTTGGTTTCACATTAATTAAAAGATAAAATTTTGGCATCAATTTTTTAAATATTAGGTGGTTAGTATTTTAAATAAAAGTTTTCGACAGTGATGCATAACCTGAACGAACTGGATATTCTGATTTAATTTAATAAAGGACTGATCTCCCGGTATTTAATTAGGCGGGGTGTCACAACTTGATAAATAGGTTCTTCATAACCTTTTGGTCTAGATCCTCTGTCACTTCAGCCTTCGAAGTCTTTGGCTCGAACATAGTCTTTATTTTGAATTAAACATGTCCCTTCTTTTTAGGCAGTTGAATGGACTACATATTTGTCCCCACCATTTTGACATTGGGGAATAGGCCATCATCCACACACATAGTGCTTTATTTTTTTCCAGGGAATTCTTTTCTAGGAATTTTTATTTTTTCCCCATTATTAGTTGTTGAATAATGTCGTGAAACACAAAACATGCATTAGTTGAGTGGGAGAAAATATTGTGCCATTTGCAAAAAAATATTCTCTTTAATCTCATTTGATTTTTTAGCATCATTAGGTGGTTTCAAAATTTTAGCATTTAAGAGATAATCAAAGGTCTCATTAATTTTAGAAATGTCAAATGATTTTTTTATAATTACTTTTTGTGGGTACGTCGTTCATTTGTCTTGGCCCAGAGAAGTAGCCAGAATAAGCCCTATCAAAAATAGGGAAAGCCTGGTCCAAACTCCAAAGCCTCATAGTCGGTTAGTCAGCACTAACCCATTCAACTCCTAAAATCTCTCAAGAGGTATTCTAGGGATTATGGGCCAACATGGAGGTGTCCAACACCCCCATTCCCCAAAGTTTACATGTATATATTGTACCCCTATCTCGGGGAAAATGGTATGTAATAAAAAACACTCCCTTGGAGAAAAGATAAATACAAACTGAGAACACCACCGTGAACGTAGGCCATTTTCCGAACCACGTATATCTTGTGTCGTGTGTGATTGTGACCATTCTAATTCCTGTTCTTTATTTTTTTCTGGTAATTTCATTTACTTATAATTTCTGTTGAGATTTACTGTCACCACACTTTTGTTTTGGAGAAAAAGATTATGTTATTGTGTCCTTTCAAACAAATTTTTCGCAAACTGTAGTCTCAATTCCTATAATTTCATTAGCATCTATTTTGAATTAAGATCCTTATAATATGTCTTGGAAGAAGAGGAATTTTTTCATGTTATTCTTCAATAAGGGATTTCTATCTAGATACCTTGGCACTCAACTCTACCAAATCTCTAAACTTAATGGATCAAACTTCTTTCGAAGCCTAAATTCCATCCATTTTATGCCAATTTCAAAATTCAGACTCAAGTAGGACTATTTTGCATTTCTTTCTCAGGTAGGACTATTTTGCATTTGGTTCTCAGGTAGGTCTATTTTGCATTTGTTTCTAGCCCTCTTGAGCCTATTTATGATGGTAGTAATCTTTTCATTGACTTTTAGTCTTAACCTAGCTAAGTCATCCATAGAAAGTTGTGTCACAGTTTAGAACAAATGTGCATGAAATATATCTTTCATTTTATGTCAATTCGTTACAAAGTTATGTAGTAAGCTTATGAACCATAGGAAGGCTTCATTAGTGAGTGAACTGGAAAATAACACAGTCTTAGATACTCATTTGTACTAGGATCATCATACTGACTAGTGAATCTAGCAATGTGTTCCAAAGAGGAATGTCATCCATCCTCTACAAATAGGGTAAAATATTGGGAATTTTAAATATTTTAGGAGTTCAATCCTATCTATCCACTCAGGGTATGGATTTATATAAACTGGGGTATGCACCCACTGATCCATTGGTCCATATATTTCATAAATGACATCAACAATCTCATTTCTCTCAACTTCCCCTGATAGTTGCCATTTTATGGATCGATTGTTTAATTTTTTTATGGGAGTTGGGTTCACCAATAATGGTGACACTTATGACATTTTGTTGTTCTTGATATACTATAGGTTGGGAGATTTTGGGACCCGCTCCCCCTGAGTTCTTGTTCGATCATGGGTTTATTGATAATCCCATAGTTTGAAGAACCTAGTAATCCTAGATTGACATCATTTTGGTATGACCTAATTCTCCTTACCTTTAGGAGAGATATTATCCATATTAGGTTATTCTAACACAACTGTTGGTAAGTATTAGAGAGTCCTAAATTTTCCATTCGGTTGTTAACACCTAGACTAGTGGTATTAGGGTATCATCTTATCCTTGATTTATTTCCAAAGTTGATTTCACCAGTTTTGGGTCTATAATAGACATGATAAGGATTGGGGTGAGTTGTTGGCCTTACACCAAACTATGGTTCAAATTCTAGACACTAGACACTACATTAATAGATGTAGAGAACCTGGTTGTCACTGTAGTGATCATAGTGTAAATGTTCTAACAATAAGTGTATTGCGAATATTATTGACTCTTGGAACCGTTGGCATATTCGAATCTTGATTGTGAGCATTTCGTCCGAAGTGTTTCCTCTGAAGTTGAAATATGTTGTCTTGTTGAGATAATTTCACCAAAATTTTTAATTAGATCCTCAGTTCTACGTATCCAAGCCATTTAAAACACAAATTTAACACGGAGTGTCCCAACTAAAAGTGCTAAAAATGTGTTTGTGTAGTTTTCACTTGGTTTGGCTAATAGGTTTTAATTTTATTTGCGAGCATTCCAGATAAGGTTATGGTCTAGCCAATCAAAAGTTCTTAGCCTCGTGATAGTATCATACGATTATGTACCAATCCATGCATCAATTAAGAAGACTTGTCTTTCCTTTAGGGAAGACTTTGAAGTGATTGTTTAATTACTATGAATAACAGGAAAAAAAAGGTTATAAAGTGCATAAACTAAAAGAAAAGTAACGCTTTGACATTAAAGAAAAGTAATTTCTTGAAAGTAAAGGATTATAATATTAAATTTAAAGCAGTAAAAGAAACCAAATGTAATGGAAAGAAATTTTTAATCAAATTGAAGCAAAGTTACAATATACTTCAAATTAAAAGAAATGGTGTAAATAAAAGAAAAGAAAAGACAGGAAAGGAAAGAAAGAATAAAATGAGTAAGTGTATCTTTTGTTTAGGGAGTTATTTCTTCATTTGTCTGTGCATGACTTATTTATTGAGTTTCTTTCCATGCAACGTAATTACTTTAGTAACCGATGGTTGGTTATTCGTTCAAATATTTTCTGCTAAGGTGCATTAACACCCCCCATATGTAGTTTATTTAGCTCTAATTTTTACTCCACGTCCAAACAACCATAGTTATCACATGCATGTTGCCAATTGCATTGAGTTTGTGTATTATTGTTCGGTTATTATTACCGATTTATAATACCTCATGGAAACACCTCATTGGGCCGTAATAATGTGGTGTAAACAGAAATGCTAGAAAAATGGAGATTTTATGAAAATATATAATTTATCTATTTATTTTTTTTCATCAAAAAATATCGAATATGGGGCTTCTTTGATACATAGTAATGAATAGATTCCAAATATATAAATCTTTTGAATTTTTTATTTGTACATTTGAAGTTATGGACTTTTAAATATTTAATGATTTATTTTTTTTTGCAAAAACGAGATAGTTCTGAAAATGGATTGGTTGGGTTATTTGAAATATGTAACCTTAAACAATGAATTTTATCTATTTTATATGTTGGAATCACTTAAATATTGAATTTATATGCTTTAATTTTTTATAAACAATTAAACATCCAATATGGATCTTATTTGATAAATCTTGGAGAGTGTTTTTCAAAAATATAAATCTTATATAAATTGGATATGTAAATATGAAGACTTGTTGGTTTTATAAGTTTGAAAATTCAAAAATTGATTGAGATGGATAATATTGAGTTTGAAGGGATAATTCATTATTTTAATATGTTGAATTGGAGAAAAAAGACTTGGTGAGTTAACACTATTTAAAATGACTTTGTGAAATAAACAACTCATAATTAATATCTTGCATCAACTCTACCTTTTTTTGTACATTGTTAATTATATACTTGTTTTCCAGCTCATGCGATACGTGGTTGTTATATATATATATATATATATATATATATATATATATATATATATACACGTACATCCAAGTTGTTATTGGATATTTCGTCATTTGTTCTAGAATTTTTCTCTCTCTTATAAGCCATGCATTATTATATCATATTATATTATACTAGATTATAAGTATACGTAATGCTATAGTGTAACATTATATTTTATGATTTAAGTAAAAATACAAATTTATGACAAAATTAGTCATAAGCGCGTTTCATATTAAACTTCTACAAATAATATGGAGAAGCTTATTGTTTACATATTTTTTTTTTGTAAAAAGAGTACGAATTTTTATGAATGTCTCCATAAGAACTCCAAAAACAAACCATAAAGTCATATGTGAGTGCTTTAATGAATAATTAAATGTTAAAAAATGAATTCATCTTCTTAATTAATTTTCAATGTAAAGTTTTCATAATAAAAAAATAGTATGTACCACAATAATTGTCATATCACTTTCTTTTTAAACTTCTCCAATTCTTATGTTAATGTTTTCCTTTTTACATGTAAGTTTAGTTTTTTTAAATATAATATATATGAATGTCCATAAAATCATTAAAAAAAACATAAAAGTCATATGTCAATACCTTTGAAAATAATTGAGTAGCCATCTTATGTTGTCAAAAAATAAATTTGATAGAAATTGTTTTACTTCCCTGAAAATCTTTTATTTTCATTAAAAGGTTATATTCAAAAAATATACTTATTTTTTAAACTATTATTTAGTGACAATATTAGTAGGATGACTCCTTGTATTCTATCATATTTAATACTTGTTAAAAATACCCATCCTAATCAACATTGTAAGCTCATAGAGACATACGCAGAGGGAGATCCTCAAAATAATACAAACTCTACGTAAGACTCGTGATTATATTAAGCATAATTAAGGAATTAATATTATTTTTCATCATTAAAATTATAAAAATATAAAATAATCTTGAGAAATACCACACTTAAGACTAAAGGAGTTTCTATTATGCGTTTTGGTGTAAAAATGTCCTTGTTTATTACTAATAACTTTTATTTTTGTCACCAAAAGTCATTGGAAAGAAGCTTGTCTGACGAGATATAGTCTCAAATAATATCTTATTAATGAATCAGGAGTGACTATTAGCATATCAATATAACACCCTAAAATTCGAAGAGAAATGAATTTTAATAATCGGTGTAGGGGATTATTGGATCACACTCAAGGAAGACGCACGTTTCTCTTAATCCAATCACTGATCTCACTCTAAGGGGATAAGGATGATTGAAGTCGGTCGGCAGAAATCTTGCAATTAGATACAATCGATCACGTCCAAATAACTATCTAAGGTCAAGGAGTCCCACGCTTCTTAACTTATTTCTTATTAATGTAATCATCTCCCCATGGAAGAAGGACATATAATCTATGTGGTCATGAGATGATCAATAAAGAGAGAGTAACACCCTATGGACATAGGCACATTATCGAACCATTTACATAATATTCTTGTGTGCGATTGTGAATATTTATATTTTGCTCGACTTTCATTATGTTGATCAATCACTTGTAGGATTTTACCACCTTGATATTGGCTCCATTTATTAGAAACAACTTCCTTTTCTAAACCAAACAAAGTAAAATGAGAAACCATATCTTACTCGCATAACCAACCCTCCCCATCTCTTGGTAGGACAGAATGATCCGAACGAACCTGAGCCTTTCAGGATTAGGTTTAAAATCCAACCCAACAGGAGCCATAATACTCCTATCTCGCGTTATCACCCACAAGAGGACCAGACTATGGAAAACAATGAGCTACCATAGTCCAACAAGATATTTAGGCTTATGGAGGCCTATGAGAAATGACTCCAGCAATAAGACAGATACACGTCGATAATTGGAGGATAATTCCTAACTCCAGCATCACTTAAAAAAAGGATGGATAAAGACCTCCATAGGGATAAGGAAAAATGTCATGAGATTGCTCGTACCCTAGCACTCAAGCAAGTAAAAATTGCAGTCGAGGAAGTATTTTTTAATGTGATCAAGATCACTCATATCATCGATGATCAATGGATGAAAGGTCACACCATACCGTCCATCGTGATAAGCATGACCTTTATAATATTTTATAAAGAGAGATGGACAAACACTCTGTCCATCTAGGAGACAAAATCACCAAGGAGTTATCCAGGAGGGCTCTCATCTCTGACATGTAATCTATTTTTTCTCAAATGATTAAACACTTTAAGCCTCTTAAAAAGTTTTTCCAACAACTCGCCAAAAATATGAAATCAACCCCTTAAAATTAAAATTTTCAAAGGTCTTCCTTAGACTTTTGTCCAATTACCAAAATCCCTATGAAAAAGAATTATGATAGTATCTTCACCTTGTCCTACCAATTGAAACCAAAATTGAACCCAAAGTTTCATAAACTCCATATAATTGGTACTAATATTATGAACAAATCCCATAAGTTTGGGAAATTGTATCAAAATCCCATAAACTTTCAAAAATTAGCATAAAAGTACCTAAAAGTAACATATAAACTACCTAAGGACCAAACTGAAACCCAAACTTATTCCTACTTTACCCCCTGCTGATTTGTCCAGGTGGCTTCCCCTTGAGTATATATACCACATGGGTTTTCCATGGTACCCATGTCCTCCCACATGGTACCATCGTTAAAACTAACCAAACCATGGTTTAAAAGCACCAAACTTTCCACTAATCACCTCTCCTCCACAAACCCTATATAAATCCTTATGTTCCACAGTAAAAAAAAAACCCATCCAGACTCACTAATATCACAAGTAAACTTTTGAGTCTTTTGTATCTTTATCATTTTATGTAAAAATTCCGGTCTTCGCATTTGGTTAAGTTTTTGCACTTTCCTAGAGTGAAAATATGTATTTACATGAAGATTTCAACATAAGAATAGCACTAAAATGGAATGAATGCCCAAAAATCTCTATTAAAACTTGAGCATTAATGGTGCAATATGTACTCTTGACTTTTAACCAATTTCAAAGTGAGAGAACTCAAGCTTTGGGTCTAAGGAACCTAGGTGAAATTCTTTATTGAAACCAAAATGAGTTCTTATGGCCCAAATCTAAGTTTGAAATTTACAGCCCTAAGATTTTCAGAACTCAAATTCAGATGCTATGGTGAACCAAAATCATTAAAATTAAACCTGTTCAATTTCATTTTAAGCATAAAAAAAAATATCACCAAGTCGCAATCCAAATCATAACCTATAATCACGAATTTTCAAGTCAAACTTTTGCCATTTTTATAGAAACCAATAACTCGAACCAGTCCACCAAAATCTTTTAAACCAATATGGTTTGATTCCTCTAAAAAAAATTATACAACTTTCATTCAAAAATCAACTCAAATGGTATTCTAAAATAGTTCGAATATAGGGTCAAAGTTTTCAATCCATAAAGTCAACAAAACGAAGGTAAGATATGATGTGGCCTACACGCGTGAAAGTGTTGTCAAACTCAAGCACGTCTGAATTTGATCCAGCGTGTGAGGACGCATCCCCAATCAGAAAAATCTAATTTTTTTTCAAAAATTATATTATTAAATTCTGATAAAATTGGTATATTACATCACCCTATTTGGATTCCTATAAAGTAATATATCAAGAAAACAGATTTTAAAGTTAAAAAAAATAAAATTTCAATTTCGCTTAACGACATTTTTTCAAGCATTTCAAAACAGTTCCAAGCTTTTTACATACGTTCCATATGTTTAATATGATCTATTTGTATCTTTCCACTAATCCTAAATCCAAATGCAAAGTAGGAGAAAAATTAAAAACTTAAGCTTTATAAAAATTTACATTTGACACCAACATTTATTTTTACACTGAAAAGTCCACTTAATTCCACTTAATTGCATACTTTTATTTTACTTTAAGAACTATACTACATACTTATTATATCCCTAGTTTCAGAATACCCATTCCACTCTTGTGAATTAAACGAGCAAAACTTCACCCACTGAACTTAAAAGTAGCTGATATTATTTCACTATTAAATTTGAGCTTATACCTTTGAAATTACTGCATTGTTTATATCAATATGGGATAGCCCATGAATTCATGTTCTCATTTATGAACTCTTTTGTGTAGTTCATACGTATGGTGAATATTGATTCGATCTTTAACCCAGTTATATCCTAAATTCGTTAAACCTTTACAGCTTTTATGATTTCAATAGAACCACTGAATTCAGTTGAACCCTTAAATGTGGTATAGCATTGCATCCTATTAAACCTTGATTGCCGTAAACCCCTGCAACTTTTAACCCTTATTATGAAAACCCCAAGTAGCATATCGTACGATTCAGAAATTAGACTCCGGTATACCAAGAAAGTTCTATTTGACCTATAGGACTTATATGTTGAGTGCCTAGTTTTTTATTTGCTACACATGTACGAGTTACACTTTAGTTACTGTGCCTAGCCATTTTATTTTTTCCCAGTTATTTTGGGTCGACGGTCCAAAGGTTTTCAATAATATTTTAACGGTATTGCTATGCATTTGAAGCCCATATAACTGATAATTTATGGGTTATCTTGTTATATTCTGAGCCCCTATCTTTGTAACTTGATAAATAGCATATTCAGTTACTAATCATCATATTATTCTTTAAAATATCATCAGAATCCAGTATACCCCTATCAATACTATGATATTTCATTTTTCTTCAGACTACTATAAACTGTGTCACAACATTGCATTGTTAATCTCAGTTATACTTTCACAACAAATTCCTTCATGTACCTTGTTATAAAAATAAAATTATTTGCTTGGCATATTTTTGCTTAGTTGTTTCCCTTCCAGATTGACAGTGAACTAGAAGAAGGTGAAATACCCCCCCCCCCCCCCCCCCCCACACACACACACACCTATGGATTTTAATTCAGTCTTACCAAGGAAAATGCTTTCGATAACATACATATGGGCGGTAACAAGCTAATATGGTAGTACCATTGGCAAATTTTTACTACAACATATAAGCTCCTATGATCTTTTAAGTCCCCTGCTATTTTATGTTATAAACAACTCGTGTGAGTAGTTATTTTCTTGTTATGAAGACTGGATATATGTAATAAGATGCTACATTGAAAGTTTAATTTACTTCCGTTTAACTATTTCTTGTTATTACTATTATGACTTGGTACTATTTAAGCATAAAACCATGGATGCGACAGTTTTCCACCCCTAGATTTAAGATTTATGATGGGAAACTCATCCTACCAATCATATTCGATAATATCGCCAGGAGATTTCCCTCTTAAACAATAATGAGGCTTTGATGAGTCGTATATTCCCTTACAATTGAGGGGACATTGCATAGAAATGATTTTAAAATCTATCGCATGGATCCATTACAAGCTTTAAACCGATTACGAAGGTCTTCACGGTGAGATTCATTATCGGTAGGACACACCCAAAGAGGATGGATTACCTCCTGATGATAAAGAAGAAGCCCTAAGAAACCTTACAATAGTATTCACCCTCCTATCTTAATCGAGGTGTAACCGGCATTCCAGACTGCGTGAGGACTCTTCCTGAATTGGTCCCTTAATTTAATAATCCTCTAGTGGAGATCATGTCTTATTACTTCATTCTACTCAAAGGCTTGCTTAACATGGGGGAGATTGTCTTTCATATAACTATTTTTATTTTACAACGGAT
Organism: Sambucus nigra; assembly: GCA_949130495.1. NCBI lineage: Eukaryota > Viridiplantae > Streptophyta > Magnoliopsida > Dipsacales > Adoxaceae > Sambucus > Sambucus nigra. Next base: position 139,770,891 of record OX422221.1, on the reverse strand, counting down.
ATATTATGTTTCTGAGTTTCCCTAGTTCGGCCTGAAAATGAATGACCACACTTGTCTGGTAGATATAGGCACTTATCATCCTATGAAGATCTTGAGGAACAACATAAAGATTTCTCAATATCGATGAGGAGTATCTCATCTATGAATTAAGTCTAAATCTTCACTCCTGGATGACTGGCAGTAAGTTTAATTTATTATCAAACTACAAAAGCAAAAGAAGTGCATTTAGAAGCTAAAGGCAAACATATAAAAAAACAAGTATAAAGTAGTAGACAAAAAAATAAGATGAAGAAAAAATATTAAGTCATTTCATTAATTAAAAATGGGGGCAAGCCCTTAAAAAAGAATATAAACTAAATGGGAAAACGATATTCAAACAAAATACAAGAAGATCCTAGCTTAACTCTACCTAAAAGGAGTCTCCTTCTGTGGTACAACCTCTTTCTAGTGAGCGATATCCTTTTTTTGGTAGGCCACCTCTTCTTCGTCATCTTCCTCTAGATTAGGATGAGTGTCATGGCCATGTTGAGTGAACATCATAAACTCAACACGAACCCCGACCTTTCCCAAGCAAAAGAAGTAAATTCCGAACAAAATTCCAATTACTTTTGGGAAGCGTAAATCGTTGCCCCAACCTTTGTCAAAGGCATTGTTGTTGGGATCCAATATTTCCACCAAACACTAGGCAGATTCTTTGGCAATTTTCTCTAACTTCTCGACCTTCAACCTCAGAGTGTTGATCTCTGTGTCTTTGGCTTTCTCTATAGCATCTTTCTCCTTAGACATCTTTTGGGCATCATTGAAGCCCTTTTGTGCATCCTCAAATGACTAGACCAGATCTACAATCTCCTTCTCCTATTTAGATCTTTTATAGAGGAAATGGTTGAAGCCTACCAGAAATTACAGATCAAAGACAGAGGAAAATAGTTAGTACGAAGGAAATTTGAGGATGCAAGATTATGATCAGATAAAGTAGTGCTTACTAGGGAAAGTGTTTGGGCAACACATGAAACTAGACTGCCAGTGGATAATCTCCCTGATTAGTGTTAGATATTTCATTTTATTACCCCTTTTACTACGCAATATTACAGTCCCATTATCGTTAAATCCACGCTATGTACTCATTTATTATATAACCTTAAATATTGATGGTTAATCATTTTTTAAGGTTTATTTGAGTATTTACAGGGTCTACGATGCTAATGGTGAAGTCGGGAAGCAATCGGGTCAAGAAATATCACTTACACACTTACAAGGGTAAAATGGTAATTTTACATGATTAATTCTAGACTCGAACTCTCATCAAAAGTTATTTTATCAAATCAAGGAACATTCAAGTTCAAATGACCCGTCAATCCGATCTCAAATGAAGAAATTATGACCCTTTAAAATTGGATTCGAAAGAAACTCAAATCCTCGAGTTAAACACAAAGTCAGACCTTGTGACCCGAAGACTGTTGAAATATTATTGGCACGAAAATAAGGGTCACGTCGATTATTGTGGTGCGTGAATCTGAGGTCATATGAGGAATATATGAAATTTTGGTGTTTAATTGTAATTTTGGAAAACTATTTCAAGTAAAGGATTATATAGAAATCCTGTTAAATATATTTTGAGAGCCTTTCTTGGCTCAGTAGTTGAGATGGGGCGTGATTGGGGTAGGGGTCTCAAGTTCGAATCCTCTCCCCTTTATTTTGAACCAAAGAAAGAAAAAGAAACAGTGCGCCATGCACGAGATTCGAATCCAACGGATACCAATGCACCACGCGTTGCCATCTCATTGAGCCTCAGTTTAAGCCCTTTTACACATTACCCGAACAAGCTAGTGCTTTTCCAACTTATTTTTCTTACATTCAACTTCTCCCATTTTGTGCCATCAGTTAGTGTCCCATTATTTGTTATTTGTTATTTCTTATAACTTTATTCCTTTGTTTCCCACCGCATGCCTTGTTTTACCCCACGAAAGTCTGTCCCATTTTATTTAGTCATCTCCCATATGATTACTTTGGTGCTAGATACCCATTTTCCCATTCTCCCACCTGCCCATATTTATTGAAATATTAATTTAACCCCACAACCACTTCCCTTTACCTATAAAAAAATAAAACATACACCATCGGGGGATATCTAATGTCATCATTTTTAGTTAGTTTTTGAGTAGTGTAGTACCAGTTTTCATTAAGTTTGTAATGTGTAGTAAAATTTGTGTTCTTAATAAGCTGTTTACTTAATTAATTTATTTACTTTATATAATTATTTATTTGCACTCTAAAATTAGTTAAATACTTTCATAATTAGGAACTTGCATTACAAATTATTTTCCTCCTTTAAAAATGATATTTTCTCACACACTATTTTATTTAATTATTTACTATGCTTTTTAGGTTATTTTAATTAGTTCGATATTAAAGAACTTCACTTTGATGTGGAGTAACTTCGGTATGGTATGATGGAATATATCAATTTTAACGCGTTTATTATTCCTAAAATTACATCTAGGGACCTTAATGGGATATATCACCTATGGACCATATTTGTGACATTGTATGTGTAATTTTGGGATTACTATTGACGCAAAACTCATATTTGGATTTTAGTGGAAAATTTGGGAGTAATACTCGGAGATTAAATAATTGTTTAAATGAGTATTAATTACGTTTAAAAATCTATCTAACTATGTAATAATTTATACAACATATTATGAGGTGAGGGATTTAATTCTCACCCTATATATGTAAATTAATTTAGTTTAAACATTCACCTAGATTAATTGTAATATTAAAATAGTTAAAAACTAAAAATCTTCGTTTACACTTTATTTTCGAATAATAAGTCAATTAAATTTAAAACACGATTCTCTGTGGATTCGATACTCGAACTCACCATTATATATATAAAACATGTGTAGTTGCGATTTGTTTTTTTTTTTGTATCTAGGTGCAAAACTGACGACAATGACAAGCGTATTTACACAACACTTGATTTTCACTTTGTCAAAATGGCTCCATTGTCGGGGAATGATTTTCTTTAAAACTTAATTGATTTATTTCTTTGATCCCGACAATGCACTTTGTTAAAATAATGCCATTGTCGGGGAGTGTTTTATTTTAAAATTTAATTTATTAATTTATTTGTTCATATTTTTGTATATCTTTTGATTTAATTTTTTTGTAGGTACTAAAATCATTGAAGATTTAAGAAACATTAAAAATTGAAGTGCATGCATTTGAAAACTCTCGGGTGGCGAACTTCTTGTAAGAATATCTTCATTTAATTCTTTTAATTGTTATAATAGTATCGATAATGGCTTCTAATATTGCTATAATAATAATTTTCAAGGTTCCTTACCACCTATGTCTTTTGATGAATATTTATAAAATTCTGAAAACCAATATTCGGGAGTTTATAAAAATAACTATTATGATAATAGGTCATAAAATGTTTACAATAGCGGTGGTGAAAATTATTATAATAATAGTTTTCCAAACTATTATAATAATAATTTTCAAAATTTTACAATAAAAATTATTGTTCCAATTATTAATAATTAAGAATTTGCCTCAAAAGCGATGTCTTTTGGTGATTACTTGCGCAAATTAATCAAGATACAAGTATTGAACAGCATTCTTCCAAAAGCTTAAATAGGGTATTTTTTTAACCATGGGAGGAATCAGAGGATTTTTATCAATGATTAACATCTTTGGAACAAAATATGTCCGTAATGACCCATATCTTAAAGGGAATGGAAGCTTCTCTCAAAGATGTTTCCAATTTTAGAAATATTTAAAAAATGATGGAATTGTTGAATTAGAGGCACCTTTAAATGAATTTAACTCTTCTTTTGAAAATATTTCAGAGTTGAAAATTTCTATTCCATCTCAATCATTTTTAGAATATCAATTTATTAATAGTGACTCTAATTCTTATGAAATTCAACCCACACTTGATAAATTTTTAGAAATTGAATTTCTTTCATCACCATTTTTCAACCATTATTGAACCATTAGAACTACTCCAAGAATTAGAAGAAAGTCTTGGAGATTTTGATCCAATTCTTGTTTAGAAATGTGTACATGAAATATTTTCTATGATGAGAATCTTTCGAACATGTGACCTACCCTCCATTCAGTTTGAAAAATATCGGAGAGATCATATTGATTTTTTTGGAACTAATTTGGTTTTACAATCGAGAGACACAACGCATATTCCTCTCGTTTTTACCTATCCCAATATATCCAAATCACCCATCACCAAAAAAAATATTTATGCAAAACTTTGTGATGGTTCAAATTTTTCGCCCAATGTATGCCCCCCATTACATAAACAGAACTCCTATTTTTTTAGAAGCGTGAAACATCGTGGAAGTCCACTTTTAATCCCACAAATTCAATATATTTTCTGGATGGATCCCCAAAAATTTCATCTTCTAGTTTATGGTCTATTAGAAAATGATATTTTTAGTTTTTACATATTTTATTAAAAAAATACAAAATAAAAATATATTTGTTTTTATTTATTTTTTTGTTTTCTTGTTATTAATGTATTTTCCAGGCTTATTAAACATGATATCCGGGGATCGCCCCATATTAGATAACATTTCCATCACTTGAACTTAATATTGTTCCTAAATAACTTTAAGGACAGTGGAACGGTTTAGTTAGGGAGCATGTCATAATATATTTTCATACATCGTGTTCATTATTCTTTATTAAATAAAAAATTAAAAGTTTTTTAAATAAATTAAATTTTTCGTTAAGTGATAATTGGCGGAAGTTTCTCGGTGAAACCAACTAATCATTTAAATAAAAAAAATTAAATTTGAAAAAATTAAAAATATTTTCATTCTTCGTTTTTAGGTTTTATGCCTTAATTTGTTAATATATTTTACTCTCTAAGTTACCTGATTTTATGAAACAAAAAAATATTAAACTTATCAAAGAATTAAACTGTCAAAATAGATCTTTAATGTATTTATCATCACTATTATGCTTTATTAATTCATATGATTCATATATTGATACCTTATGCACAATAGAAATTATACTTGCATAATTGTTAAAAGCTAAATGACTCGGTAAATTTATAGATGCATATGTATACTAACCATGTGAGCGTGGTGTTTTATTTCTTATTTTGAGAGATATATACACTTATTCTTTATTCGTTTGAAAAATATTTCAACTCGTTAGTAATTTCAATATCTTTGTTTTGACTATTGACTAAAGGATGGTGATATGATATTTTACAAAACAAAACTCAAAAATTTTGTTTTAACCTAACTTTTGATCAAAGGAATTTCATTTCATCATTTCATTCGTTTCACCAACATCTTAAAAATTGATTCAGATAGAAATGCAAAGTGAAGTAGGGACTGAAGAAAAATAAAGAAAGAGAAGAAAAGAGATTAATAAAAGAGAAATAAAAATAGAAATAATGGAATTCAAAAATAGCAAAGAATTCCAAAGAAAAGAAAAGGAAAAAAACGTATTCTTCAAAAGTTCACCCTTTCTTCAAAAATACAAAATCATTTGAGTTATTTACTTTTATTGTCTGTTCATATATATTTCATCCAGAAAAGTCTTTAAATGATCATAGTATTATCATGATGTTCTCAATATTTAAAAGATCATATTTTCACATTCTGTAGAAAATGGTATCCTATTGCGATATTTTATTCTATCGTTTTATATAAAAGTCTTTCATCATTCACATGTGCAAGGCTTTGTTTTCAATGACATGTACTCTTGATGTCTGCATGTCCTGAACGACTTACACTAATTCAGAGTAATTTTAATTTTCGAGTGTAAATTCTCGACGAGAATTGAATTAGCGAACTTCATTATAAGCATTGCGTTAGTAAAAGCTATATAAAATTTCACTTGTAAATTTTATAACGCACACCACACACTCAGTCAATATATATAAATCCAATGAATTGATTTAACATAATGGTTGTGGTACACAAACTAGTGGAGAAATTTTCTAGTCATTTCTATTTACTTGTTAAAATTTAAGATTATTAATAAGCTTCTCGATTAGAAAATGGGTAACAATTTTGAGATAAATCTGATGTTTGTAAGGGTAATCACTATAAACTCTCACAAGATAAAACTTTTCGACTAGGGAAACATATGGGTTTAGCGGCTTATTACATAAGTTAAATGCAACCATACATCCTGTGGAAATGGATCTCTATCTTTTTTATATATTTTTTTTGAATAAAACAGCAAAATTTGACATGAAAAAATCTTTTACTATGACTCTAGGGACTAGAAAAATGTTAGTTAAGGGGTGTGATTAATGTCAAACATTACATTTTATTGCCCCCTTTACTATATAATATTACACTCCCATGCTCGTTAAACTCGTGTTTTATACTCATTTACTGTATAATCGTAAATATTTATGGTCAATCGATTCTGCAAGGTTTATTCGAGTATTTACAGGGTTTACAATGCTAATGGTGAAGTCGAAAAATGATGGGGGCATGAAAACATTCAATTATGCACTTTCAAAAGAAAAATAGTAATTTTAAATTATCAATTTCGGACTCGAACTCGGACTCTTCACGGAACTTGTCGACCTTGAATGAAGGAACGTCTCGGATCAAACAACACGTAAATCCAATCTAAAATGAAGAAATTATGACTATTTAAATTTGAACCACAAAGATAGTTAAAAGTCAAGGCCTCATGTCAAACTCGAAGTCAGACCCTTCGATCCAGACACTGTTAAAATATTGTTGTCATCGAAATGAAGGCCATGACGATTTTATGGTGCGCAAATCCAAGGTCTATCAGGAAGATAAGGAGGTTTATAGTTTAATTGAAATTTTGCAAAAATAGTTTAAACGTAGGCTCATATATTAATCCTATTGAATATATTTTGAGAGCTTTGTTTGGCTCAATGGTTGAGATGGGACATGATAGGAGGAGAGGTCTTGGGTTTGAACCCACTCCTCCATTTTTTTAACCGAAGAAAGAAAAAGAAACAATGCTCCATCCATGAGATCTCAATCCAGTAGCTACCAATGCACCATGCATTGCCATCCAATTGAGCCCCGGTTCAGCTCCTTTGTGCATTGCGTGAATAAGCTGGTGCTTTTTCAACTTGTTTTTCACACTTTTAGCTTCCCCCCTTTTGTGCCATCAGTTTTTGTCTCGTCATTTATTATTCCTTATAACTTTATTCCTTTTGTTTCCCATCCCATTTCCAGTTTTACTCGATGAAAGTTTGTCCCATTTTCTTTATTCATCTCCCATGTGATTCCTTTTGTGAAAGATACCCATTTGCCCATTCCCCTACTTGCCCATATTCATTAAAATACCAATTTCAAACCCTTAACCACTTTCCCATACCTATATAAATAACAAACCACACACCATCCGAGGACATCTAGTATCATCATTTGTACTTAGTTTTAGAGTGGTGTAGTTCCAGTTTTAATTTAGTTTGAAGTGTGCGATATAATTCTATTTCTTTATAAATTATTTATTTAATTAGTTTATTTGATTTCTATACTTAGTTATTTGCACTCTAAAATTAGTTAAATGCTTTCGTAATTAGTTACTCACATTAAAAATTATTTTCTTCCTTTGAAAATTAGTTCTTCTCTCCCTTAAAAAAATATTTACTATGATTATTATGTAATTTTAATTTGGTTAAGATTAGTGAACTTGACCATGGGTGTGTAGTTGCTTGCCTATGGTATGATGGAATAAATCAATTTTAACGAGTTGATTATTTTCAAAATTACACTTAGGGACATTGATGGGGGTATATCACGTATGCACCATATTTCCCACATTACGTGTATAATTTTGGGATCATTATTGACGCCAAACTCGTATTTGAACTTTTATGGAAATTTGGAAAGTGGAACTTCGTGTTTAAATAACTATTTAAATTGATATTAGTCACATTTAAAAATGTGTTTAACCATGCAATCATTTATCCAATATATTCCGAGTTGAGGGTTTCAATTCACTACATATGTTTTTTATATTTTGAAATTAACTTAGTTTAAATCTTCACCTAGATTAATTATAGTATTAAAATATTAAAAAACTAAAAACCATCTTTTCACTTTCTTTTCAAGCAATAAATCAATTAAATTATAAATAATATTCTCTCTGGATTCAATATTTGATCTCGTCACTATATATATAAAAGCATGTGTAGTTAAAGTTTAGGTTTTTATGTATCGAGGTAAAAAAAATGACAACAACGACAAGAGTACTTACACGATGTTCAGTTTTCACTTTGTCACTCCCAACAAGGTCTGGTCAATGGGGGAGACAAGCATCCTTCAGGAGGGATCTTCATCTTGTTATGAGCATCCACCATTTTTAGGTGGGAAGATTTATTCCAATATTAGAATTGGCCTTGCCTTTCTTCGCTAGAGAATCTAGTACCTTCTCGGGGTAATCCCCCAAAATAATTGGGTCGAATGGACTAAAAAAGCCAGTTTAAGTGGAAAGCAAGGCCAACTTTAACAATGAGTTGGGAGAACAACCAATGTCCTCATTTGATATTGTAACAATCAACACGACCCTACCATGTCTAAACTGTCACCCACTGAGGGATGTAACGACATCTAAACTCATCTAGGGTTTTTTCATTTTGAACGTAAATCATCCTTACAATAAGAAAATGAAGAATGGGTAAGGAGAATAGACAGATTTAGAAAAAATTATAAGAAATAAAGAACGAGGTGGAGAGAGAGAAATAGGTGAATTTATAGTGTAAAAGGGAATAAATGAAGCTCTAAAACTACTTGAACATGAAATGTGAAGACAATGAGCCAAATTGATGACTTGAAATGATTTAGTGGGGTGGAACAACTTCTAAGTCACATCCTATCACTATAGGTACACCCCCAAAAGGCACACGCTAGCGCGATTTAGGTTAACTAGTGAACATTTACCATTGTACCCTTAAAAACATTGGGGCAGTGTACTCACATGCCTTATAAAGTTTAACGGGAAGAACAAATAGGTTTTCAAATTTCAATAAAAGTGTCAACATCCTCCGATCACAAAACCTATGAATGACCAAATCTTATCGGCGACCATAATCGGGATCCATTTTAAAGAATAAGAAAACCTATGTATTCATAACTAACTGCAAAGCTTTGGAGTAAATTATGGGGGAATATTAAGCTACATGCGAGGAAGAGACACATGTCTCCTAACCATATCAGCGATCTCACTTAAAGGGGATAAGGATGGTAAAATCCGATCAATGAAAATCTTAAAATTAAATATCGTCGATCGAGTTACGATAGTTATCTAAGGTCAAGGAATCCCAATGACTCAGCCTCTATCTTTTCTCTATAAATGTAACTCGCACCCTTGGAAAAAAGGGGCATGTAATCTTTGTGTAATACCTCGTATTTTTGAAAGGTTTTATTTTAATTATGGGATTAATTAATTCAAATAGGGAAATTTTTATAATTAATTCGAACTTAAGTAAATAAATACTAGCATCATGAGAGTTAGTATTTATTGGTGAGAATTATGTTGAAGGTTACTTAGTAAGTAAATTAATACATGATTATGAATATATTATAATTATCATGTGAAAAATACGGTAGTTACAGTACATTTAGTTGGGATGCGCATGTGAGTCGTGCCGAAAGGGTTGAGATAGTCAGAAAAGTCTATTCGGGAGTTTAGTTTGGAGTTCGGGGCAACTTTAGTCTAACCCAACACCCCGGAGGGGTATTTTAGATTTTTAAAAAATTATGATTTATTAATGGACGAAAATTAGAGTAACATATCATCCCTTACGTAGTAGCAGTTAGGGTTATGTTCTGCAAAAATAGATAGAGGACCCAGGAGGAAGAAGGAAAGAACTTATAGAGACACTAAGACCAAATCCAATCTTCTTTCACCAAAAATATCATCAAAACATAGATCAAGAAGCGAGGAACAAGCTCATACAAATTTCAAGCAACGAATCAGACCTTCGTGAAAAAAGCAAGTGTTTATCTTGCTTAACTTAGAGCATATAATGTCCATGTTATACTAGTTGATGATTTATTCATGATATTATGAAATTGGGACTGAAATTGGGTATTAATCTATGATTGTGGTATAGGTATTTCATGTAGTAAAATAACCATTTATTGGGTATTAGAAATCTGAATTTTATATGTTTAAATCACGAACTTAAATCTATGTCTGATTGTGACTAATAGTGATTATAAGAATTTAGGGCCTTTAGAAGATTTGAGGAATTAATCTGAATTCATGTTATAATTTTGAGGGATTTGACGTTAAAAACGTGTTGGAAAGTATTCTATTAGTAAGGAGTATCATTTAGAATCGTTGGATTTGAGTTAGGATAAGTTTAGGGTGATTTGGTTGATGAAAAAGTTGAAAAAAACAAAATTTTTGAAAGACAGGGACGAACTGTAGTATTCTCGTTCGAACGACCTCATTCGAACGAGAATTCCAATAACCTATCTAACGAGAATTCATAGAGTAGGTTCGTTCGAAGCGGTTCGAACGAGATTGTAACAAAAATTTAGGCCTTAGTTCGTTCGAAGTTTCGTTCGAACAAGAATTTTCCCAGCTTCTAACAAGATTTTAGAAGTTCAAATTTTTTCTTGGATAGGTTAAAATCTTACAAGGTTGATTTGAGTGAGAGAGAATGACCTATGCTATTCTTGAGTGACTTCATTACATAATCTAGTGGTGAGATGATTGTGTAACTACTAAGGGAATAAGTTGGAATAAAAGGGCATTATGGAATATTTATGATAGAGAGATTAATCGTACGAATAGAGTAACGTGACTATTAGAGATAATAATACTACGTATAAATTCAGGGATTTGGGTCCCGTAAATACCTAATGATATTTATTGGTTGTGTGTATACCTATTGGTTGAATTATTGTATGTATAACATACCTACGCTGCTTGCTATCAATTGGAGGTTGTGCGTTGTGGACGATCATATCTTGAGGAACCTTCGGCGGGATTTTGATTGGTACCAATAGAATATAGAACCTAGGTACGGGTTATCGGTGAGAACGATAGTGTTGACGGTCATATGGGAGCATAGGTATGTGTGTAATTCAAGGGCTTGGAACTATGTTCACCTCCAATATGTGTGTTTGTTTTGATCGTTCATGAGAGATTGAACCTACAGTCCTTTATGCAATGAGTGATGCACTGGTACATGATAGCAGAGTATGCATTGCACCAAGGGGTCCCTAACCCAAGAGTGAAGAATTAGTATATATATAGAGAGAGATAAATATATGTATACATGTTACTTATTCTACTGTTCGTGTTTAGTAGATATGGAAATAAAGATATATATTAAATTAACTAAAAGAGGAAAAGAATTTCTATGATAATAACAGTGGTGCATGTGAATAACTATCCTTAAACATATGGAAATACGTGATATGGGTGATATGGATAAACGCATGAGATTGTTGGTGTGATAATAGACATCTTCGGGCTAGTTAGGCGGGGTAGCATGACTAGGATGGGTTAAATATACGCGTTAGATGTGCACATTATATGCGAGCTGAGTATCTCAAGTGAGAGTAATAAAATCTAACATGTATATCATATGTGCTATTATTTCCATTTATGCACTTGTTGATTTTTAAACTATTTTTAACTCGGGCTCTAAACCGTTTATTAAAAATATCTTTTCTCGTGTCAAATTATTTTAGGTGCCCACCCGGAGGGTCACCAATATAGAAGTTCCATTCATTTTACGAGTTGTAACTGTTGTGGAAGTTACAGGACTTGGTAGTAGATGCCTCCATGACTTTTATTTCTTCATCCTCAGTTATTTACTTCAGTTAAGGCATGTCGCCCCTTTTACTTATTTAGACAGTCAACGACTGTAGATTTATTTATTTACTCCTTTCAGTTGTTGGTTTATTTTGTTGGATTAGTGTATTCAATATTTAGGCTGGATGTGTTTACTCCAGTCACATTTATTATTCAGTCATTTTATTTCATATGTGATTAATTTGAATGGTGTATGTTTAATAATTGGTTGATTTGATTTACGTTAATTAAAGGTAAAATTTTGACATCAATCTTTTTAAATATTAGGTGGTTAGTGTTAATAATAAGTTTTCGACAGTGATGCATATTCTGAACCAACTGGATATTATGATTTAATTTAATAAAGGACTCATCACCCGATATTTAATTAGGTGGGGTGTCATAGGTAGTATCAGAGCATCAGGTTCTAGAGTTATTAGAATCTATGCGGCTTGTTATGCTTCCAACGTATATTTATTTGATATAGAGTTGTATATTTAGGACTGTTGTATCCATTACATGCGCATTTTATGTCTTCATTTATTTGAGATATTTACAGTAGGCTTATAAAGCTTATCTCTCATTTCAAATGCTCTCTAGAAATTCATAGCAAGCTCCTAGGGATGCCCAGCCCGAGCCCTGGCCCAAGGTATGATGAATGTTGCGGAGGTTGCCGCTATCGTAACGCATGCGATAAGTGAAGCCTTAGTCATGGTAGAGTAGGCCCCACCCCAGGCACCGATGGTGGCCCTAGAACCAGCTCAAGCATTTCGTTCGTCTTAGGAGCGAGTCAAAGATGCCTTCCAGAAGGAACACCCTCCGGAGTTTGCAGGGAGTATAGATGTTGTGGTAGCGAGTCAATAGAAGAAAGACATCCACCATCACTTGAGTATGTATGAGTGTACTGAGGTTCAGAGGTAGATACTAGATACTTTTAAGATAGTGAAAGTGGAACTTCATTAGTGGGAGTTTATTACCACTTCTTAGAAGAGAGATAATGTGACTATTAAGGACTGCTGGGTGCGGTTTGACCTCAAATATTTCCCTTCTGCTCTTCAGACTGAGATGAGTCAGAAATTACTGGATCTCACCCAGGAGGGGAAGATCGTTGCAGAGTACAAGGAAGAGTTTTTGAGATTTATTAATCTGGTGCTAATTGAGGGGAAGAAAATTCAGATGTTTATGGAAGGCTTGACGTGGAAGTTTCATCGGCACCTTTTGGGTAATCTTTTATTGGGTACATATATTGATGTACTTAACTCTACCTTACTACACTTTTAGGATCACCACTTCCATTTGAAGGGAAGTAAACGAGTAGGCGAGTCCAGCCAGCAGGGCATGACAGAAGGTAATAGTGCTAGTGGGGCACAACCAGCTTAAGGTCAGCAGAGACTGGGCGATCAGAGTTCCCACCAGGGGGACTCTGCTAAAAAGTTCAAATCACATGACTACAGGTAGGCACATGGAGGTTTTAGATAGGGCCAACAGGGCCAAAGGAGGGTGGTAATGACCATCAGGGCCAAGGGCAGCAGGGGATGACACTTTCTAGCGATATGCTTCTCTTATGGCAACACTAGCCACAAACATTAGGATTTTCCTCAAAAGGGTAGAGCCCCGCATCAGCACCAGCTGTAGGGCGCTTGTCAGGAGCCCCAGCGATCGATATTTCCAGCCTCCCTCCCTGCACCACCGCAGATACTATCTTTGTCTGGCGTTCCAGTAATTCTGATCGAGCAGAGACAAGTACAGTATGGGCGTGTCTACAACGTCCACCAGGTTGCAGTTCCCCAGGAGCTACCCGCGGTTGAGGGTGGGGGTCGAATATTATTTGACACGAGGGCCTCACATAGTTTCATTTCCACTAGTTTTGTACACGCCACGGGGTTATTAGACACAGAAGAGAGAACATTTACTAGAGTAGACTCACCATTGGGCTGTGGGTCATTGATATTCTTTATATGTTGGATAGTGGGAATAGAGATTTGGAGATTGATCTTACTGATCGATATGCTTGACTTAGATATGCACGAGTATGATGGTATTATCGGGATAGATTGGCTAGTTATGTGTAGGGAAATGATTGAATGCTATAATCATACTATTTTGTTCGCCATACCGGGTCAGTAGATGTTTTTGGTGGTGATGCCTCGCCCGGAGGGGGGTTCGTCCACCCATTTATATTATATAGATGAGGATAACTCTAATGGGGTGGTGATACCACTTGATTCTATTCCAGTTGCTCGCGAGTTCACTGATGTTTTTTAGGACATACCAGGGCTACCATCCTGAAGGGAAATAGAGTTTGTGATAGATTTGATGCCAAACACTTGGCCGATAGCCCGTGCACGTTACTGTATGGCTCCAGTGGAGATGAGGGATCTACGGTATCAGATCGAGCAGTTATTGGGTCAGGACTTCATCCGAAGAAGTACCTCTCCCTCGGGTGCTCTCGTACTATTTATAAAGAAGAGAGATGGATCGTTATGATTATGTGTAGACTACCAAGAGTTGAATAAGGTCATAATATGGAATAAGTATTCGTTGCCCCGAATCAATGACCTATTCGACTAGTTGAGGGAAGCTTACTATTTCTTCAATATAGACTTGAGGTGGGGATACCATCAGTTATGTATCAGAGAGTAGGACATGCCTAAGACTGCCTTCTTGATGAGATATAGATCCTATAAGTTCAGGGTTATGCCATTTGGGCTAACCAACGCACCGACCGTATTCATGGACTTGATGAACAAGGTGTTCAAAGAGTTCTTAGATCAGTTTGTCATTGTATTCATTGATGACATCCCGATTTATTCCCTTAGTGAGGAGGAGCATGTTGAGCATTTGAGGTTAGTTTTACAGACGCTAAGTGAGCATGAGTTATATGCGAAATTTGAGAAGTGTGGGTTCTGTCTGAGAGAGGTTTAGTTTTTGGGGAACATTTTTTTTAAAGAATGGATATCCGTAGATCTGGGGAAGGTGTTAGCGGTGAGGGAGTGGGGATATCCTACGACGTCGACAGAAATACGTAGTTTCTTGGGGCTGGCCGAATACTACATGCTATTTATTCGGGGATTCTCGAAGATAGCGGATCCGATGGAAAATTTGACTCATAAAGTAGTGACATTTATATGGGATGATGCCTGACAGATGGCTTTTGATGAGCAGAAGGACGAGTTAACTTCAGCATCAGTTCTAGCACTACCTATGCGCGGGGTGGAATACCTCGTTTATACTGACGCATCCTTACTAGGACTTGGGGGTGTGCTTCAGCAAGAGGATAAGGCTATATCTTATGCTTCCCGTAAGCTTAATCCTAACGAGAGTATTTATGCCACCCATGATTTGGAGTTAGCGACAATCATGTTTGCACTTGGAGTATGGAGGAATTATCTCTTGGGGGAAAACTTCCGCCTATTCACATATCACAAGTCACTGCAGTGCATATTCACACAGTGGGAGTTGAGTATGCATCATGAAAGGTGGCTTAAATTTGTGAAGGACTATCAGTTCGATATCCATTACCATACGGGGAAGGTTAACGTGGTAGTAGACGCGTTGATCCGTAGGCCAATATGTGAGTTGGCCGAGGTGTGGAAGGAGAAATGGAAGTAACTAGGACATTAGGATACGGTTGCCTTCTTATTCATGTCAGTGATAACGATTACTCCCGAGATCGTTACTAGGGTGATACGGGCCCAGGCAGTAGACTTGTTCTGTTAGGATTGGATTGCACAGCTTCTAGCCGAGGGGGAAGAGTCGTATTCTGTGAGCTTAGATGGGGGCTTACGCTTCAATGGCAGATTAGTAGTTCCAGAGGGGGAGGAGTTACGACATGCGATGATGGAGGAGTCGCATGTTTCATGATTTTTGGTACATCCTGGAGGGGATAAGATGTACCGGGATATGAGGCGATAGTGCTGGTGGAGTGGAATGAAGAACGACATCGCCGAGTTTGTTTTGAAATATGCCACTTGTCAGCAAGTAAAAGTGGGCCACTAGAGACCTCCCGGTCTCCTATAGCCATTAGAGATCCCTATGTGTAAATGGGATAGCATTTCTATGGATTTCATCATAGAGATGCCTACATCGAAGAGGGGTCACGATTCCATATGGGTAATTATGGATCGGTTGACCAAAGTATCTCATTTTTTTCTAGTTCGGACTGATTATACTACTGGGAAGCACTCTCAGATCTTCATTACAGAGGTAGTGAGACTCCACGGGTGCCGTTTGATATTGTGTCTGACCAAGACGATATTTTTGTGTTTAGATTTTAGGAGAGCTTCCAGGAGGCCATGGGTACGGAGTTATGATTGAGTTCAGCCTACCACCTACAGACTGATGGGAAAACCGAACGAACAAATCAGATGTTAGAGGATATGTTGCGAATGTGTATCCTTGATTTTGACGGGGGCTGGTAGCATTATCTTCCACTGGTAGTAGTTTTCTTATAATAACTCCAACCAGTTTACTATTAGCATGGCTCCATTCGAGGCATTATATGGTAGGCCTTGTCTTTCTCTAGAGTGTTGGATAAAGGTGGGGGATAACAAGCTACTTAGGCTAAAGGTGATTCGGGATACCTCAGACTGGATTGAGATGATTCGGATCTATATTCGGATTTCTCAGGATAGACAGAAGAGTTGCGTCGATGCCAAGAGATTCTTCAGGGAGTTCAATATGGGGAACCATGTATTGTTAGGAGTATCTCCTATGAAGGGGATAACGCGATTTGGGAAAAAGAGTAAGCTGGCGCCGAGGTACGTAGGGTCATTCCTTATTATTGAGAATATTGGTCCAGTAGCTTACAGACTTGGGTTACTGGAGCACTTGCATAGGATTCATAATATGTTCCATATTTCTTCACTGAGGATATATCTTCGGGATGACATGACCCACACTCATATTGCTTTAAAGGATATTGACCTACAGCCCGATAGTTCCCCCCGATAGTTCCTACGATGAGGGGCCAGTTCCTATCCTAGTCCATAGTGAGAGGAAATTGAGGTGAAAGGTGGTGCTGTTAGTACATGTTCAGTGGCGACATCATAATGTCGAGGAGTCTACCTAGGAGCGTGAGGATGAGATGCGAGACAAGTATCCAGAGTTGTTCCTACCTAGTATACCATTATTTTTACTCTTTCTGAATTTTGAGATGAAATTTCGTTATTGGGGGGGGGGGGGGGGGGAGTGTGTAATACCCCGTATTTTTGAAAGATTTTATTTTAATTATGGGATTAATTAATTTAAATGGGGAAATTTATATAAATAATCCGAATTTAAGTAAATAATTACTAGCGTGATGATAGTTAGTATTTATTGGTGAGAATTATGTTGAAGATTACTTATTGAGTAAAGTAATACACGATTATGAATATATTATAATTATCGTGTGAAAAATATGACAGTTACAATACATTTAGTTGGGATGCGCATGTGAGTTGTGTCGGGACTTAAATGAGGAATTAAAATATAATTTTATTTTTTGTTATTCTTATGGCCATTTTGAGTACACCAGTGTGTCCGGAAGGGTCGAGATAGTCAAAAAAGTCTACTCGGGGGTTTAGTTTTGAGTTCGGGGCAACTTTAGTCCGACCCGACACCCTGGAGGGGTATTTTAGACTTTTAAAAAATTGTGATTTATTAATGGATGAAAATTAGATTAATGTATCATCCCTTACGTAGTAGAAGTTAGGGTTATTTTCTGCAAAAATAGAGACAGAACCCAAGAGGATGAATGAGATAACTTATAGAGACACTAAGACCAAACCCAATCTTCTTTCACCAAAAATACCATCAAAATGTAGATCGAGAAGCGAGGAACAAGCTCATACCAATTTCAAGTGAAGAATCAGACCTTTCATAAAAAAGTCAAGTGTTTATCTTGCTTAACTTAGAGCATATAATGTCCATGTTAGACTAGTTGATGATTTATTCATATTATATTATGAAATTGGGACTGAAATTGGGTATTAATCTATGATTGTGGTACAAGTATTGCATGTAGTTGAATAACCATTTATTGGGAATTAGAAATCTGAATTTTATATGTCGAAATCATGAATTGAATATAGGTTTAATTGTGAGTAATGGTGATTATATGAATTTAGGGCTTTTAGAAGATTTGAGTAATTAATCTGAATTCATGTTATAACTTTGAGGGATTTGATATCAAAAACGTATTGGAAAGTATTCTATTACTAGGGAGTATGGATTAAAATCGTTGGATTTGAGTTAGGATGAGTTTTGGCTGATTTGGTTGATGAAAAAGTTAGAAAAATGCAGTTTTTGGAAGACAGGGGCAAACTGCTGTATTCTCGTTCGAACGAGAATTCCAATGACCAACCTAACAAGAATTTAGAGAGTAAGTTCTTTTGAAATTGTTCGAACGACCTCATTTGAATGAGCTTCTAACAGAAATTCAAGCCTTAGTTCGTTCGAAGATCGTCCGAACGAGAATTTCCCCAGCTTCTAACGAGATTTTAGAAGTTCAAATTTTTACCCAGACAAGTTAAAATATTACAAGGTTGATTTGAGTGAGACAGAATGACCTACGCTATTCTTTAGTGACTTCATTACATAGTCTAGTGGTGAGATGATTGTGTAACTATTGAGGTAATATGTTGGAATAAGAGGGCCTTATGAAATATTTACGATAGAGAAATTAATCGTACGGATAAAGTAACGTGAGTATTAGAGATAATAATACTACATATAAATTCGGGTATTTGGGTCGCGTAAATACCTAATGATTATTATTGGTTGTGTGTATACCTATTGATTGAATTATTGTATGTATAACATACCTACACTACTTGCTATCGGCTGGAGGTTGCGCGTTGTGGACGATCATATCTTGAGGAGCCTTTGGTGGAATTTTTATTTGTACCACTAGAACATAGAACCTAGGTACGAGCTATCGGTGAGAACCATAGTGTTGAGGATCATATGGGTGCGTAGTGTGACACCCCTCCCAATTAAATACCGGGCGATCACTCCTTTATTAAATTAAAATCAAGGTGAACAGTTGATTGATTCTTAGCATCACTGTCGTAAAAATAACTTTTCCAATTTAAACACCCTAATTAATTAAGCTAAGTGTCAAAACCATTTTTTTTTACTTTCCAAATTTTATTTTAAAACAAAGATTTAATTATTTACAAAAATTCAATAGTAAAGAATCACACCACAATAATCCTGGAACATATAATTCAAATAATTTAAATATTCAACAACAAAATCCCAACATTGAAACTTAAAGTAAAACATCCAGACAGTAATAAATCCCAAAGTGACAATACTAGAAATAACTGAATCACAAAGTCTAAATAAACAACTGAATAATGGAAAGGGCGACACATGCCCCACTAAATGAATATGCTAGGAATGGATTCAAATAAATGAAGTTGTCTAAGCAAGAGGCTTGCAACTCCCACCTAAGCTGCAGCGCGTTCCTTCCAAGGGATCCTACGCAAGACGCCCCTGTGACTGGGCACCTGTAATATATATATATATATATATACAAGAGAGAAAGAGAAATAGAAATGGGTCAGAGCCCGATAGTGTAAATGATTTAAAATTCGTTTAGCAAGTATTTAAAATATTTACATGCCAATGCAACAACATATTAGTGCGGCTTCTCACCTCTCTTCTAATGTGCACGCCTATCGTACTAACCTTCCCAAAGGATTATCTTATCTTTTATCGCACTAAACTTCCCAATGGTTTAACTTATCTTAGGTTACTTGTAAGATTTAAAACTGAACAATATAATTGTTTAAAAGAAAATTTTCATTTAGTAACAAAGCACTCATTTTAACTTTATTTATTAATAAAGTTTCCCAGTGTCATATTATACTTTTCCAAAATAAGTATTTCCAAATTTTAAATTCAAAATTCACTTCTTACTTACCATAGCACAGTAGGCAGTTTCAAATTTCAGAATTTCATATATATATTAAATACTCGTATAATATATATATTCCTCTGTTCTAAAAAAACCCTCCTAGGCTCCGCCTAGGCACGCCTAGGCTTAAGGCTTGGGAGAAACGCCTCGCCTTACGCTTTTCACGCCTTATTCTTGGTAAAACCCTAAAGGCGCACTTTTTTCTAAAAACAACAAAGCTTTAGTGAAACGATGTTGCCTTTTAAAGAATTTGTTTACAAATCGGACCATTATCTCATCCAAAATAATCAAATAGTATTTTAATTTGCATATATTCAGACATATTTTTATGATATCTGCAATTTTTGTATTTTAATAACCTTGTTATGGTTAAAAAATATTAAAATATATTAAGAATGCCTAAACGCCTTTTCACGCATTTTTACGCCTAGGCCCGCCTAGGCTTCTAAGGCTTAAGGCTTGGCCTCCACGCCTCAATCACGCCCCGCGTTTTTTAGAACCTTGATATATTCTAACAGCACCCCACATAAAAACTATGGTGAGGGCATACTCTGCTATCCAATCCCCGTATCACTCGTATCAAGGGAAATACAAATTCGGAATCACTCTCGAACTATATTAACACATACACAAACAATATTGAGGCGAAGCATAGATTCCAAGTCTCTAAGAGGATAACGCATACTCGCGTCTCTTAGGACCGTCTGAACTATCAATTCAATAGCCTATACCAAGGATTTCTATCTCTAGGGTAAGAGTCAATATCCCCCATAAAGGTCCCATCGAGATAAGACTGTCCCAGCGCGATAACCTCAGGGATAGCAAGTAGCGTGGGCACGATTTTCACACGTAGATAGTATATGCATAAACACAGTCATATAACTATGCTAATATTACCATATCAATTTAGGTACATTTCAAATCCCATATTTACGAAATTTGTCCTCATATCTCATTATTCAGTTCTCACGTATAACCATTCATTTCTTACTTTGATTCGAGGGATTTTTCCAACTTACTACATAATACTCATGGACTCTATCCTCCCAAGTGTAGAATTCAGTAGGTACTCATCTAATTTCCAACGTAACCATCTTACGGGTCTCTCCCCTTAATACATAATTTCATCGTCCCTTATATGTAAATATCCCAAAAATACAACTCTTGTCTTACATTAAAGGTCCCATAATTATTTATAAGTACTACTGGTCTTATTTATCTCCCAAAACATTTTAATAAGGGTGTCCAAGGATTTTTTGTCAATAAATTGAATTCAACTAATTTAAAAAGGGAAAAATATAAGTCTTCCAGAAGGGGTTGATCGATCGAGGTCTGGGGCTCGATCGATCGAACCTTTAATCGATCGAAGCTCTTAGCTCGATCGATCGATCAAACAGGTATGGCGAATTCTGCAATTAATCAGTTACGAGTTCTATCACATAACCTCCCTCAAATCCAAACTTTTCATTCCCAATCGCCCATAAATTTGTACTACTAACATTATAATCTCATTTTATGTATCTTCTACATAAAGCATGTAAATTTTCGTCACTAATCATGGATTTATAGGCAAAAACTTTATAAAAATATCAAAAACCTTAGAATCTCTTTAACATGGTTCTAATCAATATTTTCCAGAATTTTCTTCTTCTAAAACATCAAAATTTCATGGTTTAATCCTCTACATGTGAAGGGGTTTCCAGATTTACATTCAAATCATTACTACATGCGATTTCCTATCTTAAATTTGGGTTTTCTTCCATAAAACTCATCCTAATCATCCCTAGACTAACATGAGTGATGCATTAACGAAAATAAGAAAGATAAACACTTGCCTGGGATATTCATAATTCTATTTTGCGGACGATTTTTGGTGTGGTTGCGTTCCCCGTTGCGCGATCTACGCGTTGGTGGTGGCGGCGGTGCTAACGGGTGACTTTTTGGCCTTGGATTGCTTTGGAAGCTCTCTCCTTCCCTCTCCTATGGACGTCACTTGTCTTTGGTTGTTTTAACCCTAGAGAGAAACCTTAGACATCTGATATATCCCTTGAAATTTCGTGGGTTTAATTACCCAAAAATGTAAAATGTCCAAAATGCCCTCCCGGGTGCTAAATAGGCCTAAAAATTCCCCGAGACCCAAACTAAACTCCCGGGTATAGTTTTCTGACTATATCGGCCCTTCTGGACACTTTGGCAAACTCAAAACGACCATATGAGCAACTTATAATATATGCACTTTTATTCATCCATATTTAGTCCCGACGCGACACGAGCGCGTCCCGACTCAAATTTCCAAAATTGTCATTTTATTCACTCAAATTTCTAAAATTGTCATTTTATTCACTCGTGACATTTAATATAACCAATATTATATATTACTTTGCTCATTAGTAATATTCAACAAATTTCCATAATTACTAACTCTCATCTCGTTAAAAATTATAACGTAATTAATTTCCGGATTTATATTAGATAATTAATTCACATTAAATTTAATAAATCCCCAAATTAATGTAGCATAAAAATATGGGGTATTACATACTTCCCCCCTAATAACGGAATTTCATCCCGAAATTCAAAAAATAAGGCGTACCTGGTAAGAAGAAATATGGGTATCTCTCGATCATATCTGCCTCGCACTCCCAAGTGGAATCCTCCACATTATGGTGCTCCCACTGGACCCGTTCAAGTGGAACTACCTTCGACCTCAATCTTCTCTCACTATGGTCTAGGATAGCCACTGGTATCTCCTTGTAAGAGTTGTCAGGCTCTAAGTCTATCTCATCTATCGCAATGTGGGTATGGTCCATATCATCCCAAAGATATCGTCTCAACGACGAGATGTGGAATACATTGTGAATGCGATGTAAATGCTCTGGCTGTCCCAATCTGTATGCTACCGGCCCAATCCTCTTGATGATGGGAAATGGTCCCACGTACCTCGGGGCCAATTTCCCTTTCTTCTCGAACCTCATCATCCTTTAATAGGAGATACACGTAGTAACACTTGTTCCTCCACATTAAACTCCCGGAAGAACCGTTTCGCATCGGCGTAGCTTTTCTGCCTGTCCTGGGATACTCTAATGCGACTCCTGATCATTTCAATCCTCGCGAAGGTTTCCTCAATTACCTCTGGTCCTAGCAACTTGTTATCTACCACCTCAAACCAACAATTTGGGGAACGACAAGGCCTTCCATACAAAGCCTCAAATGGAGCCATGCCAATCGTGAACTGATAAGAGTTATTATAAGCAAACTCTACCAGTGGAAGATGTGGCTCCCAACCTCCTCCAAAATCAAGAACACACATGCGTAGCATATCCTCCAACATCTGATTATTACGCTCTGTCTGTCCTTCTGTCTGTGGGTGATAAGCTGAACTCAACCTCAACTCAGTACCCATAGCCTCCTGAAAGCTTTCCCAAAAATGCGACACGAAAATCATGTATCTATCTGACACGATATTCAGGGGCACCTCATGTAATCTGACAATCTCAGCAATGAACAACTGATCATACTGACCCGTGGTATAGTCTCTGTGCCGGCAGAAAATGAGCCACCTTGGTCAAACGGTCTACAATCACCCAGATAGAGTTGTGGCCCCGCTGTGATGTAGGTAACCCTGTAATAAAATCCATGGAAATACTCTCCCACTTCCACGCGGGTACTTCCAATGGCTGAAGCAACCCTGACGGTTTCTGATGGTCCACCTTTACCAGCTGGCGGGTAGAACCTTTGGACACGAATTCAGCAATGTCCTTTTTCATCCCACTCCACCAGTATTGCCTCCTCAAATCCTGGTACATCTTATCTCCTCTAGGATGTACCGCAAATCGGGACCCGTGAGACTGGGTCATCACTGCATGATGTAATTTTGCTCCTTCTGGAACCACCAATCTCCCATTAAACCTCAAACCCCCATCAGAACTAACAGAATATGACTCACCACCCTCAGCTAAGAGTCGTACAATCTGCTCCTGGAAATACGGGTCTGCAGTCTGTACCTGTATCACCCTCATAACAATCTCGGGTGTCACTGTCATAACAGATATGAAGGAACGGGCTACTGCGTCCTGGTGGCCTAATTCCTTCTACTTTGCTTTCCAGACGTCCGCTACCTCGTCTACCGATCTACGGCTCAACGCATCAGCAACTATGTTGGCCTTCCCCGGATGGTACTGTATGTCGAACTAATAGTCCTTCACAAATTCTAACCATCTGCGCTGACGCATATTCATCTCTTGCTAAGTGAACAGGTACTGCAATGACTTGTGGTCTGTGAACAAGCGGAATTTCTCCCCCAATAAATAGTGCCTCCATATTCTCAATGCAAAAATGACCGCTGCTAACTCCAGGTCGTGGGTGGGGTAATTCTTCTCATGCGGCTTAATCTTGTGGGAGGAAAAAGCTATAGCCTTCTCCTCCTGCTGAAGTACTCCCCAAAGTCCCCGTAAAGAGGCATCGTTGTAAACTAGGTACTCCACACCCGGCTTCGGTAAAGCAAGGACTGGAGCTGAACTAAGCTTGTCTTTCAGCTCATCGAAAGCCAATTGACAAGTATCATCCCAAACATATGATACCCTTTGCGAGTCAGGTTCGTCAATGGACCCGCTATTTTAGAAAATCCCCGAATGAATCTCCTGTAGAATCCGACTAACCCCAAGAAACTACGCACTTTCGTCGGTGTCGTGGGCTATCCCCACTCCCTCACCGCTGACACTTTACTCGGGTCAACTGCTATCCCCTGCTCCGAAACAACATGCCCCAAGAACTGTACTTCTCGCAACCAGAATCCACACTTCTCGTACTTAGCATACAAATGATGCTCTCGTAGAGTATGAAGAACCTGTCTTAAGTGCTCGGCATGCTCCTCCTCGAAGTGTGAATATACCAAAATGTCATCTATGAAGACGATGACAAACTGATCCAAGAACTCTCTGAACACTCGGTTTATTAAGTCCATGAACACGGCTGGAGCATTTGTGAGGCCAAATGGCATCAACCTGAACTCATAGGACCCATATCTCTTCAACAAGGCAGTCTTTGAAACATCTTGCTCCCTAATACGTAAATGATGGTACCCCGACCTCATATCTATCTTAAAAAAGAAAGTTGCTCCCCTCAACTGGTCGAACGGATCATCAATTCGAGGCAAAGGATACTTGTTCCATATCGTGACCTTGTTCAGCTCCTGGTAGTCCACACACAGCCTCAGTGAACCATCTCTCTTTTTCACAAACAAGACTAGAGCGCCCTAAGGTGAGGTACTCCTGCGAATGAAGCCCTGACCTAACAATTGCTCTATCTGGTCTCGTAACTCTCGCATCTCTGTCGGAGCCATACATTAGGGAGCGCGTGCTATCAGTCTAGTATCCGAAAATAAATCTATGACAAATTCTATCTCTCGACTGGGGGGTAGGCCTGGTATCTCCTGAAACACATCGGAATACTCACGGACAACTGGGATCGAGTCTAAGGGAATCACAACCTCCTTAGAGGTATCCTCCTCTATGTAATACAAATAAGCGGTCGAGCCTCCCTCTGGGCGAGGCATCGCCACTACAAACATCTCTTGCCCCGGAATGGAAAAAAAAAATACTCCCACCGAAATAATCTATCATTGCCCTGTAAGCAGCGAGCCAATCCATATCGATAATAACGTCATGCTCATGCATATCTAATACTAACATGTCTGCAAGTAATACCAAGCTACCAATATCTACCCCCACTCCCCGGCATATAAAGAAAATAAGCGACCCACTCCCCCAGTGGTGAGTCTAAACACGTCACCGTGCTCTCTGCTGTGGCTAACAACCCTAATGCCTTCGCAACATGCATATCTATAAAACAGTGTATCGCCCCAGTATCAAATAAAAAACTCGACTCATAGTACATGGATAGGAAACATACCCTCAATCGCGGGTGGTGCCTGTGGAGATGCTGCCTGGTGGACGTTATAGATGCGTCCATACTATAACTGCCCTTGCTGCACTGGAGCTGCTGGAATGGCTGGTAGGGCTAGTACTTGAGCTGGGGCTGGGAGGGCGACTGGAAAAAATGGCCTATGTGGATCATTACGGGCACTCTACTGCTGTGGGGCCCTATCACCCTCTGGTCAATCCTGGTGCTTATGGCCATTCTTGTCGCACACAAAACATCGACCTCCGAAGTTACTCCCCCTCTGACCCTGCTGCTGTCGGTGTCGGCCTTGCTGGCCTTGCTGACTTGGGGCTTTATTCCTCTTCGGGAAATTCTGACCCCTATGGTCTTTCCTGCCACATCGGAAACACTTCTCTCGAAACTGCTTCACTTCACCCCGTTGTTGACTAGCCTCGCTTTTTCCCTGGTCTTGCTGGCCTTGAGGGGAAATTTTCGGAAAAACTATGTCAGTGTGAGGACAATCCCTCCACTTGTGACCCGGCTGAACACATTTATAGTAGAGTTTCGAAATTCTTCGTTGGTCGGATTGTAGTTTATCCCCAGTTTTCTTCGAATAATATTGACGTTTGTGACCGTCCATTCCACAACTGAAACACCTCTTTGTGATTTCATTCTGAATCTGTCTTCGTTGGCCCTGACACTTTTGGCCTTTTTCATAAATTTTGTTACTTATGGAACTGACTCGGTCTTGGGTGGTTTGTTGTCGCAATTTAGTGTCTTCGCACAATTGTCGGCTTTAGTCACATGCATTTGGTTAACCTCTCTAGATATTTTGCCTCCTCTAAGCTGTATGTTGCGTTCTTGGTACTGTAAAACTGCAGTGGTAACTGCTTGTGCCACAATGCCCGCAAATTTGGCGATTGGTACCCTTTTCAAAGGCACCTGAGGCGTGAGTTGTCCTTGCTCATTAACTTCCCCAATGGTCTTAGCTTGTTCTTCCTGACGAGCCATCTGAAAGTTTTAAAATTACATCAGAATAAGTTTAACATTCGTATCGATAAGTCGCAGAAGCATGAATTTCCAACGCATAAAGACGAATACAACATTCCTAATGCTAGGGCTCTATAGCAAAAAAATGTTAAGCTGAAAGAGAAATAAGCCGTACAGGTCCTAAGGATACTAGAAGCTGATGCTCTAATACCACCTGTGACACCCCGCCTAATTAAATATCGGGCGATCACTCCTTTATTAAATTAAAATCAAGGTGAACAGTTGGTTCATTCTTAGCATCACTTTCGTAAAAATAACTTTTCCAATTTAAACACCCTAATTAATAAGCTAAGTGTCAAAACCTTTGTTTTTTTTTTACATTACTTTCCAAATTTTATTTTAAAACAAAGATTTAATTATTTACAACAATTCAATATTAAAGAATCACACCACAATAATCCTGGAACATATAATTCAAATAATTTAAACATTCAACAACTAAATCCCAACATTGAAACTTAAAGTTAAACATCCAGACAGTAATAAATTCCAAAGTGACAATACTAGAAATAACTGAATCACAAAGTCCAAATAAACAACTGAATAATGGAAAGGGCGACACATGCCCCACTAAATGAAGTCGTCTAAGCAAGAGGCATGCAACTCCCACCTAAGCTACAGCGCGTTCCTTCCAAGGGATCCTACGCAAGACGCCCCTGTGGCTGGGCACCTGAAATATATACATATATATATATACAAGAGAGAAAGAGAAATAGAAACGGGTCAGAGCCCGATAGTGTAAATGATTTAAAATTCGTTTAGCAAGTATTTAAAATGTTTAGAGGCCAATGCAACAACATATTAGTTCGGCACTCTCTTCAGAAATTCTCACCTCTCTTCTAATGTGCACGCCTATCGTATTAACCTTCCCAACGGATTATCTTATCTTTTATCGCACTAAACTTCCCAATGGTTTAACTTATCTTAGGTTACTCGTAAGATTTAAAACTGAACAATATAGTTGTTTAAAAGGAAATTTTCATTTAGTAACAAAGCTCTCATTTTAACTTTATTTATTAATAAAGTTTCCCAGTGTCATATTATACTTCTCCAAAACAAGTATTTCCAAATTTTAAATTCAAAATTCACTTCTTACTTACCATAGCACAGTAGGCAGCTCCAAATTTCATAATTTCATATATATATTAAATAATCGTATAATATATATATTCTAACAGAACCCCACATAAAAACTATGGTGCGGGCATACTCTGCTATCCAATCCCCGTATCACTCGTACTAAGGGAAATACAAATTCGGAATCACTCTCGAACTGTATTAACACATACACAAACAATATTGAGGCAAAGCATAGATTCCAAATCTCTAAGAGGATAGCACATACCCGCGGCTCTTAGGATCGCCTGAACTATCAATTCGATAGCCTGTACCAAGGATTTCTATCTTCTAGGGTACGACTCAATATCCCCCATAAAGGTCCCATCGAGATAAGACTGTCCCAGCGCGGTAACCTCAGGGATAGCAAGTAGCGTGTGCACGATTTTCACACATACACAGTATATGCATAAACACACTCATATAACTATGCTAATATTACCATATCAATTTAGGTACATTTCAAATCCCATATTTACTACATTTGTCCTCATATCTCATATTTAGTTCTCACGTATAACCGTTCATTTCTTACTTTGATTCGAAGGATTTTTTCAACTTACTACGTAATACTCATGGACACTATCCTACCAAGTGTAGAATTCAGTAGGTACTCATCTAATTTCCAACGTAACCATCTTACGCGTCTCTCCCCTTAATATATAATTTCATCGTCCCTTATATGTAAATATCCCAAAAATACAACTCTTGTCTTACATTAAAGGTCCCATAATTATTTATAAGTCCTACTGGTCTTCTTTATCTCCCAAAACATTTTAATAAGTGTGTCCAAGGATTATTTCTCATTAAATTGAATTCAACTAATTTAAAATGGGGAAAATATGAGTCTTCCAGAAGGGGTCAATCAATCGAGGTCTGGGGCTCGATCGATCGAACCTTTGATCGATCGAAGCTCTTAGCTCGATCGATCGATCAAACAGGTATGGTGAATTCTGCAATTAATCAGTTACGGGTTCTATCACATAACCTCCTCCAAATCCAAAATTTTCTTTCCCAATCGCCCACTAATTTGTACTACTAACATTATAATCTCATTTTATGTATCTTCTACATAAAGCATGTAAATTTCCATCACTAATCATGGATTTATAGGCAAAAACTTCATAAAAATCTCAAGAACCCTAGAATCTCTTTAACATGGTTCTAATCAATCTTTTCCAGAATTTTCTTCTTCTAAAACATCAACATTTCATGGTTTAATCCTCTACATGTGAAGGGGTTTCCAGATTTACATTCAAATCATTACTACATGCGATATCCTATCTCAAATTTGGGTTTTCTTCCATAAAACGCATCCTAATCATCCATAGACTAACATGAGTGATGCATTAACGAAAATAAGAAAGATAAACACTTGCCTGGGATTATCAAAATTTTGTTTTGCGGACAATTTTTGGTGTGGTGGCGTTTCCCGTCACGCGATCTACGCGTTGGTGGTGGTGGCGGTGCAAACGGGTGACTTTTTGGCCTTGGATTGCTTTGGAAGCTCTCTCCTTCCCTCTCCTATGGCCGCCACTTGTATTTGGTTGTTTTAACTCTAGAGGGCAACCTTAGACATCTGATATATCCCTTGAAATTTCGTGGGTTTAATTACCCAAAAATGTAAAATGTCCAAAATGCCCTCCTGGGGTGCTAAATAGGCCAAAAAATGCCCCGAGACCCAAACTAAACCCCCGGGTATACTTTTCTGACTATCTCGACCCTTCCGGACACGTTGGCGCACTCAAAATGACCATACGAGCAACTTATAATATATTCACTTTTATTCATCCATATTTAGTCCCGACGCGACACGGGCGCGTCCCGACTCAAATTTCCAAAATTGTCATTTTATTCTCTCAAATTTCAAAAATTGTCATTTTATTCACTCGTGACATTTAATATAACCAATATTATATATTATTTTTCTCATTAGTAATATTCAACAAATTCCCATAATTACTAATTCTCATCACGTTAAAAATTATAACATAATTAATTTCAGGATTTATATTAGATAATTAATTCACATTAAATTTAATGAATCCCCAAATTAATATAGCATAAAAATACGGGGTGTTACACGTAGGTATGTACGTAACCCATGGGCTTGGAACTATGTTCTCCTTCAACATGTATGTTTCTTTTGATGGTTCGTGAGAGAATGAGCCTATAGCCCTTCATGCAATTAGTGATGTACCGACACATGATAACAGAGTATACATTACACCAATGGGGCCCTAACCCAAGGGTGAAGAATTAGTAGATATGGGAATAACAAGATGTGTTAAATTAACTAAAAGAGGAAAAGAATGTCCATGAGAATAACGGTGGTGTATGTGAATAACTATCCTTAAACATGTGGAAATACGTGATACGGGTGATATGGGTAAATGTATGAGATTATTGGTGTGATAATAGTCATCTTCGGGCTAGTTAGGTGGGGTAGCATGACTAGGGTGGATTAAATATACGCGTTAGATGTTCACATTAGATGATATGTGAGTATCTCAAGTGAGAGTACGAAAATATAACATGTATATCATATATGCTATAATTTCCATTTAAGCACTTGCAAATTTTTAAACTGTTTTCAACTCAAGCTCTGACCTGTTTATTGCAAATCTCTTTTCTTTTGTCAAATTATTTTAGGTGCCCAGCCACAGGGACAGCAAGTATATAGGAGTTCAATTCATTTTAAGAGTTGTAACTATTGTGAAAGTTACAGGACTTGGTAGTAGTTGACTCCATGACTTTCGTTTCTTCATCTTGTGTCATTTACTTCAGTTAGGGCATGTCGCCCCTTTTACTTATTTAGGCAGTCATAGATTGTGGATTTATTTATTTACTCCTTTCAGTTGTTTGTTTATTTTGTTGGATTATTGTATTCAGTATTTCGGTTGGATGTGTTTACTCTAGTCACATTTATTATTCAATCGTTTTATTCCATATGTGATTAGTTTGAATGGTGTATGTTTAATAATTTGTTAATTTGATTTATGTTAATTAAATATAAAATTTTGACATCAACCTTTTTAAATATTAGGTGGTTAGTGTTAATAATAATTTTTCGACAGTGATGCATAATCTGAATCAACTAGATATTCTGATTAATTTAATAAAGGACTGATCACTCGGTATTTAATTAGGCGGGGTGTCACACTTTGTTATCAAGGGAGGATATTTAAAGAGAGAGTAATAACGTATGGACATAGTCATATTGCCAAATAACATACATTGTATTCTTGTGTTTTTTTTATCGCTAGAAATTGGTATGGAGTTGATCTTTGCTAAAATCACTAATTACTAGTAGATAAATCAGAGAAGAGGCGTGATTACTGAAATACTAATACATAATTGAGTTGAAAAGTAAGTATAGGATTCAGAAGAACCGAGTTTATGCGGTTCGGCCTAGATTTGTCCCTACGTCCACAGTTACTAAATTATATGTATTAATCGCTGGACAAACTCAATTAACGAGTACATGACAGTAAGAAAAAGTTGAATACCTTGCATGAGATTATTGTGCTCTATTTATAGGTTGTTAAGAGAAAGAAAATAGAGGGGGCACGTGTCTCACCTTTATGGGTAAGGTAAGGACACATTTTACAAACTTATGGGAAGAATGATCATAAGTTTGTTATTGACACATGGGAGAGATTATTGATGTATCTCCTACTACGACATGTGTATAAACATATTGACATCATCCATTCATGAGATGCATTCCTACTTTAATGGTGTCAACTAAAGGAGTCAAGGATGGTTCTATCTACCTAGGTTAAGCCGACGATGATACAAGCCAACTACACGAGTCTCCTCAACTCCTTCGGTATATCGGTCTTAATTTATCATATTAGTCAAGAGAGGTGTCACCTTATGGTTGGTCCATGAGTCACCTTATATTTATTGTATAACAATATCCCCCAAGACTTTTCTCACAATTTTAGATAGTAGACGATTTCCTAGAGATTAGTGTCTTTTAGGTTGGTTCTTAGTGACTTAAGTGAGTTAAGTTTTTATGTTCTAGATGTTTTTAGCTAGGATTCACATCATCTCGTCACTTACCAACCACTTTACCTTACGTGGTTTAAAATTTTCTTTAGTTGTTTAGCCTGCCACGTATGAGTCGTCGACTGGGGCGACATGTAATTATTATGCGCATGTTTGAGGCAGTATGCATGCAGTAAATGGGTTGTCACGCATTTTTTGAGGCGCATAACATCATTTTTTTCAAAATGTCAATGATTATTTTCCATTGGGTATATAAACTGAGTTATTTCATCATTTTAAACCTTTTACATCGGATTCGCTGAAGCACACGCTCAAGGGAGAGCGAGAGTTCTTCCTTACTCCTAAGTTTCCTCTATTTTCGATGAGTGTTAATTCATCTCCATTGATTCGTGGTCTACATTTACAATTTTTTACTCTTTCTCTATTTCAGGGATGTCAGGTACTTACTGTTCCTTCTCTTCTAATGTTTCTAGGATTTTTGTGAATTCTACTATTTTCTTTGTTGAAATCTGAGTAGTGGTGCTTGTTTCTATTATTTAGGACTTATTGTGGACTATACTGGTGGATTTCTCCACATAAATAGCCATTGAGTTATTTGTCTTTAAGGATTTCTAGTTTTTGGATTTGTACCAAATTTTCTCTCACCACTGGGCATTTCCCTATATTCTTCTTGTTTTTCTTCTCTTATTGGCCATTTAAATATAGGAACTCTTCTCTTATTTGCTTTACAGCCTCCTAAATTGGTGATCAAATCAATTATTCAATTGATTAGTTCATTCTTTTGGGGAATAAATAAAGATTATGGGAAAAAATTTCATTGGATCAAGTGGGATTCTATTTGTTTCCCATTTAAAGAAGGTGGATTAGGCATAAAAAATTTGGACTATATCAAAGAAGCTTCTAACATCAAATTGGCCTGGAATATGAAGAAGAATACTAGCTTATGGGCTAAGTTTATGAATGCTAAATACTCTAATGTTCCTACTGGAAGTGGATCAATGGCTTTTAGAAGAATCAGGTCTGCTTGGAATATAATGGAGGCTAATTCTTTATGGTTAGACAATGAGCTGATTTGGCAACCTTCTTCTACTGGAAAGTTCACATTTTCATCAGCTTATGAGATTATAAGAAAGTATAAATTGTCATCTTTATCTTTTAACTATATATGGGATCCTAATATTCCTCCTAACATATCTACTTTTATGTGGAAAACTTTATCTAAATGTGTTCCTGTTGAAGATCTTATTCAAAAGGTGGGAGTGAAATTAGCATCAAGTTGTCAATGCTGCCATAAGGATGGGGAATCTTTGAACCATCTCTTTATATCAGGTCCTATAGCTGCAGAAGTTTGGAATCATTTTTGCTGCTTACTGGGAGTTACTCCTAGACCATCCACTATTCATAGCTCGATAATTCAATGGTGGTTACATGCAAGAAATTCTCATATATCTCAGTGGCTTCATAAGATCATTCCAGTCACTATTATCTGGGAAATTTGGCTTGCCAGAAACAAAGCTCTTTTTGAAGGTATAACTATGAAAGCTAACATGATTTCATCTAGAGTGATATCTAGAATTGCAGAGATATTCCAACATTCCAAAATCAAAGGTGAGAGAAATGATGTATGCACGGAGGTTATCAATGTCTTCTCTCTTAATTTCAAGATGTCCAAGTCTTCTTTTATATTTATGCCTTGGAAATGTCCTCCAAAAGGTAGATTCAAACTCAACTGTGCTGCCAAGGCAGGGAACAATATAGGTTGTGGCTCTATTATTCGAAATGATGCGGGTCAATTCATTTGGGCTTTCTCAAATGTTTTATCTACAGATTCATTGATTGAAGCTCAAGTTCAAGCTATTTTGGTTGGGATCAAGTTTTGCAAGGAGAAGGGTATTTCTAATATTGACATAGAAGTAGAATCAAAAAATATTCTTCAATGTTTTATTTCTTCTTCTACAGCTCAGTGGCGTATAAGGACTGAAATTTCTGGGATCTATGAATTTCTCCAAACTAATCATTGCTTCATAAAGTTATGTTCTTCAGAAGCCAATAAAACTGCAGTGTTACTTGCCAATCATGGATCCTATCATCAAAGTTCTGTTAGCTTTCAAAATTATTGTGATCTCCCTAGAGAGATTAGAGCTTCCATTTTAGTAGTTTCAGTAAAGGTCTTTGTTTGATTTGCTTGTAAGCCATGTGAGAGGGCTTTTCTCTCTTCAGTTGCAATAAAATTCCTGATTTATATAAAAAAAAATATATATAGGAACTCTTCTGAACCTCTTGGGAATATACCCCTAGCCATCGTTCATGCTCCTGGAAGTACCCCTGAGGACCCTATATTAATTGCCTCTGATATTCCTTCCTCCATTAGGTTATCTTCTCAGCCCCCAAATATCCAGTATAGTAAGTTATAATTTATTACCTCCACAAGTTTGGATACTGGTGGAAGGAGTGAAGAAAGGGGGAGAAATTATGTTGACCAGACATTAAAAAAATCAATGCTCGGGATTAGGTCTTCCATCAAGGAGGCCCTCTATTCCATCCCCCCCCCCCCCCCCCTCCCCTTTAAATCCTCGAAGATTATCGGTAATAGTAACCTCAAACCTTTTGCATCATTGAAGGCCGATGTAGATAAGGCCATCCCTTCTTGATATGATGCTAAGAACTAGATTTATGACATTACTATGTCCGATTTGATAGACTTCTATAGTACCCCAATTAGTATTACTTAAGGATGCATCACAATGATGAAAAGGCCTATGACCAGTTGTATGTCAAAGAGATCTGCATCCCTCTTTCTACTTTAACTATAGGGTTTTTTTCTTCCCTAAAACCCTACCATTAATCGTATATTGAAAGGTTATGAGGTAGATTTGACCCATCTCCAACCAAATGCTTATAAGACGATATTAGGATCACGATTTATCGTAAAGAACAAATTGGATTCGACATTAATGGGGAGTTTAGTAGATACATTTATGAAATAAAGGATTGTTCCAAATCCCTTGATTCTTATTATCTTTATCTTTGAAAACCTAATAAAAAGTTAATGAAAGTGGCCTGAACTAGCAACTACTTTTGGAAGCATAAATTCGTTAATCTGAGGGACAATTGTGATTTTGAGCCAAAGGAAACTAGAAAAACTATAAGGGTTCCTCAGTATTGGAGTGGTCTGAAGAAGATTTGTAATTTTTTTATAATCATTTATGTTTTACTTCTTCAGTAGCCCATCTTTTGACCCACCTTAGTTTATTTGTAGTGAAATTTTTTTCCCAGGATTTTAGTTATTGAGAGAAGACTGGTGGCTAAGCACTATTAAGATGATCCTCCTGTCTTTAAAGAAATATTCTCTTTTGACAAGATTAATGAATTTGGTGATTACAATGTCGAATATCAAACTGAAGCCGACACATAGGTCAAGGTTGAGAGAGAGGTTGAAGAAGGTTTGTAAAATTTCACAAGTGTGAGTTAGTCCAATATTCTAGTTCATACACTTACTAACTGGTGTATGTTTTTGTATAACATATACCCATTATACTTCAAGCTTTTGAACACGTTAAACTTGGGAGAGGGCATTGAAGGCATCCGACCATGTAGCTATCAATCTTCCTCGTAAGTAGAAAGAATATGATGGTGAGAACAAAATCATGGAGGTTCAAGATTAATCCAAGAAAAGGTTCAAAATTAAGATAAAAAGGTTGGAAGAATATAAAAAAGACATTATTGCTCGTGTCACTTATCATATCTTGAGGAAGGATGACAAGTCCATTATTTATCACATGGAGAACTCTTTAGAAATTCTTGTCTATCATGGGTATAACCTTGATTTTGAATATCTCAAAATATGAACACCGATTCCTTGTGGTGTTACTCAATACATTACTCCCTTTTAGTAATCGTTTATGCTTTCACTTATTTTATAAAACTCTGACTATCAGTCGATCTTATTTTTTATTTTCTTTTTTGCAGTAAGGTATGACATCCATAATCCTTTAATACTGAGATTTTGTGTCTGAGGAGCATGTGTCAACTTTTGAGAAGGAAAAGAAAATGAACAAGTAGCTTCGTGCTCAGGTTACTAGCTTGGGCGAATAGTTGATTGCTTATTAGACCAAGGCCACTAAGGCTAAGGATGACTTGAAGGGGAATAATGACAAAATATCTTATCTTGAGGGGGTGATTAATGAGATTAAGGATAATTCGGGACATGATGCATATACTATTCAAATCCTTGATGATAATGTGTCCAAGGGATGGTGAATCTATTGTGGAAGAGCATAAAGCTTCCTCTGAATGTACCTTGGAGAGGATGGATAACTTTTTGGATAGGTATGCTGAACTCAAGAAAAGGGTTATGAATAATTTCCCTAACATAGTAAAGATCGTCAATGTTTGGGAGGGTGACGATGAGGAGGTGATGACCCTTCCTAATGGTGATGCAATGAACATGGATGTTACATTCCAAGAGACCAACAATTCTACGCCAATCGAGATGACGCCTCATGAGTCGACCCCTCCATTAATCCCTGAGGTTATGACTCAAGAGAATATTCTATATCCTCTAGTGGTCATTCCTCCTGCTAGTCTTCCAACGAACTTCCCTACTGCTGATAGCTCATCAATTCCTCATTCAGCCTAATCTTGTGAAGCTTTAAAGTTTTTGTCTTGTAACTTTTTAACATTTATCATGTAATTGAGCTTGATGTGTTTTTGGATTTTCATATTCTATGGTTGAGTGAATGTATAATTATGTTTTTCATTGTTGTTATTTTCATGCTTTTTTTCATTTTCTATTTAACCAAATTTCTTTGTTAAACTATTAGCCCCCATATTTAATTTATATTATTAGGGTCTATTTAACATGTAAAAATGTTTTTGGCAAAATTGAAACGTCACCTATTTTAAGAATAGTGCTTTGGCTTTCTAGCTTAGACCTTCTAGTATTTAAATCTTTTATTGGTCTTGTAGTCAGCTCCTGGTCAACCTCACATGACTACTAGCTACCGGTGGATGAGAAAATGTTCACAATTCACTCTATCCAATGGACTAGACTGGGATAAAATGTTATCCGGACAAGGTTTTTTTGTATATAAATTTATGACTTAATGTTCCCCTACCATTTATTTTGCACAGTCTTTGCTCATGGCCATGGACATACTCATCCATACAAGGATTGACCAATGCTTTTGTTAACTCACTAGTCTATTAGGTCAGCCCATAGTCATCCTAGCCTAGTGACATCAGTGGTCATACTTGGGTCGACAAATTTCTTTATTATGACATGCCTAATGGACTAGGCCCCTCATGAAATATGGTCTGGTTGTATTTGGTTCATTCTTCTAAGGTTTGAGATGTCTTCGGCCCAAGCTTCTAGATCATTTATTAAAATTGGTAATTTTATAGTATATAATAAAAGAAATTAAATTGTAAAAAATTGTAGATATAAAATCAATTTTTATTGATTATAGAAGAGATTTTACAAAGTGTACTCCCATTACATCCTAATCCTTCTATATTTCCTAAGTTTCCTTGGCTCAGTTATTGTACATCCTAAGGTTCTCAGCGTTCCAAGGATTTTTTAAGGTATTTCATTCCAACGTCTTGATTCTATATAACCTAGGTCACACAACTGAACTAACATTGGAGGGACTATGGAAATTTTCATCCAATGTGTTGCTATTTTTAATCACTTTCTTCAATACTAGGTCAAATTCTTTCATTATGTTCGACTTGATTCTCTTATTGTACAATTTGTCTGTCCTCTATTGATATGCTACAACCCTCAGTGATGCTTATTATTTCACTTCCTTTGAAGATCCAGGTCAATTCAATGCATAAATTTTCTCATTGGTGAATTGAAGTTTATGGTTCGGTATGCCGACCTTTGTTGGCACCATAACTTCAGAGCCAAAAGCTAACATTAACGGAGTTTCTGCATTGGAAGTACTGGCCCTCATTTAGTAGGCACACTGGACACCATGCAACTCATTTATCTAGTTCGTCTTTGAGTTTTTTAAGCATTTATTTATTCAATCTAGTAGGGTTTTGTTAGTGATCTCAATCTGGCCATTGCACTATGGATGACCTAGTGCAAAATGTAATTTTTTTATCTTGGGCTTAATGTAGTATGCTCCAAACCAATCATTATTAAACTGGGGTCCCATGATCTGTGATGAAAGGAAAAGGCATCCCATATTTACAAATTATGTTCTTCCACAAGAAATGGAAGACCTTCGGTTGGTTTATATCTATCAATTATTTGGTTTCTAACCACCTAATAAAATAGTTAACTACCATACCCAAATACTTGAATCTTCCTTTCTTCTTCAGAAATATCCATACAATATCAATCCCCCATATTCTAAAGGGCCAGGGAGAGGTGATAGGTGTGAGAGTTGCTATAGGTCTTTGATGGATCATGAAAAATCACTAGAACTTATTGTAATTTTTGGCAGAGATCGCACAAATTGCCTTCATGGTCATCCAGTAATAACCTTACGTTACTACCCACTTAACGAATAATCTTTTAGCCATATGTGCACTACAAGACCCATCATGCGCCTCATTGATTAGGTCATACACCTCCTTGGGGTGAAAGCATTGAAGGAAGGGAAACATAAATCCCCTTTTCTATAATACACCCTCAATTAATAAATATATGGTTTCTTTATAGCGTAGCCTTCGAGTATCTTTACGACCGGTCATAAGTTTGTGAAACTTTAGATACTATCTAATTAAATCCGTCCATGATGGACCCATGTCTAATTACATGACGTTTAGATCCTCTTCATTAATATTGCGATGTAGTAAGATCTCCATCAAAACAATCCTTCCCAGCTCGGCTCTTATTTTTGAAGACGGTCGAGCCAGAGCATCGACTCGTCAATTTTCTATTCTTGGTACCCTCATCTTTTGGGTTGTAGTAAAATTTGATCGTAACATCTTTACCTTTCCAAGGTACTTTGAATTTTTTTCTTCTCTCTCTTAGTATTGATTTCCTAATGATGAGGCTAATCCTAGGCCTGCCACTATAGCTTCATAATCGGCCTCGTTGTTGGAGGCTTGAAAG
Source organism: Sambucus nigra (assembly GCA_949130495.1). NCBI lineage: Eukaryota > Viridiplantae > Streptophyta > Magnoliopsida > Dipsacales > Adoxaceae > Sambucus > Sambucus nigra. The sequence continues at coordinate 139,732,057 of OX422221.1, read as the reverse complement.
TTAAATCTAGGGAAAAATCCACATCACCTTCCTCGAGTGTAGTGACTATTAGTCCTCCACCACTATCACTGGGATATAGAAAGCACTCCATAAATTTTTTCCAAAGATGAGTTCTTTCATCCAAGATATTATCGACTAAGTATCATTTCCTAAAGACCTTATTCATCTTCTTTAAATCACGGACCCTTTTTGCCTGTTTTATGGAAGACTCTAGTCTGTTAGTGACTGGGGCTAGTGTAGCGTCACTTTTTGACTGTATTTTCACTCCCTGTTTTTCATAAGTGAACTCTACTATAAAACATTCCACCGGCTTCCCTTTTATTATCATTCTCGGCTTGTACATGACATATTACTTCCTCAACTCCATCGCCCAAGCCATAGCCTGTCATATTTTTTAGTTTTATGGATAGCTTGTCTGAGGGGTTGATCAATAGATAAAATAATGGTATGAGCCTAAAAATAAGGATTCATTAATCTAGATGCATTAATCAATGTTAATACCAGCTTCAGTAAACTTTGATGCCTAATCTTAATGTCACTATATGCTTTTCTGAGTCAGTAGACTCTCTTCTGCACTCCGTCTTCACACCTTACCAAGGTTAAGCTCATAAATTGCCAAGTAGAAATAAAATTTCTCATCGAGGATCATTCTAGGGAGCAAATGAGGATATCATAGGTACCTCTTCAAGTGTTGAAATTCTTTCTCACATTCCTCACTCCATTCAGAGGTCTTTCTCAGAACCTTAAAGAATGGGAGACATTGGTTAGTTTCCGGTGACATGAGCATGTTTGTACTGCAGCCCTAACTATTAACCTCTTAATTTCTTTCTTACTTCTCACCGACTTCATGTTAATGAATACCTAATTTTTTTTAGTTTTAACTTCAACACCCTTTTGATTAATACTGAACCCAAAATAATTCCCATCTCGGATGCCGAACACACATTTGTAGGTTCATATCGTATCTTTTCATCATAACAAAAAGTTTGGCTAAGGTCATGATTGTGGTCGTAGGCTTTCTTTCTTTTAGTCAACATATCATTAATGTAGACCTTTATGCTCTTTTCGATCTTCTCCCTGAAGACATAGTTAACCAACCTTTGGTACATTACTCCAATACTCTGTTAGCAAGAAGGGTATAACTTTATAATAGTATGCACATCGTATAGTTATGGAGTATGCCTTGTTTCTATCTTCCGACGTCATTAATATTTAATTTTCCTCCGAATCAGCATCCCTAAAACTTAAAAACTCGTTCCCAATAGTGGCTTCGACTAACTGGTCGAGCCGGGATAGAGTGTAATGGTCCTTGGGATAGGCCTTGTTCATGTATATGAAGTCTACACACATGTGCCATTTCCCATTATTATTTTGAACTATCATAATATTCGATAACCACTCAGGTATTTTATATCTTCTATAAACTTAGCCTTTTTAAATTTACCAACCTCTACCTCGATGGCTACATTCCTCTTTTCGACCACCTCCCTTCACTTCTGCTTCATAAGTTTGGCATCGTTTACTATGCTGAGCTCGTGATAAAGTACTTTTGGATTGATACTTGGAATGTCTTCATGGCTCCATGGAAAAAAACTTCGGTTTTAGTTGAGGAAGTCGGTGACATTTTTCTTCAACTTCAGGGTGAAAGACGAGTTGATTATCACGGGATCCGTCTCCTCATACCTCCCTCGTAACCATGTTTTCTTTATCTCAGGGATCTAGAGTCTCTATTTGATAAGTAGTCTTCATCCTCTCACACTTCTCAACTGATGTGTAATAACATTCCTCTTCCACTAGTTGACTACCTTTCATCTAACCTACTCCGAAGTTTATAGGTAATTTCATTACCTGATGCATTATAGAGTCCACAATTTTGAATTTCTTCAAGCCTACCCTATCAAAAATGATTTTATAGGTCAAAACCACGTTCTTATCCATGATGAAGAACTTTATCAATTATATACTACAGATCCGCCATGTCCCTACCGTAACCTTCAATATAATGATTACTAGGGTTACACCCTTTTCCCCCGAGAACCCTATAAGTGGTTAGTGGTAGGCATGTAGCATTCTTTCAAACAATTTCATACTTTGAAGCAGTCATAAAATAGGATGTTGGTTGAACTCTGGTTATCAACCAAGATTTTATACACAGTGCGCTCGTGCACAGGCTTACTACCAAAGGGTAGTTACGGGGATACAAAAAGGACATTTAAAATGTTCTTGGAAAATCCCACTATCAAGGGGTCCCTGTTAACCTTGCTAGGTCGGCTATTTATCACCTCGTCTAAGTTGACTTTGTCCCGACAGTTTCCTCTGCACGCTTTTATCTTGTTCAGATATATTTTCCTTTTCGCGGGGCTATCTCCACCTCCTGCTTCTCTACCAATAATGAAAGGCATCTCAAAAGATATCATACTGACTATGTCCTTCGATTCCTTAGGACTTTTTGAGAGATCATTTACTCTACCTTTATTATAATCATCATCATTACATCCTTTTTTGTCCTCTCTCTCCTTACAAGGATATTTGGATCGTCTTCGTTGCTTCAGACATTCCCTTGATTCGGCAGTTCTGCTACACTTATCAACATACTTCTTTAGTTTTCCCCTATTTTTCCTCTTCTAGTGAAGGATTCAATATCATCTTTAAAGGGCAAGCACTTGTCTATTGTGTCTTCGTGATCCTTGTGTAAGTCACGCCACTTGCTCTTATCCCCCCTGCCGGTGGGGGTTTTAAGCTTCTTTGACCACCTCTACTTTTCACTTCCACGAATCTCATTGAGGATGTGATGTAACCAAATAATAAAGGGTGTGTAGTCATTAACATTCTTCGACTTGTCTTGATTTGACTTCTTGGATTTATTCCTCTTGTCTTAGCTTCCTCCAGCATCGAATTTCGTATGACCAAATTCCTTGGCTGTCAAAGCCACCTTGGGGTTCATGATTTTACTAAACTTAGCTAGAAGTTCAACTATTATATTGGGAGGATCTTTAGCAAGATCTCAATATAAATTCCCTGGTATTAGGCCGCTTATGATAGTAATGATTGTTATCTTTTCGAAATAATCAACCACTTATATTTTTTGTTATTGGACTTGGTAATGTACTCACCCATCGTCATATCTTCTTTTTATCAGACACTGAGTAGGTGAATAAATCTCTTCCCAGGATTTGTATAAAAAAATAACATTATTGATAAACAGAAATGCCAACTATCAAATATTGGTTATTTTCCCCCTTGGGAGCTCTATGACCACGCACGGGCTGATCCAGTCAAAGAATTAGAGAACGCTCTAAACCTCATTTCATCGGGCACAAAATAGATATCCGAAGAAGCTTAGTACTGGTAGATATGGTGCTTAGGGTCAGTATTCCCATCGTATCATGGTGAGATAATAGGTGTCTTGAATTTTGTTGGGGTCGGATAACTCAAGATGGAAGTAGAAAAAATAAACCTTTATACATAACCCCTCTGCAAAGGGTCTTTAGTTTTGATCAAATCCTACAACCGATACTTTTGTTATTGGATGGAACCCTTCCACGACTGATCCATGTATATTTTCTCAATCTTTACCGACTGCTCAGCCCATCATTGAATGTCCATCAATCTCTCCTCATGCATGGAGGTGTGTTTGGACATAAACGGGGCCCTTGCACTATGTCTAGATTTAGCCAAATAAGTAGCTCCCCTGGTATCTCATCCCCAGGATTCTTCCCTATGTGCTATTCCTTACTGTCCCTGACCACTCTTAGATTGGGCCCCAAATGAAATAAGTTGCTTCCCCTGATAAACCTTTCCAGAATGTTGGGACGTTCAATTCTGTAGGTCCCCTCTTTTGTCAATCTGACAATTAAGGTTCTTCCTGATCTATAGGACTCGTCATATCAATGGGACCTAGTTCTCCTACCTAACTTGATCCTTTAACCTACTGAACCCAGATCCAAACATCTTGGGTTCTCCAAAGCTCGTTCTTTATGTAATTGACTCATGTCCTTATATGAGGCTAGAGGTGGCATTTTGTTCATTCGATCTGAGTTTTTTTCCCAATAATCGACGTGATAGGATTCAATTCAAGCTACCCCTGAACGAGAGTATTTTGTTCATCCATGAGACTTTATGTTAGTATCTTCATGTTCTCCTACATAGAATCTTGGCTTTTTACTAAGCTCTGTAGAATACTCTGTAAATGGGCTATCTTAATAGGAGTGGAGAGTCTCTTACGCCACACGACTACTCTCAAGATTATTCTCCATTCCAAGCAGACTAACAACAGAAAAATAGGGTATTGCAATAAAAATTGAAATGATTAGCAACAAACACAAATAAATATAGCAAAAATAAATATCTAAGTAGAGATCTAAGAGATTTCTAAGAATCAAACAAAATTTTCTCTTTATCACGGGCTACCTCTTTGAGAGGAGGGTGAATTGGCTCACAATTAATTGGCTCACTGAAAATAGGTATCCTTGATCCCTCGCAATCAGATTTTGTATAAAATTGCATAGCTAGCCATTTTTCACAGACGAAGCCAATCTGTTATCACTAGAAATCGGTATGGAGTTGATCTTATCTAAATACACCAATCGTAGCAGATACATTAGATAAGTAACATGATTATGGAAATACTAAAATAGAATTGAGTTCAATAGTAAAAAAGGAGACAGAAGAAGTAAATTTACGTGATTCGGCCTAAATTGGTGCCGATGTCCATAACAATTGGATTGTATATATTAAAAATTAGACAATCATCATTAATGAGTACATATTATAAGGTCTCAAGTTCTCTCTTCATTTTGGAAGCATAACAGTAAAGAAAAGTCATATACCTTACACGAGGTTAATGTACGCTATTTATAGACTGTTAAGAGAAAAACAAGAGAGGGTGTCACATGTCTCATCTTTATAGGTGAGGTGAGAGCATGCTTTACAAGATTAAGGGGATAATAATCATAAGTTAGTTATTGACACATGGAGGAGAGTATTAGTGCATCTCCTCCAACTGCATTTGTATCAGATGCTGACGCCATTCAGTCATGAGATGCATGCCTACTTAACAGTGTCATTCAGTCACGTGTCACTTTCTAGTTAGTCCACGAGTCACCCTATACTTATGGTATAACATGTGTGATTGTGCATGTTTATATTTTTCCTAACTTTAATTGTGTTGATTAGTAACCAGTATCTAAAATCTAGTTTAGTGGCAAAAAGTTAAGTGTATTGAAAACACCCAGATTTATATTATAAAATAATTCAACCAATTTTTGTGCGTGTGTGTGTCTATGGGTGCGTGTGCATGTGTTTATATCATTGTTCTATAAAGATGATAATACTTTAGGAGCATAGAATAGTTTTAACAGTTTAGCTTAAAGTTAGATGTTACTAAAACTAACAAAGTAACCTATAAAAGTCTCTTACATTGTCATAATCAAAGTTACAAATATTTGACCAATAATTAAATTTGAGCCCTCAATATTAAAATCGAACAACATTTTTCAATAATTAGGATAGTGGACTCAACCACTTTTACCTAAAGATAAACGTAAGAGCATATTTTTCTAATTAAAAAATAGTTTCCTCCAATTTTATTCTATATCTCCTTTGTAATTATGGAAATATTGATGTAATGATATTTTATGTATAAACATCATAATTTTGGTTTTGGACAATATTTAATCACACTACACAAAAAAGGCTAAAATGCCACCCTTCAGCCGGCCACCCTTGTCACGGTCTTTGATCGTGAACCATGACAAGTCCATGATAAGGGTTTGTCACGGTCAATGACCGTGACAACTGTATTAAGTTGTCATGATCAAATATCGTGACACATTCGTGACAAGTCTTTTAACTAAAAACCCTAGCGCTCTTTTTTTCCCTACGTTTCGTTTCCCATTATTTTTCTCCCTCTCTGAGCGTATGCTCTCTCCCTCTCTCAGCGTCTCAGGTACGTTTTTATGTGAATGTGTGTATGTTTCCTTTGTGTTTGTGTGTGTGTATATATATGTATATATATATATATATATATATATATATATATATATATATATATATATATATATATGGGGGGGGGGTGCGTGTGTGTGTGTGTATTATGTGTGTGTTTTTCTGTATGTATGTGTGTGTGTGTGTGTGTGTGTAATTTTGTGTGTCTATGTGATTAATTTAGTATTTATAAAAATTGGGCATAAATCTGAAATTGGTCCCCCTTTGTTTTGTAAATATGAAATTGAAATTGGGTATAAATATGAAATTGAGCATATTGTTGTGTAAATGAGAAATTAAAATTGAAATTGGGTATAAAACGGAAATTGGGTATAGTATTGTATAAATATTAAATTGGGTATAATGTTGTGTGATTGGGTATAATGTTGCACATATAAATATATATACACATAGAGATTGTTAAATTGTTGAATTATTGAATTGTTGAATTGTTCAGGATTCTTAAATTGTTGTTGACTGGGTGGATTTGCACATTTAGATGGCCATGGAGTAGGTTGGCCCTAGAAATATCTAATAAAAGACATTATTGTTTGTTTTGTTATTTTGAATTCTTGAATTTTTGTTGACTGGTGGATTTGAACACTTAGATAGTCATTGAGTTAGTTGGCCCTAGACATTCTCTAACATTTAGGGTTGTGAGGCAAAATGAAACATAACTATGTAAAAATCAAATATAAATAAGACATAATTAAATGAAACATGCTATATATTTTATAAAAACAAGTAATAAGTAATCAGGCATTCACATGAGAGTACATGCATGCATGTAGCCCGCAAAGCAGGTGTTATATAACAAGTAATGATGGTAAAAGTTAATAAAAGGAACCTCAATAGATAGCCCATGTGCAAATTTACATTAATTCAATTTCTTATATAACACTTGCTTCGAGGGGTGCATGCTTGCATACATTCTCATTCGAATGCATGACATAACAATTCTGTAACATTTATAACTAATTTAAAATTGCATATAGTGTGTATAGATACTAGCCCTATAGTTCTTATGCAGACGCATTCAATATCCCTTAGACCCGTTCGAGAGTCATTACCCTGTAATGAGATCTCTCAAATTGTCTCGTTTGGATAATTTGGGACTGCATAGTTTTTGTATAATAATATTCTTAATGGCTTAAACTTGTTGCTTTTGGGGAAAGTTTTGTTGTTGTATCTTAATGTTCTTTTGGTACATACTTGAGAATATATGTCGCGTTCTTGGAGAACTATGGGGATATGCTGTCGAATTTTTCTCAAATCGGAACAATGTGAATGAGCTGTTAAGTATAATATAGAAATATGTGGTCTTGAATGGGATAGGACCACTCACCCTTTAGAGGAGATGGAGGAAATAGAAATGATATTGTTTTTATAATATAACATCGAAAGATGAGATGTCAATCTTGTAGTAAATTATTTAATGGGAACTAAATGTTCACACTTTTTTATACTAAACCACGAATATACGCTTCTTACCTGTAATAGGTGATTGTTTATAGTAGCTATGATGGGATATCCTAAATACAAAGAGTGGATGGGTGAGACAAATAGATTGGGGGATGTGTTTCGTAGAGGTGCTAATGAATTTATGAAATACGCAAAGGCATGTCATAATGATGAAGAGTTATCGTGTCTCTGTGCTAAGTGTAAGAATGGTAAGGTGTTTGAGTGGAAAATAGTTGAACTACATTTGTTAAGATGGGGTACGCAAGTTAGTTATTGATTTCTAATTTTCACAGGGAATTAAAAGTTCCTTTTGTCCCAGAGAAACCTTCACAAAATCCTTTAACAAGTAGGATAGATATACAAGGGGAGGACAATGTAGATCATAATATGTTAGAAGATTTAGTTGATGACGTGTATGGCGTTCATGAAGTGGAAGAAAATGAGGTTATGGACGGTGTACAAGGTTCAGGTGCTCATGAAAATATTGGGATAAACCTTGATGATGATTACTGAAGTTTAAAATTAAAGGCCACCCAGCCGTTGCACTCTGGCTATGAGAAAGATCAAACAACTTTACATGCCATGGTTGGTTTGCACAGTTTGAAGACCCAATATGGTTTGCCTGGCAATAGCATGATAAGAATTTTGAATTGGGTGAAGGGTTTGATACCCAAATAGAATACACTTCCAAATAGCTATCCTACTATGAAGAATAGTTTGAAAGGTTTGGAAATGAAGTATAAATCAATTCATGCTTGTGTGTGTGACTGTATACTATACCGAAAGGAGTATAAAAATCTCGGTCAGTTTTCAGTATGCGTTGAACCTAGATATGTCCAATCTACTGGCAATGAAGGCACAAGCTCAAAAGTGCCAAAAAAGTGTTGAAATATTTTCCCATTGGGCCTAGATTAAATCATTTTTTCACAGTCCCATGGATAGAGGAGGCAATGACTTGGCATGATAGGGTAAAAGTAAGGGATAATCACATGCGCCATCCTATTAATTCTACAGCTTGGAAGATGATGAGTCATGAGTATCCTAATTTTACTCGAGAAAAGTGTAACATTCATTTGGCAATATCAAAAAATGATTTCAATCCATTTGTAAATCTAAGTGTCAATCGAAGTGTATGGACAATGATCCTAGCCCCACTCAACCCCCCTCCTTCATAGTGTATGAGACCTGAATTTTTGATGTTGTCTTTGTTAATACTTGTGCCAAAGGCACCAAGTGAGGACATCGATGTCTACCTGGCTCCTTTGCTAGAAGAATCAAATGAGTTGTGGGAAGAGGGTGTGCAAGAATTTAAATCTTTTAAAAAAAAGAGTTTATGTTAAAAGCTATGTTGATGTGGGAAATTCATTTTTTATGATAACCCGAATCTGAAATAATTTTTAGATTTGTAATAAGTAATCCAATTATTTGTAATGATCAGTGGATATATTATTCTAGTGCTTTATTATTATCGAACGATAATTTAATTATTTTTATTCATTTGTACACAATCAGTTTAATGCTTGTAATAACCAGTGGGTGTATTCTTATAATACTTTGTTAATATCGGATTTGAATCAAATTTGGTTTTATGGTTAGTGAATGTGTTAATTTGGGTTTTAATCAATTTAAGCATTAATTCAAAGTTCATGACATGACCCAATATTGAAATAATATTTAGATTTATAATATCGTTAACTTGTATTCTTCTAGTTCCTTGTTATTATCGGATTTGAATCAAAATTGGTTTTATGTTTAGTGAATATGTTAATCAAAATTTTAATCAATTTAAGCATTAATTCAAAGTCCATGACATGACCCGATCACTACACCAAATCTGTCAAATTGTCACGGTCATTGACCTTGACAAGTTGGACTTGTCAAGGTCAATGATCGTGATAATTCTGGGGGTGATAACTTTTTTGTCATGGACTTGTCACGGTCATTGACCGTGACAAGTTCATTAGATTTGTCATGGTCACGTCACGGTCCTTGACCGTGACAAGCTTTGTCACGGTTAAGGACCGTGACAAACCCGTGACATTTAAGAAAAAATTATCACGGTCAATGACCGTGACAGTTCTAGACAGAATTGAAAAAAAATCTGCTGGGCAGTATTGCCACTGCCACTACCCAGCAGTATATTTGTAGCTATTATAGCAACATTGTACCTGTTCAAACATTATATATCCAAATAAAATAGAGATAATGCAAATATACATTCAAAATAGAGATAATAAGTGTAGGTGCAAAAAATCTCACCCGTCGGAGGGTGCGAATTCATTACTATACAAGCATAAATATAAATATGAGAGCGTCAAAGATTTACATGGTTCGACCATAAATGGCCTACGTCCACGGGGCTGCTGCTGTGTTCTATTAGAATGATGAGAGAGTTTTACATGAGAGTGTTTCTCTAACTTCTAAGCCCCCTTTCACGATGGGGGGTGTACCCTTTATATAAAGTTAGGGATTACATTAGGGTTACAAATATGGATGAGTAACAAATATGGATGAGTCCTATCTTCGTGGAGTTTGATTCCAATTTGATATTGTTCCTCGGTCTTCTCGTTTATTAAGGACTTTAGTCATCCCTATATTGATGGCGCGTCAGTTGCTCGCCATCTTGATCGGGATGCTTGCCACATGTCATGCTATTTACGTAGCCATATTTATTGCCCCCACAACAGCCCCACAGGTCGCAGTTCAGCTGAGTTGATTCTGAGATGAGCTGGGAGCTGGTCCATAATCTCTTTAAACGTATACAGTTGTTGATGTGAACTGGACTGGCAATCTTTGATCTTCCGTTCAACTTTTAAGCCTTCTTTGGTTGATCTTCTCGCCTTCATAGGTTTTTAGATGAATGCTTGGCTTGAGTTGAGAGACGTTCAATTGATATGGGAACCGGACTCGAGAGTGTCGATCTGCTTAAGTACCCTCTTGGGATCAAGTCGAACGCAGTTCATTGTTTGTTTTATTACACGGCCTAATTCGTGAGGCCAACCACAGGCCTGTTCAGAATTCGTTTGCTGAGGCTTTCTCAAGCGTGCATTAAGTTTAGGTCATCTCCCTGTATTTTGATCGTGTATGGTCCATTTACTAAGGCCGATCACAAGACTATGCGTCGAGCCTTGCTTGAGCATGTACCTAGTAGGGGTAAGACCCTGTATTAGGTTTTTCATATTGTCCAATTGGAGAGGCCGACCAGAAGACTATGTGTTGAGCCTTGCTCGAGCATGTACCTAGTAGGGGTATGAACCTGCATTAGGTTTTTTATATGGTTTAATTGGAGAGGCAGACCAGAAGCCTATGCGTCGAGCCTTGCTCGAGCATGTACCTAGTAAGGGTAAGACCCTGCATTAGGTTTTTCATATGGTCCAACTGGAGAGGCCGACCAGAAGCCTATGCGTCGAGCCTTGATCGAGCATGTACCTAGTAGGGGTAAGACCCTGAATTAGGTTTTTCATATGGTCCAATTAGTGAGGTCGACCAGAAGCCTATGCGCCGAGCCTTGCTCGAGCATGTACTTAGTAGGGGTAAGACCCTGCATTAGGTTTTCATATGGTCCAATTGGAGAGGCCGACCAGAAGCCTATGCGTCGAGACTTGCTCGAGCATGTACCTAGTAGGGGTAAGACCCTGCCTTAGTTTTTTCATATAGTCCAATTGGAGAGGTCAACCAGAAGCCTATGCGTCGAGCCTTGCTCGAGCATGTACCTAGTAAGGGTAAGACCCTGCCTTAGGTTTTTCATATGGTCAAGTTGGAGAGGCTGACCAGAAGCCTATGCGTCGAGCCTTACTCAATCATGTACCTAGTAGGGGTAAGACCCTGCCTTAGGTTTTTCATATGGTCCAATTGGAGAGGCCGACCAGAAGCCTATGCGTCGATCCTTGCTCGAGCATATACCTAGTAGGGGTAAGACCCTGCCTTAGGTTTTCCATATGGTCCAATTAGAGAGGATGACCAGAAGCCTATGCGTAGAGCCTTGCTCGAGCATGTACCTAGTAGGGGTAAGACCCTTGATTAGGTTTTGTGACATGTAATCGGTATGCTTATTGTACTTAGGTCTTTGTCGCAAGTCAATGTAAGATCAATTACGTTTGCATTTTTCCATTTTCTAATGCCTCGCATGTAAATATCCACCTATTTTACCTTTTAGGTTGTGTCGTCACATTTCCTTAGTTGGCAAAAATGCACCTGGTTTAAGGTCCATCCACTCGTTCAGCATTTTAACCGACCAACATGGTTGATGACCAACCTGAGTTGGCTTTTTACTTAGGGATCCCCCGTAGGGCTCTTATTGTTACCTGGGCAACTCGTAAGGCCATTTGTGTTTGGAGATGACAAAGGCCTGTAGACGTACTTAATTTAATAGGAACATACGAGAAGGCTGTTGTAATTAAATCAAGCTTGGTCTTTTATCGTCCTTTGAAAGACTAATTTCGGTGTTAACCATGTTGGCATCTGTCCTGAGTCAACCTCGTCTATTTTTTGCTTTAAATATTATAGTGAATCTATTCACGTGTCATCATTGCCATGGATCCCCCAATCGGGCTCTGAAGAAGGTTGCCCGACCGTCCATCGAGTTATTTAATCTGTATAACCGGGATGATAAATGTGCCTGATCATTCCTCGGGGCTCTGTTGTGTTGAAGAGTGTCACGTTGATCGTTCATCGAGCTGGATATAATTAAGGATTATCATTTCTCATATAGTTCCATATAACGTATTGTTCCTCAGGGCACACTTGTTCATCGGCCATGCATGGTGGTTCCAGGAGGTTGTGGAAGACTCCATATAGCTCGTACACCTAAAGAAATTAATATGAGTTCAACGTGTACTTGTGCAGAAATGCGTTGATCTGATATGGCGTTCAAAAAATGTTGTTCCTCTGGAGTGGATATCTTAGTGTTGATGACGCGTTTAATCTGTTGCTTGGTGATCGTCGATCACCGTGGGTTGTCTGACGATGTTGCTCGATACATTCAGGGTGGTCTAGTGTTGTTATCAACATGTTCTGCTTGTTGACTGTGATTTTGCTGGATATGTGACTTCTTATAGGTTGGATTCGTCCTTGTTGATAAACATAGTTGATCGTTGCTCTTCATGCTGCTTTATGTGTTATTGGATATTTATTGTACAGATTGTCCAAATTTTCATTTGACAAGGTTGAATTAAATAAGAATTGTATTGCCTAACTGTTTAGTGGAGCTTGAGATGTGATTACACAATGTCAACTATCCATCGAACCTGAGGGTCCATCGAGGCAAAATTAAAAAGGACCTAGTAGATGTCGTGAACGATCCATGCTCGAGCATCTGCCGGAGCATTTATAAGATAAATGATGCCTGGATGCCTGTCGAGGCAGAAACTATAGAGGATCTAATAGATATTATGGGTGATCCATGCTCGATCATCCGTCGAAGCAAAAATGACCGAGAAAGTATTACGAATGATCCTGTAGTGTTAGTGAAAACTAACTTTCCAATAAATGAATGTCGATCATTAATCGACTGTTCTAACCATCTGTTGGGACTGAATATAAGAATTATCCTGACCAACCATTTGTTGGGGATAAAATGCGACATGTGTGGCAAATATCTTCGGGATTAAATATATAGAAATATTTTGCCGAGCATTTGCTGAGATGAACCTTGAATATGCCTGATCGTCCTTCAGGTCAAGAATCATAGATCTAGATAATCAATACTGAAATTGAAGAAATATCAACGTCCGAGCATCCGTCGATTATCATAAATAATGTTGCCCAATAATTTGTTGGGTCCAAGGTAGTGTGACGTGCTCGACCATCCGTCAGAGCATTAACGAAATAAGTGGTGCCTGGGTCGTCTACCAGGGCAAGGTTATACATGTTCGAGTAAATATAGAGAGTGATCTGTGCTCGAGCATATATCGATGCACTAATAAGACTTCCAAGAGCTTAAGATTGTGGGCGAGCATCCATCGGGACTGAATCCCGTACCTGTAGAAGTTAATAAGTTGCTCGGCCATTTGTCGAGGCTAATTCAAATAGAATTTATCATGCAATATGATGTGCATCTGTTCGAGCATGTGTCGAGGAAAATATTCATAGTATTAAATGAATGACATGAATGATCCCATAACTTTTGTGATAAAATCTCACGAGGATGGCCGTGCCCGAGCATCCATCGGGGCTACGCTAAGTGTTAGTAAAGATATTACACCGACCATCAATTGGTATAACCAATAATAGCTAGACGACAATATTGAAAGTTAAATGACCGAATAAATGACATGAGTGCTCTGTAAGTGTGCCCCAATATTTATGTGGAAAAAAAATTATAATAAAGTCGAATGAAAGATGTAAAATTTATTAAATATATCCAAATGTATGACATAGGAGTTAATTTGGAATTTTTGCAAATAGCTCTAAGAAAATACTTAATATTAAGTTGGTTTCAAAAAATTGTTTTCATAGAAAATTTGTGTAGTGCCGATTATGAAGTATGCAGTATATATAGCCCCCTGCTAACAAATTTATTATGATAAAAATCGTGAGCATAATTTGTGAGAAAATAAAGTATTATGAGACGGAAACGAACAATGCACAAATAAATGTGTGTATCCATCAAGTGGGGTTGTGCTAAATATAAGAATTATCCTGACCAGCTATCCACTGGGGATAAAGTGCGACATGTGTGGCAAATATCTTCGGGACTAAATATATAGAAATATTTTTTCGATTATCTGCCCACATGAATCTCGAATGTGCCTGACCGTCCTTCAGGTTATGAATCATAGAATCCAATCTTTAGTCGGAGTAATAATAATTTTGCCCAAGAATTTCTTTGGGTCTAAGGTGCTATAGTTTGCTTGACTATCTGTCGAAGCATTAATAAAATGAATGAGGCCTGGATAGTCCGCCGGGGCAATGTTGTAGAATACCGAGTAGATATAACGAGAAATTTCGTGCTCGAGGATCTATCAAAACATCGATGTGATTTCCAAGGACTTAAGATTGTTGTCGAGCATCCGTCGGGACTGAATCTTGTACCTGTGGAAGTTAGTAAATTCCCCGACCATCTGTTGAGGCTAAATCAGATAGAAATTATCACAAAAATGATATGTTCAACAAAGTATAAAAGATATGCATCCGCTCGGCCATATGTCGAGAAAAAACTTCATAATAGCGTATGAATGTAATAAATGACACAATGATTTTTATGATAAAAATCCCACTGAGATAATCATGCCCGAGCATCCATCGGGGCTGAGCAAAATAACCAATAATCTCCTTCTGGTGAGATTAAACTGTTGTAGCAGAACGACAATATTGAAAATTAAAATGTTCGAATAAATGGTATGAGTGCTATATAAGTGCGCCCCACTTATTTATGTGAGCAAAATAATTTGTAATAAGGTCGTATAAAAAAGTGGCAACTAAAATCGTTGTAAAAATTGTAATTTAGTCACATGGTCCCTTAAAAAAAGTAGAGGGAACCGAACAATGCAAAAAAATAGTCAAATATTTCTCAAGTGTAAGATATAGGGCTGATTTAGAATTTTTTCAAATATATTTGGACTCCAAGCAAATACCCAATTATAAGCTGGTTTAATTTTCACATGAAAATGTGAATTAAGAAAATATTAATTTTAACAATTTCCAAAGGGCTTAAGACGAATTCGTGCTCCAAACAGTTTTCAAATGTGCTCATGAAAACACATAAAGGTGTGTGAGCTGATGGATGCTTGAGGTTGAGGAGGAGTGCTGACCAGTCGGAAGAGAAGCGCATCGTGCTCGTCACTGCCGCCGACCTACTGAAGGTCTTGCTCGGCCTTTTCGTCGACCTGCTAAAGGTGTGCTCGTTCTTACTCGTCACTACCGCCGACCAGATGGCACTAGTTCCGTACTGGTCGCCGACCACCATGGTAAATTCGTTTCTACTGTTCGACCGAAGAGATGCTGTTGATGACCAAAAATTGTGGTTTCCTTACTGTTCGGTGTGGTCGAAAATAAAATCAAAGAAAAATTATGTCAGGCCACCTTTAGGTCGCAGATAGGTCACCGACCACAGAAGGTTGCTCGACCAGGAAGGTTACAGGTCGGAGAATCATCGGAGGTGAGCTCGCTGATGCTTGATGATTTGTTTGTGTCTTGTATAGAGGTCGCCCTATACTCTTTCTAGTCGTCGAGGCTTGCTCGACCCGGGGACTTTGTGCCTAGAGATGGTAGATAATGATTTATCTGTCGTCGTCGAACCTGATTGCAAAGGTGGTCGGAGGAGGGTTCTTAGTTCGACGTCGCTATGCATTTGCTGACAGGTGACGAGTAGCATATTTGTAGATCACCTATTGGCAGTGCTTGACCGGATGACAACCCCAAATATCATATCAGAGGCAACTTCAAGTCGCTTGCTCGGAGACTACCAAAATATTATTTGGTCTTGCTGAATATTTGGAGGAATTTCAATAACCCACAGGTTGGTGGAGGAATTCTTCTTCGGTATGCCATTTATTTATTTTTTTGCATCCAAAACAAATTGTGTAAACTATTAGCGTGCCCAGAATCTATACCTCTTTATAAGAATATGCCTCTTTTTTCAAGAATCTCTGTTGGTATATTTGTAAAGATTTAATTAAGATATCTCATGAGAGAAACCTTTATACGGTAAACCCGTGCCAGAAAATTTGGGATATTCAAGATATCATGTAGCCTAGCAAATAGAGGTGTGTAACAAGGAGTTTCTCAAGAGACTCCGAATATTTGGGGAGTCCTCATAGACCTCTGCTAGTGAAATTCATCTTCTCAAACAATGGATATTACCCAGAAACATTACTACTGCGTAGATTTGCATATGAAGGAAAATTGAATACAAGATTTCCAAACACAAATGTACGAAAAATCATGTATCCATGAAATGATTTTTGTATCAAACAAATAATTATATACGAAAACATATAACTGCTCGCGCACAGAATAAAAAAGAAAATTTATATTTTTATTATGTGCGTGTAAACCATTGCGTCGCAACGTAAATCTTTGTCTCGACAACAAGAAGGAAGGACTTTTCGTGTCGTTTCCCACATACGACGCCAATTGTAGGTGCAAAAAATCTCACCCGTAGGAGGGTGCCAATTCATCACAATACAAGCATAAATATAAATATGAGAGAGACAAAGATTTACGTTATTCGACCATAAATGGCCTACGTCCACGGGGCTGCTGATGTGTTCCATTAGAATGATGAGAGAGTTTTACATGAGAGTGTTTCTCTAACTTTTAAGACCTCTTTCATAATGGGGGGTGTCCACTTTATATAGAGTTAGGGGTTACATTAGGGTTACAAATATGGATGAGTAACAAATATAGATGAGTCCTATCTTCGTGGAGTTTGATTCCAATTCGATACTGCTCCTCGGTCTTTTCTTTTATTAAGGACTTTAGTCATCCCTATATTGCTGGCACGCCAGTTGCTCGCCATCTTGACCGGGGTGCTTGCCATGTGCCATGATATTTACATAGGAATATTTATTTCCCTCACAATATGCATCACGATATAATCCAAATATAATTCAAATGCACCAACTTAAAAATAATTCAAATGTACCAACTTAAAAATAATACAATTCAATTCAAATAATGTCACTACATATCTTGGGTAAGGTTAACTCTAAGGAGGTGAGTAGGCCACACGATATACGAATTGACACACCCACTGATATACATCGTGCCACATTGTTCGCGCAACCAAAATGGGGATTTCTCCTTCCCGGGTATCACATGCGTGATGAGCACCTTGGACTCGATGTCTTAATGCTCACGTCCATGAACTAGTCCACCTTAGACGATATTCGGGTCCCTCAACCCCCGCCCTATCCGCTGACCATCAAATACGTCCAGTATAATTATGCTCTGCCAACCAAGTGTCGACATCGATTGGTCGAAGGGAGCCAAATAGGTAAGTGGATCATCAAAGTCCACACGTGTCGGCGATGAAGCAGCGAGGTCCACATCCTCGTCATTCTGCACCTCGTCATCCCGCACCTCCTCCTCCACCACCTTCTCCTTCCCTTTCCCCTTGCATTTTTCGCCCAACGAACGCTTCATAAAAGAGAACATATCTTGGACTGTTGCCTCCAAACGAGACAGCTTTGCGTCATACGAGTCCACCGTTCGAGCCAACCCGGTGTCGCTCGCCTCCAATCTGATGATCCTAGATTTGGCCACCCGCGAGCTCACCCCCTATCCTCCCTTTGCGATCAGAGTCAAGCACTTGGTTGAGTGCGTCTGTGGACAAAGATGCCTTGTCAGCATCAGATTGCGACTCATGCACTCCCTTAAGTTTTGCCTGAAACGACAAAAAGCACATGATTAGTAAAATAAGTAAATTAAAAAATTATAAAGTAATTAATAAAAAGTAAACTGTCGGATAACTTACAATCGTGGTCGCGACGCTCAGGGATACCTCCTTGTCCTTCCCCTTTTTTGTCCGAAGAGCCACATAAGTATCGAGCCTATGTGGCCTACCCCCAGGGCCACTCCATGTCCCCTAAAATAAAATAAAGTAAAATTAGTATCGACCCCGCAAAGTAAAATAATGCAGAATAATATATATATTTCTGTAGTTATAGAAAAATTAAATCTTACCATCATCCTATGCTCCACCTCGGCGTAAGACGTCTGATCGGAGTAGTGCATATCCGTATTTTTTGCCCGATTTTCCCTCCCCGATTGGCTAGATGCCAATTGTCTCTCCCCGATCTCATTGTCAACGAACTGTTGCCATTTTACCAATGAGATCGGCTCCTTCGGCGGGACGAATTCACGCATTCGAATAATGGACTCTCGTGTCTTCCCAAAGTACCGGGTCCCCATATTTTTCTTCCACGTCTTGTGTTGCTCCCTCAACTGCTCCAAGACGGAATCGCGTAGCTTGGGATCTAGGCTGAATTATTCCTATTCAACAAATACAATGTTAGTTACAAATAAATATAAACATAAATATAAAATGAAATTGAAATTGAAATCGAAATCGAAATTTTCATATAAATATAAATATAAATACATTACCTGTAGTGCCACCCAAATAGCTAACTTGAGCTCATATGAAACCTCCTTCCAACTAATGTACCCCAAGTCGATGATCATCTTTACCATCTCGAGGGATCTCGCTAATAGCCCCGACTTGTTCTCGATGGCCATCCCTAATTTGCCATATTTGGGGAGCCTAGGGGCCGAGGAGCCCTCGTCGCCTCCGCTACCACCGAGCCCGGATGACATCATCATAACCAGCATCATCATCCTCGCCTTAATACCTGAAGGAGACATTTGTTGTAAACAAATTTTATTACTACAAATCAAAATGAATTAGAAGAAGACATGCAAATATGTATAATTACTACAAATAAAAATGAATTGTTACTATTAAACACCTCAATTCTAAATTCCAAAATAACAACATCTAGCTCATAATATGTACAATTACTAAAAATTCGAAACATCCCCACCCCCACCCCTACTTCCCACACATACGCACACTACACAAGAGTGAAAATGATAAAGTGCAAATCAATTATAAGGATTAAAAATGGAACGTTTTATAACGACCATTTTCATTATAATTACCTCTTGTGTCAACCAGAGCCTAAATTCGCATGTGATAGATAATGAGCTACTTGTTCAAGTATTTGGAAGATTATGTGGGGGAGTGTGACGAGGAAAAACGCAGGAAGCCCCACCACACACACACAAACAGCCCCACCCCCACCACACACACACACGCACACACACCCTGTCCCACCCCCTTCCCCCACAACACACACACACACAACCCCACCCCCCACATAGACAACAAATTCTATAGATTTAAATAACTTGATAACAAGTCCGAGCCCAAACATAGAACAACAACCTAGAAAGCAGTTCCATAAGTAGCATAGGAGAAATCATCCAATAACCACATTTAATAAAGTTGATAGAGACATTTAATAGGAAGCCCAACGGATTACTACTAATATTTAAAACTTTTCATTTTAAAGATGGTGTGCACTAAACAAAATGTCCAATTTACCCTCTCTTTCTCTTTGTTAATACCTATCCTTCCTAGATTGTCGTTCTTTTGAAAAAGAACGAAAATTGGAAAAAGTTAAATATCATATCTTTTCTACTAAAATGGTAATAAACAACCTATAAATGGAAATAAAGATAGTAAATATGAATGTTTATTGGTTGGGTCTAGTGCACTATATGTAATTTCAAGTATGTTTCATTTAATTATCATACTATGTATATATTGTTCGATATACAAAGTAATTTTCAAAAAAAGTTGAAAAATCCCACCCCCCATATGGACAATAATCCAGTGGTCATGCCGCTGTTAAAATTAACCAACCCAACATCGATCCATTATAATTCAACAACAATGTCAACAACAAATGTGTATCCTGTACTCCTTCTAATTCATCTATTCAATTAATTATTTTCAACAATTAAACTAACAATTAAAGTAAACAATGATTAATTTACTAATTTACAATGAGGGGCAATCATACTTTCATAATTAATCATGTATTAATTTACTAATTTACAATGAGGGGCAATCATATATTAATTTACTAAAAAAATTAATAATCAATCAATTCGTTTACAAGGGACACTACGCACAAACACGCACATATACACACACGCGCACACACACACACACACACACACACACACACGTAGCCCCCCCCCCTTCCCACCCACCCATCCCTTCCCCCTCCCCCCCCCCACCCCCTTACCCCACCACACACACACACAAAAACAGGCCCACCCCCTCCCCACCCCCACTACACACACATGTACACACACCCTGCCCCACCACCACCACACACACACAAACAGCCCCCCATCCCTGCCCCACCACACACACACACACATATATATACACACACACACATATATATGCACACACACACATATATATATACACACACACATATATATAAATGGAAGAGAGACAGGGAGAAACTAACCTGAAAGTAGAGAGAGAGAGAGAAAAGAGGGAAGAATCGGCGGGGGGGAAAAGAAGGGGAAAGGGTTTTTTTACTGGGACATTTGTCATGGATGTGTACCATTCCTTGACCGTGATAAGCACATTTATCACAGACATGTTACAGTCAATGACCTTGACAAAAAAACGCGTATTTTTTTGTCACGGTCAATGACCGTGACAAGGCTAGCCGCTGGAAGGGTGCCAATTTACCCATTTTGGTGTAGTGCGATATTGAAACAATATTTAGATTTATAATGTCGTTAACTTGTATTCTTCTGGTGCTTTGTCATTATCGAATTTGAATCAAAATTGGATTTATGGTTAGTGAATATGTTAATTAGGATTTTAATCAATTTAAGCACTAATTCAAATTCCATGACATGACCCGATATTGAAACAATATTTAGATTTATAATGTCGTTAACTCATATTCTTCCAGTGCTTTGTTATTATCAGATTTGAGAATTAATTCAAAGTCCATATACATATTTGTACTAATAATAATACTTTTTTGCAGAAAATGTCTTCATCCCAGCACGGTAGCTGAGATGACGAAATCTCCTCGGCCACTAGGCCCCCAAAATGGGGCAAATGGGGTTCATCGTGGAGAATAAGATGCCATTATTAGTTAGATACCTAGAGTTGCTGAAGGTGAACGTCAGTTGGAGGGTCGTGCCAAATGAGCTCAAGATGGGCATCTTGGGGGCACTACAAGTAGTGTATTTATATTTATATATATATATAAGCCACTAACACTTACATTCTTTTTGGTTTGTATTTGTTTGACAGGACCAATTCGGCCCTGTAATATCTCCCTCGATAAATTAGTCAAATTATATATATGGAATATATGATGAGGTATGAATTAGAGCTGTAGAAAATTAATTGAATTATGGATTATATAAAAGTTTTGTATAAGCATTATAAAATAAGTAGTTATAGAATCAATTAAACTATATATGCTTTTCTATGACTTTAAAAGTGTTGTGGGGTAAACGTGTAAAATCCCGGAAGATAGAAGGTTAAATAGGAATTCGGTTGGGGTTGTTCAAACAAGGGATCACATCGCTTGAACAAAGGGACACTGTCGTTCGAACGAGAATAGAACTCGTTCGAACGACGCCTGATGCACAGGTCTACCAAATTTGTTGTCTAACTTTCAACCATTGATCCAAGTTGATGATAGTTCATGGGCCTAGAAGTATAGATAAAACACTTGGATCTTTAGGCGTGAGTAAGGGAAAGAAATGTGGGAAATAGTAAAGCCAAAAAATCGATCCTGCCATTTATGCTGTCAAATTGAGAACTGTAAGGTCAATTATCTCAACATCTCTTGGAGCCTAGCCGTTGAAATGAATCGGTTAATATATATTAAAGGTATTAGGGTTTTGTCATGAGGTGTATATATGAGAAAGAGGTGTAGAGTGTTAAAGGATCACTTCCATAAGTTAGAGTCGGGGCGTTACAGGGATGCCCCACATGTTCGCGACTCCACGTTGGAACAGTTGAGGGATCAATATATGATATGGAAGAAAAACATGCGGGCACGGTAATTTGGACATATCGAGAGTCCATTATGAGAGTGAACGACATCATCCCGTCGAAGGAGTCGATCTCATTGGCACAGTGGCAGTAGTTTTGCGACAATGAGATTGAGGAGTGGAAATTGACATCTCGTAAATCGGGGTGGGAAAATCGGGCGAAAAAGGTGGACGTGCACTACTCCAGGTGGACGTTGTACGTCGAGGTGGAGCGTAGGATGGTAAGTTTTATTTTTCTTTAATTTTAGTTTTATGTTATTCTAATTTAGCATTACTTTACGTTACTTACTAATTCTGCATTATTTTATTTTAGGATACGGGAGTGACCCTATGGGTAGGCCACATAGGCTTGATGTCTATGTGGAAATTCAAACGAAGAAGGGCAAGGACAAGGAGGTGTCCCCGAGCATCGCAACCACGATTTTAAGTTATAAATGTTTATTTTTTTAGTTACGTTATAATTTTTTATTTACTTAATTAACTAATAGTGTACTTTTTTCGTTTCAGGAAAAACTTAGGAAGTGCATGAGTCATAGTCTGATGCCGACAAGGAATCTTTGGTTACGGATGCACTCAACCAAGTGCTCTGGGAGGATCTCAAGGGGAGGACTAGGGGTGAGCTCGCAGGTGGGGAAGTCGAGGATCATCGGAATGGAGACGAGCAACACCGGGTTGGTTCATAAGGTGGACACCCATGACGATAATCTATCAAGGTTGGAGGAGATGGTGTAATATATGTACGCCTTCATGAAGAGTCAGTGGGGGTCCACCTCCGATGAGGGCAAGGGGAAGGGGAAGGGGAAGGAGAAGGAGGTAGACGAGAACATCACTTCTTTATCGCCAATACGCATGGACTCGCCGTCATATGATCCATTTCCCATCTTGACCCCCATCGAACAGCCTATGTCAATAATCAGTTGGTCGAGCGTGTTTTTACTTGACATATTTTGTGGGGAGCCGATCGCAAGGAGGGTGATGGATTCGGGCACCCTCCCGGGTATGGTGGTTCATGAACGTCCCCTACAAAACATTGAGGCAAAGATGCTCGTCACACATGTTTTTTCCAGAAAGGAGAACTCACTTTTGTGGTTCCACGAACAATGTGGCATTCAGCGAATTGATGGTTGTGCCATTGCATATGTCGTGTGGCCTTCCTTCCTCCTCCGACCTATTCAAGACCCCGTGCCATGACATTATTTCTATTTATTTTATTTGGATATTGGATTATATTTTTATTTTTTACTTGGTACATGTTGGCTTGAATATGGATATTTGTATTTGGTTATTGATATTACATGTTGGTTATGGATATTTGTATTTTGGTTTGGATTCTCTATATATATGTTGTTTGGACATGTACAATTTTGCTATAACGGGTACAAATATGTTGTTGGGCAGTGACAATGGCCATACTACCCAACACTATTTTTTTTAAATCTATCCAGAATTGTCACGGACTTTGACGGTGACAAGTCTGTGACAAAGAAACTTGTCATAGACTTGTCACGGTCAATGTCCATGATAAATATTTATTTGTCACGAACTTTAACCGTTACAAGTTTAAATTTTTGTCAAGTGCTTGTCACGGTAAAAAAACGTGATAAATTTGTCAATGTCAAAGTTCGTGACAAGTTTGTAACAACTCTAACGAACTTGTCACGGTCTTTAACGGTGACAAGGCCGTGACAAATTTATTTGTCACCCCCAAACTTGTCATGGTTTTTGACCATGACAAGTTTGACTTGTCAAGATTTTTTATCGTGACAAGTTGACAGTTTTGGTGTAGTGTCATTTATAGAATTTTAAGTTATTAACTTTATCTATCTTTAAAATAAGTAATCAAAACCTTTGTAGAATTTTAATAATTTAAATTTGACTATACCATTATAAATTCTTTACACATAAGATGTACTGATAAGAAATAAAAATAGTATCATGCACTTAGGACATGATAGGAAAAAATCTAGATGTCTCTAAAAAATCAAAACTTGATGTCTTCGAATGATTGGAGTCCATGTGGCAGTGCATTTTTTCAATCTCTCCCAATTATTAATGCTCAACTAAGTAGACACATATTCTTTAAAATATTAAACTCATCAGATTCCTTAATAACTTTTTTTTTAATATTAGTGTATCAAAGAACTATTTTTTTATAATAAAAATTATATATTTATAGATATATTAGTGTATTAAAAACTGATGTTTACTTCAAAAAATGCACACAAGTTAATTTTAGCAATTTTTTATTTTAAAAAAAATTACTGTTTCTTACAAAAAGAAAAGAGAACCCTACGATTTTATAAAAAATCTTTTTCTTTAAAAAATAATACAATTTTTATATATCTAAAGATTAGGGCTTAGGTAGAGGAAAAACATTTTGATGTCTTAAGTTTGTATATATATATATATATATATAGTTATAGTTATAGTTATAGTTATAGTTATAGTTATAGTTATAAAAAAATTGTATTTAAAAACAAGTTTTTTTCCTGAAAAAATTGTGCAGTTTTTCTTTTTTGTAAAAACTCAATAATTTTATTTATTTAGTAACAATATTTAAAAAGAACATGTAATATATATATATATATATATATATATATATATATATATATATATATATATATATATATATATATATATATATATATATATATATAAACTTTATTGTTTTTTAAGGAAAGGAAAAAGTTCATTTAAAAAATAACTCTACAGTTTTTCTATAAATAATTTGTGTGTTACTTAAAAAAACTCTATTTTTTATTAAAAGAAAATAGTCATTTTAAAAAAAAAATAAAAGTTCAGTTTTTTCTTTTCTTATAAAATAGTTAAAAAAAGAATAGCGTGCATTTGTCGAAGAAAAAGAGTTTTAATGGACTAATATGTCTATATATATACAGTTTTTTTGAAGAAAGACTTGCATTTTTTGGAAGAAAAATAGATAAAATTGTACTTTTTTTCTTTTTAAAACAGTTAAAAATAACGTGCATGTTTTGAAGTAAAAATCAATATATATATATATATATATATATACAAATTTGCTTTCATGCCGACTTCCCGCACAAGATAAAAATACAGACTATCTATGTGTGAACCAAGATTTATTTTCTCTCTCATTTCTTCTCACGTCACCAATACAATCACTTCTCACGTCTCTTTAATGAATAAGAAGACTAACACTACTTCTTTTGGAAACAATAAATCACCATTATTTTAAGAGTAATGATACTCTTATCGGCTCCAAGTATCGATTTAGTACCAAATGCGCTTTATTTGATTGTACATTGGTGGAACCTACAGCATTCTCTGACGGGACCCATACCATAGTACAAACAAATAAAACAGTACCGATACTAAACCGGTACTAACACCCGGTGTGTCTAACATTTTCCTTATTTTAAACTTTTGCACAAACATAATTTCCAAGATACTTAAAGGTACGTACGATTTATTTACTGCTTTGTAAGATATCATTATTTTGAATAATAAAAGAAGTCAATATCAAAAAGTTTGGTTTAAGGCTTTGTAAGATAACATTTAATGCTTCGTACGATTTATCTAAACTAGTTGTCCCTAACATTGTTTTGTTCAACTTGGAATGGGATGTTTATACCAAACCTTTCATTTATTGAGTACTTGGTATTTGGAAATTTTATTTTATATTTGTGTGACTTTTCCTGAGTTCTCAGGCATCAATCAACCAATATTTTTTTGGATGAAAATCTATGGTAGTTGCTTCTGTTTAAGCTTCTAATATTACGAGTGTGTTATAATTGCTTGGATTTAAATTTTTTTCTTATATTTAAATTTTGAAATATTAAAAAATAAATTGATTATTAAAAAGTTCAAAATTTTGTAATACATAATTAGAGATTGAAAAAAGATATTTTATAATACACTCTTGAGCATCGTTTAAATATTTTGTAATAAATTCATAAGCATCGTTTAAAGATCGAAATTCGTGTCCAATTTTTGGTTTATCCTCATCTTTTAATAAATTCATAAGCATCGTTTCGCGAGAGTGGAGGGATTTAGTACACGGTGTAATTCTTCAAAAAAGAAAAAAGATACGGATGAAATTATAAGGAAGGAATATTGTTGTTTTAAAGAAGGAAAGTCTAACCAAAAAAGTGAGGAAGAAAAAAAGGCATCGTGGAATTGTAAGAGAGGGTAGTAAGACAAAGTTGTCAATTGTGAAGAGTAAGTCAGGGTTAAATTACATAGTAAGTCAATTTATTGAAGGTCATAATCACACTCTTTCTACCCCACGTAAAGTACATCTTTTGAAATCTCATCATTCAGTATCCGAAACAAAAAAAGTTTTAACCCAGCAGCTTGCATTTATTAACATACCTATACATCAACAAATTAGTCTTCTTTCGGTATAAGCATGAGGGATTGAAAATATCGGTTGTACCGAAAAAGATATAAGAAATTTTATACGTGATTCAAAAAAATAAATTGATGGACATAATGCAGAATTATTGATGGAGTACTTTTTATCGGAACAAGAAAAAAATTCGTCATTTGTTTTTACATACGAAAGAGATGATGAAAATAGGTTAATTCACTATTTTTGGGCTGATGCAATTTCAAGAAGGGCATACAAATTTTATGGTGATGTGGTTGTGTTTGATACTATGTACAACACAAATAAATATAATATGATCTTTGCACCATTCACCGGGGTTAATAATCATGGGTAAATCGTAATTTTTGGTTGTGCATTATTAAATGATGAGACCACAAACTCTTTTATTTGGCTTTTAGAAAAATGGCAGGAAGTTATGCCTGGTGGCCCTCCACGAATAATTATCACTGATCAGGATCCGGCAATGTCAAAATCGATTGCTCAAGTTCTTCCCAATACATATCACAGGTACTGCATTTGGCATATTGTGAACAAATTTTCTAAAAAGTTGGATGCAATCAAATATATAGATCATTTTAGCGACTTTCAACGGTCTATTTGGGATTCAAAGATGAAAGAAGAGTTTGAAACAAGTTGGGAAGACACAATTAAAAAAAAGTGATTTGAAACAAAATACTTGATTAGCTGGGTTGTATGATATTCGGGATAAACGGGTTCCTGCATTTGTGAAACATATTTTTGTTGCTGGAATGTCAAGTAGTCAGCGCACAGAGAGTGAACATGCATTTTTTAAAAGATATTTGTCCAAAAATAATTCACTAAACAAATTTGTGATACGGTTTAATAGGTCACTTGAATACTAACGTCACAAGGAATTAAAATCCGATCATATCAATATAAATGAACGTCCAGTGATGAAAACGCCAAGGTTAATGGAGAAGCAAATGTCAAATATATACACACGGACTATTTTTTTTAGGTTTCAGCACGAGTTGTGGGAGAGTTTAGAGTACGTAATTGAAAGTTCACAAGATGAAGGGGATCATTATCTCTACATTGTGAAAAGACCAAATGTAAGGAATTCGAGAGTTCGAATTTTTATACGATAAGATTTCAAAGTTTGTGAGTTGCAGTTGCAAGAAATTTAATTTTGAAGGAATTCCATGTAGACATATTTTACCATTTTTATATTTAATCAAATGGTGTTTTTTTCGGATGAATATATATTGCGGAGATGGACACAAAATACAAACTTGAAAAAAGTTATAGAAGAGTGTGGCACTGAGGTGAAAGATAATAGTGGCAATTTTTTATTGTTGAGGCAAAAAAAAATTATCTCTTCTTACAACGAGGGTTATTGATGACGCTGTTGTTAGCGAAGAGATGACTACCATTTATGAGGATTATTGAAAGTGGCGCACGAAAAAATTAAGGAGGTCAATGCAAGTAGAATAGGTGGTGTTCGTAAGGAGGAAATAAGTCATCAACAAATTTCTTTAAATGAACCAAATACAGTTCGAGCGAAAGGATGTGGAAAACACAGATTGCGAAGAGGGAAGGAAAAAATAAAGGTTCAAGGTCGGCGTTGTCATGGATGTGGACGAAGTGGTCAATCACACGACAAAAGAAATTGTCTAATGTTAAACACGAGGTAAATTTATTTATTTTTCAAAATTACTAAATATCATCAGTTCTTTTATTTTATATATGTTTCTTGTATATTTTCTGAATATAACAGTGAAGACGATGATATTTATAGAGATGCATCCACTGAAGATTTTTTTACGACAGGTAATATGAATTTAAAATGGGACTTAGTAATTGTTTACAATTTGTAACTACGACTAGTTCATTAAATTTGTAATTTATTTTTACATTTCATACTTCTTTTTACAAATTTAATGGGTGGAGATGAAGACGGCGATGAAGATTACGATGAAGATGTCTAGATAAAATTTTATTATTTACCTATGTTTTGATACAATTAATTTAGTGGCTTCAAATGAAGCCATTAATTATTGCATGTTTTATCTATCTAAAAAATAACTAAGAATATTTTTTTAGTTTTTACTTTATTTTTTTACAACATGGACTTATTATGTTTACATCTTTATTATTTGTTTGTTCCATAATTTCCTGTCCTTATTTCTTTTAAACTTGGACGTAAACAAACAATAGGGAGGTTTATTTGTTCAATGAAAAAGTTTTTAGCAATATTTCTATAAAAGAACGGGATGAACTTGAGTGTTATTAATTGTTTTTTTTTGTAAGGTATTTTTCATATCACGAGGTGTCCGGATAGCTTACGCGCACCTCGACTAATCTCCGCTTGCGGTTCACGGCTTCCGCTGACCAAACATTATTTTGATACTGCCAGGGATCGAACTGGGGACAAAACTCAATCTACCCTCAAATAGTGTCCCAGTGGCAGCCTTATACCACTGGGCCAAGAGGCTTAGAGCAATAAAGAGACTTGAAGAAGTGACGTGAGAGGACATAAATAAACATGAAAGGAGAGAGAGGAGAGAGGAGAGATAAAAAAAATGTGTAAAGAGAAAGGAGAGAGGATCCTACTTTTACTCTCATATGTGCACGCATGAGAGTCTGAATTACTCCCCATACGGTACTACCGTATGGGAGCACTTTTGTATATATATAGGAAAATGATCAAGTAAGGTCCCAGTTTGAAAATCCTGAATGAGGTCCATTTTTTTAAAATAGTAAAAAAAATATTTTTTTGCTCATTTTTTTATGGGTTTTAAACATTTCATTATGACCATAAAAAAATAATCAGCTCAAAATGAATTTGTTTGCAATTTTAAACAAATCGGTCAAATTGTGTCAGTTTTTAAGTTATTAAAAACTCACAAAGTTTGACCGATTTTTTTAAAATAGTAAAAAAAATTCATTTTGTGTTGATTATATTTTTATGGTCCTACTGAAATGTTTAAAAATCATAGAAAAAAAATCAACTCAAAAATATATTTTTTACTATTTTAAAAAAATGGACCTCGTTCAAGGTCCTCAAACTGTGGGACTTCACTCTCTCTCTCTCTCTCTCTCTCTCTCTCTCTCTCTCTCTCTCTCTCTATATATATATATATATATATATATATATATATATATATATATATATATATGGTCCTACTGAAATGTTTAAAAATCATAGAAAAAAAATCAGCTCAAAAATATATTTTTTACTATTTTAAAAAAATGGACCTCGTTGAGGGTCCTCAAACTGTGGGACCTCTCTCTCTCTCTCTCTCTCTCTCTCTCTCTCTCTCTCTCTATATATATATATATATATATATATATATATATATATAGTGAACATACCTCTTAACGACATATTTATGAACATACTCATTTTTAAAAAATAGTAAAAAAAATATATTTTTCAATCAAATTTGGTATACATGATGTAAATAAAGGGAAGATCATCTACAAACAAAATAATCAAAAAATTCAACCTCGAAGTGGGTGAAATAAAAAGTGGGTATATTTATGCATTTTCGACCGTTCAAATTTCCTCTATCATCTCATCCACTTTCGAGTTGAACTTTTAGATGATTTATTTGGTAAATGATCTCCTTACTACTTAGATTATGTATATCAAATTTAGTTGGAAATACAATTTTTTACTATTTTTTAAAAATAAAGATGTTCATAAATATGTTAAGTGAGATATGTTGAATAGTCTCCCTCTCTCAGAGAGGGAGAGAGTCATGCTCCTGTGCACACTATGTTTGCACATCATTTTTTTAAATAGTAAAAAAAAATTGAGTTGATTTTTTTGTATGCTATTTAAACATTTCAACGGACCCATGTAAAAAAATCAGCTCAATTTTTTTTTACTATTTTTAAAAAATTCATCAAATTTTCGCAGCTTTTCATATAAAAATAATATATGTGTACACTACCATTCCTCTTCCCCTATCGATTCTCCGACATCGATGACTGATACAATATCACAAAACAATGTGTTCTTTTTTTTTTTTGTGTGTGTGTGTGTGTGTGTGTGTGTGTGTGTGGTTGAATGAACAAACCCTCGGCTAAATCAGCAATCAAAGCAATGTCTTTATCTTTGTGTAAAAAGTGAAAACCAGGGATCGATCAAATCAAAGGCCTCGTAGTGTGGAATACAAAAAAAAATAAAAAATGCTACGCCGATACAGAGTTTTGACACGTAATGGTGCGACACAGTGACGTGTCGCACTGGGATTGGCTATTGCCTTATGGATATGGGTCCGCGTCAGCGGCATTAGCCAATATCGGTGCGACACGTCATTGTGTCCCACTAAATGGGTCGCAAAACTGTGTCGGTATAGAAGGACTCAAAAAATTTAGGGTTAACTTAATTTGTAGCTAGATTACTTGAGAAAATGAAAAGCCAACGGATGTTCATTTGGAATATTAATGGTTTTTAACATTTTATTTAGAGTAAACTATCCTATAGATCCCTTACATTTTCACTTATTTCAATTTCGTCCCTGCCTTTTTTTGTTTTAATTTCATCCTCAACCTTTCATTTGTCTCAATTTCACCCCCATCCTTTTTTTGCTTCAATTTCATCCTCAACCTTTCATTTTGGCTCAATTTAGTCCATCTGTTAACTATTTTGGATATAATTGACTATTTTACCCCTCTTTGTTGAAAAATAATAAAGTGGATGTTATAAATTTGAAAAAATAAACTATTTTATTATTATTTGGGTATAAAAATTAGTTTTTATATGAGAATAATAAAAAAAATAGTTTTTATTTTTACTTTATCCCAGTTGTTTTTAATTTTTTTTTTTAAACTGGAATAAAACTTTTAATAGTTAACATAGTTTTTGTACTTACAGAAAAATCTTTTTTTAATTTTAATTAAAAATATTTAATTTGATGTCTTAGATTTACGGTGAATTAGTGCCACTCGTGCGGATCCACATCACGTGAAAATTTTTATTTGTCAATTATATTACATAGATGGTGAAAACAAATTGATGTCTTAGATTCGCGATTGGTTAGTTCGTTGGATCGGACCCATATTCATTAAATGATGTGGGTCCGCGCAAGTGGTAGTAATCAATCGTGAACCTAAGACATCCAATTAATTATTTTTAATTAAAATAAAAAAAGAGCTTTTTTAAAATAAAAAACTATGTTGACTATTAAATTACTTGTGACACCCCGACTAATTAATTACCGGGTAGCTACTCCTTTATTAAATCAATACAAAATTCCAAGTTGGTTCAGTTAATAGCATCACTATCGAAAACATTTTAATAATTACTAACCACCTAGTATTTAAAAAGTAAGTTGCCAAATTTTAATTTAAGTCTGATTAACATGCAATAGAAGAATAATGGAAAAACATCATAATCCATTCACCAAAATGAAGTAATGAAATAACCAACAAATAAATATAAGTCCGGAGGAAAAATCCTCACCACAATCCCACGAATGAAGAAAAATAACATAAATCTGAATCCTGAATTAATTTCATGCCCAAAATCTGAATAACTGAAATAAATGAAATGCCTCTAAAAGGAATGGGCGACATGCACTACAACTGATAAATACTGAATATGGAGTCAAGATAGATGAAGCGTCTACAATCAAGGTCCTGTAACTTCCACAAACAGCTACAGCTCGTCACCTGAATGAGGATCCTAAGAATGGTGTCCTTGTGGCTGGGCACCTAAAATGGTTTTTACAAAAATAGATTTGAAAGCAAATGGGTCAGAGCCCGAAAATGGAAATCATTTTAAAAACAACGAGTGTTTTAATAACATTAAAACATTAAATGCAAAATACATGTTAGGACGTGCACTCACATGAAATTCTCACCTCTCGACTACATGTGCACTCCTAACGTACCGTACCCATCTATAAGACATCCATATCTAACCAAACCGTAATAAGTTCTACCCCTTACTACTCGATTCCCATATTACATTCTAGCGTTATCAAATAAATAGAGGGCTTTATGTGCACTCGGATTCTCAATTAGTAATACAATTCCCTATCAATTAACCCGTTATGTTTTCTCAAAACAATACCATAATTATAATCTCAATATTAACATGAAAGTTCCCATTAATTAAGTGTATATTATTCACGCCATAAATATACAATACAAGTATCCCGAGACTAAGCTGAGGTGCACACATACTCTGCTATCCATCCCGGTACATCACGTACATAAGGATCACGTATTTCGAATCTCTCAGGAATCGTTCTCAAATAACAACATCACAAATAATGGAGGCGAACACAGTCACATCACATGGGTCACGCACATACCTGCGCTCCCACGATCAGCAGACTTATTAACATCCCAATAAGTCCTTCTCTGACCTATGTTCATCGAGGTAACCAGTCTAAATCCGGGCAACACAAGGATTAGAGGGCCCTAAGCGAACGCAAACCTCCCGTGATAGCAAGTATGGTAGGTATGTCATACACATAAAATCAATACATATACTAAGTATGCACACATCTTAGTGATCACCATAATATATTGGTGGTACACTTCTTAATCTCGTACCGACATATAATGCTACACAATTTATATGTTCTCGGTTAATATAATAAATTAGGCCGTCAATAGTTCTCGCATCGTAATCGACACTCACGTCCTACATCACATTTTCCCTTAGGTTCAAACTACACTTCTAGGTTTGACTCCTCATTATATCCCAAACATCCCAAATATAACAATTAATCATCAAGGGAAGGTTATCTTTACGTATACACAAGGTTACGGGACACTCGGGATCAAAACAGGTTAAAAAGCCTAAACTGTCAACTCGTTAGAAGTCTCGTTCGAACGAACTGGGCCTTCTAACGAGATCTCGTTCGAACGAAAGTCTTCGAATGAACATCCCTCTCGTTAGGACCCAAACTGTCAACTCGTTAGAAGCTCGTTCGAACGACCTGGGCAGGTCTTCTAACGAGTGGCCAGATTCGAGCCCAGAAATTCCTTATTTCGTTTTTCCATCTTTTCTTCACTTCTAATCTCATCTAAACATTATTCCAACAATTGTTCAAGGTTCCTAATCATCCCTAAACATACATAGGTCACCTACTAACGTTTTTGTGGGGTTAATTCATTATAAACATCATCTAAATATCAAATCCATACATTTATCCCCAAATTTCAAGAACATGAACCCTAGAATTTATAAATCAACCAAGATCCTAATTAAATCCGTTTCTAGTTCATCCAAATTATAATATCATCAGCATAATCATCTAAATACAAATCTACATGCGATTCCTCATCAAAAATGTAATTTCTACTTCCAATTTAAATGGGTTTTTCATTAACTCCCAAGAACAATGAGATTTTTATCAATTCCTACACATGGAAGAAGCATTCTCTGAAATCAATTGGAATTAAACCACTTGCCTTAAGGGTAACTCTGGATTTGATGACGAATATGATGGATGGTTCTCTCTCTCTTCTGCAGAATTCCTCTATCTCTCTCAACAAGCTTTTCTTCTCCAAGGTCAATGGTGGCTAGGGTTTGTGCTTTAGGAACTCTTTGGAACAATTTCAATAACCTCCGTAGTCTATTTGGTTGTTAGTGGGCTTAGTGGGTTATTGCCCAATCAGATATTAATTCTCAATTTTCGTAGGTTTTAATTCCCAAAAATCCAAAATTACCAAACTACCCTTATACGTTGTCGGTATGGCCTAAAAATGCCCCGGGACCCAAACTAAACCCCCGTCTAGTATTTTCTGACTATTTCGACCCTTCCGGATGCGTTGGCGTACTCAAAACGACCATACGGTTAATAGAAATAAAATCCACTTTTTAATTATCATAATTATATACCATGACGCGACTGTCACACGCGTCTCAACAAGATTTCCAAATTGCCGTATTTCAATCTCACGACAAATTTCATAATTCAATATTCATATATAATCATATATGCACACTATAATCAAATACCAACTCGCATCTCGCTAGTATTTTAATCTGGATTAATTTTCGATTAATACGCATTTAATTCAATTAATCCCATAAATAAATATCACAAAATTACGGGGTATTACATACTTCCCCCCTAATAATTGAATTTCGTCCCGAAATTTGGAACTAGAAAGTACCTGGTAAGAACAACTCTGGATAACGTTCGCGCATTTCATCCTCGCGCTCCCATGTGGACTCCTCGACATTATGATGTCGCCACTGAACACGCACCAACGGAACTATCTTTGACCGCAGTTTTTGCTCACTTCGGTCCAAAATAGCAATCGACCCCTCCTCGTAGAACTATCAGGTTGGAGATCGATGTCCTCCAAGGCAATGTGAGAATGAGCCAAATCGTCTCTAAGATATTTCCTTAGCGAGGAAATATGAAACACATTGTGAATCCGATGTAAATTCTCCTGTAACCCAAGCTTATACGTAACCGGTCCAATCCGCTTAATAATAGGAAATGGTCCCACATATCTCGGTGCCAACTTCCCTTTCTTCCCGAAACGCATAATACCCTTCATAGGATATACTCTAAGCAAAACCTGGTCCCCCACTTGGAACTCCCTGAAGAACCTCTTCGCATATGCATAGCTCTTCTGCCGATCCTGAGCTACCCGAATGCGACTCCGAATAATTCTATCCTCGCCGAAGTATCCTGAATCACTGCTGGCCCAAGTAGTTTGTTGTCCCCCACCTCCAACCAACATGCTGGGGAACGACACGATCTACCGTACAACGCCTCAAATGGAGCCACACAAATGGTGAACTGGTAGGAGTTGTTGTAAGCAAACTCCAGCAGTGGAAGATACTACTCCCATCCACCCCCAAAATCAATGATACTCATACGTAGCATGTCCTCCAACATCTGGTTTGTACGCTCGGTTTGCCCATCGGTCTGCGGGTGATACGCCGTACTCAACCGCAATTCCGTGCCCATGGCCTCCTGAAAACTCTCCCAAAACCGTGAAACAAATATCTTGTCTCGGTCAGACACGATATTTAGGGGCACACCATGAAGTCTCACTATCTCTGCAATAAAGAGCTGGGCATACTGTCCCATAGTGAGTCTGTCCTTACGGGTAGAAAATGAGCGACTTTCGTCAACCTGTCCACAATTACCCATATGGAGTCGTGACCTCTCTGTGACATAGGAAACCCCGTGATAAAATCCATGGATATTCTCTCCCACATCCACATCGGGACCTTCAACGGCTGTAGCAGTCCTGCCGGTCTCTGATGATCCACTTTTACTAGCTGACAAGTGGAGCATTTAGAAACAAACTCGGCAATATTGTGACACCCCGCCTAATTAAATACCGGGCGATCACTCCTTTATTAAATTAAATCAAGGTAAACAGTTGGTTCATTCTTAGCATCACTGTCGGTAAAAATAATTTTTCCAATTTAACACCCTAAATAATTAAGCTAAGTGTCAAAACATTTTCCATACAAAACTTTCCAAATTTTAATTAAAGAAAAATAATTATTTTAATTAAAACAACATTTCTACAATAAAGAATCACACCACAATAAACCAAATAACATAATACATTCGTCAATCGAATGTCAACAAATGGAACTAACCACAATTCCATCCTGAATAAATCCCATAGAACAATACTGGAAATAAATGAAATACAAAATCCCAACAACAAATGAAATGATGAAAAGGGCGACACGTGCCCAATAAATGAGAGTAATAGGAGTGGAGTCAATAACAGAAGCCGTCTACTCAAGTGACCTGCAACTCCCACCTAAGCTGCAGCTCGTTCTTCTCAAGGGATCCTAAACAAGACGCCCCTGTGGCTGGGCACCTGAAATATATACATATATATATACAAGAGAGAGAGAGAGAGAGAGAGAGAGAGAGAGAGAGAAAGAAACGGGTCAGAGCCCGAAAGTGTGTTTGATTTTAAAATACGTTAAGCAAGTATTTAAATTGATACAGGCCAATGCAACAACATATTAATTCGACACTCTCTTGAGAAATTCTCACCTCTCTTTCTAATGTGCACGCCTATCGTACTAACCTTCCCGAATAATTTAGTTTATCTTAACTTACTCATAAGTTTTCAAAACCGAACGATGACAATGTTTTTAAAAGGGTACTTTCAATTTGTAGCACTACTCTCGTTTTAGCTTCATTAAATTATAAAGTTTCCCAGTGTCTTCTCATACTTTCACAAAACAAGTTTTTAATAATTTGAGTCAACAACCATGTTCTACTTATCAAATCACAGTAGGCAGTTTAAAGTTTATAACCTCATATATATATTAAATACTCGTATAATATATATATATATATATAACAGCACCCCAACTAAACTATGGTGCGGGCATACTGTGCTATCCAATCCCCGTATCGCTCACACAAAGGGAAATACAAGTTCGGAATCACTCTCGAACTGTATTGACATATACAAAACAACGTTGAGGCGAAGCATAGATTCCAAGTCCAAGAGGTCAGTACATACCCACACGTCTCTTAGGACCGTCCGACTATCGATCTGATAGCCCATACCTAGGATCTCTAACTTCTAGGGTACGAATCAATATCCCCCATAAAGCAACACAGGATAAGATCGTCCCAGCGCGGTAACCTCAGGGATAGTAAGTAGCGCGGGTACGTTTTTCACATGTATATAATATATGTACACACAATCATATAAATATACACATTCATCATATTAATATAGGTTCCTCCCGTTACCCATAGTCACAACATTTATCCTTAATTTCCCATTATTATGATTACGTATAAGGTTTCGTCTCTAGCCTTAACTCGGAGGGTTTTCTCACTAGTTACGTAACACTCGTGGATTCTATCCATCCAAGTAGCAAAATCAGTAGGTAAACGTCTATTCGCTATCGTAACTATTTAACGTAACCTCTCACTTGAATTACGTAGTTTCCTCGTCCTTTAAATAATTGTCCCTAAAATACAATTATCATCTCATAATAAAATTCTCAACACTTAGTCATATGCCCTACTGGTCTCTCCTATATCCCAAAACATTTTATTCATAAAGCCCAAAAGCTATTTCGCGATGAATCATGTTCAATTAATTAAACAAGGGGAAATAAGAGTCTGCCAGGAAGGGTCGATCGATCGAGGTCTGGGGCTCGATCGATCGAACCTTCGATCGATCGAAGCTCTAGGCTCGATCGATCGATCAAGCAGGTCTGCGAAATCCTGCAGAAGTGCAGTTACGGGTTTTACCAAAATTCTTCACCCAAATCAATATTTTCCAACACTAATCGTCCCAAAACTCCTACTACAAACATAATCACATATTTCCAGATGTTTTTAACGTTAAGCATGCGTATATACATCATTAAACATGATTAAACAACCCAAAATCTCATTTAAACATCAAGAACCCTAATGTTTTCTTAACTTTTGTTCTAATCAGTTTTCTCCAGAATTTACTTCTAACATAACATCAAAAATTCGCGGGTTAATCATCTACTTCACATAATATTTCCAGAATATGGTTATAATGTTTTCTACATGCAAATCCCTATCAAAATTGGGGTTTTCTTCCATTGATTACACTCCTAATCATTCCTACACTAATATGAATATTGCACCAATGAAAATACGCAAGTTAAACACTTGCCTATGATTTCAGAGGTCTGGTTTCCTGCTGATATTGGTGTGGTTGCGTTCTCCTCCTCGCGATCTACGCGTTGGTGGTGACGGTGGTGTAAATGGTGGTGTTTTGGCCTTGAATCACCTTGAGAGCTCTCTCCTCTCTACTCCAATGACCGTCCTAGGGTTCTGAATGTTCTAACCCTAAAAGGCTGACTTAAATGGCTGCTAAGGATGGCTGAAATTCGTGGGTTCAATTACCCTATTTTGTAAAATGACCAAAATGCCCTCTCGGGTCACTAATTAAGTCTAAAAACACCCCGAGACCCGAACCAAACCCCCGGGTACACTTTTCTGACTATCTCAACCCTTCCGGACGCGTTGGCGCACTCAAAACGACCATACGAACAACTTATAAAATATTCACTTTTATATCTCAATAATTAGTCCCGAGGCGACACGGGCGCGTCCCGACTAAAATTCTCAAAATTGTTATTTCATTCACTCGTGACTTATAATATAACCCATATCATATATTACTATGCTCATTAGTAATATTAGACAATTTTATATAATTACTAACTCTCGTCACGTTAATAATTATAACATAATTAATTTCCGGATTCTTATTAAATAATTCACTCTCATTAAATTTAATAAAACCTCCAAATTAATATAGCATAAAAATACGGGGTATTACATACTTCCCCCCTAATAACGGAATTTCGTCCCAAAATTCGGAAAATAAGGCATACCTGATAAGAACAAATCTGGATATCTCTCGCGCATATCTGCCTCACGCTCCCAAGTGGATTCCTCCACATTATGGTGTTCCCACTGGACCCGCACAAGTGGAACTATCTTTGACCTCAATCTCCTCTCACTATAGTCTAGGATAGCCACCGGTCTCTCCTCGTAGGAGCTATCAGGCTGTAAGTCGATCTCCTCTATCGCGATGTGAGTATGGGCCATATCATCTCGAAGGTATCGTCTCAACGACGAGATGTGAAATACATCGTGAATGCGATGTAAATGTTTCGGCAGTCCCAATCTGTATGCAACTGGCCCAATCCTCTCTATGATGGGAAATGGTCCCACGTACCTCGGATCCAACTTTCCCTTCTTCCCGAATCTCATCACTCCTTTTATGGGAGACACACGCAGTAACACTTGGTCCCCCACATTAAACTCCCTGAAGAACCGTTTCGCATCGGCATAGCTCTTCTGTCTGTCCAGGGCTACTCGAATGCGACCCCTGATCATCTCAATCCTCGCGGAGGTTTCCTGGATCACCTCTGGTCCTAGAAACTTATCATCCCCCACCTCAAGCCAACAAGTTGGGGAATGACAAGGCCTGCCATATAAAGCCTCAAATGGAGCCATACCAATCGTGAGCTGATAAGAGTTATTATAAGAAAACTCTACCAGTGGAAGGTGTGGCTCCCAACCTCCTCCAAAATCGAGAACACACATGCGTAGAATATCTTCTAACATCTGATTAGTACGCTCTGTCTGCCCATCTGTCTGTGGGTGATAAGCTGAACTCAACCTTAACTCAGTACCCATAGCCTCCTGAAAGCTTTCCCAAAAATGCGACACGAAAATCTTGTCTCTATCGGACACAATATTCAGGGGCACCCCGTGTAATCTGACAATCTCAGCGATAAACAACTGAGCATACTGACCCGTGGTATAATCTGTCCGCACCGGTAGAAAATGAGCCACCTTGGTCAGACGGTCTACAATCACCCAGATAGAATCGTGGCCCCTCTGTGATGTAGGCAACCCTGTAATGAAGTCCATGGAAATACTCTCCCACTTCCACGCGGGTACTTCCAATGGCTGAAGCAATCCTGACGGTTTCTAGTGGTCCACCTTAACCAGCTGGCAGGTAGAACACTTGGCCACAAACTCAGCAATGTCCTTCTTCATCCCGCTCCACCAGTATTGTCGCCTCATATCCTGGTACATCTTATCGCCTCCCGGATGCACTGCA
The DNA here is from genome assembly GCA_949130495.1 of Sambucus nigra. NCBI lineage: Eukaryota > Viridiplantae > Streptophyta > Magnoliopsida > Dipsacales > Adoxaceae > Sambucus > Sambucus nigra. Next base: position 139,692,123 of record OX422221.1, on the reverse strand, counting down.
AATCGGGACCCATGAGAATGAGTCATCACTTCATGACGTATCCTTCTGGAACTACCAATCTCCCATTAAACCGTAAACCTCCATCAGAACTAACAGAATAGGACTCAGCACCCTCGGCTAGAAGTCGCACAATCTGCTCCTGGCAAAACGGATCTGTGGTCTGCGCCTGTATCACCCTCGTAACAATCTCGGGTGTGACTGACATCACGGATATGAAAGAACGTGCTACGGCGTCTTGGTGACCCAGCTCTTTCCATTTTGCTTTCCAGGTGTCTGCTACATCTTCTACCGGTCTACGGCTCAACACATCAGCAACTACGTTGGCCTTCCCCGGATGATACTGTATATCAAACTGGTAGTCTTTCACAAACTCTAATTACCTGCGCTGACGCATATTCAGCTCTCGCTGAGTGAACAGGTACTGCAGTGACTTATGGTCTGTGAACAAACGGAATTTCTCTCCCAATAGATAGTGTCTCCATATCCTCAATGCAAATACAACCGCTGCTAACTCCAGGTCGTGGGTGGGGTAATTCTTCTCATGTGGCTTAAGCTTGCGGGAAGCAAAAGCTATAGCCTTCTCCTCCTGCTGGAGTACTCCTCCAAGTCCCCGTAAAGACGCATCAGTGTAAACCAGGTACTCCACACCCGATTTCGGTAAGGCAAGGACTGGTGCTTAAGTAAGCTTGACTTTCAGCTCGTCGAAAGCTAATTGACAAGCATCATCCCAAACATACGGTACCCCCTTGCGAGTCAAATTCGTCAACGGACCCGCTATCTTGGAGAATCCCCGAATAAATTTCCTGTATTATCCGGCTAACCCCAAGAAACTACGTACCTCTGTCGGTGTCGTGGGCTGTCCCCACTCCCTCACTACTGATACCTTACTCGGGTCAACTGCTATCCCTTGCTCAGAAACAACATGGCCCAAGAACTGTACCTCTCGCAACCAGAATCCACACTTCTCGTACTTAGCATACAACTGATGCTCTCGCAGATTCTGAAGAACCTACCTCAAGTGCTCGGCATGCTCCTCCTCGGAATGGGAATATATCAGGATGTCATCTATGAAGACAATGACAAACTGATCCAAGAACTCTCTGAACACTCGATTCATTAAGTCCATGAATACGGATGGAGCATTAGTGAGGCCAAACGGCATCACTCTGAACTCGTAAGACCCATATCTCGTCAAGAATGCAGTCTTTGAAACATCCTGCTCCCTAATACGTAGCTGATGGTACCCCGACCTCAGATCTATCTTCGAAAATAAATTCGCTCCCCTCAACTGGTCGAACAGATCATCGATTCGAGGCAACGGATACTTATTCCGTATCGTGACCTTGTTCAATTCCCGGTAGTCCACACACAACCTCAGTGAACCATCTCTCTTCTTCACAAACAAAACTGGAGCGCCCCAAGGTGAGGTACTTCTGCGAATGAAGCCCTGACCTAACAGCTGCTCGATCTGATCTCGTAGCTCTCGCATATCTGCCGGAGCCATACGGTATGGTGTGCGTGCTATAGGTCCCGTATCTGGCAATAAGTCTATAACAAAGTCTATCTCTCGACTGGGGGCTAGGCCTGGTATTTCCTGAAACACATCGGAATATTCCCTAACAACTGGGATCGAATCCAAAGGGATCACAATCTCCTTAGAGGTATCCTCCTCGATGTAATATAAATGAGCGGTTGAACCTCCCTTTGGGCGAGGCATCTCCACTACAAACATCTCTTACCCCTGAATGGCAAAAACAATGCTCCCACCGAAGCAATCAATCATGGCTCTATAAGATGCGAGCCAATCCATACCAATAATCACATCATGCTCGTGCATGTCTAAGACTAGCATGTCTGCAGGTAATACCAAGCTACCAATCTCTACCCCTACTCCCCGGCATATAAAGAATATAAGTGACCCACTCCCCAGTGGTGAGTCGACACACGTCACTGTGCTATCTGCTGTGGCTAACAACCCTAAGGCCTTCGCAAAATGCGTAGCTATAAAACAATGCGTGGCCCCCGTATCAAATAAAACCCGACCCATAGTACCATGGATAGGATACGTACCCTCAATCGCGGGTGGTGCCTGTGGAGCTGCTGTCTGGTGGACGTTATAGACACGTCCATACTGTAATTGCCCCTGCTGCACTGGAGCTGCTGGGATGGCTGGTAGGGCTGGCGCTTGGGCTGGAGCTGGAAGGGCAGGTGGAAAAAGTGGCCTCTGTGGCTCATTACGGGCTCCCTGCTGCTGTGGGGCCCTATCGCCTTCTGGGCAATCGTGACGCTTATGGCCGTGCTTGCCGCACACAAAACACCGGCCTCTGAAATTACCTCCCCTCTGTCCCTGCTGACCACGGCCCTGCTGGCCGTTACCTCCACGCCATTGGCCCTGTTGGCCCTGATGTGCACGATGTTGGCCCTGCTGGCCCTATTGTTGACCCTGATGATTAGGCTGGCCCTACCTATAACCCCCATTTCCCTGCCTGGGATCACCCGAATGGAATCACTTAGCAGGGTCCCCCTGATGGGAACTCTGCTCGTGCTGACGAGTCTGTCCATGAGATGGTGCCCCACCGGCACCGTTACCCCGGTCCTGCCCTGCTGGCTGGACTCTCCTGCTCTCTTGCTTCCTTGAAGATGGAAGCGGTGATCCTGGCAATGTAGTAACGCTGCATTGAGTACATCAGTGAACGTGCTCAGGGATAAGTTCCCAATAAGGTGCTGACGGATCCTCCAAGCTAACTCGTCGACAAACAACAAAATCTTCTTGCTCTCAGTAGGTGCCTCATCTGGCACAATGGTGAGAAGTCTCGTGAACTCCTCCTCATACTCTGCTACAGTAAGATTATCTTGCTTCAGATTTAGTAGTTTCCGCCTCATCTCAGTCTGCACTGCAGGTGGAAAGTACTTGCGGTCAAACCGCTCCCAGAACATCTGAATACGGATCGTGTCCCTCTCCTCCAAAGTAGTAGTGGACTCCCACCACTGCAACGCGGCTCCCACCAGCTTAAAAGAAGCCAATAACTGCTTTTGTACCTCGGTGCACTCATACATGCGAAGATGCCGCTGGATGTCTTTCTTCCATTGGCTAACCGTGACAATATCGGAGCTACCCGAAAACTCAGGGGGATGTGCTTTCTGAAAAGCATCCCGAACCCTCTCCCATGCAGATGGAAGCTGTGCTGGTACTGGCTCCACTGCCTGAACCTGGGATGGAGCCTACTGAATCACTGCTATCGCGGCATTCACCGCCTGAGCAACTATGGCGGCTACTTCATTAGCATTCATTGTGCCTGGTGCCGGAGCTACTGGCTGCTCGGCCTGGGCACGCCTATCTCTCGGAGCACGTCTCGGAGGCATCTGAAACGTGAAAAAAATTTATTGGTCTACAGTTATCATCGGATCTCAAATAGCTGAAGACTTAAACGTAAAAGCAGGATCCTAAAAATAGGGCTCTATAGCAAAAACGTTGAGCTGAAAGCGAAATAAGCCGTACAGATCCTAAGGACACTAGAACCTGATGCTCTGATACCACCTGTGACACCCCGCCTAATTAAATACCGGGTGATCACTCCTTTATTAAATTAAATCAAGGTAAACAGTTGGTTCATTCTCAGCATCACTGTCGGTAAAAATAATTTTTCCAATTTAACACCCTAAATAATTAAGCTGAGTGTCAAAACATTTTCCATACAAAACTTTCCAAATTTTAATTAAAGAAAAAGAATTATTTTAATTAAAAAAACATTTATACAATAAATAATCACACCACAATAAACCAAATAACATAATACATTCGTCAATCGAATGTCAACAAATGGAACTAACCACAATTCCATCCTGAATAAATCCCATAGAACAATACTGGAAATAAATGAAATACAAAATCCCAACAACAAATGAAATGATGAAAAGGGCGACACGTGCCCAATAAATGAGAGTAATAGGAGTGGAGTCAATAACAAAAGCCGTCTACTCAAGTGACCTGCAACTCCCACCTAAGCTGCAGCTCGTTCTTCTCAAGGGATCCTAAACAAGACGCCCCTGTGGCTGGGCACCTGAAATATATACATATATATATACAAGAGAGAGAGAGACAGAGAGAGAGAGAGAGAGAGAGAAAGAAACGGGTCAGAGCCCGAAAGTGTGTTTGATTTTAAAATACGTTAAGCAAGTATTTAAATTGATACAGGCCAATGCAACAACATATTAATTCGACACTCTCTTGAGAAATTCTCACCTCTCTTCTAATGTGCACGCCTATCGTACTAACCTTCCCGAATAATTTAGTTTATCTTAACTTACTCATAAGTTTTCAAAACCGAACGATGACAATGTTTTTAAAAGGGTACTTTCAATTTGTAGCACTACTCTCGTTTTAGCTTCATTAAATCATAAAGTTTCCCAGTGTCTTCTCATACTTTCACAAAACAAGTTTTTAATAATTTGAGTCAACAACCATGTTCTACTTGTCAAATCACAGTAAGCAGTTTAAAGTTTATAACCTCATATATATATATTAAATACTCGTATAATATATATATATATATATATATATATATATATATATATATATATATAACAGCACCCCAACTAAACTATGGTGCGGGCATACTCTGCTATCCAATCCCCGTATCGCTCACACAAAGGGAAATACAAGTTCGGAATCACTCTCGAACTGTGTTAACATATACAAAACAACGTTGAGGCGAAGCATAGATTCCAAGTCCAAGAGGTCAGTACATACCCACACGTCTCTTAGGACCGTCCGACTATCAATCTGATAGCCCATACCTAGGATCTCTAACTTCTAGGGTACGAATCAATATCCCCCATAAAGCAACACAGGATAAGATCGTCCCAGCGCGGTAACCTCAGGGATAGCAAGTAGCGCGGGTACGTTTTTCACATGTATATAATATATGTACACACAATCATATAAATATACTCATTCATCATATTAATATAGTTTCCTCCCGTTACCCATAGTCACAACATTTATCCTTAATTTCCCATTATTAGGATTACGTATAAGGTTTCGTCTCTAGCCTTAACTCGGAGGGTTTTCTCACTAGTTACGTAACACTCGTGGATTCTATCCATCCAAGTAGCAAAATCAGTAGGTAAACGTCTATTCGCTATCGTAAGTATTTGACGTAACCTCTCACTTGAATTACGTAGTTTCTTCGTCCTTTAAATAATTGTCCCTAAAATACAATTATCGTCTCATAATAAAATTCTCAACACTTAGTCATATGCCCTACTGGTCTCTCCTATATCCCAAAACATTTTATTCATAAAGCCCAAAAGTTATTTCGCGATGAATCATGTTCAATTAATTAAACAAGGGGAAATAAGAGTCTGCCAGGAAGGGTCGATCAATCGAGGTCTGGGGCTCGATCGATCGAACCTTCGATCGATCGAAGCTCTAGGCTCGCTCGATCGATCAAGCAGGTCTGCGAAATCCTGCAGAAGTGCAGTTACGGGTTTTACCAAAATTCTTCACCCAAATCAATATTTTCCAACACTAATCGTCCCAAAACTCCTACTACAAACATAATCACATATTTCCAGATGTTTTTAACGTTAAGCATGCGTATATCCATCATTAAACAACCCAAAATCTCATTTAAACATCAAGAACCCTAATGTTTTCTTAACTTTTGTTCTAATCAGTTTTCTCCAGAATTTCCTTCTAACATAACATCAAAAATTCATGGGTTAATCATCTACTTCACATAATATTTCCAGAATATGGTTATAATGTTTTCTACATGCAAATCTCTATCAAAATTGGGGTTTTCTTCCATTGATTACACTCCTAATCATTCCTACACTAATATGAATATTGCACCAACGAAAATACACAAGTTAAACACTTGCCTGGGATTTCAGAGATCTGGTTTCCTGCTGATATTGGTGTGGTTGCGTTCTCCTCCTCGCGATCTACGCGTTGGTGGTGACGGTGGTTTAAATGGTGGTGTTTTGGCCTTGAATCACCTTGAGAGCTCTCTCCTCTCTACTCCAATGGCCGTTCTAGGGTTCTGAATGTTCTAACCCTAAAAGGCTGACTTAAATGGCTGCTAAGGATGGCTGAAATTCGTGGGTTTAATTACCCTATTTTGTAAAATGACCAAAATGCCCTCCCGGGTCACTAATTAAGTCTAAAAACACCCTGAGACCCGAACCAAACCCCCGGGTACACTTTTATGACTATTTCAACCCTTTCGGACGCGTTGGCACACTCAAAACGACCATACGAACAACTTATAAAATATTCACTTTTATATCTCAATAATTAGTCCCGACGCGACACGGGCGCGTCCCGACTAAAATTCTCAAAATTATTATTTCATTCACTCGTGACTTATAATATAACCCATATCATATATTACTATGCTCATTAGTAATATTCGACAATTTTATATAATTACTAACTCTCGTCACGTTAATAATTATAACATAATTAATTTCCGGATTCTTATTAAATAATTCACTCTCATTAAATTTAATAAAAACCCCAAATTAATATAGCATAAAAATACGGGGTATTACAAATATCTCTCTTCATCCCGCTCCACCAATATTGTCGTCTCATATCTTGGTACATTTTGTCCCCTCTGGGATGTACCGCGAACCGTGAGCCAGCGACTCTGCCATCACCTCATGCCGCAATTCCTCCCCTTCCGGAACTACCAATCTCCCATTGAAGCGTAATCCCCCGTCTGAGCTGACGGTATAGGACTCGGCTCCCTCTGCTAATAATCGAACTATCTGTTCCTGACAGAATGAGTCATTTGCCTATGCTCTTACTACCTTCGTGACAATCCGCGGTGTAACGGTCATCACAGGCATGAACGGTCGGGCCACTGCATCCTGGTATCCCAATTCCTTCCACTTGGCCTTCCACACCCCTTCCACTTCATCTGCTGTCCTATGGCTCAACGCGTCTGCTATCACGTTAGCCTTCCCCGGGTGATACTGGATATCAAACTGATAGTCTTTCACAAACTCAAGCCACCTTCGCTGCCGCATATTCAACTCTTTTTGCTTGAATAGGCACTATAGGGACTTGTGGTTTGTGAACAATCTAAAATTTTCCCCCAAAAGGTAATTTCTCCAAATCCGAAGGGCAAATACAACTGCCGCCAACTCCAAGTCATGAGTGGGGTAATTCTTCTCGTGAGGCTTTAGCTTACGGGATGCATAAGCTATGGCCTAACTCTCCTACTGCAATACACCTCCAAGTCCTTGTAAGGACGCATCGGTGTAGACTAGATACTCAACTCCCGGTCTCGACAATGCTAACACAGGTGCTGAGGTCAACCTATCCTTCAACTCATCAAATGCCAACTGACAGGCATCACTCCAAATGAACGACACACCTGTATGAGTCAGATGTGTCAAAGGACCTGCTATCTTCGAAAGTCCCCGAATGAACCTCCTGTAGTATCCTGCTAGACCCAAGAAACTACAGATCTCCGTCGGTGTCGTGGGCTGTCCCCACTTCCTCACCGCGGATACCTTCCCCGGATCAACAGATATCCCCCGGTCGGAGATAATGTGTCCCAAAAACTGGACCTCCTTCAGCCAAAACCCTCACTTCTCATATTTTGCATACAACTCGTTCTGACGTAGTGTCTGCAAAACTTGCCTCAAATGCTCGCCGTGCTCCTCCTCTGTCTAGGAGTAAACCAGAATATCATCGATGAAGATAATGACAAACTGATCTAGGGAATCTCTGAACACCCTATTCATCAAGTCCATAAACACGGCTGGAGCATTGGTCAAACCAAAAGGCATAACTCGAAACTCGTAAGAACCATATCTCGATAAGAACGCAGTCTTCGAGACACCCTCCTCCATGATACGCAACTGATGGTATCCCGATCGTAAATCAATCTTCGAGAAGAAAGAAGCTCTTCTCAACTGGTCGAATAGGTCATCGATTCGAGGCAATGGATACTTATTCCGTATCGTGACCTTATTCAACTCTCGGTAGTCCACACACAATCTCAGTGAACCATCTCTCTTCTTCACGAATAACACAGGGGCACCCCACGGTGAAGTACTCCTCCGAATAAACCCATGTCCCAACAACTGTTCAATCTGATCCAGTAACTCCCTCATCTCAGCTGGAGCCATACGGTTCGGTGCGCGTGCTATAGGTCTCGTATCTGGCAATAAGTCTATGACAAAGTCTATCTCTCGACTGGGGGTAGGCCCGGTATCTCCTGAAACACATCTGAATACTCCCTGACAACTGGGATCGAATCTAAAGGAATCACAACCTCCTTAGAGGTATCCTCCTCTAAATAATACAAATGAGCGGTCGAACCTCCCTCTGGGAAAGGCATCGCCACTATAAACATCTCTTGCCCCGGAATGGCAAAAACAATGCTCCCACGAAAGCAATCAATCATGGCTCTATAATCAGCAAGCCAATCCATACCGATAATCACATCGTGTACATGGATATCTAATACCAGCATGTCTGCAGGTAATACCAGACTACCAATCTCTACCCCAACTCCCCGGCATATAAAGAAAATAAGTGACCCACTCCCCAATGGTGAGTCTACACACGTCACTGTGCTCTCTGCTGTGGCTAACAACCCTAAGTCTTTCGCAAAATGTGTAGCTATAAAACAGTGCGTTTCCCCCATATCAAACAAAACCCGACCCATAGTACCATGGATAAGAAACATACCCTCAATCGCGGGTGGTGCCTGCGGAGCTGCTGCCTGGTGGACGTTATAGACACGTCCATACTGTAACTGCCCCTGCTGCACAGGAACTGCTGGAATGGATGGAAGAGCTGGCACCTGGGTTGGAGCTGGGAGGGTTGGTGGAAAAAGTGGCCTCTGTGGCTCATGTCGAGCACCCTGCTGCTGCTGCGGGGCCTTGCCCTTATCAGAACAATCCTGACGTTTGTGGCCAATCTTACCACAAATGAAACACTTCCCTCAAAACTGCTTCACTTCATTATGGTGTTGACTAGTATCGCTTTTTCCCTGGTCTTGTTGGCCTTGGGGAGAGATTTGCGGAAAGACTATGTCAATGCGAGGACAATCCATCCACTTGTGACCCGGTTGTACACATTTATAGCAGAGTTTCAAAATTCTTCGCTGGTCAGATTGTAGTTTATTCCCATTCTGATTCGGACAAGATTTCTATTTGTGATTGTCCATTCCACAACCGAAACACCTCTCAGTGATTTCATTCGGAATCCGACTTCTTTGGCCCCGACATTTTTGCCTCTGCACATGAATCTCGTTACTTCTGGAACTCACTTGATCTTGATTGTTTTGTTGTCGTAGATTCGGCGTCTTCGCACGATTTTCAATGTTAGTCACATGCATTTGGTTAACTTCTCTAGGTCTTTTGCCTCCTTTAAGTTGTATGTTGCGTTCTTAGTATTGTAGAATGGCAGTGGTAACTGCTTGTGCTACGATACCTGCTAACTCGGCAGTTGATATTCTCTCTGGGGATACCTGCCGTGTGAGTCGATCTTGATCGTTGACTCCCATAACCGTTTTAGCTAGTTCTTCTTGACGATTCATCTGAAATTTAAGTAAATTTGGATGAGTTTGTCATTCAAATAAATAAATCGCAGAAGTACGAATTTTCAGAGTATAGAGATAAACACAACATTCCTAGAATTAGGGCTCTATAACAAAGAAAGCTCAGCGAAAAAACATAATAAGCCCTACAGATCCTAAAGGACACTAGAACCTGATGCTCTGATACCACCTGTGACACCCCGACTAATTAATTACCGGGTAGCTACTCCTTTATTAAATCAATACAAAATGCCAAGTTGGTTCAGTTAATAGCATCACTGTCGAAAACATTTTAATAATTACTAACCACCTAGTATTTAAAAAGTAAGTTGCCAAATTTTAATTTAAGTATGATTAACATGCAATAGAAGAATAATGGAAAAACAACATAATCCATTCACCAAAATGAAGTAATGAAATAACCAACAAATAAATATAAGTCCGGAGGAAAACTCCTCACCACAATCCCACGAATGAAAAAAAATAACATAAATCTGAATCCTGAATTAATTTCATGCCCAAAATCTGAATAACTGAAATAAATGAAATGCCTCTAAAAGGAATGGGCGGCATGCCCTACAACTGATAAATACTGAATATGGAGTTAAGATAAATGAAGCGTCTACAATCAAGGTCCTGTAACTTCCACAAACAGCTACAGCTCGTCACCTGAATGAGGATCCTAAGCATGGTGTCCTTGTGGTTGGGCACCTAAAATGGTTTTTACAAAAATAGATTTGAAAGCAAATGGGTCAGAGCCCGAAAATGGAAATCATTTTAAAAACAGCGAGTGTTTTAATAACATTAAAACATTAAATGCAAAATACATGTTAGGACGTGCACTCACATGAAATTCTCACCTCTCGACTACATGTGCACTCCTAACGTACCGTACCCATCTATAAGACATCCATATCTAACCAAATCGTAATAAGTTCTATCCCTTACTACTCGATTCCCATATTACATTCTAGCGTTATCAAATAAATAGAGGGCTTTATGTGCACTCGGATTCTCAATTAGTAATACAATTCCCTATCAATTGTTATATTTTCTCAAAACAATACCATAATTATAATCACAATATTAACATGAAAGTTCCCATTAATTAAGTGTATATTATTCACGTCATAAATATACAATACAAGTATCCCGAGACTAAGCTGAGGTGCACACATACTCTGCTATCCATCCCGGTACATCACGTACATAAGGATCACGTATTCCGAATCTCTCAGGAATCGTTCTCAAATAACAACATCACAAATAATGGAGGCGAACACAGTCACATCACATGGGTCACGCACATACCTGCGCTCCCACGATCAGCAGACTTATTAACATCCCAATAAGTCCTTCTCTGACCTATGTTCATCGAGGTAACCAGTCTAAATCCTGGCAACACAAGGATTAGAGGGCCCTAAGCGAACGCAAACCTCCGGTGATAGCAAGTATGGTTGGTATGTCATACACATAAAATCAATACATATACTAAGTATGCACACATATTAGTGATCACCATAATATATTGGTGGTACACTTCTTAATCTCGTACCGACATATAATGCTACACAATTTATATGTTCTCGGTTAATATAATAAATTAGGCCGTCAATAGTTCTCGCATCGTAATCGACACTCACGTCCTACATCACATTTTCCCTTAGGTTCAAACTACACTTCTAGGTTTGACTCCTCATTATATCCCAAACATCCCAAATATAACAATTAATCATCAAGGGAAGGTTATCTTTACGTATACACAAGGTTACGGGACACTCGGGATCAAAACAGGCTAAAAAGCCTAAACTGTCAACTCGTTAGAAGTCTCGTTCGAACGAGGCTGTTCGAACGAGAGTTCGTTCGAACGAACTGGGCCTTCTAACGAGATCTCGTTCGAACGAAAGTCTTCGAACGAACATCCCTCTCGTTAGAACCCAAACTGTCAACTCGTTAGAAGCTCGTTCGAACGAGCTCGTTCGAACGACCTGGGCAGGTCTTCTAACGAGTGGCCAGATTCGAGCCCGGAAATTCCTTATTTTGTTTTTCCATATTTTCTTCACTTCTAATCTCATCTAAACATTATTCCAACAATTGTTCAAGGTTCCTAATCGTCCCTAAACATACATAGGTCACCTACTAACGTTTTTTTGGGGTTAATTCATTATAAACACCATCTAAATATCAAATTCATACATTTATCCCCAAATTTCAAGAACATGAACCCTAGAATTTATAAATCAACCAAGAGCCTAATTAAATCCGTTTCTAGTTCATCCAAATTATAATATCATCAGCATAATCATCTAAATACAAATCTACATGCGATTCCTCATCAAAAATGTAATTTCTACTTCCAATTTAAATGGGTTTTTCATTAACTCCCAAGAACAATGAGATTTTTATCAATTCCTACACATGGAAGAAGCATTCTCTGAAATCAATTGGAATTAAACCACTTGCCTTAAGGGTAACTCTGGATTTGATGAAGAATATGATGGATGGTTCTCTCTCTCTTCTGCAGAATTCCTCTATCTCTCTCAACAAGCTTTTCTTCTCCAAGGTCAATGGTGGCTAGGGTTTGTGCTTTAGGAACTCTTTAGGACAATTTCAATAACCTCCGTAGTCTATTTGGTTATTAGTGGGCTTAGTGGGTTATTGCCAAATCAGATATTAATTCCCAATTTTCGTAGGTTTTAATTCCCCAAAATCCAAAATTACCAAACTACCCTTATAGGTTGCCGGTATGGCCTAAAAATGCCCCGGGACCCAAACTAAACCCCCGACTAGTGTTTTCTGACTATTTCGACCCTTCCGGACGCGTTGGCGCACTCAAAACGACCATACGGTTAATAGAAATAAAATTCACTTTTTAATTATCATAATTATATACCATGACGCGACTGTCACACGCGTCTCAACAAGATTTCCAAATTGTCGTATTTCAATCTCACGACAAATTTCATAATTCAATATTCATATATAATCATATATGCACACTATAATCAAATACCAACTCGCATCTCGCTAGTATTTTAATCCGGATTAATTTCCAATTAATACGCATTTAATTCAATTAATCCCATAAATAAATATCACAAAATTACGGGGTATTACATTACTATTACTGTTTGTTTTAAAAAGCATAAAAACAACTGGGATAAAAAAAATAATAGCTGTTTTTTATTATTATTCTCTAATAAAAAAAAATTATCGCCAAATAATAATAAAATAAATTTTACGACATCCATTTATTATTTTTCAATATGAGGGGTAAAATAGTCAATTGGATACAAAATAGTTAGCAGAGGAACTAAATTGAGACAAAATGAAAGGTTGATGATGAAATTGAAACAAAACAAAAAAAGAACAGGGTCGAAATTGAGACAAAATGAAAGGTTGAGGATGAAATTGAAACAAAAAAAAGGTCAGTGACGAAATTGAAACAAGTGAAAAGGTAAGGGATCTATGAGGTAGTTTCCTCTTTTATTAATTGTTGTAGAATTAAATTAATAAATGGTTGTGGAATTTGAATAGGTTTTTTGGGTAATAAATTTAATAATTGGGTAATTTTTTTTGTTAATATATAATATAATCTTAATTACCATTAACCACGTGACGCTTTCTATGTGCGACAAATGTCGTGGATTGTCTAATATATATACCTTTACAATAGTCATTGTCTAATATATATACACATAAAAATAATAATTTAACACTCAAGAACGTCGGAAAAAAGTTTGATGTCTTGGATTGTGGTTGGTTAATACTTATGGAAATGAATTCGCATTAACGGTATTGACCAACCACAATTCAAGACATCAAAATTTGATGTCTTAAAGCAATTTTTTTTCTAAGGACGACTGAGACAAGAATCATAATAGAAATTTAATGTCTTTGAAATATCTAACTTTTTAATGTTTTGAATTATAATTAATAAATAGCGCTGACACAAATTTATTTTCATAAATAATGTGAATCCTCACCAATAATATTAAGCCATTACAATTCAAAATATCAAAAAATAAAAAAATAATCTCTCACGTACATTAACTTTTTTTTCGTAAGAATCACATTCGCATGGTGTATTTATAACTGATGCGCGCAAACAAGTGATGCACTAAATACAAGATATTCTTTTCACGATAAACAATACCAAAGCTAAAGCTAATGAATACAAGCTCCACTGATTCATTAATTACTCGTGTATTAATTACATAAAAGCTGATAGGGAAATGCGTGGAGACCCTTAATCCAAGTTGACAATAATTCAATCATTTATACGTCCATCTTTTAGTGAACATTGCATGTTAGGTGTGCCCCAGTAGAACTAGGTGTAAATTGACTGACTGCCTAGGGTTCAAGTCTCCTCCACACGTGAATGATCAACGAATAATTTTATGCCAAGCGACTTTATTTAAAAGTGATATATCGATATGTTTAATGTATAAGTCAAACTTTAACCGCTCAGACTATTTCATGCATTAATCAATCCTTTTAAAGAAACGTGAATTGGTGCAGTTAAATCTATTTTATTTTACGTCGCGTATGCAATTAATGCATCAAGGAAAGTTCTCTTACATATCAGTGATATCACCTATGATTGGAACCGTGCTTTCAAATCGTACTTTATCCAACAAGCAACAATAGTATTTGAGCGTATTTTAAAAGAATAAAACAATACATCAATATCAGTCTATTATTTTTGTTTTGTCTTCTCTCTTAGTAAATATCACATCACTCGCACAGTGGTTTCTCGCAAATATTCGACCACATCTAATGAAAGGATAAGTTACTTCCAACACTCCAATGAATATTAAATTGTAATTAAACCATAGAAATAAAATAATTTCTAGAAATCATAAAATGTACCTTAAAATTATAAATGCACTCTTAGTTTCTAACAATTAATGGAGGGCACGTGAAATGTGTTGTGTAGTTAACTTCTTGGAAAAAGACATGGAAGAACTTCAAAATAGAGAAAACTAGTATCCTAGAAATCCCTTAAAAATAACAAAATATCAGTGTTTTAAAAAATGTGTTTAAGCGCGAGACTTTTTAAATACGACAAGTTTTAGTCCTAGGCGTGGATTAAGGCGTTGTCAACGATGGTCAACGTTTTTTTGTGTAAGGCGTAAAAAAAACGCGAGTTTTTTGTTTTTTTTTGTTTTTTAAAAAAAATAGTATTTTAATTTACAAATATTTAGACATATTTATAAGATATGTACCATTTTAGTATTTTTAATAGTCTTGCCATAGTTAAAAAATATTAAAATATATTAAAAAAAGATCTAAATGCCTTTTCATGCCTTTTTACGCCTAAGCCCGTCAAAACTTCTAAAGTTTAAGACTTGACCTCCACGCTTCGCTCACGTCCTGCATTTTTTAGAACCTTGAAAAATATAGGAACTCAAACATAACAATTTGATCTAAAATGGCTAATAGAATTATACTAAATAAAGTGGAATCTATTGTTATGGTTGCCCTCAATTTCAAGGGTCATTCGTCGAAAAGTTTCACACAAATTTTTTTAATCGACGTTTATTGCAAGTCTTTTTATTTTGAACCAAAAAATTTCTCACTATATAAAACAATCATTAACACTTTTCTTCTTTTATCCTAAACTGTACAAAAAAAATTGACAATAAAAATAGACAAGGGACTTTGTGGAACTTTAAAAACAAAAGGTAGACATTAAAATATAGTTAGCTCCTAGGACCTAAACATTAATTGGCCCTAACTTCAATGAAACTTATTTATGATTAATTGGTGCTAGTCTTATTTACTCTGTCGTTGCACTTTAACACAAGGATAACTAAGATATGTAAATAGGGCTAATGTCAAAATGTTACTTTTATAAGACAAGCGCGCGCACACAAAAAAATCCCTTCCAAAAGATTTCTCAACTCGTCCCACTATTTAGGATCGGTTTGCAAAATCTTGTACATTTTTCGTCAAGTGCTTTGGAGCACCATTTGTAGGATAATCAGATTTTCCAAACGCATCTTATATTGTGGATCGTTTTGACATTTTCTAATATCAACACTATAATATAAATAACAAGGATGAAGTTACTCGAATACATTATATTACCAGTAACTTACCATTTTTCCTTAATTTATTGATCTATTGAGGGTGTTGTAAAACTATGTACATACAAAATTACATTGTGAAAACATTATATTTTAGAAGAAAGTATGTATACTATAATGCAAATACATTCCGTCCTGAAAGTAATTCTTTATCTTCTTAATTTTTAATTTTGATCTAGTGAGGTTGTTGTAAAACTATATAAATTAATTTAGAATTTAGAGATGGAGACATTTAGATCAAAGAATGTAGTTCCATTTTCAATGTGGACTTCTCGACAAGTTTTTTTTTTTTTTGCATGTCATTGTTGCCGATTTTGAGAATGTCTATGGACTTATTATTGGGTAATCCCCCGTAATAGTAGAGTTCAAATAATAGAAATTATCTACCTTACTATGGATGTTACAAATACCACCTTGATATTTTGAATGAATTTAACTAAAAATAATAAATTATACACTTTTAGGACTTTAAATAATGCATGTTATGATTATATGATGCAATATATTTTTTTTTTTAGAAATAGTCCCTATTTTTTAAAACTTAATTAATTTTTTTAAATAGAAATTTTACCCTTATATTAAGAATAAAGAAGTAAGTTTAAATTCCTATTATGGTTTTACTCTTATAATTTTGGAAAATGCTAGAGAGACCCACTTCGTGGACACATTTCGTGGACACACTGCATTAAAAGCTTATACCTTATTGTTTTGAGTCCTGCCAGAGCATCAACCAATGCATGAAAAACTTGTACTTATTTTTGTCTTATTCACGGGTCCACGAAATGTATCCACGAAGTAGGTCTCTCTAACATTACTCTATAATTTTACAATCCAGCAACGGAGCGGCGATATAAGACTATAATAGAAACTATAAAAAATTGACGGTGCAAAATTAATTTTGCATTCTTATGAAGGAGTTAAGGGGACGAGAGTTTTGATGACACGAGGTTCGGTAACTTCCTTAGTCCCATATTTAAAAAGAAAGAAAATTTAGTATTTTTTTAAGTAAAACACCTCCTAAGTACAAAAAAATAGGGGCAATATTTATAAAGAAAAAAAATGATAAAATCATTTTTTTTACAAAACCTAAATTTTTTAATATATTTTGTAGAATTAAAACGTCAAAGATCATGCTTTTTTTACATTCAATATTGATTTATAAAAATGCCTTATTTTGTAATTTCCCTTAATGCTCCCATTATTGGTGAGGCAAGAGCATTAGCAGCCTAAATGCATAATTTTATTTTTTGGGACCAAAATATGAAAGAATATGTTACTTGACCTATATTCAGAATGGAAAAGTTGAAGATCCCTAAATTCAAAAAAGTTCAAACTTTTAATTAAGGACAAATTAAATTAGAACTATTTTTATAAAAGAAAAACTGATTATTCTTTAGTGAAGTAGACTATGGGTCTAAAAAATGAAGAAAATACTTAAATAATTATATTTTAAGATGGTAAAATGAAATTTTTTGGTGTTGAATAATTTTAGGACTAATTTTACAATAAAATTATTGTCTGTCTTGTAGATAAAAAGAAAATGTTACCAAGACATTTCTCTACATTGCCATTTTTTTTTAATCTATGATTTTTTTAAGGGAACAGAGAACGAAAATTTTAAATGATGAATATATTTAAAGATATTTTCAATTGGAAAATTAATGATTAAAAATATTTTTTTAATTACTCTCTCGAAGATAATTTTTAAGAGTCAATGCTATGTATTCAAAAGATATAAACAACAATTTAAAAAGCATATTTTTTCCCATTTGTAGTGGACAATAGAGGCTCTCTCATAAATGATGCTTGAATAGTCAAGCTAATTTTCAAATTAATGAGAAATGGTTCTTAAGCAATTATATCAATGAAACTTACAAAAAATTCTCAAAACCATATTTACATTAAATTTTCTCTTCAACTTAATTAGTCCAAGAAAATAAAAGAATCATTAAGAGGAGATGAAAAAAAGATGCACTGGACATCCAATTATACCAAATCATGATGGAAATCAAAATTCCACTACATAAATAAAAGTTAAATTCTTAACACTATGTTCGGGGTTCAAAATGTATTGAAAAAAATCGGGAGGGCAAGAAAAAGATATACTAAAATGTAAATTAAATTATAGTATATTTTTTCTTTCATATATGTTTTCTCTGTACTATTTGAAATCCAAACATTCCACAAATTGTTTAGGTCCTCAAAGAAGAAAAAGAAGAACAAAAAGCAATTACTTAGTTCTTAGAAGAAGGACCAGGGGCTTGATGCAGCTGCTGATACAAAGCTGCCATTCTGGTGTAAGTATCCATATTCATTGGCTGTATAAGAGAAAAAAAAAATATCAAAAAGTTCCGTAAGTACAAAAGTTGGATATTTTCAATACGGTTGCAAAAATGAGCCAAATTACTCAGATTTTGGGTTGTATAGTTAAAAGCCTCAGCTTGAAATCTCTTCTTGTGAAAAATGAATCATATGAAAACACTTTATATGCACAGTCGATGATAGGTTAACATATTTAACAGCTACATGGATTTGTGTTCCCTGTTACACATACAATTTTTATGTGTGGGTATGTGTAGGTCCTTATACAAACCCAAAGACAAGGGCAGACATTAATAACCTAAAAATATAAGGACAAAAATCCAACTTCCCAATAATACGGTTAATATATATGGATTCAGAACTCTCTTACTTATATTTTTGAGGTTCAAAATTTTAATTTACTAATGTAACTACTTTCAACTCCTTTAGTTATTTTTATGCAAAAAAAAATTGCTTAAACAATATAATATAAATAAGATAAAAAGAATTTCAGATGCATTCTATGTGCAAGACTTTATCAAGTCATTACCTAATGTGACAAACGAGCTTCAATTTCAAGCTGTATTAAATTTGGGACAAGATTTGAGCATTGAACTCGCTTCTACCCAACTAAAATGGGTGTAAAATTTAATTTTCTAACTACCCCCCCCCCCCCCCCCCCCACCCCACCCCCCCAAAAATTGTTCATTATCATTTCGTAAGCACTTCAAAACTAATTAATCAATTGATGATAGGATTAAGCTCGTGGACCGCTATGCGACTCATATGTAATCGACATGCATCACGCATAAAGTTTTTATTAGTTCTAAAATAATGTCACGTAATATTCTCTATATAGAGATGTGTGTACCTGTGACTGGCATGCGAGGAATGTAGATAAGGGGTCGGGCATTGCCGTGGGCAACCGATCACCGTGGGCTTCCCATGGAGCTAACGGCATGAAAGCAGCTGGGGGAAGAACCGGAGGGATAGCGTGGATGTTGGGACGGGCCATGGAGTTGATGTCCATGACACCCATCCCCATGCCCATGTTCATCATCGGTGCCATCATAGACATTTGGAGCTGCTGTTGCAGGGCCAGCGGCAACATCATGGGTGACATGTTCATTCTACTCATCATATGGATTTGAGCTTGCATTTGCTTTAGATATTCAATCACTTCATCAAGCATTGAGGCTTTATCTGTCTGAAACAAATGAACAAACCCCTAAATTAACCAAGAGTATCAAGAGTCTAAGCTCATAGTTACAATTCGTGGGTAAAATTTTGTACAGGCCGAGCTACAATTTTTGGTCACGTGTTATAAATTTGATATAAGATTTCTATAAGATTTTGGAAGCTCAAAGTGAATGGCAGCAATTTCCTTATGTTTACTAGTATGGCAGTGGCTATAATATGTTGAATAATAATGATTGTCACAAATTTGACCCTTTACCCACATGTTTGTGAATTCACACAGCCTCAGTTTGGAAACTAATGTCAAAGTTTTTAAATTTATATGTTAATACTCCTCTACAACCCACATGATGCGGGATCGCTTAAAAAAATTACGACAATTTGTACATCTATATATATTGTATTGGGGTGGGCATGGGAGTTGTACATATATATATATATATTGTATTGGGATGGACATGGGAGAGTTAAGAACATAAACCAAACTTTAATGAAGAAAAAAGATATAGTAGTATGTATACAAATTGGATTACTACAAATATGACCAAATATAATTTAGGCCGAAAATAAACAAAAAGAAAGTTGTGTCACTAACAAAGACATGTGCGCATGCGTATGAAATGTAGACAAGAAATAAATAAAAAGAAAGGAATATAAAGTGTGAAATTATGTAAAGATGAAATAAAGAAGTTGAAAAGCTAGGATGTCGATGGATTGAAATGGGAATGGGGAGGGAACAAAGTGGTCCCCAATCCCGTCCTAACAAGTTGGCGGATTGAAACCAGAATGGAGTGGGAACAGAGTGGTACCCAACCCCGTCCTAATAAGTTATCTTTTCATATCAAATCCATCCCATCATCTAAGTTTTTTGTCATCTCGTTAATCAAGATTTTTTATTTTTTATTTTTTATTTTTGATGCTTTAACTTTATAAAAATTTCAACTTCTAAGAAAAAGTACTTATATCTAAAAAAATCCAAAATTTAAATTATGCATGCATGGGAGTCAGACATTTGGCTTCTTACAAAATGATATTCTCGCAAGATTGTTAGTACATAGTGAAAACAAACAGAAATACTCTAAAATATTAGCACTAATCCAATTGCAACAGGAATTCACAAGATAGCTTAATTATCCCAATAAAATTCATACAGACGGGACTCAAAATGATATAAAATCAATCTATATCTTTATTCTTTAGTACAATAGAACTATTGAAACATATCTCTTAAAGAGTCTAGATACATACATACATACATACATACATGTACCCACGTACGTACATATACGTTACTCCAATATAGTCTTATATTATCTAGCTTTACAACACATTGGTCAGGATTGTATTAGAAAATAGTGCCATAATTGGTTTTCAGATAATCACAAGTTGTTTTTAGGGGCATACCAACGGGCAAGATTTTTTTCTACATAAAATAAATAAATTGAAAAAGAAAATGATTTATGTGGTCTCAGATAATAGTCGCCAGCCCCAACAACCTTTCGCCCAGTTGTCCCATTGGTAAACATGTGGACTGGGATTATCGTATTATTCCAAAATTGCACAATACCAGTTTATCACACATCTCAAAGTTTTGGACCACGTTAGAAAACAATTCTATACAATCCATTTCGAGTCATAAAAGTTTGGGGTAGTATTTTATTTTTTAACATAAGTCCCCACTTGCACATTTTTAAAAATTTATAAAAAAAAATTTAAGTTTTGCAAAATGTCTCAATATTTTCAGAACTTTGAACAAAAAGAAAATGATTATCACCGGCCTTGATATTTTCTCCAAACTTATGGACATGATGAAACAACCATTATCCCATTTTTATTAACTTATGAAAATAGTTTTAAATCATTTCCATGACAATACAATAAATTAAAATTTTAAATATTATTATATTTTTTAGCTTTAATCCTTAAAGAGGAAAGAGAAAAAAAATTACCCCAGGACTAAATTGAATGTTTGGAATTATTTTACTAATTTTCTTGGCCATTGTTATTCACGAGATCATGTGAAAATCTAAAAATCCGCTTAGATTTCTTACATGGAAGAAGCAGAAATGCCAATATATATATATATATATATATATATATATATATACTTCTTACCTTATTAGAATTTGGAACAAGCTTCTGCAACGTCTTCATCCTTTCATTAATCTTGTCTCTTCTTTTCTGAGAGTTTGATAAGATATAAAAAAATATTACTTGTCTACAATAGTAAACAAATACAACACTATATTGTTATTTATGTAGCTACATTAAAACTTTTCTGGTGTGTTGTGACTCTTTTGTTTAATTCCAATTTCTTTGTAATTCATTATAAATACAACAACTTAATCTAGACTTATAAAAGTCAAGCTATACTCCTACAGTTCAAACACTAAATTATGCCTATTCGCATAGTACCTTTTCTTAAATTGATTTATTTAATACAAAAACGACTCTATAACCAAATTAATAGTATAATCAAACATAAACTACTTTTGATGTGTACTTGCACCCAGGTTCGTGAAAAAGCCAAAATTCCCTCCATTAGTACTTATAACCGATTTGCTTTTATGTAAAGTTTGACATGTAAACAGAATCATTAAATTTACTGATGGAGGGAACTTTGGCTTTTTTTTCTCCAAACTAGCTTCCTAATGACGTCATTAGATAAGGAAATTTTTTGGATTTTTATTTTCCATCCGCATCAGTTTATACGGTATGATACATATAAAAAATCACATCTACGTGACAAAAAATCATGTATAAAGTAACATGCACAGGAGAAAATCCAAATTTTCCCTCTATTTAATTACAATTTATCTTAACATCAGCAACCCCAATGGATATATTCTCAGAGCCAAAGTAGCCTTATCGCATTCAATTGTGAGTCACCCACCATTCTCCCAAGTCCAAAATAGATACAAAATTACGCAGATATGTGTATGTTTTTTTCTGCTTTTATTGTTGTGAGAGTATACATTCCTGGTTTTGTACCATCACTCCCGCATTTTAATAAAATGAATTGAATATGGATCACCTGATGGGAGCGCAGAAAGGAGAGAGGGCGCGTTTATAATTTAGTTGATAATTTCTGAGTTCATTGCTAAGCCATAGATGTCTGGTCTGATTTGCACGGTTAAAATGCGGGATAGTCCCACAAGAGCATTTTATATATATATAATGTTCTTGTGTGGACCAGTCCACATTTTAAGAGTGCGGATCGGACATGTATCACCTAACGATGACCCTAAAAATTGTCGGCTAAATTATAGGCACTCTCTCTTCTGTGGACTCACCGCCATTGACACATGTCCGGTTTGCATTCTTAAAATGCGGACTGATACTTTCAAGAGAAGTACTATATATATGATCGGTGCGGACCGAACATGTGTCCGCATTTTAACAGTGCGGACCGAACAGTACTATATATATGAACAATCTGCATTATTTTAACAGTGTGGACCAAACATGTGTCATCTTGCGGTGAACCCAGAAAAGAGTGAGAGTGTGCCTATAATTTAGTCAATAATTTCTACGCTCACCGCCAGGTGACATGTGTCTGCATTTTAAGAGTGCAGACTGTACACGTGTCACCTGGTGGTGAGCGCAGAAAAGAGAGAGAGTGCGCCAATAATTTATGCGATAATTTCTAGGTGCACTGGTGACCCCAGAAAAAAGAGATATGGTGGATATAATTTATCGGATAGTTTTTAGGCTCACTGTCAAGGGACACCTGTCTGCTCCGCACTCTTAATATGCGAGACAATCCGCACAAGAGCAGTAATATATATATATATATATATATATTATTGCTCTTGTGCGGATTGTCTCGTATATTAACTGTGCGGATCGAACATGTGTCACCTGGTGGTGAACTCGATAATTTAATTGATTATTTTTGGCTCACCACTAGGTGAGATATGTTCACTCCACGCTATTAAAACGCGGAATAATTCGCACAAGAACAATACTATATATATCTATATATATATATATATATATATTGAGAGAGAGAGAGAGAGAGAGAGAGAGAGAGATTACACGTTCAGATTGGTTATGAATAGCAGCAGCTCTACTCCTTTTAGTTGAAACCGAGTATTTTCCTTTTCCTTTCTTCTTGTCTGCCTCGTCACCTGCCTCCCTCTTTAAATCAAACATAATAATGCAAAAATCGTAAATAAAATTATAAACATAACAATTTTAGGTTAGCGAATGTTTAGTTTTTCCAATATATTTTCAAAATTATTTTTAGTCCTTAAAAAATATTCCTCAATCCAATATATAATTTATGCTAACATCAAACCTAGTGACAAGAAAAAAAAATATGTTGAACTAAATATTTAATAAATAATATGTTTTTTTTGTTAAAGGGTCCAAATATTTTTTGGTTGTTATTGTTATTTTAATATTTTTCATTATTATTACCTGATGTCTGCTGTGACAAACGGAGTCATGGTCATCATTGGTGAGCGACATAGTGGGCTTCATACCCGAGCTAGTATTTCCGGGAGATCCTAGGGAAGTAGAGGTGAACCCTCCCACACCCAATCCCACCTCGAATGTGTCAAGCGTTAGCTGCCTGCTGTACGTGGCACTCCCACTGACACTTTGGTCCGCACGTGCCATCATCTCACTACAAGATCCCACACGTGTGGAGCACCCCACCCCACACGTGCCAGCATCACTCCCATTCATATTTCCGGAGCTAGGAACCAAAGCATCCATGGACACGGTGGCGGTGGCGCAGGCAGTGGCTGTGGTGGGGTGGTGGTGGTCATAGCAAGGGACAAGGTCAAAACTACCGTCTAAGGTGGTTTTCTGGTGGGGCAAAAGGGTAGCTTGGTTAACTATAGACTCTAGTGTACCACTAGCCCTTGGCTTTTCCCACGTGCGAGGGGGACCTAAACCATGCATAGTTATTTGGCCATTTTCCCATGTTAATTCTGCCACTTCATAATCCAACTCTAGCCTGCACGACACAATTATTACACATATCATAAGTAAGCAACATAAATAAATATAAATTTGTAGACATAGAGAGAGTATATGTACGAGGGAACATCAGAAATGAAGTTTGGCTGGGGAGTGAGATTGAGTTTTGGAGGGGTGGGATTCTCATCCAATTCCCAACTTGGTACACACTGACTCATTGTAAATGAAGGCTGATCAAGAGAGGTTTTTCAATTTAGAGTGTTTAGATTGAGTTGTGCATTTTTGGGGGATAATATAAGATGTGGTTTTGTTTGGGGACTTTGGTGAATGTTCTATGTATGTGGTGGGTGTCAATTATGGGGACTTTAAATGAGGAGAAAGGAAGTTCTACTTGTTATTTGTTATGGATACAGATGAGAGATTGAGACAGAGGTCCAGAGGTGGACAGAGAAATGGAGGTTCTGATTGGTGGGTACAAAATGGCGTATCTTTTCAAGAATTTTCGTGTGTTGGGTTCACTTTAGAATAACCCCTCTAAAGGTAACTCTACAAAAAATCGGCTCCAACTTATTAATCAGCTCATATTAGTTCTTACAAATTTCAATTTAAAAAACAATAAATAAATAATGAGATCATATTTAAAAGATAAGAATCAAATTCGAAGTTCATATTTAAAGGCTATAATTCGAATTTAAAGTCTATTAACAAAAAATGAGTTAAATATAAAGTTCATACTTAAAAGTTATGGATAATATATGTATATATATTTTTACATTTACTTGAAATTATAATACTTAATTAAATAGAAAAAATGGATTGGCCCAAACTATATTTAATTCAACTCATATTTGATCCGCTCATATTTGGCTCAATCCATACTCTTGCCAGTATTACTCTCAATGATAGGATCTCAAAAGAAATTGAAATAAATACATGTATGTATGGTGTTGCATTACACATGCATATTAATTATTGTTAATTGTTTTATGGGAATCAAATTCTTTGTCCCATTTCGTTCAATTACCAAATATATTTCCTCTTAACACCGATATAAAATTTCTTATATATTAAGAATCTTGGATAACTAGTTATCTTTTAGATTGACACAATATTAAGATTTGAGATCAGTGATCCCGATAAGACCCAATTTCATCTAGAGAAGATTTGTTAACCTTAGGATACAACAATTTTAATCTCATTTTTTTGTCTTTCCTTTTACAAAATAAACATTAAAAAAAAAAAGACTTTACAACAAATTTATATTACTCTAACTCGGTTTTAAAATGCCATTCACAATCTCAACTTTGTGAGAGCTATGAGAGAAAAACATGGGTATTTGATTAGGGTATATTAATACCATATTTTTCGTTCACTATGGGAACACGAAAAGGAAAAAAACCAAAAAGTTAGTTTGTGTAGAAATATTCGTCAATTTGCGTCAAAGGGGTTATTGAAATATTCAATAATAAAAAATTGTTCTAATAACAAAGCATATATGCACATATGAATTACTGAGTCAGCAAGCCATATAGATGATGCAGTTATGCATGAATAGAGGTATACATTGACTTGAATCTTTATATGGTGAAGAACCATTCGAAGTATAAGAAACTTAAATGTTAATATCTTGAACCCAACTTCTTGGGTATACATCAAATTCCCTTTTACACGCAAGTCTTTCCCTGTGTAGTCATCATTATAGTCATCACATTACGACCATTCACTTTATAGCGGTCTCAAAACAACTCTAGAGTATGCGCCCTAACAATCCTCATATGAAGTAATCACATATTTCACACTCGTTAGGTGAGTTTATCAAGAGTGCTCATGCAGTTATGCACTCCCCCATAAGAATAATATAACTAGTTAAGATCATTAAACTCAACCTCTATATATTGCTAGGATATCATGTTTATAATTATATACATCGGACATAAAAACAAGATACTTTATAAAATATTCGTGTGACTTCGTTTTCCCCCAGTGAACCTAGTTCTTAGGATATCAGATTGAATTTTCATCACAAGTAATCTATGTATTCAAGGGATTGAGTCTCTTACCTTTTGAAGTGTTCCACACTTTTTCTTTTGGAAAGGATTTGGTTAAAAAAGGGTATGAGTGAATATTAGTTAATATCGAGTACTGTGTTTTTAATATATTTGTCATGATTTTTTATTATGATATTGAGTCTCGTGAAAACTATAGTAATAGAACCATTTACAATAAATTCTCAAAGAGTACCATGTTTTCGATGTATTTGTCGTCATTTTTAAATATAATATTTAACGTGTAGCCTACTAATGGTGTTGTCACATTGTATTAAAATAGTGGATGCTAGTCCATGATAGACATGTATATCCCAAAGTTGGTTATGTATTCAACATGCCTCTTCACTTGCAGTGGAAAATAAAATAAGTTCAGACTTTATGGCGGATTGGCATGTAATATTTTTTTTCTAGAATTTACAAGAAACAACACTACCTCTAATATATATCTGCTAGTTGTCGTTGGATATTTTAAAATGGTATTCTAGTTAACATCACTTTATTCTTTTAGTACATCAAGAAACTTTTGATAATGAATACCTAAATTAATTATTCTTTTTAGGTATCTCATTACCCTACATATTACATGACAATGTTCCATAGTAGGTTTACTAGTGTATCCGCATAAAACTCCCCCAACATGGGAAAATTACAATTAGTAGTATATCTTAGACTTTTAATGATACTAGCATAATAATCTTGATTGATTGTACGGAGAGCAAACTGTAATGGTCCAAATTTCAGTGGCCCAACCCATAAATACAAATTGTGCCGCTCAAGTCAAGATTAATGTCACATGGGATTACTATGGAAAGATTAATCTTATTATCTATAATCTCATAGGAGATCAACATGGATCAACAAACGAGCCAACCAACAGTTGGGAGAGTTTGAACGTAACTCAGCCACTCTTATTATTATAAATAGAACCCTTACCCCGGGGCAAGGGGACATGTAAATCTTTGTTATACAAGTTATAAATAATTAATATACATAGTGAAACACCCCATTGACGTAGGCAGTTGCTGACCCACATAAATCATTTTTGTCTTGAGATTGTTTTACTCCTTATTTGGTTCCCTATTGCCCAGAATCATTAAATGTGATCAATTGCACTCATAATTAAGGCCGTTTGTGGGAAACGATTCTTTACCCTAAGAAAATCGAAACCAATAAGTTAAACATTGTCTCACCCTTACAATGCACATATCGCGGGCGATCAGTGAGCCGGACTCTCATTACACAGAGTCAAATCTGAGATTCACCTTAATAGAAATCAACCCATAAACCATCCACGATTTCTTTCACATAAGCAACATTATGAGAAGAGCAACGAGCAGCCCAGATTAACACAAATCTTTCGACTGGACGACACTTATGAGGAATGACTCCATTAATAATAAGAATTAGCACGCCTTCAGGTGGAGGAAAATATGCGTCTTCAACGATGCTTGAAAAAAATGGAGCGAGAGCTCATGGAGATAAATGCAAGTATTATGGTTGGACGCCTTGCCTTCGGGCGAGCAAAACTCGCATCCGATGAAGGACTTCGCACCGCGAGAAGGATCACTCAGAGCATAAAAGCCATATAACAAGGCAAAATCAAGAAGAAGGACATCATCGACATGATATCCAAAGTCTGGTCCGGAGAGAAATGGATCAACACCTACCTAATCACCGGGATAGATCTACCAAGGAACTAGTAAGGAGGAAACTCATCAATGAGACGTAGTCCCTCTTTTCGAGGATAATTGAGGAGGAAGATCCCCCAACAAAGTTCGCAACCCCAAGGTTCAAGATATATAATGTAAAGACCGAACGTATAGAACACGTGCGTCAATATGGATAAGCGTTGACTCGATAGAACCATAACGACTCCCTTATGTGTTGTATATTCACTACACCAAAATCATCAATTTAGCACACCTTGATATTAAAAATCTGGCATAGTTTTAAACTGTGCCAAATTCTGGCACGACTTAATGATAATCTGACACACTTTAAAATAGTGCCAAAATTTGGCACTGTTTAAAAGTGTCCCAGAATTGAGCACACTTAACTAAAATATATAATACCCCCCAAAAAATACAAATCTCACTTCTTTTGGTCTCCCGCTCTCCTCTCCCGCTTGTTCCACTCTCTCTTTTCACATGTCCCCCGCTCTCACTCATAGGTCCGCCTCCCCTCTCTCTCAACAACTGTATTCGTTTTCTTCATCAAGAACCATCTTCTTTTTTATTACCACCGACCGCTGACCTACTCCATACCTCCGACCGTCGATCGTAAGGTAAACACCTTCGTTTTTAGATTTCGTTGATAGTGTTGGACGAAATACTGATATATATATATATATATATATATATATATATATATATATATATATATATATATATATATATATATATATATATATATATATATATATATATATATATATATATATATACAGAAAGGATCTCATGCATACCCAGTTTGCATACCCTCCGTGCGGACCATTTTTTTAAAATAGTAAAAAACATAATTTCGGGCTGATTTTTTTTTATGATTTTTAAACATTTCAGTAGGACCATAAAAAAATAATCATCTCAAAATGAATTTTTTTGCTATTTTAAAAAAATCGGTCAAACTTTGTCAGTTTTTAAGTTGTTAAAAACTGACAAAGTTTGACCGATTATTTTAAAATAGCAAAAAAATTCATTTTGAGTTGAATTTTTTTTATGGTCCTATTGAAATGTTTAGAAACTATAAAAAAAAAATTACATCAAAAATATTTTTTTTACTATTTTATCAAAATTGATCCGCGCCAGCGGTATGCAAACTGGGGTATGCATGAGAACCGCTCTCTCTCTCTCTCTATATATATATATATATCTAGATTGGGCTTAAAAACAAGCCGTTAGAGGGTGAAAACCTAAACTAGCCATCAAACGATCCCGTAAGAGGCATGAACACCTCGCACGGGACCAATATAACTTGTAGGAATTGATTGTGTAGTCACAGGTCTTTCGGTTTCAAAATATGACAATGATTTGAAAATATCTCGATTAGACTTAAAAATTGGCCGTTAAAGAATGAAAACCCAAACTAGCTCCCAAACGACCCCGTAAGAGGCACGAGAACCTCGCACGGGACCAATGTAACTTGTAAGAACTGACCGTGTAGTCACGGGTCTCCCGGTTTGAGAATATGATTTGATAATATATAACTTAGGATTAGAAATAAGTCGTTGAAGGGTGAAAACCCAAACCAACCCCTAAATGGCCCCGTAAGAGGCGTGAACACCTCGCACGGGGCCAATGTAACTCGTAGGAACTGACCGCGTAGTCACAGGTCTCTCGGTTTGAGAATATGATGATAATTTAAAAATATCTATATTAAGCTTAAAAATAGGTTGTTAAAGGGTGAAAACCCAAACCAACTCCCAAACGGCTCCGTAAGAGGCACGAACACCTCGCACGGGACAATTGTAACTTGTAGGAACTGACCGGGTAGTCACGGATCTCTCAGCTTGAGAATATGATGACAATTTGAAAATATCTATATTAAGCATAAAAGTAGGCCGTTGAAGGGTGAAAACAAATACCAACCCCCAAACGGCCCCGTAAGAGGTACTAACACCTCGCGCGGGACCAATGTAACTCATAGGAACTGATCGAGTAGTCATGGACCTCTTGGTTTGAGAATATGACGATAATTTGAAAATATATAGATTAGGCTTATAAACAAGCCGTTGAAGGGTGAAAACCCAAACCTTCCCCCAAGCAGCCCTATAAGAGGCATTAACACCTCCCACGAGACTAATGTAACTCATAGGAACTGACTGCATAGTCACGGGCCTCTCGGTTTGAGAATATGACGATAATTTGAAAATATACAGCTTAGGTTTATAAATAAGCCGTTAAAGGGTGAAAACCCAAACCAGCCGTCAAACGGCCTCGTAAGAGGCACGAACACCTCACACAGGACTAATGTAACTCGTAGGAACGGACCGCGTAGTCATGGGTCTCCCGATTTGAGAATAGGATGATAATTTGGAAATATCTAGATTAGGCTTAAAAATAAGACGTTGAAGGGTGAAAACCCAAACCAACCACCAAACGGCCCTGTAAGAGGCACAAACACCTCGTACATGACCAATGTAACTCGTAAGAACTGATTGCGTAGTCATGAGTCTCCCAGTTTGAGAATATGAGGATAATTTGAAAATATATAGCTTAGGCTTAAAAACAAACCGTTTGAGGGTGAAAACCCAAACCAACCTCCAAATGGCCCCGTAAGAGGCACGAACACCTCACACGGGACCTATGTAACTCCTAGCAACTGATCGCGTAGTCACGGGTCTCTCGGTTTGAGAGTATGATGATAATTTGAAAATATATAGATTAGGCTTAAAAACAAGCCATTTGAGGGTGAAAACCGAAATCAGTCTCCAAACGGCCCAGTAAGAAGCACGAACACCTCGCACGGGACCGATGTAACTGTACGAACTGACCGCGTAGTCACGGGTCTCTCAATTTGAGAATATGACGATAATTTGGAAATATCTAAATTAGGCTTAAAAACAAGCAGCTAAAGGGTGAAAACCCAAACCAGCCCCCAAATGGCCCCGTAAGTGGCGCGAACACCTCGCACGAGACTAATGTAACTTGTAAGAACTGACCGCGTAGTCGCGGGTCTCCCGATTCGATAATATGATGACAATTTAGAAATATCTAAATTAGGCTTAAAAACAAGGCGTTTGAGGGTGAAAATCGAAACCAGTCTCTAAACGGCCCCGTAAGAGGCACGAACACCTCACACGGGATCAATGTAACTTATAGGAACTGATCGCGTAGTCGCGAGTCTTTCGGTTTGAGAATATGATGATAATTTGAAAATATCTAAATTAGGCTTAAAAATAAGCCGTTTGAGGGTGAAAACCCAAACCAGCCGCTAAACGGCCCCATAAGAGGTACGAACACCTCTCACGGGAATAATGTAACTTATAGGAACTAATCGCGTAGTTGCGGGTCCCAGTTTGAGAATATGACGATAATTTGGAAATATCTAAATTAGGCTTAAAAACAAGCCATTTGAGGGTGAAAACCCAAACTAGTCGTCAAACGGCCCCGTAAGAGGCACGAACACCTCACACGGGACCAATGTAACCCGTAAGAACTGATCATGTAGTCTCGGGTCTCCCAGTTTGAGAATATGATGATAATTTTGAAATATCTAGACTAGTGTTAAAAACAAGCAGTTAAAGGGTGAAAATCCAAACTAACCTCCAAACGGCCCCATTAAAGGCACGAACACCTCGCACGGGACCAATGTAACTCATCGGAACTGATCGCATAGTTACGAGTCTCCCAATTTGAGAATATGATGATAATTTGGAAATATCTAGATTAGGCTTAAAACAATCCGTTTGAGGGTGAAAACCCAAACCATCCGCTAAACAGCCCGGTAAGAGGCACCAACACCTCGCATAGGACCAATCGCGTAGTCACGAATCTCCCGATTTGAGAATATGACGAGAATTTGAAAATATATAGATTAGGCTTAAAAATAAGCCGTTTGAGGGTAAAAAACCAAACCAGCTGCCAAACGGCCCCGTAAGAGGCACGAACACCTCGTACGGGACCAATGTAACTTGTAGGAACTGACTGCGTAGTCACGGGTCTCTCGATTTGACAATATGATGATAATTTAGAAATATCTAGATTAGGCTTTAAAACAAGCCGTTTGAGGGTGAAAACCCAAACCAGTCGCCAAACGGCCCCATAAGAGGCACGAACACCTCTCATGGGACCAATGTAGCTTGTAGGAACTGATCGCATAATCGCGGGTCTCCCTGTTTGAGAATATGACGATAATTTTGAAATATATAGATTAGGCTTAAAAATAAGTCGTTTGAGGGTGAAAACCCAAACCAACCGCCAAACGGCTCCGTAAGAGGCACAAACACCTTACACGGGACCAATGTAACTTGTAGGAACTGACCGCGTAGTCGCGGGTCTTCCAATTTGAGAATATGATGATAGTTTGGAAATATCTAGATTTAAAAATAAGCCGTTTGAGGGTGAAAACCCAAACCAGCTGCCAAACGACCCCGTAATAGGCACGAACACCTCGCATGGGACCAATGTAACTTGTAGGAACTAACCGCGTAGTTACGGGCCTCTCGGTTTGAGAATATGACGATACTTTGAGAATATATAGATTATTCTTAGAAACAAGCCATTGAAGGGTGGAAACCCAAATTAGCCCCCAAAAGACCCCATAAGAGGCAATAACACCTCGCACGGGACAATATTACTCTTAGGAACTAACCGATAGTCACGGGCCTCTCGATTTAAGAATATGATGATAATTTGATAATATATGGATTAGGCTTAAAAACAAGTCGTTGAAGGGTGAAAACTCAAACCAGCCCCCAAACGATCCCGTAAGAAGTACTAACACCTCACACGAGACCAATGTAACTCGTAGGAACTGATCAGGTAGTCATAACTTGCGTAAGATTTTCAATTTTAGAATATAATAATACTTGCAACTCCTATATATAATTTTTTTGCTCGAGTAAGCTTTTTTCATGAATTACTTGGTTACTAATATCGTCTCTTTTTTGTATCCTATTTTTTTACAGGATAACATTATATCATTAGCATTTATTCACATGGAACATACGGAGAAGTCAATGGTTTACAACAAGGGGTTTATTTATTTAATGTCGTTCATATTCATGATTCTATTTTTTTGTGTTATGGCCGTGCGGGATTTTGTAGTTTTATTGTTAACTTTTATGGCCGTGTGGACTTTTGTAAGTTTATTGTTATATTTTGTGGCCGTTTGGGCTTCATATTACGCAGGTTTTATATTAGCAAGTTTTAGAATGTCCAAAAAATAGAGGAAAATCTGCCCAATTTTTTTTTTTGGTCTGTGAACTACTAAAGACTTGTAATATTTTGAAGTTTGTATGTACACTAGTTTATCAATAACGTGCAAGATTTGCAATTTATGAATTTTCTTGTTTTTGAATATTTTTTTTCTTTTATCCAAAAATTTGGCACAGTTCAAAACCATGCCAAAAGTGTATCAATTTTTGGCACGGTTTTGAACTGTGCCAAAAGTTTATCAAAATGTGCTAATTCTGGCAGAGTTTAAAACTGTGCCAGAAATATCAAATTCTTGCACGATTTAAAAGTGTGCCAGAAGTGTTCCTGTTTGGTCAAATCTGACACACTTTTAAACTGTGGCAGAAAAAAATGGCCATTTTTGAACACCTGATTCTGGCACAGTTCAAAACCGTGCCAGATTTAATATGGCCCGATTTTAAACCGTGCCAGATTCCTGTTTTTGGTGTAGTGATTCCCATCTAGCCTAGCAGATGTCGTACAAAAGTGGTTTGAAAGGTTGTCTCACAGGTCGGTCAAGAACTTTAAGTCATTGGCAAAGGCCTTCACAACTTACTTTATAACAAGCAGTTTTCACCCAAAGAGAATGGATTCTCTCCTTACCATGAGAAAGAAATCCTAGGAGACTTTGAGAGATTATGCTAAACGCAATTAGAAAACTTTAAATCAAGCTAAAGATTGCTCGGAGCAAGTTATTGTGGCATCGTTCAAGATAGGCCTCACCCATAAATCCACATTGCACCATTTCCTCACTAAGAAGGAGGCGGACACCATCGATGACCTTATGTCATGCATAGAAAAGTATGCTAAGGTGAAAGATGTGGTCGCTCTCAGTCAAGGAGAGAACGGTCGCCTGAAGGCGAGCAAAGGAAGCGATAAAGAGATCACCCCCAAGAAAGGGGGAATGAAAAAAATGGAGGATCTAAAAATGGGGATAAGGCAGACCTATCTAAATCTTTCCAATCGAGTAACATAGTTTTCAAAGAACCAATCTATAAGATCTCGGGTAAGATAAAGGACCAGTAGTTCCTAAATTGGCCGAAGAAAATGGGCGGTGACCTGAGCTAGAGAAATAATTCTCTCAAATGAACCTACCATAAGGAGAACGATCACAAGAAAAATAACTACAAGGCCCTTAAATACCATCTGGAAGAATTAGCCCAGGCGGCACTTGAATGAGTACGTTGAGAAGGAAGATGATAAGGTCATCACTAGTACCAATCCAAAACCAGATAATATTTTGAAGGATGTGTAATACCCCGTACTTTTGGCTATATTTATTTTGGGATTAATTAATTAAATGCGTATAAATTGGAAATTAATCCGGGTTAAAAATACTTACGAGATGCGAGTTGGTATTTGATTATGTGCATACATGTTTTGATATATGTATTTGGTATTATGAAATTTGTCGTGAGATTTATATACGGCATTTTAGAAATTTTGTTGAGACGCGTGGGACCGCCGCGTCACGGTGTAATATTTTGATGATAAAAGTGAACTTAAAATCTATAATCCGTATGGTCGTTTTGAGTGTGCCAACGCGTCCGGAAGGGTCGAGATGGTCAGAAAACACTAGCCGGGGGTATAGTTTGGGTCCCGGGGTATTTTTAGGCCATACCGGCAACTTAAAGGGTATTTTGGTAATTTTACATTTTGAGGAATTAAAAGTGACGAAAATTAGAGATGTAAATCTGATGTGGATTAAACCCACAAAGCCCACTAACCATCCCATATTAAACCATTAAGCTACGGAGGTTATCTTTAGGTTTACAACTTTCCCCAAAACAAACCCTAGCCACCTTAAGCCACTATTGGAGAAGGAGCTTGGAGAAAGGAAATTCTGCAGAAAAACATCATCAAACCTACACCAAAGTCAGAAATCGAATCAAGGCAAGTGACTTTATTCCATTTAAATTCAGAGAATGTCTTTTCCATGTTAGAAATTGGAGATTATTAATTGTTCTTGAAAGATAATGAAAACCCATGTAGTTTAGATCATAGAACTTGAGAAATTTGAGAAGGATTGCATGTAGAATGATAGGTAGATGTTTTTACTGATGATATACATGATTGGAAAGAAATTAAAATGGATTTTGTTGGGTTAATTCATGATTCAAACTGTTAGGGTTCATGTTCTTGAAATAATTGGGGAAAAGTGTAGAAATTCATATGTTGATTGATGTTAAAGAGATTAAATCCTTGAAAACATGTTAGGAGTTGACTTGAATATGTTTAGGATCAATTAGAGACCATAAAACGTTGTTGGGATGAACTTTGGAGGAGATTAGAGGTGTTAAAATGGTTAAAAACGAGAAAGGGAAAAATCTGGGACGAATCTGGCATCTCGTTAGAAGCCCCTACCCAGGTCGTTCGAACGAACTCGTTCGAACGAGCTTCTAACGAGTTGACCAGTCGCTGCTAACGAAATGGGATTTCGTTCGATATCTCGTTCGAATGAGATATCGTTAGAAGGAACAGTTCGTTCGAACGAACTGGAATCTCATTCGAACAGCCTCGTTCGAACGAGACTTCTAACGAGTTGACAGAGGGATCTCGTTCGAACAGTCTCGTTCGAACGAGACTTCTAACGAGCTGACAGTTTGGGCTATTTTGAGCTGTTTTGAATTTTGGAGTCCCGTAAACTTGTTCGAGGATATAGTT
The DNA here is from genome assembly GCA_949130495.1 of Sambucus nigra. Taxonomy (NCBI): domain Eukaryota; kingdom Viridiplantae; phylum Streptophyta; class Magnoliopsida; order Dipsacales; family Adoxaceae; genus Sambucus; species Sambucus nigra. The sequence goes on along the minus strand of OX422221.1, from coordinate 139,656,433 downwards.
AACCTTCCAATGATGATGTAGTGATAGGTTTGGGACATTTGGGTATTTATGAGAAGGAAATTATATATAAGTGAGTTAAATTAGAATGAACCGTTTGGGTTGAGACGTGAGTGTCTATTACGACGTGAGAAAAGTATGGCGCGTATGATTATAAACCGGAGTTGTATAAATTGTGATAAATAAGTTAGTACGAGAATGCGATATGTACTACGATTAAAATACGGTATTACTAAGACGTGTGTTTACTTAGTATTAGTATATGAATTGTGTGTATGACATACCTACCATACTTGCTATCACGGGAGGTTGCGTTCGCTTAGGACCCTCTAATCCTTGTGTGCCTACGGGGGGGGGGGGGGGGGGATATAGACTGGTAACTCGATGAACATAGGTCATAGAAAGACTTATTGGGATATTAATAAGTCCGCTGATCGGGGGAGCGTAGGTATGTGCGTGACCCATGTGATGTGACTGTGTTCGCCTCCACTATTTGTGATTTGTGTTATCTGAACTATTCCTGAGAGATTCGGAATATGTGATCCTTATGTACGTGATGTACCGGGATGGATAGCAGAGTATGTGTGCACCGCAGCTTAGTTCTCGGGGTGCTTGTATTGTATAATTATGATGTGAATAATATACACTTAATTAACGGGAATCTTCATGTTAATGTTGTGAATATAATTACGGTATTATTCCGAGAATAATATAATGAGTTAACTGATAGTGATATATATATTGCATATTGAGCATCCGAGTTTACATTAAATCTCTATCTAATTACGAGCGTTGTATGTTAATAGAACCGGATAATAAGGGTAGGAACTATTACAGTCTAGCTAGTTATGATGTCACTTAGCTAGTGGTTTATATCGTTGTAGATGGGTACTTACGTTAGGAGTGCACAGTTAGACGAGAGGTGAGAATATCATGTGAGTGTACGTCCTAACATGTACTTTGCATTTAATGTTTTAAATGTTTTTAAAGCACTTGCAGGTTTTTAAAATATAACTCCACATTCGGGCTCTGACCCGTTTGCTTTTCAAATCTTTTTCTTGTAAAACCATTTTAGGTGCCCAGCCACAGGGACATCAAGCATAGGATACTCATTCAGGTGACGAGCTGTAGCCGTTTGTGGAAGCTACAGGGATTTTCTTATAGACGCTTCTATCTTTTGGATTCCAGAGTCACTATCTATCAGTTGTAGGGCATGTTGCCCCTTTCTATTTAGAGCATCTTTTACACTTCAGTTTTCAGACTTTAGCATGTATTGTTTCAGTATTCAGTTTACTTTTCAGTTGTGGGATTTGTAGTGAGGAGTTTTCCTCCAGACTTTATTTACGCTATTGTGATGGTTATTCATTTTACTTCAGTATGGTGAATGGTGTATTTATTTCTTCATTACACTTGTTGCATGATAATCAGACTTTAATTAAAATTTGGCACTTACTTTTTAAATACTAGGTGGATAGTAATAATAAAATGTTTTCGAAAGTGATGCTATTAACTGAGCCAACTTGGCATTTTGAATTAATTTAATAAAGGAGTAGCTACCCGGTATTTAATTAGTCAGGGTGTCACAGGTGGTATCAGAGCATCAGGTTCTAGTGTCCTTTAGGATCTGTACGTCTATTATGTTTCCGCTACGTTTCTTTGATATAGAGCCCTATATTTTAGGACTGTTTTACTCTTTTTGTGTATGCTCCGTTCTTCAGCTTTCTTAAGTTTATAACAGCGAACTTATAAACTTTATTCTTATTTCAGATGCCTCCACGACGTGCACAACGAGTTCCCAGGGATGCAACGCCTGAACCCCAGCCCGCTCCAGTTCAGGGCATGTTGAATGCCGCTGAGGTTGCAGCTATAGTAGCTCAAGCGGTAAATGCCGCCATTGCCGTTGTTCAGCAGGCACCACCTCAGGCGCCGGTTGTCGCGCCAGTACAGGTTAATGCATTCCCGTCTGCTTGGGAGCGTGTACGTGACGCTTTTCAGAAAGCGCATCCGCCAGAGTTTGCACGAAGCTCAGATGTGGTAGTCTCGAGCCAATGGAGGAAGGACATGCAGAGGCATTTGAGGATGCATGAGTGCACTGATGTTCAGAAACAGGTGCTAGATACTTTCAAGCTAGTGGGATCTGCACTACAGTGGTGGGAGTCTATTACCACCGCAGAGGAGAGGGATACTCTCACGATTCAGGAGTTCTGGGTGCGGTTTGACCGCAAGTACTTTCCGTCGGCTGTTCACACGGAAATGAGGAGGAAGCTGATGAGTCTGAGGCAGGAAGGCAAGACAGTGGCCGAGTATGAGGCCGAGTTCACTAATCTGTTGAACATCGTTCCAGATGAAATACCAACAGAGAAGAAGAAGATTGAGAAGTTCACTGACGGGTTGAATTGGAGGATCCGTCAGCATCTGCTCGGGAACCTATCGTTGGCCACGTATTCTGATGTGATTAACGCTTCATTGTTGCACTGCCAGGACCACCGTTTTCATATGGCTGAGGGTAAAAGGTCGGGGGAGTCTAGCCATCAGGGCAGGACTGGAGGACATGGTGCCAGCGGGGCACAATCGGGTCAGGGATAGAGTCAGACTGAGCAGGGCTCCCAGCAGGGGGATAATAAGAGGTTCCGGTCAGGGAACTACAGGCAGGGACAGGGAGGTTTTCGTCAGGGCCACCAGGGTCCAAACGGCCATCAGGGCCAACAGGGACAGAATGGGCAGCAGTTTCACCAGGGCCGCAGGGCCAAGGGAGGAATGGTAACGACCACCAGGGCCGGGGACAGCAGGGGCAGAGGGGAGGGAACTTCCCGGGGAAGTGCTTTGTTTGTGGCAAGACTGGCCATAAGCGACAGGATTGTCCTGATAGGGGCAGGGCCCCACAGCAGCAGCAGCAGGGTGCTCGCCAGGAGCCACAGAGGCCTATGTTTCCCGCCGCTCTTCCCGCACCGCCACAGATGGCAGCATTGCCACCCATTCCAGCAGTCCCAACTCAGCAGGGGCAGCTACAGTATAGACGTGTCTACAACGTCCACCAGGCTGCAGTTCCACAGGCACCGCCCGCGATCGAGGGTACGTTTCCTATCCATGGCACTATGGGTCGGGTGTTATTTGATACGGGTGCTACACATTGTTTTATAGCTACACACTTCGCGAAAGCTTTAGGATTGTTAGCTACGGCAGAGAGCACAGTGACGTGTGTCGACTCACCATTGGGGAGTGGGTCACTTATTTTCTTTATATGCCGGGGAGTGGGAGTAGAGGTCGGTAGTTTGGTATTGCCTGCAGACATGTTAGTGTTAGACATGCATGTTCACGATGTGATCATCGGTATGGATTGGCTCGTAGCATATAGGGCCATGATTGATTGCTTCAGCGGGAGCATTATTTTTGCCATTCCGGGGCAAGAGATGTTTGTAGTGGCGATGCCTCGCCCAGAGGGAGGATCGACCGCTCATCTGTATTACATAGAGGAGGATACCTCTAAGGAGGTTGTGATTCCTTTAGTTTCGATCCCGGTTGTCAGGGAGTATTCAGATGTGTTTCAGGAGATACCAGGCTTACCACCCAGTCGAGAGATAGACTTCGTTATAGATTTGCTACCAGGTACGAGACCTATAGCCCGCGCACCGTACCGTATGGCTCCAGCTGAGATGAGGGAGTTACGGGATCAGATAGAGCAGCTGTTAGGCCAGGGCTTTATTCACAGGAGTACCTCACCTTGGGGCGCTCCAATTTTGTTTGTGAAGAAGAGGGACGGTTCACTGAGATTGTGTGTAGACTACCGAGAGTTGAATAAATTAACGATACGGAATAAGTATCCGTTGCCTCGAATCGATGACTTATTCGACCAGTTGAGAGGAGCTTCTTTCTTCTCGAAGATTGACTTGAGATCGGGATACCATCAGTTGCGTATCAGGGAGGAGGATGTCTCGAAGACTGCGTTCTTATCGAGATATGGTTCTTACGAGTTTCGGGTTATGCCTTTCGGCTTGACCAACGCTCCAGCAGCGTTTATGGACTTGATGAACAGAGTGTTCAGGGATTTCTTAGACCAGTTTGTCATTGTCTTCATTGATGATATTCTGGTTTACTCCCAGACAGAGGAGGAGCACGCCGGGCATTTGAGGCAGGTTTTGCAGACACTCCGTCAGAATGAGTTGTATGCAAAATATGAGAAGTGCGGGTTTTGGCTGAAGGAAGTCCAGTTCTTGGGTCACATTATTTCCGACCAAGGGATATCTGTTGATCCGGGGAAGGTATCAGCGGTGAGGGAGTGGGGACAGCCCACGACACAAACGGAGATTCGTAGTTTCTTGGGTCTAGCAGGATACTACAGGAGGTTTATTCGGGGTTTCTCGGAGATAGCAGGTCCTTTGACATATCTTACTCGTAAGGGTGTGCCCTACATTTGGAGTGATGCCTGTCAGTTGGCATTCGATGAATTGAAGGACAAATTGACCTCAGCACCTGTGTTAGCATTGCCGAGATCGGGAGTTGAGTATTTGGTTTACACCGACGCGTCTTTGCAAGGACTTGGAGGTGTATTGCAGCAGGAGAGACAGGCCATAGCTTATGCTTCCCGTAAGCTTAAGCCTCATGAGAATAATTACCCCACGCATGATTTGGAGTTGGCAGCAGTGGTATTTGCCCTACGGATTTGGAGGCACTATCTTTTGGGGGAGAAGTTCCAACTGTTCATGGACCACAAGTCCCTACAGTACCTGTTCACGCAGAAGGAATTGAATATGCGGCAACGTAGGTGGCTTGAGTTTGTGAAAGACTACCAGTTCGACATCCAGTACCACCCGGGTAAGGCTAACGTGGTAGCAGACGCGTTGAGCCGCAGGCCAGCAGATGAGGTGGCAGAGGTGTGGAAAGCTAAGTGGAAGGAATTGGGACACCAGGATGCAGTGGCCCGATCTTTCATGTCTGTGATGACCGTTACACCGCAGATCATCACGAAGGTAGTACGGGCACAGGCCGATGACTCGTTCTGTCAGGAGCAGATAGTTCGATTACTAGCAGAGGGAGCCGAGTCCTATACTGTTAGCTCAGACGGGGGATTGCGCTTCAATGGGAGATTGGTAGTTCTGGAAGGGGAGGAATTGCGGCACGATGTGATGGCAGAGTCGCACGGCTCACGGTTCGCGGTACATCCCAGAGGGGACAAAATGTACCAAGACATGAGACGGCAGTATTGGTGGAGCGGTATGAAGAGAGATATCGCTGAGTTTGTCTCGAAATGCGCCACTTGTCAGCTTGTAAAAGTGGATCATCAGAGACCGGCAGGATTGCTACAGCCATTTAAGGTCCCGGTGTGGATGTGGGAGAGCATATCAATGGACTTTATCACGGGGTTACCTACGTCGCAGAGGGGTCACGACTCCGTTTGGGTAATTGTGGACAGGTTGTCCAAGGTCGCTCGCTTCTTACCCGTAAGGACTGACTACACTACGGGACAGTATGCCCAGCTCTTCATTTCAGAGATTGTGAGACTTCACGGTGTGCCCCTAAATATCGTGTCTGACAGAGACAAGATATTTGTTTCGAGGTTTTGGGAGAGTTTCCAGGAGGCCATGGGCACGGAATTGCGGTTGAGTACAACTTATCATCCGCAGACCGATGGGCAGACAGAGCGCACCAATTAGATGTTGGAGGACATGCTACGCATGTGCATTATTGACTTCGGGGGTGGATGGGAGCAGTACCTTCCACTGGTGGAGTTTGCTTACAACAACTCCTATCAGTTCACTTTTGGCATGGCTCCGTTTGAGGCGTTGTACGGTAGGCCTTGTCGTTCCCCAGCATGTTGGTTGGAGGTGGGGGACAACAAACTTCTTGGACCGGAAGTGATTCAGGATACTTTGGCAAGGATTGAGTTGATTCGGAGTCGCATTCGGGTAGCTCAAGACAGGCAGAAGAGTTATGCTGATGCGAAGAGATATTTCAGGGAGTTCCAAGTGGGGGACCAGGTTTTGCTCAGAGTATCTCCTATGAAGGGGATTATGCGTTTCGGGAAGAAGGGGAAGTTGGCACCGAGGTATGTGGGGCCGTTTCCTATTATTGAGCGGATCGGACCGGTTGCGTATAGGCTTGGACTACCGGAGCATTTGCATCGGATTCACGATGTGTTCCATATTTCCTCGCTGAGGAAATACCTTAGAGATGATTTAGCTCATTCTCACATTGCTGTGGAGGACATCGATCTCCAGCCGGATAGCTCCTACGAGGAGGGGCCGATTGCTATTTTGGACCGAAGCGAGAGGAAACTGCGGTCAAAGATAGTTCCGTTAGTGCGTGTTTAGTGGCGACATCACAATGTCGAGGAGTCCACATGGGAGCGCGAGGATGAGATGCGCGAACGTTATCCCGAGTTATTTTTAGCAGGTACTTTCTAGTTTCGAATTTCGGGACGAAATTCAGTTATTAGGGGGGAAGTATGTAATACCCCGTACTTTTGGCTATATTTATTTTGGGATTAATTAATTAAATGCGTATAAATTGGAAATTAATCCGGGTTAAAAATACTTACGAGATGCGAGTTGGTATTTGATTATGTGCATACATGTTTTGATATATGTATTTGGTATTATGAAATTTGTCGTGAGATTTATATACGGCATTTTAGAAATTTTGTTGAGACGCGTGGGACCGCCGCGTCACGGTGTAATATTTTGATGATAAAAGTGAACTTAAAATCTATAATCCGTATGGTCGTTTTGAGTGCGCCAACGCGTTCGGAAGGGTCGAGATGGTCAGAAAACACTAGCCGGGGGTATAGTTTGGGTCCCGGGGTATTTTCAGGCCATACCGGCAACTTAAAGGGTATTTTGGTAATTTTACATTTTGAGGAATTAAAAGTGACGAAAATTAGAGATGTAAATCTGATGTGGATTAAACCCACAAAGCCCACTAACCATCCCATATTAAACCATTAAGCTACGGAGGTTATCTTTAGGTTTACAACTTTCCCCAAAACAAACCCTAGCCACCTTAAGCCACCATTGGAGAAGGAGCTTGGAGAGAGGAAATTCTGCAGAAAAACATCATCAAACCTACACCAAAGTCAGAAATCGAATCAAGGCAAGTGACTTTATTCCATTTAAATTCAGAGAATGTCTTTTCTATGTTAGAAATTGGAGATTATTAATTGTTCTTGAAAGATAATGAAAACCCATATAGTTTAGATCATAGAACTTGAGAAATTTGAGAAGGATTGCATGTAGAATGATAGGTAGATGTTTTTACTGATGATATACATGATTGGAAAGAAATTAAAACGGATTTTGTTGGGTTAATTCATGATTCAAACTGTTAGGGTTCATGTTCTTGAAATAATTGGGGAAAAGTGTAGAAATTCATATGTTGATTGATGTTAAAGAGATTAAATCCTTGAAAACATGTTAGGAGTTGACTTGAATATGTTTAGGATCAATTAGAGACCATAAAACGTTGTTGGGATGAACTTTGGAGGAGATTAGAGGTGTTAAAATGGTTAAAAACGAGAAAGGGAAAAATCTGGGACGAATCTGGCATCTCGTTAGAAGCCCCTACCCAGGTCGTTCGAACGAACTCGTTCGAACGAGCTTCTAACGAGTTGACCAGTCGCTGCTAACGAAATGGGATTTCGTTCGATATCTCGTTCGAACAAGATATCGTTAGAAGGAACAGTTCGTTCGAACGAACTGGAATCTCGTTCGAACGAGACTTCTAACGAGTTGACAGAGGGATCTCGTTCGAACAGTCTCGTTCGAACGAGACTTCTAACGAGCTGACAGTTTGGGCTATTTTGAGCTGTTTTGAATTTTGGAGTCCCGTAAACTTGTTCGAGGATATAGTTAACCTTTCAATGATGATGTAGTGATAGGTTTGGGACATTTGGGTATTTATGAGAAGGAAATTATATATAAGTGAGTTAAATTAGAATGAACCGTTTGGGTTGAGACGTGAGTGTCTATTACGACGTGAGAAAAGTATGGCGCGTATGATTATAAACCGGAGTTGTATAAATTGTGATAAATAAGTTAGTACGAGAATGCGATATGTACTACGATTAAAATACGGTATTACTAAGACGTGTGTTTACTTAGTATTGGTATATGAATTGTGTGTATGACATACCTACCATACTTGCTATCACGGGAGGTTGCGTTCGCTTAGGACCCTCTAATCCTTGTGTGCCTACGGGGGGGGGGGGGGGGATATAGACTGGTACCTCGATGAACATAGGTCATAGAAAGACTTATTGGCATATTAATAAGTCCGCTGATCGTGGGAGCGTAGGTATGTGCGTGACCCATGTGATGTGACTGTGTTCGCCTCCACTATTTGTGATTTGTGTTATCTGAACTATTCCTGAGAGATTCGGAATATGTGATCCTTATGTACGTGATGTACCGGGATGGATAGCAGAGTATGTGTGCACCGCAGCTTAGTTCTCGGGGTGCTTGTATTGTATAATTATGATGTGAATAATATACACTTAATTAACGGGAATCTTCATGTTAATGTTGTGAATATAATTACGGTATTGTTCCGAGAATAATATAACGAGTTAACTGATAGTGATATATATATTGCATATTGAGCATCCGAGTTTACATTAAATCTCTATCTAATTACGAGCGTTGTATGTTAATAGAACCGGATAATAAGGGTAGGAACTATTACAGTCTAGCTAGTTATGATGTCACTTAGCTAGTGGTTTATATCGTTGTAGATGGGTACTTACGTAAGGAGTGCACAGTTAGACGAGAGGTGAGAATATCATGTGAGTGTACGTCCTAACATGTACTTTGCATTTAATGTTTTAAATATTTTTAAAGCACTTGCAGGTTTTTAAAATATAACTCCACATTCGGGCTCTGACCCGTTTGCTTTTCAAATCTTTTTCTTGTAAAACCATTTTAGGTGCCCAGCCACAGGGACATCAAGCATAGGATACTCATTCAGGTGACGAGCTGTAGCCGTTTGTGGAAGCTACAGGGATTTGCTTATAGACGCTTCTATCTTTTGGATTCCAGAGTCACTATCTATCAGTTGTAGGGCATGTTGCCCCTTTCTATTTAGAGCATCTTTTACATTTCAGTTTTCAGACTTTAGCATGTATTGTTTCAGTATTCAGTTTACTTTTCAGTTGTGGGATTTGTAGTGAGGAGTTTTCCTCCAGACTTTATTTACGCTATTGTGATGGTTATTCATTTTACTTCAGTATGGTGAATGGTGTATTTATTTCTTCATTACACTTGTTGCATGATAATCAGACTTTAATTAAAATTTGGCACTTACTTTTTAAATACTAGGTGGATAGTAATAATAAAATGTTTTCGACAGTGATGCTATTAACTGAGCCAACTTGGCATTTTGAATTAATTTAATAAAGGAGTAGCTACCCGGTATTTAATTAGTCGGGGTGTCACAGGATGATCCAGGGAACAAATTTATTGTTATCCACGATGCTTCAGATCCCAAGCAGATCCAAGGCGATGCAGTTAAGATGGAGCTCAAGAAGGTCACTGTACTTATGGAGGCCTTCCAAATTGACCCATCCAAAAGTCCAACTGACAAGCACAGACGACTAGAAGACGTGGACTATAACAAGAACATAGTGTTCATGGAAGATGATTTGATTGGAGTGAGGACCTCAAACTATGATACGGTAGTAATCTCCCTTAGAATTGTAAAATGGGATGTGGATAAGCTACTAGTTGATTCAAGGAGTTCCTCCGAAGTCATGTACTTAGAGCTTTTAACAAACTCAAACCGAAGTTAAAAGACTTGAAGGAATGACCGTTCTCCTAGTCGACATTACTAGAAAAATTACTATGCCATTGGGAAAGGTGATCCTACTAGTTAGGGACGGTAATATCTCAAAACTGACTGAGTTTTTAGTAATAGATACCGACTCGCCCTATTATGCCATCTTGGAAGAGGTTGGATACATGCCATGTAGGATATTCCCTCCACTTATCACTATAAACTCAAATACATTACGGAGCGAGGCATAATGGAAATTAGAGGCAACCAGGCCATTGGTTGGATGTGTTTCATCACCGTCATCAGGCTTAAACAAAAAAAAATGAAAGAGAAGGAGGTCACTCCTAAAATGCCTCAAGACGAAGCAATACCGTCCAAATAAAAACTAAAGTACGGAAGACCAGGGGTGGAAGAGATAAGAGTCAACCTCTCAGATAGGGTCACGAAGAAATTGGAGAAGATATCTTTCGATGAAGCTCGACAAGAAAGAAAAAACTCGATCGTCACCACACTACCCAAGAAGGAGAGAAAGGAGTTAATTTCTTTGCTTAAGAAAAATGAAGACGTATTCTCATGAACGCTGTATGATATTATGACACCCCGACTAATTAAATACCGGGTAACTACTCCTTTATTCAAATTAATTCAAAATGTTAAGTTGGATCAGTTCGTAGCATCACTGTCAAAAACATTTTAAAATAATTACTAGCCACCTAATATTTAAAAAGTAAGTTGTCAAATTTTATTTAAATTAGATTAACATGCAAGAAGTTAAATTATTAACTAATGATACCACAATCACATCACAGTCACAACGGAATATGAATGGAATAATAAATGAGTTTGGAGTAACACTCCTCTGAATAATCCAAATACTGAATAAAACCAAATACAAAGTCTGAATAATTAATTAAAAATCTCCAAAACTGAAATGGAAGCTGAAAGTATGATAAAGCTATCTCTAAAAGAAAAGGGAGACATGCCCTAACAGTTGAATGAATCTGATATAAAATCAATGTAAAATGTGGAGGCGTCTACTATTGAGGTCCTATAACTTCCACAGCAGCTACAGCACGTCACTGAAATGGAACTCCTATGCTTGGCGTCCCTATGGATGGGCACCTAAAAGTTTTTTCAAGAAAAATAGATTTGAAAGGAAACAGGTCAGAGCCCGATGTGAAAACAGTTTAAAATATAGCAAGTGTTTAATATCATTAAACAATGAATATTAAGTACATGTTAGTTCCGTGCTCTCACATGAGTTCTTCACCTCTCAACTAATGTGCACGCCTAACGTATATCCGTGACCCATCCTAGTTATGCCGCTAACCAAATAGCCTACACCGCATCCTGTCCTCACATGATAATATATGGGTTTATTCAAGACATTCCAAACTAACTTATGTGAATTCTACCTTTTCATTTCTCAGATTAATTTATATTAAATCTTATAGGAATTTCTCATTTCTAACTTTACTCAAAGTGTCGCAAGTATTCACATACATTAACAAGGAGTCTGCTATCATCATCAATATTTATTAATTTCAACATAACTACACAGTTGGGGCACCCCTAGGCAAAGCTGCGGTGCACACATACTCTGCTATCGAATTCCGGTACATCACGTACATAAGGACTACGTATTTTGAATTTCGTAGGAATCGTTTCAATAAGGAAAATCACACATATTGGAGGCGAACATAGTTCACATACCCATGGGTCATGCACATACCTACCCTCACATGGTCAACTGACTTATCAACTCACAAATAAGTCATTCACATCCCTATGTCCTTAAGGTACCAATCTAAATCCCCCCGTAGGCATACAAAGATTAGATGGCCCTGTTTCGAAAGCCAACCTCCCGTGATAGCAAGTATGGTAGGTATGTTATACACATATAAATCCATTTACTAAGCATTCACACAACTTAGATAATTTATAATATTATTAAAGGTATGTTCTCAATCCTTATACCATTAATCTAATTAGTATGTTTTTATACTTTCGAATAGTTTTATAATATAGTCCACCAACACATCTCACGTCGTAGTCTCAAGTACTTAAAACCTAACTCATAAAGGTTACTAAGTCTCCTATTATTCCCACACTTTAATCCAATACTCTTAAGGTCCATATTTCTGCAACCAACCTTATATTATCAACTATATATATTTAACTCACTTAATCACAGTCTTTAATAGTACCTCACTTGTCGAACCTAATTAGGTCTAACATAACTCCCAAATTTAATTCTAATAATAATTCGGGTCTCATATACACGCCTACTGGTCTTCCTTAAATCTAAAAGTGTTCACAAGGTCTCCGCCAATAATTTCCTAGGGTCGAAGTTGCTAAAATCCAATAAGGGGAAAATATCACAATTTCTGGGAAAGTCGATCGATTGACCTTGAATGTCGATCGATCGATGATGCTCGATCGATCGACCTATGGATGTCGATCGATCGCACCAGATGAGGCTACGAACTTCTTCCTTTTTCAGTCCCAGATTTGTCCCAAAACTCCATTACAAGGTACGAAATTCTAAACTAAGGATATAGGATCATTATGCTACCTAAATACAATATTTTTAACGTTTTAAAATCATTAAATCATCAACAATTAACCTTATATGGATCAAATCTTCATAAAACCCCTAGTTTTCTATTTTCTTCAAGAACCATGATATTTCTCTTCTTTAATCCGTTTTTAATTCATCAAGGGTCAGGTTTTGGTTACTGAATTTTATCCAAAACTAATCTACATGCAATTCCTATCCAAGATTTAGAATTCTACCCCAAATTTCATGAGTTTTCATCATCTTTCAAGGTTAATAACAATTCTACACTAATCATGGAAGAAATATTCGCTAAAACTAATGAAATCAAAACACTTGCCTTAAGATTGCTGTTCAGATTCGTTGGTGGTGTCCGAGGGTTGATTCTTCCCTTCTTTCTGGTCACAATTCCATCGAAAGTGGTGGTGGTGGGTGGTGGCTAAGGTTGGGAAATCTCCCGCAACTTCTCCTCCAACTCACGTAGCCCACTATTCCCTTTTTGGCTGATAATAACCCTAATGGAATTCCTAATAACAATTAAATGAACCCTAAAATTCGTGGGTCTTCTTTCCTTGAATTTTTAAAATTGACCAAAATACCCTCCCGGGTTGCCGGTTTGGCCTAAAAGTGCCTCGAGACCCAAACTAAACACCCGGATAGTATTTTCTGACTATCTCGACCCCTCTGAACACGTTGGCACACTTGAAATGACCATACGATTGATAAATTATAATTTACTTTTTAGTCTTATTAAATTGATTTCGGACGCGACTGACACGCGTGTCCCAACTTAATTTTCTAAATTGTCGTATTTATGACTTGCGGCAATTTCAATAATTTTCATAATCATATATGACCATATATACTCAGTAATACTCAATATCATCATCATAATCAAATACCAACTCACGTTTCACTAGTATTTAAATCCGAATTAATTTTCCAATTAATTCTCATTTAATTTAATTAATCCCATTAAATAAAATCAGTAAAATTACGGGGTATTACATATTTCCCCCCTAATAACAGAATTTCATCCCGAAATTTGGAAAATAAAGTATACCTGGCAAGAATAACTGTGGATAACGCTCTCGCATCTCGTCCTAGTGCTCCCAGGTGAACTCCTCGGCATTATGATGCCGCCACTGAACACGTACTAACGGTACTATTTTAGACCTCAGTTTTCTCTCCCTGTGGTCCAGAATAGCAATCGACCCCTCCTCATAGGAACTATCAGGATGTTGATCTATGTCCTCCAAAGTAATGTGGGTATGGGCCAAATCATCCCTAAGATATCTCCTTAACAAGGAAATATGGAACACGTCATGAATCCTATGCAGGTGTTTCGGTAACCCAAGTTTGTACGCAATTGGCCCAATTCTCTCGATGATAGGAAATGGCGCCACGTATCTTGGTGCCAATTTCCCCTTCTTCCCGAAATGCATAATCCCCTTCATAGGAGACACTCTGAGTAGCACCTGGTCCCCCACCTTGAATTCTCTGAAGAATCTCTTATCATCGGCATAACTCTTCTGTCGGTTTTGAGCTACTCGAATATGGCTCCGTATCATCTTTATCCTTGCCGAAGTATTCTGAATCACCTCCGGACCAAGTAGTTTATTATCCCCCACCTCTAGCCAACATGTCGGGGAACGACAAGGTCTACCGTATAACGCCTTGAATGGAGCCATGCCAATAGTAAACTGGTAGGAGTTATTATAGACAAACTCTGCCAGTGGAAGATACTGCTCCCTCCCAACCACCTCCAAAGTCTAGGATGCACATCCGCAATATGTCTTCCAACATATTATTCGTCCGTTCGGTCTGCCCATCTGTCTGCGGGTGATATATTGTACTCAGCCGCAACTCCGTACCTATGGATTCTTGGAAACTCTCCCAAAATCGCAAAATAAATATCTTGTCTTGGTCAGACACGGTATTGAGAGGCACCCTATGGAGTCTCACTATCTCTGCTATAAAAATCTAGACATACTATCCCGTAGTGTAGTCTGTCCGGGCTGACAGAAAATGAGCAACTTTAGTCAACCTATCCACGATCACCCATATGGACTCGTGACCCCTCTGCGATGTCGATAATCCTGCGATAAAATCCATGAAAATTCTCTCCCATTTCCATATGGGAACCTCTAATGGTTGTAGAAGTCCTACCGGTCTCAAATAATCCACCTTTACCAGCTGACAAGTGGCACATTTAGAAACGAACTCGATAATATCTTTCTTCATCCCGCTCTACCAGTACTGTCGCCTCATATCCTGGTACATCTTATCCCCACCAGGATATACCGCGAATCGCGAACCATGCGACTCTATCATTACCTTGTGTCGCAAGTCTTCCCCTTCAGGAATAACCAGTCTCCCATTGAAGTGTAAGCCCCCGTTTGAACAAACGGTATAGGACTCATCTCCCTCTTTTAGTAATCAAACTATCTGCTCTTGACAGAAGGAGTCTTTTTCCCGGGTCTGTATCACTCTCGTAATGATTTGGGGCATAACTGTCATCACAGACATAAATGATCGAGCCATTGCATCCTGGTGTCCCAACTCCTTCCACTTTACTTTCCACACTTCGGACACCTCGCCTACCGACCTACGGCTCAATGCGTATGCTACCACGTTAGCCTTTCCTGGGTGGTATTGGATATCGAACTGATAATCCTTCACAAACTCAATCCATCTACGTTGACGCATATTTAATTCCTTCTGCGTGAAGAGGTACTGTAGGGACTTGTGGTCCGTGAATAAACAAAATTTCTCCCTAGGAGATAATGTCTCCAAATCCGAAGAGCAAATACGATTGCCACTAACTCCAAGTCATGAGTGGGGTAATTATTCTCATGAGGCTTAAGCTTAGGGGAAGCATACACTATATCCCAACTCTCGTGTTGCAGTACACCCCCAAGCCCTAGTAAGGACGCATCGGTGTAGACCAGATACTCAACTCCCGGCCTGACCGATGCTAACACTAGTGTTGAGGTCAACTTGTCCTTCAACTCGTCGAATGCCAACTGACAGGCATCGCTTCAGATAAATGGCATACCCTTCCGAGTCAGATGTGTCAAAGGACCCGCTATCTTAGAGAAACCACAAATAAACCTCCTGTAGTATCCTGCTAGGCCCAAGAAACTACGTATCTCAGTCGGTGTCGTGGGCTATCCCCACTCCCTCACCGCTGATACCTTCCCCGGATCAACAGATATTCCCCTGTCGGAAATGATATGCCCCAAAAACTGAACCTCCTTCAGCCAGAATCCACACTTCTCATACTTTGCATATAACTCGTTCTGACGTAGCGTCTGCAAAACTTTCCTCAAGTGCTCAACATGTTCCTTCTCTGTCTGGGAGTAAACCGGAATGTCATCAATGAAGACGATGATGAACTGGTCTAGGAACTCTCTGAACACCCTATTCATCATGTCCATAAACACGGTTGGGGCGTTGGTTAGGCCAAAAGGGATAACCCTGAACTCGTAGGAACCATATCTCGTCAAGAAGGCAGTCTTCGAGACGTCCTGCTCCCTGATTCACAACTGATGATCTCATGTCAATCTTTGAGAAGAAGGAAGCTCCTCTCAACTGGTCGAATAAATCATTGATCTGGACAATGGATACTTATTTCGTATCGCGACTTTATCCAACTCCCGATAATCGTCACACAACCGTAAATATCTATCCCTTTTCTCCTTACAAACAATATGGGAGCACCCTAAGGCGAGGTGCTCCTCCAGATGGAGATTTGACCCAAATGCTGCCCAGTCTAGAGTTGTAACTCTGAAGGTTTGATAGGGTTAGGCTCATTCAACCTAATAATTATAGCTATACTCCTCCTTGTCGCTTTGATTCACTCACGAGGTAAGACATTCGGCAGCACTTATGTTATCGATTTCTTTACGGATGATAACTAGGGTATTAATCCGTGTACAAAAGGCCAATTATTCTTATCTCCCGATGTTCACTGGGTTTCATGCGTGGTATGTGTCACAAAGAGAAATCCAAACAAGGAACCCCCCCGATACACTACTAACTAGCATTGTTGGTTAATGAGATTTGGGGCCTTCGGTATCTGACTTGTGTTCCTTATCATTACTTGTTGCTAAGAAGTTAACTTACCTCCTCTCATGACACGTGAGGCTACACTCAACACATTCCTCCTATTATCTTGGTGTTAGACTCTAATATAACTACGGGATAATCCCCATGCTCAGAAACATTTTAACAAATCTTAAATTTCTTTAATAGACATCCCTACCCACCGAAATTAGATATGACTAGACGACGTACTTTACGAAGTCTTTATATGCCACCATATGAAAATATATAAATATAAATATGGCATTGCCTCCACTCAAGTGACACTTAGTATAATTTCTAATGAACGCCATAGTATCACTATAATGGTCTATTAACACTCAAACCGTTATAGCTAATTCAAAACATAACAGGATAAGAATGCATTTTACACTCCCGTTTCTCAATGCATAGGAATAAATTGTAACGCATCTAAGTTATTCGAGATTTCCCTTTTATCTTAAAGGATACAATTAATAATGAAGTATCGTACCTCCAAACGCATATGGTAGTTGCGGTATCTATGGCATAACCGCATATCGGGCATTATAGACACATCCATACTATACTCCTTGATGTTGTTGTAGTGCCTGCGGTGTTGGGGTAACTATCCAGGCATCCTTATGTTGGGCATCCTACACTGGCACTTTATCTGGTTACGGGCAGTCCTTCCACCTGTGACCCTGCTGTTCGCACTTATGACACTGACCCTGAAGCCCTTTCCTTTTTATGCCTTATTATCCTTACCGATTGGGACGAGGTTTGTCACCAGCCGAATCTGGGCAGGTCAGATGTGTATGGCCATTTCATCCACATTTAAAACACCTCTTGGTGGTATCCCTCTTCCCTTGGCTTTGTTGGCTCTAGCGGGTTTGGCTCTTCCCGCCATTTCCATTGCCCTTATGTCCTTGATGACTCAGAGGCACTTGTTGCTGTGGCGGTGTTTTACCTTTGCTGCTAACTTTAGAAACGTCATGTTGATCAACTTCTCTCGTTCTTTTGCCGCCTGCAAGCTGCACACTGCTACTTTGGTACTGCAATATTGCGGTAGTCACTACTTATGCCACTATATTCGCTACTCAGTGATTTTCGTTCTTTCTTGGTGTACCTGAGGTACTCGTTGGTCTTGACCCTCATTTGTTCCCTCAGTAGTGTTGGTTTGTACCTCCCTCATGAGCGATATCTGAAATTTCAAATAAATTATATAAGTCCATTGACCATACATAATATTGTAGCAGAAGAACGCAGTCTACAAAATGTAATCAAGGAGTGCAACAATCCTAATAATAGGGCTCTATATCAAAAGATGCTAAGCGAAAACATAACAAGTTGTACAGATCCTAAGGATGCTAGAACTTGATGCTCTGATACCACTTATGACACCCTGACTAATTAAATACCGGGTAGCTACTCCTTTATTCAATTTAATTCAAAATGTCAAGTTGGATCAGTTCGTAGCATCACTTTCGAAAATATTTTTAAACAATTACTAGCCACCTAATATTGAAAAAGTGAGTTGTCAAATTTTATTTAAATTAGATTAACATGCAAGCAGTTAAATTATTAACTAATGATACCACAATCACATCATAGTCACAACGGAATACAAATGGAATAATAAATGAGTCTGGAGTAACACTCCTCTGAATAATCCAAATGCTGAATAAAACCAAATACAAAGTCTGAATAATTAATTAAAAATCTCCAAAACTGAAATGGAAGCTGAAAGTATGATAAAGTTGTCTCTAAAAGAAAAGGGAGACATGCCCTAACAGATAAATGAATCTGAAATAGAATCAATGTAGAATGTGGAGGCATCTACTATCGAGGTCTTGTAACTTCCCCAGCAGCTACAACACGCCACTGAAATGGAACTCCTATGCTTGGCGTCCCTATGGCTGGGCACCTAAAAGGTTTTTCAAGAAAAATAGATTTGAAAGCAAATGGGTCAGAGCCCGATGTGAAAACAGTTTAAAATATAGCAAGTGTTTAATTGCATTAAAAAATGAATATTAAGTACATGTTAGTTCCGTACTCTCACATGAGTTCTTCACCTCTCAACTAATGTGCATGCCTAACGTATATCCGTGACCCATCCTAGTTATGCCGCTAACCAACTAGCCTACACCGCATCTTGTCCTCACATGATAATTTAGGGGTTAATTCAAGACATTCCAAACTAACTTATGTGAATTCTACCTTTTCATTTATCAGATTAATTTATATTAAATGTTATAGGAATTTCTCATTTCTAACTTTATGCAAAGTGTCACAAATATTCACACACATTAATAAGGAGTCTCCTATCATCACCAATATATATTAATTTCAACATAACTATAAAGTCGGGGCACCCCTAGGCTAAGCTACGGTGCACACATACTCTGCTATCGAATCCCGGTACATCACATACATAAGGACTACGTATTCTGAATCTCTCAGGAATCGTTTCAATAAGCAAAATGTCACATATTGGAGGCGAACATAGTTCACATACCCATGGGTCACGCACATACCTATTCTCCCAAGGTCAGCTGACTTATCAACTCACAAATAAGTTATTCACAACCCTATGTACTTAAGGTACCAATTTAAATCCCCTCGTAGGCACACAAATATTAGATGACCCTGTTTCGAAAGTCGATCTCCCGTGATAGCAAGTATGGTAGGTATGTCATACACATATAAATCCATTTACTAAGCATACACACAACTTAGATAATTTATAATATTATTAATGGTATGTTCTCAATCCCTATACCATTAATCTAATTAGTACATTTTTATACTTCTGGATAGTTATATAATATAGTCCACCGACACATCTCACGTCGTAGTCTCAAGTGCTTAAAACCTAACTCATAAGGGTTACTAAGTCTCCTATTATTCCCACACTTTAATCCAATACTCTTAAGGTCCATATTTCTGCCACCAACATTATATTATCAACTATATCGATTTAACTCACTTAAACGCAGTCTTTAATAGTACCTCACTCGTCGAACCTTATTAGGTCTAACATAATTCCCAAATTTAATTCTAATAATAATCCAGGTCTCATATACGCGCCTACTGGTCTTCCTTAAATCTAAAAGTGTTCACACGGTCTCTGCCAATAATTTCCTAGGGTCGAAGTTGCTAAAATTCAATAAGGGGAAAATATCACAATTTCTGGGAAGGTCGATCGATCGACCTTGAATGTCGATCGATCGATGGTGGTCAATCGATCGACCTATGAATGTCAATCGATCGATCGCACCAGATGAGGCTACGGACTGCTCCATTTTTCAGTCCCAGATTTGTCCCAAAACTCCATTACAAGGTACGAAATTCTAAACTAAGGATATATAATCATTATACTACCTAAATATAATATTTTTAACGTTCCAAAATCATTAAATCATCAACAATTAACCTTATATGGATCAAATCTTCATAAAACCCCTAGTTTTCTATTTTCTTCAAGAACCACGATATTTCTCTTCTTTAATCCGTTTTTAATTCATCATGGGTCAGGTTTTGGTTACTGAATTTCTTCCAGAACTAATCTACATGCAATTCCTATCCAAGATTTAGAGTTCTACACCAAATTTCATGAGTTTTCATCATCTTTCAAGGTTAATAACAATTCTACACTAATCATGGAAGGAATATTCGCTGAAACTAATGAAATAAAAACACTTGCCTTAAGATTGTTGTTCAAATTCGTTGGTTGTGTCCGAGGGTTGATTCTTCCCTTCTTTTCGGTCACAATTCCGTCAAAAGTGGTGGTAGTGGGTGGTGACTAAGGTTGGGAAATCTCCTGTAACTTCTCCTCTAACTCACGTAGACCACTATTGCCTTTTTGGCTGATAATGGCCCTAATGGCATTCCCAATAACAATTAAATGAACCCTATAATTTTTGTGTCTTCTTTCCTTGAATTTTTAAAATGACTAAAATACCCTCCCGGGTTGCCGATTTGGCCTAAAAGTGTCCCGGGACCTAAACTAAACTCCCGACTAGTGTTTTCTAACTATCTCGACCCCCCCGGACACATTGGCGCACTCGAGATGACCATACAATTGATAAAATTATAATTTACTTTTTAGTCTTCTTAAATTCATTTCTAACGCGACTGATACGCACGTCCCAACTTAATTTTCCAAATTGTCGTATTTATGACTCGTGATAATTTTAATAATTTCCATAATCATATATTACCATATATACTTAGTAATACTCAATATCATCATCATAATCAAATACCAACTCACGTCTCGCTAGTATTTAAATTCGGATTAATTTTCCAATTAATTCTCATTTAATTTAATTAATCCCATTATATAAAATCAGTAAAATTAAGGGGTATTGCAGATATGCCTCGGATCAACCCTAAAGTCACATGAAACAGATTTCATGTTGATCCCACGCATTTTCCAACCGCACAAAAGACTTGATGAACAGCCCTGGAGAACGTGAAGGTAGTGGAAACAGAGGTGAGAAAACTTTTGGAGGCAAGGTCCATCGGAGAAGGTCAATTTCCAAAACGGCTCTCAAACCCTATGGTGCTAAAATAGAGTAATGACAAGTGGAGAGTGTGTGTGGACTTCACCGACCTCAACAAGGCCTGCCCCAAGAATAATTTTCCTGTGCCTATGATCGATCAACTGGTCGACACCACAACCATTCATGAGTGAATGTGTTTTTTGGATGCATAATTGGGAAATCATCAGATCCCTCTGTTGAGGCCCCACTAAGACAAAACATCATTTATAACCACTTTGGGCCTATATTATTATATGGTTGTGCCTTTTGGGCCTAAAAAATGCAGGAGCCACATACTAAAGACTGGTTATAAGGATGTTAAATTAATAGTTGGGAGAGAAGATGGAAGTGTATATTAATGACATGCTCGTCAGGGAGCAAGCTCAAAGACGATCATCTAAAAGATTTGATGAAAACTTTTGAGATCCTCAATCACTATAGAATGAGTCTCAACGCGATCAAGTTCTTCTTCGAGGTGCAATACAGAAAGTTGCTAGGGTATTTGGTTAGAGAAAATGGGCATTAAGGCTAACCCCGACCAGATAGTCTCAATTAACAACGTTTACCCCCTAAAGATGCTGCGTGAGATTCAAAAGTTAACAGGGATGTTAGCATCTAATAACTGTTTCAACTCAAAGTCTCTTGAATGATGCCAGTAATTTTTTAGCTATTAAAGAAGGAAAAATGCCTCATCCAGAGTGAGGAATACTCAAGGCCTCTTGAATAAATTGAATCCTATCTGAGCAAACCTCCTCTACTGACCATTCCAAATCCAAGGGATCCTTTCTACTTATACCTAGCAGTTTCAAGCGACTAAGTCAGTTCGACCTTAGTATGCGAGAAAGAGGGTATCCCATTTACAATATCACCAAAACACTCCTAAACGTCAAGTAATGCTATCTCTCGCTTAAAAAATTGGCCTATTCTTTAGTCGTCGCGTCGCGTAAATTGAATCGCTACTTTGAAGCTCACTCAGTCACAGTCATCAATTCTTTTCCCCTCAAAGTCATTCTTTGAAAGGCCAAAATATCTGTACGAATGTCCAAATGGTTAATTGAGATTGGGAGATTTGACATACTCTATCAACCAAGAACGATGATTAAGGGCCAAGTGTTGGAGTATTTCATTGCAAAATTTGCAGGGGGAAAAGATCCCAGCGAACAATAGATAGTCGAACAGTTGAGGAGCTAGGGGATCGACCCATCTGGAAAATGGACACTTTGTGTGGATGGAACCTCCAACTCTAGGGGAAATGGTAGAAATTATAATTATCTCCCCCGAGAACACCATGATCGAGCAAGGAATCATACTTAACTTTGAGGCATATAACAAAGAAGCTGAGTATGATGCCCTCATCGTCGGACTACGCAAAGCTCACTCACTGAGGGCAAACCATCTGGATGTATACTGCGATTCAAAGCTAGTATCCAATCAGGTAGCAAGAGGTTTTAATGCCATGGATGAATGAATGGTAGCATAACTATTGGTCGCTTATGATTTGATGTGGAAATTTTGAGGAAATCTACATTTAATAATTCCCTCAGGGGCATAATGGCCATGCCGATGCGTTAGAACCCTCAGGGTCAGCACTGGACTCTGATATCAAAAGGACCATTGAAGTTGAATTCCTCACCAAATCAAACATCACAAATCCCATGGCTGCCAAATAGATTCACATTGTATAAAATAGTCCTTGTTAGATAGACTTAATAATCACTTATGTGTGAAGTGATGTCCTCCCAACCGATAAGAAACGGGCCCACCAAGTCAGAGTAAAAGCTGCACAATTTTGTCTAGCGCCTAGAGTCAAACTCTACAAGAGGTCTTTCACTGGTCCTTACCTCCAGTGCGTGCGTCCAAGTGACGTTGATTAAGTTCTGTACGAACTTCACGATAAAATTTCTGGTAGTCAAACAAGAGGGAGGTCTCTAGCTTTTCAATCAATAAAAGAAGGGTACTTGTGGTCGTGTGTGCAAAGAGATGAAGCTTCCTATACAAAGAAGTTTGAAAATGCCAAAAGTTCTCCCCAATGATCCATCAACCAGGGAATGACTTAAATTCGCTAACTAGCTCATGGACGTTATCCCAGTAGGGTTTGGATATCATAGGTCCACTCCTAATAGCACCGGGAAATCATAAATACCTATTAGTTGGCATGGATTACTTCACAAAATGGATTGAGGAATAATCATTGGCAAACATCAGGAACACCGATATGATTAGGTTAATTTAGAGGAACATCGTGATGTAGTTCGATGTTCCTAGGACGATCATAATGGACGACGATAATCAGTTTGAAATTGGACCATTATAAGGTTTTTACGACAACCATAACATCAAACATCACTTCAGCTCAGTGGCCTACGCCCAGAGCAACGGGAGGATTCCAACTAAATGATTCTCGACGGTGTGAAGAAGATATTAGAGAAGGCAAAAGGAGCTTGGGCGAATGAGATTCCTAATGTTCTATAAGCATATCGTACTAGGCCAAGAAAACCTATTGGGGAACTACCGTATGCTCTAACATATGGGATATCGATTGTTATTCCTATGAAAGATGGTATGCCAACCATGAGGGCCACCATCGTTGAGAAAGGTTTGAACGAAGAACCCGTAAGGACCAAAGTTGACATAGTCAAAGAACGAAGGGAGCATGCCATGATAGAGTTGAAATCTTACGAACAACAGCTAGCTAAGTAGTATAACCAGGGCATCAATCTAAGAAAATTATAGATTGGTGATTGCGTCCTCAAAAAAGTCCCCGGTAGTGATAAAATACCTTCAGAAGGCAAGTTATGATCTAATTAGGAGGGACCATTCGAGATCATCAGAGGCAATTTGCAAGGTAGATATTATCTAGAAACAATAAAGGGTAGGAAAATACCAAGGGCATGGAATGCAACCAACCTCATGAGGTTTTATTTTTGAATTTTCTCTTCTTAGTTATATTTAACTTAGTTAGTTTTCGCAAATTATTATTCTCCCAAATTTTTATTCCATAACTTATGATACTCGTAGTATATTCTAAGATTTCCCAATAAAGTACTAGCCCACGTGGTTCATTTAATTATTTAATATTATTCCAAAGTGGCAGTCTTACACGTTAGTCGATGGTCAAAACATTGATCAATATCACCTTAGTTTGATTAAAATTTATTTAATTACGATTAAACTCAAGGTCCCACGGTCTTCGTTATGAAAAACACAAAAGCCTCATGAATTGATTAAGAAAGAAAAAGACCTACGGGGGATCCATAGGCAAACCCAACCGTGGGTGGATTAAAATCCTGAACGGGTGGATGGCCCCAAAATAAGGTGCATTTTTTTCTATAGTCTACTCTAGGCCTAAGGTAGTGTGATAACACGACCTAAAAGGTAAGACAAGGCAACAAAATACATTCATGTCATAACGGAATGAAAAAATGAAAATGAGAAATTATACAAGCAACTTGTTGATTACATAAAGTTATAATAAAGATTATTTACAAATCTGAGAAGAACAAAACTAATACAATTGCTATCTCCAATGATAAATCATCTCTGCAATGGTAGCTCTTCCATGATCATCGAGACTTGGTAAAAAATCATCATTATTATCATGAAGTGATAAATAATCCTTGGCAAGTTGGAGATTAATGGCATCCATGGGTACCCAGATCTCTTAGCTTCCAAAAGGAGGACGGTGATACACTGGACAATCAACTTGGTACCAGTACCATAATTTAGAGACCTTTGGAACTTTTAGTACCCCTAAAGCATTTAACCAACCATTCTTGTAGGCTATCCTCTTTCCCTCATCCATCTTAATAGAGGCATACATCCACCCCTCATCATAGCCAGACACCTACGCCGTGCGAGGACCTTTTCTAAAGAGATAACGAAGCTTGATTATATCATGGTTCAGTGCCATCTTCACAACTCCTTCCCTCTCAAGCTCGTCCTTGCCTCGAGCAAGCTGCTTCATCAGAGAATCATTTTCAGTTTGCATAAATGTCCCAACATCTCAACTATTTTAGGCCTCAAAAAGAAAGATGTCTTTTCAAAGTGCTCACCTTCTCTTGCATCAACGTACTAACATCACCAAAGGCCTTTACATCGTCTTTTAACTTATGCACCAAGGTAGACTGTTCCTTATAAGCCTTGGACATATCTTTAAGAGCCTTCCAAACAGAAAAAAGGCACGACGAGCTTAAGCACTAACCCCCATCACTACACCAAAACTGCCAACTTATCACGATAAAAAACCTTGACAAGTCAAACTTGACATAGTCTTTGATCGTGACAAGTTTGACGGTGACAAAGACATTTGTCACGGACTTTCCATGATTAAAGTTCGAGACAAGTTTGCTATACTTGTCATGGACATTGACCGTGACAATTCATTGAGGATTTTCCTTTATCACGGACTTATCATAGTCAAAGTTCGTGACAAATCTGGGCAGATTTAAAAAAAAAATATTGTGCAGTATGGCCACTGCCACTGCTTAGAAGTATATTTGTACCTGTTATAGAAAATTTTAACCTGTCCAAACAACATTCAATATTCAATAACTAATACAAATAAATACAAATATCCATAATCAAAACCAAACCAAGATGTAAATATCCATAACCAAAACCAAAACCAAACCAACATGTAAATATCCATAACCAAATAAAAAAAATACAAATAATATCCAATATCCAAATAAAATAAATACAAATAATGTCATAGAGTAGAATCAATAGTATATTGGAGGAGGAAAGAAGGACACATAACATATGAATTGAGACACCCATCAATTCGCCAAACACCGCATTGTTCTTGCAACCACAAATGTGCATTCTCCCTTCCGGTCAAAATATGCATAACCTTTCTAGCCTATCGTCATGGGTGTCCACCTTACGAGCTAACCTGGAGTTGCTCGTTTCTATCCTAATGATCCTAGACTTCCCCACCCGAGAGCTCATCCCCTAGTCCTCCCCTTGTGATCCATCCGGAGAATTTGGCTGCGGGCGTCCGTAGCCAAAGATGTTTTGTCGGCATGAGATCGCGACTCATGCACTTCCTTAAGCTTTGCCTGAAAAGACAAAAAATACACGATTAGTTAATTAATTTAACAAAAAATTATAACGTAATTAAAAAAATTAAACAATTATAACTTACAATCGTGGCTGCCACGCTCAAGGACACCTTCTTATCCTTTCCCTTCTTCGTTCGGATTGCCACATAGGCATCGAGTCTATGTGCCCTACACCCAGGGACACTCCCCGTCTTCTGAAATAAAATAATGCAGAATTAGTAAGTAACATAATGTAATGCTAAATTAGAATAACATAAAACTAAAATTAAAGAAAAATAAAAACTTACCATCCTATGCTCCACCTAGGCGTAAGCCGTCCACCCGGAGTAGTACACCTCCACATTTTTCGCCTAGTTTGTCCTCCCCAATTTATGAGATGTCAATTATCGCTCCTTGATCTCATTGTCGACAAACTTTTGCCACTGTGCCAATGAGATGTTGCACACTCTCATAATAGACTCCCGGGTCTACCCAAAGTACTGTGCCAGTATATTTTTCTTCCACATCTTATACTGATCTCTCAACTGTTCCAACGTGGAGTCGCGAATATATGGGGGCAGGACGAATTGATCCTGTCAAACAAATACAAACAAAAAGAAAATAAGTGTTAGTTGTATTTAAATTATAAAATATAAATATAAATATAAATACACTACCTTTAGTGCCCCCCGACAACGAACTTGAGCTCATTTGGCAACTTCCTCCAATTAGTGTACCCCGGGCCAATGATCTCCTTCAGCAACTCCAGGGATTTAGCTAGTAATGTCGTCTTGTTCTTGACGCTAGACCCCAATTTTCCTTATTCACTACAAGAAAAATGGTCATTAATGTCAGTCAAAAATTGACATAAATGACCATTTATGTCAGTTTTTGAAATTTTCAAAACTGACATATAAAGCCCTGACAAAAATGTTTGTAAAACTGACATAAATAAGATCACATCTATCTCAATTTTTAAGAACACAAATAAAAACTACGACATTCAACATGTTTCTAATCACATTTTCATAAAAAACTGACATAAATAAAATCACATTTATGTTAGTTTTAATAATTTTATGAGAGTTTGTTCAAAACTGACATAAATGTTAATATAAAAAAAATCATTAATCCATCAATAGACAATTTTTATTTGAGGTTAAATCAACCATTGTAAATAGATAATAACCAAGGTCATAAATATCCCTAACTTGATATACATCAAGATATTTAGAATCAAATTGATGTGAAGTTACATCATATCCAAAAACTAGCTATCCAAAAACTAGCTAAGGTCTAGTTATCTACGTGATAATATCCTAAAAATAACGATGATGCATCACAATATCCAAAAACTAGCATTGTGAATTACATCATAAGACCCACAATCCAAAATAATACTCAAGCTAGGACGTTGTCGAACATAATATTCGATCAAATTTGTTCTTGACACTATCCAACCCAGAATGAGTAACCCTGCAATCAAATATAATCAACATAGTTTTCATCAAAACACAATCATCTTAACACGTTGTCATTACAACATAATAAAATACAATTACTCGGAAATATCTAATATATATAATCCATAATGAACTCAATGAATTCAATTTGAACTTCATTTAGCTCATTCAACGTGTACGTCACTTTATCGGACAATCTTCTCTTCTAAAAAGTTGAAGATGGAATTGAATTTATTATTACAGTATATAATAGTTAATAACTAAACAATATTTTATATAATAGGACAAAAAGAGAACATTGGTAGCATACCTTTGTTTCAAAAGGTATGGAAGGATCCTCCATGAAGTACTTCATGAAATTCAACACAAAATATCCGCAATAAATAGTACCATTTCCTTGCATTGGGCACTAGTTAACACAAAATATTATTACTGAACAAATAATAAAAGAGTACAAGTATAAAATATTTTTTATACAACACAAACAATTGTAAAAACTATAATAATTTTGGGCAGAATTTTCTCTCTTTATAGGACTATCCACCCTATTCAAAAAATATAAAATAATCCAACAACAAAACAAATAGTTCATAACAATACCAATTACCGGTAAAGGCATAAAATATATATAACCAACAAAACATGTAAGATATATTGAATTGAAACTTCGCCAATGGTCCTAGCATTCCAAATTACTGAAGTAACTATTGATAACTGAACGCTAAGTTGTATCATAAGAAAGTCCTATACAATAATACGAAGTAACTATTGAAGTAACTATTATTTACTGAAGTAACTATTGATAAGTATTATATACTAGCATGTAACCTGCGCAACGTGCGAACATTTTACAGAAAAAAATACTTCTAAATTTATTTAAAACGATCCTAATAATATAAATTGATAATAGTTGAAGATGTTGTGGCAAAATTAACAAACTTCAACAATCAACCACAATGGAAGAGTACCCGTGCCAATTTGAAGAGTTGAAGGCAATTATTATGAATACAACTCATGGGCTCAATGAGAGTTATTTCATTTAAACCTTCAACTAAAAACTGTCAAGTGCACCTCATCCATCTAGCTGAAAATCATTGTACTCAAAACCTTTAATTGAAAAGGGCCGTGGTTTCGAACCAGGTATGTTTATCAAATACATTCCCAAAACTGACTTTCGAGGTGGTTTTGCAATAGGTTGTCAATAGCAAGGAATTTGAGACATGTGAGTTGTTGAGAGTTTAAAAATTAAGCTGATTACCGATTGAAGCATTGACAGTTTATATAGAATGTGGAAGTGAAATTACACATTTAATTGGAGAACGAAAACATACCATCTAGTACTAAAAGTGATCCCCACCCACAAATTCGTATTTCTAACAAAGGTAAAAGAATAACTGGTATATGTTCTAAGAATATCAATGTGGAAGAACCTAAAATCAAACTTGACTATAGTTCTTGATCCCCCTACTTGTTCAGACATCCTAACTTAGGAGAATAAAGGTGTTGGAGGTACTGAAATTAACTCTTAACTATAATGTCGACCCAAACCTTGCTTCCCCTCTTGCAACAAAGAAGCAGGGAACTTCTTCAACTGGTCATGTTGGAAAAGTACATCTCTCTCTCTCTCTCTCTCTCTCTCTCTCTCTCTCTCTCTCTCTCTCTCTCTCTCTATCTATCTCTCTCTCTCTCTCTCTCTCTCTCTCTCTCTATATATATATATATATATATATATATATATATATATATATATGGTGCAGATATGGTGCAAATGTATATTTTCATGATCACGAGACGTGCCTTGGGCACATAACTAGATAAGATGCATACACATGGGGCATTATTTAGGCCCAACACTTAACATGATACAGACACACAAGGTGTGCCTTTGACCTAGCACGAGACATTACTTGACACGTTCTGTATATAAAATTAGGCACTGGCTTTTTATTTTTTTTGGGTGATTCAACAAACTATAATTAGATTTAATTCCACTTTAGCTTGGATGCATTATATTGGTAATTTTTATACCAATTTTTCTCGCTACTAGAATCATGCACACACACACACACACACACACACACACACACACACACACACACACACACATATATATATATATATATATATATATATATATATATATATATATATATATATATATATATATATATATGCTCTTGCTTGATGTTGCTACGGTTCATAATTTCGTGATACACCATATGGATGTAAAAACTACTTTTTCACACGGGGAACCTAAAAGAGGAAATTTATATCGATGAACCAAAAGGTTTATGAGTTCTAACCATGGAAACAAAGTTTTTAAACTAACTAAGTTTCTTTATAGCTCAAAATAAGCACCACGAAAATGGCATGAATAATTGGATAATGTGATTATCTCTCATGGGTTTAAAATAAATGAAAGTGATAATTTCATCTATTACAACTACAATAACGACGTTTGTGTGATGATTTTAATCTCCTAATTATTTGGTACTAATCTGGAAGTAGTTGAAAAAATCATATTTTCTTTCACATAATTTTGTAATGAAGGATTTCAGATAAACCAATGAAATTTTAGATATTAAAATAAAAAGGTCTGATATGAGATTTGCATGGATCAATCACATTATATTATTTTTTTACAAAATATATAATTATTTTTATTACAAAACTGTATGTATTATGTTTGATCTTCATATTAAATTATTTCCTAATGATGGTGATGCAATCTGTGAGTTCAATTGATCATAATTAATGGTTCTAAGTAATAAGGAACCAACCTAAAGAGTAAAACAGTCTCATAACAAAAAGGATTTGCGTGGTTCGTCAAGTGCCTACGTCAACGGGGTGTTTCACTTTGTATATTAATTCTTTATAACCTGTATACAAATAATTACACGCCCCTTACCTCGGGGTAAGGGTTCTTTTATAATGATAGGAGTGGTTCCGTTACGTTCAAATTCTTTTAGCTGTTGGTTGGCTCATTTGTTGATCCATATTGATCTCCTCCTAGATTATAGATAATAATATTGAGCTTTTCATGTTTTTTCATGAGGCATTAATCTTTACTTGAGAATCATGCTTTGTATTTCTAGGTTGGGCCTACTTGGGGCGCTGAAATTTGGGTCATTACGGTTTCCACCCCATAATT
Organism: Sambucus nigra; assembly: GCA_949130495.1. NCBI lineage: Eukaryota > Viridiplantae > Streptophyta > Magnoliopsida > Dipsacales > Adoxaceae > Sambucus > Sambucus nigra. The sequence goes on along the minus strand of OX422221.1, from coordinate 139,625,852 downwards.
GCCCCAAAAATTCTTAGACAAAAATGGGTCAAAGAATTTTGTATGCTTCCTAGGATCAAATGATTAGTCCATAACAATTTAGCATTGAGCTTTTACGGGGGCATTGTTCGTAATTCACAAGTTGTGGTGATGATTATGCTAGTCTTTAGTTAAAAAAAATGAACTGTTAGTTGCATTGATGACTTTGGACTCTATTCCTTATGATTAGACTTCTGGGAATTCACTTTTGTTTAATCATGGAGACTCTACACTATCGTATGTATACTTCCTTTATTCAAAAAGATCATTTGTAGCGTTCGTTTTTACAATCTTCCTCTAAGTTCTCTTTGCTTTTGCTTATTTTTCTTGTGACTGTTTTGAGTAACTTCTTTTGATCTTCTCTATTCTAGTTAAGTATAACTTTCTTCCATTTCATCGATAAAAAATGGTTTACACTGTTAATGAGTGGATGGTGGGGGAGTTGAGAAAAGTATATTCAATTCCTCCTTGGGTAATGATTGAATGTGCCCTCGTTATTGGATTAACACCCTTTCAGTTGCCGAAGGGGGGATTACATTTCCCCCCAATTGACTATTTTTAGAATTACGTGAGTTTTTGAGATGGTTCCTAACCAATGTGCCCTAAAAACATAGCGTATTGTCAATGTAATTCACCAAATTGACGAGATATATGGAACTAAGATAGGGATTCCAGATATCAGACTATGCTAGTACTGGTCCCATACTATAGATATAATTTTATATCTGAAGGTGAGGAAGTTTGACAGAGTATTAGTTGTCAACCTTTATAATTATAAGGTTTTATTACCAGAAATTGCCAACACCTACCTCTTCCTGACGGTGAGCAGTATAGGGGGTTTCTATGCTCGGAGAGGGGAAGTGATATAGGTTGACCTGTATTTTTCTTGCACAGAGTTTTATTTAGTTGATTTGTTACTGATGAATTTTTTTATTTTCCTTTGTCCATCTCGATCAAAGAAGAAATAATTCTCCTTATATCACTTCAAAATGGAGGAGCTAATCAAAGTTTAGAATTTGAGAAGGTAGTTGGTTGCTGGTGGTGATCACCTAAAGTCGACATCCTTTTTTCTAGAGTATAATAATTCTACCAGCAGTTTCACAGCTCGCCCAAAAGACACAATACCTAAGGTTCCTATTCCTTATACAAGCGATAAGTCTTCTACTTCTTCCTCATTTGAGTCTTTAAACGCCGAGTCCATTTCGACAGCAGAGGATGAGATAATGGATCCTAAGAGGAGGATCTTGCTAGTGGATGATGATGATATGATGCTCGTTTCTCCTAGGAAAAAGGTTCCAAGGAGGACTGAGACTAAGGGTCCCTTTGATCCCATATATGTGCCAAAAACATTAGTTCGAGAGAAGAATAAGGAGAAGGTATCTTCTTCGTTAGCTACTTTATCCCTCTTTCCAACAGGGGTGACACCTATCATCATGGTAAGGTCCACCGAGTGATGTCGGTGGTCAAAAATCCTTTTCTGGACACAAGTTTATTAAAGGGGGTGTACTTAATTTTGATCGCAAACAGGTTGGTAAGTTGACCCATCATCAGCTATCCTCTCATGTCGCTTAGGCATTATCTCTAGTAAGCATGACTTTTCTTTCACACATTATCGTTTTGTTCTAGTGATACTTATCTAAGTTTTCCTTTATTCATTTTGTGTCTAATTGCATCACCATTTTGGAGAAGCGTGTTGAGGAGCTAAAGGTATATGATTTAACCACTGCCTTGAAGAATTTTGAAAATGCCCTGGAAGCTGCTAAGAAGGCCTACGAGGTAGAGAAGACATCTACCATTTTGGCGATAAATTGCCTAAAGGATGAGCTTGCTCAGTTGAAGGTCGAATGTAACAAGTAGAAGACCGATCACAACCAAGTAGTGGTCGAATGTGATCAGTTGACAGAAGAACAACACAATGCGATTGTTGTTTCTAAGGATGGGGGCTACCAAACTGGATATGAAGAAGCCTTTGACGATGCCAATCATCAGTTGGCCTTCATCAGGAGTCCAAATTTCAAAAAAAATTAGGATGATTCCCCGGTGAAAGTTAATGCCCCGACTGAGTCAGAGATCTTCGGAGATCACAATCCTAGTTCTCCTCCATGAGTTAAGTAAGATGGTCTAACAACCCCCACTTATGAAGCAAGTCAGGGTAAGTCCAAATTTTTTTTGATCAAGTCAAGAATTAGTTAGGAATGATTAGTTTTAGTATAGTTTTTGTATTTTTTTTGTTTCTTTCTTGCTTGTAAAGACTTTGCCTCACTTCAATGTTAAATGAAAGAACTTTTCAATATTTTAATTTCATTCTTCACTGTTGCTGAGTGTTTCTTTTTTTAATCTTGTAGCCTAGTAATGTTCTTGCGGAGACCTTATTTACTAGGGACTTAGACTACATCCTTGCTCATGCACTACACCAAAAAGGCTAAAATATCACCCTCGACCTGGTCACCATTATCATGGTCAAAGACCCTGACAAAAAACACGCATTTTTTGCCACATTATTTGACCATGACAAGTCCGTGATAATTGATTTTTACGAACTTATCACGATCAAAGACTGTGATAAACTTGTAAAGTTTTCACGGTTAAAGATCGTGATACTTCCGTGACAACATTAAATACAAAAAAGACCTAGTCGCTTTAGTTTTTTCTTTCCCTCATTTTGTTCCCTATTTTATTTATCTCTCTCTAAGTTGCTGTAATTCTCTCTCTCTCTCTCTATCTATCTATCTATCTATCTATCTATCTATCTATCTATCTATCTATCTATCTATCTATCTATCTATCTATCTATCTATCTATCTATCTATCTATCTATCTATCTATCTATTTCCTCTATATGTGTGTGTGCGCGTCAATGTGTGTGCATTAATGTGTGTATCTGGACAGTGGCGACAGTGGGTTAGTGTGTGTGGGGGTTAGTGTGTATATGTGTGTGTGTGTGTGTGTGTATGTGTGTGTATATGGGTTAATGTGTGTGTATGTGGGTCTGTGTCAGGGAGTTAGTGTGTGTGTGTGGGTCAGTTTGTGTGTGTGTAGGTCACTGTGTGTGTGTATGTCGGGTATTAATTTTGTTTTTTTGTAAAATTGAAATTGGTATTGAGATTGGTAATGTAATTGTGTGTGTGTTTTGGGGTCACTGTGTGTGTGTGTGTCTGTGTGTGTGGTATTGAATTTTTTAATATAAAATTAAAATTTGTATTGAAATTAATAATGTAATTGTGTGTGTGTGTGTTGGGGTCACTATGTGTGTATGTGTGGGGTATTGAAATATTTTTTTATGAAATTAAAATTATGTGTGTTTTGGGTCACTAATGTAATTGAAATTTATATTTTCTCTCTAATTACAGCAACGGTGACCATCTCTCTCTCTCGATTCACATTTTGGTGCATTTCTCTATCTATCTCTCCGTATATATTTATCTTTATCTATCTCTTTATATATATACATAGAGATTGTTGAATTGTTTGGGATTCTTGAATTATTGTTGACTATTGGATTTGAACATTTAGATGGCCATTGAGTCGGTTAGCCCAAGGAACATCAAATATATCGCATTATTATTTGCATTGTTGTTTGGGATTCTAGAATTGTTGTTGACTTGTGGATTTGAACATTTAAATGGCCATTGAGTTGGTCGGACCTAGGCATTTCTAATATATAGGGTTGTGATTAAACCTAATATAAATAAGTAATCATGCATTCACATGAGATTACATGCATGCATGTAGCCCGAAAAGCAAGTGTTATATAATAAGTGAAAAGGGTAAAAGGTAATAAAAGGAACCACAATAGATAGCCATTAGCTATCTATTGCGGTTCTCATTACTATAGTCTAAGCATGTATGTGTAAATTTACATTAAGTCAACTTGTTACATAACACTTAATTTGGGTGGTGCATGCATGCATGTACTTTCATGTGAATGCATGGCATAACGGTTCTGTAACATTTATAACTACTTTAAATTACATATAGTTTGCATAGATACTAGCCTTCTAGTTCTTATGCGTATGCATTCAATAGCCCTTAGGCTCGTTCGCGAGTCATTACCCCTACAATAAGATCTCTCGAGTTGTCCCGTTTGGACAATTTGGGACTGCATAGTTTCTGTATAATAATATTCTTAGTGGCTTAAACTTGTTACTATGGGGGGAAGTTCTGATGTCGTATCTTAATGTTACCTGGGTACATACTAGATCATGCTATGTGAAGTGTTATTTCAATTGATAAATTGAAATAACAGTTACACTTGCGAATCTATATAGTGTAGTTGGAGAACTATGGGGATATGCTGTCGAATTTTCCTCAAATTAGAACAATGTGCATGAGCTGTTTAGTATATTACAGAAATATGCGGTCTTGAATGGGATAGTACCACTCACCCAATAGGGGAGATGGAGGAAATAGGAATTATATTATTTTTAAAATATAATACCAAAAGATGAAATGGCAATCTTGTAGTAAATTATTTAATGGGAACTAAATGTTCACCCTTTTGTTTATACTAATCCATGAATATATGATTCTTACCCATAATAGGTCATTATTTGTAATAGCTGTGATGTGATATCCTAAATACAAAGAGTGTATGGGTGAGCCAAGATATTAGGTGATGTGTTTCTCAGAGGTGCTAATGAATTTGTGAAATATGCAAAAAGATGTCATAATGATGAAGAGTTCCCGTGTCCGTGTGCTAAGGGTAAGAATGGTAAGGTGTTTGAGTGGAAAAGAGTTGACCTACATTTGTTTGGATGGGGTATGCAAGATAGTTATCAATTCTGGTTTTTACATGAGGGATCGAAAGTTCCTTTTATCCCCGAGCAACCTTCAACAAGTTTCAAATTTATTTGATGATGCGTATGGAGTTCAACTTTCAACAAGTAGGATAGATGTATAAGGGAAGGAGGATAATGTAGATCATAATATGCTAGATAATTTATTTGATGATGCGTATGGAGTTTATGAAGTGGAAGAAAATAAGGTCACTGACGATGTACAAAGTTCAGGTGCTCATGAAGATATTAGGATAAACCTTGATGATGACTACCAAAGTTTAAAATTTAAGGCGATCCAGTCATTGTACTCTGGCTATGTGAAAGATCAAACAACTTTACATGCCATGGTTGGTTTGCATAGTTTGAAGACCCAATATGGTTTGTCTGGCAATAGTGTGACAAGAATTTTGAATTGGGTGAAGGGCTTGCTACCTAAGTAGAATATGCTTCAAAATAGTTATCCTACTATGAAAAACAGTTTGAAAGGTTTGGGAATGAAGTATAAATTAATTCATGCTTGTGTGTCTAATTGCATAATATAACGAAAGGAGTATGAAAATTTCGATCGGTGTCCAGTATGCAATGAACCTGGATATGTCCAATCTACTGGCAAGGAATGTGCTTAAAAGTGCCTAAAAAAGTGTTGAAATATTTTCCCGTTGGGCCTAGATTAAAGTGATTTTTCACAGTACCATGGATAGCGGAGGCAATAACTTGGCATGCTAGGGCAAAAGTATAGGATAATCCCATCCGTCATCTTATTGATTCTACAGCTTGAAAGAGGATGAGTTTTGAATATCCCGATTTTACTCGAGAATAATGTAATGTTCGTTTGGAAATATCAACAGATGGTTTCAACCCATTTGCAAATCTAAAAGCCAATTAGAGTGTATGACTAGTGATCCTAGCCCCACTCAACCTCTCTCTTTCATAGCGTATGAGATCTAAATTTTCGATGTTGTCTTTATTGATACCTGGGCCAAAGGCGACATCGATGTCTACCTGGATCCTTTGGTAGATGAATTAAATGAGTTATGGGAAGAGGGTGTGAAATCATTTGACTCTTTTAAGAAATAATATTTTACACTAAAAGCTATGTTAATGTGGGCAATTCATGCTTTTTCAGCTTCTGGGACATTATCTGGTTATGTAGTACATGGTTATTTCAGGTGTCCTATTTGTGGAGAGGAGACTGAATCTCTTCATCTCCCCGCTAGATAAAAAAATGTATACCATTTCCATAGGAGGTTTTTACCCCCCGCTCATAGTTTTAGATTTGGGAAAGATTCCAAATTTTTACCAGACGGGGTTCAACATAGGCTACCTCTAAGAAAACTTTAAGGTTAAGAAATTGAAAGTAAATCTTCTGACTGTTCCAGGTAAGAATCCTAAATTTCAGAATGTCAAGAATAAGAAGACCCGAACTGGGAATGAAACTGAGTCAAGAAAGGCATGGTCTAGGAGGTCAAATTTATTTGACTTTCTTATCGGAAGAATAACCCGATGCGCCATGTATTGGATGTGGTGCACGCAAAGAAGAGTATCACTGAACATATTTTGCGCACATGCCTTGGGGGGAGTCATTCGAAGGATGGAAAAAATGCACAAAAATACCTTAAATCGTTGAAACTTAAGCCGTAACTATGGTTGAAAGAAAATAGTAGGGGAAGGACAATAATTCTCCCTAGTGTGTTTACTTTGACGAGTGAGGAAAGGAAGGTGCTTTTAGAGACAGTTTGTAGTTTGAAGGTTCCATTTAATTTTTTATCCAACTTGCAAAGGATTGTGAATTATGCTACCAATGATTTACGTAAGTGTAAGTCCCACGATTGGCATGTGATCATTAAATTGGTTCCTCTATTGCTTAAGCACTTTTCTCAAGCACAAGGATTTGTGGAGGGCTATTATGAAAATTAGTATTTGCTTCTCACTTTTATGTAAGAAGGTAGTCAATCGAGATCACATAGTGGCGGTGACCAAAGCGATTTGTGTGTTGGAGAAGTACTTTCCCCCATTATTCTTTGACATAAGTGTTCACTTATTGGTATACCTATGCAATGAGGCACTTCTTTGCGGCCCAGTCAGATATTAGTCGATGTATCCATTTGAAAGATTGATGAAAGTTTTCAAAGATTACTGTGACACCCCGACTAATTAAATACCGGGTAGCTACTCCTTTATTAAATCAATACAAAATGCCAAGTTGGTTCAGTTAATAGCATAACTGTTGAAAACATTTAAATGATTACTAACCACCTAGTATTTAAAAAGTAAGTTGCCAAATTTTAATTAAGTCTGATTAACATGCAATAAACGAATAATGGAAGAACAACATAATCCATTCACCATAACGAAGTAATGAAATAACCAACCAATAGTAATAAGTCTGGAGGAAAAACTCCTCACAACAATCCCACGAATGAAATAATAACATAAGTCTGAAACCTGCATTAATTACATACTCGAAGTCTGAATAACTGAAATAAATGAACTGCCTCTAAAAGAAATGGGCGACATGCCCTACAACTGATAAATGCTGAATATAGAGTCAAGATAGATGAAGCGTCTACAAGCAAAGTCCTGTAACTTCCACAAACAGCTACAGCTTGTCACCTGAATGAGGATCCTAAGCATGGTGTCCTTGTGGCTGGGCACCTAAAATGGTTTTTACAAAAATAGATTTGAAAGCAAATGGGTCAGAGCCCAAAAGTGGAAATCATTTTTAAAAACAGCAAGTGTTTTAATAACATTAAAACATTAAATGCAAAATACATGTTAGGACGTGCACTCACATGAACTTCTCACCTCTCGACTACATGTGCACTCCTAACGTACCGTACCCATATAAATAACATACATATCTAACCAAACCGTAATACATTCTACCCTTTACTACTCGATTCCCATATTACATTCTAGCGTTATCGATTAAATAGAGGGCTTTACATACACTCGAATTCTCAATTAGTAATACAATTCACTATCAATTAACCCGTTATGTTTTCTCAAAACATTACCATAATTATATTCACAATATTAACATGAAAGTTCCCATTAATTAAGTGTATATTATTCACGTCATAAATATATAATCCAAGCACCCCGAGACTAAGCTGCGGTGCACACATACTCTGCTATCCATCCCGGTACATCACGTACATAAGGATCACGCATTCCGAATCTCTCAGGAATCGTTCTCAGATAACAACATCACAAATAATGGAGGCAAACACAGTCACATGACATGGGCCACGCACATACCTGCGCTCCCACGATCAGCAGACTTATTAACATCCCAATAAGTCCTTCTCTGACCTATGTTCATCGAGGTACCAGTCTAAATCCGGGCAACACAAGGATTAGAGGGCCCTAAGCGAACGTAAACCTCCCGTGATAGCAAGTATGGTAGGTATGTCATACACATAAAATCAATACATATACTAAGTATGCACACATCTTAGTAATCACCATAATATATTGGTGGTACACTTCTCATTCTCGTACCGACATATAATGCTACACAATTTATATGTTCCCGATTAATATAGTAATTTAGGCCGTCAATAGTTCTCGCATCGTAATAGACACTCACGTCCTACTTCATAATTTCCCTTAGGTTCAACTACACTTCTAGGTTTTGCTCCTCATTATATCCCAAATATCTGAAATATATCAATTAATCCACGAGGAAGTGTTATCTCTACATATAAACAAGGTTATGGGACACTAGGGATCCAAATAGGCTAAAAAGCCCAAATTGTCAGCTCGTTAGAAGTCTCGTTCGAACGAGGCTGTTCGAACGAGAGTTCGTTCGAACGAAGTGGGCTTTCTAACGAGGTCTCATTCGAACGAAGTCATCGAACGAACATCACCCTCATTAGAAGTCAAAGGTCAACTCGTTAGAAGCTCGTTCGAACGAGCTCGTTCGAACGACCTGGGCAGGTCTTCTAACGAGTGGCCAGTTTCGAGCCCAGATTTTCCTAATCTTGTTTTTCCAACTTCTCTTCACCTCTAACCTCATCTAAACATTAATCCAACGATTTTTCAAAGCTACTAATCATCCCTAAACATATTTAGGCCATATACTAATGCATGATGTGGGGTTAATTCATCCTAACCTCATTCAATTATCAAATCTCTTCATATTTCCCCCAATCTCAAGAACATGAACCCTAGAAGTTTATAAATCATCAAAGAGTCTAATTAAATCCGTTTTTGGTATAAAAGATGTATTTTTCCACTGACTAATCATCCTAACATTGTTCTACATGCAATCTTCTCATAAAAATTATAAATTTCTACATCCAATTCAATGGGTTTTTATCATATTCCAAGAACAATGAAATTATGTCAATTTCCTACGCATGGAAGAAGAATTCTTTGCAAAATATGTAATTAAACCACTTGCCTTATGTGTATCTCTGATTTTGATGACGAATTGATGGAGTGTTCTCTCTCTCTCTCTCTACAGAATTCCTTCTCTCTCTCTCTCCAAGCTTTCTTCTCCAAGGTGCTAATGGTGGCTAGGGTTTGCCTTAGGAACTTTTTGGGATTAATTCTAATAACCCCCATAGCATATTTGGTTATTAGTGGGTTTAGTGGGCAATTACCAAGTCAGCTTTTTAATTCCCAATTTTCGTAGGTTTTAATTCCCAAAAATCCAAAATTACCAAACTACCCTTATACGTTGCCGGTGTGGCCTAAAAATGCCCCGGGACCCAAACCAAACCCCCGGCTAGTGTTTTCTGACTATCTCGACCCTTCCCGACGCGTTGGCGCACTCAAAACGACCATACGATTAATAGAAATAAAATTCACTTTTTAATTAAAATAAATATATTCCGGACGCGACTGTCACACGCGTCTCAACAAAATTTCCAAATTGTCGTATTTCAATCTCATGACCAATTTCATAATTTAGTATTCATATATAATCATATATGCACATTATAATCAAATACCAACTCGCATCTTGCTAGTATTTTAATCCGGATTAATTTCCAATTAATACGCATTTAATTCAATTAATCCCATAAATAAATATCACAAAAATACGGGGTATATGAATTACGTCAAAAATACACAATACATTTAAGGATCAATTATAGAGGAATACATCACCGTGGAGTCAACAATCTACACTCGAGAATATATGCCCGACCTGAGCAGCGTGGATGACAATGATGAGTTAGTCGACGAGGGTGGTCATGTAATGGACAAGCGAGTGAAATTAGCGAGTTTACAACATATACAAGTATCTCGTTATTTATTTGACACACAGGAATATGTCGGAGAATGGTAAAAGTAAGTTCATATTATTTTAACTTTTATATTATTTTAATTTTTATACATGATTAATTTTATAATACATCTGTCACGATCAATGCAAAAAATATGAAGCGTGTGGAAACAATAAAAGACGAAAAACAATGGCACAATCAGACAATGAATTTAGGTTGTGGTTGTCACATGGGGGTAATTATAATGAAAATTTCACTTATCAAATGTCACATTACAAGAAATCTTTTCGACTAACTTAATTAATTTATCTATATTCTCAGCTCTTAAAGATAGGTGATGCGGCATCATGGCTAGCTTTTCTAGCCACTAGACCCTTGTTCATGGAACAAGAGTATGAAAAGTATAGATTGAACGCTTATGTATTCGGTGCAAGGGTGTATAAAAAAATACAAATGTACAGAACTCGGGCATTTCATACAAGGCTCTTACTTATTTTCGAGCGAGTGTGAAAGATAAAAACCTCGTTGAAGATGAAATGACTTACTAGGGTGTAATTCAAAATATTTATGAATTGGACAATATAAGCTTAAAAGAGGTTGTGTTTTACTGTGATTGGGTAAGAGTTGAGGATAGAAATTCTTGTAAAGTTGATCCTGGCACCAATTTGATCATGGTTGACTTGTCCGACCTAAAGAGGAACCAACACACGAGCGATGAGCCGTTTATTTGTGCTTTTTTAAAATGTCAAGCAAGTGTTTTACTCGAAGTATATCAACAACGAGTTGGGGTCAATCGTCTTACATGCGCGAAAGCGTCTAAACAGTAGTGTGGATGACTTGGCTGCTCTTACTGAATATCAATCCATTTTTTGTGATAATCCGAATGTGAAATAATTTTTAGATTTGTAATAAGTATTCAAATTATTTGTAATGACCAGTGGGTGTATTATTCTAATGCTTTATAATTATCGGACATTAGTTTAATGCCTTTAATTCATTTGTACTTGATCAGTTTACTGCTTGTAATAACCAGTCGGTGTATTCTTTTAGTGCTTTGTTATTATCGTAATTTTGGGTTTTTTGGTTAGTGAGTATGTTAATTTCGATTTTAATTAAATTAAGCATTAATTCAAAGTCCATGACATGACCCAAAATTGAAACAATATTTAGATTTATAATGTCATTAACTTGTGTTCTTCTAGTGCTTTGTTATTATCAGATTTGAATCAAAATTAGTTTCTTGGTTAGTGAGTATGTTAATATGGATTTTAATTAATCTAAGAATCGATTCAAAGTCCATGACATGACATGATAATGAAACAATATTTAGATTTATAATGTCATTAACTTGTATTGTTCTAGTGCTTTTTTATTATAGAATTTGAATCAAAATTGGTTTTTTGGTTAGTGAATATGTTGATTTGAGTTTTAATTAAATTAAGCATTAATTCAAAGTCCATGACATGACCCAATATTGAAACGGTGTTTAGATTTATAATGTCGTTAACTTTTATTCTTCTAGTTCTTTTTTATTATCGAATTTTGAATCAAAATTGTTTTTTTGGTTAGTGAATATGTTAATTTGGATTTTAATCAATTTAAGCATTAATTCAAAGTCCACGACATAACCCAATATTGAAAAATTATTTTTAGATTTATAATCCCGTTAACTCGTATAATATTCTAATTCATTTGGATTTGATCATTTTTTTAATATAAATGTTTGTACTAATAACAACAATGTTTGTAAAAAATGTCTTCATCAGGGCATCGTGGTAGCAGAGGCAACGAAGGATCCTCAGCCACTAGCCCCCAAAATGGGGCAAATTGGGGTCTGCCATTGAGAACAAGATGGTTTTACAGGCTAGATCCCTGGAGTTATTGAAGGCGATCATCTGTCCGGGGTACACTAATTAGAGGAAGGTGCCAAATGAGCTCAAGATCACCATTTGTGGGGCACTATAGGTAGTGTATTTATATTTATATTTATATATTTTTATTTTTATTTCTATTTCTATTTCTATTTCTATTTCTATTTCTATTTCTATTTTATAATTTGAATACAACTAACACTTACTTTCTTTTAGGTTTGTATTTGTTTGACGGGATCAATTCGGCCTGCCCCCACATATCCGTCGCTTCACATTGGAATAGTTGAGAGATCAGTATAAGACATGGAAGGAAAACATGAGGGCACGGTACTTTGTACAGACCCGAGAGTCCATTATGAGAGTGTGCGACACTATACCGTCGAAGGAGCCGATCTCATTGGCACAGTGGTAGCAGTTTTACGACATTGAGATCAAGGTGCGACAATTAATATCTCGTCAATCAGGGAGGGAAATCGGGCAAAAAATGTGGAAGTGCACTACTCCGGATGGACGTCTTACGCCGAGGTGGAGCACAGGACAGTAAGTTTTATTTTTCTTGAATTTTAGTTTTATGTTATTCTAATTTAGCATTACTTTGTGTTACTTACTAATTCTGCATTATTTTATTTCAAGAGATTATGAGTGGCCCTGAGGTTAGGCCACATAAACTCGATGCCTATATGGCAATCCGGACAAAGAAGGGCAAGGATAAGGAGGTGTCCCCGAGCGTAGCAACCATGATTGTAAGTTATAATTCTTTTATTTTTTTTAATTACGTTATAATATTTTTCTTAACTTAATTAACTAATCGTGCACTTTTTGTCGTTTCGAGAAAAGATTAAGGAAGTGCATGAAAAGCAGTCTGATACCTATAAAGCATATTTGGTTACAGACGCACTCAGCCAAGTGCTCGGGGTGGATCACAAGCGGAGTACTAGGGGGTGAGCTATCGGATGGGGAAGTCGAAGATCATAGGGATAGAGATGAGCAACACCGGGTTGTCTCGTAAGGTGCACACCCATGACTATAAGCTAGAAAGGTTGGAAGCGATGGTCCCAGATATGTACACCTTCATGAAGCGTCAATGGGGGTCCACCTCTGATAAGGGCACCTCCGATAAGGGCAAGGGGAAGGGGAAGGGGAAGGGGAAGGAGGTAGACGAGGACGCCACTGCTCCATCATCAATACGCACGGACTTGTCACCCTTATATGATTCAATTTCCATCTTGACTCCAGTCGAACGACCTATGTCAATAATCAGTTGGTCGTGCATATTTTTAATAGATGTATTTGGTGGCACGCCGATAGCGAGGGGGTTGAGGGATCCATGCACCCTCCCGGATACGTTGGTTCATGGACATGCCATGTAAGACATTGAGGCAAAGGTTCTCATCACGCATATTTTGACCAGAAAGGAGAATGGACCTTTGTGATTTCAAGAACAATGTGGCATTCGATGAATTTATGGGTGTCTCAATTCATATGTTGTGTGGCCTTCCTTCCTCCTCCGATCTACTGTAAACCCTACTCTATGACATTATTTGTGTTTATTTTATTTTGATATTGGATATTATTTATATTTTTTTATTTGGTTATGGATTTCTACATGATGGTTTGATTTTGGTTATGGATATTTACATGTTGGTTTGGTTTTAGTTATGGATATTTGTATTTATTTGCTTTAGTTATTGAATATCGAATGTTGCTTGATATTTATGTTGTTTGGACATGTTAAATTTGCTATAATAGGTACAAATATATTGTTGGTCAGTGGCAGTGGCCATACTGCCCAATTAGTGTTTTTGAATTAACCCATATTTGTCACGGACTTTGATCGTGACAAGTTCGTGACAAAGGAAACTTGTCACGATCAAAGTACGTGATAATTTTTTATTTTTCATAGGCTTGTCACGGACTTTGACTGTGATAATTTTAACCCTATGTCACAGACTTATTACGGTCAAAGATCGTGACAAAATTGTCACGGGAATTGATCGTGGCAAGTCTATGACAAATCTAATAAACTTATAATGGTATTTAACCTTGACAAGTCCATAATAAGTGTATTTTTAACCCCAAAACTTGTCACGATCAAAGGTCGTGACAAGTTTGACTTGTCAATGTTTTTTATCGTGATAAGTTGGCACTGAATATATTATGGGCACATTCCTTGGGGGGAGTCATTCGAAAGATGGAGGAAATGCATGAAAAGACCTTAAATTGTTGAAACTTAAGACACAGCTATGGTTGAAAGAAGATAGTAGGGTGTGGACAATAATCCCCTCTAGTGCGTTTACTTTAACGAGTGAGGAAAGGAAGGTGCTTTTAGACATAATATATAAATTGAAGGTTCCATCTAATTTTTCGTCCAACTTGCAAAGGATTGTGAATTATGACATGACCCGATATTGAAACAATATTTAGATTTATAATGTTGTTAACTTGTATTCTTCTAGTGCTTTGTTATTATTGGATTTGAATCAAAATTGATTTTTTGGTTAGTGAATATGTCAATTTGGATTTTAATTAAATTAAGAATTAATTCAAAGTTCATGACATGACCCGATATTGAAACAATATTTAGATTTATAACGTCATTAACTTGTATTCTTCTAGTGTTTTATTTTTATCGGGTTTGGATCAAAATTGGTTATTTGGTTAGTGAATATGTTAATTTGGATTTTAATTAAATTAACATTAATTCAAAGTCCATGATATGACCCGATATTGAAATGGTATTTGAATTTATAATGTCGTTAACTTGTATTCTTCTAGTGCTTTGTTATTATCAGATTTGAATCAAAAAATTATTTTTTGGTTAGTGAATATGTTAATTTGGATTTTAATAAATTTAAGCATTAATTCAAAGTCCATGACATAACACGATATTGAAACAATATATTTAGATTTATAATGTGGTTAACTCATACAATATTCCAATTCATTTGAATTTGATCATTTTCTTATATACATGTTTCTACTACTAATAATAATTTTTGCAGAAAATGTCTTCCTTAGGGCATCATGGTAGCGGACGCGACGATGGTTCCTCTGCCACTAGACTCCCAAAACACTACAAGAAAAAACATCATTTATGTCAGTTTAAAAATGAACGTTATGTCAGACAAATGTAAATTGACATAAATAATATTCATTTATGTCAATTTGACTTTTAAAGTAAAATTTTATTTTAATTGAAGTAAAATTGACATAAAAACAAATCATTTATCTCATATTTATATATAGATGACATAAATATACCTTAATTATTTCAACCTTTTGAGTAAAAACTGAGATAAATGAAAAAAAAGCAGGGCTATTTTTTTCATTCCCGCTCCAGAAATTTGCTTCCTCAAAATTCCCCGCTCTCTCTCTCTCTCTCGTACATCTCTGCGTGACTGTGTCCCTCTCTCTCTCTCTGGCTCGCACGCCTGACCCGTACATCTCTGCGTCCCTCTCTCTGGCTCGCACGACTCTCCCTCTCTCTCTGTCTCGCTCGCACAACTCTCTCTCTCTCTCTCTCTCTCTATCTATCTATCTATCTCTCCCGCACGTACAACCCTCTGCCCTAATATGGATTTGCAAGGGTTTGTGTATGTATATATGGATTCGATTTGTGTATATGTGTTGTGTATATGCGATTTGTTCTTGATATGTGTGTCTGCGATTTCTTGATTTGTGTGTGTGTGATTTGTGTATATGCCATTTGTTCTTGATTTGTGTATATATTTTTGTAATATTTTTGTTTGAAAACCTAATCGATTTCTCTTCATTTTTATTTTGTGTCTTTTATCAAACTAGTAGCTGGGACGCCTTCCCTCTTCTTCTATTTTCTACCTCGACCCAGTCTAGACATAGAGAATTTGGGTACGTTGTTTTACCAACTATTTTTACATTAGTAAATAGTTATGTTTATGCCAAGCATTGTTCAGGCCTTTATTTGTTTAGATTTATTACAACTATTAGCAATAATACTCTTTAAAGAATTTTGTCTATTATAAATTCAGTTTATATATTGTCATTTTTTTTAAAAATACACATTAAAGAAATAGTTGAGTGTCATTAGTTTCAAGCGTAATTTTATTTTATTTTCAGTTTATATGTTCAATGTTTATTAATTTTGGTTAATGACTTGTTGCAAAAAAAAGTAGCGTAATTCGAAGAAAAGTCACTCGACAATTTTATAATTAATATATAGTCCAAACTTTTTTATTTTGTTCCAAAAGATCCCTCGCCGCATAAAACAGTTACAAACTTTTTTTTTATCTTATCCTAAACTTTAAGACATAATTATCAAAAAAGTAAACATGGGAGTTTTGGCAAAATTAAAAAAATAGGTGGACTAAATGTAAAATATACTTAGCTCCTAGCGACTAAACATTAATTTTCTCGGTTGACTTAAAATATTTAAGTTAAATGTAAAATATCTAGTTTTGACGTAATGCAAAATGTTATGCTTAATATATAATATTTAGATATTTAGAAATGTAGGGTCAATTCATTTAGTGCTTAGTACTTGAATTTTGGTTAAGAGTTTTAGTTCCTAATACGTAATTGTGCAGTATCGCTTTGTGTCCTTCACTATTCGAGTTTCTTTTGAGTCAGACCTATCATATTCGGATTTCTTTCAAGTCGAACTCGTTAATTTTAACATGTTAAATAATGTTTTGCCTGAGTTGTGGGAAAAAAAATCAGTCTTACAGTTCCGCCCGTCCTGAATTAAAATCCCGGATTCGTCATTGTGTGTGTATCAGCCTTGATGTTCAGTGTTCTAGATTGCAATTAATTTCAGTGTGTGATGTTTTAGATTGCAATTAATTTCAATGTGTATGTGTGTGTTTGTGTATCAGGGTGGAATTATGAGTTGATTTTTTTCGGATTCCTTTGAAATGTTTAAATAACATTTGATTATTAGTTAGTACTTGGTTAAATTTCCCTCATTTGATTCTCATTTGAAACGGGGTCAGTGCATGTTTGTGGTATTATATTATCAAATCATGTGGTTTTCTTTATGAAATTCCTTTTTTTTAAAATATGATTAAACAAGTGTTTATTAATAAAATTATTATATGGACTCTTGAATATTTTTATACACTCAATGACTACAGTGTTTTGTGATCCAGTGTTTTTGTGATTAGACATTTGGACCGGTGATTTCATCTTTTTTAACATTTTTAGCAAAGATGAGATAAATGATATACAATTTATGTTAGATTATATAAAAGTTTGATGTATATATACACTACTCTTTATTATTTAACAAAGTGTGATATCAATCCAACTACATCCCATATTGCATTGTAATTGATCATTCATTAATGTATTTCCATGATTAAAAGAGACATTTGATTTCGGGCATATGAAACTTATTCGAAAAGTTTACAACGATTTAGTACCATATGATGGTGAGATAATTTTCTTTAGCTCCAACTTTATGTTAGTGTTTGCTTGTCTAAATGATTTCAGTATCATAGGGTGCATTACGATATGTTAGTTTGCTTTGGAAGTTTCATTGTCTTGTTTTAGTATGTATATCATATACTCGCTAATGCCTAACTTGTGTGTCTGTATTAATTTTTAGCATTGCATGTCCCATGCTTATATTATGTGCTTTCATTAATTGCTTCATTATATTATAGGTATATAATAGCTAATGGTTGTTGCAGTTATGTATAATATGTATAACAATTGTTGTTATACATATTATATATAACATGATATTATATATAACATTATAGTATAATATGTATAATAATTTTGTGAATTGAAGTTCTTCAATGTTTAAAATTTGTTTTGGTTGTATATTGTTTGGGTGGTGTGTTAGTGTTATTGAGTTGGTTAGTTATGGTTGATTGAGTCTTATTATTATTAGGTGTTGGTGTCTTTAGTAGTTGTTGTGATAGTTTTAGAGGGATATTATACTTTCTACGATATTTTCTAATGGTGTGAATGTATTATGTTGTATAATATTGCATTATTTTTAACAATTACATATCTTTTATTGCTTATATCTCACTCGTGGTGGTTTACATACTTAGGCTAGAATGGACAGGTCTTGGATGAGCAAGGATAGATTATCAAAAGAATACATAAAAGGTGTTGATAATTTTCTTAGGGTTGCACAAAACGCCTCCTTGGATGAGAACTTCATACGATGTCCTTGTAATCAATGTGAGAATAGATTAAAAATGGGTGTTAAAGAAATCAGACAACATTTGTATAGTTCGGGTATCGATCCGAATTATACTGTATGGAAATGGCACGGAGAGGAGGATCATTGTGAAATACTGTCGGATGTTAAAATGGGTGATCCTATCTGTGACGATCTTAATATGGATACCATGGAGTATGTTGAAGAGTTGATTGGCATGGTGGATGCTATAAAACAAGACTTCACAGGAAATGAAGAAATTTGTTAGAAGTTGCTTTTAGATGCGGAGAAACCATTGTATGAAAGATGTAAAAAGTATACAAAGTTATCCGCTATCATCAAGCTATTCAATCTTAAAGCGAAGAGTGGGATGTCCGATAAATGCTTTTCAAATATGCTGTCAATCATTGTCGACATGCTTTCGGATGACAATGTATTGCCTTCATCCAATAATGAGGCAAAACGCTGGTTATCGGTACTCGGAATGGACTTTCAGAAGATACACGCATGCCCTAATGACTGTATACTCTATAGAAAAGAGTATAAAGAAGCTGTTGAATACCCCACTTGTTGAACATCCAGGTTCAAACAGAAGAAGAATTTGAAAGAAGAAAAAAGCGATGAGGGGAAACAAGGTATTCCTGTGAAAGTGTTATGGTACTTTTCACCCATTCTGAGATTCAAAAGGTGGTTTCAATCTAAAGAGACCGGTAAGCCTCTGACATGGCATGCAGATGACATAATTGTTGATGGTTTGTTACGTCACCCAGCAGACTCACCAACTTGCAAATTTGTTGATGAAAAGTGGCTCGATTTTGCAGCTGAACCAAGAAATCTTATATTGTCACTATCAGCGGATGGAATTAATCTTCATAGTTCCCTTAGTAGTAGGTACAGTTGTTGGTCGATCATGTTGAACACATATAACTTTGAACCGGAATTGTGTATGAAAAGAAAGTTTACAATGTCGACTATGTTGATATCGGGTCCAAAACAACCGGGAAATAATATAGATGTTTATTTGGCTCCGTTAATAGAAGATCTGAATACCTTGTGGCATAAAGGAGTTAAAGCCTACGACGACTTTCGACAAGAATCTTTTACTTTTAGCGCAATACTATTGTGGACAATTAATGATTTTCTAGCTTATGGATTTTTATCTGGAAGTGTTGTTCAAGGCTATAATGCTTGTCCAATATGTAGTGAAAAAACATATTCCATCATATTACAACACTATGGAAAGTGTGTTTATATAGGACATAGGAGATACCTTCCACAAAACCATCCATTTCGAAGCCAGAAAAAGGCTTTTAACGGTGAGCAAGAGTTCCAAGCCTCCCCTGAACCTTTAAGCGTCGAACACATATTGATAAAAGTTAGGAGACTTAAGGTTGCATGGGGAAAGAAGGCAAAAAAAGGCAAGGGCAGTTAATTTGAAGAAATCATTAAAGCGTAAGAGACCGAGGAGGGTAGCTAATAGGGTTGAAAAAGGCGGTCCTAATAATAATAGGGTTGAAAATTTTTGGAAGAAGAAATCAATATTTTTTTAACTTCCTTATTGGAAGGATTTGCCTATTCGAAATAACTTAGATGTCATGCACATTAAAAAGAATGTCTGTGATAGTATCATTGGAACCTTGCTTAATATTCTAGGAAAAACAAGAGATGGGGTGAAGTGTCGACTCGACCTTGAAAAAATGGGCTTAAGTGAGTTAGCACCGCAGGTTAATGAAAAAAGGGCAAACCTACCGCCAGCATGTTATACGTTATCGAGAGAGGAAAGAAAAATATTCTGCCAAACTTTGCATGACCTTAAGGTCCCGAATGGGTACTCTTCTAATTTTAAAATCCATATCTCTATGGAAGATTTGAAATTATATGGCTTGAAGTCGCATGATTTCAATATTCTAATGCAACAACTTCTTCCAATTGCAATTCAATCTGTGTTGCCAAAACATGTGAGATATGCGATCATGAGAGTATGTTTTTTCTTCAATGCCCTTTGTGCCAAAGTAGTGGACTTGCAAAAACTAAAAGAAAATCAAAATGAAATTGTGATCACATTGTGTTTGCTGGAAAAATACTTTCCACCATCCTTCTTTGACATTATGGTGCATTTAATGGTGCATCTTGTGAGGGAGGTTAAACTTTGTGGTACTATTTTCTTTCGATGGATGTACCCAATTGAAAGGTTAGGTCAATTTACTTTACTATCATGTATTAATATAAGTAAATAAGTGTATCGATTTAGTTTTCTTTTTAATGTGTTAGGTATATGAAAGTATTAAAGGGTTATGTGAGAAATCGTAATCGCTCAGAAGGTTGTATTGCTCAATGTTACATAGCAGAAGAAGATATTGAGTTTTGTTCCGAGT
Source organism: Sambucus nigra (assembly GCA_949130495.1). Taxonomy (NCBI): domain Eukaryota; kingdom Viridiplantae; phylum Streptophyta; class Magnoliopsida; order Dipsacales; family Adoxaceae; genus Sambucus; species Sambucus nigra. Next base: position 139,605,419 of record OX422221.1, on the reverse strand, counting down.
TCTTATCAGAATTAGATTCAATTGTAATTCTGGCGAGGAAGGATGATGATAAACCGATAGGAGGTTCGGATGTTGTTGAAGTTGATCTCATGTCCTTAGAGCAGGCACATCTTTATGTGTTACATAACACGAATGATGTTCAACCTTATATAGAGTATGACTTTCCTAACTTCCAATTAATATGAAGTTAGTTCCTCACATACGTATCTCTATATATATTAATAACTAATGTTGTGTTACTCATTAATACCTTGTCAGGGAGGGGAGAATGAACAGTACTTGAAAGAAACCCATCCTCGAAAAGGGAAAAATAAGAAGTGGCTTGAAGAGGAGAACAACCGCACGTTTATCCATTGGTTAAGTAAAAGGGTATGATTTAAGGACACGTTGACTTAACCACCACTTTAATTTTCATTAGAATTTACCCATTTTTTAGTTTTCTTTTAAACAATGCCACTGTTTTTTTATTTATTAGTTGCAAATCTTAGTGAAAAATAATTTCGAAGTCTAATACCAACTACTGAAAAATAATGGTACAGTGTAAAGTAAAACTAAATAGTTGGTGAGGTCTAATATTAAAAAATAAAGTGGGAATAAAGACGAAATATCCCCTTACTTTAATATGTTAATTTGAATTATGTTTTGTAAGTAACTAAAATTCTTATATTAATAGGATGCTCTAGAAGAAGAACTCCCAAACAATAATATCTCAGATGACTTAAAATGGACTGCTCGTGGACCTCGTCGAGACGTCATCAAAGTTCACGGATATGTCATTAACAGTGTTCGTTACCTAACAAAGGATAGAGATGATGCACGAGTAACCCAAAACAGTGGAGTGAGCCTAGTTGCTAAGACGTTGCAGATAGCTAGTGCAACGGACAATAATCATGTTCGTAACGATATGATTTTCTATGGTGTCATAAGGGAGATATGGATACTTGACTATTTTTCAATTCAGATTCCTTTATTCAAGTGTGATTGGGTTGACAACAAAAATGGAATTAACATAGACGAGCTTGGTTTTAGATCCGTCGATCTTGATAGAGTTGGTCATAAATCCGATTCTTTCTTCTTAGCCTCCCAAGAGAAACAAGTTTTCTATGTTTCGGACCAAATGAATCCTAAATATTCAATTGTATTGTCAACTCCTCAAAGGGATTACTATGATAAAGATGATGAAGATGATCTCAATGATGGATGTCTCGGGAATGATATTTGCACTACAGTTTTGCCAACTATTGAATCCTTTGACGTGGTTGAGGAATCTTCCAAAATTTATATGCGTGAAGATTGTGAGGGGACATGGATAGACAATACACCAACATAATTATGTTAGACGATGTTATGATGCTTAATGTTTGAATTGTTCTTTATTATTAGTTATAGTTGCTTAAAATGTAAGCTTGTTTGGTGACGTTGTCCAACTTTTTAGTTTTTTGTGTGGAACCTACAATAGTTGATTATTGGAAATTGAATGTATGGAATGTGAGCTATGTGACATTTGTTCTAGACTATGGATTATTATTTTCGTCTTAATATTTTGACAATTGTGCTCCTGTACATTTTAATTAACATAGAATAAAATGGTTAATTTTAATTTGTGGTACATTTCAATAATTGTATTGTTTGAGTATTTAAGACTTGTATTGATGAATTCTATATTATTTCTCTTTTTTGTGTTTCAATAGTTCGATTTCTTTAACTTGAAATGGAGGACATTCATCTCGAACCCGTGGAGAAACCTTCACAATATAGTTGTAAAGGTAGAGGTGTGACGAAGCTAAAGCGATTGACTAAAATAAAGAGCAGTGAAGAACGGATAAGAGTTTTATATAATGATCTTGGGAAACCGATAAGTACTAGAAAAAAAGAATTATCAAGTTATGGGGGTTTAATGGTGAAGTGCTTTGTGCCGATAACTTATCCAAGTTGGCCTAAAGTGCCAATCAAATTGAAAAATGATTTGTGGGAGGCAATACATGTATATATATATATATATATATATATATATATATAAAATATTGTTTGATGCATTTTTGTTGTATCCATGGCTGAATTCAGATCACCCTTAAATTCTGTTCGTATTTGTTCCAATTTGTGATCCATTACATCTTATGTTTGGTGTATTTCTGCAAACCCTGACTCTATCTCTTTCCATCTAGTTTCTGTCATTTGTGCAATCTTAACTTACTGTTGTGATACCAATTCTTGTCATGCCATATCATATGACATTCAAGTTAAACTACATAATTAAAAGATAGATGAATGAAGAAAATAGAGAATTATAGAGAAACAGAGAGTTTAGAGATAGAAAGAATCAATTTGTATTATTATCCAAGGTGTCGATTAAAATTGGGTTTAATCCCCTTTTATGCAACACTAGTTTGCTAACAGACTAAATTACCTATCCAGTTGTCTAATCAAAGCTAAGTAATCAACTCATAACAGACTTCCAAACTATTACAGCTAAATTAACAGAAAAATTACTAATCTAACAAAAATCGACCCAAATAATGTCCCCAAAATTCAAATGAATGTTGTCCACAAAGATTAAGCTCTTAATGCTGAGGCCCATCGATCCAGACATAGGTACGGGGATGCGCCACGCGCGTGTTTGGGGTGACCTCACACTCGTGTAGGTCCTCTCTTTTCCGAAGGTGGCCCTTTTACAGCCAAAAATGCGCATTATATTAACTTGAAACAAGGTTTTAAAAGGTGAAATGAGGCGCGCCTCGAGGCAAGGCAAAAGTAATGAGGCATGATGCTTACGCCTCTAGGGTAGCTGACTGAGGCTTACGCCTTTATTGTGAGAGGCGTACGCCTTGAGGCGTACGCCTTGAGGCGTAACTCCTTAAGGCGGATGAGGCGGAACCACTTTTATTTGTTTTATCTGCTCTATTTATATATCGACATATATAGACATGTTCTCTTTTTTTTTTGTGTATGTATATATATTCTGCTGTATACACACACACACACACACACACACACACACACTAGCGGAATGCCCGTGCCTGAAGGCACAGAGGAAAAATTCCAAAGTATTGAATCGTGTATAATTTAAGTCAAAAAGTATGCGGAAAAAATTATCACAAAATTTCATTTGTTTATAAAGCATAGTCACGTTGCATAATTTACATGGGTCACCCTGTTTGAGAAATAAAAAATAACACACCAACAATACTAATAATTTGTCCAAAATAACCTAGAAAATTAAGTACAAAAATTTAATCCAGACCGACAAAATTTGCACATTATTTTCAAATTGATCATTTAAAGTCAAATACAAAACTCAAACATCACTTTAAGAGTCATGAAACAAAACAGACATGTATAATAGGCAATATACTAATAGTAAACAATGTGGCAACAGCTGGGTGATAATTTCCGCCAATGCCGACACCGACTTTGAAATTTTTCTCTATTATTGGGTTTCTCACATTACCGCGAAACCAACTTAAATTTCTATAATGAGTTATTTTTATATCCTTAACACTTGGCACCATCATCATCTTTCGATCAACAACCTGTTGAGAATCTACGAATGGATCCGGAATCGCCTACTTCGAATTGGTTATATGAGTTATTTAGAAAAGGAACGTCACATAGCTTGACAGCAAGTTGTGCAACGATTATCTTCTTTCCTACTATTTCAGGTCCAAGAAAGCTCAGCCAAATATATCCTCTTCTATTTGACCCACGATGCAACGGGATACAATTTGACTAACGATACAAATGGCTTCATCCTGCCAGTTGACCTTTTCAGAAAGAATCCTCCAAAGCTAATTAAAATATTTTTCATCTAGTTTCCCTCTCAAATCAGGACCAGAGTGGGAAGTCTGATTTCAAGCATTCTTGGTAACCATGCTGACATTGGCTGAAAAAGGCCCCCCGAAAATTTGAAGACCATCGTTATGATACTTAAACTTGACTGTCCTTGGCTCTTGATCATAAGATGCATAAAGAGTTCATTGCCCCAAATATATTACCACGGAATTGATGGATAAGTATGAGGTATGATCCAAGGGCATTCTTGTAACTTTTGCTGGCATCTTGTGTAGTAAATTGGCATTCTCAGCTTCAGAAGTAATAAATATTAGTGTTTTTGGTCTTAGCAGATAAATCTTTTGCAAGTTGAATTAAAGGCGGGGACTTAAATTTGTAAATCTGCTTTCATCCAATAAAGGATATTTTTCAATGTTTGTCTTCCTACCAACATCAAATTGAAAGCCCTCAACATTAGGGATGTAGGACCAAACCTGTGGAATATTTCGTTGAACCCAAACTGATCAAATTAGATTGGAAGTTGCAAATGTGAACACCAAGGACAAAAATAAGAAAAAATGAACCACCAACTAGATGCAAACAATGATTTTGGCTAAAAAAATTAAGTGGAAAAATTGTATTTTAAGCTTACCATGGATGAGGTTGGCAAGATTTATGAGGCATATGCATATGAAGTTGTTGCTATTAATATACTACATGAACCGGTGAACGGATAATTTATAAATCCCGATATACACCTGCACGAAAGTGTAAGTAGAATCAGAACCGAAAATGAGATGTTAAAACAACATTAAAATAGGACCCCAAATAGTAAGAAAATCAATTTTAAAAAATTTTATGTCAAAAAGAATTTTATATAACACAAATAGTTATAAACAATTTCAAAAATTTAGGCAAAGTTTCTGATTTCTAATATGCTATTATGGGCCTCCAGTGTCCAGCCCTTAATGGGTTTTTAAATGTAATAGAAGCAATCCATGATTCATAATACTAACATAAAATATCATCTCTTAATATACATGGACTTAACTAATCATTAATTTAAAAATAAACCAAGAAAAGATTGACAGTAATTTTGTAGATACCTAGAGAGGAAGGATACCCATAGTTATAATCAATATGCATCGTAAGGTAGACCAAACACTTCACAATCAGTACCCTACACAATTTCAGTACAACGCCGTAAGATAGGCACCTCATTTGTTTTCTAAACATCCATATTGATCTCCTTTTTTAAACTCGTAGGGGTAGCAGTATGAACCTTAGCAACATAATTGAATATAAGATAACAGTTTTTTAATGCAGGCAAAAGCTCAGTTGTGAAATTCACTTATTGACAAAGCCATACATATTCATAGAAAAAATCTGCATAATCATCAACTTCCTTAGAATTCCAAAGATCGTACCCACGGAACATAAGCTTGGAATTCAACAATATATAAGAAAAGTCTCAAAACCAAAAATATAGTGAAATATTCTTACTAAAATCCTATGTGTACATACCATTAGTTAGGCCATAAATAAAGAATATTCAAACGAATACACAGGACATTACGATTAAAAAGAAAAGCTAGAAAGTAAAAAATGCTCAACTTCTCATTTAATCAAACACCTGGGGGCAACAAAGTGAATTTCAATTCAAGTAAACAATCTAATAGTTCTATTGAACAATCGAGAGCAGTTAAGATTTAAAAAGAAACCAAAAATAAAAATTGAAGAACAAATGTTAAGTGAAACAAAAAAGAAAGAAATGAGTCGTGTGGTATAAATATTCAAGATGATGGAGAAGGGAGAGACTTTAAGTGGTGATGTACACCTACAGTTGAATGTAGACCCAAGCAGAGTAATATTACTGAAATTTAATCCAACATGTCAATTATTCCCATGGCCTGTAGAAACTAATGGAATCTTTACTGTTTCCCTCAATACATATACAACCATTTATGTTATCAAATTGAATGCAACCTTACTCCAACAATAATGCGATAAGAAATACCTAAAACTACCTTATTAGAATACATAGAAAACTCATGACAAAAAAAGCTAATTCAAGTCCAGGTAAAATGCTTTGCCAAATATTCTCTTGCTTTAAATTATGAGTTTAGGTGAAAAAATGTCAGCAACATGTGCAAATGAAACCTTTAATTAAAACCCCTTTAAGAAAATGGAATTAATATAAATAATTAGTTGTAAAAAGTTTAAGAATGAAAAATGTAACTCCACTTGAAACTTACTCACGTCTCTATATCTTTTAACCTCAAAAGAGACAAATCCTACATATCGAGAGTGCAATCCTTCAAATATAGCTACCCAATTAAAAATCAAATGCCAATTTAATAGATAATTTCTTTTAAAACACCAAAGGCTAAAAAGCAACCCAAAAGTCCATATGACAAAATGAACTACAAGAAACTTGATTATCAAGGAAAACAACACGATGTCCTAAATACTCTATTTATATCCCTAATAGTATTTGGGACTGTCATAAGGACAACAAGTGTCATCCTATTAGGCTGGCGTCATAAACAACGATCAGGACAACAATGGCTGCCATTCTAATGTTTTCAAGACACCATATGTAGTGATATTAGTCCCAGCCTTATAAAATAAAATAATGTCATGAATTTTTAAGGACAAGTGTTTGATGTCATTTAAGAATCAAACTTTGAAACAAATACAATTGTCCCAAAATAAATATGTGCACGAAAAATATGGAGCCAAAATAATTTGTTTAAAGATAGTTAGAATTGTCCCAAAAGATTAAATACATTTTCCCTTAGTTTTATATACAACGCTTTTAGTCCCAAAAGATTAAAAAAAACATATAAGATACACATAACAGTGCCTAAATTTTGTAAACTCCAATCAATATCAAAGCATTCGGAACATACTAAAAGTAATAACAAAAGTCAACCATATTATACCAAAATCTAAGCTTGAAATAATAACAAAACTAAATAGTACTTAATCGCAACTCCTTCACAAAAACAAAACGTCAATTCCAATTTAAAATTAATTACAACCATAAACTAATAACATTTTAAACTAAAAAATAGTAGATCCCTTGTAGCAAATAAAACCATTTAATGTCACGCCTGTTGATCAGAAGTATCAAATAGTAGTGGTGGTAACGGGATGCCTGGATCTCATATCATAGAAATGATTGCAATCCTAGTTGTTGGTAGAGTTTACCTCATGTCTCTCATCACTCAGTTTATTAGTGGGATTCTTTTGTTTCTTCTTATAATTTGTATGAAAGATAGAAAAACCTGATAACAAAATTCAAAGAGAAAGTAATATATATAGTCAAGTAAAGAAAAAAATAATATATATATATATACATACTAACTTTTTTCTTTATTTTTGAAATTGACTTTATCCTAATCATAGGGTGTGAACAAAGATATGCCTGATTAATGATATTTATATTCGCCACTTGTTGCAAGAGAAAGTAAATAATGTTGAAAAAAACACCATTAATAAAAAGAAAGATCATTCCAAACCAAAACAACACCCCTAGGGGGACCCATCCAAATCAACAACGCCCACCCCTCCCCACCCAAACCCAAAACAATCAATAAACCCAAATCCATCACATTGTCACCCCCCCCCCCCAAAAAAAAAAAAACAGCAACAACCTCCCAACCCATCCCAAAACATCCTCTCAACCCAACCTAAAATATCCCCTTCCCCCACTTTTTCCTAACCAAAACAACACCACACCTTTTATCAACAAAAAAAAACCCATACCTCCTTTACCAGATAAAAGAAACAAACTTTTCTCAACCAAAACCAACCCCTTTTGTGCCTCCCACCACTTTTTCCCGGCCAAAATATCCCCCTCCATTTTTCCTGAGCAAAATAAGCCCCTCCCCTTTTCCTGAACCAAAGAAGGCCCCCAACCCAAAATTGTCCACAAACCCAAACAAAATAGCCCTCTTCCACCTAAAGCCACCCCAACTCAACCAAAAATAGTATTCAAAATACACCAATATGAAGCTAGAGAAGTTGTGGCACCTTTACTTCTTCAGGACCCAAATGTGTCACTATGACATTCCATTGATTGAAGTTGACTTTGGGGGTGTACTTGATAAACGCTCAGCATCCGTGTTCAATTTCATATAGTACTTCCTCTTAGTCAAATACTTGAACGATCTCCATTGAATTTCAATCCAACAAAGGTTTTGGTAGCCATCTGGGGCATTTGTGTGAATATTAGTAAAGAACAAAATGTATTGATTTTAAATATTAATAATTAATAATTATTAATTTTACTAACACAAACTTAATTTAGAATTACTTTCACTTGTTCCTAAATAAAGTCGAGCTTTCGTTGATCCAATTTATTTTAACAAGGAAAAGTACCAAAAAAAATCCCCTAGACATGGAAAATAGCTTAGTTGACTCACCAACTTCTTTTCATATGGTCCAATTGGTTGGAAACTTTCATCCAAAATAATTATCTTTTTCTCACTGTTACCCAATTCATCTCATGGTTTGGAACCCCCTCTAACTTTCCTCTTAAGAGAGGATGTATAACTAGTTCCACCTATTCAAAAGATGTGAGTAAGCATATATGTGTATATATATATATATATATATATATATATATATATATATATATATATATATATATATATATACAAAATCCAAATGTATAAATATCTTTTGGCATGCACACTCACGTGTGATGGATTGTGACTCATGTGTCGCCCCACAGGAGGGTGTAATATCAGTACTACCTATTAAAAATGCATTAACACAAGAAGATAAGAATGGATTTACCTAGTGAATTGAAAGATATTACTTATTTTATATATGCACTGAATGACTAAACTAAGTGTAGATATAAAATCCTCAATAAATGATAATTCATACATCTAGATCTGAGATGGGGGTGATTCATGTGTTGTTCCTCTAGTGGATGAGGAATTAACCATAATGAATCTCTTAAAATAACACAATATATGATTAGTTATTGTAATAATAAAAATATAATTCTTTAGTTTTAGTAAGATATGATTAAACTTAATGTTTGTGTAGTTTTCACTCGGATGAATTAATATGTTTAATTCTAACTGCAAGCGTGCCAAGAAAGGTTATGGTATTTCCTACCAAAAGATCTTTGCTTCGTGATACTGTCAAACGATTGTGTAACATTCGATGTTCCAATTCAGAAGACGTGTTCTTCTCTCAGGGAAAACTTTGATGTGTGTACTAAGCTACTACGAATAACTAGAACAAAAGAAGCTGTAAAGTTCATAAACTAAAGTAAAGATTTGAAATTAAAGAAAAGTAAATGCTTGAAAGTAAAGGTTTGCACTATAAAAGTTAAAGAAATAATGTAAAAGAACCTAATATAAACACGACAAGCTTTAAATAAACTTGAAAGAAAGTTACAATCTAACTTATTGTCGACATTGAATTGAAAGAAATGCAGTAAATAAAACCAAAAGAAAGGAAAATTTAAAGGAAGAAAGGATTAAATGAGTTTTTTTTTATTGAGGGATTCCTTGTTTTATGTTCATCAAGGGTTAAATTTATAGTTGATTGAAATAACCGACTTTATTTAACTCTAAGTTACTTTTGCTTTGAATTTTGGCTTCAGGTAACTTCCACTTCGAATTTGAATTATTCTCTATAATAGACATCCATACTTGCCTCCAAATAACCTCTAACTCAATTAAAATAATAATTGCTTAAAATGACCACTACTTCCATAAAAATTCCTGAAATAACCACCATATAATCACTACTAATCCGGTAAAATATGGTGGAAAGATACCCCCCGCACCACCAGAATTTTGAGAAAGATTTTGGTGGTTGATATTTGATAATTTCAACATTGAATTAAATTTATCGAATTGGTGAAATATGAATGGAATAATTTATTTGTCGGTTTCAACTTTTATAGTCACTAAAAAAGTGAACAACTTCATCCCTTTTAACTTCTAAGGTGTCACCAAGGATAGTGAATAATATCAGTACCATGGATGGTGAATAATCATAAAAAAATTGAAACTTCGAAGGATTATCAAAGATGGTGAATAATTACTATATTATGCCTTCGAAGGATCAGGAAAGATGGCGAACAATTGTTAAAAAAATTTTACACCTTAGAAGACCACCACATATGCTGAATAATTTAAAAAAAAAATTAAACTTTGAAGGGTAACCAAAGATGATGAATAATTGTAAAAACTTTAAATTTCGAAGGTCACTAAATATTGTGAATAATCATAAAAACCTTTTAAACTTTGAAGGGTCACCAAAGATGATGAATAATTATAATATTTTTTCCTTTAAATATCATTAAAGATGGTGAATGATAAAAAAGAATTTAACCTTCGAATGGTCACCAAATATGGTGAATCAATGCAACATTTTTTACCTTCAAAGTTTTCCAAATATCTTTATAATAGTCTAAAAATTTAGTTAGACTTCCCAAAATTGGAGTTATTTGTGTTTTTTGAACTAGAAAAAGAGTCATATACCAAAAGAAATCTCTAGATGTCAAGCTTCCAATGCAAAAATGGTTCATCATTTGGACCTCTGTAGAGAGAGTTATGGTTGTTGTACTAGAACGTGTTTTGGCGACAACACAAAACGCTGTAGCAATCTAAATTTTTAGCCAAACATTCTGAGCATGGCGTTCTCCGTGTATTTTAAAGTATAAAATGAGTCATATACCGAAAGAATACAATGGAATTCAGGCTTTCAATGGAAAAATGATTCATTACTTGGACCTCTGTATAGAGCGTTATGACCATTTTACTCAAACATTTTTGGGTGACTGCACAATGTGAAAATGTAATCAAGGCTTTTGTCAAGCCATACTTATTCTGATTGGGATGCTAAGATAAAAATTTCATAACTCGATCGATTATCTTTATACAACAAGTGGTTGAAATATACTAATGTAAAGTTAAACTCATTAACTCTTTTCCCTAATCGATTTTCAATCCAATTGCATTTAATAAGTACAACCTTTTTTCCATTAAAATAATATTGTAAAGTTAAAGTCATCTACTCATTTCCCCAATCTATTTTCAATCCAATTTCATTTGAATGGTACAAGATTTTTTCCATTAAAATATTAAATTTCAATGATGTTAGTCAGTTGTCCATAGAAATTAACATTTCAGAATGCGGATTAGAGACACTTCGAGATGCATAACTCATTTATTATGCTTTTAAAAAGAACTTCGTTATTTTGAATTTTTTGATGAAGATCAACTTCCTTTGTTCAAAATAAAAATCCTTGAATAATATAAGACTTGAATATCCCTATATCCTCTGGACGACCTAATGCCAAACTCAATATTTTACTAGATAATTCGACATCTTTTGACAATCCATCCACGTAATATTTTAATAAATAAGAAAAATATTACCTATAAATATAATTATAATACCAGAAATAAATAAACCTACTTACATAATCCTTAAGTCACATGTGAAAATGTTCATTGTGAAGGCGTTGCAAAAAATGCAAATAGCATTCAATTTGATACATCCAACAATAGATAACTGCACCGACAATTGGTAAGTTATGAGCCAAATGTGCAGTCAAGTGTTTAATCACATTAGAGAATCCTAAAAGAAATATTTTCTCGAGTTTGCAAAGGGTAAGAGCTAAACAATCTTCAATTTTTCCTCAAATAGAAATGAGAGTTATGTAATGCCCTTTGGACAATTTTCATAAAACTCTTTCTGCCTCTTTTAGGAGTTTGAAATATTTTGGCAAGTCCTCAACATGCACAACATCTTCTACTCTATGTCCATCATTAAACTATTTTTTCTTCATTCAAGGAACCCCCTTACCTCATAAACCATCAAAATCGTACTTAACCCTAAGCTCGATTCATCTAATACATCATCAAGTGACAGATCATTGTGTTGTCATCCAATGAATCAATCAACTCCCCATGATAAGTCCAATCCTTATAAGTCCTTTCAAAACCATGCATCTATATATGACCCTTCATAGTTTATAGGTTATAGTAGACTCGGTTTACACATATACTACATGGGAATTGGATATGTGATGTTTGGATATTCTTATTCATACATGGAAAGCTAATATAACTTTCAACCCCATCTGTATGTTCTTTTGAATTCCAATCATATGATCATATCCCACTCTTATCCGTATTAATTCCTAAGATGTAATTAGGTAAAACCTTCATCAAGTGAAAAAATTATATAAGAATACATATACAAGATATCAAATTTAAACACAACAAGTGTGCGCATTTTATTCCATTTTAAAGATATAGTCATGTATTTTATTTGTGGCTCAACCCACCCCTACCCATTAGCAGCCTCCACCCCCATCCTCACATCGCCACCAGCCACCCACTCCCATGTAACACCCCATATTTTTTCAAATAAAGAATTTTATTTAATTTGATGAATTAGAATTTAAACTAAATTGATGATTTGGAGAAATTATTTAATTTTGGAGAATTTATTTAATTTGGAAGATTCAATTTATTTGGAGAATTAAGATTTAAATCAATTCGGGTTATTTCTTTTAAGAATAAATGTGTCATAATTTGAGGTGAAAATTGGAGATATTAGTTAAGTAACTCGAATGATGATTCTGGGTGCACGGTTGGTTCCGAATAGGTCGAGATAGTCGGAAAAGAGTACCCGGGGACACTAATTGGGTTTCGGGGCATTTTAAGGAATAATCGGCCCCACACGGGATTTTCTGGGTCATTTTAATATGGTCCATAGGCTTAATTTAGGGATTCACCTAATAAAACCTAAGTGAGAGAGTTTGTGGAAGTCAAAACTCAAATTAAAAAACCCTAGTTAAAGAGGAGAAAAGATGGACCAATTGGGAGGGTTTTTGGGAGCCAAATGAAGAAGAGATTGATGTTTTCTTCATCAAATCTTGTCTACAACAAAGGAATTAGACACTACAAAGTTATCCAGGAAAGCAGTTAAACTTTCTTTTCATTACTTTGCTGTATTACGATTCATATAATGGTGGGTGTAAACCATTGTCATTTTTAGGTGAATTATTTCATTAAAATGGGTTTTGGTTGAATTAACCATTTTGATTGATATGGATTGATGATTAGTACAAAATATATATCATGTAAAGATATATAACACAACTACCTTGCTGTAAATTAAAGTCAGATTCGTGAATTGAGAATTGTAGAATCGAATTAAAGAGAATGATTGAATAAAAGTTGTAAATCCCAATTCGTGAAGTCGTGAGTGATAATCGAAACCATTGAAGTTTGGAGATTGATATGATGATTAAAACCTATTTATTATGTGTAATAAACATTAGTTATTAATGGTATGAGTCTTGAGAAGAAACTATGAAAGTTTGATGTGTAAAAATGGAGTAAAAACGAGTTCGAGAAGAAGGAGGTTCGCTGTGCAGCAGCAGCGAATCGATCCGGTTTTGAGGCCGAACCTGTCTGATTTGACTATTTGTCAAAATAAAATTTGTAGATCTTTTCGTTATGATCGCGCGGGCATTGGCCTCATATTTTTTTGATTTATTTTGAATTATCTACGATTTTTCTACGAAAAGGTGTCTGAAATCGAAATCCTTTGTGAGAAATAAAATCTGGATTATTTAGGGATGTTTGTAGATGAGTGTAGGACTCTAGAAAATATTAAGGAACATTATTTTTACCTTAAAATTGTATTGGAATTAATTCGGGGTATGGATTTAGAGTGTTTAGGATGAACAACCCTCGAAAATATATGAACAGATTCGTATGGAAATTTTGGGTGAAATTAGGATACAAACTAGAATGAGATGTGCTTAGTATCTTGAAATAAAAATATGAATGTGAGTTAATACTTATAGAATTAATAATCGGGGTCATTAATCCGATATTTTTAGGCTAGTGCGACGGGAGTTAGGCAAAGAGTAGCCGATTTAATTTATTATTGATGTATATAATAAATTATCGAATATTGAATTTAATAAAGGGTGTTTTACCTAATAGTGGGACTTGGTGTAATCCATTCTAAAGGGTGAAGATACAGACCGAATGAGTGAGTCGAAGTATTGTATTTGGGTGACACTACTTTAATTAATTAACTAATTAATGTGAAATTGGTTAGATTAATCGGTGTGATTTGAAATGTAATGAATTCGGAGGATGAGAATGAGTCACAATTAAGGTGAGCATGCCTGTATCTTAGATTAATAAGGAATGAGTAAATTACTTATTGAAAAACGTTAAAGAATAGTTGGTACACTTTGATTAGTGGGGGATACTCGGAAGTATACGACGAGAAGTATAATCGAAATTTAATAACACGTTGAATATTCGGGAGGTATATATACTATGTAGGATATATAATATAGGTTGTGTGTGTACCTATACTGATGATATAAATATATGGGTTGTGTGAATACCTATTGTATGATTTATTATGTGTATTTACATACCTACGCTACTTGCTATTACGGGTGATTTCGCGTCGTGGACGGTCTTATCTTGACGAGTCCATTTGGGAGGGGGGGGGGGGATTTTAGACTTGTACCCAGAAAATAGGACCTTGGACACGTGCTATCTGAGAGCATGATAGATTCGACGGTTGAATGGGAGCATAGGTATGTGCATGACCCATTTGTCTGGGGACTATGTTCGCCTCCAATATGTGTGATTTGTGATGATGGTTCGAGAGAGATATTGAACCAATAGTCATTTACATAGTGCGTGATGTACCGGAATTTGATACAAGAGTATGCATGCACCGCAAGTCTCAGCCTAGGGGTGCTGTATTGTATATATAATTAGAATAATAAATATATACACGTGTATTTTATTCTACAATGTGTGCTTTATAGATGATGTACTTGGACATGATAACATAGTATACATGCACCGCAACTCAGAATAGGGTCCCATATTAGTATATATGTATCGAAGTGACAAATATAAGCTTATGGTTTATTCTACGGTGTGTAATTAGTAGATGATAAAGATAGTGACATCTAAAATAACCCTAGTGGGTGGAGGATTAAACATATAATGAGAAATTCATAATTGACTAATTGAGATAAAGAATCTAGTGATGTATTGCGACATAACGAGTTAGTATGTAGAAAGAGACTTAATACGTCTAGTTAGGTGGGGTATCTTAATCAGGAAAGGTTAGCAGAAAAACGTTAGGTGTGCATATTAGATGAGGGGTGAGTTATACCTCAAGAGAGTGCGACACTAGCTTAAATATGAAAAGTGTGCATGCATATTTAATTATTGCAATTTAACTTCTTGCTAAATATATTTCAAAATATTTTACTTGGGCTTTGACCCGTGTAAAAAATATTTTTCAAAACATTTTAGGTGTCCAGCCACAGGGACGCCCAATTTGATGATTCTATCCAGGGATGCGCTGTTGCATCTTATGTAAAAGTTGCAGGACTTGCTATAGACGCTTTGTTCATTTATTCCTAGTAGGATCTTTACTCTAGTACTCAGTTATTTATTTGATCTTGTGTATCCAGGTTACGGTTACTGTTTACTGTCATATTTTATTGTTGCGCCAATAGTTGATTCAGTTACTTTTATTTATATTTTTTTTTGTGTTGAATTTATTTATCAGCTTATGATTGATGGTTTAATTATTATTTACCTCCACATGTTGTTAATTAATGAAAGATAAAATTTGGCACCAGTCTAATTAAATTATTAGGTGGTTAGTAACTTTAAAAAGTTTTGACAGTGATGCTAAGAATGAGCCATATGAGACCAACGTTTTATTTTGATCGCGGGCTAGCCAACTGGTATTTTAGTAGGCAGGGTGTCACACCCCACCACCAACCTAAACTCCTTAATATATATGATAGTAACATGATCAATAATTTATATTGGGAAAATAACAACAAAATGAACAAAATAATTTAATGAGTGGGGATGCTATGTGCACTTCTATTTCTTACATGTAGTTTAGCCAAATCTTGTTATGTACGAGGTTTGAATCGTTGAAACAAAAGAAAATCTTCGTACGTTCATTGAAAATAATGTAAATAGATTCTTACTATGTATGAATCTCTTTAGTAATGCACAGAGGCACAAAACAAAGTTACCCAAAAATGAGAACTTGATGTTTATTTGGCTACACTAGTGAGAACTTAATGGGGATTATAATGCAATTTATGATTTGTTTATTAAGGGAGGACACATTAAACATATGACTAGAAAAACATAAACTAATTACAATATTATATATACATAGAGTCAATATGTATACATATATACTAGGGTATTTTTTTTCCATTGGCATAGTGATAATTTTGTATTGGTGTACACATGCTTTGATACTTCATACTTAAGATATAATGTGTGTTGCATTATGATTACGAAATTCGTGAAACATATATTGAAATTAACGAGCCTCATGCTTGAGCTTTCCTTATATATTTCAACAAATTGAATAATCGGTTTCCATAGATATCCAAACAGAAAAATGTTTTTCCATTTACCCTATCACCCAAATTGTTGTAAATTTTTATTTTCTCTTTTTCAGGACTTATCCAATATTTAATTCACCCACTACTAGAATATTTTAAAATGGGTACCAAAGGTTCAATAGAAATTTCCCAAGTTTAAAATCAAATGATCTTAATAAATTTCGCTAAATAAGATTTTGATACCTTAATCTCTCCACACTTGCTCATGCACAAAGTGTTTTTATTCATGATCATATGAACGAATTAATGAAGAAATGAACTTCACATGAAAGAATGATAGTGTGGATCTTTAAAACATAAAATATAGAACTCTAATCATTTAAATTTATCATTGTACACATTTAAATAATTTTAAATGATCTAAAAATATTTTATGATAACAATGTACACATCAACCAAACAACTCATGTGCATACTTTTTTACACATTGCGTAACATAGAAGATATGAAATAAATAGCCTGCATAGTTTTAAAACTTCAAAAATAGCCTCAATAATCTTCTCATAACATCATAAAACACATTAGATTTATAACATTAAACATACGAAATAAATTCATAACACAATGAAAAACTCCTAATCTAAGACTATAAATATACCTTATCACAATATTAAACACTGCACAATTTCTAGGAATGCATAAGGAGTGTTAAAATACTATATTTTTTTTTGCATTTTAAGAAGTTATTATTATAAACTTCCAATCCACAAATGCATTGTAGTGGAATCTACTGCATGATTAATATGAAAATGTCATTTCGATTAAAACTCATCAATTATAACTATTCAGCTTCCTCATACTGTTTAACCAAACATGTACTCGATTCTACTATATACTAATTAAAAAAAAAACATAACTTGGGATTGAAAACAAAACTAGGAAACTAAAGAAGAAGCAATATCTAAACAGGGCATTATTTACTTGTTGGAGTTCATTGCTCCCCATTTGAAAAATCTAATCATGGAGAAACTTATGTAGTACTTTCCTTATTAGAGAAATTTTAATTCACAAATTGAATAGCAGTAAACGTAATTAATGTTTTAATAGTAGTAAATAAATACAAATTGGTCTCATTAAATCACCACCAACCACCCTCTCCCTCGCAGAACTCTAAGAATATTATAGCCATGAACCACTAAAAAGACCAGAAAATAAAAATCACAAAGTTGTGAGTGCATAAAAATTCATACGCTGATGAGAGATGTTCGAAGATAGTCCTAGTGACAGTTCTGATATATAGTGACAATAGAGCTCTGTAGACACCGTGGGAATGGGAGGATACATGGATTAAGACTAGAGAATGGGGAGAGGGTGGTAATAGGAGGGAATGAGTAGATAATGGTAATGGGAAGAGAGTTAGGGTTAAGTTAGAATAAAAGTCTTTAAAAATTAAATATTTAACGAAAAATAAGAGTGAATGGGGTAAAAAAAATAGGGAACTGAATATTTTAAAGGAAATTGTAAATTTCACGTCCTTTATATTTGTACCATTGTGATATAAAAAATGATTTATCCTTTTAAATAGATTATAAGGATAGTTGCTATTTGATATCCTTAAGTTACTTTTTGGAACGTTAAAATGATGTCCTTATTAGTTTTTTACTTTGCAATGCGTTTTTGAAGTGGTTCTTTGTCAAGATTATATTCTAATTAATCTTATTTTATTCTTAAGAGAATTAATTTTAATAATGTGAAAAGATAAAATAATCTGCACAACACTAGATATACGAGGAAAACCTCACTAATAAAAAAAACCTCGAGCCAAAATGAACTACAATTGTGCTATGGTAGAGATTTAGGAAAATATGAAAAAATGACTTATAATCGCACAATGCATAAACTTCATATCAACTCGTTCGGACCATTTTCTCTAAGGAGAGCTCCGACAAGTGGGGTACACTACAGAATCGAGATCGACTTTCACCTCGATCAAAGTATTCAAATCTTTTGCCAATCAAATCTTATTTTTAACTGGAATACAAATTTTGTTTCAAGGAAATAGAATTACCATGTAACCACCCACTACATCTAGGATGTGCGAGGATATCCTATGGTTGAAAAATATGTCATGAAATGTTTGGATTTTATAAAGACCCACAAAATATTTTTCAAGGTTTTTGAAAGTAGACAATATTAAAGAACAAAACTATATTGAAGAATAAATTTTCAAAATATTCTAAAATATGAAAGTCCATATCTTATTTATCCAAGGAAGAACCAAAATAAACTTGAAGAACACAATAAGAAGATAATAAATTTTTTCTCTTAAAAGCTAATACGTTTTCTCTCTTTTAAAATTATCTTATAATCCTATTTGGAACAGTTTTACAAATCTTGATTATACACATAACTGTTTAAAGAAAAATGGGATACAAATAGAGAGTAGAAAATCCATAGGTCAAGACAAGATCAATTTGGTAGTGCAACCGCGATTTTGTCTTAGCGCAACTACTAAATCAATCTTTTGGAAAGATATATTAAGAAGTAAAAACTCCTGAACAATTGTGAACCCGTTGTAGACGCGAAGAAAATCGTTTCTCTAGTGAAGTATTAGTTACACAAGGTCAAGCCACAAGCAAGAGATTTTTCACAATGTCTTGCAAATGATTGTGGTCGGTGAAGGACATGCTTCACGGACACGTAGTCCTTCTTCGCCAAGGTGAACATCTAACGAACAAGGATATAACCAAAGCCATAGTTTTTTTAATTTTTTTGAATTTCTTAAAGGTCATAATTTTCTTGTCCATCCCATGACCGTGTAAATCGTTTATACAAAATATGCATTATATAGCATCGTGTATATAGAAAAACAAAAAAACAATGAGGTTAAATTAAATCATTTTTTAATTTCAGAATATATTTCACTGATTGGGTGAGTCTAATTCCTCTAGACAACATACCTTTATCCTAAGAGATTAACTCAAGGAAGTGACCGGTGTAAATTTGGTGAACCCTTCTAGAGACCTCTTGAAAGAGAGTTAAAGTGTTGGAATATGACAAATTTAAGTGATGTGGCGCACATTAGTGTACATATACTCTTATAATCTCCCCGTTTGTCTATTTTGTGACAAAATACACAAAACCAAAAATACAAGTAACTTAATCAAATATAACACCTAAGACATGATTTTCTCGACAAAAGGCATATAAGATGGCCTAAATATAATTGCAAGAAATATAAACTCATGACGCTCAGTTACGTCTTTAACGAGATTATTGTACCTATTTTCCTATCACACTCTAGAAAATTCATTAAATATGAATGTGTAATATAAAGACAAAAAATGAGAGTAATAAGATGAAATATGTGAATATTACATTGTATACATGTGAGCATCAAATATGATAGTAGACAAACACTCTCCTTAATCCAACATGCATAAAACATTATGTACTCCCCCTATTTATAAATGTCTTCCCCTTATTGTCATGAAAGAGACAAAAGAGAGAACTAAGTATATAATGAGAAAAATAGAACTAAGTAATTTAAAGAGAGTAAATATTGTAAATAAACCAACAAAATATGATTAAATCATATAGCGAGTTATGAAAATTTATCCAAGAATATAATATGTGATGAAAAGGCATATGAAAACATATTAACTACTACACATGGAGATACACAATATATCAAAACAAAGATATATTAATATATATATATATATATATATATATATATATATATATATATATATATATATATATATATATATATATATATATATATATATATATATATATATATATATATATATATATTAATTAAACTCATGCTAAAAGGTGATAAGAATTTAAAATAAACTAGATTTATAGGATTCATACAAGATACTAGTAAATGAAGCTAAATCCTAACTCTCAAAATACAAAACTCAAAATTAAATTCTACACTCATTTTCTAATGTTCATTTAAGCCTAAATATCCCAAACACTCGATGAAACATCCTGCAATTCATCCCGAACATGATCAAGTTGAATGTTAGTTTTCCTTTGATACTTATCAAAATACAACTAAGAGGAAGAACATGTAGACATAATATTATGTCTAATTTAGCGCATATACGAGCACCCCCTTCTCTATTATTTCGCCAAGTGTGCTTGGATCCAATATAAGGTAATTACATCAATCCAACTACTGCTAAAGTGTTGTTAAAGACCACCACATCTCCCCAACCAACCTCATTTCCTCCTCGCTTCTCTTCATGACTTGACACAACATTGAAGTCCCTACCTACTAACCATTGATCTTGGAAAACTACAGAAAAATCTATCAAGTCATTCCATAATTCCCATTTATCCCCTCTATCACATTTATCATAAATGTATGAGAAAAAAACTGGACTAATGAGGTTTAAATGAAAAACTATCACTGTTAAAACTTGATTCCCATTCTTACATATGCTCACTTTCTAATCATCCCTCTAAAGAACCCAGATTTTGTTATTCACGTTGGCCAGACCACGCATAAAGTTAATCCTTCTGCACAAGTTAGATAAATTATTTTCATCCCACTTTGGCTGCATTAAGTTAATAACATCGAGTCTATGAATTCTAATGAGTCTTTTAAGTCTCTTATTTGAGGGCTGTTTTTGATCCCTCTATTATTACACACAAGGATTTGCATTATTTGGAAACTGGACCAATACTAGTGTGTACTGACCTTCCTCCAAATCTCATTTGAATGATGTATTATTTGCTAATGATACTTTTTTCTATTCTTCTTACGTTTGACAATAGTGAATTCACTATTGTTTGAAAGAAATAATTTCTTTTGTTTAAAGCCTCTGAGAATTCCACCCAGTCTGTGTTGTGAACTATTTGAGGGTGAGGATGATGGTAGATCACCCTCATAATGGGTGATAAGTGTCCGTTAATATGTATAAGTGTGCGATAAAGCTCATCTCGAGATAGTTTGATATCTCATTTAGGGTTTAAGGAGAGATAGAAAAGTAAGGTGAGAGATAGGTGCATCAATGTTGTTCCAACATATAGGGAGATATTTTGTCAAGGATCGTGGTCATGAGAAGGACTCAATATTACTCATATATACCCGAGAAGAATTGGGATCAAAGCCTACGTAGTTCAATTTTGTTTTAGTATATACGTGTTTGGACATTTGTATGGGGTGTGCTAGAGATCATAGATTTGAGATTGTTTGATATCTCGTTTAGTAGCAGTTAAAGAAGGTATAAGGTAAGTGAGAGATGATTACAACTATGCGGGGACAATATATTAAGAGACATATTATCAAGGCTTGCGCTCATGATAAGGACTCAAAACTGCGCCTACGTACTCGTGTAGCCAAGAGATCAAATCTTACGTAGTTCTAACAAACGAGACATATTTACGGGTTTAGGCTATGGGATATCGAGTATACAGTATACAACATTTCAGTATTTATGAAGCACAATCCTTACTATAGCATTTTCATTGTGTTGGATTGATATATTTATATATTAAAAATATGTTAATCAAAGTCCTATGCTTGACAATTAATTGATATAAAAACACATATACGGGGTGACACCGCGGGACACACTTTGTTCGTTTGGAAAATAGGTGGACATAGTTGGATTTTAGACTTTAGCTTGTGCAAAGCTTTGGACTGACTCGGCTCACTAACAGTTTCCTGAGAACGATTTTAAAAAATATGTTTTCATGTTTTTATTTAGTCATTGTGGAAGTTTATTATCATTTATTTAATATATTAGCATGTTAAGTCAATTAAGAGAGGTGTTGGGTTAGAAACCAGGCTTTAAAATATAAACGATGTAAAGTACATACTCGGTTCCCTAACGGGAGCCTGATTATGAGAGATGAACAGATAAGGATAGTTAATCACAATATGTATGGGGGTGTTTGACCCGATATTCGGGTAGAGTTTCCCTAACTTGTAGTGTGAATTGAATTAACCTGGGTAAGTGTCCCCACTTGAGGTGTCCTAGGTAAGCAGAGCTCTGTTTGGTCAGGCAAAGCTTCATTTAGAAGAGTCGACTTTTAAAAAATGTCTATTGAGGTTTAACTATGTTTTTCTTTCGAAAGTGACTTTCTGTTTGGTCGGGCAAAGATTCATTTAGAAGTGTCGACTTTTACAAAATGTCTATTGAGGTTTAACTATGTTTTTCTTTCGAATGTGACTTTTCAGAATTATGAACCTCGTTTGGGACTGGAGAGAATTTTCTAACGTACAAAATTCTTTCCATAATTATCAACACGAGATCGAGTATCTCGAGTGCTTAAGATTAAAAAATTAGAAAATCGAATCAATGGTAGGTTTTAGGATATTTTCAAGGTTGGTGGGGACATCTATTTATATGGTCTGATCCGGGGAATTTAATCGTTTGTTCAACAGCCTTAGATGGTCGATCAGGGCTGATGTGACCTATTTACATTGTTATGTGAGTTAATTAAGGCTTTAAATAATCAATTTGGTAAAACTTGTGTTAAGTAATTGGAATTTGCAAGAAAGATAATTGAAATCTAAAACTTGCTCATGACATGCACTCAAACCTATTCATCCCCTCTCTAGGTTTGTTGTCGATTATACACTTGCACTTATTACACACATCCTCAATTGTTATCAGAGTGTTCTAATATTTTTTTTTCATTAGAATCCTTGAGTTGGTCCTACTCTTATTATCTGTTTATTGTCTTTTTTCATATTGACTATTTTTTGTGTGACTATGGGTACTATGATACTTGATTTTGATTTTCCTTCTAGTATTAGTCTGAATGTGAATTGTCCTATAATTTTTGGTCATAGTGAAAGGATGGCTCAATTGAAATAAAAATTTAAAAATATGATAAAGAAATCTTCTCATTTTATGGAAAAACCAAAATCTATTGATGTTAATTTTGATGAACGTGGTGAAATTTAAAATGTCAAATCCTTAAGTCAAAAGATTGAAAAGCTAAATGCTCATTTTATCAAAATGAAAAAGATGAATGTTAACTTGGTTAATCAAGTCAAAATCCATGGAGAAGGAGAATAGTTTTTAAAGAGTTTGAAATGACTAGTTAACTAAGTTGAAAATGGTTTAAATAGAGAAGGGTGAGTTATTTGAGTATAACATTACCTTGAGGGAACAAAATTCCGATTTGAGAAAATTGATTAGTTCTTTAAGAATTGATTTATAAAAACTCATGGTTATTGATGAAGGAAAAAGTAATTTGACTCTTGAAATTAAAAAAGTGAAGCAATAGATTCCAGTTGTTAAGTTTCTAAAAGTGAACTTGAGAAGAGATTTGGCGCTTTGCAAAATAAATTTGACTTATTAAATTTTTTGAAAAACAAGTCATCTTCTTGTCAAGTTGACACATTGAGTGAGTGTTCATCGCACGATTCAACGGATACCGAATCCTTGATTTTAAAGAAAAATGGGAAGAAATAAAAAGCGAAAGAGAATGTTTATTTAAAAAATAAAAAGAAAATTGATCAAAAAGATCCAAATGATCATCCAAAATCATTCTCTTGCAAATTTGTTTTCCATAAGGAAGGAAATTTAGGATATGTTTGTTTTATGTTGAAAAAGATTAAAAGAAAAAGTGATTCTAGTTCCTTGAGTTCCAAACGGGGAAATGATTTTGTTCTTGGAGATGTCTTTTTTAAGAAAAAAGTTTGTTAGAAATCATGATGATAAGCCAAGATTGTTACCATATGTTCCTCCACATTTGCATTATAGGAGAGTTAAGAGGATTTATCACAAAGTTGGTAATAAATGCTCATTTGATGGTAAATTGATTCATACTTTCCATTTTGCGTCAAATGAAAGAAAGTTGAAAGAGGTGATTTGGGACCCCAAGGGGTAAAGAAGAGTGTGGGAAGAAAGGTTGGCTATTGTACATTATATAGGGTACACATCCATCTAAATCAATTTTATAGATACTTGAGATGGGGAATTAGTAGGTTCATCGAAAATAGGAAAGAATTTTTCAGGAGAGATCCTATTTATGAACGTAAAGGTAAAATTGGTGTTTTAATATATTCCTAATTCAAGATAGTGGTGACGCTAGACGTGAGTTTCATATACCTAGATGTAGACCATATGCTCAAATTCCAAGGACTAGGAATAAGAATCATAGGAGGAAGGATAAATGGACATAAAGAGTTGGTAATGTATTTCTTAGGAATGCACCATAGAAGAAAGTAAAATTTGTTATTCCACAAATAATGTTTACGAAGAAAGAGGTTTACACTTTTCCTCCCATTGACTCGGGAGATGGAACACCCATCGCTATCTACATAGATAATTTGCTATTTCTAATTCATTATTGATTTGTTGGGGAAACAAATCATATTGGGTGAGAGAATTTCGCATAGGTGTTTCTTTTCAAGGTTTGGTGAGATTTTCATGCATATATGAATTTCCATGCATTTTCTTTCTATGTTATGTTTCTCTACTAAACATGATTTATATATATATATATATGCATCATTCTTATTCAAAAATTCAAAATGAATTTGTGTTTATTCTTTTTGTGATATGTGGTTAAGTTATTGACTCTTATTGATTTGATGATTGATTTAAGGTGAATTTTAAACCATTTGATAGAAAGTGTTAACTGATTTAGTTGTTAGGTTGAAATTCGTTTCATAGATCATGATTGGCAAATTTATTAAAATCAATGGTATAGATTGCATAATACTTGAGAACATGAATATCACTTGTTGCATATGATTTCACTTATGTGATTAATGATTTTAATGGTCAATTTGATCATGATTAAATCCTGAAATTTTTGGTGTTTTAATGGCCCATGTGTGAGATTTTGAGTGTTTAATACTATGAATAAGTTGAAAAAGGACCGTTTTCAAAAGCATTGATAAGGGCTGCCACTAGAATGATTACACTCATTTGGAAATTTAAATATTTTTGGGTAGGTGTAGGTGTGTGAAAAGCCAATCGATGGCAAAAGACAAAATATGTTAATAAAGAGCCATAAGTCAAGAGCTCGAATCATCATGAAAAACAAGATAATTCATAACTTTTCAAAAATGAAAATTTATTTTTAGTTGTCATTCAAATGATTTTTAATAAATATATTCTTTAGGAAATTAATGGCATGAAACTATCTTATCCGAGATAAAAGGATATTGGTTGGATGATTGTATTTCGAGCATCATTTATAATGAGTGTATCAGTTTATTATGTGTATTCATTTTTATTTTGTATCTATTATTTGTCACATGATCGATACCTTGATTGATGTTACAAAGTTGCAAAATATTGATTTGATAACAATTTTGAGCCTTCAATGTTGAATTGATTTAAGATTTGAATTATTTTTATTTCTAATTAATGTTCTAATAAAGATTTAAATAAAATATATTCATCAAATCCAATCATCAGATGATGGCTTAATCATTCTCATACTTTACGCGATTTCTGTTAACATTTGTATATATGCATGTGTGAGTTGTTGATTTTATGCTATTTTGCATTCTATCCCATATTTTTGTGTTAATCAATTTAAAATGAATGATTTCTCAATAATTTTCATTTGTTAATGCTATTGGAGTTGTGAGAGTTGGGATTCAGGAGGTGGATTTAGGCTATTCTTATGTTTTTGGATTATTTAGGGAGAAATCCATGTTTCGTTCGAATGTCAACAAAATTGGCCCGTCACATAATTTCCCCATACGGATCTACTTCTTACCGTGCATGCTCTGCTTCTAAAACCTTATTTTGATTCTAGAAGCTTTCTGTGATGATAGTATTCTTCTTTTACTACTTATCTCTTTGCTGGTGTGTAGTACCTTATGCCTTAGAGCTTGTACCTATATGGAATTCTCTTCTTAGAGCTTTGGTGACATTGTATTTGTTAGGATTGTTTGTTATTAGAGCTTTATATGTTCTTTAGGATTGTTATCGGATACCATTTTCTAAGATTTGTATGTCCTATGTAGTTTGAGTGAGCATTGATATCTTGATCATATTTTAGATCGGATATATGTGTGATTTATTTGATTTTGTGAGATTGAGTTTGATATTTTATTGTCAATATCTTGCTAGTTCAAGCTTAGAAACCCTTGCCCCTTGTACTTTTGTATGTCTCTAGTGACTTTTTGGTGTGTTTTATCTTGACTAGTGCCTTGTATTTTATCATGATTTTTGTTATTGTCATTGTCTCATATGATTATTCACATGTTCTATGCTCATGCTCACATGCTCGTATCACGTGTTTTCATGACATTTTATTCTGAAATTATCCATACTCCCATCATGTTTAACATGTTCCATGTTTCACGTTCATTGCTCTGTGATGCATAGCTTTAGGGGTAGTGATATTTGCCTTGGGAGTAGTTGTATAAAATTGATTGAGATGTCACTTGATTGAGGATATTTTGGCATTGTCATTCTACTTATTCATTGTTGTTAGCATGTTGTTGTCTAGAGATTTTCTATGTTATATCTAGGATTGTTGGATATTCATAACTTATTCTTTAGTACTTGATACTTGGATATTGTGGGATGGTTGTTTGGATGCTTTTTACATGATCTTATACTAGTTAGATTTTAGGTATATCTCAAATCATGCTTTTATGCTTATTTTTTAGATACACTTCATCTTCTAGTATTTTCTTATGAGACTCATATTGTGGAACTCATTTATTTTCTCATTCATTAATTCCTACAATATATCTATGGTTGTTCACATTATTTTATGAAATTTTCTTTGCTATTTTCTTTTTTCCTTGTGACTTTGTTTGTTGCCATGTTATACCCGTGACCTATGATATTGTCTTCCCTTTGACTTTTCTTTGTTGAAAAGGGGAAGAAAATTTTTGCGCTTCTCTTTGTAATACCCCGTACTTTTAAAGGTATTTAAATTACACTGTGGATGTAATTTGGTAATTTGAGGAATTATTCTGAATAGTAATTTTAGGATTAATGAGTGAAATTAAATAAATTCAATATTATAAAGTGAATAGTAAATATTAGTTTTCGAGTGATGGATTAATATTTACGTTGATTATATTTCGAGACTAAGTATATGAGTAGATTATTTTTATTACATGTCACAATTGGGTAAAGCGACAAAGGAATATATTTTAAATTGGAAAACACGCGTATTGAACGTGTTGGGTCAAAATAGTGAATTTTAGTTAAGTGACTCGGATGGAGATTTCGACTCCGCTATTGGGTTCGGAATGGCCAAGATAGTCAAAATAGAGTACCCGGGGGTAGTATTTGCGTTCCGAACATTTTTGAACTAGTAGAGACTCGTAAATGAGTACACGAGTCATTTAACAATTGGGTATACACCCAATTTCGAGTTTAATAAGGGGAAAGCCCTTATTTCCCCCAAATATCCGCCCTAAGATAGAGAGAGAAGAGAGAAAGAAGAGAAGAAAGAAGAAGAAAGAAAAGAGAAGAAAATAAGAGATTTCTGGCCAAAATTCGCGGGATTCGACTCGGGGTCGTCGGATTTAATCCACGAGGCAAGTGTTTAACTTGCTTTATGATTTAGTGTGTTTATTTATCATATTGTAATTGGTATAAAACTAAAGATTTTTTGGTTGAAATTTCGTGGATCAAACGGGTTTTCGGAAGATTAAAACGGATATAACTCGATTAATACCCAATTTGAGAAACTTGAAATTTATTGAAATTAATTGTTGAAAATGGGTTCTAGGATGATTAGAACCCTTTATATATGTGTATTTATGGTTTTTTGAGGTTGGTTGATGATGAGAGAGAAGATAAAAAGATTGGAGGTGTTTTAATAAAGGTTTGGATTTTTTGAGAAGAAGGTGAATAGTGACTAGCGTCACTTCTGGACTGTTTTTGCTAGGAAGACGGTCGATTCAGCTCTCGGTTAAAACACAAAAGTTTTAGATCTTTTTGATACGGTCGCGTGGACGCTGATCACGTATTTTTCTGATTTTTTTCGATTTGATATGATTTTTCTAAGAAAGCAGTTCCGGGGTTAATCATTAACTCGGAAATCAAACCGAAAATTGGAAAAATAAAGGCTAAAATTATTTGGAGATAAATATTTGTGGTTTTAAAAATACTGTGGAGACTTCTAAATATTTTTTTTAGTAAGGCGTGTACTTTGGGTTAGTTGAAAGTAAAATCCAAGATTTACCCAAATAGGGGTGTTCATGAGGAATAATACTTAAAGGGGCATTTAGGTGTGATTTGAATAATAAATAAAAGAGTACGCATTGGGGATAATATTTTAAGGGTGTGACTGCTTATATTATTATGAATGGAAATATTTGAGGTTATTGGCTATCGTTATCAGAGTTTGGAAATTTTTGCCATAGTATATTGAGAAGAGATATAAATAATATATATACGATGTCGTTAAAGTACATATATTATGAGACGAATGAATATATTGGGGTTGTTGATATTATCATTGTGCGGTGAGAAAAGCTCGAAAATATAATATTGGGGATTAGTCAAAAATTGATAAATGCGTAGGATAGTCGAGATATAAATATACTACGTAGGAGATTATTATATGGGTGGTGCGTATGCCCTGATGATATTATATACGTGGGTTAAATAATTACCTATGGGAAATTATGTATAGGTGAGATATAAAATATTCGTTATAATATGGTTGTGTGAATACCTAATTGATGATATATTTATATAGATGGAATGTGTACCTATATTATTGTTTATTATGTGTATGACATACCTACCATACTTGCTATCACGGGAGGTTGGCGTTCGAAAGAGGACAATCTTATCCTGTGTTGCCTTCGGGGGGATTTTAGATTTGGTACCTCAAGAACATAGGACTGTGAAGGGATTATTTATGAGTCGATAAGTCTGCTGACTAAGGGAGCGTAGGTATGTGTGTGACCCACGGATATGTGAACTATGTTCGCCTCCAATATATGTGATTTGTATTGTTACAGTTCCTGAGTGATGTGGAACATGTGATCCTTTAGTACAAGATGTACTTGGATTGGATAGCAGAGTATGTGTGCACCGCTGTTAAGCCTATGGGTGCCAGATATGGATATATTTATTGAGATTAAAATATATGTGTACTTGAGATAATCCGCGGTTGCCTAGTAAATGAGAATGGCTAACCTATTTATATTATAGCTCGATGGATGATTAATATACTTGTTGCGTATAGTATATTGTTTATATATATGAGATGAGATATCATATAACCTAACCTTGTATAAAGTGAAAAGAATGAATAAAGTGTGATACCACTCCCGGTATATGAATATCCGAATTTATATGAATATGAATCTTAGGTTCTAATGAGAACTATTAATAAATACGAGATGGTAAAAATATGGTATGTACTGAAGGCCTAATGGATCCCGGTGATCAACATTGTCATGTAGTAGTGTATCGGGGGGGGGGGGTTCCTTGTTTGGATTTCTCTTCGCGAGACACCCCACGCATGAACGTAACGCAATGTTGGGAATGGGGAGATGTTTAGTCTTCAGTACTCGAATTGATGAGGATTATTAGAAGATGGGTAATTACATTAGTTAGGCACGGTAGCTTAACTAGGTTGTTTCTAAAGGTATGCGATAGTTGTGCACTATTAGAAGAGGGGTGAGGTGTATCTCATGTGAGAGCGATACCAGTTTAAATATGAGAAATAACATATTTTAAAATATGGATTTTAAGAACTTGCTAAAATATTTTCAAAACTCGGGCTATGACCCGTTTCTATATTTTTCCCTCTTGCTATATCTATATATATATATATATATATATATATATATATAGGTATCCAGACACAGGGACGCCTGGATGATGATTCTTTCAAGTCAGACGTTTGCTGCAGCAGCTGTGGATGCAAGAAGGTTTATATTAGACGCTTCAATCATTGAGATCTGGATAGGAGGTATTGTTGAAACATTCGGGTTTATGGACCAATTGTACTCATTTTTTCTTTTATCGCCTTTTAGTGCTGCATTCGATTTGGTTGTATTATTGTACCGAGTGTTCGGCTATTTTATTTCATTTCATTTCAGTTATTGCATGTAAACTGTTGTAATTGGTTTATTTGAATGGTTTGGTTAAAAAGATTAGTTAATTAAAAATTTGACGCCGGCCTAATAGGATATTAGTAATTAAATTGGTTTTCGACAGTGATGCTAAGAATGAGACATATGAGACTCCTATTTTAATTTGATATAGCAGTGATCGTCGGGTATTTTATTAGGCGGGGTGTCACACTCTTATGTCAAAAAGGGGCAGAACACTTGACCTTAAGATTAACATGGATAGGAGAAATTTTTTATTTTCGTTATTTATCCAATTTGTAAAAAAGGGGAGTATGTTTTCCTTTCACCTACACAAGAAGCTGTATATGTATGATAGGGGGAGTTGTTGATATTATTTTTGGATATACTATGTATGGGGAGAACTTTATTACATTGTGTTATACATTTTATATCCTGATATTAGATGACGCTGCTATATTTTACTTGCTTACATGTTTTGCCTCATCTATATCATTGATAATTATCGAAGGATTCCCAAGCAAGTCATGCATGATGCATTTTATTATTTCGTGCGATTTCATGCATAACTTTGATAATTTTGACTCCAACCCATTGTCCAGACTCAACATTTGATGTGTCGTTGTCATATTGGATTGTGTGTACATTTCCTACCTACAACTCTCTGAGAGTGCATATTGCGTATCAAAATGCAGACCGGTCAAAAATTATTTCTCACACCTAAAAGTCTATGTTATAAAATGAATACCCAAATTTTAATCAACCAACTTAAGTTTTATCTTGTTTATGCACATGGATGATAAAAGATACGGAAAAGGTAAATAAAAGCACAACAACATATGTGAGAGGATTAAAACCCACTTAAAAAAAACTCAGGCCAATGCAATAATCTCATTAAAAACTTGGTAAAGACTTACAAAGAGGACTAACGACTAACACCTCTTCCGAGTTAACTCACACTTTCACACTTTTTCCACAAATTCGTAGCGAGCCGGAGATTTTTATCCATCGATGGAAGATATCAACATGTCAATATCTTGACACGTGTCAACAATGTTGCACAAGCCTTTATCTTCTAGCATGGGAGATGATAAATGATAAGGACCCTAAAAACCCCCTCATATATCACAATACTTCTTGTTGGGAGAAATACCCAAAGTGTATATAAAGGTTGATTTACGAAAATGAGTTCTTGTTCAGAATCTTCATCATATTTGATATTGGTCAACCTTTAAAAAAAAGAGGTGATTAAATGCAAATAAGAGAATGAGAAAAAGATGAACTAGATTTTGAAAATGGGTTTACTCTTTTTTTACCAGTGTGTTTTATTTCCTTAGGAATGAATGAACAAATAAGGCTCTATAGGTATTTTTCACTTGGAAGATAAGAGAGTTATTTTGAAATTAAAATCATTGAAGGTTTAAATAAGAAAAACCATACAAATGGGTTTACTCAATATTAAAAAAGGCCAAAGGACACATCTCTTACACAAGGCATGTGTGAGAGAGAGAGAGTGGTTGGGGACAGCAAGTCTAATAAGCATATAAAAAGGACTTTTTTGCACAAAAATCTAGAAGATTCTTATAGATCTTTATGACAGATTTGCAAATTTGTACATGTCACCGGAGGTATCGTTGCACTAGGGAAGATCGTCGATAGAGTGAACTTGCTGTGAAGCAATTAGCGAGCTTGTCCAGAGTTTTTCTATGGTGCCTTCAAGGAACTTTGCAGCCAAAGAGGAAGTATTAATGGAGAAAAAATTGGGGTTGGTCTGATGCTTTAGTGATGGATATGCTTGCCCTAGATTCTAGATATTTTGCGAAAGAAACTTTTTTATTTTTGCTTCAGTGATGCAAATTGTCGTTGCAGTAAAACTGGTAAGTTTCGCTCGAATTTATTTATTTTTGTTTTTTCCAAACATTTTTTATACTAGCAAGATTAAGATATCAAAACCACACATTTTATGCACACAAAAAGTTATTATCAAGATATTTTGAAAATGATTTGTAAAAACATATGATGTGGGTGTGGTAATTCTCCAATATATCTTTCATCAAATAATCTTATATATGAGATAATGAGGATGATCAAAACCATTCTTCAAAATCTTGAATGTTGATGAAGCTTTCCAGAGAGGTAAATCAATACTTAAATGTGTTTGGAAAACCGGAGCAAAACAACTACCTATGAGGGAATAATTGAGTATGCGAATACTCTTACAATCTCCCTATATAACTAGTGAGATGTGAGTCTTGTAGGGGTAATCAATTATTTTTGGGTTTTGTGGGGTTTTCCACGGAATAACCAAAGGGGAGATTTAAAATGTAATTTTATAATTAATATTAGTTAGCCACTTCCCATGACAAAACATTTGCGTCATCGAGTCTTTCAAGTCACATAGACTTGATTCCAATGAGTGAGGCATGGTCATTTGTCTTGATGGACCTTTAAATAATGAATATTTTGCAAGACATTCATTCAAGAATTCCGTTGCCATTCATTCACATTGGATTGAAGATTATATCCTTTTAGTAGATATTTAGAATTGTCTATGGAAAAAAACACATACGTACACAAACATTTTAAAAATATGTGAGGATGATTAGAGTTTTGAGAAAATATATTTGGGACTTGGTCAATGTTTTGAACAAAGTTAAGGCTTTTGGCAAGAGTGCAACCTTAAATATTTTCCCGTCTTTGTTTTACGCCTGTGCACATGGCGGAATTCACATAACATCAGTATAGGCCCGTGCGTATGACCTTTGCTTAGATTCCACACTCGTTGGAATCGAGCGCATGAAAAAATGCACCGTGCGCTCGACATTGTCAGATTTTGAAAATGTTCTATAAAGGGCCACTTTGTCTTCCATTTCGATAGATCTAAAAACCTCATAACTCAAATGCATAGTTGAGAGTATTTTCTAGGCTGAGAAAAATTTTCCTTTACTTCTCTATTCTAATTTCACTTGATCCCTCTAAAATTGATAAAACTTATATCTATACTTTTGAGACATGAGTGAGAGTGTTTTGGTTTGGATTCACTCGCGTATGTCAATTCATGATTCTATATCTGAATTTCTATGATCGCATACTCCTAGATCTAAAAGATGAGGCATATGAGTTTATTGAAGAAATTGGAGTATGACGTCGACTTCAAGTAATATAGTGGACTTATTAATTCATATCATGGAGTTTAATGTGGATTTTTATCATATAAGGGAAAATTTTCAAGGTTTATAGGTAACTACATGAGAGTGATTATGTGAGAGGTATCTTCTTGTTGTGTGTAAAATATATTTTCATGTAGAAATGAAAATTGGAGTGCATAGAGGTTTTTTAGCAATTGGTGGGGATTTTTCCTCATAAGCCTTGTCTTTTGGTTGATTGTGTATGTTTTCTATTCATTTTCTCATATTTGATCACACACGCCACTTATATCAAAATTGAATTTAGTGGATTTTCTCAAAATTAAATTAGGTGTGCTAGATCTAGTTTCTCATATAGATTCACCTATTTACATTATTATGTGAGGTAATCAACTCGTTAAATAATTAATTTGGTAAAACTTGTGTGAAGTAATTGGAATTTACAAGAATAATCATTAAAATAAAAAAAATAGTCATTAGATGCATTCAAACCAATCCACGCCCCTTTTAGGTATATTTTAAGTTAAACACTTCTTCTTATCACACAGATCCTCAAGTTGGCATGAAATTGGGATGAACCATGTGATTCTAATTTTTCTCCTCTCTCTATTTACTCATAATATCTCAGTAATTAAGTATCTTATCTGTTTATCTAATAATAATTAGTATATTTATCTATAATAAACCATATACCAATGTCTAGAGATAACATATTGGTACCAGTTCTGGAAAGTTACTTTTATAATATTTTCCACCATTTTAGATTGCTAGGGCTCAAGGATACCCAATTTTAATAAACCTGTGAATTGCGAATCAATTCACCTTGATTTCAAAGGGTTATTTTGTTTGATTCTTAGAAATTTCATAGATATCTGTTTAAATATCTATTATTCTACTTAAATCTACATTCTTTGTGAATTGATTTACTTTGTATTACGATACTCTATTTCTTTGCTTGGATTTTGTTAAAAATATCTAAAATAAAATAAAATAGTTGAGTTAGAGAGATATTACCCCCCTCAACACCTGTTAGATTGGGTGATCTAAAAGGTATCCTACTGACCCTGGATAAAAGGTTGGATGAAATGTAGGAAAATATAAAGCGACTGAATCAGGGCATCATGGTTAGGAAAACCCATCCACAATCTAACCATGCCATTCCTATTGTTATTGAGGATTCAGACTGAATGAGACAGATGTTTCCTCTAGCTCCACACAGGGACAATAGGTAGGTACATAGTGAAAGAGTTTTGAAGAACCCCAAGCGGCTGGATCTGGATTCAGTTGGTGAGCGAAGCATGTCTGGAAGAAGGAATGAGTCTTATATGGATGACCAATCTTACAAGCTAGGGTGAACCTCAATAATAAAATTAACGAAAGATAATCAGACCTACACCATTGAGAAATATAGTGTGATGGAAAGGTTAATCTCGGGGAGTGCCTTTAATTGTTTAGGCCAGAATACAAGGGAAGCCTGATGATATCCGTGCAGAGAATGCTAAGAGGAATCCCCGAGATCAGAAAATATGAAAGTCACCTTCTCGACGAGATCTAGGGAAATCTCTAGAGGCTCGGCCAGGTTTGAGAACATTTCCAGGTATAGAGAGAGTTTGGCTAAAATTCAGGGATGAGCCGAGAAAGTTAAGAAGACTGAGAAATCCAAACAGAGGAAGAAGGACCTGATCAAGGCTAAAACCACTTTGTATGGGGCTTATGTTCAGGGATCTTCTTTTGCAGTGGAAGTCATGAGTTATCCGACCCTGAAACATTTCAAGCCATCGGTGATAACATCGAGGTGAGATAGGAAGACTGACCCGCTGCACCACATAGAGAAGTGCCATGTTACTATAGTTATATGTTATATTCTCGATGAGATGAAAATCATGGAATTTTTTAGTACTTTGATTGGATCGGCCCATGTGCGGTAAAATGGGTTCCCAAGAGGGAATATTACATACTTCATATACTTATTTAGTCTTTTCATCAATAACTTCTTCATCATCACAAAGTCTGGGAAGATGGCGACTAACTTGCTTAGCACCAGGCATGTAGAAAATGAGATTAGTATGAAGTACATCTCTAGGTTCAATATAGAGAAATTGGAGCTAGTGGAATATTCCAAGAAAATAACTATGATTTCAATCATGAGTGGTCTCCTACCAGGAAAATTATAATGGACACTATCTAAAGAGCCTCCCACCACGATGGCTGAACTGCCGATGAAATCTAGAAAGATTATAAAGGTTAAAA
Organism: Sambucus nigra; assembly: GCA_949130495.1. Classification (NCBI taxonomy): domain Eukaryota; kingdom Viridiplantae; phylum Streptophyta; class Magnoliopsida; order Dipsacales; family Adoxaceae; genus Sambucus; species Sambucus nigra. Next base: position 139,569,817 of record OX422221.1, on the reverse strand, counting down.
AGACAACAAAACCTAAATAGTTTGATCACACCAAGTCTCATAATAGGGGAAGCGCAGTCATAAGGGAAAAAGATAAGTCTAAGAAGATGAAGCAAGATCGATTGAAGAAGTTCAATGAATACACACCCCTTACTGCAGGGGTACATCACATCCTCGATAAGATTCAAGGAAGTGAGAAGTTTGGGTGGCCATAGAAGCTGAAAAATCCTGCTGGAAGGAGATATGAAAGCAAGTGGTATGACTTCCATAGTCACTACGCCATATACTAAGAATGGTCTTGATTTTCGACTATAAGAAAGGCCACATGTCAAGATTTGGGTTTGTAACCTTTTAAGGGTGACCAATATGGAGGTCATAGTCTATAAAACCGTGACCATATTAGGCAGTCATAGGTCCATTCATTACATCATATTAGGGGCTTGGTTACAATTTTGGACAATAATTTGGTGGTCACGATCTTAAGCCATGACACATGCCATGACAATAATGCATAGTTTTTCGTTGATCACAATCCTCAACCATGACCATTATTGGTGAGATTTAATTTCTAATAACGGTGTGTAACTATGAACTTGCACCATGACAAAAATGGTCACGGCTAAAATCCGTGACCACAATCATGACCATTTAAATGGTATTAATACACGGTCATGGTCTGGGAGTGATTTTTAATGTGTGAGAGAGAGATGGAGTGCCGATGAGTTAAGAGAGAAAGTTGGAGAACCAGTGAGAGGGAGAGGGAGCAGTGAGAGAGAGAATCACAAGAGATAAAGAGAGAGAGAGAGGTCAGTGAACTAAAATACCTTATGGGGTATTATTTATACCAAATATTTGGTCATAAGTTTGGACCATGATCACTACTATAACCAATAATTTTGTTATGGTTCCCCTTTTATTGTCATGGTTACCATCTGTGACCCATTTTGTCACCCACACCTGGTCACGGTCTCAAACCATGACCAAATAATTGTTAAAATTTTGAAGTAATAGGTTGTTATAGTTGGGGGTCATGATTTAAAATCGTTACCATATTTCACTAATATTTGTCATGGCTTGGTCATGGTCCTAAACCGTAACCCTCAACTTGACTAAATTGGAGCCAAAATTCTTGCCTAGGTTACAGTTGGGTCACGATCTAAAACTATTACCAATTTGCTATCTAGGTCACCAATAAAAAGACCATATCATGGTCATAGTATAGTTAATATGGTCATAGATTTGGACCGTGACCCCTTTGGTCATAAATTTGGATCATGACCAACCTTTTATGATTATCCTTGGAATATGGCTTTATAAAGGACCATGACCATATAAATGATAAGTGCTTGGAATTAAAAGATTAAATTGAGGCCCTAATTAGGAATGGAAAGTGACTACGTATGTAGACAAGCCATGTCAAGTAGTCCAGCCCAAGAGTGATCTTAAGTCGAGGAGACTATCGAATTCTCCTTGAAAGAGAAAGGATAACAAGAAACGTGGGCACAATAATGAAGGTAGTGACAGTGACTTTCCCAAAAGCCTCCCAAGGATCTGATAGAAAACGTCATTAGATTTTATTTTATATGCATTTCATTGCTGGAAGAGAAGTAAGAGGAGGCGATGGACATGTAGAAAGGAAAGCATACCTCAACGAGGGAAGGTCTGCACCGTAAGTGGGCAAGATGAGGTGAATTTAGCCAAAGCCACTAAGACCCGCCCGTGTAAGGTGAATAGAGATAGGTCTTTTGTAGTCTTATAAGGGGACGTTCTGAACGGTTTGCTATATCTGTATAATAACCCATTGGTTATTAGCATTATGGTCCACTAAAGGACTGTTCAGAGGATTTTGTGGACAACTGGAGTTCAACAAATGTATTATTCTATTATGGTTTCAAAAGGCCCAAGTTGTGCGACATAAATTTACAGGCTAACACCCACTCATTGGATTCTCGGGGGTGTACCCGCAGGAACCATTGAACTATAAGTTACCACAAGGGCATGGTTGACCTGTAGCACACAGGTGATGAAATTCTTTGTGATGGATAAGAATGTGGCGTCAACCTAGAACATTATTTTTTGTATAGCGGGGTTAAAAAAGTTTAAAAAAGTCACCTTAATGGTACACCAAGTGATGAAATTCCCCATAACCTTTGGTGTGGGACATGTGAAGGGATACCAAGTGGTAGAAAGAAAATGCTATTTCATGTCGGCAAAAGAGCGTGAAAATCTTACACAAACTTATTAAAAATGAGAATTTAGATCATCGAGATGAAGATAAACTGATTACGGGAAATGCAGGTAAGCACATTAAGCCCGTGATTTTGGATGATGAATGTCCATAGTGAAAAATTCAAATTATCTCATCTTTAAGCCCGGTATTAAAGAAGGAACACGTAGAACGCTTACGAGAGAGGCCAAATATATTTGCATGGAGCCATGAGAGCATATTCGGTATTGATCAAAATATTCTCTTCCATGAGCTAAGAAAATTAAAAGACTCCAAGCCCGTGAAATAGAAGAGAATAGTTTTCGCAGAAGAGAAGAATATGACAATTGAAGAATAGGTGGACAAACTCAAAAATTCTAAGTTCAAAAAAGATGTGAGGTACTTAAGTTGGATATCAAATGTGATAATGGTGACGAATAATAATGATAACTGGTGGATATGTGTCGATTTTACAGACCTTAATAAGGCATGTTCGAAGGATGATTACCCATTGCCCTAAATTGACCAACTGATCGATGCCATTGCTAGGAACGAGCTATTTTCTTTATGGATGCCTATTCGGGGTACAACTAAATCCAGATGAAGTTGAAAGACAGAGACACCTCTTTTATAACCAGTCAGTGTACTTACTACTACAACGTTATGCCATATCGATTAAAAAATATTGTAACAACACATGAGAGGTTGGCCAACCAGGATTTTAAGGCGAATATTGGGAAGAGAATGGGTGACTGTATTGAAGACATGTTGAGTGAGTTCAAGAAAGTAGTCGACTACATCTTTGATCTTAGCCAAACATTTGACATGATGGATAAGTATGAAATGAAGCTGAACCCTGTTAAGTATGATTTTAGTGTCTGCGTAAGGAAATTTCTTAGATTTGTTATCAACCATAGGGGTATTGAGACCAGCCCCGATAAGATTAAAGCCTTAATGAATATGTCGTATCCAAAAATAAATGAGATCTAGATATTAATAGTTTATATGGAAGTGCTCAACGGGATTGTATCACGGGCTACAAACCAATGCTATCCATTTTTGAATCCTCTTTGAAAAACCTTTGAATGGAATGAAGAGTGTGAGAGATAATTCTAGAAGTTTAAGATATATCTCGAATACCCTCCTCTATTGTCAAGGATGGTATTGGGAGAAAAGTTATATTTGTACCTAGGTGTGTTCGAGTCTACTATAAGCTCGATCCTTCTGAGATGGGAAGAAGGGGTGTAAAAACCAATTCACTTCACGAGTATGGAATTTAAAGGAGCAAAGATCCAACAACCCATACAAGAAAAGATGGAACTGATTAAATCCTCGAGGAGAATAAATCCCTATTTATAGGCTCGTACAATCGTTGTGTACACTGACTTACCCTCCGATAAGCTATTTATAAAACTAAGAATTTTGGTAGGTTGATGTCTTGGGTCATGGAGTTAGGGGAATATGACATTGTGTAGGAGCCGAGAACATCCATAAAAGGGTGATAAGTGGTGAATTTTATAACAAAGTTTACTTAGGATGAGAAAATAATAGAATAGATCATCTAGGTGGAGGGAACACCTATGTGGAACAGTGATAAAGAGGAATCATCGGCGAGACCAGTAGAATTAGCTCATGATTTGTAATGGATGAAGAACATCTTTAAGAATGGTTCTTTAGTCGATGGTAGATTTGAGGAGGAACCTCCTGTCTGAAAATTATTTCTTTATGGCTCATCTTGCACTAACAGAAGTGGAACGGGATTGATAGTAATCACAATGGAGGGGACAAACATGGAGTGTGACTTGAAATTTAATTTTAAAGCCTCCAACAATGAGGTTGAATATGAAAACATAGTGCAAGGTTTGGGATTAGCCTCATCACTTGGGGTTCAGGCTGTCAACTCATAACGACTCATAATTAATTGTCAACAATGTGTTGGGCATAACCGAAGTAAAGGAGGAAACAATCTCCTAGTATATGGAAAAGGTGAACAAGCTATTATCTAAGTTCACTGCAGTCCAAATGGTGAGAATATACAGAATAAAAAAAGTCCCGAGTTGACGCCTTGACTCATTTGGCATTAGCAAATGGAGCAGAACTAAGGATATTATTTTTAGTTGAAATACTTTTTCATTGTAGTATCGAGGAGGAGGGCGTACAAGTAATGGAGATATACATGGGACCATCCTTGATGGATCCATTCCGATCTTATCTAGTTATGTGTGCAGTTTTAAATGACCTAAAAGAAGCTTGCATGGCATAATACAAGGTGACAAGATACATGCTGGAGATCAAAGCTTTATTCAAGAAGCGTTTTATATTGCCTCTTGTATGATGCGTCTATACCATGGAAGTCCAAGACCTGATTAAGAAAGTTCATGAGGGATCCTGTGATGCATACTCGGTCAAAAGATCATTAGTGAATAGAGTAAGGATATAAGGCTACTACTGGCCGATGACAAAGGAATAATCCATAGTGTATGCCGTAAACTTTGACAAATTTTAGAGATTCATTTTCATACATAGAAGGCCTTATGTAGCCCTGACTCCCATTTCATCCCCATGGAATTTCTCCAAGTGTGGATAGACCTTGTTGACCCACTACCGAAGACAAAGGGTAGGTTTAGATATCTAGTCGTAGCACCGAATTATTTCACCAAGTGGGTAGAGGTCGAACCCTTGTGGAAATGATGCACCCAAAGTCTTCCTTTTTGTATGGAAAAATATTATCAACCTCTATAGGATGCCCTTCCCCTTCATAAAGAACCATGGCACTTAGTTCGATAATAAATGGTTCGAACCATACCATGCTAGGTTATAAATTAGAACGCTACACTTTGCATATGGTCAACCCTAGTACAACATCAAAAACGAGGTCACCGATAAATATTTGTTGGATGGAATGAAGTAGAGGCTTGAATACTCGTAAGAAATTTATATCAATTATCTACATAACGTACTACGGGCCTATAGAATGAACCCCAAAAGAACCACGAGAGAAACTCCATTCATGATGCCCTTTGTCTCTGAAATTTTTTGATGACCCATAAGGTTTTGATCTTTAACTCACCAAGGAGAGACCTTATGCGTTAGTTCGACTTAGATTTGGAAGGTTAGGCAGCAACCAACCCATAGAGTCGTAACTTATCAACAAAGAACGACTAGAATCGATAAAAAGAGTTTCACGTCGACCATACTAAATGAAGATGATTTGGTTTTGAAGAAAGTGATTTAGAAAGGAAATAAGCTCAAGCCGAACTGGCACTCTCCTTACAAATTCAACGCCGTGGTGTGAGAAGGAACTTACAGGATCGAAACTCTAGAAGGAAAACCCTTTAAAAACCCTTTGAATGCAAACAACTTAAGGAAATATTATCATTATGTCGGTCAGAATCATAATATATGCAAGATGAACAGTTTATGTAATTGAAACGATTTATGTAAACGCTATGCAATTATCAATGAAAGATCAATATTCTCTCCAAACTGTTGTTATTCAAGTTATATTTTTATGTGTTATATAGACTCCAAGTTTCAAAACATGAGTAAGAAAGTTAGACCGAAGACATCTACAAAATGCTGATCATAATTAATCTACGATGACTAATTACATTTTCTAAGGGTCTTGTACTCTGGATAGGTCATAATCAAGAAATTAATCGACCTATGGTAGCCAATGTTGTCACCAGGATAGGTTGGCCATGAGCCTACCTAACAAACCAGTAAGTTTCCTAAAGCAATGACGAACCCTAGCATAGACGAGTGCATCATTAGCCATAATTAAAGAGTGCACAAACAATGATAAGGTAACAATAAGTTAGTTTATAGTTATAAAAATCTATCAAGACAATACATGTTCACCACTAGTGGATAACAATTAGGTTAGGTCGACTTAGAGATGACTAAAAGACCATGTGATGACTCAAATACCGAAAGGCCCAAATAAATTAAAAGAGTTATCTAAAAAATAGTTGCAAAAATAATTTTGCAAAAAATATCATTGCATGACATAAATAATTCTCAAAAATACATCAAGCATAGTAAGTACGACATATGCATTCAAAAATGGATAAGGAAAGAAAACACTTTTACTCATTTAAAGTAGAAATATCCATTCAAGAAAAAAAAAATAATAATAAATTTAAGTTACAAGTTACAAATCAACTCTTCAAAATTCTTAACAAGATGAAATAATTCAAGTAGCAATGGGGTGTTATGAATTATTGTAAGCATCTGCATCAATCATCCAAATGTCCTGAGGGTTCTCTTGGTCCACCACCTCAGGGACATGTAAGAGTTGGCTCAGTTATGGTCATCTCGGCCTCTGCAATGGTTTAAACCTATCGAGTGATGGTGGCGAGATAGCTAAAGACATGGCCTCATCACCCTTCTCCTCATAGTTGTTGGCAACTTCATCAATATTAGGGTAATTCTTTATCACCTTTTTTTATGTTCAGCATTATCCTCGATGAAGAAGGACATCATCTCCATTTCAAGGTTTAAAGAGGCCTTAAATTTGGCAATTACATCCTCCTCATATTTGGATAAATCTTCCCTCAAACTTTGAATGGTGTCTGCATCCAAATCATCTTACTCCTTGGCATTAGTAATCTTATCCTTGGCCTTGTTGAGTACCAATGTATTCAGATGAATACGATCATCCCTCAACTTGATTTAATCCTTCTGTTGTTATAAAAAACTATACTAGGTCTAATTATTTAATCACATATAATATTTGTAAGTAAAAGAAAGAAATAAAAAGGTTTTTAAAATGGTTTGGCTTATGGAGAAAAGCTTATGTCCATTGTGGTTGTTATTGCCTTGTGTTTTCCTTTCAATCACTTTCCCTTGACGAAGGGATTACAACGTATTTATAGCCCAGTAGAGAGATAAAAAGATGGAATGTTAAAGGATGGAATGCCTTTATAAATTAGGTATTTATATCAATAAAGAATATTCATAATCTTTCTGGCTGTTGGCATTTTGATGATACTATTGGTCGGCCTCCCTACTGTTGGTTGGCATTCTAATACTGTTGGTCGGTATTCTAGGCCTTGGTCTGGGATTATACCTTATTGACTAGGATTATTGCCACGGTGGATGATGCCTGTCTATTTCTGATTAGTCCACGTAAATGGGTAATTTTTCATATCAATTGAATCCCCCAATGTTCCATGCTTGATGCTTGCTTGAAAGTATGGAGCATTTAGTTCTGGTAGTAACTCGAGCTATATTTCTAATGCTTGGTCGGTTGTCGACTTTCCACACTTGTAAATTATTATCTTTGTTGATAGTGTGTACTATTGATGGCATTTTTGTAAATATACAGACTTATAATGAATCGTTTATGGGCAAATATGTCTTTTTCTACTTAGACGCCAAAATTTCAATCGTCGTCTCACTTTAATCATAATGTTCACCGATTTTTGAGGCAATCTATAAAAGGCGATAAAATACCGGTCATCTCTCACCTCAAACCTTCTAAGTTTCTGTTGCAATTTCTTGAGCTTTCGTGCGATCGTTCTTCATGTCTTCTAGTTCTTAATGAATCCTTATGTCTTTGTAAGAATTCTTTCTCTTACTTGTTTATATCGAATCATGGTTTACGTTGTTGTCTCTCTTGATGAGTTTAAAAAAGAATGGAACATACCAGATTGGTAGGCTTAAAGTTTCCCAATCTCCATGTAGACATTTTTTCTTTATTAAAAGGTCATTGGATACCTTCCTTATTTGTTGCTGAGTGCGGATTTACTTGTCCCCCAAATCATTTTTGTCTAGAATTTTATCAATACTTTGACATTGTACCTACTAGAGTATCCCCCAATACTTGGAGGGTTATCAATGGTGTTTATATGCTCAATCAGCTCCATGGGACCCACATAGGCATTCCCGAAATCATGTTTTTTTATAAGTGGATCACTAGTGATAGTACGTACTATTTAAAAATTAGGTCTATAAAAAGAGATTTAGTTGTTAACCTTCCTGACTCCAATAGGGATTACTTCGACCGTGGAGTGATTGCTAAAAATTGGAAATATGTACCCCTAACACGGGGTAAAGTGTACAATGGGCCCAAAATGCCCTCAGTAGGGACATGTGATAGGTTGTTTTAAATTCTTATATGATTTTGTTAACAAATTTCACGATGAAATGTTAATTAATCAATAGTCAGTTGTTTTCTTACAGTATATAGGAAGAGTAAGTGTCCCAAGGAGGGTGACATCAAGCTTAACGAGATCAAGTTTCTTTAGGGTCTTCATAAAAAAATTGGTGAAGAATATACTAGGTCGGCGTCATACTTACTAAAATACAGGAGTTTTGTCACCTCCTTTGTTTCATGACCTTTTACTGTTGTTCCTTTCATTATGGTTAACTTGGACCAGGACCTAGCATTCACTTTATCAGGTAGTGGTGAACTTGTTTCAGGCCCTTTTTCATCCTTGGACATTGAACTTCCTCTCGCTACTGCTATTGGAAAGAGGAAATTCCCTAATATAATGGGAGATGTTGTTGCTCATGGATCTACTAAATCTGGTGCTGGTGGGGCTACTAATAAATCAGATGTTGGGAAGAAGCCCCTAGTTAAGAAGGGTTAAGAGTCCCTTTTTAAATGCATCAAAAGGGTCTTCCTTTCAAGCTTGTTAAAGGAAAAGCTGTTATTACTGACCAACAGAACTTGACTAATTTGCCTGTTGCTATTACTGGATCTTTTGTAGCCATGGATCCTGGCTTAGCCAGGCTGTTGATAAGGTTTGGTACTTTTCCAGATCATAGGGGTGCTACCTCTGCCATGTCTCGTTTAAAACTTTCTGAATGGGCTGCTCAAAGCCATGCCTTCGTAAGAATTCTTGCTTTTTCGTACTTTTACTTTTTTCTTATTTTCTTGTACAGAATTGGCCTTTCTTTTTGCACATCATGGTTGATTTCAACTAGATGTTGGATAAGGACGATGCCCTTTGTTTTTTTAAATGACGTAGAAGAGGCTTTTGAATGCCAGAAGAAGTCCTTGCTTAACTCCTAATAAGCATTGGAAAATGAGAAGCAGTCTTAGGAGAATAAAATAAAGGCTACTGAGGATGCTCAGAAGAAGGCTGAGAATCAGGCTGTTGCATCTCGGGGACAAGTCTCTGAGTTGAAGAAGAACTTGGCTGTTGAGAAGGCCAAAAGGGTGAAAGCTAGAGAAGCCTCTTTCAACAAGGGTTGGGAGAAGGCCATAGTAGCTGCTTCTGTCCAGATTGAGTATTTGAAGAAAAAAATATTACAAATACGGTTGGTCGACAGCACTTACTGAGGTCAACACTCCTCCAAAGTCAGAGCTCTTCCTCAAACATAATCCTGGTTCCCCACCAAACCTAGACGAGGAATTTGAATATGATGTGGGGTCAGAGGATTCCACCCTTATTCTGGAGCCTACTGCTAACCAAATACATAAAGTTGTTGAGTCTTATCTCCCAACCACTTTCGAGCAAACCACTCCACCCATTCCTACCTCTAATCCAGTTGAACATACTAATGATAGGGAGAAGGATTAGACTTGTTCATAAATTAACATTTTTTCTTTCTTTTTTGTCTTTATCTTTCCTTTACTTCAATGCATTTGTAACTTTATTTCATATCAATGAAAATGAGTATTTCTTTACTATACATTTTTTATCTTTTGATTGTTGCTCTATGCTCTTTCTTCTATTGTTGATTGGATATTTCTTGACTCTTATAGTTCATGGCTAAAATGGATCATTTTTCTTCTATGGAATCCGAGCTTCTCAAGAGATGCAATGATCTATTCAAGGTAAGTCATATGACTTTGTCCGAGGAAGATGTGTCAAATTTGATCGGGGTTGATGTTTCAGATCAAGCTAAGGAAGCTTACTTATACTTGAATTCTCTTCATGATCGGGAAGTGGCTAATAATGTAGCTTATTTCAATATGATTGAAAAGCTTTAAGAAGATCACAGAGAAGCCAAGTCTCTCCCGCTTGCTGCTTATGAGAAGAAGTATAAAGATTTAAGTGAAGCTTAGGGTTTTGAGGAAAAATTAGAGAAATATGACTCTTCTTTTAGGAAGAAAGAGTTTTTGCTCAAGTGTGAAGTGGATGAGGCAAGGGCCATTGCCAAGCTATTGGAGGAGGAAACTAACAGTTTGAGAGAGGATCTAAACTCTTTGAAGGTTCCTTTAAGTACTGCTACTGCCGATGATCTATTTTCAATTTTAGAAACTGAAACTGCTAATCTGAGGGAAGAATTGGAGGCTTTGAAGAAATCTAAACCTTCTTCCTCCTCCTGATCAAGAGTAAGATCTGGCCGAGCTGCGATTGATAAAGGCAGGACTCAACAGACACTTGCAAATCAGGCCGCAAAAATAAAGGCCAAGAATTTAGCCATTCCAGAGATATCTCAAAAGATCCAAACCCAGGGAGAGCAACTTTCAACCCAATCCTCTCAGCTACAAGCTAAAGAGGGAGTATTAAAGAAGCTACAACATCAAGTTGAGATATTAACTTTCCAATTTCACAATCAACCCAGGGAGATCTGGATGGAAGGATATAATGAATATCTTGGTCATTTTGACGAACGTTTTGGTCAGGCTCAGCGAGAAGGCTATAAATGGGACTGGACCAATTGCCTAACAGTTATGAAGGTTGATTAGGATAGTAGACTATGGTATTGGGATGATCCAGGGCTTTTGGAGTGTCAAGATCTTCCCTTTAAACTAGATGTCAGTTGGATCCCTGTAAAAACCATTCCTTAATGCCTGATATCAAAATACTTAGGGGATTATGGCATGCATGACGAGCTAGAAATAGTTCAGACTCCTCATTTGTTATATACCTTGAGCAGTATCAATAAGAGAATGCTGTAAGATTTAAACTTTATTAACTCCCCATACACATTGGATGATCCTCTAGCAGGCATGGAACCAGCACCGAGTTCCTCTAAAGCTAAAGGAAAGCATCCAATAGAATGATCTTGAGCATAATTTGTTCCTTTATTTCATTTATGCACAATATTTGCTTGTAATCATCTTATATATATAAATGAAAAGAATTTGATTTGACTTATCTTATTAATTTCTGGATGCTTGAATGACTTTATTGTTTCATTAGTTCTACTAATACACTTAGGCATTTGTCTAAATTTTAGTATCAATTACCAATGAGATTATCGTAGGTTCTACTGATATACTTAGATTTCTAAGTTTAATACTAGTTACAATTGATGTGGCCCTAGATTCTACTAATGCACCTAGATTCAAATCCAAGTTTGGCACTAGTTCCCCGTGGTATTACCATAGGTACTACTAATGAACCTAAATTTTTAGGTTTAGCATTACTTACTAGTGGTGACCAAGCGTATGTGGAAAATATATCTACATTCCTATTTAGGAATCTTCACAACATTCTTTCGCTATTTTTCTCAGTTTAGATAAACCTTGTTGATATTTATATAAAGTTTTATCCTGAATTTTCTTGACCAAGTACTGAGGACTTAAAATCTTGTTTTGACTTGGGTTTGTGAATTTCTACTACTTTATCGATAAAGTATTGCCTTTGTCGACCAAGTCTGCCTTCGCGGATCAAGTCCGACCAAGTATTTATGGGGGGAGGATGCATATTACCAATATTCCTAAAAAAATCGAAGAAATGGAAAAAAATAACTTTTTATTAATACCGAAGCCAATTGATTACAAACGATGTTGCTCACTACATTATTGATAGTACTTCCAAAGATGCTCAACATTCCATGGATTTTTAAATTCTCCCCCCTCAAAAGTTTCAATTCGATAAGTTTCTAGCCAAACAACTGTTGAGACACGATAAGGACCATGCCAATTGGCTTCAAGCTTGTTGGTTTTTTGAATCACCTTCTTAAGTATATGGTCCCCTTCTTATAAGTTGGTAGGCTTTACCATTTTGTCATAAAAGCGTGTTGTTTGATGTTGATAGGCAACGTTCCTCAAAGAAGAATCTTCACGTAAATCTTCTAATATGTCCAGGTCTAGTCTTCGCATCAAATCACTCATAAGAGAATCAAAGTTAAACACTCTATGAGTTGGCAAGCCTATTTCAGCTGGTATGATTTCTTCCATCCCAAAGGCTAACATGTATGGTGTCTCTCCAGTAGCAGCTCTTGGAGTTGTTCGGTATGCCCACAAGGCTGAGTACAATTCGTTTATCGAATTCCTTTTAGCATCATCAAGTATTTTCATCAACCCAGTGAGTAAAGTTCTGTTTGTTACCTTAGTTTTCCTATTGCTTTGAGGATGACCTGGAGCAGAGTGCAACTTTTAAATCTTGGATTAGTCACAATATGTTGTGAACTCCTCATTGTCAAACTGGGTACCATTTTCAGTAATGAAGGCAATTGGAAAACCATGTCTATAAATAATATTTTTCCAGATGAACTAGTATACTTTATCATATGGCATATCCAGTAATGGTTCTAATTTAACCAGTTTGTGAAATAATCAATAACTACGACCAAGTACTTAAATTTGCCTCGGGTAATCGGCATTCTAGTAATGTTGGTTGGTATTCCAAGCCTTGGTCGGTGATTATACCTTGTTAACTAGGATTATTGCCATGGTGGATGACACCTGTCTATTTCTAATTGGTCCACGTAAATGGGTAATTTTTTGTATTAATGCCTTCTTTAGCTTGACATCTTCGACCTTCAACTTCAGATCATCTTGGGCTTTATAACTATCGATTTAAGAAGAAATCAACCGAACACTTGAACTAATGGCCTGTCTCGGAGTTCATGATTCATCTTCTTCTTATTTTCATAGTTCTAGGCATGTGTTATGTCTATGGTGGATCTCTCTCGAATGATAGAGAAAACCATGCCTTGTTATAAAATAATAAAGGGAATGAGATCCGAAAATAACAAAAAATTCACAGCATGAGTACATAACTGAAAGCTTACCAAGATAGACTTGTGATTAGCAAAGTCCCACAAGGAATCACTATTTAATGTCCCGAGGTACTCGTAGTAAAGAAGATCTAAATCATTGGAAGCTTTAGTAATAATGGACCTTTCATCCATCTTCATCATCTTGTAGGTGATGGGGTTGTCCAAATCTCTTTTGCACTAATCCACTATGGGATACCCAAAGGGGGATTCATTCTCCCTTGCCATCAAATGAGTTGTATAACCTTCAATCAGAACATGAGTGTTTTCCTTTCCTATCAATCTCTGTCGCTCCAACCTCGACTATTTAATATTAAGAGTGCTCTTGCGATCTTAATGGATCACTTTTATAATTACGTGTCTGGCACACAACACTCCAAATTTTATCTTATTAACCTAAACAAACAACTAGGTGATTAATTATGTAAGTAATCACAAGTAAGGCAAATAAGTAAAGACCCATTTCGGGTAAAACCTTTTATCAACACTATAGAAGGTTTTACAATATGCAACTTACAAAACTTCTACAAAATAAAACTCAGTCCAGAGTCTTCCACAGGTGCGGTCCACTCTCGGTATCCACCGATCAACCTTTGTCATCCTTTCAGCAGTGATCCCCTTGAGAATCACAACGGTTCACCAGTGAAGAGAATCTTCCCACAAGAGTAACTCAGATATCGTAAACTAGGGTTTTAAACTTATTCACATAAATATATTGGGAGTGATAAAGGTGAATCAAACTAGGTTTTTTTTACCAAAAAAGATGAGCACTTATGCAGGAGCTTTGCAAAATTTAAAATCGTAAAAGTGTCATCGATTTTCTATATGAAACATGTATTTATAAGGCGGATCAAATTTTGATATGGTTATGGTCGTTCGAACGAAAACTTGACCTCGTTCGAACAAGAATAGACTCTCGTTTGAACGACACTGAGGTCGTTTGAACGAGATTTAAACATGATAAAAAAGTAAGCACTCGTTACATGCTTGATTAATAAAACCATCTAACGACCTATACCAAACGGGATGCAAACGTCGTTTGAATGAGATGTGCATCTCGTTTGAGTGACTTGCATGCATTTTGAAAACATTTAAAGCCAGAAAAATGTTTAGAAAACTTAGCTCGATTTTAATAAAATAAACTCCCAGATAGAAACTCGAATAAATTTAAATCCTAAATTAATACCTTTGTTTTGTGAATATCTTCTTGAATTCGGAGATGATGAACCTCGATTCTTCATGACGTCTCGACACAATCGGTAGCGGGATATGCCAAAAATTAAATGTGGCCTAAGCTATAAGCAAGTGATTGAAGTCACGCTCTTACAAATCTCTCCCCTTTTGGTTATTCCAGTACAAACATAAAATCGAAATTCCAAATTACAAAATATCCCCTTAGACGAATAAAATATCCTAATACCCTCCCAAACCCTAAAATGGAAAGGTACAAAGATAGTTTTCTTCAACTCAAAATCTCCAAATCTTCACTTCTTCATTGTCTTTTCTTGGATACTTTGTTCTCGTTGAATTTGAGCCAAATGTGATTATCCAAGTACCTACACATATGAGACAAGGAAAATACCTCGTGATGCATCGAGCTTAAAATATATAAAATATGCATATAGATATGAAATTTCTCCCCCATAAATGAAACTCAAATATAATTTATTCTCCCCCTTTATTTTGTCTGAATAGATAAGGTGGAAAAAATAATCATGAAACATATAGGGAACATCACCAAGCATACAAAGATATCATCACAGTAACATAAGAATGAATAATCATGCAATGATAATCTTAATAGACGTCACAGACTATTTTTTATTTTTCAAAATTTTTCAAGAGAGAATAGTTTTACAAGAACAACACACCATGGAGAAACACAAAAATAACGAATCATGGAAATGGAATGTAGGTGTGTAAACACATTCTATAAGAAAATCAATATAGAAAAACATAAAATGTGTGCATGAATGACTGAGACACCATTAACGCAAATCTCAAAGTATACCTTAGGGGTAAAAATATTGAACTCAAGTGATATCGACTCAACCTATTAAACTAATCAATATCATGAGTGATTTTCACACCAATAATGCCCAAAACTAAGTCATGCTTTTACGAGACCTTTTCTGTATGTGCAGACCCATTAATCTTTGACTAAACTGCCTAAAAACTCACATATTGAATATTTCTCTCAACTTTTTTGTTTTGAAGAAATGAATGGTCATATGTAGTGAAGCATCAATGTTCTTTGAAATCAATGTGGCACTTTATTTTTCTTTTTATGTGACTTTAATCTTTTAGGCTCTTTTCCTTTTTGCAAATGGTGGCTATTCATTAAAAGACAACCCGTCTCTCGCAGCCTGATTACATTTCTTTAAATATAACACATTTACCGGAAATATGATTTTCAATTTTTCCAATATGAGCAATGGTTCTTACAAGCACTACTTTCATTATCTCATTTTATCGCATTTGGTTTCACTACACCAAAAATGCTAAACTACCACCTTTGAGCCGGCCAGCCTTGTCACGGTCATTGGTCGTGATAAAAATACACGCATGTTTTGTCATGGTATGGCCGTGAAAACTTTAAAGAGTTGTCAAGGTCAAAGGCCTTGACGTATCCGTGACAACTCTTATAATTAAAATCCTAGACGCCTCTTTTTTTCCCACCATTTCCTTTCCCTCCATTCCCTCTCTCTTCTAGTCGAGCACTGGTTCTCTCTCTCTCTCTCTCTCTCTCTCTCTCTCTCTCCATCTCTCTCTCTCTCTATATATATATATATTTTTTTTGTGTGTAGGTGTGTGTGAGGGGGCAAGGGGGAGTGATGGGGTGCAGTGGAGGTGGGGTGCAGTGGGGGTGGGGGTAGGTGTGTGTGTGTATAGGTGTGTGGGGGTAGGGGTGGTCCAGGGGGTGAGTGGGGGTGCAGGGGGAATGATGGGGGCAGTGGGTGTTGTTGAGGGGGGGGGGGGAGTGGGGGTAGGGGATGTGTGTGTGTGTGTGTGTGTGTGTATAGGTGTTTCTTGATATTGAATTGCATTGAAATTGATATTGATATTGAATTGAATTGGTATTGAAATTTTTATATTGAATTGAGTTGGATAAGTTGGATTAATTGCACACGTAGATATTTAAATTCTTGCCTTACTCTGTGATATTAAATCGTAATTAAAAACTCTCTTAACAACTACCATATCTAGATGAAAGGGTATCGCGTGCGCGTGTGTGGGGGGATTATTGTTTGGATTTCACTTCGGTTAGACATTCCACGCACGAAGTTTAGTGATGGGCAGGAGTGACAACTCAAACCTTTAATATAATTAACATTCTTTTAATGTAGTGTCGTATTTTACAAGGAGTCACATAGTGTTACCATACCCTTAGCTCCGTATGAAATGGACTAAAACATATTAAATCCTTTAAACATTAATAACCTTTTTAATTTGTATACATTGTACTTCTATAGGACCCGTTTCTCTAAATTAAAATTGAATTCTAATTGGTATTAATATTGGTATAAATTGAAATTGAATTGGAATTGGTATTGATATTGGTATAAATTAGTATACGTTTTAGTTCTTATGCGTACTTTAAATTAAATGAAACATTCTTTAAATTATATGTAGTGCACATAGATACTAGCCTTCTAGTTCTTATGGTTAAGCATTCAATGGACCTTAGACCCGTTTGAGAGTCACTACCTCGTAATGAGATCTCTCGAATTGTCCCGTTTGGATAGTTTGGGATTGCATAGTTTTTGTATAATAATACTCTTAGTGTCTTAAACTTGTTACTTTTCGGGGAATTTGTGCAGTCGTATCTTAATGTTCTTTGGGTACAGACTAGATGATGCGATGTTAAGTGTTATTTCAGTTGATAAATTGAAATAACACCCACACTTGCGAATCTCTGTCATGTACTTGGAGAACTATGGGGATATGCTGCCGAATTTTATTCAAATTGGAACAATGTGCATGAGCTGTCAAATATATTACTGAAATATTCGGTCTTGAATGGGATAAGACCACTGACCCTTTAGAGGAGATAGATGAAATATGCATTAATATTATAAATTGAATTTTAATTTAAATTTCAAATTAAAATTGAATTTGAATGGATGAATAAATTTATGTATAGAAACTAGACTTCTAGTTCTTATGCGTACGCATTAAATAGGTGATTGTTTATACTAATGAGAACTAAATATTCACACTTTTGTTTATGCTAATCCATGAATATACACTTCTTATCCATAATAGGTGATTTCTTGTAGCGGCTGTGATGGCATGTCCTAAATACAATAAGTGGATGGGAAAGACAAAAAGATTAGGGGATGTGTTTCGCAGAGGTGCTAATGAATTTGTTAAATATGCAAAGAGATGTGATAATGATGAAGAGTTTTCGTGTATGTGTGCTAGGTGTAAGAATGGTAAGGTGTTTGAGTGGCAAACAATTGAACTACATTTGTTAAGATGGGGTATGCAAGATAGTTATCGAATTTGACTTTTTCACGGGGAATTGAAAGATCCTTTTGTTCTCGAGAAACCTTCACAACAACCTTCAACAAGTAGGATATATGTACAAGGGGAGGATGAAAATCCCAATAAATTTCATATAAGGTTCTTACTTTCTTTCGAGCGAGAGCAAAAGATAAAAACCTCGTTGAAGCTGAAATGACTTACTATGGTATAATTCGAAATATAATTGAATTGAACTATGTAAACTTCAAAGAGGTTGTATTTTACTGTGATTGGGTAAGAGTTAAGGATAAAAATGCTTGTAATGATGATCGTGGCACCAATTTGATCATGGTTTACTTGTCCAAATTGAAGAGCAACGAACACGTGAATGATGAGCCATTTGTTTGTGCTTTTCAAAAGGTCAATCAAGTGTTTTGCTAAGAGTATATCAACAACGAGCCGTGGTCAATCATCCTACATGAGCAAATGCATCAAAACAGTGGTGTGGATGACTTGGCTGCACCTACCGAATATCAATCCATTTTTTATGATAACCCGAATTTGTAATAATTTTTAGAT
The DNA here is from genome assembly GCA_949130495.1 of Sambucus nigra. Taxonomy (NCBI): domain Eukaryota; kingdom Viridiplantae; phylum Streptophyta; class Magnoliopsida; order Dipsacales; family Adoxaceae; genus Sambucus; species Sambucus nigra. Next base: position 139,551,678 of record OX422221.1, on the reverse strand, counting down.
TCATAATAATTATTCAAATTTGTATTATTCTAGTGCTTTATTATTATCGGACAATAATTTAATGCTTTTTATTCATTTGTACTTGATCATTTTAATGCTTGTAATAACCAAGTGAATATCTTAATTAGAATTTTAATCAATTTAAGCATTAATCCAAAGTCCATGACCAGGGAGTGTGTGCGCGTTGTGGGGGGGGGGGGGGGGGGGGGGAGTGTGCGTGTGTGTAAATTGAATTTGGTATTGGTATAAATTGAAATTGATATAAATTGATATTGGTATTGGTATGTGTTGTGTTTCTCGGATTTGAGCATTAATTCAAAGTCCATATACATGTTTGTACTAATAATAACAATTTTTACAAAAAGTGACTTCACTCGGGAGCGGTAGGGAAGTCAATGAGGGCTCCTCGGCCAGTAGGCCCCCAAAATGGGGAAAATTGGGGTCCAGTCCGTCATCGAGAATAAGAAGACATTATTGTCTAGAGTGCTAGAGTTACTGAAATCGATCGTTGGCCCGGGGTACATTGATTGGAGGGCCTTGCCCATTGACCTAAAGTTGAACATCTGGGGGTCAATACAAGTAGTGCATTTATATTTATATTCATATTTATAAGAAACTAACACTTACTTTCGTTTTGGTTTGTATTTGTTTGACAGGAACAATTCGTCCTGCCCCCACATCTCCGCGACTCGACGTTGGAACAATTTAGGGATCAATATAAGACGTGGAAGAAGAATTTGGGGGCACGATACTTTGGGAAGACCCGGGAGTCCATTCTGAGACTACATGATACAATCACCTCGAAGGAGCCGATCTTATTGGCACAGTAGAAAAAGTTTATCGACAATGAGATCGATGTGCAAAAATTGGCATCTTGCCAATCGGGGAGGGACAACCGGGTGAAAAAGTTGGACGTGCACTACTCCAGGAGGACGTCTTACGCCGAGGTGGAGCATCGGATGGTAAGTTATTATTTTTCTTTAATTTTAGTTATTCTAGTTTAGCATTACTTCGCATTACTTGCTAATTCTGTATTATTTTATTTCAGGACATGGGAAGTGGCCCTAGGGGTAGGCCACATAGGATCGATTCCTATGTGGAAATTCAGACGAAAAAGGGTAAGGATAAGGGGGTGGCGCCGAGCGTCGCAACCACCATTGTAAGTTATAAATATTTAATGTTTTTAATTACGTTATAAGTTTTTTTTTAATTAATTAACGAATCGTGTACATTTTGTCTTTTTAGGCAAAGCTTAAGGAAGTGCATGAGTCAGAGTCTGATGCCGATAAAGCATTTTTAGCTACGGACGCACTCATCTAAGTGCACGGGGAGGATCGCAAGGGGAGGAATAAGGGGGTGAGCTCAGAGGTGGTGAAGTCTAGGATCATCAGAATGGAGAGAAGGAACAACTGTTCGAAACATAAGGTGGACACCCATGGTGATAAGCTATCAAGGTTGGAGGCGATGATCCTGGATATGTACGCCTTCATGAAGCATCAGTTGGGCAAGGTCAAGGGAAAGGGGAAGGAGAAGGAGGTATAGGTAGACGAGGATGAGGATGCCACTGCTTCATCGTCAATATGCATGGACTCAGCGCCGTATGATGATCCATTTCCCATTGTGACCCCCGCTGGGCGGACTTTGTCAACAATCGGTTGGTCGAGCGTGTTTCTACTCGACATATATTGCGGGGAGCCGATAGAGAGGGGGGTTAAGGGATCCGAGATTCCTACCGGGTATTCTAGTTCATGGACGTCCCCTCCAAGACATTAAGGCAAGAGTGCGCATCGATCATATGGTGGAGGGAAAGGAGAACTCACTTTTATGGTTGCGCGTATAATGTCACATTCATCATATTGAGGGGTGTATTCATATGTCGTGTGGCCTTCCTTCCTCCTACGATCTGCTCCTTCTTCATGACACTATTTTTATCTTTTTATTTGGATATTTGGATATTCGATTGTATTTGTATTTTTTAATTTTGGTACATGTTGGTTTGGATATAGATATTTGCATTTCTATTTTATTTGGATATGGATTATATATTCCATGATTTGGTATATTATTTCTATTTTATTTGGATATATGTAGTTTGGACAGGTACAATTCGGCTATAACAGGTACAAATATACTGCTGGGCAGTGGCAGTAACCATACTGCCCAACATTTTTTTTAATTCTGCACAAAATTGTCACGATCTTTGACCGTGATAATTTTTTTGGTTTTATCACGGGCTTGTCATAGTATTTGACCATGATAGGATCGTGAAAAGTCCATGACAACTAAGTTGTCACCCCTAGACTTGTTAAGGTCAATAACCGTGACAAGTTTAACTTGTCACGATTTTAGACCTTGACAACTCAACTATTTTGGTGTAGTGTTCGTTTTAAAAGAAAGATTGAGATGAAAACACTACAACTGACATGTGAAAGGTAAGTGCAATACTCAATTAAGTTTGTGCTCGTGAACATTAAAGGTGACGAAGAGTCAAACATGTAGCAAGTAGTCATCATATCATATCTTAATGACTCCACACATTATTAAGCATAACAATGAGATGATGTCACGTCTCAAAACACTTCAATATGGTCTCATCATATCACATCTTAATGACTCTTTAATGTTCATCCACATATGGTGTAAAAATAAATAGAAAACTCTTTTTTAATTTTTTAATTTTTTATCAAAAATAAAATATTTTTAGCCTTTTCACTTTTTCTAAAAAGAAATAGAAAATATTTTTGTATTTTTTCAAAATTTTTCAAGAAAAACAAAAATATTTTTGGATTTTTCAAAAAATATATCAAAATGGAAATAGATAAATACACTAGTAATACAATGATAGTGCACACTAGCAATGGGCATGCAAAATATTAACATGAAAAGCATCTTATGCTAGCAAATATATACAATCTGAGTCAACGGTGCAAATACCTAAAGGCTTCCTAAAATCCTCGAATCGAAGTGCATCAAAGGTCGCGTAAAAATATCGACTAACTGATGATCGGTGCTCACAAAGCTCAAGGACACAACTTTCTCCTTAACTAGGTCTCGAATAAAGTGCTCGCATATCCTAAAGTGCTTTGTGCATGAATGACGAACTCGATTACGTGAAATGTCTATAGCACTCGTATTATCATAGGAAATAGTCATCGTGCCTTGTGAAATGTCATAATCCTCCAACATTTGCTTCATCCAAAAGAGTTGGGTGAAACACCTCCCGATGGCTGTATACTTAGCCTTTTTCATGGACAAAGATATGGAATTTTTCTTCTTGCTCATTTATAGAAATCACATTCAAGGACTCCCTAAGTCTCTGCTTAGGTCCATAGAACCTCCTAGATTCACTACAAACCTTAGGTAATACTCTGAGTACCGATTTAGAGACCACGGGGCGCTTTCGAGCCCCGTTGTCTCTGGTCAACTTCACTCTTAGAGTTAAATCTCAATGAATATTTGAAGGTCAATGAATCCCCTTTCCAATGGTCCACACCGTGCGTGAAATGGCGTAACAGTTAGGATGAATGGTCCATTTTACTATTGAAACCCGATTTGGAGTCCACCGGGCACTCTCGGTCCCCAATTTGACCCTAATCAACTTCATCATCGGAGTGAAAGATCAATAAAGCTTCAAAGGGAACTAAATACCCTTTGAAAAGGTACACCCAGTGCACAAATTGACATAACGGTTTGGACAAACGATCTATTTTCCCTCAAAACTGATCTGGAGGCCACCGGGCTCTCCCGGGCTCCTTTTGACCAAAGTCAACTCTTTAACTATAACGATACTGAATGAATATTCTAAGGGCAGTAAATACCCTTTCTAATGGTTTGCCACATGCGCGAATCAGCCTTACGTTATGGACGAAGAATCCATTTTACTCTGAAAGGTCACCAGGCTCTTCCAGGTCCCGTTTGACCAAAGTCAACTCTCTGACCCGATCGAAGCTCTTTGGAACCTCAAAGTACCTCATACATTCTTTCCAATGGTCCACCTCGTTCTTAATTAGGACTTATGGTTCGAACGAACGATCTATCATCGTTTGACAATCTCCTATCCAAAGGATCAACGGGCGCTTTCGAGCCCCGTTTGACCCAAAGTCAAATGCCAGATTCGGGAGGGGACCAAAGGATTCTCAAAGGTCACTGAATTAACTTTCTAATGGTATGCCCTAGGTATGATTTGAACTTATGAATTGCATCTTTCGGCCATTTTTTCAAAAAATTTGTACGAGAATGCTAATTGGTAAGTCCATTTACCTACCTATCGATAGTGTGTCTAGGGTTACCTGTCGATAGGTAGGACAAGTCCATTCCGATCGGCAATCCCCTACCCTATATAAGGAGTGCAAGCTCTCACTTAGTGAGGCACCTCAGAACCATCAATTTCAGTGATCTCAGCAATATTCTTCTACAATCGGTGAAGTTTTCTTATGTGAAATTCTTCTCCACTTTTCATTACCACCACTTTGATAACCAATTTAGCAAAACTCTCCTTTTATCTCATCCTACATTCATCCCAACATGTAAGAAAGCTCATCAAGGATCAAGGTTAAGCTTCAAGTCTCCGAAGAAGGTCCAAACATCCTTCTCTCTCTTTCTAAATTTCTTTATTTTATCATTAGTTATATAAATTCTTATTTTAGATTTTACTTTAGATCATACACAATAATGTCTCATTCTTTCTTAGTTATATTGCACATAATATATATTCTATAAAAAAACCAAACAAAGAAAAGAGGGCTACACCTTTAAATTCTGATGGGATTCTTCATGACATTTTCTCAAAACTAAAAATATTTTTCTACCCACATGCATATAATAAACTCCCATTTGAATCTATGGGATAAACCCCACCCTCATTCCGTATGCAAACTACGTGGACTTTGATGCCTTTATAGGCTACGTAGGCATTTAGGGCTAAAACTCGAGACTCGAGTCCTATTTTCATCTTTTTCCCATTTTATCCATATATATCATACTTGTGATTCATATTTAAGTTTTATCTAATATATATTATCGTTTCATCATAACGATCAATACCTCGATAAGCGCACACATCATAATTTTCTAATTATTATTTTAATTATATTCCTATGGATGATCTCATTCCATCTTTTCCATCATGCGAATTGAGTGATTCCGATCTCCACTTATATATACACGCACACACACTTCATGGAGAAATTGAGAAAAGTAGTAACATAGGACCATGAGAGACCGAATGGGAAAAATGGGTGCCTAAGACCTTCCCATTCCGTAAGTTAGCCCCCGAACCTATGAACTATGGTTTCACAAGCATCAGTTTGTCTTTGATTCCGCTCTATTCAGGAGACGACATGTTCTTTTGCCTGTTTTGTGTAAAATAGGTTAGCGACTCTATCTCTTTACATCACCCCAAAATCAACAATGACCGAAGCACCCTACGATGTAGCGAGGGGAGCGACACCTTTATCTCTCCCTCTTTACCCCCCCCCCCCCCGAAAGCTCCCGTAGAGAAAAAAGGGAAGATCTCGGGATTACCACAGTGGCGACTCAACTGGGGATGTAATTAAGAGGGCTAAACTCTATTTTCATGGGTGTTATCATTTTTTATTTGTCTGAATATGCACCTACCTATATGTTCCCTTTAATCCTCTATTACTTCGTGTATATATCTACCTCATGTTTATATCACCTCACTCCTTTTCAATTCACACACTTGTAAATACTCTCTATGTACACCTCACACTACTTACACTTGTATATAGGGTCACTTATACTCACACGCTTCACACACCACTTAGAGTATCCATGTTTAGGTGTCACTATCTCACACCTCCACTTATCACACTTGTATATATCCATTCTCACTTATACTTATCACACACCACTCGTAGTTGATCCATTCTTTAATTCACAACCACACACTCACTTACAGATATTCACACATCACTCACTCTTACGTACCCTTGCTTAGTGTAATCTTCATGCTCCATTCTAAATTTACTTTTCATGGTACCTGTAAATTATTCCTTATTAGTATAGTTCTCATCCTTCCAAATAAAATAATCTCTCCATAATATACTAATTAAGATTCATTCATTTCGCACACTAACTCTCCAAGAGCATTGCTATATTGACCAAAAATGACATGTCATTCTGGTTCGGCAGGTCGCAGTTAGCCTAAGCAATATGACTCTCACCTTACATTTGCCAAGTATCTTTGACATATATCTAACAGTTCCCCCCGCATCATACCGCTTGAGCAAAGTAATGGTGAGAGGTATATATCAAGGAAGTCGTTGATGTATGTCAATTATATCAAATTATCTCTCACGCATACTGTTCCCACGAGATATATAGTGAGGAAATTCATATACACTCAAGTATATCAAATGGCTTGTCCACATGTACCGATTGCCCTCAAAAGCAATACATATATCATGGAAGTCATACCAATGGGGAGAACCTTCCCACTAACCCAACAACTACATACCCTCATATAGGAGTCAAACCTAAGGTACTCATATTTAGTTTGATAGTTACTACTAGAAACTCTGTCAAAATTTCGGGTCAATATGTCGCCCAAATTTTCGTGCGATTTCATCTTTTTTCAAAACGATACCCTCTCCATGAGCCCGGCGACAAGTAAAACCATGTTTTATATATTTTTCAAACCCCATTTTCCGAAGCTCGAATCCCGTTCGACATTTTTTTTTGCATTTAGGTAAACCTAATACAAGTAAAAATATAAACATAGTAATAATCATGCTGAGACGCTTCTCTCGTTTTTCCCTCCTTCTTTACCAAAAGTCTCAAAAACATTTCTTCCCCTTCTTTTTATCAAGATACTGTAACACCCCGTATTTTTGACGACTTAAATAAATATGCAATTAATTATTGGTATTGGATTAATTAAATTAAAATGTGAGAAGTTAATTTGTTATTAATCCGGATTAAAATAATTATTAACTAGCATGCCAAGGGTTAATACTTATTGTTGTGAACTATTGAATATTACTGTGTGATATGTAATATGGAATTATGATATTTGATAAATTGTCGGAAGTGAGAAATATGGCAGTTTGGTAATTTAAGTCTGTCATGCGTGTGAGTCGTGTCGGGACTAATTAAATGGAATAAAAAAAGAATGTATTTTTGGTAACTCGTATGATCATTTCGAGTGCGCCATTGAGTCCGGAAGGGTCGAGATAGTCAAAATAGTATACCCGGGTGTTTAGTTTGGGTCCAGGGGCGATTTTAGGCCTAATCGGCACCCCGTAGGGGTAGTTTTGTAATTTGGATTTTTGGGCTAAATTAATGGACGAAAATTGGGATTAATTATATTAGCTAAGGAAAGTCCATTAGGGTTAAGAAGTGACAGGAAGTTAGAAAAGACATGGAGGGTGTGAGGGAGAACCAAATTCCAAGAGAGAAGACTCATTTGGCATCGCCTTGCACAACCGTGACCACCAACGCGTAGATCGAGAAGATAGGAACGTGTATGTACCAACATCACCAATAGATAGGACCATCATATTCGAGGCAAGAGTTTATTACTTGCTTTCTTTTAGCAATAATCATGCTCATGTTAGTATAGGTGGAATTGATCATGATTTATATGTTAATTGGGTGAAAATTGGAGATTTAAATTATGATTAAGGATTGATTTAATTAGTGGCTGGATTTCCTTCATGTATGTAGAGGATTAATCATGGAATTTGATTATATATTGATCAACGAATCTGGGTTGAATAGGTTCTGTAATTGAAAATTTGGAAACTAGGGTTCATATGAATTAATTTGGGGATTTTATCTATTTATGATGATTTATGACGAATTAATGATCCTAGGAGGTTAGGAATGATTTATAACCTGATTAAGTGTTGATGGGTATTGATGATGAGTTGTTGGGAATCGAATCTTAGAGGTTTTTAGGTTTAAAAATGGTGAAAAACGCTGAAGTTTGGTGAAGAAGACGAACAGTGTAATCTCGTGCGAAGTGGTTCAAACGAGATGGGGGTCTCGCGCGAAGTGGTTCGAACGACATTGGAAGTCGTTCGAACGACATGTCTTTTGGTTCGAATGACATGTCATTCTGGTTCAAACAACATGTCATTCTGGTTCAAACCACAGGGTGAATTTCTGGAAATTTGCTTAGAGCCCAGTTTGGAGTTTATTGGTTTATTGGAGTGAGAGAAACTACCAAATTGTAAATTCAAATAAGAAGGAATTTTGGAAAAAGTATGTGGGAATTAATACTTTAATTATTTCGGTATAGAGAGAATGTACCTTGGAGATTACGAGAGAGATAGTAATCTAATTATTTATACTATACGTAGTAATGAGGTTAAAATACGTATGGGGAGTATATATGTAGGTTGGAGAAAATACCTATAAATTATAATAGGATGTGTGTATGCCTATTATGTGATATTATTATTAAGAGCACTAATGGGTGATAACCCGGGGGTGCAAGAACCTTATAGTTAAGGGCACTAATGAGTGATAACTCGGGGTGAAGAAACTCTATTGTTAAGTGTACTAATGGGTGATAACCCGGGGGTACAAAGATGATTATTGTTAGGCGCACTAATGGGTGATAATCCATGGGTGCTGAATTATTATTGATAGGTGCATTAATGGGTGCTAACCCGGGGATGCAATATTCTATTATTAGGCGCAGTAATGGGTGATAACCCGGGGGTGCTGAATTATTATTGATAGGTGCATTAATGGGTGCCAACCCTGGGATGCAGGATTTTCTAGAGATATGCACTAATGGGTTTAAGCCAGGGGTGCAGGATTAGTGTATACATATGTGTAGGGATGATGTGACTATATATATATATATGGACTTGTGAATATTGCTGCTGTGTGAAATTAGTAGACTTGGTAATAATAATAATTATTACATTGCACCAAGCGGTCTTAATTAAGGGTGCAGGATTACTGTATATATATATATAGGGATGATGAGACTATATATATGTATGAGTGTACTTGAGTAATTTTCTACTTTGTGAGACTAGTAGATAAGATGAAAATGAGAAGTAAAATAATCTTAGTGAATAACATATTAACCATTCAAACGGTGAATAATGAAATTTAGTATGTGAGATAAACTATCTGAATAGCGTATTGTATGGGCGATACGGGAATACTACTAGTGAGCATAGTTAGTATTAGTATGATTTCTGACTAGTTACACTGAAGGTATAACTAGGGGGAGATTAGATGTACGTTAGGCGTGCACAATAGACGAGAGGTGAGAAACTCATGTGAGAGTTCGATAACTAACATGCGTATAAGACTTGTTTTAAGAACCAGTTTTAAATACTTGATAAACCCTTTTTACACATCGGGCTCTGACCCGTTTCTTGTATCTCTTCTCTCTTTTGCTATATATATGTATTATATTAGGTGCTCAGCCATAGGAGTATCAGATTTAGAGATTTGGATTGCTTGACGTGCTGCATCTGTCGTGGAAGTTGTAGGTCCTTGCAGTAGCCGCATCTATCCTCTCCATTCAGTTTCATCTAGACTTCTTTGTTTGTGGCATATATCGCCCACTTCTAGTTCTTCCATCAGAGATATTGTATTCAGTTTATTGTATGGTTTGGAGTTTTAATCTGGGAGGTTTTATCCAGTCTTATTTATTTCAATACTTGATGCATGTTCATTATTTATTTGCATTCCTATGTGTGGTGAATGGTTTATATTTTAAGATGGAAAGAAATGGATTTACTTGGTTTTATTAAAATTGGAAATGTTTTGACACCTAGCTTAATTTTATAATAGGTGATTAATATGTTAAAAAAGTTTTTCGACAGTGATGCTGAGAATGAACCAACTGAATATCCTATTTTAAATTGGTAGAGGACTGATCACCCTATATTTAATTGGGCGGGGTGTCACAGGTGGTATCGGAGCATCAGGTTCTAGTGTCCTTAGGATCTGTGCGGCTTATTACGTTTCAGCGTATCGTTCTTTGATGCAGAGCCTTATGATAGGATTGTTGTGTCCCCTTACGTATGCGACTTACATTCTATTGCTACGAATTATAATTTATGTGACTCATTATATGGAATTCAGTGCGATTCGAACACCGAACATTTTAGAACGACCAGCGAAGGCCGTAAGAAGAACTACGGGAGGAGAAGCTCAACAGAAGACATAGAGCAATCAGGTAAGAGTGATTGGGACAAAAATCACAATGAGAATTACTTAAGTAAGAGATAGAAAAATTGTCACTCGGGAACTGTGGGTTCCCAGGACACAGTCATAGATAGCGGTGGAGTGAATTTACGGCCACCTAGCATAGTCGATAAAGGGGAAATCAGAGGGAATCCTTTGAAAACCCATCGGTGAAGATGCGGAAAAGAAAATGAAAAAGTGTAACAGACCAGCGGAGGTAGAAAATTCGAAGGCAGTGGTGTAGAGTGGAGCGTGCCGACACTCATAATTAAATTTGGAGTTAAAAGCTATAGCTCTTAGGAGCATCGTGTAGTGATTAGAGGCAATCACCATATATGAAGAAGTGTGTTTGAAATTTAGAGAGGAATTTGAGTACAATTTGACTGTGAATTCTTCCATTCGGTGTTGTAACAAAATGTGAGTGAAATTTTGATGTTTAGCACAATGGGTAAGATAGAAAATGATCGTGAGAGAAAGGTTGAATTATATAATGAACTTCGTACCTGGAAGAGGGGTATAAATTATCCAAAGGGTTTATAGTTGATAAAGGACCCGTGAGTAGAATACCAATATGGATGAGAAATCCAGCTAGGATGACTAAGGTTGATGTCATCGAAGTTATACGGTTTCTAGTGATTGCAGTCCTTCCAAGAGAAGGGAGTAAAGAGGGTTAACGAACCTGCTGAAGAGCAGAAACTGAATTTAACGGTGTTAGTGAAACCCCACGTGAGAGTATACCCAATAGGGAACTCGATTAGATGATTTTAAGTGATTAACTTAAAGAGGATGATGAAGTCAATCTGGCTGTAGAGGCCAACCATAGTTCCGAATAGCTAGCGTAGCCAAAGGGACAACGGAAGAATAATAGTGAGTTGAGATTGTCGGTCCGAGATAAGGACATTATCAAAATGGTGAGTGGGACCAGTGACGGGAAATGGTTCGTGAAGCTTTCCTTATGTGAAGGAAGTAGAACTACAAGTGTTGAATGTGTCCACAATTGAGAAGTGAGACCGAAGAGATTAGAAATGGTAAATCGTGCCAGTTAGGCATAACAACTGGAGGGGTGAGACTTCCAGCGAAAGAATTTGGGGTCAAGAGAATTAGGCCCAGGAAGTTTACAACCCGAGAGTGATGGGTTCTGGCTGGACCAGCAGAGTCCTCGTTAATGATAGCATACAGTATGTCAGAGTCTACGGGACCCGGGATGTAAACGAGAGTTTTATAAATATATAATTGAGGCCTGGAGAGTTTGGGCCAACGTTTCAATAATGGGCGTGAAATCCACATGATGGAATAAATTGTCCATGGTGAGAGGGGACAACCATAGGATGAAATCCTAGGATGTATGACGATTGCATATGTTCATGGTTCGTGATGGCAGCCACGTGCTAAGACCCTGTGATTTGGCGAGACTGGTGAGGTTTTGCTTCTTCCTTGTGAGTAAATGATAGATTCTAGTGACATGGGTGTGCCACAACTTTTATGTAAATTGGAAACCCTAAACTTCGCGTGCGGGTCGAGTTTAGTGGAAACATTAGTTTTAAAAGTCTTGTAACAAACGTATTTCTCGTTGTTAGCAGGGCATTTTGATGATTGTCGTGAGTGAATCGGGTGTGCCCTAAGAATATATTTTTTTGTTATAATTTACTACTGCATTGAGTCAGCTTTAGTAGAGTTTATTATGGTAATGTGTAGTGATTAATTACTGTATGGTTAGACGATAGTAAATATGTAGTGTTATGACTGTCGTGTCGGATACTCCGGGAGGAGTGATCTTAGTTTTGTGCGGCGCCACCTGAAATAGGGTTGGGCCCAGATATGAGTATATATATAAAACGTTCATGGTATTATAGACCTCAGTGAGTGTAGTGTCTAATTATATGTGATTCCCGAGCATAGGGATTTATTTGTCTATTAGGACTTAGAATACATTGTATTCTTATCGAGTGGCGAAAAATAGCTCGTTATATATTTATAGCGCCAAGTACTTGGGATAGTGAGGGCGCCATGCTTCATGTTACATTGTTAGGGACATGAGGGTGGACGAGTAAACATTTGTGTCACAATACGTAGATTGTGGGAAAGTACATAGTAGGTACTGAAGTCCATACAGACCTCAACAACCGACTAAGTTAGATAGTAGTGTATCGGGGGGTTCCTTGTTTGGATTTCGCTTTGCGAGACATCCCACGCATGAAACTAGCGAACGTCGAGAGTTGGAGGGAAGTTTGGTCGATAGTACATAAGTTTTGTATGTGGAATTATTATGCCTATAAAGGAATATAATTAAGAGTTAATAATTTGTTTATGACTTAAGGCCAATAGAGCAGCCTGGCCTTAGTATTTTTCGAAATAGATGAATGATGCCATTGAAGGATTGATTAAGTTTTGACTAGTGGGGTAGTTGAGTGTACCCCTACCACATCAGCATACCGAGTGTGCAAGAATTGAGGTAAGAAAATTTTAATGTCTTTGTATAATGATGCGCGAGGCATAGGGTGTATGGGCGCCCTGGGTGATTGAATCAGTTAGTGGATTATTATTAGCATGTGAATTCGATAACATGTAGTCGGGTAAGCCGAAGCTTATTAACGAAGTTTTGTCAGAGACTTACATTTCAAGATAAATTGAAATTTATTCAAGAAAGACAAGATGTGTCAGAATACAAACAATAGTGGTGATTGATGGGTTTAATGTAGAGTAACCTTCAAAGTTAGTCTGTAGTGGGTCAGCTAACTGTTAGAAAAATGGTGACGATTAGAAACCAGTAGGGACTCCTTCCACTAGAGAATGGAAGAGTATCCCCAAGAATCCTCTCATGTAGCTGAGATGGTGAGATTATAAGTACTAAGATGCAATTGAGTACAGCCTAATACCCACAGAGGGATGAGTAAGGATAAGCGGTCTAACCGGATGCGGGAGAGAAAATTTTATGTGGACCCTGATATCTTAGGGGAGGACGAGAGTAGTTCCTTCCACTAATGGAGTTTGCGTTCAAACAATTCCTATAAGTTCACATTCGGGCAGAGTGCTAGTGGAAGTATGGCATGATAAACTTCTTTGTTGTCCTAATTGATAGTTAAAGGTGAGGGACCAGTTATGATTACAAATGTCGGAGAAGAATCGATATTATCCTATATATTTTGTGTGAAATATATATTGCACAGCGAATTTACTTGTATGAACGACACGAGAAAGAGTCGTATGTATATGGAAAGAGGATATATCTACTAAGGTGAAAATAGTAGAAGGATAGATAGTGAATATCTAAAATAATGTTGAAGTAGTGAAACTTAAGCAGAAAGGCTTGGGCAAGAGCCTATATGACACGGTAACCTGGAGTTTAAAGCAAACACATGTGTAGTGTTCATTATTAAGGTATTCGATAGCGTACTAAATGGGTGGTACGGAGTAGCTTATTTGTGAGCGTCGGGATGCGATGCGCAATATTTTTACAGCGTTGCCTGTAGCTGGTATACTTTTTCCGAATTTCGGGACGAAATTCCATTGTAAGGGGGGAAGTATGTAACACCCCTTATTTTTGACGATTTAAATAATTATGTGACTAATTATTATTATGGGAATAAATATGCAATTAATTATTGTTATTGGATTAATTAAATTAAAATGTGAGAAATTAATTTGTTATTAATCCGGATTAAAATAATTATTAACTAGCGTGCCAAGGGTTAATACTTATTGTTGTGAACTATTGAATATTACTGTGTGATATGTAATATGGAATTATGATATTTGATATATTTTCGAAAGTGAGAAATACGGCTGTTTGGTAATTTAAGTCTGTCACGCGTGTGAGTCGTGTCGGGACTAATTAAATGGAATAAAAAGAGAATTTATTTTTCGTAACTGATATGGTCATTTCGAGTGCGCCATTGAGTCCGAAAGGGTCGAGATAGTCAAAATAGTATACTCGGGTGTTTAGTTTGGGTCCCGGGGCGATTTTAGGCCTAACCGGCACCCCGTAGGGGCAGTTTTGTCATTTGGATTTCTGGGCTAAATTAATAAACGAAAATTGGGATTAATTATATCAGCTAAGGAAAGTCCATTAGGGTTAAGAAGTTACAGGAAGTTAGAACGGCCACGGAGGGTGTGAGGGAGAACCAAATTTCAAGAGAGAAGACTCATTTGGCATCACCTTGCACAACCGTGACCACCAACGCGTAGATCGAGAAGAGAGGAACGCGTATGTACCAACATCATCAACGGATCAGACCGTCATATTCAAGGCAAGTGTTTATTACTTTCTTTCTTTTAGCAATAATCATGCTCATGTTAGTATAGGTGGAGTTAATCATGATTTATATGATAATTGGGTGAAAATTGGAGATTTAAATTATGATTAAGGATTGGTTTAATGAGTGGCTGGATTTACTTCATGTATGTAGAGGATTAATCACGGAATTTGATTATATATTGATGAACGAATCTGGGTTGATTAGGTTCTGTAATTGAAAATTTGGAAACTAGGGTTCATATGAATTAATTTGGGGATTTTATATATTTATGATTATTTATGACGAATTAATGATCCTAGGAGGTTAGGAATGATTTATAACCTAATTAAGTGTTGATGGGTATTGATGATGAGTTGTTGGGAATAGAATCTTAGAGGTTTTTAGGTTTAAAAATGGTGAAAAACGCTGAAGTTTAGTGAAGAAGACGAACAGTGTAATCTCGCGCGAAGTGGTTCAAACGAGATGGGGATCTCGCGCGAAGTGGTTCGAACGACATTGGAAGTCGTTAGAACGACATGTCTTCTGGTTTGAACGACATGTCCTTCTGGTTCAAACCACATGTCATTCTGGTTCAAACCACAGGGTGAATTTCTGGAAATTTACTTAGAGTGAGTTTATTGGTTTATTGGAGTGAGAGAAACTACCAAATAGTAAATTCAAATAAGAAGGAATTTTGGGAAAAGTATGTGGGAATTAATACTTTAATTAATTCGGTATAGAGAGAATGTACCTTGGAGATTACGAGAGAGATAGTAATCTAATTATTTATACTATACGTAGTAATGAGGTTAAAATACATATGGGGAGTATATATGTAGGTTGGAGAAAATACCTATAAATTATAATAGGATGTGTGTATGCCTATTATGTGATATTATTATTAAGAGCACTAATGGGTGATAACCCGGGAGTGCAAGAACCTTATAGTTAAGGGCACTAATGAGTGATAACTCGGGGTGCAGAAACTCTATTGTTAAGTGTACTAATGGGTCATAACCCGGGGGTACAAAGATGATTATTGTTAGGCGCACTAATGGGTGATAACTTGGGGGTGCTGAATTATTATTGATAGGTGCATTAATGGGTGCTAACCCGGGGATGAAATATTATATTGTTAGGCGCACTAATGGGTGATAACCCGGGGGTGATGAATTATTATTGATAGGTGCATTAATGGGTGCTAACCCGGGGATGCATGATTTCTAGAGATATGCACTAATGGGTCTAAGCCGGGGGTGCAGGATTAGTGTATATATATGTGTAGGGATGATGTGATTATATATATATATATATATATATATATATATATATATATATATATATATATATGGACTTGTGAATATTGCTACTGTGTGAAATTAGTTGACTTGGTAATAATAATAATTATTACATTGCACCAAGCGGTCTTAATTAAGGGTGTAGGATTAGTGTATATATATATAGGGATGATGAGACTATATATATGTATGAGTGTACTTGGGTAATTTTCTACTTTGTGAGACTAGTAGATAACATGAAAATGAGAAGTAAAATAATCTTAGTTAATAAATGATTAACCATTCAAACGGTGAATAATGAAATTTAGTATGTGAGATAAACTATCTGAATAGCGTATTGTATGGGCGATACGGGAATACTACTAGTGAGCATAGTTAGTATTTGTATGGTTTCTGACTAGTTAGACCGAAGGTATAACTAGGGGGAGATTAGATGTACGTTAGGCGTGCACAATAGACAAGAGGTGAGAAACTCATGTGAGAGTTCGATAACTAACATGCGTATAAGACTTGTTTTAAGAACCAGTTTTAAATACTTGATAAATCATTTTTACACATCGGGCTCTGACCCGTTTCTTGTATCTCTTATCTCTTTTGCTATATATATGTATTATATCAGGTGCTCATCCACAGGAGTATCGGATTTAGATATTTGGATTGCTTGACGTGCTGCAGCTGTTGTGGAAGTTGTAGGTCCTTGCAGTAGACGCATCTATCCTTTCCATTCTGTTTTATCTAGACTTCTTGTTTAGGGAATATATCGCCCACTTCTAGTTCTTCCATCAGAGATATTGTATTTAGTTTATTGTATGGTTTGGAGTTTTAAACTGGGAGGTTTTATCCAGTCTTATTTATTTCAGTACTTGATGCATGTTCAGTATTTATTTACATTCCTATGTGTGGTGAATGGTTTATATTTTAAGATGGAAAGAAATGGATTTACCTGGTTTTATTAAAATTGGAAATGTTTGACACCTAGCTTAATTTTATAATAGGTGATTAATATGTTAAAAAAGTTTTTCGACGGTGATGCTGAGAATGAACCAAATAAATATCCTATTTTAAATTGGTAGAGGACTGATCACCCTATATTTAATTGGGCGGGGTGTCACAGATACGAAAAACTCTTTTACCCTCCTTTTATCAAAAATACCAAAAACATTTTTTTCATCCCCTTATCCAAAAAAATGTCAAAAATATTTTCCTTTTTTCTTATAAAATATTATTCCTTTTCCTTTTCAAAAATAAATTCGAATCATTTTCCTTCTGAGGTTGATTGCATACCCGACCCTTAGCCTGACTCGCTATTGGCTTCGGTATTTCGTCAAACCGACCCAAAGCTCCGTTAGTTCTCCCAGTACTTCCTCCAAGTCTTAAATCTTCCTTCACTAACTCTCCATAGAGACTGCAGACTAAGTACCGAATGTGCAGCACGATCTGATGATGGTCCTAGCCCAACTTACCGCCAAGATTGACAATCTTTAAATTAAGGTTAATGAAATGCAGTAAAACTGAGTCCCTATTCCTAAGGAGATCTATATCCTCTTCCCTATTGTTATGGGTCCGCCCACACCTGAGCCTATTTGGGTTTCGAAAAATATCAGCACCCTCTGCATGCCCCTCCTGCCAATGGGCTGCCACTATCCCACCTCCCTATACTGAATCTTTCCTATCTAGGGGCTAACCCGCAAGTTCCTGTTGATTAAAGGTCAAGGAGGACCTTAAGTTATTGACCAATAATTTTGGCCAAGTTAGAATCTTTAAGAACTTGATGAATTACACCCATATGTCTCCATGCCCTGAGGCAAGGCTATCGAAAAAATTCAAGATGCCTAACATTGAGAAGTTCAGGTGTAGTGGGCGCCAAATTATTAATCTCCGAAGTTACCATCGAGCCATGACTCTCCTAAGTTCCTTTGAGGACATAATGGCCCAAATGTTCCAACAGATATTCAAGGACATCGCTTTTTGTTAGTTTCGATCCCTCGTGGAATTCAGAACTCGTAGTTAGGAGGATGTTGCCCATAGTTTCATATCGCAGTTTAAGTACAACGAGGAATTAAAAGTTACACGACTTGATTTAGATCTTCATAAGAAGAACCCAGGAGAAACTGTCAGAAATTCAATATCAATATGGAGGGAGAAAGTGGCCACCATGACTAACCGACCTTCTGAAGAGGACCAAATTAGTATTATGAAGAAAACTTCTTACCCTATGTCCAAGCAATGATGGGAGGATAATATTACCCCCATTTTTTAGCCTTTCGAGAAGCAGGAGTGGAGATTGAAGAAAGTATTACCTAGACGGAAGATTAGCCAAAGAAGGTATTCGGACAGTTCACTCCACTACACCAAAATACTAATTTTGTGACTACTAATGGGGGTGACAAACTTATTACTCCCGGAGCAGTCGCAAAACTATTTGTAACTCCTATTAGGGGTGAAAAAATTAATGGGTAATAAAAAATTTGAGTCAATTAGTTTGTCACCACTAATGAGAGTCACAAATGTTACCATAAAATTAATTTTTGACTCCTATAAGCACTCACAAATTTATAACCTAGGTTGATTCTTATGAGCAGTCACAAAATTATAACTGCTAAGAGGAGTCACAAATTTTGGTCTAATACTAAATTTGTGACTGCTATCGACATTCATAAATTTGTAACCGCTCTGAGTGGTCTTAAATTTTAGTCTAATACTAAATTTGTGACTGCTATTGGCGATCATACATTTGTACCTGCTTCGAGCAGTCATAAATGTTTTCCTAATATTTGGTTTTTAACCGCTATTAGGAGTTATCAAAATTTTTATCTAACTTTTATTTCCCACTTCTCTTTCCTCTCGCCTCTCTCTCTCTTTTCACACTCCAGCCCCTCTCTCTCTTTCATTTCTTTTCGACCTAACTTTGTTGCTGTGAGAACTGATTGTTGCCAATTGTTATTTCATTTTAAGAACCAATTTGATGGGGGTTGTTGTTTCGTTTTAAGAATCGATTGTGGCTGAATCGATTGATACGAGTATTTGCTTTAAAATTTTATTCATTTCATTTGATGTGAGTATTTGTTGTTCGCTTTTCATTTCGTTTACTCTTTCATATCCATATGGTGTATATGTTGTGGAAGAAATGTAAAAAATACATGTAATATGTTTACATCTAAAAAATGTAGACAAATACATTTTTTTAGGTGTAAACATATTACATGTTTTTAGAGATGTAAACAAATATATTTTTTTTATGTTTTACACATATTACATGATTTTGTTTGGATTTTGAACAATTTGAGGATGTAATTGTTGTTGGTTTTGTTTACTCTATTTATATTTTGGATGATATCATTGAATTAATTTTTATCGTTATAGAATAAAATTGACACCCATGGGGGGCTTAAGTACCCACTTAATTTTAAACAAAATACGTATATAGTACGAAAAAATGCGAAGTGCTAAGTTTTCTTCAATGCTAGGGTTTTCTTTAATTTGGGGGAATATGGAACCAATTCATCTAGTAACTAAAATACTTGTGCTAAGCATATAGGAATATTTGGAACAAATTCATTTTTCATTATAAAGGACATATTCATTTAGTTTTATAATTTACTGAGTTTCTATTTGCTTATATTGTAAAATTAATGGGGTTTCCACAATATAAACAGTGGATGGTGAAAGTTGTAGAGTGGGGAAAGTATACATTAATGGGGTTAAAGACTTTGTGAATTATGCAATGAAGAATCTCAAAACTGATATTATCCCATGCCCGTGCAATCGTTGTAAAAACGGTAAACGTTTGAAAGGGGTAGATGTAAAAGTACATTTATTTCATTGGGGTGTGAAAGTTGACTACACGTTTTGGAATTTCCACGCGGAGAGATATTTTATGTATATTCCAGAAGAAATACTTGTCAATGAAGCGGTTCACACAGTTGGTGACCCCTTAGTACATGCTAGGTTAAACGATCTCATAAATGATATGTACGAAGTGCACACAGCACAGGAAAAGCAAGATAGTAGAGGGAATGGTTTAGGCTGTGAGGATCATGTTGACAACACTAGTGACCAAGATAGGGATTATATATGGTTGAAAGTAGCAATTGCAACACCATTATACCATAACTCAAACCCCGATCACACAATGTTATATACTTAAACATCGAATTTGGCTTGTCGGGAAAAAGTGTTATAACAATCCCAAAAGTAAATACATTGCCAATCAATTATCCAATCATGAAGCATAATTTGAAAGGTTTGGTTATGAAATACAAATCAATTCATTGTTGCAAGTGTGACTGTGTTTTAGACTATAAGGAGCACAAGGATAAACGAGCTTGTCCTGTATGTAAGGAACCTAGATATGAACAAAAGATGATAGTACACAATAAACGCTTGTTGAAACTAGATACGCAAATAACCAAGAAGGTATTAAAGTATTTCTCTTTAGGTCCTCTATTGAAGAGACTTTACACTATACCTTGTATAGTCGAGACAATGACTTGTCATGGTCGAGCGGAGGTGGGTGAGAATCTCATGTGACATTCGATTGATTCATCTGTGTGAAAATCTACAAATCAGCGATACCCGAACTTTGCTAAACAAATACACAATGTTCAACTCATAATATCAACCGATGGGTTTAACCCATTTGGAAAATTAAGCACAGATAAGAGTATATGTCCAGTGTTCGCTGCGCCCTTAAATTTCCCCCCGTCATTGTGCATGAGAAAAAATTTCTCAATTTTGACGCTATTGATACCAAGTACAAAAGAACTAGGTAGTGACATTGATGTTTTCTTAGCGCCACTTATAAATGAATTGAATGAGTTATGGGTTAAAGGTGTGAGAGCATTCGACTCATAGAAATAGGAGCAATTCACTTTGAGAACTATGTTGATATGGGCAATTCATGATTTTCCTGCTTATGGTACCTTATCTGGGTGCAATGTACATGGTTACTTGGGTTATCTTATTTTTGGAGAGGAGACTGAAGCTAACTTCATACACCCCATTCTGTTACCCCCTAACTCTCCTTAGGTCCCTAGTACCCCCCCATCACTACAAACCTAGGTCATGTCCCGAGTACTGACTTGGAAGCCATCGGGCCCCGGCTCAGTTTGACCCAAAAGTCAAACTTTTTGTCTTGATCGAGGCTGAATGAATGTTTGAAGGGTACTGAATCCCCTGTCCAATGATCCATCCCGTGTGCAATTTCGACATTCCATGCAGACGAACGATCCGTTTGACTTCGAGAGGTCACCGAACGCTTCTCGAACCCGGTTAATGAAAGTCAACTATCCAAATCGGGTCAAACTCTTTGGAATGTCGAAGTACATCTCCTAAACTTTCCAACGGTCCACCTCGTGCGCGATTCGGACTTACCATGCTGGCGAACGATTCATTTGCGTCCGAATAATTCCCCGTCCAATGGACCGACAAAAGCTTCCGAGCCATATTTGACCCAAAGTTAACTGCCGAACCTTGGAGCGGTCCAAAGGACTTTCGAAGGTCTCTAAATTACCTTTCCAACGGTATGCCCCGTGTGCGATTCTGACCAATGGTTTGCCCTCGACGGTCGATTTTCCAAAAAAGCATGAGGCGCACTGCCAATTGGCAGGTTCCAGACCCTGCCTATCGGCTGGGAGGTGCCAATAGGCAGGAAGGGGTCTGTGCCGATCGGCACTGACCTAAGCCTATAAAAAGGAGGCCTTCACCTCATTTGCAAGGAGAGCCCAGATCTAATAAAAACCTCTCTCAGCGAATCCCAAAAACCTCTCTCGAAGGCAGCATGATTTCAACTTCCAAATCCCTTTTTTACTTCCACTTTTCATCATCCTTTTCATCAAACTTGGTGAATTAACCACTCTCCATCATCATCCAAGTTCAAGGGCTGCTCTCCAACATTCAAGATCAAGCTCAAGATCTTCAAGAAGGTCTAACTTTCTCAAACTCTCTCCTAAATTCTCTTAAATTCCCAATAACTTGTTTTCTTACTTAGCACTTTTATTATCTCACACATCCTAAATATACTTTTTATTTAGTATTACTGCACATCTCTTATTTTCATATAAATAAAAAACCCAAAAAACAAGAAAAAGAGGGTTTGCTCATAAATTCCAAGTGGGATTCTCACACTTTTTCCACACTTTTCTCACAACTAAAACATTTTTTCTACACACACACACTCACAAATAAGAGATCCCCATTTGGATTTATGGGATAAACCCCACCCCTCATTTTGTATGCGAACTACGTGGACTTTGATGCCTTTATAGGCTACGTAGGCGTCTCGGGGTAAAACCCGAGACTCGAGTCCTTTTTCTCTTATTTTCTATCTTCCCTAAATCCATTTTCCTTATATTCTATATACTTGTTCTTAGTAACATATTACTCCATATGCGTTATCGTTCCATTATAACGATCAACGTAGGGGTAATCGTATAAATCTTATTTTGTAATATTATTCTTATATCTTCCTACGGATGACTCGCTTTATCTTTTCCATGATACAAGTCGAGGATTCCTACCTCCATTCTATATATACACATGCACAGATATCACAGGGGGAAATATAAAGGAAAATAGCAAATATCCATGAGAGACCGAAAGGGCGGATGGGTGCCTTACACCTTCCCATTTCGTAACTAAGCCTCCGAACCCTTCTCGAATCATTTGGTTTGGCACGCACCAGTATGTCTTTGGATGCCACCCTTCGGGGTGTCTTCCCCTTTTTCTTTTGTCTGTTTTGAGTAAAAAAGACTGGCGACTCTGAATCTCTCTACATTTTTACATCACATCTCAAACGACGCCGGCCGAAGCGCTCTCCCGAGAGGGACGTGCGGGACCTGAAGGATCCTTTTCCTTCATGATGGGGATCGGCGATGGACACACTAAATGGCTTAAGAAAAGTGGTAAACTTTTTTTTTATCATAGTTATCGAAGATTTTTGCCATAAAGGTACATATTCAGGTCAATACGAAGAAATTTTCTCCCAGAAGGCACCGAGATGAGGCCACCTCCACCAAGACTTTCTGGTTTGGAAATTAAAAAAAGTTCATTAAAGGCTAATCAAAAGTTGAGGGGGAAACACCCCATAATTTTGGTCCAGAAGCGTAAAAGAAAGGATGTTAATGTGCAAACAGCGTGGTCGAGGAGATCAATAATGTTTGATTTGCCATACTGGAAGGAACATCCTGTACGACACGTGATAGACATTATTCATGCTGAGAAGAATATTATTGAGCATCTCATAGGCACAAGCATTGGTGGTTCTCATTCCAAGGATGGAGAAAAAGCCTGTGAAAATCTTCGTGATTTGAGGATTAGAAGATCATTATGGTTGAAAGAAGATCCGAACACTGGAAAAAAGAATATTCTAGTTGCATCTTATACTTTGAGCATTGAAGAAAGAAATATGTTCTTAGAAACATTAAAGGCCTTGATGGTCCCTTCTAATTTCTCATCCAATTTACGCAGGATTGTCTGCGATGCAACAAAAGATTTGAAAAAGTGCAAGTCTCACGTTTGGCATGTGATAATGAAACTTGTCCCTCTAATATTCGGACACTGTTTTTTAGAACACAAGGATCTTAGGAGGTCCATTCTATAAATTAGCTTATGGTTCTCGTTATTGTGTGAGAAAGTTGTCAACAGGAAGCACATAATGGAGGTAAAAGATACTTTGGCTGATGCTACGTGTGTTTTGGAGAAGTACTTCCCTCCCTCATTCTTTGACATAAGCATCTAACTTTTAGTGCATTTATGTGATGAAGTGCTTTTATGTGGACCAGTAAGGTACCGATGGATGTATACGTTCAAACGATTAATGAAAACATTTAAAGATTACGTTAAGAATACATGATATGTTGAGGGATCCATTGCTGGGGAGTACATTATGGAAGAGGTTTACTTGCATGCAAAGGAATGTATTCCTAACCCAAACGTTGGAGGTCATGAACGGTTTGTTGATGAATTAGAAGAGTTTACATATGAGGAGGATCTGGTAATGGTAAGGTAGTGAAACTAACAAGCAAACAATATAATCAGGTGGCTTGATATGTATTCGAGATGCATGGCGACATAGATAAATGGAAAATGTGAGTTTATTATAAATTTTTTATAAAATAATGTAATATGTTCGATGTTATATTTATAAGAAGTTAATATTGATGATTTCAATCTAGAGCAGTGGCGTGCCAAGAGGAGGAAGGGAGGCTCAAGCACAGACAATGACTTTAGGAATTGGGTTGCTTCCAAGGTGACTATAGTAATACCTCAATTTTATTTACTATCTTTGTAATATATTCACAATGCAAATACTTTCATGGTTTTAGTTATTGAAAGCTGGAGAGGTATGAACGAGGCTTGCACGTCTAGAAAATGGGCCTAGTTTTTTAGCCAAGGAGTTTGGACAATATCGTGTCAATGGTTTTGTGTTCTCTTCAAGCACACACGAACTAAAACTCATTGGAAAACAAAACAGTGGCATTTCATATAAAGTGTTAACTTATTTCAGGGCAAGCGTGAAAGATAAAAACTTGATAGAAGTTGAGATGACGTATTATGAGATTATAAGAAAAATTGTGTTATTAGATTATATATCTTTCAGTGCACCTGTATTCTACTGCGAATGGGTGAGAGTGGAGGACAAGAGTGTTTGTATGGTCGACCTTGACACCCATATGGTGAAGGTTGATTTGACCAAGTTGAAGAGTAATGATAATGTGACTGACGAGCCATTCGTTTGTGCATTCCAAAATTTAAAGAAAGTGTTTTATGCAAAGAGCCCTAACAACGATCCATTGTGTGTTATTTTACATTCCCCTAAGAGCTTGACTACATCGGTAGATGACTTAGCGACACATATTGAGATTCAGTATGTTCTGGATGACAACCTAGAATTAAAAAAATTATTAGACACATTAGAGGAGTAGATGTTTAATTGTATCATGTTCTGTTGTTTTAAATATTGACTTAAAAGTTATTTCTAATCGATTGTTTCAGTTATTTCGCAGCACGTACTCATAGTGACTTTTGTTCACGAGTTATTTTTTTTTCAGGATGTCATATAATGTATATACATGCAATGACTTTTAAAACAGGTATTTTATAAAGAACACATCAATTTATCGGCATGGCTCTCAAAAAATCAAACAATGAAATTACTTACGAGATAACGGGTAGAACATACCTGAACCATATTTATTTCAATCAATACTAGGCAAACTACCTCAAAGTTGGGATGAAGCAATTGAAAGGTTTTTTATAAAATACAATCCAAGTAATGCGATGCAGTTAGTAGAGTTTTTAGAACTCGAAGAAAGAAAAATCCATCCTTTGTGGATAGAACTGAAAAGGATAATGATGCGTTCAGACCCTACCGTGAGAAAACATATGCATAATAAAGTTGACATATACTGTCACACCCCAAACCTAAATCCATTTTAATCATTTATTTTCATAACAATTGGATCATAATCTTAAGCCCATTAGAAATATAATTCACTTATCGATATTTTTCTTCATAATGTGCATAATGAACATAATATTGTTCTTGTGCCATAATGAAGTCAACATCAGAGTCATAATTAGAGATTATACAATACTATGATTAACTATGATCAAATCAATCCATGCTAACTCAATATATACAATGTATGAGTATACTAAAATCTTTAGTGTGACAATGATAAAATCTCCATATTTAAACCCCATCTCTTCCAACGGTGCAACTCTCAAAGTTACCGGTCATATAGTATCCTAGATGGTAGCGTACAAACCTGAAATTGTAAATATATAAACCTTAAGCATATAACTTAGTGAGGTACTCCTTCCCTGCAATGGAATGACAATTCTATATCTAATCCGTGGATATAAAATCCGAACGATCCTGCCCATTGGCAATAATAAATCCTGGATCATAAGATTCAAATAATTCTCCCCATTGGCAATAACAAATCCTGGATCATAAGATCTAAATAATTCTGCCCATTGGCAATAACAAATCCTGGATGATAAGATCCAAAAAATTCTGCCCATTGGCGATAATAAATCCTGGATCATAAGACCCAAACAATACTGGATATTTGAATATTCAAACAAATCCTGAATACTGAAGTATTCAAATAAATCCTTCTCTAAGAGCTATATTCATATATCTCTATATATGAAACAATCATAAGTACACTCACCTTGGAAATTGTTCAGTCGATTCTTCTTCTCTTACTATCATTCTTACAATATTAGTATCATCATAAGAATATTAATGATTCAAGGAACAACTTCAACATAACTCAATTCATAAGCATCATATGATTCAATTCAAATCCTTCATTATAAATGAAGTCCTATCTAGACTCAGGTAAATGATATCTAACATATTCAAATTATAGCCCAAACCAACTTTAATTCTTCTTGTTAATCCAATACTTATCATATTAGGTTTCCAACATAAAAGACGACACATCATTCTGAGTTTCCTAGAGGAAGATATGCTCATTTCTTTACCACATAGCAAATCCACCCTATAGGCTCATCTATTGATCAGTCATCTTCCAAGCATTTTCGTAATTTTTATACATCATAACTTTCTATGATATTTCACCCAATTTCAGAAAACATATTGAATAATACAAGGTTAAAATTTCATAATTTTCAGAGTTCATTTTCTATGTCAAGCAAAACATCAAACATATGGTATGCATATTTACTCTTTTGGGGAGGATTTCATTCCTGGTCTTCAAACCATCACCGAAGATTCATTTCTTCATATTTTTACATGATTTTTGTATCAGTTATGAATATATGGGTCTATGTTAACCTCCAACTAGAATTATTCCATTTCAGTAATCATGCAAAAAGATATGGAAGTTTGAATAAACAAGGTTACTAAACAAAGCAATATAAGGTTTTACACATTCAACTTTATTTAAACTTGCATATATCCTTACATATTCACCCAAGCATGAAAGGTCAATAAACAATCAAGTATTTCTATAATATAAATCATAAAAACAAGAAAAATAACAAGATTCATGGGTGGAATTACCTTAGGGGATTTTACGTAATTTTCTATGAATTTTTCTAAATGTTTCTCCTCACTTTCTTCTTCCTAACCCTCACAATTGTTTTTCCTCAACCTAAAACTCTCCCAAACTGATTTTTTTGAAGAAAGGAGGATATCTCAAGTGTTTAAGTCGGCCAAACCAACCTCCACCTCCAACCAATCAATTTAAGACACTTATTGGGCATAAAGGACAAATTACCACTTAAACGAATGTACTGATTTTCCCTTGGTTAGTAATTTCGATATAACTTTTTACTCGGACCTACGCTTCACACACCGTTTGTTGTGTTAAAACAATAACTGACATGTATACAACTATCTAGTTTTCACCTCACGTCAATTGTTAAGTCACAAAGGTCAAAACTAGTCTTAAACATGAACATTCCTACCGAAAACTTCAAAATTTCACATTTGGAACTAATTCAATATTTCATGCTTTATGAAGTTAAGATTAGACTAAACATAATGACTTAACATTACATATACTAATAAAATTTTATCCGTATCACATAAGCTAATCATGATTTAAACATAATTTATCATAATTATATTCGGGTTGTCACATATACTATCGGCTTAGGAGAGAAGGCTTACATCTTAACATGTTTGGTGTCAGAAATGCAATTGTCAACACACTTCCGTGGACATGGCCAATAAAAACTTTGCGCGCAATGATGAAGTATGAAACTTATGACATGATAGAATTATCTAAACTTTTAGAATATGTTGAAAAGGTATAACTTACATTAATTTTTTTTTTATATTATTTCCTTACTCTTGCAATAACATGTGGACTAATGCATAAATATAAAAATGCAAAAAATGGCGTCCGAGAATGATATTAAATCATCATGGATAGAAAGTTCAAGCCACGATGAACATTCATCCATTGAATCTCATGCATAGGTTCTCCTTAACCTATTTGGTTTGCCAACATGTGGCAAGAATCCTTTGAAAGTTCGAGCCTTGTCTTTTTTAAAATCATGTATCGACTTAAAATATGAGAGTTGGGACATGGTTGAGCAAGTAAAAAAGGATGACTTGTGGAATATACACATGAAAGAGTTCAATCTTCTGGCCAACTGAAAGGAGGAGAACATTAATTCCCTTTGTATTCAATTGAAGACGTTTGGAAGTAACCTCCGCTCGACTTATGTTAAGGGATTGGACTGTGATGGGATTAAGGCCCCTGAGGGATTAAGTATAAAAAAATGAGCGTATCCCCTCCCACGAGTTTAATGAATTCGTGTTACACAAAGCATATGAGGTCAGGAGAATAGGGCTAAAAAGACTGAATTCCATTGTCCTGGTCGGATATCATATGCTGAGAAAACCGAGGAGATGGTACCTACACTTTCTTTTTTTAATGTGTGTGTGTATATATATATATATATATATATATAATATGTCTTTCTCAAATTGTTAATGCAAAATTAATTTGTAGGTGCTTAAAAATAAACGACTTCTTGATCGTTCCGAAGTGTATATCGAAAGTCGTAGGTGAAAAATTTGGAATTTTCACCCAAAGGTAGCGGATGATATGGTGAGTTTCGTAACTTCAGTTATAATAATTAAATTCCTTCAAGTTTAGTCGTTCAATAGTTTTAATTGATTCATTAGTAATTTTGCAGCAAAAATTGAGTGAGATAAGAAGTAGCCAAGGTTCTTCAAGCCAAACCAATTTGGATACCGATGCTTTAACTACCTTTAAAGGAAAAGGCACTAGGGGCGACTCGTAGTGTTGTAACCATGCCTAAAAGTAAGCTTAAGGCCATTACTCCTATAGTATCACAGTTGAATGGATCATTATCCTCACAGTCACAGTTGAATATAGATATAGCTTTTCTCAAATCGTCTGTTACCATGGTTTTAAGCGCTTTTGTAAAGAATAGTCTCAAAATACCAAATCAAACTGACCTATTATCATCGTATCCAAGTCCCCACGATTACAATCCCATCTAACATCCAATTTCTCAAGATTACACTCATATCTCGCATCCAAGTTCTCAAGATTACACGCCTATCCCTTTGTCAACTGAGCCAAACTTTGGAGATATAATTGATCCAGACATTGGAGATTCTGCTGATCCTCCATATGATCCATATGTCAATTTATTAGATTTTTCAAGTCAAAGGAAGATTGCAAGTGGACAAGTTATTGCTTCAGACACTATTGGAACGGTGGTGCATGGACATCAACTATTTGTATTTGAACATAAGTTTATGTTAGTTGTGTTGAGCCAAGAGAAGAGAATTATCCATTGTATCAACAAAGTCATGGGGCGAATAATATTGATGATGTCGAGAAATCTTGGGTGGTTTGGCCGTTGCCTTATCTTTGCCCTAAGTGATCGTGGATGCAACTCAAGATGTTATTTTTCCATTTTTTGTAACTGTTAGGCAAACTATTGGATTAATTATTTGGATTATGGAACAGTTTAGATTCTATTTGGATTATGGAACAGTTTAGATTTTATTTGGATTATGGAACTGTTTGGTAACAATCTGGAGTGTAAGATTTAGATTTTCATAGTTGTCTTACTTTCACTATTAATACGTTTTGATGTTCGTAATTTGTTTCTTCCCACTATTCTTCTTAACAATTATGAATCCGTCAGAAATTGGTTAATATATACGGTAGGCACAACATATATTTTAACCCGAATTAACTCCTGATAAGTGACCCGTTGGAGTTGATCAGCGAAGCTCCAACTGAGTATAATTTTTAGTAGTCCCATTAAATGTTATAGGTTCGATCATATTAGGTCCAGTGGTGGCATCACGACTGTGAGTAAAGGAAGTCTGTGTCCCGTGTTCAGCAGACTTGGTGATGATACTAGTGTCCCGTATTTTGTTTATTAAAAGTTTAAATTCTTTTGCATTATCGGTACTCTCTTGATTTGGCCTAATTTAGGACTGAGTTACACTTGAAATTTGGACAGTGTTTTTTTTCTGTTTATGTTTGTTTTTCTATGATTTTAATTCTTTGCACTCACTTTGTTCTCACATGTGCTTTAATTTTGGAACTGTCAGCATTAGTTCGGAACTGCCAAACATAGCTGTCAAACATTAGTTTGAAACTGTCAAACATAACTGGTGTTTAAGATGAGAAGATCAGACTCCTTTATTTGCATTTGTTTGTCTCTATTACTATGAAGAAAGTCCAGAACTCTCAAACATTAGTTCACAGGTTCAACAGTATCACATAGGGAAAATATTCATTGTGTTGTGTGTATGTTGTTTGATAGTGTATGCTGTGTGCTTAGTGTATGTTATTAGCTAATAGTGTATTGTGTGCTTAGTGTATGCTGTTGGCTGTGTGCCAATGAAGAACCATAGAAATTCGATCCCTCAAATAAATCTTTAAACATGTTGTATAAGCTTGTTTCATCTGGTGGAAATTCGAACCCTTAAATGGATGGCACAATAAGCTTGTTTCATCTGGTGGAAAATTGACCCTTATTAAACATGTTGTATGCTCAACTGTAAGGTTATTTACAGAGATAAGGAAGGAGGTTTGGGAGTTCAAAATCTATTTGATGTGTCTAAGGCAACTGCTCTAAGGTTTTGGTGGAAATGGTATGAAAATAAGTATTTTTTGTTAGCTTACATGAGAGTCAAATATTAAAACCATTATTCTTCGACTGGTTGTTCTACTTGGAAGTGTATGGTACAAAATAGAGATCTTTTTAACCATATTATTCTGGCAATGAGAGATCAATTTGTCTGGAAGTCTACCAACTCAGGTGAATTCACTTTCAAATCATCTTACTCCTTAATTAAAGATAACCATCTTTCTTCGTTGGTTTTTAGATCTATCTGGTCCACACTCATTCCTTACAAAATATCACTTTTCATTTGGAGAGGTTTATAATCTGCTATTCCTTTTGATCTTATCATTCAAGCTTTGTGAATTCATTTAGCCTTTAGATGCCAGTTCTGCTATAATGATGTGGAATCTATTAATCATGTGTTCCTTCAACGTCCAACTATTAGTCAAGTTTGGCAGGTCTTTTTTAACATGTTAGGTTTCAATACTAATTTAAACCCCCCCAATTCTATGTTTATTTCTTAGATTCTAAAAAAAGTGCCTCACAACTTCTTGAAGCTCTTTATTGTTGTTGTGCTCATTATCATGTGCTAGGAGATTTGGAAACCAAAGATCTATTTGAGGGCTTGAATTTCTCTGGTTCTTCTCTAATTTATAATATGATTAATTTCATCCAAAGTTTGGTTTCTATTCCCAAGTTTGAACACTGTATACAGTTCCATAACATAATATATATATATATATATATATATATATATATATATATATATATATATATATATATATATATATATATATATATATATATATATATATATATATATATATATATATATATCAGTTTTTGACATTTATCAGCTTTTGACATGTTTTTTCTTATCTACGTAATTTTATTTATCGAGTTTGGCTGTTCTGTTGTTGATAATGACACATACAGATATAACAAATATATATCTGTAAACGACTGGACTGTTGTTTTTCTTATCTATGCATTTATGTGTGCAGATCTTCATAATCAGATGTATACATACAAATATAACAGATATCTACAAATGATTACACATAACGATAATCCATTATGTGCATTACATATAAGTTTAGACCTTATTTTTATTCAATACTCTGTACTGAGTACATATTTTTCGTTGGTACATTTTCCTTTATTTTCTATGTGTCATACTTTCACGTGTTAATTAATTTTTCATTTGTCTTGTTTTTATTTTCTGATGAAAACTTTCTAATATAACGTTGTGTTTGTTCAGTGTGAAGGTTGTTGGACCTAGACTTATTTTTTGCGTTGAAACTGAAGATGTTGAAGATTTTATTGAGAATGCTATTAATGCGGGAGTTGTATACGAAGGTGAAGTAGCCGAGAGTTGCTCAGTCTTAACAAGGGAGTTGCTCAGGTCTATTTGATCTGGAATTTTTTTGTCTCTTTTTGTTATCAGCTTTTGCCATGTTTTTTCTTATCTATGTAATTTTTCTTATCTTCGCACTACTATTATTTTTGTAACTGCTAATAGAGGTTATAAATATTAGATTTGTAACTGCTGACAGTGGTTACAAATATTATATTTGTAATTGTTCATAGCAGTTACGAATATTAGATTCGTAACTGCTGACAGCGGTTATAAATATTTGATTCGTAACCGCTGAAAGTACTTACAAATTGGAGTCATCACTCATAACCCCCATAGGGGTTATAAAAAATTGTGACTGCTGTTAGGGGTGATAATTATTATTTTGTGACCCCCCAAATCGTGACCGCAAAGAGCAGTTATAAAGGTCATTTGTAACTGCAATTAGCAATTACAAATCTCCTTTTTTGGTGTAGTGATCCAAAAAAAATGAGAAGCCCGCTACTATCTCGACCATCAATAACATCTCACAGCCTACTACCTCTTGGGAGCCAAAAATTCATGGCAACCGAGTTAGAATAGAATACACCAAGATTCATGCTCCCCTATCCGAAGTCTACCAATACCTATTGAGACGAAATCTGATCGAGCCATTGGACCTTCGTCCGTTACGAAACCCACTTTCAAAAAATTTCAAACTCGACGCCCATTGTGATTTTCATTAAAATATCAGCCATAACGCTAATCAGTTCTTCCATCTCATGAATGTAATCTAAGGTCTGATTGACCAGGGTGTTATCCCCCCCACTAGCAAATCCTAAACCAAACACCCCTCACAATCCACTCCCAAATCATGAAAATGCCATCTTCCTAGAAAATGATCATCTACTTAGATTGTATCCAATAAATCACCCATTATACCCATATCTTCACCTAAACCCCTTATAGTTTGCCCATTTTTTCTCCTACATCCTACCTTTTTTTCTAATTAGACCCTGTTGCTTCTTACAAGAGCGTGTATTGCCATTAGTACTCGGTTCAGAGGGACAAATATGGAATTATAAGCAGTAGTGAATCAACTCCTAAAGTTCGGACTAAAATTCCCTCAGAAATGACTATTGACTAAATAAGTTCAGCACACTGCTCATGGAAGCGCAAAACTGGGCTCATGAGTTAGATAATTGGCTAGTACCCATTGATAAAGTAAGTTTATACGATACAGTTTAGATCATCGCTAGCTTGTTCTGACATACCAATGAGATTTACAGTATGTAGGAGTTACTCGATGCTTTAAATTTATAAGGGCGATTGGAGGTTGTGGGAGGACCTATATAAAGAAGTTTTGGAGGTTGTGGAATATATTGACTTCTCATGGCAAGACGACATTGTTTCCACCGAATCGGGGGACGATTTGAATAGTTTAGATCAAGATCCAAGCCAATAAAATGTTAGTTTAATAATCAATATATATGGAATGATACGTTTGAAGATCTGCAAGGAGAAATTAATAAAGTGGCTGAACAACCTGAGATAGATGAAAAAATAGGGTTTCTGTTCTTTCCCTCTTTCGTGAACCATATGGCAAGATTTGGGAGGCAATACCAGGGTCTGAATCCTCAACTAGAAATAACAGATAAAGGAAAAGGTATTATCGGGGAACTCCCTATGCTGGAAATGACCATCTAGGAGAGCAAGATCCTCGACCAGCTAAAAAAAACTCAGACCAACATTACCCTGTTGAGAATCTTCCTAGTCACACTAATATGCCTTGATAAAATCACTTACTAAGCCCATAGTCCCTCCTTCCACCACTGTAGAAGAAATTGTGAACTTGGTTGGGTCCTTAATCTCTATTATAATGCTTTCTTTATCTGAAGAATAAATCCTAAAGTTTGGTCCTAATCATAACTATGCCATTAATATCTCTATTTGAGCAATAGGCAAGAAAGTTTTGCTCTCACTCGGTGACAATGGATAAACACTCAATATTTACCCGTTAAGAACCTTCAACTACTTGGGATTGAAACTAAGTGACCTTTCTCCAACTTATGCTGCAATGCGTGCCTATGACAACAACCGCTGAGAGGTAATGGGATCCATAAAGCTTATAATAGAGGTTGGACCTATCAATCTCGTTATCGAGTTCCAAGTTATCGGCATACCTTCTTGTTTAAATCTATTTCTCGATCGATCGTGGCTTCACATCATCAAGGGGGTATTTTCCTCTCTCCATTAGAAATTAAAGTTCTTCGCTAAAGTACGGGTCATCACCATCATGAGAGACGATGATAATATGAAGAATGCAAGCACTAATAACTCGGTAGTAGAGATACAACATGGGAAGAATGACATGCTTATGTATGGCTTCCGAGTCGAACCACCTCCACTCCGAGTAGGGGATGATTTCAAAGATCCAGTTTATCTAGAAAACAACACTCACGATAATTTCAATGTAATACAAATGTTTAAGAATATGCACTTCATGCTAGGACTGGGGCTAAGACCACGATAATAAGGGGTATTGGAACCTATTGTACTAAAGAAGGCCTTTCCTCTATGTGGCCTTGGTTATCAACCATCATCAGAAGAACTCATAATGATATGCTATCCTCGGTTGAAGCAAAGTTTAAAAAATGCCAAGATTGTTTCCGGGGATTCCTTGAACGAAAGATTCGTCAAAGAGGGTAAAGATTTTCCCTTTTGTGGCTTTCATAAACCATGGTATGATCATGTGGATACGAAGATGAAGCCAGGGATGGGGATATTTATCCAAGATAGGTACTCATGGGTCCAAAGGTCCCATCATCATGTGCAACCACTCATTGAGAAAGCTACAGTTATTACCGAGGTTCCGAGGGAAGTGATTCCGATGATTCATTCCATCTACAAACACTAGGGCTGACACTTTCCATGATCCACTCAAGCGTTACCTCGTTAGACCCATCCACTATAATCAAGACTGTTGATGCACCCCTCCTCAACTGGAATGCTATGCCAATTCCACCCACTGAAATGCAACCCAACCCAGATGTTTATCCTATTTCTTACTCTTTTGTTGTCCTTCCTTTTTCTAATAATAATGTAATTGAGACCTCCTTGACGAGATTCTCAACACTTTTTTTTCCCAAGAATGAAAAAAATGAAAATTTTGAGTATCTTGTTATGCCTTACATTAATTGTCTTGATTCTAATCAAACTCTTGATGATGATGATTTTGCGAATGAACAATTTTTAACTGATCTTAGTAAGGTTAATAACAAACACCATAACCACGTTCAAATTAATGAAGATAAACATGTTATTATCAACCTCGATTATAGTAGCCAATGACGTAAGATTAGGATAGGGTCCACCCTTGACGAGCATGAGCGCACTGTGACACCCCGCTTAATTAAATACCGGGTAGCTACTCCTTTATTCCAATTAACACAAAATGTCCAGTTTGTTCAGTTTATAACATCACTGTCGAAAACACTTTTAAACAATTACTAGCCACCTAATATTTAAAAAGAGAGTTGTCAATTTTATTAAATTAAATTAAATTGCGATCAAATAAAATAGAAGTTAAATATTACCCATCCATAACACAACAGA
Source organism: Sambucus nigra (assembly GCA_949130495.1). NCBI lineage: Eukaryota > Viridiplantae > Streptophyta > Magnoliopsida > Dipsacales > Adoxaceae > Sambucus > Sambucus nigra. The sequence goes on along the minus strand of OX422221.1, from coordinate 139,516,408 downwards.
ATAATAATAAAATGATAACTAAGTCTGGAGTAACACTCCCCTGAATATTACAATTACTGAATAAAATTCAAAATGAAGTTTAAATTAAACCAAACTGAATTTAAAACTGATAATTTGAGAATGCTATCTCTAAATGGAAAAGGGCGACATGCCCTAACTGATAAATGATCTTGAATAGAATTTGATGCAAAATATGGAGGCGTCTAATACCGAAATCCTGTAACTTCCACAACAGCTACATCACGTTAATGGAATAGAATCCCTAAGCTTGGCGTCCCTGTGGTGGGGCACCTAAAAAGATTTTACAAGAAAAATAGATTTCAAAGCAAACGGATCAGAGCCCGATGTGAAAGCAGTTTTAAATTATACCAAGTGTTTAATTACATTAAACAGTAAATATTTTATACATGTTGATCACGTATTCTCACATGAGTCCTTAACCTCTCAACTAATGTGCACGCTTAATGTACTTCCTTAACCCATCCTAGTTATGTAGTAACTTCTTGTCTTCTCATAATAACATAGGGGTTTATTTATCTTATTCTTATTATATTCAACATGTAACTTACCATTTCTTTTATCAGAATTATTATATCAATTTCAATATGAATTATCATATTTGTATATCCTATTCAAATATATTCAACATTTGTATTTACATTTTATCAATGAACCGGTTATAAATGCAAGTAAGTCATTTAGCATAACTATATAAATATAGCACCACCAGGCTTAAGGTGAGGTGCACACATACTCTGCTATCAAATCCCGGTACATCACGTATATAAGGACTACGTATTCCGAACATCTCAGGAATCGTTTCAATAAGCCAAAATCACACATATTGGAGGCGAACATAACTCCCAGACACACGGGTCACGTACATACCTACGCTCCCATGGTCTGTAGAACTTATTAACTCAAATAAGCCATTCAAAGATCTTATGTTATTGAGGTACCAATCAAAATCCCCCCCGTAGGCACGCAAAGATTAGATGGTCCTTATTAATAACCCACCTCCGGTGATAGCAAGTATGGTAGGTATGTCATACACATAAAAATCCATATATTAAGCATTCTCACAACTTAAGTAATTTATTATTTTATTAAGGGTATATTTCAGCCCTATAAATTTAGTCAAAATTGGGTGTGCCATTTACCTGGAGCGATGCCTGTCAACTGGCATTCGACGAGTTGAAGGACAAGTTAACCTCAGCACCAGTGTTAGCATTACCCAGGCCGGGAGTGGAATACCTAGTCTACACTGATGCATCCTTATTAGGACTCGGAGGAGTATTGCAACAGGAGAATCAAGCCATAGCTTATACGTCCCGTAAGCTTAAAACTCACGAGAAGAATTATCCCACTCTTGACTTGGAACTAGCAGCAATTGTATTTGCTCTTAGAATTTGGAGACATTATCTCCTGAGGGAGAAATTTCGTTTATTCACAAACCACAAGTCGCTTCAGTACCTCTTCACTCAGAAGGAGCTGAATATGCGTCAATGCCGTTGGCTCGAGTTTGTGAAGGATTATCAGTTCGATATCCAATACCACCCAGGAAAGGCTAACGTGGTAGCAGACGCGTTGAGCCGTAGGCTAGCAGGTGAAGTGGCCGAGGTATGGAAACCAAAATGGAAGGAGTTAGGGCACCAGGATGCAGTGGCCCGATCATTCATGTCCGTAATGACAGTTACACCCCAGATTATTGCTAAGGTAATACAGACCGAGGCAACAGACCCATTTTGTCAGGAGCAGATAGTCCAACTCTTAGCACAAGGAGCCGAGTCGTACTCCGTTAGTTCAGACGGGGTCTTACGCTTCAATGGTAGGCCAGTTGTTCCTGATGGGGAGGACTTGCGACATGAGGTAATGAAAGAGTCGGATGGGTCGCGATTCGCGGTGCATCCCAGCGGGGATAAAATGTACCAGGATATAAGGCGACAGTACTGGTGGAGCGGAATGAAAAGAGATATTGCGAAGTTTGTTTTGAAATGTGCCATATGTCAACTCGTAAAAGTGGATCATCAGAAACCGACAGGGCTTTTACAACCGTTAGAAATCCCTATGTGGAAATGGGAGAGCATTTCCATGGACTTCATTACGGGATTACCTACATCACCGAGGGGTCACGACTCCATATGGGTGATCGTAGATCGATTGACAAAGGTTGCTCACTTTCTGCTAGCCCGGACAGACTACACTGCAGGACAGTATGCCCAGATCTTCATAGCTGAAATAGTAAACTCCATGGGGTACCTCTCAATATCGTGTCTGGTAGAGACAAAATATTTGTATCACGATTTTGGGAGAGTTTCCCAGAAGCTATGGGAACGGAGTTACGGTTGAGTACAGCATATCATCCACAAACCGATGGGCAGACCGAATGAACCAATCAGATGTTGGAGGACATGCTGCGTATGTGTATCCTAGACTTTGGAGGTGGTTGGGAGCAGTATCTTCCACTGGTGGAGTTTGCCTATAATAACTCCTACCAGTTCACTATTGGTATGGCTCCATTCGAGGCGTTGTACGGAAGACCTTGTCGTTCCCCCTCATGCTGGCTAGAGGTAGGGGATAATAAACTACTTGGGCCAGAGATGATTCAAGATACTTAAATGAGAATAGAAATGATACGGAGCCGTATTCGAGTAGCTCAGGACCGCTAGAAAAGCTATGCCGATGCCAAGAGGTTCTTTCGAGAGTTCAATGTAGGCGACCAGGTACTACTCAGAGTATCTCATATGAAGGGGATTATGCATTTTGGGAAAAAGGGAAAGTTGGAACCTAGGTATGTGGGACCATTCCCTATTATCGAACGAATTGGTCCAATCGCATACAGACTTGGATTACCAGAACACTTGCATAGGGTACATGACGTGTTCCATATCCCCTCACTGAGAAGATATCTTCGAGACGAATTGGCCCATACCCATATTACTTTAGAGGATATTGATCTTCAGCCTGATAGATCCTATGAGGAGGGGCCAGTTGCTATTCTAGACCATAGCGAGCGGAAACTGCGATCAAAGATAGTACCGTTAGTACGTGTTCAGTGGCGACATCATAATGCCGAAGAGTCTACCTGGGAGCGTGAAGATGAGATGCGCGAGCGTTATCCAGAGTTATTTTTGCCAGGTATATATTAATTTCAAATTTCAGGACGAAATTCAGTTATTAGGGGGGGAGTATGTAATACCCCGTAATTTTAATAGATTTTATTTAATGGGATTAATTAAATTAAATGGAAATTAATTGGAAATTTATCCGGATATAAATACTGGCGAAATATGATTTAGTATTTGATTATGATGATAAGGATGAATATCATTGGATAAATATTATGAGTTATGATTATTGAAATGATTAAAATTGTTGCAAGTCATAAAAATGACAATTCGGGAAATTTAGTTGCGATGCACGCATACGCGTCAAAAACCAATTTGATTGAATCAAAAAGTAAGATATAATTCTATCATCCATATGATCGTTTTGAGCGCGCCAGTGTGTCCGGAAGGGTTGATATAGTCAGAAAACACTAGTCGGGGGTTTAGTTTGGGTTCCGGAGTATTTTTAGGCCACCCCGGCATCCCGGAAGGGCATTTTGGTAATTTCCCTTTACAAGGGAAAGAAACCCCCGAATTTTGGCTGCCAAAATCAGCCTACATTAATACCTCTTGGGGTCATTCATACTCACACCAAGCCTTGAGCTTATAGAGAGTAGAGAGAAGAAGTCTAAGGGGTTTCCAAGCCACCACCACCAACCGCCGCCACGATCACCGGAAATTGTGATTGGAAAAGCGGAGAAAATTCGGCGGAGATCGTCACCAAAGGATCAGAACTTCTAAACTAAGGCAAGTGATTTGATTCATTAAAATTCAGCAAATAGATTATCCATGTTAGAGTAAGGATTTGAAGATTATCCTTGAAATTCTAAAAAAACTCATGAAATTGGAGATGAAAACCTTAATTGATGGTAGGATGTTTATGAGACTTTGATTCTAGATGAACCTAACATATGTGATCATATACCATGTACAAATAAATTTCGAATTATGAAGAAATCATGATGATTCTTGAAGAAAATTTGGAAGAAAAGACTTTTATGAAATTTTGATGATTAATCCAAGAATAGATCAATTGATGATGAATTTTAAGTTATGAAACCTTGAAGATAACTACAAAGTTGTTCGGAACGTGATTTTCTACAAGGACTCGCGAGCACGCTACCATATCCTGCTTAAAACAGACCCAAAACTAACATATAATATTCGCCCCTGTTTTCGACAACATTGTGCCCAGATTTTTAAAACGCTTATTTAAGGCTTTTTCGATCCGTTTTTGGGAAAACTAAAAACTACAAAGTTGTTCGGAACGTGATTTTCTACAAGGACTCGCGTGCCCTCTACCATATCCTTCTTAAAACATACCCGAAACTAACATATAATATTCGCCCCTGTTTTCGACAACATTCTGTCCAGATTTTAAAACGCTTATTTAAGGCTTTTTCGATCCGTTTTTGGGAAAACTTAAAATTACAAAGTTGTTCGGAACGTGATTTTCTACAAGAACACGCGAGCACGCTACCATATCCTTCTTAAAACAGACCCGAAACTAACATATACAGTTCGGACCTGTTCACGATAACTTTCTGCGCGGAATTTTAAAATGCCGATTTGAGACTTTTCCAATCCGTTTTCGGAAAAACTTAAAACTACAAAGTTGTTCAGAATATGATTTTTACCGAGGGAATAATCATATTCTGAACAAATTTGTAGTTTTAAGTTTTTCCGAAAACGGATTGGAAAAGTCTCAAATCGGCATTTTAAAATTCTGCGCAGAAAGTTGTCGTGAACAGGTCCGAACTGTATATGTTAGTTTCGGGTCTGTTTTAAGCAGGATATGGTAGCGTGACCACGTGTTCTTGTAGAAAATCACGTTCCGAACAACTTTGTAATTTTAAGTTTTCCCAAAAACGGATCGAAAAAGCCTTAAATAAGCGTTTTAAAAATCTGGGCAGAATGTTGTTGAAAACAGGGGTGAATATTATATGTTAGTTTCGGGTCTGTTTTAAGCAGGATATGGTAGCGTGCACGCGAGTCCTTGTATAAAATCACGTTCCGAACAATTTTGTAGTTTTAAGTTTTCCCAAAAACGGATCGAAAAAGCCTTAAATAAGCGTTTTAAAAATCTGGACAGAATGTTGTCGAAAACAGGGGCGAATATTATATGTTAGTTTTGGGTCTGTTTTAAGCAGGATATGGTGGCGTGCTCGCGAGTCCTTGTAGAAAATCACGTTCCGAACAACTTTGTAGTTATCTTCAAGGTTTCATAACTTAAAATTCATCATCAATTGATCTATTCTTGGATTAATCATCAAAATTTCATAAAAGTCTTTTCTTCCAAATTTTCTTCAAGAATCATCATGATTTCTTCATAATCCGAAATTTATTTGTACATGGTATATGATCACATATGTTAGGTTCATCTAGAATCAAAGTCTCATAAACATCCTACCATCAATTAAGGTTTTCATCTCCAATTTCATGAGTTTTTTTAGAATTTCAAGGATAATCTTCAAATCCTTACTCTAACATGGATAATCTATTTGCTGAATTTTAATGAATCAAATCACTTGCCTTAGTTTAGAAGTTCTGATCCTTTGGTGAGGATCTCCGCCGAATTTCCTCCTCTTTTCCGATCACAATTTCCGGCGATCGTGGCGGCGGTTGGTGGTGGTGGCTTGGAAACCCCTTAGACTTCTTCTCTCTACTCTCTATAAGCTCAAGGCTTGGTGTGAGTATGAATGACCCCAAGAGGTCTTAATATAGGCTAATTTTGGTAGCCAAAATTCGTGGGTTGCTTTCCCTTGCAAAGGAAAATTACCAAAATGCCCTTCCGGGATGCCGGGGTGGCCTAAAAATGCCCCGAAACCCAAACTAAACCCCCGACTAGTGTTTTCTGACTATATCAACCCTTCCGGACACACTGGCGTGCTCAAAACGATCATATGGATGACAGAATTATATCTTACTTTTTGATTCAATCAAATTGGTTTCTGACGCGTATGCGCGCATCGCAACTAAATTTCCCGAATTGTCATTTTTATGACTTGCAACAATTTCAATCATTTCAATAATCATAACTCATAATGTTTATCCAATGATATTCATCCTTATCATCATAATCAAATACTAGATCATATTTCGCTAGTATTTATATCCGGATAAATTTCCAATTAATTTCCATTTAATTTAATTAATCCCATTAAATAAAATCTATTAAAATTACGGGGTATTATACGCACGTAACTCGAATAACTGCTTAAAGAATTTATAGACGTCATCGCATGGTCCTACAACGACATGCTCGACTTTAATCTCGAGATGGCCCAACATGAGATTACAACTCTCCTAGAATGTAAATCAATCAAACAGAAACTGTAAAAGCTCTGCACCCAATGGTCGCTCAAGGATAAACAGAAAGTGGTCAAATAGTTGAATGTAGGATTCATCTGGGTGATCGAATATCCCACATGGCTAGCCAACATTGTACCCGTACCAAAATCAGAAGGAATGGTTTGCATGTGATTTGATTATAGAGATTTGAACAAAGCCTCTCTGAAAGACGATTACCCATTACCCAACATCGATATGATCGTGGAAAACATATTCAATCATGCTCTCATATTGTTCATCGATGGGTTTAACAAATATAATCAAATCAAGATGCACCCTGATCATCAATAAAAATCAGCATTCATGAGCCCCTAGGGAACCTTTTGTTATATAGTTATGCCATCTGGTCTAAAAAAATGCAGGGGCCTATTTACCAAAGGGCTTCCACAGTCATCTTGCATGATTTGATACAACAAAGAGGTCGAGGTATATGTGAATGATTTTATTATTAAGCCTAAAACTCGAAAAGGTCATGTTCCCGATCTTCAGAAGTTCTTCGAAAAGCTATGGCGCTATCAGATGCGACTTAACCCACAAAAATGTGTTTTTGGCATCAATAAAGGAAAACTTTTGGGATTCATGGTTAGAGATAAGGTGATTGTAGCAGATCCTGCCAAATTGAAAGCTATACTCAAAATGCCACCACCCCGAACGGAGAAGGAAGTCCGAGGATTCTTGAGAAAATTACAGTTTATTGGATTGTTCATTGGCCTCCCTTTACTCCTATACTTTACCGCAACAAATACCACTTCTAGGGATGTGCTAGCCCAATACCTTGGAGAATCCTGCAAAGAAAGGGCCATTTATTATGCCAGTCACAAATTAGCCGGGTACGAAGTCAACTACACCGCCTTAGAGAAAGCCTGTGCTGCCCTTATCTAGGTCACTCAAAAATTACAGCACTAAATTCTCTCTTTTCCCATTAAACTTGTATGCCGAATAGATCCTATAAAATAAATGATTGATAAACCTTCCCTATCATATCGAATGGCCTGATGGTTGATGCTACTAGTCGAGTTCAATATTGTGTATGTCACGCAAAATGCCATGAAAGGAAGGACCATCTCTGTCTACCTTGATGACTACCCTATGGAAGAGTCTGACATTTGGATCTTTTAATTCCCAGATAAAGACTTCCTTTGAACCTCTTCGGAAGACCTCCGGTGGAAAATTTTCTTTGACGGCGATGCCAACAAAAAGGGATACAACGTTGGGATACTCTTGATCGCCCCTGATGACTTTCAAACTCCAATTTCCATCAAGATAGATTTTCCTTGCACAATTAACATGATTGAATACGAGGCATGCACCATAGGTCTCAAAGTCTCTCTAGAAAATGCATCCAATGCCTAGATGTCTACGGGGATTCTTCCATCATTGTCGTCTATGTCCTTAGAAGATGGAAAGTTACAGACTAAAATCTCTTACCTTTCCACGCCCACCTAGAAGAGATGGTATCCTTATTTTGAGATATCACCTTCCACTACTTGCCCCTAGCAAGGAACAACTTAGCCGATGCCCTTGCTACCTTAGCTGTCATGGTCAACATGCCGGAGAGAATAACAATGGCTCCCTTCATTGTCTAAAAATAAGTTAATCGACCCACTACTACCACATTGAGCTCATTATTGAAGAGGACTCCGATATTATCAAATTTTGATACTACGACATTTAGCATCTCCCCAAGCACGATAGGTACCCCCAAGATACCAATAACAAATATCAAGCAACCCTTCGCAAACTGGCTACCCTGTACATTTTCTATGATAAAGCATTGTTCAAGAGAAACTTTGATGGAACCCACTTACATTGCATCGCATAGATTGACACTGAATAGATGATGCAAAAGATCCACAGCGAGGAATGAGGACCCCATATGAACGTCCATAGGCTTGCCAAAAGATTATTCGACAGGGTAACTATTGGACTACCATGGTTCAAGATTGCACAGCCTATGATCGGAGATGCCTTAAGTTCCAACAGTTTTCCAATCTCCAGCACTTGCCTATGCGAGAATTATACAACATGACTTCTCCCTGGACGTTTTCCACATGAGGCTTTGATATCATAGGGAAATTCATACCCAAAGCCTCCAATGGGCACGAGTTCATCCTGGTCGCCGTTGATTACTTCACTAAATGGGCCAAAACCGAGTCATATGCAGTGTTGAATGCCAAAAAGGTAGATAAATTCATTCGAAAGAATTTCATCTGCTGATACGGGGTTGTTCATGAGCTAGTTTCAAATAACATGTTATATTTTAAGACAGAAGTCACATAATTGGTTGATGAGCATGGTTTTGAGAGACACAAATTTTCTCCCTATTGATCACAAACCAATAGTGCAATCGAAGACGCCAGTAAGAACCTTAAAGAAACCATCAGTAAGATGATCAAGATTTGCCGAGATAGGGTCGATCGGATCCCTTACACCCTCTGGGGCTATCGTACATCAATCTAGGCATCTATTGAGGCTACCCCTTACTCTCTGGTATATAGCATGGAAAAAATCCTACCAGTTAACTGATGAATACCTTCATTAGACATTATGCTTAAAAGCCAAGTCAACAAAGAAGACTGGCATCAGAGCTATTTTGGCGAGTTGACGCTCTTAGAAGAAAGGAGGATAAAGGCCCTATATCATGTACAAGGGTACCACGAACAGGTAACACAATCATTTAACAATAGAGTTAAGTACCATGGTGTCCGATAAGAGGATTTATCCCTCAAAGAAATCATAGAACCCATATCGGAACCCAGTGGGAAATTCTAGCCAAACCAGAGTGGTCCCTACATTGTGAAAAAGATAATGTCCGGTGGCGCTGCTATGCTCACTGACCTTGACGGAGAAGAGGTGGAATGTCCAGTCAACCTATATCGTCTTAATATATTCTACCCCTAGTCCGAAATCTCGACGCACTACAACTTCTCTCATTCCCCTTCTATTCTAAAAAAAATAATTAAAAAATAAAAAAAGTAAAAAAATATTCATTTCTCTCTACTCAGAACTGCATGGGGAGACCTTCTTTCTTTAAAAAAGATTAAAAAAAAATTCAAAACCTCCAGAGGTACTTAGGTAGCCCATACGCTATATGTGGGAACGGTCCCCTTCTTTTTCAAAAAATGTTATTATTTTCTTATCCCTGAGAATGATAGTGTATTTTATCATTTACATGAACAAAAGGATTATGTATGCCTTAGCGATCAGCATAGATAATCCATTTGTAAAACTCATCAAGAGACACAAAAATACAATTCAAATACTTTTTATTCCATTATGGGAAAATTCGACACAATTACACAAAATATCAGTGTAGGGAGTCAAACAACTGCCCCTGCCAACCGAATTTTCTTAAATCAAATTAAACCAAACTACTCGTAATACAAACTAACCAAATCTTCCCATATTTATTCCCAACAAACCAAAAATAACCAAACACATATCTCCATCATAAAATTGCTTCACAAATAATCACCAGCTTCACAAAAGACCCTATCCACAGTTGCCGAAAGACCCAACCACATTATCATCTACTCCTTTAGGCCCCCAAACTTCCCCTAACTGGATGGTATGTCCCAGGATCTCCATGGAACGATAAGCTTGGACCAACCTAGAGAAAACCACTATGCCCCCTTCATAGTGTCAAACATCACAAACCATCTCTGCCCAGTTTCCTCTACCAAGATCTTAGCTACTACCCTCTTCCACATCCATTACATATAATCTTTAGAAACACGCCAAACCTTGCCAACAGATTATCAAGGAAGAGTTGACGACTGACGATTCTCCCACAGAGAACCCAATCGCACGTGCCAGCCTTCAGTCAAATACTCTACAGGAAAGAAATCCAGGGTATGGGAAGGCACAATTTTCTCCCATCCGACTTGTCGCAGGAGGTGCTAGGGGATATATAATGAGGTCTGTAGGAGTCCAACTAACCGAACATATTGGTATTCCCCCAGCTCCTGAATGGGTTGCAACTCCTCTCACCAGGCACCGACCAACGCAGACATTGAGTTTTGTACTCCGTAAATAGTTTACCTAGTTCTCTATGTTTGGGCTAAAGATGATGAAATAACGAGTGAAGAAATTCAGCATAGCTACCAAGGGATATTCAGGGGGATCGCCAAATGGAATCTTTCAGATAGCCACTTGAATAATGTAACTGGGCTACCTCTCAGAAAATTAGAACGACCTTCCCGTCAAATATCTAGATCAGGGTGTCTGCTAGTACCACCATCCCTGGATTGCGATGATAGAACATCCACACAGTCATGGCACCCAATCAATGGTCCACTATTAGGTGCCTAGTCACCAGTAATAACTTTGAAGTTAAGACAAGGGCAACAACTTCGGCATGGCCTGCATCATTGAAATCTCGTAGACGCACAGAATACTGTACAGTTGGGAGAGAGATCATTACCCCAGTGACTAATGGCCAAGCCGCTGAAGGTGAGATATGGGTAAGTCCTACTAATATCTCCCAAGGAGACCAAGAGAATTAAGGCATGGCCTCCGCCAAACTAGGATTTACCCCCATCATAGCGAAAAACTACTCATAGATCGGGCAAAACTCACCCAAGCCAAAATGGGAAACATGATCATCGGGGTACCAAAATTGTGCTGCCACCGTCAGCATGTTCCAGTCGATGGGCCGGTTGTGCCACAAAGTGACCCGACGTAGGTTAAAAGAAATAAAGTCCAGATTGTATGAAGACATTGCCTCTAAATTCTCGAGATAAGAGGCAAATTCTGCACTCATGGGAAGGGCCATTTCGGAGATAATAAGAGAAAAGGCAAGAAATAAGCAAGAAGGAGAAAGGAAAGATGAGTGAAAAATAACACCACCTTACCTCCCCTTTTTGTACTTGAAAATTTTAGCTAAAACTAAGAAGTCTACAAATTCGAATGAAAGACCTTACCCACCAAAGGACTTTGAGCTACAAGAAAGTGCAATCAATGTCGTAGAGTGATAGGCAGGACAAGGGTTACGTCGATCGGTAACCCCCTATTTTTAGAAAATTATATCCTTCCTTTTTGATAAATTCAAAATACCTCAAAATAAATCTTTATTTCAAATAACCCCCAGTTATTCCTTCCTAAATTATCCATTTTTACCCATCGTTGTGAAAAATAAATCTTTTTCTCTCTCTTTTTCAAGGAATAAAAACCATATCCTTTTTATGATCTCAGCAAACAAAGTAAAGAGTGCATATAGAGTAAGTCATTTAAACAAAGATAAATAAATAAAATTCTCATTCATTTATATATATATTTCCATTAACATCTCATTTTAGGAATATAAAAGAAAATAAAAATAGCGGGACTAAGCTCGAAACCCCAAACTCTCTGTCTAGGATCCCCTATCCCTACGACGAACACGCTTCCCCGGCGATGAACTGAGGAGCCTCCACTACCTAATCCAGATTCCTCCTCAGAAGTATAAGACGACACCAGGCATGAAGGAACCGGAATCGAATTCTGAATGTAAACCACCGTAGAAGCCATCTAGTCTCAAATGTCCTTCAACGAAGTAGTCGACACCCGAACAGGCTGCAAGAAAAATAAAAAAGGCAAATAAAAAGAAGAAATTAAAAAGACAAAGTACAAAGAAATGAGAAGATATACCTCTGCCTAAAGGTTGTCCTCCGTCAGCCCCAACATCGGCAAATCCATTGCATTAGGGCAATGCTGCATACTCAACGTTCCCCCTTCAGTCGGTCGGATATTGTAAGAAGGAGGAGCAAGCTGGAGAAATGGAACCTCCATCACCATTGTCGTCGTTGACGACGACGCACCACCAGTGTTGTGGGAAGACCCCATCGACCGACTCGCACCGCTGCCCGAAGTCATAAAAGGCTGAGGCATATTCACGACATCATAAATATAGGAGGGCGTCAGCTAGCTCGTCACAAAGTCAAGGTAATTGTAAGTTATCGTCGTGTCAGTATAGGACGAGTAGGGCCAATCATCATCACCTCCCTGGCCTCTTAGACATCTCTTGCACCAGCCTCATATACCTCGGGGTCCTCTTCGGTGAGACCACCACCTTGTCCTCCGTAATTGATTAGATTACTCCCTCTCCCAAATATCAAGAATAATCGAACTCGTGCGCCAATAGCCGAAGAATATGTGAATTCCCCCCAGTCACCTCCGTATTCTGAATAGTGTTCCCCCAAGGATAGAAAGTCACCTGTATTTTTCCAGGATAAAGTCAATATTTGCACAAACAAAAAAAATGCCAAAAAAAAAAGGATTCAAAAGAGAAAAGAAGAAATAACTTGGTCTCTTATTAGGACATTAAAGACTTGGCGTACTACCTGTAAGGAGAGACGCTTCTTCAATTTTTGATTGGGCTTCCTCCACTGGTAAATTCGATAGAAGTTACCCACCAACTCATCATTCAAACCAATAAAGCGGGCATTGTGACCAATCACCTCGTAGAACCACGTCTGCAAAAGGAAAAGGGTCAGCAATTAGAAGAAATCAAAACAAAAAAAGCAAGAATATATATTAAGAGAAATAAAAAAGATTACCTATAGAAGATATGTGACTCCTGTAAAAGTCTGTTAGCAGCACCGACTGAAAGCATCCAAAGAAGAATAAAGAGTCGCCAAAGTCAGGCTCCCCCAGTCATAAAGAAGGATATTCGAAAATACCCTCAAATATGGTAGAAACCAAAAGTGGATGACATAGCCACTCGATGACACCAAGAACCCTCCAAACAGAAGAAGAATAAAAAACCGAGCCATCTACCTCACCTGCAACCCGTCGGTCTATTCAATCATCTGAACAACAAAACCTCCCGAATAAAAGAGATACGAATCGAGTCCCCTGAGCCTATCCACCCCACATCACTCAGCGCCGCAATAACCTTCGCAGGTGTCACCCTCAGAGATCGATCCACTTCTATCTACGAACACTCACAGTCAATCCACAACAGTTGTTAGACATCAATGGGGGTCTCCGTCATCTCCCCGAATCCCAATTGTATCGTGTGGGTAGTGTCTCAGCACCTCTCCCCCACTTCGTACAAAACGACCGTAGAGCACGGTGTTTCATCCAAAGCAGACTCCAAATGACCAAAACTCACGAAAGAGACTACCCAACGCACCACCACGGGAAGGTGCTCCCACACATCACTAAATCCCCCCGTCCCTCGAGAGTAAAAGCTCGTAGCAGCTATATTAGTCTTCCAAAATAGAAGAGAAGCCTTTTGTCAAAATTTACAAAAATAAAAAAATGCGAAGAAGAAAAGAATGCCAAAAGTCATGGGGTACAATGCCATTAGGGTTCCTCACCCTAAATGATCGATGGTGTGAAGGCTCACGTAAAAGAGTCCAATCATCAACAATAGGATTGAACAGGTCAAAATTGTTCTCGTTAGCCACCCTAGACTGCTACTCCAGGTTCGCCTAATTATCAACAGTCAACCGCTATGTGGGTCTCGCTACTTGGGAAATCCGCCATTTTCTAGTGTCGAACGAGCAAAGAACGTAGGAGAAAATTACAGAAGAGAGAATTAGAAGATAAGAAACCTAAAAGCTGTGAAGAATGAAGAGAATTTACTCCTTTTTATAGGAGGCTAATGGTTTTTACGATCGGAACCTTCCTATTTCCTGTCCCAAGGCACCTCAAAAGACCGCGCCACTACTGATTGTCAATCCCTTCCACCCTTTGATCGGCAGTACCCCTATAGTTTCGTACGAAAAATCCTACAAAATTCTAAAAATTTCTCAAAAAATTATTATAATTGCCAAATGAATATTTGAACATTTCTTCACCCCAAAAACTATTTTTTACCCTCCCAAATCCCCAGATGGATTACTACCATATTTTATCCCCAACTTAAACCCTAAAAATCAGTGCACCCGTAAATCACACCAACTCCCTAACATAAATCAAATGATTCCCCAGCAGGGCTACATAATATCCTATCCGTTTTCCCAACAAGAATTCCTAAATTAAAGTTTTTCCCAAAAATATTCCAATTTCCCCAAGCAGAGTTAAAATCTTGAACCAAACATCTCTCCCCATCAAACACATTCCCCGGTGGAATCCCAAAACCTGAATTTATCTTAACTATTTCCCCAGTGGAATTTCCAGACTTAGAATTTCGACTCCCCTAGTAAAGTTATATGTTCTAAAAAATACATAATCCCCAGATAGATGTCTCTGCACCAGTAGAGTCATAAAAAAGGGACAAACAAAGACTTCCTAGAAAGTAAAACCCCACATTACAATTTAAGGTCCAAAGAATTAAGCTCGACCCTCAGAATTGGTCACCCCTACTTAAGATCTTCATAAATGACCTCGAGCCTCAGAATTGGTCGCTCCACTTAAGGTCCTCAGAATCGACGTCGACCATCGAAATTGGTTGCTCCTACTTAAAGTCCTCAGGATTGACCTCGATCCTCAGAATTGTTTGCTACTTAAGGTCCTTAGAATTGACCTCGAGCCTCAAAATCGGTATATCCTACTTAAGGTCCTCAGAATTAACCTCGACCCTCATAATTTTTCACCCCTACTTAAGGTCTTCAGAATTGAGCTCGACCAAAATTGGTCGCTCCCACTTAAGGTCCTCGGAATTAACCTCGTCGCTCAGAATTGGTGCTCCCACTTAAGGTCCACAGAATTGACCTCGACCCTCAGAATTGGTTTGCCCTAGTTAAGGTCCTCAAAATTTAACTCGACCCTTAGAATTAGTCACTCCCACTTAAGGTCATCATAATTGACCTGGGCCCTTAGAATCGGTCGCTCTAACTTAAGGTCCTCAAAATAGACCTTGACCCTCAGAATTGGTCGACACCACCTTAGATCCATAGAATTAAACTCGGCCCACAGAATTTTCCATACCTAGCATTACCTTAGGTATTTAAAATCGACATTGGTCCTTTGAAATGGTCATCCTTACCCCTTTAGTCCATATAATTTACCTCTTTCCCAAATCATCATGTGAGGTCTATTCGATGTCTTTCACTTGTCCCAAGCATACCCGTTGAGGGACTCTATAGACACCACATTCTTGGGCCTCCCTTAGTATCTCCTTAGATCCCTCGAACCTCCCCAAATCACTACCAACCCTAAGTTATACTTCGAGTGTCGATCTAAAGGCTATCGGGTGCTCCCGGGCCCCGTTTAACTTTGGTGAACTCCATCGTCGAAGCAAAATCTCAATAAATCTTCTAATAGCTCTGAATTTCCTTTCCAATGGTTCATACCATGCGCTAAACAGCATAATGGTTCGAACGAATGGTCAATTTTACTCTTGAGAACCCATCTGGAGGACACTAAGCACTCTCGGGCCCCGATGTGACCCTAATCATCTTCACCGTCAGAGCGAGAGCTCATTAAATCATTGAAGGGTACTGAATCTCCTTTCTAATGGTCCACCCTATGCACAAAATGGACAAAACGGTCCGAACAAATGATCCATTATCCCCTGAAAACTGATTCGGAGGCAACCGGGCTCTCCCGAGCTCCGCTTGAACAAAGTCAACTCTTCAGATCAAACGAGACTGAATGAATCATCGAAGGTAACTGAATACCCTTTCCAATAGTCCACCCCGTGCATGAATCAACCTTACACTATGGACGAATAATTCGTTTTACTCCGAAACGTCACCAGGCACTTTCGGGGCCCATTTGACCAAAGTCAACTCAATGAACTGAGAAAGTCCTTTGGAACATCGAAGTTCCTCACATAACCTTTCTAACGGTCCACCCCGTGTGCGATTTGGACTTATAGTTCAGACGACTAATCCATCGTCGTCCGACGATCTCTTGTCCAAAGGATCGACGGGCACTTCCGAGCCCCGTTTGACCCAAAGTGAACTCCTGTAACTGGGAGAGACTTAAAGTATTCTCAAAGGTCTCTGAATTACCTTTCTAACAGTATATCGCGTGAACGATTTTGACTTACAAATTGCGTCTTACGACCATTTTTTCAAAAAATCTGCACGACACTGCCAAATGGAAGGTCCATTTCCTTGCCTATCGGCAGTGTGTCTAGGGTTACCTGCCAATATGCAATACATGTACAATACCGATCGGAAGTCCCTACCCTATATAAGGAGAGGGTGAGCTCACTTTAAGAGGCACCTCAGAACCATCAATTTTAGTGATCTCACTAACATTCTTCTGCATTCAGCGAAGTTCCCTTGTGTGAAATTATTCTCCACCTTTCATTCCCATCACTTTCATACCCAATTTTGCAAATAAAAATCCTTATCTCTCATACTACATTCATCCCAACTGGCAAGAAATCTAATCAGGGATCAAGGTCAAGATTCAAGTCTCTAAACAAGGTCCAAACATCCTTCTCTCTCTAAATTTCTTTATTTTCGCATTAGTTATATAAAATTCTTAATTTAACATTTACTTTAGATCATACACATTCATGTCTCATTCTTTATTAGTTATATTGCACATAAAATATTTTCTATAAAAAAAAACAAAGAAAAATAGGGTTACACCTAGAAGTTCCGACATGATTCTTCATCACATTTTTCTCAAAACTAAAAATATATTTTCCACACACACACACACACACACACACATAATAAACTCCCATTTGAATCTATGGGATAAACCCCACCCTCATGATGCATGCGAACTACGTGGACTTTGATGCTTTTATAGGCTACGTAGGTATTTCGGTCTAAAACCTGAGACTCGAGTCCTATTTTCATATTTTCCCCTTTTTATCCATATATATCATACTTGTGATTCATATTTGCATTTTATCTAAGATAAATTATCATTTCATCATAACAATCAATACCTCGATAAGGGCACACATCATATTTTTCTAGTTATTATTTTGGGAATATCTCTATGGATGGCCTCACTCCATATTTTCCATAATGTGAGTCGGGCGATTCTGATCTCCACTTATGTATACACGCACACACACTTCATGGAGAAATTGAGGAAAATAGTAACATCAGCCCATGAGAGACCGAAAGAGCGGGATAGGTGCCTAACACCTTCCCATTTCGTAACTTAATCCCGAACATATGAACTATTGGTTTCGCAAACATCAGTTTGTCTTTGATACCATTTTCTCAAGGCGGCCACATGTTATTTTGCCTATTTTGTGTAAAATAGTCTCGCAACTCTATCAGTTTACATTACCCCAAAACTGACGATGGTCGAAGCAGCCTTTGATGTTACAATGGGAAAGGGGCCTTTATTTCTCCCTCTTTACCCCCCCCCCCCCCCCCAAAGTGCTTGGGGAGAAAAAGAGGGGAAGAACTTTGAGACAAGAGATCTTGAAAAATAAAAACACCCAGCCGAAGTGCTCCTACACCCATCAAAATCCTCGACCCAATCACCATTCGAATAAGCCGATAAGCGATCATCAGTATCAAAGGAATACTAAATACTATTTGATAGAGTCCCACTCACATATTTGATAACAAGTTTAAGAGAATGTAAGTGTGACACTTTCGGGGATGCTTGGTATAGCGCATAGACTCTAATACTTAAGGCAACATTGGGTAGACTAGAGATAAGGTAAAGAAGACTACCTATTGTGCTACGATATAAAGTCTGATGTACGTCGTTGCCTAAAGCGTCTTTGCTATGTTTTGTCAATGAACTCGTAGGGGTGTGTATAGAATTTCTTCACAAGGTCTCTTGCATTTTTGGATTGAGATATGAATATCCCATCCTCAAGGTGGCGAACCTGGAGACCTAGGAAGAATGTAAGCTCACTTACCATGATCATCTCAAACTCACTCTTTATCTCCTCCTCAAAAGTGTGAGCATGGAGGGATCACGTGGATCCAAAGACGACCACATAGACATGGGAAACCAAAATAGCACATTTGTCTCTGCTCACAAATAACGTCTTATATACTCCCCATCTCTGGAAGCCGCGAGCTAAGAGATAGGAATTAAGCATCTTGTAATAAGAACAGGGTGTTTACTTCAAACCACCTCATGTAGAATGCCTTTCAAAAAGGCACTCTTGACATCCATATGATATAACTTGAAGCACAAATGACATGAAATGGTGAGTAGTAATTGGACAAACTTAAGCCTAGAAATAGGAGAATATCTCCTCAAAGTTTACACCCTCGATCTATGTGTAATTCTGAGCGGCCAACCTAACCTTGTTGCGAAGAATGGTATCATTTTCATCCATCTTATTCTTAAAAGTCCACTAGTATCTCTAGGCTGGGGGACCAACTCCCTGGCATCGTTCTTTATAAACTAAAACAATTATTCTTGCATGGTAAATATCCAATGCTCATCCTTGAGTTCTTCTTTCATGTTCTTAGTCTCTACTAGGGATGTGAGCAAACACAGTTAACAACATTTTCAAGTTGAGCGCGAGTCTTGACACCTAGTGTAGGATCACCAAGTATAGTGGAAGGGTCATGACTCTTTCGAACCCAATATGGTGTATCCTCTGATTTTGAAACGGGGTCCACTGTGGTAGCATGAGGAAGGATGCGATCATCACCAAGGGGTGCATCATCCTCACACGGTGGGCTAAAAGAAACAAATGTCGATGGCTCATCATCTCTAATCGTGACAATTACCTACTCCATAACCTTAAAGATAGCCAGATTAAAACTCGGTGTTGATACAAAAAATTATCCACTTATGTGGTCTAATTAGAGACGGACACGTGTCATCCAACATGGCAAGAATCCTAGTCAGGAAGATATAGACTTCCGACCAACCCATAGGAGGCCGACCAACCTGCAGAATGCCGACCAATAATAAGAAGACCGGCCAACACGATTAGCAAAGCACCAGCAGCCATGTACATTAAATGATTAAATTATAAAGGCATTCCATCCTTTTAAAATCCATCTATTTCTTTCCCTATGAGACTATAAATATTTTGTAGATCCCTTTATCAAGGGAAGGTTCAAATAACTCAAAAGACGAGAAGCAAGACAAAATACAAGGCAATAAGAATCACAGTGGACGTATGCTTTTCCATAGCCGAACCAATTTAAAAAACTTTTATATCTCTCTTTCGTTTACATATATTTACGTGTGATTAAACAATTAGACCTAGTTTAGTTTTTTACATCAACAAATTGGCGCCGTCTATGGGAACGTATTTCTAAACATTTTCACTCTCATTCACTGATGATAACTCAAATATTACTGACATTCCTGAGTCCACTTCTAGCAACAATGGAAATCGGCCTATTTTATCTACTCCTCCAACAAATAATTTTTTGATTGTAATCTTAGCTAGTCTTGCTAGAGGACATGAGGCCATGCAGGATACAATCAGGCAATTGGCTCAAACACTACACGCCGGATCTCCTACCTTATTTATTCATAGAAACATGCCACCGCTGCCTCTAAGAACCTGTAGGCATAGCCACTACAGGACTTCCATAGGCACATCCTATTATTTTGGAGCAAGTTCTTCCCGTAAGACTTCAGAGCCTTATGATGAGCAGTCTTTTTCTCCAGAACGGCTTAGACGAGCATCACCCATTGATCGTCTGGGACCCAAAGGGAATATAAATGTTCCTCGAGCATTATCGAGGCATACTCGATGACCAACCGACCAACATGGGGCCTCAGTTCGATACAGATCATGTGCTTAATGATATGTCCATGACGAGAACACCTCTCAGGAGGAGAGCTTTATACAGACAATTGGTAGGAACAATCGAGTTGCATCACATAAATATGATTCGGGTAATCATGCATGGAAAGGATCAATCCAGAGGTTAGAAAATAGGATGGGAGAAATAGTGAAGGCGAAGATCCCTTTGCAATGAAGCTTTGTGAAAGGGTCTCCTTTTGGTTCAAGCTGTTATGGATTTTCCTACCCCTTCAAACTTCAAAGCTCCTGCTGTTACTCCTAAGTATGATAGGAAAACTAACCATGTTCTTCATATATAACAATACCAAGCAGCAACATACATTTATGACATCCCCGATGATATAAGATTTAGGGCATTCTTAGGTACCATAACGAGTCCTACCCAAGTATGGTACAATGCCTACCATGGGGACAAATTACTGATTTTAGCCAACTTACTGATCTATTTATTAGTAATTTCTTCTTCGAAGCCAAGCCGGTAAAGAGAGTATCTCACTTGCTAAGTGTGAGACAGAAGTAGGAGAAATCACTATGGACTACATCACTCGCTTTAACAATGAGAAGTTGGAGGCGATTGAAGACAATCATTATAACTCTTATGAGTGGATTACTTCCCGAGAAGGTTTATTACACTTTTGCCAAAGATCCTCCCAATACTATAACTGAATTGATGGCCAGAGCAGCCAAGATAATGGATGCCGAGGAAGCAATAGAAGATAAGCAGGGCTCGATGACAAATCTTGAGGTCAAAACTAAGAAGAAGGATCAAAAGGAGCATAAGTATCATAAAGATTAAAAAAAAAGATTGATGGCAGGCTCAGGAAGTACAACAACAACACTCCATTAACTATAGGCATTCACCATATTTTGGAAAAAATTAAGCATAGTAAGGAGTTACGTTGGGCAAATAAATTAAGAGCACCTGCTGAGAAGAGGGACAAATCCAAATACTGTGAATTTCATAAGGACTATGGGCATATGATAGATCACTGTATTGCTATGCAAAATGAGATAGAAACCCTTATGCACTGAGGAAAACTGGACAAATTTATTGATCGGCAGTACAATAGAGGAGCTCGAGGCAAGTTAAAGTCTCCATGCAGGCTGAGGGAAGAAAAGAAAAAAAATCATGAAGATGATCCCGATTTACCCAAAAAAACAAGCAACCCAAACATGAGGTATTTACACTTAGTTTTGGTTCCTTTAATCGTCATATGATTACAGGTGGTGATGGAGGTGGAGATCACATTGCTGAGAGAAATGCCTACTCAATGAGGTTTTAGCTCATTCTTACATCTAGAGGATCAATCTTGTCAAGGAAAATAGGCCGAGGAATGTGAATAAAGAAAAGTTAGTGATTGAGTTTTCCAAAAATGACCTGTCAGGAGTTCGGTACACCCATTACGACCCTTTAGTGGTCAAATTCAGATATAAGGATACAATCATTTCCAGGGTGTTCATTGACAATGGTAGCTCGGCAGTCATTATGTTTTATTCCTACTTTCAAAACTTGGATTTGAAGCTTAGTAATCTAGATCCGTACCGCAAGCCCTTGGTCGTTTTTTTGGTGAAAAAGTTTATCCTTTGGGCATAATCAAGCTGGAGGTGTTGGCAGGCATCTGGCCAGCAAGTCAGACCGAGAAAGTTTATTTCTTTATGATGGTAAAGAATGTGCAGTCCGCCTCTGATGTCATCATGGGAAGAGAACGGTTGAAGAAGTTTGAAGAAGTGCTCTCAACAGTCCATCAGTGTTTGAAGCTCCTCACCAACTTCGGAGTAGGTGTGGTGAAGGTGATCAAAAAGTATCCCGATAATGTTATCATTCCTTTGTCGAGCAAGAGGATCTTGAGGAAATAAAGAAGAAGACAACCACATACCAAGTGGACACTACTGAGCCCAATAGCAAATCTAAGGTTGAAACTTTAGATCCAAGATAGGAGACAGAGATGGTGAAAGGCCAAATTGTGTGGAGACTATCATCTTAGATGACAACAAGCCAGAACGAACTACACAGGTGGGTTGAACGCTAGACCCTATTCTTAAATAGAATCCAGTGGCGTTCATGAGATAGAGAAAGCACGTGTTCGCTTGGAATCATGAGGACATACCTGGGATTTATCCTAATTTCCTATGCCATGAACTCAACATCAACAAGGACGTTAAGCCAGTGAAACAAAGGCGTAGGGTGTTTAGCCCCGAGAAGAATCAGGCTTTCAGAAGGAGGTAAAGAATCTTCAAAAATCATAATTCATTGAAGATGTGAAATATCCATATTGGTTAGCCAAGGTTGTTATGGTCAAGAAGAAAAATAATAAGTGGATAATATGTGTGGACTTCACTTATTTGAATAAAGCCTGTCTAAAGGATCATTTTCATTTGCCCAGGATCGACCATCTTATGGATGTTACATCGGGAGATGAGTTATTGAGTTTTATGGACGCCTATTTTGGTTACAACCAAACTAAAATGATGTCTAAAGATAGGGAAAGTACCTCTTTCATTACTCCCCGAGGAACTTACTGTTATAATGTTATTTCGTTTGGTTTGAAAATACAGAGGCTACCTTCAAGAGGTTGGTAAACAAGGTCTTTGGAGATTAAATAGGCAAGAACATGGAGGTGTATGTGGATAATATGCTAATGAAGAGTAAAAAAGCCTCTGATCACATTATCAACCTCAACCAAACCTTTGATCAGTTGGAAAAGCACCAAATGAAGCTGAATCCAACCAAATGTGTGTTCAGTGTGCATGAGGGAATGTTACTTGGGTACATAGTAAATCAGAGGGGAATTGCAACTAATCCAGAAAAAATAAAGGCGTTGATTTAAATGCAATCCTCGACTTGCAAGAAAGATGTTCAGAGGCTCACTGGGTGAGTAGCTTCTTTGAACAGATTCATGTCTTGAGCAACAGACATGTGTTTGCCATTCTTTAAGGTGCTGAAGAAGACCTTTGAACGGAACGACGAATGAGAGAAAGCTTTTTAGGAGCTGAAGAAATATCTGGGATCACAACCATTACTCTCCATTTGGGGGGGGGATTGTATTTGTACTTATCCATTTGTTAGTTGGCTATAAGTTCAGCTTTGATACGAGAAGATAATGGAGTGCACAAGCTGGTATACTACACCAGTAAAGACTTTTGGGGAGCAGAAATCAGATATCCACAACTGGATAAACTACTTTTGGCGCTTATAAAGGCATCCAGATGGATGAAGCCTTATTTCTAAGCACATACTATAGTGGTGTACACTGATATGCCTCTTCGACAAGCTCTTCATAAACCTGAGAAGTTTGTGAGATTGATGTATTGGGCAGTAGAACTGGGGGAGTATGACATTGTGTATGACCCGAGGTCCTCATTAAAGGGCTAAGCTATAACATAATTTATTATAGATTTTACTTAGCCGGAGTTTTTCGTGCAACAAAGACTTCAAGTAGAGAAGACCCCAGCAGGGGTGAGCTTAACTGAAGTCACCACTGACCAACAACTTGAGCAGACCCCAGTAGGGGAGAACTCAGACTAAGCAACTGCCGACCTACTAGAACAGTCAACAAGGATACAGGGGATGGCTCATAAATATGAGGAGGAGAGTAAGAAAATATTCCATTATGGGACACTGACAAACCAAGGCTTTGACAGCAACATCCTAGTATGGAATCTATATGTGGATGGAACTTCGGGTTCGACAGGAAGTGGAGTAGGTATTATACTCAAGACCCCTGATGGTATTAATATTGAGTACGTACTTAGATTCTAGTTCCAGGCCTTAAACAATGAAGTGGAGTATGAAGTTTTAATTATGGGATTAAGTTTAGCTCAATCACTAAACACCGAGCAAGTTATGGCGCACAGTGATTCTCAATTATTGGTCAATCAGATCATAAGTTTGTATGGAGATAAAGGTGAATTCATGACAAGGTACCTAGCCAAAGCCTTGGAGGATCTATCTAAATTGCCCGCTGTTCGGATGGGTAGAATTCCAAGATTGAAGAATGCCTGAGCTGATGCACTTGCTCGGCTAGCGTCAGCAACCAAGATTGAACTTAGAAGAACAGTCCCCATTGAGATTCTAGCTAGTCGGAGTACTGATGAAGATTTGATGATTAATTTCATTTTAGTAGATATGAGACCTTCTTAGATGGATCCCATCAGAGCTTACATTGGAGAAGGAATTCTTCCAGCAGATTTAGTTGAGGCCAAAAATCTTAAGTACAAAGCAATAAGGTACGTGTTAGATAAAGGAGTTCTATACTATAGGGGGTTAATAACTACTTTACAGTGTTGTGTTCACCCAATGGAGGTTAGAGATCTAATATAAGAAGTTCATGAGGGTTATTTTGGAGCTCATGTAACCGGAAGATCATTACTACAGTGAATGAACACTCTAGGATACTACTGGCCAACCATGAGGGCAGATGGTACAACTTTTGCAAAGAAGTGTGAGAAGTGACAGAAGTTCTCCAACATTCACAAAACTCCACACAAAAATTTAACTCCCATTAATTCACCATATCCATTTGCTATTTAGGGAAGATATTTGTTCAGGCCACTACCGAACCACCCGAGGAAGATTCAAGTACTTGGTCGTAGTTGTTGATTATTTCACTAAATGGGTTGAAGCAGAACCATTAGTGTATATGCCCTATGTGAAGGTGTACGAGTTCATCTAGAAAAACATCATCTGTAGATATGGTCCATCGTATTCTTTCATTATCGACCATGGTACACAGTTAGATACGAGGAGTTTGTAGCATATTTTCCCCAATCCAACATCCAGAAGTTACATTCTGCTCCAGCTCATCCTCAAGGCATTGGGCAAACTGAGGTAATGAACAGGACTTTGCTCAATGGGTTGAAGAAGAGACTTGATTATGCAAAGGGTAACTGGATAAATGAATTGCACTAAGTATTATGTGCCTACTAAACAAATCCAAGGGTTGCAACAGGGGAAACACCATATATGTTAGCGTTTTGGACTGAAGCAGTGGTACCAGCTGAGATAGGCTTGCCTACTCATTGAGTGTTGAACCTTGATTCTCTTGTCAGTGATTTGATGTGAAGGATAGACCTTGATATGTTGGAAGATGTGTGAGAAGATGCATCCTTGTGGAATGCTGCTTATCAACAGAGAACATCACGCTTTTACAACAAGAGGGTGAAGCCGATGTAACACCTCGTGTTTTTAATAGTTAATTAAATTAATCAATTAGGTAATTCGAGAAAAAAATAAAATTTCGATTAAATTATTTTTAGTAATTAAATATGTTGGTTTATATATATAATAATAAGGTTTTAACTGGAATTTAAATCGGGATTAAAATTTGGAAACTATAACTTTTTGTATAAAAATCGGGGGAGGATCCGAGTTAAGGAGAAAACAAATAATATTTTCTGAAATACAACCGTCCGATCGAGCTGAATTTTTCATAGAAGCTCCATCTTGCAGTTGCTACAATATAATAAAATTTCAAGCCATTCAGACGGTCCGATCGTCCGTGATAATTTTTCGAGTGTTTGTATTTGATCAGGACTCAAATTCTTTTTGGTATATAAACAATGTGATGGATTTAGGACTTTTAAAAACATTTTCTTCTAAACCCTAAGAGGATAAATCTCCTCTTTTACATCTTCTTCCTCCGTCAAAAGCTTAACTCCATTGGAGAGCTATTTTCAATCTAAGTTTTGAAGCTTTAAACCGGGTTTTTTCAAGATTTTTCAAAAACGCCTCTTTACTAATTTTTCGAGAGGAATTCAACCGTGTAATCATAATTTCTTCATCTTAATTTCAGAAATTTACTTTATTCCTTTCCTTTAGTATTATGCGTTTTAAGTGTCGCCTAAACCCTTGATTGCATATTTTTCTTAAAAGAAATTAGTAACTTAATTAGAGAAAGTGGACACTAAATTTTGGGACAGTTTTTATGAAATTTTAATTATGATTTAATCTTTAAAACCCTTGGGTCCGTAGGTTAGATTTTTGAGTTTTTATGGTTTTGGGTGTAGGTTCTCATGTAGAATTTTTATGGAATTATTTATATTATTTGTGTGATGCGTATACACCTATAACAAATTATGTGACTTATAAAAGAGGACAATTATGACGAGTGGAATATTTTTAGTATGATGATTAATTTAGCATTTAATGGAAACAATCGTAATGAAAATCGGCGACGATATTATTATTGGAATTTAAATTAATCGAGAACTTTATGTTTGAATGGCTTTGTTGCTCATATGAATTATGTGTTGTGTGTGTGATTTGTTATTAGTCACTCTTGCCTTTTTGGGGACGAGGGGTTCTTGGGTTGTATATTCCTCGCCGCCATTTTTTTTAGGATGCGTACTAGGTATGGGAGTAGTGGGTAGGCCTTGGTTAAAATTTACGCTTGCTAGGTATGGGACTAATTAGTGTAAATTTGTGCGGATTTTATATTTCGGGGTGGGGCAGATTTTTATGTTATATCGCCATTTCATTAGCCTAAGTATATGACTAGGAGGTGTTTTACATTGGTGATACATCCTATATGTAGGATAGGATGTATGTGTACTTGGAGACCCTTGCGTGTGGGACTAAGAGGTATTTTGAGGATCTAACATTGATAAAAAGGGTGGGATAATTTTGATAATTGAAAATTTGAGAATTTCATACCTAAGATAATAAAATGGGTATAAAAATATATTGGCGACATAATTAGCGAGGGCCGACAGTTTCAATGAGCCAGCCGGCATTTTAGGTCGGGTCATGTATGGAACCTCATCATGTAGCAGGGGTTGACAGTTTAAACGGACCAACTGGCATTTTGGCGAGGGGATGTGTATTTTTGGTTGAGAAATCACCCGAGGCGGGAGGACCGCTATTCTTAACTGAAATAAATTGAGAAAATGATACCTTGGGGTTAATTTAAATAAATTAACACATGGGGGACGTAGGTTAATTAAAATGGTATTGGTGTGATTTTTATAAGAACCTTTGGGGTGGTAAGAGATTTATCCTTCTCGCGTTTAATTATCTCGAATTAATTAAAATACCCTATTATGATATTTATTGCCTACAATGCTATTGTCTTTATTCAAGGATCCTATTTGAGGGGAGTAGTGTGTATTCATGCTCGGGGCTCTGACCTCGTGCGATGACTAACTTTTCAGGAAATAGTATTTGGAGAAGCTTCATAAAATTATTTGAAGATTTGCTTGGAGGTGTAGTTGGAGTAGCTCTACCTTATGCGTATTGATTTAGTTTAGTTTTCAATTCGTTCGTATTTACTTTGAGACACAGTTTATGGTTTTAATCGGTCCATTCGGTTCCAAAGTTGTTATGGGTTTTATTCAGTTATTTCACTGGATTCAGTTGGAGATTATTCAGTTTCATATTATTAGAGATTGGATTTACTTTGAGTTTGGCATGGAGATGGATCTTTTATCGCTTAGTTAGATGGTTTATTTTTGGGATTGATCATCATTTATCTTGTGGATTAATTTTATATATCTCATATATGTCTCATGCTAAGAATGATATTTTATTTAATCATGCTCGACTTAGGTTTGGTGGCAGACGACGCTAGAATTAGGAGAATGGTCTTAAGTCTCGTAGGTTATGAGTCTGTTTAGCTTCCGCATTATCGATCTTTTATTCCCTTTATTGATTCATACTCCTTAAGGTAGAGGGTCTAGCATACGTGTTAGACGTGTTTCTTGGAGATACATAATTTTGTGTTAAGGACTTTGTAGGCATTGAGTTTAGAATAAGTAAGCTTGATGTGAGGGTCCTTAGAATTGATTTTGGAAACGTTAATTATTTGGAGGATCATTAGTATATATTTTGGGTATGTCTTATATTGATTTAGCGATGTAGTTTGATTTGAGGATTTATGTGTTGTGAAGATTGTCAAAAATAGAATCGAGTGATGATTTGCGAGAGCGCGTTGTACACCATCACATTCATAGTTAGGTATATATATAGCGATATATATTATTTTGTTACTCGTGGGGTAGTTGCACGTAAGATTGGGTGTATGGGCGCCCAATTATGGCATTCAACGAGTAGGCGTATGTGAGCATTATTTTATATTTCGCGATTTACGTTTGATGTTTATGCTTCGTCTAATTTCGAGGAGGAAATTTCTTTACTAGTGGGGAAGTATATAACACCTCGTGTTTTTAATAGTTAATTAAATTAATTAATTGGAAAATTAGAGAAAAAATAAAATTTTGGATTTAATTATTCTTAGTAATTAAATAAGTCGGTTTTTATATATAAAAATAAGGTTTTAAGTGGAATGTAAATCGGGATTAAAATTTGGAAACTATAACTTTTTGTATAAAAATCGGGGGAGGATCCGAGTTGAGGAGGATAAAAATAATATTTTTTTAAATTCGAATGGCCGATTGAGCTGAATTTTTCACAGAAGCTCCATCTCTTCGTTCGCTACAACATACTAAAATTTCAAGCCATTCTGACGGTCCGATCGTCCGTAATAATTTTTCGAGTATTTGTATTTTATTAAGACTCAAGTTCTTTTTGGTATATAAACAAAGTGACGGGTTGAGGACTTTTAAAAATACTTTCTTCTAAACCCTAAGAGGAGAAATCTCCGCTTTTACATCTTCTTCCTCCCTCAAAGCCCTAACTCCATTGGAGAGCTATTCAATCCAAGTTTTGAAGCATTAAACCGAGTTTTCTCAAAATTGTTCAAGAACGTCTCTTTGCTAATTTTTTGAGAGGAATTCAACTGTGTAGTCAGAATTTCTTCATATTAATCTTAGGCACGAATACTCTATTCATTTTCTTTACTATTATACATTTTGAGTGTCTCTTAAACCCTTAATTGCATTTTTTTTCTTAAAAGAAATTATTAACTTAATTAGACAAAGTGGACACTAAATTTTGGGTCAGTTTTATGAAATTTAAAATATGATTTAATCTTTGAAACCCTTGGGTGCGTTGGTTAGATTTTTGAGTTTTTATGGTTTTGGGTGTAGGTTCTCATGTAGAATCTTTATGGGATTATTTATATGATATGTGTGACGCGTATAAACCAATAAAAAATTATGTGACTTATAAAAGAGGACAATTATGACAAGTGGAATATCTTTGGTATGATGATTAAATTAGGATTTAATGGAAATAATTATGTAGAAAATCGGCGACGATTTTATTATTGGAATTTAAATTAATCGGGAACTTTATGTTTAAATGGCTATGTTGCTCATATAAATTACGTGTTGTGTGATTTATTATTAGTCACTCTTGCCTTTGCGGGGACGAGCGGTTCTTGGGTAGTATATTACTCACTCATTTTTTTTGGATGCTTACTAGGTATGGGACTAGTGGGTAGGCCTTGGTTAAAATTTATACTTACTAGGTATGGGACTAATAAGTGTAAATTTGTGTGGATTTTATATTTCGGGATGGGGAAGATTTTTACGTTGGTGATACATCCTATATGTAGGATATGACGTATGTGTACTTGGCGACCCTTAGGTATGGGATTAAGGGGTATATTGAGGATCTCACATCGATAAAAATGGTGGGTTAATTTTGATAATTGAGAAATTAAGAATTTAATACCTAAGATAATAAAACGGGTATTAAAATATAATGGCGACTAATCAGCGAGGGCCGATAGTTCAAACAGTCCATCCGGCATTTTATGTCGTGTCATGTGTGTAACCTCGTGATGTAGTAGGGGTTACAAGTTTGAACAGACCAGCTGACGTTTTGGCGAGGGGATGTGTATTTTTGGTGGAGAAATCACCCAAGGCGGGAGGACCGCTATTCTTAAGTGAAATAAATTGTGAAAATAATTTGGGATAATTTAATTAAATTAACACTTGGGGGTTGTGGTTTAATTAAAATGATATTGGTGTGATTTTTATAAGAACCTTTGGGGCTGGTTAGAGATTTATCCTTCCCGTGTTTAATTAGAATCCTCTTTTAGGGGAGTAGTGTGTATTAATTAGAATACTCTATTGTGATATTTATTGCGAAGAATGCTACTGTGCTAGATTCAAGGATCCTCTTTTAGGGGAGTAGTGTGTATTCATGCTCAGAGCTCTGACCTCGTGCGTTGACTAACTTTTTAGGAAATAGTATTTGGAGAAGCTTCATAGAATTATTTGAAGATTTTCTTAGAGGTGCAGTTGTAATAGCTCTACCTTATGCGTATTGATTTAGTTTAGTTTTCCATTCCTTCATATTTACATTGAGACACAGTTTATGGTTTTGATTGGGCCATTCTGTTCCATAGTGGTTATGGGTTTTATTCACTTATTTCACTGGATTCAGTCAGAGATTATTCAGTTTCATATTATTAGACATTGGATTTACTTTGAGTTTAGCATGGAAATGGATCTTTTATTGCTTAGTTGGATGGTTTATTTTTTGGATTGATTATCATTTATCTCGTGGATTAATTTTATATGTCTCATATTTGTCTCATGCTAAGAATGATATTTTATTTACTCACGCTCGACTTAGTTTTGGTAGCGGCCGATGCTAGAATTAGGCGGGGTGTGATTGCCGACCAACTTAAAAGAGGGGGATTATATACTTAAGAATTTGATCTATAAGACCAATAATCTTAAAGCCAATTGTCATGGGCCTTATCGTGTCACGGCAGTTGTCTGACCAGGAACTTATCGAATTGAAACTTTGGAAGCGAAAGAATTCAAGAATCCTTGGAATGCCAAGCATCTTAAAAAATATTATCACTAATGTAATGATAAAAAACTCCTGTAATCATTTCGATTCAGTATTTAATAACAAGTTGGCTCCTCCCATTTTCTTTTTGCAATTTTTATTGGAGTACTGGTGATGCTCATCCCTATAAATATTTGGTGGGTAGAAAATTGAATACTTGGTCAGCAAGTCAACAGAAATTCAATACTTAATCAACAAAGCACGGAAACCCAAGTCAAAGTAGGATTCTACGTCCTCGGTACTTGGTCAAGAAAAATCAGGGATAAAACTCTGCATACCAAACTCAGCAAAATGGAGGAAGAACATTATGAAGATTCCTAAATAGGAATGTAGACACATATTTCATATATACTTGGCAACCACTAGTAACTAATGCTAAACCTAAAAATTAGGTATATTAGTAGAACCTTGGCAATATCACGGGTGACTAGTACTAAACTTAGATTTTAATCTAGGTGCACTAGTGGAACCTATGTCCACTGAGAACACACTATATGGTTTACTTACTTGAGTCTGTACCATATAGGAGTTCCAACTATTTTGGATATCGAGATAAAATAAGATTAGACTTTTATGAGTTACTCTACCTAAAAAAGGTATCCAAGCTTCATCAAAGGAATCCCAGTCCAAGAACTCCAGTGCTCCAGTGCTTTACAAAATGGTAAGTATTAAACACATGAACAACATTAGGACACAATCACAGTTTATATGTGTTATTATGTATGCACATTTAATTTTGTGGTTTAGACCTCTTTAAACATTTAAAAAAAATCATTTAAACATTTTTAATCATTTTAATGATTTTTTTCATTTAAATAAAAATTGAGTTTATCAAATGTTTGAGGCTAAAATGAAAATTTCTTTTTATAGAGGAAGCTTTGGGGTTGCTATTTCCTTTTTGACCAAACACGCGAGTTCATTTTTAACACAAGCCATTTGTGTTTCTCTAAAAAACTAAGATGTCTGGTTAACATCATGACCCTTGCTCCTAATCTAATTAACGATCCAGATTTGTTCAACCCGATCCCTGTGGCTGCGAAGCCAACCAACCAACATCCATTCTTCCACCATCCAATTTTCCACGCTTAGATTAATAGTCTGGTCACTAAAATCGGATATGCTCCATTTATTTGTAACAATCTAGATATGCACCTTTGATTTGTAATCGTCTTCCTTACTGAGTATATATGGTATTTAGGATTTTGTTTTTCGCTGGTTGTAAGAATAGAGAGAGGGAGGTGAGTAGAGAGAGAGAGAGAAAAGAGAGTTCATCTCGTACCAAAAGAAGAGGCCGGAGGTGTGAGAAAGATCGAAGAAGGAGACATCGACGCTGTGAGTGATAGAAACAGAGAGAGAGACGAGATAAAGAGAAGAACAGCGGTGCTCCATAGTCGAGAGAAAAATCGAGAGAGAAACTCAAATCCAAATCAAACATACACATTTATTTTTCTTCCAAACACTTCCTTTATTCTAAAACAGTAAACCCATTTTGAGAGTTGATATGTTTGGGGTTTGTGTGAGTTGGAGTGTTGCTCGTTTGACTCAAGATTGAAGACCTCTTCAATATTATATCTCTCTAAGAACCATATTTTGTCACACAGATTATTTTTCTTTGGTTCTTTATATCTGTTTTTCTTAGATCAATTTTTATTGTTGTTATTTTGATCCAACTTTGTGGTTTCAAGTAAATTTTGAAACATAAGACTTCTTGTTGTGTATATATTCAGATCTGAAAAAAAATTGGTTTCAAAATAAAATTTCACAAATTGGTGAAATAAGTTTGAACATAAGTAATTTTTGAAACAAATCTTGATTTTAAAACATTTATTTCAGATCTGAAATTTGTTAAAGTCTATTATTCAAAATAATTTTGAAATTCTTTGCATATCATATAGAATGATTTGTAATTCGTACAAATTTATTGTATAATTGATTGAGAGATGTGAGATTCATTTCAGCATTTAGATTAATTCACAAACACTATCACTCTCACATGAGCACGAACACTTAGAGATTGTGGTTCTTGGTGAGATATATTGTTTGTTGAGATGATATAATCAAGTGGACAAGGAAAAATCAAGGAAGTTGCGGGAGGAAGATCATATCAAGTCAGAAACCTTTGAGAGTGGAGTAACTCGTGTAGGTAATTTTCTGAACTTAGATTTAGGATCTTGTATGTCATGCTTCGTGATGTAACTTATGCCTTGTGATTTTAGTGGATTTTTATTTTGTGGTGTAGAGGTCAACGTAGATGTTTCACTTATTTTAGGGTTTTACCACGTTAAAAATCGCGTGTCAAATTTGCTTGAATGTTCTTAATTTCTTTTATGAATAATATCTCATTCAAGACTTAATTATGGGTTTTAGTTTTAAAAATCTAAGGTAATCAAACTAACAAATCTAGAGGACATATTCAGAAAATGTTTAACACACCTTGTGTTGTATTTTGAAAAGAGTCTTGTTCAAAGTGTTTTTTTCGGAGTTTACTTAATATATAATATTTTGTTATTAACTTAGTAAACAGTTTTTCAAGTGGTATCAGAGCGGGTTTATTAAAATTTATTTTGATCCTGAAACTCCAAATATTGTTTTCAAAATCTATCTCTGAATATGGATGAAAGATTCGAGAAGTTAGGTAACCTTTACCGACCACCACTCTTTGATAGAAACAACTTTTCCTATTAGAAAGTACGAATGATTTCTTTCATTTAGGGAACTCTTGGTGATGACGTTTGGAATATGATTAAAAATGGTTATGAATATCCAACTAAGTATTTATATGAAACTGATCCCACAAGGGTTAAGAAAATTCTTAGCGAATTTACTACAGTAGAGAAAAAGAAGTCTCTCAATAATAATAAGGGCAAGAATGCTATCTTTATGTCTATTAACGAGCATGAGTTTAAAAGAATATCTATTTGCTCTATTTCTAAGGAGGACTTGGACACTCTGGTCACCTCACGTAAGGGTGATGAATGAGTTAAGGCCGAAAAACACAAACGCTTATCCAACAGTACAATACACTTATTATGGGTGACAATGAATCCTTTGACGATTTCTACATTAGGTTAACCGATATTTTCACAAAATTACATGCTAATGGTATAACCTATAGTAGACAAAAAATTGTTTAAAAGATTCTTAGGTCACTACCTGCCAAATTTGACATAAGAGATACGTCATAGAAGAAGTGGATGACCCAAACCCGACTCATGAATTGCTAAGTGGAAAATTAAGAACTTTTGAGATGGAGTTAGAGTTTAAAAAATAATTAATTACCCAAAACAGGAGACTCACTGGATCTAAAGTTGTGTTTTCATCACAATTGACTTCACCTAAAGTCGGTCCCTTAGACTTTGAATTTGACTTCAATGATGACTCTGATTTGGATCAACTTGACAATCAAATAGCTCTTATGAGAAAGCATTTTAAAAAGATGATCAAATTCAGAAATGCATTAGCCTATAAATAAGGCAGACAAAATTATCAAGGTAATCAAAATCACATACCTCATGAAAGACATGACAACAAAAGGAACTATGGCAATAGCAGACCTAAGATAGACATAAAAGATGTCAAATGTTATGGATGTGGAAATATGGGACAAATTGCTAATAAATTCCCAAATAAACCTACCAACAATACTAGGGCTAATTTTTGTAAGACATGGGATGCCTCTAGTGATTCTGATGAAGATGAAACTGAGTCAACCCATAATTATGAGTCTTGTATGTCATTCTATGATATGATCATATACCATGATGACGATGAATGTGTGACTACTCATGATTCTATTGTACCTATTATTGCATCTGTTGATGAAAATGTTGTGATTGTTGATAATGAAAACAACATTAATAGTGATAGCTTAAGGGTGTGTCAAATTGAAAGCATTTTCGTTATACCTGAAGTGTGTGTGAGTTCCACATATGAAATGAACTCTATAGGAAACACTTCACATTATACACTTAGCGAGTCCGATGACGATCTTCCTGATCTGCATATGCTATACACTAAAATGGTTAAGAAAAATGCCCATCTTGAAAAAATGGTTAAGCTACTAAATGAGCGTATTGATTTACTTAACCAGACTATTAGGAAGAACGTCGAAGAGTTTACATCATAATGTGTTGCCCATGAGACTGAAACTAGGAAATTTTCTGCAAAAATAGAAGATCTTTCTGAGAAAAATAATATTTTGGAACAAAAATACAAGTCTACTTTAGTTAAACTTGAAGAATCTAAGAAAAAAGTTTCAAACGTGTTTAAAAAATGCTTACACTTTGAAACTCAATCCAATTCCTACGAAGAAATTATTGTAGGAAGAAAGTCTAATTCTGAAGACAAATCTGGTTTTGAATTTGGAGAAAAAGTTTATTCTAGCAAAAATGTTTCTCCTAAAAATGTTGTTTTTATAAAACAAGGCCAGAATCTTCAGACCACTCATAAATAAAATTGTTTTAAAAATGTCTCTAAGGCAAAACAAAGTGATTGTACTCAATAACCCAAATCTAATGGTCTAGCTAAGTACGTATGTCCTCCTGTTAGAAATCATTATCAGAAACACAAAACCAATGACACCTGGACGACCATTACTATTAGGGATAAACCAGTTTTCAAAGACTTTAGTAATAAAGTCAAGTCCTCCACACATCATTACTGTTCATAGTGTGATGTCTATGACCACTTTATTGGCGATTGTTTTCAAAAGAGATTGTGTAAACAAACTTATTCAAACTTTAACTATTCTATAAAGAGTAGGAATACTTATGTTCTCCCAAGACAGACCACTCATAACTCTAACCATAAAAAGAAGGGAGGACCTAAAACTAAGAAAAAATCATTTAGAAAGACCCAACAAAACTTTTCAAAATCAAAGGCCAGTAAAATTGTCAAAAATAGGCCTATTTGGATTAGAAAAGATGTCTTGTTACCCCAGTTCAAGTGTGATATTGTCATATCTACTTTTAAGGAACAATGCACTTTGTGTTTGGATGGTACCTTGACTCCGAATGTTCTAAACATATGACCGGAGATGAAACAAAATTCACAAACAAAACATACTTCTTTGGAGGTAGTGTTGTGTTTAGTGATGGAGTTTCATGTAAGATCATAGGTAAAGGAACATTGTGTCAGGAAGGTTTACCCGATCTAAATGATGTCCTCCTACTTAAAGGTTTTAAGGCTAACTTGCTTAGCATATATCAATTTTCTGATTCCAGTCATACTTTTACCTTTTCTAAAATTGATTGCAAAATTCTTAATGAAAAGGGAAATTGTATATTAAGAGGAAACATAAATGAGAATAACTGTTACACAGTCACTCCTAAGTCTAACTCTTGTAATATTGCCAGATTAGAAGATTATGATCTTTGGCACAATAGATTGGGACATACAAATTTTGATAATCTTTGTGGTTAAGTTCCTAAGAAATTATTAGAGGATTGTCCGAAATCAAAAATGTTGTTAATTCGGTCTGTGGTCTTTGTCCGGAAGTGAAAATAAGTAAACCCTCTTATAATAAAGTTAAAGATGTTTTAACTAAAAAACCTTTGGAATTAATCCACATGGGCCATATGGGTCCGTCTAGAACTGTCAGCTTCTGTGGTAATAGTTATGTACTTATTATTGTTGCTGATTACACACAATATACATGGATAGACTTCATGAAAAATAAATCTGATGCCTTCGATGAGTTCTTCAAAATACTTTTAAAAATAGAAAACGATAAGGATACCCAAGTATGTCGCAACAGAAGTGATAGAGGTAGAGAATTCAAATATTCTGGTGTTGAAGAATATTGTATAGGCAATGGATATAAACATGAATTTAGTGCACCTAAGACACCTCAGCAGAACGACATTACTTAAAGGAAAGATAGAACTTTACAAGATATGGCTAGGGTTATGCTACATGCAAAAAATCTACCTTAGTATTTTTGGACCAAAGCTATTCAAACGACTTGTAATATCATTAATTGTGTATACCTTAGGAAGAATTCCAAACCTCTTGATAATTTTAGACTTCAGTATCTTCGGAATTCCATTGGTATGATAGTTCTAACTTAATTCAACACATCATTCATATTCTCGGCAGTTGCATGCTAATAATTGGTTTCTGAGGATTTAGGGCATATGTGTTTCTCAAATGACAAAAGACTAATATATATTTAATGTAGGACACCCTTGTATCTTCCCTTGTATATGTTTTTTCTTTTCTAGTCATATTATATCATATTCTCCTAATTTATATTATTTTTACCCCGTTGTATATTTGAGCAAAATTAGGGGAGAAGAACTTGAGTACTTGTGCTACGATTTATATCTTTTCTTGTACTAACTAAACTAATATGCCATTGAGTGTTTATCTTTTTCAGGAATTTTTCAGACTCTATTGTATAACTTGTCCAATTTATTAAGGTATTGGTCTGTATTATGGTTAAGTAATGTATTTTCTTATCTTATTTTCGGTAGAAGGATGGGAATGGGTAGTTAGAGATTTTTGTATAGAAAATATAGGATTTTTTTATGCATGACTACAAGATACTCAGGGGAATTTTGTATGTAATATCCAATGGGGGAGATTGAGAGCTGATACGACGCAAATATTGTGTATTTCACCCGTTAACATACGCATTATTAGCCCCCTCGAGTATCTTAATCCCTATATATATTCTCGTTAACTAGAAAACCTCGGATTTCTATGTTAACATGGTTTTCAGGGATTAATTGAGCTTTATAGGTATTCAGATGCTTCGTATGAAGTGCGGACGCATTCCGGTGAAGTTTCGTACGCGATTGCACATGCAAGGGAATTTCGGCCATTTCATAATTTGGGAACCTGGCCAACATCTAAACGGATGTTGTATCCCTCCTTATAAGCTTCGTGTGGCCATGAACGGTGAGCGATTCTGAGTCAGAATGAAGAAGTTACGGGAGTTTTACCGGAAGGGAATTCCAAATAAACCAAAATAGAAGGCAGCTTGGCTGATACATGCTTCGTTGATCGATCGACCAAAAGGGTCGATCGATCGACCCCTAATTGTTTCTGATATCGTGGGAGACAATGGGCATGTTTTTGAACCATCGATCGATCGGCCTCCTATTTTTCCTACATATTTTGCCTTGCTTTTTCTTTTTCCTTTTCTTTTCATTCCTTTTTCCAACTTACTATTTAAGTGATTTTTGTTGTAATAAACAGATAAAATTCTTTTTTAGGGTATAAAAGCTTAGGGTTTTGGTTGTTTGGGGAGTTATTCTTCATTTCTCCTTTGGTGTGACCCATTTGGGTTGTGTAAGTTGACCATTCATCATCCCTACATAAATATAGTTGTCTTTCCTTCCTTTCCATGCTTTCTAGTTAACTTAATTTAGTCATTAATTTCTTTAATTAGTTTAATTAGTTGTAATTTAGCTTAATTTATGTTGTGCCCTTTGATAAATAGGATCGGGGTTGTGATCCGCCATTAACGGGCCTCAAGCTCCGAAAATTAGGTTTTGTGTAAAATTACGTTTAATTGAAACCGCGTGTATTAATGTTGGATTGTTATGCGTTTAACTTTATTTGTCACGCAACTTTAGTGTTGATAACGACAATCCGAATTTAATCCACATGTGATCATTTTTTATTAAATGTTTATTCAAGTAACTTTGGGTTAAATTCCTTATTGCGTGAAGTTTATAATTAATTAAAAATGCTCGGTTAAATATTTTTGAACCGAAATTATAATTATTAGTTGTATAGCCCGTGGTGGGGACGCAATCCCGACTCTCATTTTAATGATTTTTTCTAGTGTTAACTTCTTAATTTTTTCCATTTCTTTCTTGTAAACCATATCACATTTTACACTTTTATTTTTGAAGTAGTAAAATAATTAAAATCTAAAATTCAATCACTCCCTGTGGATTCTCGATACCCGACTTGCCACTGTGCTTGCTTGTCAAGTGTAGTTGTAGTTTAGATTTTTGGCATTGGGTCGTCGAGCTGATAACAACGATTTGCGTATTACACGACGCACGGTTCGCACTTGATCAAAATGGCGCCATTGTCGGGGAGTGTATTTTAGATAGTGGTTGTTTTATTATTTCATAGCATTTTTCTTTTGTATTTGTATTATTTGTTTTACCCTTTTTTGCAGGATTTGCATACTTGAGCGCTTAGAAACGTTGATTCTCGTTCGTGCACCTTTTCATCAAATTCTCTATCTTCATACAATTTGGTAATCATGTATTTCTTTTATAGTTCTTACGGTCATTCTAATGATTCCTACTTTAGGGATAGTTTTCAAATTTTTCATTTTGAAGATTTTTTTGAGATTGAACTGCTTTAAAACAATTATCGGAATGAAAATTGTTATTAGGAGCTTGAGTTGGATTCACTATTCAAATCCAATGATGATTTCTATTCCGATTATTTTGAAAACGAGTTTCAACCAAATGAGGAGTCCGAGGCTCTTGATCTGAGGAAGCCTACTTTGGAAGAAACCCTCCTTCTTTTCCTCCAAAGCGCGGTTGACGATAGCAATGATGAATTGAGAGTTGAAGCATTTTGCAATGAGCTTGATTCTTATTTTCATATCAACGAGGAGGTGATAACTAGTGTTTCACCTTGTCTTTTTGAAGAATCTGTCATTCCAAATGAATTGATTTCCCCCAAAATTCAATCTCCTTCCGACGATGAGTTGATTGAGATTTGATTTATTTCATCACCATATTCGTTTACCGTAATCAAACCATTGGAATTTCTGGTTGATTCCTAAGAGTCGGTAGAAATTATTGAAATGTGTAAACCTTTTGTCGATGAGGACTTTTAACCAGAATTATTCCCGATGGACATTATCCCAGTGTGTGCACCATCTCCCATTCCATTTGAAAACCTTTGGAAGACGAGTCAATTTTTCTAGGTCCTTTAGTGTACCTATCCCCATTGTAATCGAAATCCCCCATAGTCCTTCCAAAATTTCAAATTGGCGACGATTCATTTTTTACGCCTTACACATGCCTTCCGTTGTTCAAACGGAATTCTTATTTTCTGGGAGGCATGCATGTTCGGGAGGGTCCACCATTGATTTTCCAAAACCAAAATGTTGTTTGGGTGGATCCTCAACTATTTAGACTTCTAGTGTATATTTAGCGAGGAATCTAAATAGTAGGTTACACATATTTAGCTTTTTATTCATTCTTTGTTTTTTTTTTCTCTTTTTTAATTTAGTCTAGCGTAATTTGTTAATCTCTTTTTATTACTTTTTATATGCTTGGTCCTAAATCTTTTAGTAGGTTCAACGGGCTTGAATTTGCAGAGATTGTGCGTCCCGGCATACGTTTGTTAAGAAAAATCGAAAAGAGAAATTTACTTGCAAAAAGATTTTCTTATTTTGCACAAACTCATTCTCATGCATTTGCATTTGTTTGTTCTTTTTATTTTATTTTATTTTATTTCTCATTTTTATTTGTGAATGTGCGTGTGTGTAGCTCGTTGTATAGTTTGTCCGCTTTGTGGGTTTGTTTTGTTTTTTCTACATATATATATATATATATATTTTTTTTTCTTTTTTTTTTATTCTTATATTTTTATATTTATATACTCTCTATATATATTTATACTTATTTATATATTTCCCTCCCTTTATATCCCTAATTTCTCATCCCCCCCCCCCCCCTAGTGAAACATTAATGTAGTGGGATTTAATCTGGGGAGTTGATCGATTGAACCCCAGGGGTCGATCAATCGATCGACCAGTTAAAGCCGAATATGCCTTCCTTATTCCCATTCTCCTCCTATTCTCTCTTGTCTCCTCTCTCCCTTTTTCGAGCCCTAGTTTTTCCCTACTCCATTTTCACTCAAACTCAACAATTTTTCACTCAAATCAGGTATCCATTCTTCCTATTTACCTATATTTGTGTTGATTTGTTGTTTTATGTCATTTGCCTAAGATTAATCCATTGTTTGAAATATTTTGAATTTTTCTCCTTATGTGTTGTTCTAACAATTTTTATGCTTGAATATTGATAAATTTATGTGGTGACTATTAAGTTCAACACAAATTAATAGGAAAAGACAATCATCAAAGAAAATAAGGAATGTAAAGAATGCCAATCACACAACACAGTATGTACGTGGTTCAGCAAGAATGCCTACGTCCACGGTGGTGCTATCAGTATTATTTCTTTTTACTCCGGAGAGTGTTTTACAGGAAATATATTACGTGCCTTTTGCCCCAGGCATAGGGTTTGTTATATACATGCTTGTTCTCGAGGAGTGGGGTTGTTCGACTCTCCCACGTTAGTCCATCACTTCCTAGAATATCTCCTTACGAGATTTTAGGAAGAGACTGAGTCATAACTAATTTTTGTAGGCATGCGGGGCTCCCATACTTTGGGCCTTTACTGGGCTACTTGTCTAGGCCCGTGGTGGCAAAAATGGTACCCACAATTGCCCCTAAAGTACTTGGTCCACACTTTGGGTTCAATAAATTTAAACGATTTGTCATAATAGCTTCCTTGTAAATTGTGTAGCTCTTCACAAGATTGAAAACTGATTTAGGCGGCAGCTTGCTTCGTATCATGTGCGCGATGATTGGAAGCATTTAAAAGTCCTTTGGAACAACAGTTTGTAGTTGTCATTTCAAACTTCTTCAAATTTTCTCATCTTCTCTAAGCTCCTACCGTTGCTCCCTTGTTCCCAGGTCATCATCTTTCAATCTCAATCTCCTCCATCATCTTCGCTTATGACTTCGCGTCATCCCAATCCATGTTTTTATTTCGTAAGTTCTTTTTGTTCTTTATCTGTGCCTTTTTTATTTTACATTCTCCTCGCATTTATAGTTAGGGTTTTGCAAATGGCAAAAATAGGCAATAGGTCGGTAACTGAATTTAGGAAATATTATAACATCCCGGATTGGGTAGACATTGAGTGTGCCCCTATACCTAAAAGTGTTAGAGAAATAGAGGGTGCTCACTGAATCCATGTTTTTTACTATCCCAAGGGGGGCTCACTTTCCCCCCATGTAATTTATTTCTGCACTTCTTTGGTTGTTTCAATATTATCCCTGCACAGTGCTCGCCAAATGTTTGGAAGATAGTTAATGATGTTCATAGAATAAATCAGCTCTATGGCATCATTCTAGGGCTTGTTGAGATATGCTTCTACTAATCTTTCTCGCGTACAAGTTCTGGTCTTCTTTACCTCAAGGCCAGGAGTCCTGACAGGGTATTAATAGTAAATCTACCCGATTCCCACAAGGATTACTGGTAGAAGGGTTTTCTTGATAGGAATTAGAAATTTCCTCCCCATACCGAGGGTTCGAGGTCTGACAAGTTCATGGTCCCTTTTTATGAGGAGGAGTACATAGGTAGGCTTAATTTTTTTTTGCTCTTTGACCTTCTTGTTAATATATGAATTCTCTGATATTCTTGTTTCTTCTTTTCAGCGAGGACAAAGAATTTAGAACCTGCTCTTAGTGAGGTTCGAGCTATCGAGCCGATTCAAGCTTGGAACATCAGAGAACCTTTGGCTGACGACGATCATCCTCGATCAGCTACTTTTCTTTTGGAGTATAAAAATATTGGGTCTAGTTTCATCTCACGACCTATAGACAGTATCCCCGAGCTTGATATCACTGAAGAAGTTGCTGCAGACCCTATCCATTTGGACGAGGAAGAGAGCATCTCTGGTGAGGATAGTGAGGGTGATAATAGGGGCACTACTGACGGTGGTTCCAGTGTAGAGAGCTCTGGTGAAGAGTCTTCCAGCTCGGAAGAGGTTTCAGAGGCTTGAAGTCTTCCAGCGAGTTGACTAGTTCTAATGAGGCAGAAATGGCTCCTCCTAGAAGAAATCTGATCAGGGATGATGATGATGAGGATGATATGCTTCTTTCCAGAAGGTCTAAGAAGCAAAAGTTTGGTAGTGGAGAAGTTGCTACTAGCTCTCAGCCTGCTTCCATTGAGAAAGAAAGAAGAGGAGGGAGGAAGAACGGTTGAGAGAGAAAGAGAGAAAGAAGGCGAAAGAGAAGAAGAAGATGGAAGAAAGGAGGAGAGCAGAGAGGGAGAAAGAGAGGGAATAGGAGAGAAGGAGAGTGGAAGCGAGGATGAAGGACGGGCAAGCTTTGGTTCTCGTATTCGCATTGCTTGAGGGGGCCTCTATCGCCACCTCTCCCCAATTGGCTCCTGCGCTGATCGAGAGAGTAATTTTGCTTGTTGATCGACAGAGGGTAATGGGGAATGACCAGTTAGCCCTGAAAGAGAGTCATAGGATAGCCTTGGTAAGTCTATTTCCATTTTTCAATACTTGTAATATTTTGTTCAATGATTTCTTCTAATGCTCTCTCTGTTCTTGCAGTTCGTAACTGAATTTTCCGTTCTCTATCGTACTCATGACGAGCTGGTGAGTAGGAATGCGAATTTGGAGAAGTAGAATATTGAACTGAAAGGGAAAGGCGTCGAGATGGAGGCCAGTTTGAAGGCTGCCAGTGAGGACCAAAATTCCTTCGATCTCTCCCTCACTAAAGCCAACAAAGTGAAGGACGCGACGATCAATGAGCTAAATGAGTTACGGCGGTCCTACGATCTTGTCTGCACGAGAAAGCTGGCCATGG
Organism: Sambucus nigra; assembly: GCA_949130495.1. Classification (NCBI taxonomy): domain Eukaryota; kingdom Viridiplantae; phylum Streptophyta; class Magnoliopsida; order Dipsacales; family Adoxaceae; genus Sambucus; species Sambucus nigra. The sequence goes on along the minus strand of OX422221.1, from coordinate 139,473,068 downwards.
TCGAGGAAAATAAGGCGCTGGTAGAGAAGGTGAAGAAGATGGAGTCTGAGGCAACCACTATTAAGGAAAATTCGTACAATTCCGGGTGGGATGTCGCATATGAGGATGCTAATGTTCAAATAGGCTACATCAGCCATCTAAACTTCAAGAAGGAATGGAACAAGGCTCTTCTGGCTATCGGGGTGGATATTGACTCACCCTTGTTCGACGAGCATGATCTAGGCCCAAAGCCTGTTGTAGATGATGCACCTTCCCCAGCCGTTGAAGGTGTAGTCCTTGCTTCTCAGACTGTTCCTATTGGTGCTTTTACTGCTCAGGGAACATCAGTTGTTCCATCCGATGGAGTTGTCTCTGCTGCTGTCGATAAGGGAAAGAAACCATGGACCTCTGAATAAACTAAGGTTGATAGCTAGCCTATTCTTAGGATTTCCTCTGTATCTTTTACTTTATTTGTACTGCTCTTTTTTAGTTACCAATGTACTTGGACCCCTTTATTTGAATGAAAAAAAAGTACTTTCTTTTCTGCGCACTGATTCTTCTGTTTCTTACTACTTGTATGGCTTGTAGTTGATTGATGTAGATGAGTATATACCCACCACCTATCAACTGGGAAAGATCTTTGGTCCTAACGCGAGCATCCAAGTTCATCAGGCCTTCGTTAGGATTTTCAAGTCTCTTAAGTTGATAAATAAGAGTTTTAAGGACCAGTCTGAGCTCGTTGCCAAACTTAAGGATAGACTTCAGGAGATGGAAGAAGTTGGAACCTCTATCTAAGAGGAAGTAAATACTTTGAGAGACAAGCTTCTAGATGCCTCCGAAATCAACCAGGTCGGAGAAGTTCTTCAATAAGCAAATGAAACTCTGATGAGGGAGGTGTCGCGACTCAGGGAGCATGCACCGAGCCTCGCACCTCGAGTTTTGTGAGGTTCTTCTTCATCGGCTATTCCGTGATCTGGCACAAGGCCGAGCACCGCCCCTCAAGCTTTGTGAGGTTCTACCCCATCAGCTGGTCCGCGAGCTCGTACAGATGCAGTGGGTCCAACTAAGGAGATGGATGAGCTTCGAGAAGACGTTCGTCGAGCATACGTAATTGTTGCTGGGCTTCAAAGGGGCGTCACACAACTGAGATATCTATTCAAGAAAGGTCCTCGATGAGCGTGGGCTGACGGTTATGAACAAGGTTGGATAGATGATTCGACGAGGCCGACAGAGTTTGAAGAATTATCCTTTATTAGGGGATGGTTGAGCGCCCTTAGGGAGCTGTAAGTCCCAAGGAACTCGGTACTCTGTTACCATCACGAGATCTCTCCTTCAACTTTGAGGCCTAATCCTTTCAGGAGGGATGACTAGTGGATCCCTATAAATGCTATCCCCAGGCAGCTGTTAGAGCCAGATGCGAATGTGGTCGAGGATGAGTTGGCTCCTCATCTGGACGACGGCCGAAAAGCACAAGTGGCTGATTATCTTATTTAGAGGCCTAATCCTCAATAATATTTTACCGAATGTAACTCATTGTACTTGTAATGAAGTAATGTAATATTTATGTCTTGGGCGATTTTGTCGCCTAAACATGCTTTGTATATTTTTTACTTCATTTATTTCCCACTTGATTATTTTTGGCCCTTCATAGATGATTAGATTTGTAGGGTTGTTTCCTTGAGTGAGTACCCTCCCAGTCCAGTATGATTTTGGGATACCATTCTGCCTCACTTTCCTTTTAGGTCGTGTCGTTAGACTACCTTAGGCCTAAGTGTGGCAATGCCGAGGATACACCTGGTGTTGGATGTTCTATCCGATTAGGTTTTCTAAACCAAATATAGTTTGGTGACCAATTTGATTTGGTCAAGCTGCCTAAGGGTCCCCTGTAGGGTTTCATATATTGCCAGGGCAATGCTAGGAGGTTGTTCGTGTTTCATAACGAAAACCTAAGGAGGGTGAGACCCTACTTTTATGCTTTGAGTAAGGTGCCTGTCGTTTGGGAAAGATATGCAAGTTATAAAGTTCCTAATAAAGAATTAACACTTCATAAAATGCCATTGCCAAAAAGTATTTTATTAATAAAAAATGAGTTTCCACTTCAAATAATGTAATAAAAGATAAATGAAGAAAAGCTAGAAATAGAATTTTTTCTGATTGGCAGCATTCTAAGCTCGGGGTATCTCTCTGCCCTCCAGCGTTTCTAAGTCATAGGATCCTTGTAGATCATCTCTTGTTACCTTGAATAGTCCCTCCCAGGTCGGTCCTAATTTGCTATCTGATGGTTTCACTACGTTGCCAAGGACTTTCCTTAGGACGTAGTCCCCAACCTGTAATGCTCATGGATTAACCCTCTTATTATAGTATTTTATGAGTTGTTGTTAATAGCTCGCTAGTCTGACTAAGGCTAGTCCCTGCGTTCATCAGCTAGGTCAAGTTCAGCGAGTAGTGCTGCATGATTCTGGCCCTGGTCGACCAGGTCGGACCTCATGGTTGGTAGTCCAGCTTCCAAAGGGATGTTTGTTTCCATTCCATAAGTTAGTGAGAATGGTATTTCCCTAGTTTCCCGTCATGGGGTAGTGCGGTAGGACCACAAAATATGTGGCAGCTCGTTCACCCAAGCTCCCTTGGCTCTCTCTAGTCGTTTCTTCATCCCATCGATCACTGTTTTATTAAAAGCTTTGGCTTGACCGTTACTTTGGGGGTAGGCCACCGAGCTGAAATGGTGATTTATCCCGTGTTCGTTGTAGAAGTTTTGGAAGGGGCCACTCTCGAACTGTGTGTCATTGTCAGTGAGGATGGTTCTGGTGATTCCAAAGAGGGTAATTATATTTTTCCATATGAATCTCAGCATATTTGCATCTCTGATGTTCTCCAGTGGCTCTGCCTCTATCCATTTGGTGAAGTAATCTATTGCGGCCAACAGATACTTGCGATTATCGACGCGGTAGGAAAAGGGCCTACGATGTCCATTCCACATTGGGTGAAAGTCCAGGGGATGGTAAGTGATTTTAGATCGCTGGAAGGTTGGTGGACCATAGGAGCATATAGTTGATATTTCTCGCACTTGCGAGCATATACCCTAAAATCTCTCTACATGTATGGCCACCAGTAGCCTTCCTTCATTGCTCGGAAAGCTAATGACCTTCCTCCATTATGGCTTCCACAGATTCCATCATAAAGCTCGCAGAGAACTTGCTCAACGTCCTTTGGGTGAACACATTGAAGGTAAGGGCCGGTGAATGATCTCTTGTATAGTCTGCCCTCAGGAGATAAGTGAAAGAATACAACTTTGACTCTTATCTGATGAACGACCTTCTTATCGTTTGGAAGTGCACCGTCCTTCAAATAGTCCCTCAGGGGGTCCATCCAGATGGGTGTTGACTCAATCTGGAGCATATGTCCCATGTCCGACAGCTCGTCGCTCTGGTTGATACTTAGACATGCGAGGAAGTCGATGGGGATTATTCTCTTTAAGTCAGAATCGATTACTAAACTCAGGGATGCCAGGGCATCGACATGTTTTCTCTATCCTCTTGGAAACTGTTGGACACTAACTTCCTCAAAGATGCACATTAACTTCTTTGCCAAGGCAAGATAGGCTACCATTCTTTCATCTCTTGCATTAAAGTCCCCACTTATCTGATTGGAGACTAATTTCGAGTCACCGAACACCTGCAGCTGCTTTGCCCCCAACGCATGTGCCTTCTGTAGGCCGGCTATAAGAGCCTTATATTCTGCCTCATTATTAGAGGATTCAAATCCAAATCCAAGTCTAATTCCCTGCTCGAGGATTATATCTTTTAAAGTAACAAGTACAATGCCTACTCCTGCCCTCTTTGAGTTGGAGGCTCCATTAACAAATAATCACCAAACTCCTTCTGATGAGTGATCTTCCCTTTTCTTCATGAGCTGAAGTTAGTCACAAAGCTTCTCGCCTGTGAACTCCGCGATGAAATCAGCGAGGACCTGCCCCTTGATTACATTCCTAGGTTGAAATTGGATGTCAAATCGTCCGAGCTCGACTGACCACTTGGATAGCCTGCCAGACAGATTCACTTTCCGCAGGATTGCTTTAAGGGGGTGTGATATAAGGACGATGATAGTGTGGGCTTCGAAGTAGTGCTTTAGCCTCCTCGAAGCTATCACTAGTGCAAAGGTGAGTTTTTCCAGTGGTAGGTACCGCTGCTCGGTGTCTAATAAGGTCTTTCTCGCGTAGTAGACTGGGTGCTGGATTCCTTCTTTTTCACACACTAACGCAGAACTGATGGCGTGGCTAGAGACGGCGAGGTATAAGTACAGGGAATCACTTTCTTGAGGTATGACGAGCAAGGGTGGTCTGCTGAGATACTCTACTGTCTTGTTTCTTTTCAAGAGCTGGAAGAACGGCTTGAACTTTTTAGAGGACTTCGAGATGAAATGATTTAAAGCAGCGAACATGCCTGTGAGCTTTTGTATGTCTCATATCAAACGAGGGGGTTGTACCCTATTAATCGCATCGATCTGGTCTGGGTTGGCCTTAATACCCCTCTCGCTAACCAAATACCCGAGGAATTTTCCTGACTAGACATCGAAAGAACACTTGCTCGCATTGAGTTTTATTTGGTATTTCCTCAGGATCTCAAAGGTATTTGATAGGTCTGAGAGATGGTCCTCTTTGCGCTTACTCTTGACGAGCATATCATCAATGTAGCCTCCATGGTATCTCCTATTTGGTCCTTGAACATCTTGGTGACTAGCCTCTGGTAAGTTGATCCTGCATTCTTGATCCCGAAGGGCATAACTTTATAACAGTATAAACCGATGGTGGTAATAAACACGGTCTTGTCTTGGTCTGGTTCATATAGAGGAGTCTAGTGATACCCTGAATATGCGTCTTGAAAACTCATTCTCTCATGAGCTGCTGTAGCGTCTACCAATTGGTCGATCTTTGGGAGATGGAAACTGTCCTTAGTGCATGCCCTATTTAGGTTAGTGAAATCGATACAAACTCTTTATTTCCCATTGTTCTTCTGAACCACTGTTAGGTTGGACAGCCATTTAGGGAATTGAACTTCCCGTATGGAACCTGCATCAACAGCTTCTCTACTTCGTTCTCTACAGCCTTGGCCTTTTCTGGCACAGTTCGACGTGCCTTCTGTGTGATAGGTCTGAAAGTGGGGTTGCTGTCCAACCGATGATAAACCACACTAGGATTAATTCCAAGTAGCTCGTACAATTCCCACGTAAAAACATCTAGGTTACTCCTTAGTAGCATTGTCAGTTCTCTCTTCTCTTTATCTATGAGAGATGTTCCAATCAAGAAACTCCTGTCTTTTTTGTTACCATCGGCTGTGACTTCTTCTAGGTTCTCAATGACCCACTCAGAGGGGAGGAGCCTAGTCTCCTTCACTCCGAGTCTTTCATACTTTAACTGCTATTTTGAAGGTATTAGGCCTTCTTACTCCTCGACCTTTTCTTTTTTCCTTCTCGGCCTTCTTCTTTGGTTTTGGGCGGATGGCTACTATAAAGAACCTTCTTGCCATCGCTTGATATCCGTGGATCTCTATAACTCCTCGCTCAATCCCGTACTTGAGTTTCTGATGCTAGGTCGAAGGGACTGCCTTCATTTCATGTAGCCACCCTTTGTTGAGGATTACTTAGTATGGCGAGTCAATGTCGACTACCAGAAACTCGATCATCTTGGAGACACTCCCTGCCCTTACCGACAGTACAATCTTTCCTAATGGAATAGTCACTTTTCTAGCAAATCCAACTAGAGGGATAGTGGCTTCCTTCAAGTCGGCGATGCTTAATTTCAACTTTCTGAATAGGTCGAGATTCATTACCTCGGATGAACTTCCCTAGTCGCTAGTAACTTATCGATGTCATAGCTGGCTATCCTGAGCGTAATGATCAAAGCATCATGATGCGGGGTTCTCACCCCTACTAGATATTCATCTGTAAACACGATGTGTTTGGTGTAGTTGACGTCATCTTCTCGACGATGCTTTCCTGACTGTGTCTTCGTTGGATCAATCTGAAAAGCTTGCATTACTGCTGTAAGTTTTTCACCTCCATTCGAGTTGAATTCCCTTGAATCTTCTTCATGTCAGATGCCCCGTGAATTACAGAAAATGCATGGCTAGCATCATCCTCTAGTACGTTGTCAGGCCTTGTGTCTCCATTAGCAGCAACCTTCTTTGCCTTCTTCTCCAAAAACTCGTTCAGATGCCCGCTTTGGGCCAACTCTTTAAGACGAGACTTGAGAGCCTTGTAGTGCTTAGTCTTATGCCCTCCCTCTTTGTGAAAAGTTCATCTCAGCGCGTTGTTTCTCTTTGAGTGGTCTCCCCCCATCTTCTTACGGCCACTTAACAAATGGAGCATCTTTGATCTTCGCTAGGATCTTGTAGATTGGTTCTTTGAAGACAATGTTTACTACCTGAAATTCTTTCGAAACATCGCTCTTGCTTCCATTCTTGGAGCCATCCTTGCCCCCAATCTTGCCTCCTTTCTTCTGGTTCTTGGCCTTGTCATTTCCCTTAGAAGTGAGCTTAGCCCTGCCATTCTCCCTTGCACTGAGGTGGGTCACATCTTCCACCTTGGCATACTTCTCGATGCGAGCCATCAGGTCATCGATGGTTGTGGCCTCCTTCTTCATCAGGGATTGGTACAAAAGGCAAGAGCTGGGCAGGCCAATATTGAAAGAGGCCACGACTACCTATTCCGAGCAGTCCTCGACCTCGTTGAACAACTCCCAGTACCTCTTTTAATAGTCCCGGAGTCTCTCCTGTGGCGTATTCTTCATTGTTAGCAAAGCATCCATCCTCTTTGGATGGGAGTTGCCAGTAATGAAGCGAGTCGTGAAGATCTCGGCCAAGGACTCGAAGTTCCTGATGAACCTATGAGGGAGCCTCTCGAACTACGTTGAGGCCACATCGTGCAGGCTCGAGGGGAAAACACGGTACATTAGTGCATCTCGGTGGTTCTAGAGAGTCATGGTCTGCATGTACTACCTAACGTGATCGATAGGGTTAGTCTTTTCGTCATAGATCTTGAATCTCAGAAGAGCAAACTTCTTGTGACCTTCTTCTTCTATCCCCCTTGGGAAAGGGGATTTCATCTAGGTCTTGAGAGCTCAACGAGGAAGTTCTCTGATTGATCTAGCACCCCGATGTGATGGGTGCTCGCCCATCTCTCTTCGGACCAAGTTTCGTATATCCTCATCACCTTAAGCTGGGCTCTTATAACGACGAACGGGTTGCTGTTGTTCGAGAAGGTCATCATCCAACTCGTGCTCCTCAAATCTCTGGGATCTGCGTCTAGGGCTCCTTCCTCGGCTGCGAGACTTGCTCGCCTAAGGACTAGGAGTGCGGTATAGACGTCGCCAGGTGCTGCGATGGAGTTCCCTCTCCATCCTCTCCAATCTCCTTTTGAGGCGAGCATTCCCAGCCTCTTGCTTGCGAGCGGCCTCTCCTTACTCTTGGAGCCTTACCTCATAGGCATCGATCAACCTGGAGACTTGTGTGGACCTCGCTGGTCCCTCACTTTCTTCTGAGGCCTACCGCTTTGGGTGACCCCTTTGATCTGAACGTTAAACTTCAGATCTCATCCTGCGAGGGGCAGGCTATTCTTGGATATCCCCTGCTTGAGGGGCGTTACTGTTGTGTCCAGACATTCCAAATTCTTTTATGGTGAGGGGTTTCTTAAAGGAAGACAAATGTTTCCCACAGATGGCGCCAATTGTGGTGACTATTAATTTCAACACAAATTAATAGGAAAAGACAATCACCAAAGCAAATAAGGAATGTAAAGAATGCCAATCATACAACATAGTATGTATGTGGTTCAATAAGAATGTCTACGTCCATGGTGGTGCTCTCAGTATTATTTCTTTTTACTCTGGAGAGTGTGTTACAGGAAATATATTATGTGCCTTTTGCCCCAGGCTTAGGGTTTGTTATATACATGCTTGTTCTCGGGGAGTGGGGGTTTTGGACTCCCCCATGTTAGTCCATCACTTCCTAGAATATCTCCTTACGAGATTTTAGGAAGAGACTAAGTCATAACTAATTTCGGTAGGGATGCGGGGCTCTCAGACTTTGGGACTTTATTGGGCTACTTGTCTGGGCCCGTGGTGGCAAAAATGGTACCCACAATTTCCATTCATGAACACTTGTTGTTGGTTACTAATTGTTGTTGTTCATGAATGGGGCTGGTTTGTTGGTTCAATGGCATTTTCACACCCTCATTCCACATTGTGCACACCAAGTGCTTGCTAAAATGCCTAAACCAATTTTTCAATTCATTTTTAGCGCACACTTGGGTGGTTTTCACTCGTTGTCGTACCTCGACACATTTTTTCACAGTGTGGGATATTTTCTCTTGGATTCATGCTCTTTCACACACCGTTTCAACTAGTTCACTAACTAACCTTTAATTGCGCTTTACAATTCTATTTGGACGAGTTAAAGAAATATGATTCTACCAGGAGCGTGCCCACCTGGGGTGTTGATGGTTTCCATTGCGAATAGGAACGAGACTGGTTGTAATCCTCTTTTCAGTCACCACATAGGCCATTGGCCTGCCACCATGCTTGGAACCTGGAGGAGTTGCCTAAGGCTGCGCGTACTACTTTGTGCCGGCATGGTTGGGATCCCTTTCTTGCTATAAACGGGCGTATTAATGAGGAGTTAGTTTGTATGTTTTATGAGAATTTTGTTGTTGTGGAATAGAGGTCATCTACCTATGAGGCCATGGTTATGGGGGTTTGGATTCATCTTACCCACTCGAATTTAGCGCGACATATGGGTGTTCCAGACCCTGAGAGGTCAGTTAGTTTTTTGTATGGGGAGATGTTCGGGCTTACCATATTTATCCAGGCACTTGCACCTGGGGAGTTATGGTCTAATAAGAAAGCGTTATGCTCGATCGCAATGGATTATTTGTCCAGATTACTTCATTACCTCAATGTGCACTCCATTATGGTTACAAAAAACTGGTCAGAGGTTCGCCATAAGCATGCAGCATTTGTCTACACCCTCATCAACAACTTGGGCGATATTACTTTGCCCAACATTTTCTTAGACATGATATATGCCTCTGCAAAGGAGAGGGCCCGCACTTTTTCCCTTCCATTTCCTTCTCTCATCACAAAGATTTATTTATTGCGCGGCTGCCCTGAGTTTGATTCTGACCGCAATCGTGTACCATTAAAGCTTCTAAATAAGTATAACATCTCGAAGATGTTGGGCCACCCTTCTGGGCAGCCAGGTTCTAAGAGATAGAGGACAAAGGTGACTGATGAGCCCGACGAGGAGGCCGAGATATGGCAGGCAGAGCTAAAACAGAGTTCTCAGGTGCCACATACAGATTTAGACGCCCTCTTTGAGGCATACCAGGCATTGCAGGACCAGTGCTGGGAGGAGACCCAGGTTTGACGGGCTTCTTTGGAGTCTCAGCTAGAGCAGTAGAGGGAAGACTATAGACAGGACATAGCAGAGCGGTGGCAAGAGTTCAGCATGCTGCAGGACATGATGAGAGACTTGTATGTGCATTAGCATGGGCCGAATACGTCGCTCCCGCCAAATTTCCAAATTCCCTATGATCCTAGTGGTTTCGGGCACTAGGCTGCTGTTATGGGTTCATTTTTGTATTTCTGGGATCAGATATTATTATGTATTTTCCTTTTTATTTGTATGTAATACCCCGTATTTTTATAGCTTTTAAATTATGGGATTTATTAAATTTAATTGAGATAAATTAATTTAATATTAATCCGGAATGTTATTTTAAATATTTACTAGCGCGACGAGAGTTAGTAATTATTGGAAATTTGTTATCTGTTGAATATTACTGGATGAGTATAGTAATATATGAGATTTATTGTTATAATATTGTCACGTGTGAATAAAATGACAATTATGGAAATTTAAGTCGGGACGCGCCTGTGTCGTGTCGGGACTAAATGTTGATTAATAAAAGTGAATATTTTAAAAGTTTTTCGTATGGTCATTTTGAGTGCGCCAACGTGTCCGGAAGGGTCGAGATAGTCAGAAAAGTGTACCCGGGGGTTTAGTTTGAGTCTCGGGGCTATTTTAGGCTTAATTAGTACCCCGTGAGGGCATTTTAGTCATTTTGTATTTTTGGGTAATTAAACACACAAAAATTAAAAGGGTTATATAAGATATCTAGGTTGTCTTCTAGGGTTAGAACAACCAAAGACAAGTGACGGCCATAGGAGAGGGAAGGAGAGAGCTTTCAAAGCAATCCAAGGCCCGAAATCCATCCGTTTGCACCGCCTCCACCACCAACGCGTAGATCGCGAGATGGGGAACGCAACCACACCAATTTCGGCACCAAACCAGACTTCTGAAAATCCTAGGCACGTGTTTATCTTGCTTATTTTCGTTGATGCATCACTCATGTTAGTCTAGGGATGATTAGGGTGAGATTTATGGAAGAAAAACCCAATTTGAGATAGGAAATTGCATGTAATGATGATTTATATGATATTCTGGAAACCCTTTGTCATGTAGAGGATTGACACACAAAATTATGATGTTTTATGAGAAGGAAATTCTGGAAAAGATTTGTTAGAACCATGTTTAAGAGAAATCTAGGGTTCTTGATATTTATATGAACTGTGGCCTGATAATCCATGTTTAGTGATAGAAATCTACATGCTTTACGTTGGAAATATCTGGTATGATGATATAATGTTAGTAGTATAATTTTATGGATGTTTGGGTATGGAAAGTTAGGATTTGGATGAAGTTTTGTGAGAAAACCCATAACTGGAAAACTGCAGGATTCGCCATTTCTGTTTGATCGATCGATCGAACCCAGAGCTTCGATCGATCGAGCCCCAGACCTCGATCGATCGACCCCTCCTGGAAGACTTAAGTTCCCCTTTTAAAATTGCTGAATTGATTCGAAATGAAGAAAACTCCTTAGACATCCTTGTTAAGATAATTTGGGAGATAATGATGACCAGTAGGATTCATTAATGAATAAGAGACCTTTCATGTAAGGAGAAATATATATTCTTGGGATATTTTGCATAAGGGACAATGTAAATATATATTAAAGGGGAGAGACACGTAAGAGAGAGTTACGTTGGAACATAAATGGATACCTACTAAATTGGACATTTGGGAGAATAGAGTCCATGAGGGTTACGTAGTAAGTTGGAGAAACCCTTCAAATTAAAGTGGGAAACAAACCATTATACGTGATAACTAATAATGGGAAAATAAGGATAAATGTTGTGAATATGGGTTATGAGATAAACCTAAATTGATATAATAAAAGTAGTATATTTATATGATTGTGTATGCTTATATTATATACTTGTGAAAATCATGCCCGCGCTACTTGCTATCCCGGAGGTTACCGCGCTCGGACGATCTTATCCTGTGTTGCCTTATGGGGGATATTGAATCCTACCCTAGAAGATAGAAATCCTAGGTATGGGCTATCGGATCGATAGTCGAACGGTCCTAAGAGACGTGAGGGTATGTACTGACCTCTTGGACTTGGAATCTATGCTTCGCCTCAATATTGTTTGTGTATGTATTTGTATAGTTCGAGAGCGATTCCGAACTTGTATTCCCTTTAGTGTGATTGATACGGGGATTGGATAGAAGAGTATGCTCACACCATAGTTTTTATGTGGGGTGCCGTTATGATATATATATATATTATACGAGTAGTTAATATATATATGAAATTCTGAAATCTGGAACTGCCTACTGTGATTTGATATGTAGGACATGGTTGATGACTCGAATTATAAATACTTGTGTTGAGAAAGTATAATATGACACTGGAAAACTTTATTGATTAATAAAGTAAAAAGGAGAACTTTGGTTACAAATTGAAATCTTACGTTTAAAATACTTGTGTTGTTCAGTTGTAAATCCTGCGAATAACCTAAGATAAGTCAAATCATTAGGGAAAGATAGTGTGGTATATGACGAGATAGACCATTGGGAAGGTTTGTGCGATAGGTGTGCACATTAGAAGAGAGGTGAGAATTTCTCAAGAGAGTGTCGCACTAATATGTTGTTGCATTGGCCTGTAATCAATTTAAATACTTGATAAACGAATTTTTAAATCATATACACTATCGGGCTCTGACCCGTTTCCATTTCTTTTTCTCTCTTGTATATATATGTATGTATTACAGGTGCCCAGCCACAGGGGCGTCTTGCATAGGATCCTTTGCATGGAACGAGCTGCAGCTTAGGTGGGAGTTGCAGGCCTATTGTTTAGACGACTTCATCCATTTGATTCTACTCCTAGTTCAGTTTTATCCAGCAGGGGCACGTGTCGCCCTCTTTCTATTAATTAGTTGGTATTGTCAGAGATTGTAATTCTTTTATATTTCAGTATCTTTATTTCGGGATTGTAAATGTCAGGATGTTTTCCTTAGTATTTTAATATTGGGATTTATCATTGTTGGGTAAACTCTTGAATGATCATTTTATTCTTCTACTTATTGTGTGACTCTTTAGATGTTAATGGTTAAAGGTTTTATAACCGGATTTAATGAAATGAGAATAAGGTTTTAAATGGTTTTGACACTTAGCTTAATTATTTAGGGTGTTTAAATTGGAAAAGTATTTTAACGACAGTGATGCTAAGAATGAACCAACTGTTCACCTTGATTTTAATTTAATAAAGGAGTGATCGCCCGATATTTAATTAGGCGGGGTGCCACAGGTGGTATCGGAGCATCAGGTTCTATTGTCCTTAGGATCTGTACGGCTTATTATGCTTTCAGCGTTGCTTTGTTTGTTATAGAGCCCTATGTTTAGGAATGTCGATTTCTTTGACGAGATTTCGTTCTCCTGCTATAATGTGTATACATTAGTGAATACTAATTTCGTTCGGATGTGTGCGTGTGCCGAGCGATGACGGATGTCAGAAAAGGACCGTTAAGCGTACATCAGGAGGCAGGGCTCAGTTGAGATTATAAAATATATCCGAGGATGATGACCGTAGTCGAGGTCACCTCCATTATAGCGCGAGAAGCCAATACTAGAAAGGCGACAAAGATGCAGCAATGATTTTCAAATACTGTTATAGTCAAATGAGGTGTGAGGGTAAACTTACCCAACATATTACAAAAATGTGTAGAGACTGTCAGTGAGAATTCTAAAAATGCAGAAATTATTTGTGTTTACCAAAGGAGGTAAAGTATCCAAAGGTTTAGATATAGGACGGAGTGTGGCAAAACTGAAAGTGAAAATTTAGAGAAAATTTTCTTGGCTTTCGGGACGAAGTTATAATGGTTGGGGTCAACCACCAATTTTAGAAATGGAATGCTATGCCTATAGGAGAACCTTAGGTACAGTGTTGACCGTATGTTCCTGCCTCGACTGTTCAGGATTAGAAGCAAACGTGGTTCTGAACTCATCACGGGAGGGCATGACAGGGGTCCATTTGTGAATATGAACCCTAATCATTAGCAAATTTTGTATCGAAAGATGTAGATACGAGTGGAGGAAACGACTCCAAGTGGGAGACCAACTCGTAATAATAATTGATAATACTCGAGGAGGAAATTCTGATAGACGGCTGATTCAGAGGTTGACAATGTTGCATTTTGTCAATAAAGATGATAATGCTCCTTGTGTGGGAAGCTTAAAGGAATCGAGGAAGTTAGTCGAGAATAAGACTGAATACGAGGGTGGTAGTGTAGCACCACAAAGGGATGTGGATATACATCAGGGGACCCATTTAAATGATTCGGATAATGGAATTCTTACCAGGTGATGGTAAATTCAGTAAGTACTATTATAGATAGTAACATGATCTTTATGACCTAAAAAGCTAAGGGAACAACCGGGATGGTTAACAGGAATCGAGTCTACTAAAGTCCGAGAGAAGGACAACCCTAACCTGGTTAGTAGGACAGGTGGTAAGTGGATTATATGTTGAGGTATTTTGTGCGTAGTGAGATAGCTCGCGATAATATGTTCCAAAGTGAGTATAAGGACAAGAATGCGGTGCCTAGTAAAAGGCAACGATTAAAGTAACTTTGTTTGGTTTGAGTAGACGTGTTACGTCCGGAAACCATTTGTGCAGTCAAGACGATTGCCAGGATGGAAGCATAAGTTGTATCCTCAGAGGATGAGGCATGTTTATGTGACACGATCGAGTCACTATATTTTGTTCCTTGCTAGATTAGCATGTGAGACGAGTTTAATGCATATAGTTATAAATGTTACCATTATGTGATTATTTTTCCCTAGTGTAGCGGGATTTTTCTTTAGTGCTATCCGCGGAGGATGAATGAGTATATTAACATTGTTTTGTACTTTATTGAGGCTACTCGTTGTAGTGATGAGATACACGAGTATGATATTATCTTTGTTAAAACATTATAGAAATGGTTAGTACGATAGTGGGCATTTATTGCAAGGCTATCGGAGTGGTTGCATTAGTGCAACATGTTTTATGTTTATTTTGGCGAGGCTTTACCTGTGAGAAGGTTGAACTCGCACTTATATTATCTATCCTAGAGACTTCGGAGGAGATAGTGGGCTCGAGATATTCGATGCCAAAGTACGTATAGACTTTGTCAGTATAATTCCGTATGTATCGGGATTTACCGTTGAGCGAAAAGATTTCACTCAGTATTATGTTTAGCACTCCGGACTTAGTGATAGGAAGAGTGCATTGTTATATTTATCCTTTAGAGATGTGGGAGTTAATATTTATACCCCTATTATTAGGGAAAGGAATTTCGAGAATTCCGATTGTATGTATTCGAAGTTTATGGAATGCTATTACCACCAACCTATACTGAACAATAGTGAAATTGGTGAAACGTTCTTTGTTAAGCATAATTACGGGAGAAATTGTAACTTTTCTGTCAAGAGACGGAATAAAGGGGTATATGCTATGGATGGAGGACCTAACGGATTTCGATAATCGACAATGCTAAGTAGTAGTGTATCGGGGGGGGTTCTTTGTTTGGATTTCTCTTTGCGAGACATCCCACGCATGAAACTTAGTGTAAGGTTGGAAATAGGGAGACGTTTGGTCACTATTCCATGAGTTCGGTACCCTGGTCGAAATGGGATCCAGTAATTATGTATGTAAGTTGGAAGTTGAATTTTTTCTTAAAGCTATTGGGAGCCGGATCTTGTGGTAAGAAAGCATTGAAAGTTACCCCACGAGTTGAGGGGCGGAACGATGATAAGGAAGATTTAAAATTTTGATTTTTAGGGTGATTAAAGTGTTGTAATCACGCTGCAAGCACCAGGGAAAACAAAGAATTTGTTTATTAGTATGGAGCGTATGTGATGCTTACGCTAGTATGCCCGGTTTATAGGGTGTGTACACATCTTGGTTAACTGATGTTAAAACTCGTCCGAGATGAAGGGGCGTGGCAATGGACGTGTGGAAAATGTGTTTGTGGGGCTAACAGAACGAAGTGGAAGTGATATAGTGGATTAAACGTCACATGAGAGGCGATAATCCATACATAGGTGTGCAATTAGAATAGCACACCAAATTTTGAATTGGAAGACTGTGGGAAGTCATTTAAGAAGAGTATTCCTTGAATGGAGCAGAATTAAATGATTATGAAGAACACTCGGAGCAGAAACTGTTAGTAATCAAATGTGAGAGCGACTCACACATATAAAGAGTAATGATGTTATTATAGTATAAGAGATCCAGAAGTGCGCTTCATGGAGAGAAGAGCACGGGTGGAACTTTCGGCATACTACAAGGCAGGAAGGGGAGTATTACGTGTCACTTAATGTTAGACATTTCAAGGAAAAATCGATGTTTAGAGGGACATAGTGAGTAGTCTCTACATGCACCGCTCATAGGTAAGGTTTGGTTGAAAGAGAAGAATCAACCCAAGAATTTTGTGTTTATCGACAATTCATGAAATTGGAAGAGGACGGTAAAGTCGGTACAGTCCTTGGATGGGTTGCCATCGTCAAAACAAGATCAAGGGTTCATCCCGAACATGTGAATTAAGCCGCCGAGAAGGAAGTGATTGATATTCCTTTGGAATCGTTTACAATATTAACTAGTATGCCCTAAACTTCCTTTGAAAGGAAGGATCGCGCTAGTGCATGGTCCGGTGCATTATAAATTTCTAAATCAGGATGAGATTGGTGAATCCCACCTTTGATATGGGATTTCAGAAACCAGCGGAGATAAGATTTCGTTTCAAGTAGGATGTATCACCCTTAGCCAGGGAATAAGCACACGGTGATTAAAGATTTGTGGAGCAAGCACTCGTACCTATTTGTCGTGTACAAGGTACTTATTAAGGTTTTGTTATGGAAGAACCTCGACTATTCTCCTTCCGTGTGTTTAGAGGAGAGTAGATAATCAGAATTTTTGGATCGGTCGAGAGAACATCCGATAAATGTGGTAGAATTCCACGATTGTTTTAGGCGAGCAAGAGTGATCAAATGTTCGTATAATTTTCTCAGAATGGGAGTTTTGTTTATGAATAGATCCGAGTATTTTTCATGTAGTGAGGTGCGGCCTCCTAATGATAGTGAGATAATGAAATTTATAACGTATAGGCGTGACCTATGCGAATGTTGTCGGTTGGGAGCACAATGTGAAGTGTCTCCAATGAGAATGTAAAACAATGTTGCTGTGAAGAAAGGGCTATAGTGATTGAGCGCCGTAATGTGTAGTTAGTTTGTGTACGGAAAAGGATATCCAGAATTGTGCTACCTGATAGGCCTTATTTTCCGAATTTCGGGACGAAATTCCGTTATTAGGGGGGAAGTATGTAATACCCCGTATTTTTATAGCTTTTAAATTATGGGATTTATTAAATTTAATTGAGATAAATTAATTTAATATTAATCCGGAATGTTGTTTTAAATATTTACTAGCGTGACGAGAGTTAGTAATTATTGGAAATTTGTTATCTGTTGAATATTACTGGATGAGTATAGTAATATATGAGATTTATTGTTATAATATTGTCACGTGTGAATAAAATGACAATTATGGAAATTTAAGTCGGGACGCGCCTGTGTCGTGTCGGGACTAAATGTTGATTAATAAAAGTGAATATTTTATAAGTTGTACGTATGGCCGTTTTGAGTGCGACAACGTGTCCGGAAGGGTTGAGATAGTCAGAAAAGTGTACCCGGGGGTTTAGTTTGAGTCTCGGGGCTATTTTAGGCTTAATTAGTACCCCGGGAGGGCATTTTAGTCATTTTGTATTTTTGGGTAATTAAACCCACGAAAATTAAAAGGGTTATATAAGATATATAGGCTGTCTTCTAGGGTTAGAACAACCAAAGACAAGTGACGGCCATAGGAGAGGGAAGGAGAGAGCTTCCAAAGCAATCCAAGGCCCGAAACCCATCCGTTTGCACCGTCTCCACCACCAACGCGTAGATCCCGAGACGGGGAATGCAACCACACCAATTTCGGCACCAAACCAGACTTCTGAAAATCCCAGGCAAGTGTTTATCTTGCTTATTTTAATTGATGCATCACTCATGTTAGTCTAGGGATGATTAGGGTGAGATTTATGGAAGAAAAACCCAATTTGAGATATGAAATTGCATGTAGTGATGATTTATATGATATTCTGGAAACCCTTTGTCATGTAGAGGATTAAACCACAAAATTATGATGTTTTATGAGAAGGAAATTCTGGAAAAGATTTGTTACAACCATGTTTAAGAGAAATCTAGGGTTCTTGATATTTATATGAATTGTGGGCTGATAATCCATGTTTAGTGATAGAAATCTACACGCTTTACGTTGGAAATATCTGGTATGATGATATAATGTTAGTAGTATAATTTTCTGGACGTTTGGGTATGGAAAGTTAGGATTTGGATGAAGTTTTGTGAGAAAACCCGTAACTGCAAAACTGCAGGATTTGCCATTTCTGTTTGATCGATCGATCGAAGGTTCGATCGATCGAGCCCCAGACCTCGATCGATCGACCCCTCCTGGAAGACTTAAGTTCCCCTTTTAAAATTGCTGAATTGATTCGAAATGAAGAAAACTCCTTAGACATCCTTGTTAAGATAATTTGGGAGATAATGATGACCAGTAGGATTCATTAATGAATAAGAGACCTTTCATGTAAGGCGAAATCTATATTCTTGGGATATTTTGCATAAGGGACAATGTAAATATATATTAAAGGGGAGAGACACGTAAGAGAGAGTTACGTTAACATAAATGGATACCTACTGAATTGGACATTTGGGAGAATAGAGTCCATGAGGGTTACGTAGTAAGTTGGAGAAACCCTTCGAATTAAAGTGAGAAACAAACCATTATATGTGATAACTAATAATGGGAAAATAAGGATAAATGTTGTGAATATGGGTTATGAGATACACCTAAATTTATATAATAAAAGTAGTATATTTATATGATTGTGTATGCATATATTATATACTTGTGAAAATCATGCCCGCGCTACTTGCTATCCCGGAGGTTACCGTGCTGGGACGATCTTATCCTGTGTTGCCTTATGGGGGATATTGACTCGTACCCTAGAAAATAGAAATCCTAGGTACGGGCTATCGGATCGATAGTCGGACGGTCCTAAGAGACGTGAGGGTATGTACTGACCTCTTGGACTTGGAATCTATGCTTCGCCTCAATATTTTTTGTGCATGTATTTGTACAGTTCGAGAGCGATTCCGAACTTGTATTCCCTTTAGTGTGATTGATACGGGGATTGGATAGCAGAGTATGCCTGCACCATAGTTTTTATGTGGGGTGCCGTTATGATATATATATTATACGAGTAGTTAATATATATATGAAATTCTGAAATCTGGAACTGCCTACTGTGATTTGATATGTAGGACAAGGTTGATGACTCGAATTATAAATACTTGTGTTGAGAAAGTATAATATGACACTGGAAAACTTTATTGACTAATAAAGTGAAAAGGAGAACTTTGGTTACGGATTGAAATCTTACATTTAAAATACTTGTGTTGTTCAGTTGTAAATCCTGCGAATAACCTAAGATAAGTCAAATCATTGGGGAAAGATAGTGTGGTATATGACGAGATAGACCATTGGGAAGGTTAGTGGGATAGGTGTGCACATTAGAAGAGAGGTGAGAATTTCTCAAGAGAGTGTCGCACTAATATGTTGTTGCATTGGCCTGTAATCAATTTAAATACTTGCTAAACGAATTTTTAAATCATATACACTATCGGGCTCTGACCCGTTTCCATTTCTTTTTCTCTTATATATATATATATGTATGTATTACAGGTGCCCAGCCACAGGGGCGTCTTGCATAGGATCCTTTGGATGGAACGAGCTGCAGCTTAGGTGGGAGTTGCAGGCCTGTTGTTTAGACGACTTCATCCATTTGATTCTACTCCTAGTTCAGTTTTATCCAGCAGGGGCACGTGTCGCCCTCTTTCTATTAATTAGTTGGTATTGTCAAAGATTGTAATTCTTTTATATTTCAGTATCTTTATTTCGGGATTGTAAATGTCAGGATGTTTTCCTTAGTATTTCAATGTTGGGATTTATCATTGTTGGGTAAACTCTTGAATGATCATTTTATTCTTCTACTTATTGTGTGACTCTTTAGATGTTAATGGTTAAAGGTTTTATAACCTGATTTAATGAAATGAGAATAAGGTTTTAAACGGTTTTGACACTTAGCTTAATTATTTAGGGTGTTTAAATTGGAAAAGTATTTTAACGACAGTGATGCTAAGAATGAACCAACTGTTCACCTTGATTTTAATTTAATAAAGGAGTGATTGCCCGGTATTTAATTAGGCGGGGTGTCACATTGTATTTCTTTCTTGTTATTAGTTGTTATGTATTAAGTTGTCGTGTACTGAAGTTATTAAATGAGAAATAGTAATGTAGTTTGTGGTTGTGTATTGGATTTTGATGATGTGACTTTCCATTTTTATAAAATCAAATGTTCACCATCAATTTATCTAGTATTTGTACTTCAGCCCCTCTATATTGTTATGACTTAGGACAAATTTTTTTTTAACTAAATATATCGATAAATATTCTTGCTTTGCTTTATACTAACTTGTTTTGTAGATTCTTTTGGGCTTGTAATTATGGAGATCGCTCCAATTTTGGGTAATATCATTATTTTTCTATCTTTGTGTTGTGTTATTTAATGGATGCATTGGGGACAATGCAACATTTAAGTTCGGGGGTGTAGGATATTTATCCATTTTATGTTTAGTCCTTGAATTTGACCACAATTTAGTTACAAAGCATGCTTTTTGTTAAAAATTGAAATTTTTTCAAAAATATTTTCTTTCTTTTTTCTCCTTTGTTGGATTTTTGCCTTTTTTTCCAATGATAAATTTCAATAATTTCCCGATCCAATTGACAACCCAACTATGCATGTTCTCGATTTTAGAAGTTATTAGACTTTAGTACTTAAATCATTGATATTATGTATAACTTCACGAATTAAACTTTAATCCCATGAGCACATGCGTTTTCTTGTTATATTTATTTGGTTTAAGATTTTTATAACTCGGTAATCTTTTGTTGCATCGTATATACTTACACCGAGTGAGCTTTAGGCTTTTTCTTCGTTTGTGAGTATTATACACTTTTTTTCCTCTTTGAAAACGTTGATTTTGTCAGTAATCTCTCTATTCTTTCATTTGATCATTCATTAATTGAGTTTAAATCTTGAAATGTGTTACTTGAACATGATTTTCATAACATTGTTTTGACTCGAGAATTGCATAAACTTTATGAAATGATCATAGGAAGTCTTTGTTATTTAACCCATATTAGCCTTGACCTCACCTTAAATGTTTCCTTTACTCAACCCCTTTGAGCCTAAATACTAGCTTTTCGTTTCATTACCCAAAATCCCATAACCAACTCCACATTGGAGTTTTACACCATACATATTACCTTAATTGCCTTTGTTTGGAATGATACTTGGGATTTAATGATGTTGTGTAGTGTGGTTCTAATGTGTGCACGAAAAGAGTGAGGAAAGAAGAAAGTATAGTGAAAAAGAAAAGAAAAAGTGAAAAACAAAAGAAAACATGTGAAAAGAAGAAAAGAAAAAGAAAGAGAAAGTTTTCTTATATTGTTAATAGTGTTCAATAATCCTTTTTGCTCTCTATTTCATATCAAATGCTTGTTTTGGAAATCATCTTCCAATTTTGATCTTGCCCCCTCTTTCCCATTATTCCAAGTTTTTCATTCTGAACACTTTGAATCTGTATATACACCTCCTTCGTTTCATACCCTAGCCTAGACTACATTACAAACCTACAAGTCTTATGTGATCCTAGGGTGCATTTAATTTAAAAGTTAAAACAGTTTTGATAATATGTGAAAATCCATTTCGCCTTTTTTATTGAGTGATATCTTTCATTGAGATTACAGTTTTTAATTTCTTATATAGCATTCTTCATTTGCGACATGTGTGTGGCCTAGTTTCCTTTTTCACTTACTCCTTATGCTTGCATGTCCAGTGTGTCACCTCCCTGTTTCAAGTGAATTCATTTGATGAGTGTAATGCCCGCGAGGATTGATATATGCTTGCTTTCATGTAAATTATCTGGGTTATTTAAGTTTTTGCCAAATCATATTTGGCATGTGCTCCCTCCCCTCCCACTTTTAAGGTTTCGATTCTATGAAGTTTATTCTATAATGTTAATAACTACGGACTTTCATTTGAATTCGTTCATGGTGTTAATAACGCGTATGAAATCTTGTTCGTATTGTTGAGTTTGTCGCATGCTTGATTGAGCATATTTGGAGGAAACCATATGATGTTTGTGGGGTTCATCCCAAAAAACCTTCACGAGACGACACTCGTCCACTAGGGTAACCTAGGGGTTTAACGGCTTATTGCATATGCTAAATGCAATCGAATCACCCGCGAAAGTGGCCTTTCTCTATTTTTCCCATTTTGTGCTATCTCTTGTTGTTGGTTTTCTTGTAATTCTTGTTGCATCTTATTTCATTGCTAGGAACTAGAAATATGTAAGTTAGGGGGTGTGATACGACGCAAATATTGCATATTTCACCCATTAGCATACGTGTTATTAACCCCCTCAGGTATCTTAATCCCTGGATATATGCTAGTTAACAAGACAACCTAGGATTTATATGTTAACATGCTTTGCAGGGGTTAATTGAGCTTTTATAGGTATTCGAATGCTTAGTATGAAGTGCGAATGCATTCTGGTTCATTCTGTACACGATTGCACGCTCAATGGTATTTTTATCATTTCATAGTTTGGGCACCTGGCCCAACATCTACACGAAAGTTGTATCCCTCCTTGCAAGTCTCGCGTGGCGGCAAACGGTGTGCGATTCGGAGTCGGAACGAAGAAGTTATGGGAATTTTAGCAGAATGGAATTCCAAATAAACCAAAACTAAAGGCAACTTGGCTGATACCTGTTTCGTCGATCGATCGACCAAAAGGGTCGATCGATCAACTCCTAATTGTTTCTGATATCATGGGAGATAGTGGGCATGTTTTTGAACCATCGATCGATCGATCCCTTGGGTTCGATCAATCGACCTTCTGTTTTTCCTAGATATTTTGCCTCGCTTTTTCTTTTTCCTTTTATTTTCATTGCCTTTTCAAGTTATTTTTGTTTTAATAAACATATATAATTCATTTTTAGGATAGAAACCCTTAGGGTTTGGGTTTTGGGGAGTTCTTCTTCATTTCTCCTTTGGTGTTACCCATTTGGGTTGTGTAAGTTGACTATTCATCATCCCTACCATATATATAATTGTCTTTCCTTCATTTCCATGCTTTCTAATTAACTTAATTTAGTCATTAATTGCTATAACTAGTTTAATTAGTTGTAATTTAGTTTAATTTATGTTGTTCCCTTAGATAAATAAGGTCGGGGTTGTGTTCCGCCATTAACGGGCCTCGAGCTCTGAAAATTAGGTTTCTATAAAATTGCATTTAACTGAAATCACGTGTATTAAAGTTGGATTGTTATGCGTTTAACTTTATTTATCACTCAACTTTAGTGTTTATAGAGACAATTCGAATTTAATCCGCGTGTGATCATTTTTGATTAAATGTTTATTCAAGTCACTTTGGGTTAAATTCCTTATTGCATGAAGTTCATAATTAATTAAAAATGCTCGGTTCAATATTTTCGAACCAAAATTATAATTATAAGTTGTATAGCCCATGGTGGGGATGCGATCTCGACTCTTGTTTTATTAATTTTTCTTTAGTGTTAACTTCTTAATTTTTTCCTTTTTCTTTCTTGTAAACCGTATCACCTTTTACACTTTAATTTTTAAGTAGTAAAATTATTAAAGTCTAAAATTCAATCACTCCATGTGGATTCTCTATACCCGACTTGCCGCTGTGCTTTCTTGTCAAGTGAAGTTGTAGTTTAGGTTTTTAGCACTGAGTCGTCGAACTGATAACAACGATTTGCGTATTACATGACGTACGGTTCGCGCTTGATCAAGAACACACTATATGGTTGACTTACTTGAGTGTGTTCCATATAGGAGTTCCAACTAGTTTGAATATCGTGACAAAATAGGATTAGACTTTTTATGAGTTACTCTATCTCAAAAAGGTATCTGAGCTTCATAAAAGGAATCCTTGTCCAAGAACTCCAGTGCCCTAGTGCTTTACAAAATGGTAAAGCATTAAACACAAGAACCACATTAGGACACAATCATAGTTTATATGTGTTATTATGTGTGCACAAGTAATTTGGTGGTTTAGACCTCTTTAAACATTTAAAAAAAAAATCATTTCCTTTTTGACCAAACACGCGAGTTCGTTTTTAACACAAGCCATTTGTGTTTCTCTAAAAAAACTGAGATGTCCGGTTAACATCGTGACCCTTGCTCGTGATCTAATCAACGATCCACATCTGTTCAACCCTATCCCTGTGACTGCGAAGCCAACTAACCACCGTCCATTCTTCCACCATCAAGTTTTCCAGGCTTAGATTAACAGTCTGGTCGCTAAAATTGAATCGGCTCCTTTCATTTGCAACAATTTCGACTTGCACCATTGATTTATAACCTTCATCCTTACTGAGTATATAAGGTATTTAGGGTTTTGTTTTTCGCTGGTTGTGAGAATAGAGAGAGTGCGACAAGGTTAACAGTAGAGAGAGAGAGAGAGAGAGAAACAAAAGAGAGTTCATCTCGAACCAAGAGAAGAGGCCGTAGGTGTGAGAAACATCGGAGAAGGATACATCGGCGCTGTAAGTGACAGAAATAGAGAGAGAGACGAGAGAGAGAGAGAAGAACAACGGTGCTCCATAGTCGAGAGAAAATCGAGAGAGAGAAACTCAAATCCAAATCAAATATATACATTTCGTTTTTCTTCCAAACTGAAATACCAAACACTTCCGTCATACTAAAATAGTAATCCCATTTTGAGAGCTAATATATTTATGGTTTATGTGAGTTGCCTCATTTGACTCGAGATTGAATGCCTCTTCAATATTATATCTCTCTAAGAACTATATTTTGTCACACATGTTTTTTTTCTTTGGTTATTTATATTTGTTTTTCTTGGGTAAATTTTTGTTGTTGTTATTTTGATCTAACTTTGTGGTTTCATAATATATTTTGAAACATAAGACTTCTTTTGGTGCATATATTCAAATCTAAAAATACAATTTTGGTTTTCAAAATATAATTTCACAAATTGGTGAAATAAGTTTGAACATAAATAATTTTTGAAACAAATCTTGATTTTAAACGATTTATTTCAGATCTGAAATTTATTGAAGTCTATTATTCAAAACAAATTTGAAATTATTTGCATATCATATATAATGATTTGTAATTTGTAGGAATTTGTTGTATAATTTATTAAGAGATGTGAGATGCATTTCAACATTTGGATTAATTCACAAACACTATCACTTTCACACGAACACTTAGAGATTGTGGTTCTTGGTGAGATATATTGTTTGTTGAGCTGCTATAATCAAGTGGGCAATGAAAAAGCATGGAAGCTGCGGGAGGAAGATCATATCAAGTTAAGCCTTTGAGAGTGGAGTAACTCGTGAGGGTAATTTTTTGAGCTTAGATTTAGGATCTTGTATTACATGCTTAGTGCTGTAACTTGTGCCTTGTAATTTCAGTGGATTTTTATTTTGTGGCGTAGAGGTCACCATGGATGTTTTCCTTATTTTAGGGTTTTAACACGGTAAAAATTGCGTGTCAAATTTTCTTGAATGTTATAATTGCTTTTGTGAACAATATCTCATTTAAGACCTAATTGTGGGTTTTAGTTTTAAAAAGCTAAGGTAATCAAACTAACAATCTAGAGGACATATTCAGAAAACGTTTACACATATTGTGTTGTTGTTTTAAAAGAGTTTTGTTAAAAGAGTTCTTTTCGGAGTTTTCTGTAATACCCCGTATTTTTATAGCTTTTAAATTATGGGATTTATTAAATTTAATTGAGATAAATTAATTTAATTTTAATCCGGAATGTTGCTTTAAATATTTACTAGCATGACGAGAGTTAGTAATTATTGGAAATTTGTTATTTGTTGAATATTACTGGATGAGTATAGTAATATATGAGATTTATTGTTATAATATTGTCACGTGTGAATAAAATGACAATTATGGAAATTTAAGTCGGGACGCGCCTGTGTCGTGTCGGGACTAAATATTGATTAATAAGTGAATATTTTATAAGTTGTTCGTATGGTCGTTTTGAGTGCGCCAACATGTCCGAAAGAGTCGAGATAGTCAGAAAATTGTACCCGGAGGTTTAGTTTGGGTCTCGGGGCGTTTTTAGGCCCAATTAGTACCCCGGGAGGGCGTTTTGGACATTTCGCAATTATGGGTAATTAAACCTACGAAAATTAAAAGGGTTATATAAGATATCTAGGTTGTCTTCTAGGGTTAGAACAACCAAAGACAAATGACGGCCATTGGAGAGGAAGAGGAGAAGCTCTCCAAGGAGTTCTAGGCCAAGAACACCTCGGATTGCACCGCCGTCACCACCAACGCGTAGATCGCGAGACGGGGAACGCAACCACACCAATTTCGGCACCAAACCAGATTTCTGAAAATTCCAGGCAAGTGTTTATCTTGCTTATTTCGTTGATGCATCTTTGATATTGGTTTAGGAATGATTAGGATGAATTGTATGGAAGATAAACCCAATTTGAGATAGGAAATTGCATGTAGTGATGACTTAAATGATATTCTGGAAACCCTTTGTCATGTAAAGGATTAAGAGTTTGATTAAGAAAAGAGTTCTAATGAGATACAAACACTAAAAATTTATTGCGGATGATCGAACCATTGGAATCGCTTGAAATATTAATATGTTGTAGCGAACGGCGAGACAGGACCGCTGACAAAAAATCAGCTTGATCGAACGGTCGGATTTCTAAAAATATTATTTTTACTTGAGAGTTTTATGTTTTGAGGACTCTTAGAGAGTTTTATATTTTGAGGACTCTTAGAGAGTTTTATATTTTGAGGACTCTTAAAGAGTTTTATATTTTGAGGACTCTTCTAAATAATAAAAAAATTCAATTAAAACTCCATTTTAATTCCGATTTCGAAACCATTTGAAATTCTCATCTTTGAAAATAAAATTCAAAATCCTTTAATGTAAGGCGAAATCTATATTTTTGGGATATCTTACATAAGGGACAATGTAAGTATATGTTAAAGGGGAGAGACACGTAAGAGGGTTACGTTGGAACATAAATGAATACCTACTGAATTTTATACTTGGGAGGATAGAATCCATGAGCGTTATGTAGTAAGTGGAAAGGTTCCTCAAATTAAAGTAAGATGTGAATGGTAATACGTGATAACTATATAATGAGAAATAAATGCAATTGACGTAATTATGGGAATTGAGAATTTACCCATTATTGATATGGTAATATGAGTATAGTTATATGATTGTGTATGCATATACTATCTATGTGTGAAAATTATGCCCACGCTACTTGCTATCCCTGAGGTTTTCGCGCTGGGACAGTCTTATCTCGATGGGACCTTTATGGGGGATATTGACTTGTACCCTAGAAGATAGATATCCTTGGTACAGGCTATCGGAATGATAGTTCAGACGATCCTAAGAGATGCGGGTATGTGCTTTCCTCTTAGAGACTTGGAATCTATGCTTCGCCTCATTTTGTTTATGTATAGGTATCCTTGGTACAGGCTATCGTAGTGATAGTTCAGACGGTCCTAAGGGACTTAGAACCTATAGTTTGTGTGTGTTAATACAATTCGAGAGTGATTCTGAATTTGTATCCCCCTTAATGTGAGTGATATGGGGTTTGGATAGTAGAGTATGCCCGCACCATAGTTATTATGTGGGGTGCTATTTTGATATATATATTTTCGAGTAGTTAATATATATATATGAAATTATGAAATCTGGAACTGCCTACTGTGTTTTGATATGTAGGACATGGTTGATGACTCAAATTGTAAATACTTGTTTTGAGAAAGTATAATATGAAATTGGAAAACTTTATTGATTAATAAAGTCAAAATGAGAACTTTGGTTACTAATTGAAATATTCTTTTCAAACAATTGAATCGTGAAATTTGGAATCTTACGAGTAATATAAGATAAGTTAAATCATTGGAAAGATTAGTGCGATAAATGATAAGACAACCCGTTGGGGAGGTTAGTGCGATAGGTGTGCACATTAGAAGAGAGGTGAGAATTTCTCAAGAAAGTGTCGCACTAATATGTTGTTGCATTGGCCTGTATCAATTTAAATACTTGCTAAACGTATTTTAAATCAAACACACTATCGGGCTCTGACCCGTTTCTTTTTCTCTCTCTCTCTCTCTTGTATATATATATGTATGTATTACAGGTGCCCAGCCGCAGGGGCGTCTTGCTTAGGATCTCTTGGAAGGAACGCGCTGCAGCTTAGGTGGGAGTTGCAGGTCTCTTGATTAGACGACTTCGTTCATTCGGATCCACTCTTAGTACTTTCATCTAGTTGGGCATGTGTAGCTCTTTCCATTATTCCGTTGTTATTGGACATTTGTATTTCAGTTATTTCCAGTATTGTCACTATGAGATTTATTCAGTTTGGATGTGTGACTTAGATTTCGTATGTTGACATTCGATTGACGAATGTATTAAATTAATTGGATTATGTTGCAGAATTTAATGTGGTGTGCTTCTTATTTATTGAATGTTGTTAATAAAATAAATGATTTTTCTTTAAATAAAATTTGGAAAGTTATGTATGAAAAATGGTTTTGACACTTAGCTTAATTATTTAGGGTGTTAAATTGGAAAATTTATTTTTATCGACAGTGATGCTGAGAATGAACCAACTGTTTACCTTGATTTAATTTAATAAAGGAGTGATCGCCCGGTATTTAATTAGGCGGGGTGTCACATTTTCTTAATCTATAACATTTTATTATTAACTTAGTAAGCAATTTTTCAGCCACATCAATGGTAACTGGTATTAAACTTAGTAAGCAAAAACTCATGCTTTATGCCCACTTCATTGCAATAGCTATCCACTTTTGCTTATTTAAATTCAGTGTCATTGTCACTACGCTTCCGATGAATAGTGACATCGTATTGGTTTTGTAGGAATCGACACTTTTTTGTAATGAACACAATCATAGCGGACTTTTCTCGAAGGAATCCTACAATCAAGTATCTAAAAAAGTCTTCGACCATCAGGAGAATATATCTCTTACCACTAAATCTCTCCGTGCATGTAGGACTCATAAGATCCATGTGCATTAACTCCAAATCACGGGTGGTAGTAATGGTATTCAAGATAGGGACTTCGATTTCGTTTGCCTTGTTGGAAAAGTCTATAAATCGAGGAAGTGGGTTACACAAGTGATGGTAAGACACGAACTAGGTCTTTCTGAACTAACCTCTCAAGATCTCTAAAGTTCACATGACCTAGTCGTTGTTGCCAAATCTCCATAGTGGAGATCGTGGCACTATTGCACATAAAATAGGACTTGGGTATAATCCCATAAAACATATCTTCTGTCCTTAGACCTTGTAGTAAAAGTTTATCGGATTGATTATAAACATTACTTTAGGACCGATCAAACTTTATCATAAAGTTTGTGTCTCATAGTTGGCTTATGTTAATCAAGTTCAATTTCAACCCCTTCACTTACAACACATCATCTAGCTTAGGAAATCTGGGTATCTCAACACTTCCACATCCTAAAATGCTAGATTTACTCCCATATCCAAAGGTAACTTTACCTTCCTTGCGTTCCTCAAGGTTTGTAAAAAATGAGACGTCACCTATCTTGTGCCTTGAACACCCACTATCAAAATACCATTGGGAAGTATTTTGAGCCTTGAGGGAAATGTGAACAACAAGAGATTTTTCATCTCGCTTGGGTACCCTAGTAGAAACAACCTTTTATTTTCCCATGTCATTATTGACTTTAGTAAGAATGTTGGAAGCGTTCTCAAACGGCAAAGACACGCGTTGAAATTATTCCATTAAACTATGGGAAGTCATGACTAGAAATTCAACTTTCTCCATAAGACTAGTAAAGTCTTTAAAGTGGTGTATGGGAGAATATGAATGACTAGTCCTACCTAATCTATAGCAAAAATCTCAAAGGTAACCTCTTTTGTGTTTAAATAGATGCAAACATAGATAGGTTTGGGTCTACCTTGGTTTGCTTTTCTAGGTGGAACTCTTTTAGGTAGATTAGGACTCCTAGGTTTATTTGATCGAGGTCCATAGAGATCCATCACAAACTCGGGAATCGGCTCGGGTGCGATATGGGAAGTGGATGCACCATCGTAACTTATTCCTTACCTCTCAATGTTTCCTAAAGCGGGGACAAGGAGCATCTTACTATCCTTCTTTAATGTGTCCTCGATAGTTACATTGACCTCCATGGCATGTTTAAGATCTTTCTCGAGTTGGGATATAAGGGCTTATGTTTCTCATGAGTCTCCATGGATTCTTGGAGATCTCTCGTAAGACTAGCCAACTTGTTGGTCAAGTCCCTGTTCTCTTTATCAACTAAAAAAACTATCTCTCCCAAAGCTTCTCTCATCGAGGATTCATTTTCTTATGCTTCACGTAACTCTTTCTCTAATGCTAAAACGCTCATCGCTAAACTTTTATTTTATCTCTTCGTTTTAAAGGACTCGTCGTAAAGTTCGGCGTAAGTGAGCTGAAGGTGCATCTAGATCTCACTCAAAGAATTATCTCCCTCACTGTCCTCAGAACAACTAGACTCATTATTGAGGTGTTCATGTTTAGTAGTTTCCTATCGTCGCGAGGTGCACTCGATGTACTAACAACACTTGCCATGAATGTGGTTAAATTACATCCATGCGGTGATTCTTATCCCGGACTCACTGACTCAACCTCGCTATCACTAAGCATTACGTTTAACGCTGCATTTCCTTTCCCTTGGCATTTTTAACTAGTTAGACACCCGTGAGATTTGTGACCATTACCCTTACACTCGTAACATCTCTCCTCATCTTTCTTCGAAAAATATTTCTCTTTTTATTCAAAAATTTTCTTGCCCATTTTAAATTTTTTATGTTTCTCAAAACTCTTCTTATCTTTGGAAGTATTTTTCTTTTTAAGTTTGAGAAATTTCTTGAAATTTTTAACAAAAAGGGTCGAATCATTTAATCATGATCAAACTCATAATCAGAAGATGCTTCCTCTCTCTTCCCAGATCGGGATTTAAGTGCTACCCCCTTATCTTTAGGCTTAACTATTTTCAGGAACATATTTATATCGTATCTCTGAAGATCTCCTATAAGATCTTCTAACCTAAGACTATCTAAGATCCCTCGCGAATTAAGATCCGTATCCTTAGGAATAAAGTGAACGGGAAGCAATCTAAGTATTTTCTTAACTACACACATCTCATGTATCCTCTCACCCAAATTGAAACTCGAGTTAAGTATGTTAAAAAGTCATCGAACGATTCATATTCAAGCATTGTTATTATTTTAAACTGTACAGTGAGATTATACAACTTAAAAGCTTTCACAACATTAGCACCCTCGTGAGTGAGTTGTAGGGTATGCAAAGCTTCTTTAGAAGTGGTGCACATCACTCTACGATGGAACTCGTCTGGGGTGATTGCTCTTGAGATGACACTCAAAACGTGGTAATTAAAGTTGCTCAACTTAAAATCATCATCTGTCCACTGTGAGACAAGTTTTGGGCCAACGATATTATCAACTATGACAGTGGGAGGCGTCCACCCTCTTTCACAGATAATCCAGACGCGTTCATTAATGGCATTTAAAGAAGACCTCATCATAGCCTTATAGTATGCATAATTAGTACCATCGAAAATGGGAACTCGATTATACAAACTCTTCGCTAAAATCAAAATTTTCAAAGATCAAATTTTTTTTAAAAATTGATATCAAGAGAAAAATATTTTGTGGAAACGGTCACACAGTAAATTTATGCAACAGGCTCTGATAACAATTTGAGAGTGCGCTTGAAATCTTAATCGATAATTTTTATAATTAAGTGTCCGGCACCTAACAGTCCAAATTTTATCCTATTAACCTAAACAAGCAACTATGTGATAAAATTATGTAAGCAATCACAAACAAGGCAAATGAGGAAAAACCCGTTTAGGGTAAAACCTTTTATCAACACTGTAAAAAGTTTTATAGGACGCAACTTACAAAACCTCTACATAATACAACTCAATCTAGAGTGGTCCACAGGTGGCAGTCCACCCTCAGTATCCACCGATCCGCCTTAGTCTTCCTTTCAGCAGTGATCCCCTCGAGAATCACAAGGGGTCAGCACTAAAGAGAATCTCCTCGTAAGGGTAACTCATATATATTAATCTAGGATTTTAAACTGATTCACATAAATATATTGGGAGTGATAAAGGGGAATTAAAATAGTTTTTTGACAAAAAAAGATGAGTACTTTTGCAGAAGGTTTGCAGAACTCGAAATCGAGGAAGTCTCATCGATTTTCTATGCGAAATATGTATTATAAGGCTGCTCAAATTTTGAGGTGAACGAGCTTTAAACATAATAAACGGTAAGCCCTCATTACATGCTCGATTGATAAAACCATCTAACGTCCTACATCAAACGAGATGGCAACGTCATTTGAAGGAGATATGCATCTCGTTTGAACGAGTTGCACGCATTTTGAAAACTTTTAAATCCAAAAAAAATGTTTAGAAAACTTGCCTAGATTTTAATAAAATAAACTCCCAAATATAAACACAAATAAATTTAATTCCTAAATTGTTTATACCTTTGTTTTGTGAAGATATTCTTGAATTTGGAGATAATGAAACTCGGTTCTTCGTGACGGCTCGACACAATCGGTAGCGGGATATGACAAAAACTAAATGTAGCGTAAGTTGTGAGCAAGTGATTGAAATCATGCTCTCACGAGGCCCAGGTTGGGAGGTGGATGGATCAATTGGCGTCTTATTAGTTGCAACCGAGGGATCCATATTGTTCTTTGGGTCGGTAGTGACCTTCTTCGACTCGGTATGGGACTCATGTAAGGACACAAATTTCCAATTGAGTCTTATATAGTGTTGGCTCAGTTCTGGGCAAAAATATTTAAGTCATAAGATGGTGTTCTTTTGTATCCTTCAAGCCTATGACACGTAAAGTTGAAGACATAGCGGTCAACATTTCAAGTGGACATTATTTGCCAGTTTGTGTGTGTCGTTTATGCATCATCAACATCACATTGTTCCAAGGTCTCCAAAATGTATGAATACAATTATGTATATTTTGAACCTCGGATATTTTAATTGGGTGTATTTTGTTAAATGTTTTAAATAGTTTTAACGACTTTTGTTTACTCCAAAAATATTTTTTAGAACTTTATATAAAAGTTTTATGGATTAAATAAAGTTTTCTTTTTTTTTTTGTAAAGTCGTTCGAATGAACTCGGATCTCGTTCGAACGAGATTCCCAGGTCGTTCGAACGAGAACTTCTAACGAGATTTTCATTTTCTCACTGTCTTTTCGTTAGAAGGGTCGTTTGAATGAGATTTGGCGGGAACAGTTTTTTGGTAGTTTTTCCCATTTTCCTACTACTTGTTTCCAGAATTAATGAGGTGCGGGAACCAACTTTTTTAAGTAACTTTTATGAGATTTCCAAAGCATTTGAGAGAAAAATTCTACGAACAAAAGTTCAAGTTTGTGTCTTTCAATTTTGTCAAGAAATGATCTTCTAAAACACTTACACCCATTGTTTAGTTTAAATCCAAGTATTCTACATAAATATATCTTTCTTGGAGTTGTTTGGCACCGGGTTCATTCTCATAAAAGAGAAAGTTTGGGTTCCTTCTCTACCCCAAAAAGGAGATAGTTTTCGTTGCGGCGTGTTCATACGGTGAAAGGCACCGTGTGTGGTTGACGTGTTCCAAAAGATTCATTGAGGAGTTCAAGGTTCCGATGGAGTCCGGAATTATCGGCTAAGCAGAGGTTAGTATAAGAAGACGCGTCATGGGCTTGAAGGGATTTGAGTCGAGTTGTGTAACTCATCGTTCTTATACTTGTAAAAATTTCGTACTTAGCGGACTTAAGGCTAGGGGTCGTCCCGAGGTTTTTCCCATTTTGGGTTTTCCTCGTACATCGCGGCGTAGCGGTTGTGAATTTATTTTATCTTGCAAATCATCTAGAACGCATGCTTAGGGTAAAAAGATAAAATTGGGTTTTATTCGCAATCTTGCTTAAAATGGTGCATGTTTAATTATTTGGTAATTTTAGTTTTAGTTAATTTAATTCAAGTTGGCACTAAGTTAATTGGTTAATATTCTTGCCTAGTTTGTTTAAACTTGATAATTGAATTAATTTGGTTTGAGTCAACTTAAAGTGTGTGAGTTTACTTTAATTCACTTTGTAGTGTTTAATTTTAATTTGTGTTAAGGAATTAAAATTTGTGTTTAATTTAATTTTTTTCATTTTTTTAAGAAAAGAAAATTAAATATATTTTGAAAATTAAATTTTGTTAGTAACCATCTTATTCTGCACTTTAAAGGAAATTAAATTTGATTAAAAAGAATGGATTTTTTAAATTGGGGGTCCCCGCCCTTTCACCTCAGCCATTTTCTTGGTAGCCTCGAACTACTTTGCGTGAACTTTCTCAATGGCAGCACGGGAAGATAATTTTAGTGGCATCTCACAACTTGGTTGAATGTGAAAGATTGAAATAGAAGGGGTAGAGGTTTCACATAAAAGGGAGAAGTTAATAAAATTATGAATTGAAAGGAAGTCGGGCTAACACTTTTGAAAATCTCATGTACCTTCCTCATATTCTTGATCAACATTAGCTTCGGTTGGTCCTTGAGCTGACATATTGGTTTTGTATCATGCTTTGGTTTCACCTGGGGGCTTGTAGTAGCCAAATGCGGTGAGCTTATCCAAGTAAAATATGTCTTCAAAAATTATAGGGTGCTAAGAGAAATCTTATTCACCAACCTCTTCTAGACAGTAGATTTTGATGGGGGTAACTTTCACGAGAAAAGGACCAAGGTAGTTCAAAAGACAAGTTAATTAATAAAAAATAATATAATAAGTTTATATAATTGGTGTTCGAATCACTTCAGTCATGAGGAACTCTGGCAGTTTTCCTCCTTTCATTGGGGCCGAACTCCCAACCACCCCCAAGATAAACAAACTTATTCTTCCAAAAGTGGTTTCTAGTTTGGACTAGTTTATCAACTTGTGATTGAATTTTCGAGGAGAAAGTTAGTAATATTATGGATATGTGGAATTATCTTTTATGTTATGTATAAGTTGGAATATCTCCTCATTTATATCGAATCCAGCGTGCTCTCTATAATAAACCACATACCCTAAGATCATCATGTATGCATTTACAAAAGTCGGGTAAAAGAAACTATGTAACCCTTCAAAATACTCATAATGATAGGGTGTAGGGGAAGACAAAGACCTACATATAAGGTAGAAAAAGGAAAGGAAATCTTATCGGCATAAAGACGATCATATGCCATCTCATCCATATCATGTATCCTTAAGGTTATACTTAAAGAAATGTTGTAAAAATCCTTCAAAGCTATCAACTTTGACACAGTGCCATCACTGGTGAAGTTTTTTTCATCGGTTGTCAGAAAATCATACGAGCTATCAGAATAAGAACGAGAATCCTCATCATTCGATAACTCAAAGGGGTCCAAAGGAAAAATAATAAAAGAACTAAGTGGGTTCGAGCATGGACAAGATTTAATGGATAGCTTGGTGGAAAACCTAAGTATATGATCACAGACTCTTCATAGGTTTGGTCCCTACTCCTATCGTCATGTAAACTAGTGGATGCCTAGAATTCCGACCCGTTGTACTGAATATCTAGGGTCTGAGAAGCCTAGAAAGTAGAAAAAGAAATGATAGGAATAAACTTTGGATCCTTACGATCTCTCTCAACAGGATGAATAACTGATAAAGGAACATATCTCAAGGGTTCAGAAGACTCACTGACATTGCACTCATGAATTCACCTCAACACTTTCTCAACCCAAGAAGAAAGACTCATAGATGATGAAAAATAGTGAAAAGGAAGACTTATAGAAGAAAGGGAGGAAATTGGATAAGAAAATCCAGAAAACCCTAAATATAATGGGTGCTTTAGGCCAACCAGCTCAATGGACACATAAAGGTTTTAATCAGCTAGTCAACTAAAATTCAGCAACCTAAATAACCAAAATAGACCATTATTCATAACAATCACAACCAAAAGGAAACTAAATTATAGAAAAACCTATAAAACTAGAGGAAACGAGACAAAAGGTACATGATGTCCCCAAAAGAAGAACGCGAGTCAAAAAGATGCCAAATGAAAAAACTTCAGAAAAAGAAATATTGATAACACGTACTCTTAAACCAACCCAAACATCATAATCCCTATGCACTAGATTGCCCATTTAATTATTAGGTTTATTAACTCTCAAACATTAATAAAAATCCATCCTTGCAACATATATTATATCTACAACAAAATAGGATACACATACTCTGAAGTGTACCCTAATCATCCCAATCCCCGAATGCCAGATTGCCTAATACATTCTTAGGTTTATTAACTCTAAAACCTTAATGAATCCCAACTTTACCGCATATAATGTATAATAAAAGAGATAAACTCATACCTCTCGAGTGTGCTGAATTTGTCCCCATCCCCAACTATGGATTATACCCATTGGTTTAAGGTTTATAACTTCTCAAACCTACATTAAGATCTCTTCTTATAATATCCTAGTTTAAATAACATCTTAAACTGTATTATAAGTTCATAACGATTATGAAAAAATGTATTATGCTCCTAAACCCCAAACCATCATTTTCTTCCTCAAACGTCGCGGACAGCATGATCTCGTTTGAACGAGATCTCAAGTAATTCGAATGATATGCCCTTTCTTGTTCAAACGATACACCAATCTCGTTCGAACGAGATAGACACATAAGCCTTCTTCTCCCCAAAACATAGCTTGTTCCTAAAACCTCCATTATTTACCACAAAACTTCCAACTAGCAACCCAACTTCACCATAATCAAGCTTAAATATGAATTTATGATCCTATATGGTTTCTACAACAATTAATGATCTCAAAACATCAACTAAAGTCTTAATCTTTCAAATCCTCAAATTTACCCCAATTCATCCTTTTTCATACAATGGAGTCAAATACACACATGATTTTAGACCCAAATGTCAAATTTAGATAGGACAAACATAATTACAATTGATTCATCCTTGCATGTGACTCAACGATTCAATTAAAGATGTCCAACAAAATCCTGAATTTTTAAGTCAGATTAAAAAACCAACGATTATTCAATTCAATAACCCATTTAGACCTAATACGAAACATGATTAAGATACTATATTAATTTTTTACCATGCTGTTAAATCCCAACTCAAATACATGGTAATGAAATCATAAACGAGTTATAAATTACACAGTGATAAAGCAAGAGATTTTATGCCGGAATGGAACGAACGAGTGATTCCTCCTCTTGATCCTTTATGCTTCCTCTTCAAATATCTTCCCAAATTGTCCCAAATCTATATAGAGGATAAGGCTTGTGTCTTATATGTAATATGTTCACTTAATGAGGGTTAACACCCATAAAAATAACTCTAAATTCATAGGTCTCCAGAAGAGCCTAAAATGCTATCCAAACTAGTCAAAAACCTAACCCAGAGGTATATCTACCTTATAGGCCCAATCCAAATCACTAAAAACACTTATCCGAACCTCCGTGACACTTTAGAGTCCAATCCAAACGTTAATACCTCACAATACACAAATACCTCATGATGTAAATAAAATACACTCTTAAATTATTTTACACGTACACATACTCCAATATCATATAATTAATATCACCAATTAATGATTTCAAATA
Source organism: Sambucus nigra (assembly GCA_949130495.1). Classification (NCBI taxonomy): domain Eukaryota; kingdom Viridiplantae; phylum Streptophyta; class Magnoliopsida; order Dipsacales; family Adoxaceae; genus Sambucus; species Sambucus nigra. Next base: position 139,435,740 of record OX422221.1, on the reverse strand, counting down.
GACATTACAAAAATCACATGACATGCAAAATCTAATTACCATCTAAATAATGCATTTTATTATGACCAAATCATGCAAGTAATAATTAATCCCATTACTTAATTTATTTCCCAATTAATATATAGTACACCAAAATATGGGGTATTACATCATCCTCGAGTTGGGACCCTACATCCTTGATTTGATCATGGTACGGTTGGACCAGGTTCTTTTTTATAATAATGACTTGATATTCTTCGAAACTCCAGTTCACCATTTAAGTAGATATTGATCTCCAACGAGTAGTGAAGGTGACCAGTTGTTCTCCTAGACCTTTTTTGTCATCTCCAAGTCCTAGCGAGTGATTTCTAACTCATCATTATACTTGTATTATTTTAAGAATTCTTTGCAAATATCGTTCATGGTCGTGGTTCATCCATTGTCTGCTGATAGGAACCATTTGAGGGAGCTTCCAGACAAGGTGTGTCCAAACATAGGTACCATTCCTGAGAACTTTTCAATGTCTAGTATCTTAAACCTTTCAGGTAACTTGTCTTTTGGGTAAAAAAAAATCGATGCTAAATGTTCGCAAAATCATCAGTAGGTTGTAATTACTGTAAATTTTGTTGGAGTGTTTCGAACTCATTCATAGGTGAGCTATGTTCAATAGGTCATCGGTGGTGTTGGTATTAGCTCCATTTTCTATAATGGATGCCAAAGGATTGTGTGTATAATTGATCGCAATGGGTGGAGGTGCGAAATTTGTAGGTGGTATGTTTTTCCCTAAGCTTCGACACTTTTCAATCGTTTATGGAGAGAAACGTATTCTTGACTGTGAGTAGACATCGCATTCCTTAAAGAGGATAAACTAGTTAGGACACCAACTAAAAAAACTCATTTGTCATATTTCTTGTTTACATCACTACAATGTATAGGGGCTCAAGAGACGCGGCTTTCGCCTAGTTGCCCAGACGGTTGTTGTGGTTAAATGGGAAACATAGAGTTAGGAAGTTAACTAAGTAGCACTTATAGAGGAGAAAACAAAAGTTCAATATGGAAGAGTTGCATGTTTAGGATAATCCGAGGTTATAACCCATTTCCTACGGGACTCCTCATCTGGTTCACATCCTCTAGCTTGAGGGTAAGGAAAATGCATGAAATTTTAGAGTTATAAGTTCCATCCTATATTAGGAAACTTTCTTGAGGATCATAACATGTTTGTGAGATGTCATCATTTGGATATCCTCCTAGCATTGGTTATTATAGGGACGTGACCTAGTAATTTTACTTCATTAGTTATACAAGGATTTTTTTGAAGATAAAGGCTCCCGTATTTCGCTATGATATACCTTTTAGTACGTGTTAGAGGGCCATTTTGATATAACGAATGTACATGAAGAATGCCTCCCTCACTACAAGAAAAAATTACGACACCTGAAGCGAGTCGTCAAAGGGTTTTGACGATACATAGAAGGTGTCGTTGAGTGGGGGGTCATTGAAAGTCTAGCCATTTTCATGACACCTGCTAACTGTCGTCGAAACCTTTTCATCACTAATTTTAGGCATTGTTGTAAATAATTTCTACGGCAAGCATATAGGTGTCGTAAGCTTATGTTCTCAAAATGATTTTTAACAACATGTACATAAATGTCATGAAATTGACTTATGAAACACTTAAAGTGTATCCTGAAATTTATTTTATTTAAAAAAAAAATAGTTTCTTAGTCAACATCTTATTACAATATTCATATTAACATATTTCAAAAATTATAACATAGTTCATTACATTCCATTAGAAAATCAAATCATAACCAAAAATATTTTAAAGCTATGAAAAAAATTAAATGTATTTTGAATTAATAATAATAATAATAATAATAATAATAATAATAATAATAATAATAATAATAATAATAATAATAATAATAATAATAATATAAAAAAAATCTAACATAGAAGAAGTTTATAGCCATAAATAACATATTCATGCATAACCACATATTCGAAACTAAGTCAAACAATTTAGAAGAAGTTCTAAACATAATGCATCTCAAAGTAGACTTCTAGTTGCATCCTCCCAAAAAAAAAAGCTTCATCCTTCCAAAAGCCAAAAGCAATTCATCCTCCCAAAAGCAAATCTATTTTTAACAAACATAACTTGCAATGTTGTATATGTACAAGTGATATGTACTACAAAAACAGCCTAAAACAATAACCACAACATCCTTAAAAAGTAACACAATAACCATGAAACAATTACATCATTCATAGAAAGTACCAAAATAGCTCCAATAAAATTAATTCCGAAACAAACTCAACAAATTCCACATTCGCCAAAAAGTACAATAAAACAATATCTACAACTGCCCTAAAATACTTCAACAACATTCTCAATACTATCACAAGAGCCTAAAGAACCACATGAGTTCATAAAATTACAATTTCCACCCCCCCCCCCCCAACAAAAAAAAACAAAAAAAATAAAAAGAGACACTAAAACTTAATCAAACATCCCAAAAAGAGAAAACATCTCACAAAAATGTCATAACTGCGTCAAAATAATATCACAAGTATACCCCAAATAACTATCACAATGACAAAAAACTATCTAGAAAGCCTAAATAAATTATTACAACAACTCCAAAAAATTTATCCCCCCAAATTACCATAATAGCCTCCAAAAATTATGACCAGAACCACCACAAATTACCATAACTAACTATGTATATAAGTGAGTGAGTGAGTGAGTGAGTGTGTGTGTGTGAGAGAGAGAGAGAGAGATAGAGAGAGAAATTTTAAAAATATTATTCATTAAAAAGTTATGTGATTTACATAATTAATTAAATATAATGTATCGATGTGTCCATACAATGATCCTTCTTTTTACATCATCAAGTGTAGCAACTCGTCCGAGAAGCGAAACATCGGCACTTTTGGAACAAGAGTTTGAATAACCTGCACTTTTTAACAATCAGGTCCCAACATTTGATGGTGCAATAATGACTTCTGATCTGTAGATTCAATCGGTCCATTAACTACCTGTTCTCATGTACCCAACCAGTGTAACAATACGCATGTTACAATTATCTGGTATGAAACACTTGGGGAACATGTACTTTCTCCATGGGACTAACAACAATCAAAAAAATATCTACAATCATTAATGTAAAACTAAGGACAAATTTAGATAATGAAAGTTTGTTGACAATAATCTGTGGAGTAGGTGCAAGATTATGCATATTGTCCTCAATACCTCTATGTTTCCCCTGAATATTATTTTATGAGATATTAATAACAAAGCAATATAAAAAAGATATTTAGCACCAAGCTATAATTAATTTAGTAAATTTCCATATCTGGTATGTTTCTTTATTTCATTAATCTTTTGATGTGTGTATTCTGTTTCAAAGATTGTTGAATTTGTTTTTTAAGTGTTATAACCCTTGCATTGCATTGTAACAACGCATCGACCTTTATAGGCATCACCCCAAATCCTGCAAAAGTTCCTGCTAATGGGTTGTAAAATGTATGATAAATTTCATGACACATTCTCAGAGTCGCGCTATAAATTTTTACCACACCTAAGACGTGTTGTAAATAAGGATTTCATGACTCTCTTATTCTAAAATGTCGTACTAAGTTTTACGACATCTCTCATATGTTATGTTAATTTTTTTCCATGACATTTTTATTTTGGGTGTCGTGGTTGTTAATTAAGTCATTTATGTACGACATATGTAAGGAAGGTTTCAACTTAACATATCTGTCACTAGGGGTGCACACGGTTCGATTTGGGTCGATTTTGAGACTAATTCGAGAACCGAACCGAAATGGGTTAGTTCCAAATTTTTGAAACCAGGACCGAATCGACAGTTATGCAGAATCGAACCAAACCGAACCAACGGTTCCCAGATCGGATCGGATCGGTTTTCGGTTCCAAAGTCATATTTCAAACTTAGTGAAATCTTAAGATAATGTATTTCATAAATAATTTTTTTAAGGTCAAAATTAATTTTGATCCTCAATAACATTAGTTAGAAACTTAGGTAATCACAAAAATATAAATTACAAGTGTTAAATATATAAAATAAAGATATATGTAATTATAAATCGATTCGGTCCGGGATTGGTTCGGGTTGGATTAGTTTTTTTTCTGGAACCGAGAATCGAACCGAAGTATCGATTTTGTTTTTTTAGAATCGGAACCGAATCATTGAGCAAAAAAAACCAATCCAAACCGAACCAATGCAGTCAGTTTGGTTGGGTTTATCGGATTTTCGATTTCGTTGTGCACCCTTATTTGTCACGAAACTTATATAAAAGTGGGATCGTATTATGTGCATACATTATAGTCCAGTGACAGACATGTTTAATTAAAAGATGTTAAGAGAGGGGAAATGTAATAATATGATATTGTGAGTATCTTAATGAGTATAAATGGGTATTTGGAGTGTATTATGTACATGAGTAGCTAGTTGCATCCCATCTTAGAATTGTGCTATGTGATAATACTTTCTAGTCTACTGATAGAATCTTCATAGTATTAATTATGCCTTGGGTTCTCGTGTAGTATTTTCCTTCTGATGAGGGGTAAGGTATCTCTTTCATACGAGTGTTGACGGGATGGCATGTTTAGCGTAAATTAGTCGTGCGATTACTACTTTTTTTATGCTAAAAGTTATTTCTTGCAACTTTAGGTCACATACCCAAATATGTAAAAAAATCTATCCACGTGTATTATTATTATTATTATTATTATTATTATTATTATTATTATTATTATTATTATTATTATTATTATTATTATTATTATTATTATTATTATTATTATTATTATTATTATTATTGTTATTATTGTTGTTGTTATTATTATTATTATTATTATTATTATTATTATTATTATTATTATTATTATTATTGTTGTTGTTGTTGTTGTTGTTGTTGTTGTTGTTGTTGTTGTTGTTGTTAAATGGATTAAGAGGGCTAAGAGGTCAGACTTGTAGTGGTTGAAGATTCAGCTCTCATCCTTAGAGTGGGAGTTATTGTTTAATTCATTATGCACTTATATTCAAGAATTTTGTTCGGAGATGGTTACAATTCTGTTTGTTTTTCAATTCAAACTTTTGTATAAAGGAAAATTGTTATAGTCGATTAAGATTTATTGGAGTTTTATTTTAATCTCTGTTTAGTTTTTCTTGTTGTCATCCTTTATTTACTCTCATTTTTATGATACGGTGATGCTGAGAATGATATAAATTATTAAGAATTCCCTATAATTTGCATCCGACCTGATCAGTTGGGCGGGGAAAATAGGGGTGTTACATGACACTAGTAATGTGGAAAGAAAAAATAATTCTTATAACACTAGATGTATGAGAAAAAACCACTAATGAAAAAAAAATCGGCTTGAAATGAACGACAAATGTACTATGGTAGAGATTTATAAAAATAGGAAAAAATTAATTGCAATAACACAATGCCCTAAATTCCTACCAACTCTTTCCCACCATACTCTTTGGGGAGAGCACCAAAAAATGGAGTACAATACATAGTCAAGACCTATTTCTCCTCGACCAATGTATTTAAGCTTTTTGCTAATCAAATCTTATTTGAAATTGAAGAGTAATTTTTTTTAAGGCAGTGGAACTAGCGAGTAACCACTCACTACAAATAGGATGTGTGGGGATATCCTATGGTTGAAAAATATGTAATGAAAGGTTTGGTTTTGTAATAGCCGGGATTTTCAAAACTGACCCTAAACACCTACGGTCACTATTTCAACCCTTATAAATTATTAAAATTCATAAATCTTCCAAAGAACAAAGAAACTATAATTGATACCCTACAAATTTACTAATTGACCAAGACTCCCTGAATTTTCAATAATTATAAAAGATCCCCTAAAAACTTCAAAATAACATAACTTGACTTATAGTTCACTCCTAAATTTAAACTTTATATCAAATTAATCCTTTCGACTTCAACTAACATAGAATTATAATTTTAGCCCTTGAAACTTTCTAAAATTGAAAAAGTAGCCCTATACTTTATTAAAAGTACACTTTTATGGCTATATGTGCACATATAAGACCAACCAAGGACCAAACACAAAATTTTTATAATTTTCATAAAAACCTTTGTCCAAATAAGCTCCCACATAAATGCAAACAACCAAGAATCACATGTGTACACCACATACATATGTGAGGAATAAAACCCATGTTTGAAAACTCTACAATATCAACTCAAATCCATCTCTCTTTTCCACCAATGAACTCCCTTGCTCCTATATTATAAATAACCCATGAAAACCTATGTTAAAACTCACTCAAACAGAAGTTCTAAAAGTTAAAATTTTCACTCCAAGTAGGTACTTTATGATTTTGTGTACTATCATTAGTTCTTTTGTTTCAATCTTTTTCTGTGTAGTTATAATGTTAGAATAACTCAAAATAATAGGAAATTTTACATAGAAAACAAGCTCTAGGTGAAACTTATGAAGTTTCCACCATTAAAGCTTGAGCTTCAATGGTAAACTTCCAAATATAAATCAAAACTCATGTTTAAAGAATTGAATGTATTCATTAGAACCTCGAGAAGTTGAGTGTAATAATAAAATTCCATGAATGATCCTAATAAGCTCGAATCGATTGAAAGTGTATTTTGAACCGGAAAAATGAAAATCTTGAATTCTCCCTGTATAATCCAACTCAACCTTTGAAATCAAAACCAAATTACTCCTACACATAGCAGAAAATAAACCATGTTCATAAGAATCCCTGCCATATCCTTAAAATCCACGAATGTTAAGTCAAATTTTAAGAAAACGCATAGTTATGGAAATTGAGATATACTGCATCTCAATCCACAAAATTTGTATATTTGGATTCCTGATGAAAAATTAGGTCGAGTTTGTTAAGAAATCATCTTAAATGGTTTAGAGATGAAACAGTTATTCAAGGTCAAAAATCATAAACCCTGAAGTTAACTGTCGAGGTGAAGAAGATGATCTTTTTGACCTGAAACCTTGACCTAGCGCGTGAGGGCACGCGACCAATCAGAATTTTTGAAAACTTTTCCCAATGTTTTTATTTCATTTTTCTAGTCAAATGATATAAGGTAAGGCCATGTTTGTATTAACCTAGCTTGAGTTATGAAAAAATGAGGTTTTAATTTAGAAATATTTTTCCTAAATTGTAATTTGACCCCTCTTAACGTTTTCAACTTATGAATTTGATCCCTAAATCTTATTCTATGAATACTTCAAAATATTTTTAGACAAAAAGTCTCTTGCACTAAAGTTCAAAAATGACCTTAGGTCCAGTATTTTAAAGTCCCAAAATATTTACAATTAACCCCCATGAATTTAAAAGATATAGTTTTTGTATAATTGACTGGCCTAATCCCAAATACTTACATACCGAAATATTGTATACATAGAATCAAGTACCAAATCCTCCTGATATCATCATGTGATATATGAAGCCGAACGATATACCGAGCAAGTAAGTTTTTCCTACCTTTTTAATTGTAAATTTTGCGTATTTGGCATACTGCTAGAGATATCACTATGTGATAGCTCCTATTTACTCTTAGTATGTGCATGCTATAATACTGTCATACTATATATTTTATTTAATATCATCGGTGTTTATATTTGATAATTGATATTTGAATTTGATAATGGATCAATTTAGCCCGTCTCACTTAATAACTAGTATCACGTTCCTTATTGATTCAGTTTACCCCTGCACTTTTGTGCAAATGTTTATATTATAAGCATTAGTATTAACTAGGAAGTAGGCTGACTTGTTATCCCACGAAACTTTATACTTGGCCTAATTGTCTCAGATGATTGAGAACCTGAATTTATGGTTGCATACGTATGAGTGCCACCTTAATTATGTGCCTAGCCTGTTACTTTTTCCCAAAGGTTTTGGATTGATTATTAATATTTTGATTTTAGTGATGGCTTAATCATGTTTGTACCCCTTAGTGAACTTGTAAGTATGGGATAATTAGTTCAAATATCCTTGATTTTCTTTACATGATCCTTAATGAACTGGTAAGTAGTTCAACGAACCTTATTTTCTTAATTAACTGCTAAGTATAAGATTAATAGTTCAAGAACCTTAATGTTCTTTATAAACTGATAAGTATGGGATTACCAACTTTATTTCTTTAGCATTGCTAAACACTGATTCTATAAACACTCTAACTCTCATATATATATATATATATATATATATATATATATATATATATATATATATATATAGAGAGAGAGAGAGAGAGAGAGAGAGAGAGAGAGAGAGATGTAGATATATATATTTGTTATAGAACTGGTAGAACCTTCTTATCATATTTGTGCCATTCCTTTTTCCTCTAGAAGATCCCGGAGAAAAGGATAATATATATTCCCTTTTAGAGACAGATACCGGTAACCTATTGTGTACGTGACTGTGTGGGCAGAGAATAAGCCAGATGGGAACAAAGAGTGAGGCTTTTTGATTTTCTATAGTAAACTACTTTAATAATGAATTAAGTTATGTTATTCCATGTTAACTTTATTTCATTGCTTTATGTGTACTTCTTGTTCATTCATTCCAAAAAGAAGGGTGTGACAGGTTTCTTAAAAAATTCAAAAAGTGTTTTCAAAGTTTTTGAAAGTAGGCCATATTCAATAGAAAAATTGCGTTGAAAAATAATATTTCAAAATAATCTTAAATATGAATGTCTAGCACTCTTTGATTCAAGGATGAACCAAAATAACCTTTAAGAACATAATGATAATTTCTATAAAAATTCTATTCTCACCTTATCTCGAGAAATAGAGTAACTCTTCATTATATATACATGTGTATAACGACAAGTGGGATATAACTCAAGTGTACAAGGACAAGTGGGATATAACTCAAATGTAAGAAACCCATAAGTTAAGGAAAAATTAATTTGGATACCCAACCATGATTTTATGTTGGTACAATTACAAAAAAAATCATTTGGAAATATAGTTTGCAAAATAATAAAATTGCAGACTCGCGTACCCAGCGCAGGCGGTAAGGAAGTCATCAATAGTAATAGATTTTTCACAAGGTATTAAAAAAGAATGAGGTCGGGTAAGGAGACTCTTTACGAAGGCAAAGTCTTACTTTTCTGCAATGAACAATCACAAAATAAGGTCACGGAAAGAGACAAATTTTCCACTGTCACATAATTTCACAAAACACTGAATTTTCTTATCCAACCAATGATTAAGTAAATTATAAATACAAAGGGTGCATTTCAAACATAAGTTATATATATATATACACACACACATAACATTATGTATATGGAAAAATAAAAAAACAGAATGGTAAATTAAAGAAATTTTAAATTTAAGAAAATATATAACTGATGGAGGGAATTTAAGTCCTCTAGAAAAACATTCCAAAATCCTAAGTGATTAGCTTGGGGCAATGGAATTTATGATCATGCATGGATTTGATGAAAATTTTCATAGATCTCTTGAACTAGACTCAAAATGTATTGTTTTAAATGAAATAAGGCAATACGATACATATACTTTTACAGATATTTTCATTTTTCTTATATACATTTGCTACTAACATAGCCTTAAAATTATCAACTGAACCAATCATGTTTTGTCTTCTTTTTATAGACCCATTTATATCCAATAGTTTTGAACCATAATAGTAAATCAATAAGTATCTAATTATTATTTAAAATCAAGTAATCCATATGGTCTTAAGTGTTCTCCAAAATTTGACTTCTGAGGAGGTAAGAGTATCCTCTAAAGATTAAGGATATCCTTCTTATGTAAAAGTATAGAAACAAAGTTCTCCAAGTTTCCATTTTTTTTTACTATTTTAAAGTTTAGTGAGTAAGTTGGGGCTTTATCACGAACCCTAGAATTTAAAGGTCTATGAAAAGAAAATCTTGGGGTTAGAACACTCCCACTATTTTCGGTTTTAAAAATATATTTATCTTCATAATAATCAGCATCAATGGATTTAATAACCACGTTGTTTTTTATTTAAAAAAAATATAGAGGCTTTACTATTGGGATCATAACCCAAAATACACATTATGTCGCATTACTTTCAAGTTATATCTTTTCGGATCTAATAACCTCGCATAAGCTAAACAGTTCAAACTTACCGTAAATTAAAGTGAGCCATAGAATTAAGTAGTAATTCAAATACAAGTTTAATAAATTTTCTCCTTTTTTTTTAAGTAATTAAATTCATTTTGGCGAATTAAGGTGCAATATAAGGAACTAAAGTTAAATTCATTATCTTTTGTGTCTTTATCAGTTTTAAGCCTCTTTTATTATGATGATTTTGAATTCATTTAAATATAGTTTGAAGAAATCAAAAGAATCTTTTCTTTTTCTCAAAAAACAAAAAAATTATTCAAACTATCCATTACTTAATTTAGGAATTAATCCTAACGTACACATATTATTAACATATTTCTTGTTAATATGACCAAGTCTAGCATTCGAAATAGTCATAGAAATAAACAATGTATAAGCAGAAGTAGAGTCTTTACTCAATCAGAAATATTAAGTTTGAACATGTCAACATGGGTGTACCATTCCTCAACAAACATCTTAGCCTTAGAAATTACATACTGATCACCCATAACAGTCTAGGTAAAACTATCTTTTTTAAGTTTAGTGTAATAATTGTCCTCCTTTTAAATAAAGAATTGGGGTTAGTGTGAGATAAAGGATTTGATGGCAAAATATTTGTTACTGATGTACCAGATTTTCCCAAAATAGTGGAGCCACCAGAAGTGACTTCTTTTTGCACGTTGATGAGAATTCTGGTCATTTTTCGGTGACGCATGACCTCCAAATCATTATGATGATTGATATTTTTAATAGGAACATCCGTGAGAATAGCTTTGCCTTCATCCTCAGTGCATGGGAGGATATTATTATTGGAACATGAATTATTTTAATGACCCAACTTCGAACATTTATTATAAAATGATGATAAACTTTCATAATCAATGGCTTTCCAAAAGCCTTTACCTTCATATCCAATCCAAATCATCTTTGGAAGGTCCTTCATTAAATCGACTTCAATGCAGACTTTTATGTGGCTGGGTCTGGTTAAAGAATCAGTAGCTTCGTCCATTATCAATGGTTTACCCATCAAAGTAACAATGTTGAATAGGGCACTTTTAAAAAAAATGAACCCAGAGATTTGGAAGTGTTATCCAAATAAGGAGAATCGAGTAGTCATATTAAAGAGAGAATTGAGGTATCCATTTGAAAACTTTCATGCATGTTTGAAAGATGAACCAATAGACTCTAAGCCAGATGCGAAGGTAATCCTCTTCACATCCAAGTTCCATAAGGATATGGTGTGAGGTTAGCAAGCCAAATTTAAAGGATTGCTTTGGTGAAAGTTTGTGAAACATTTTTCGAATTGAATCCATGGAAGGTATTGTGTGATCAAAGAATCCAATGAGTGAGTATCTGAAAATTTAAATTATATTTGAACGACGCATTAAATTAATAACACGATTTTAATTAAATTGTATGTTACAAGTTGGTACAATTAGATTGGGCTCTGGGGGAATACAAATTTTTGGATTGATGTTTTTAATGTGCCAAAGTGGGCCCCAAGGGTGAATAACCCTTTGAGCCGAGTTTTGAGAGTATTTGATTAGTATTTTGGGCTTATTTGGGGGTCAAAAAGTGAGCCCATAAAGGACCTATAGAATTAGGGTTATAAAAATATTATTAAACCTCTTTAATCATCATAACACACCATATTTCATAACCTAGAAGCATATGCACACTTTGGGAGAAAACATGGAGCAAACAAGATGGCTTAATTAAGTGTAATGTTCATTAAGGCATGAAATACTAACTTGCTTATCGTATTACTTGTTTATGATTTTCATTGTTAAATATGAATCAGTCATAGTAAACATGCTTTAGGAGTTAAATATGATTAATGACTTGTAAATATAATTAGTTAACATGCTTTATGTTATATATGATTTGATTTAATTAATAAACTTATGTTCATATTGATTACTATTTTCAACTTAGAATAATATGGTTTATATTATTTAAAACCCATTACTAATATGTTTTAAATCATTAGTTGTTGTATATCTCATTGGTTTTATAGTTAGGATTGTTGATTAAAGTGTAATCACATGTTCAACAGAAGATATTATTGTTAATTAAAGGTAACTCGTTTTTAAAGTTGTACAAAATTAAGAACATGTTAATTTAATGATACTTCCTCTTATTGTGGAATTAAACATAGATAATAAACATTAATGGGTTGGATTTTAATTTATAAGTGATTAGAGATCATAATAAGGTGTTATAAGCTTTGTAATGGTCTTTAATTGTGAACTAGGGCTTCATAATTCATAAGTTAGGGTTGGTTGAAGAAAGACCATCAAAACTAGGTCATTTTGGGACCATAGAGGATGGGTCCACAATTACGGCGTTAGAGGCCGCGATTGCTAATTTTTATGTTGCAGTCGCAAGGTTTGTTATATGGTCTGTAGGTTGGGTCCATTTATGGATTGGATTTCTTGATATGGTGGGCTTTAGTCAGGGTTTGGTTTGGGTTGGTTTTATTGTCTAGTTATGACTTTTAATAAGGATTCTTATGGATGTACATATGATCTAATTAAAGGGGCATTTGGGAAATTAGAGTACTGATTGTCTAATTTAATTTCTAAAAATAATTGTTGGTTCGAGACCTTGTTAAATATCAATATGGGCATTCCACTATGTACGGTTGGGAGAGTGCACTTTAAGTGTATACATGTATAAGTATACTCAAGTTTCAAGGATTGTTTTGTGTAACTGATTCGGGAATGTATATGTGATAAACATAAATCACGATGTGCCAATAACGAATTAAAAATGTGAAAAATACACACTTATCGTGCATTTATGGTACATTCCTTAACAATGGATTGGGTTAGAGTAATTATACCTTCGTATGGTTTAAGGGCGGATCCTAAGTTGGTTGATTACTCGGTCGTAGGACAATTAAGGTAAATATTTGGGTTATCTATGCATTCGTTGGAATAACAAGAGCTGGTTGAATAATCTGTGATAAGAGAGTACAAGTTTGGTTGATTACTTTGAGCCGATGTAAGAATTTAAAGGGTGTTGGATACTTTATAGCATAGATAGAGTTTGGGACTGGTTGATTTCTCTAGGGTAAGATGGTTAAGTTATTGATTTGGTACTTGTATGGTATAGGATCTGGGGTACTATTTAGCTGTAAATAATAGGTATACGGTAAGTTTGGAGTTATTGATATTTATTTACGAAGTCTTGTACCATTGATATTGACAAATGATTCGCTAGACATAAATTTATAGAGGGAGGGTCGTTATTTGTATTTCATTCGTGAGATATCCCACGCACATAGTTTAATCCAGTTGGGAGTTAGGAGATTTTGGGCATGAGACTCGTAGAAGTATATAGTGGTAGATTATATGGAGGTTAATATTTTTATTTTGCTTATGGGTAATATGTACCACATTATAGGATGGTGGTGCAGTAACATATTAATTGTTGAGATTTACATGGTTAAGGTATGGGTAATGGTTTGGTTGTCTTATTAGACTTGCTACTGTTGATTATTTTGTGAGAAGTTATTACGCGTGGGTAGGTAGCCTTAATATATTAAGGTCAGTTTGGATAGGAATGATAAGAACTCCTTAGTGTCGGGAAAATGTGAGGTATATTCGGTATGAGTGTCGGCGTGGAACGACATAAGGCTTAAATGGGTCACATTTAATAATGTTAAGTAAAATATCTATTTCTTGCAATGTTGGAGCTCTATCCCATACATGTTATAATATCTTGCCAAGTATTCTTAGGTAGGAGAAGGAAGGTTGAGAGGCCAAACTTAGATTGGTTAGATATCCATTTCTTGATCCTTAGAGTATGATTGTTATTTCATTTTAGTTGACATTCAAATTATTATTATTCAGAGATTTTATTTATAGGCGGATGTAGTTTCAAGTTGTTTATGTTTCAGATAGAGACTATTCAATATTATGGATTCAATTTTAATTTGGAGATTCTTTTATAGTATTCTATCTCAGTTATTTATATTGTTCGTTATGATTATGTTGTGTACGTTATAATTTATTTTCATTTTTATATATCGTGATCCTATGCATGGTAAAATTTCTTAAAATCCCTATCCAAGGCATGTCAGCTTGATCAACTTCACGTGAAAAATATGGAGTGTCACATTAATTAAATAATTGAGTTACTTATTGTAACACCCCGTATTTCTGAGTAGTTAATTTTTTCTCATCCCATCATTTTTAAATATTGCCTGTGATGTAATTTTATTAAATTAAATATTAAGTGTTACTTAAAATATTAATCCGAAGATAAAATGATTAATATATATTAAATAAAATTACTAAGTGAATATTAAATAATTATTTTACGTCATAGCGAGTGATAGTGACGTGATAATGTTATATCTCAATCGGGTGTCATGTGTAGACAATATGTCGAGGTCACAATTGATTTTGAAAGGTTTGAAATAGTCAGAATAGTATACCCTGGTGTATTGTTTGGGTTCCGGGATGATTTTAGACCAACCCGGCACCATATGAGGGCTTTTTGGTCATTTGGTGGGATAGGGTAGAGAGAACTCTAAAAATTGAATGATTATATCATCCCCTTGGAGTTAGAGGCCAGGGTTAATACCATCTTGAGAGAGGAGAGTCCATAGGAGAGAAAGAAAAGAAGAACCTAGGATTAGTCACACCTTTTCTCATCACCGAAGTCTCTGGAATTGTGATCGGAGCAAGGGAAGAACACATTCATCACATAAAAATGAAATCAGACCTGCTAATGTAGACGAAAGTGTTTATTTTGTGATTTAATTAAGCATGTTATAATACTCATGTAGTGTAGGGTTTCAATTACACGTTTTGGACAAATTCTTGGGAATTTAATGGGTGTAATCCATGAATATATATATAGGGATGCATATAGAATAAATTCCTTTATGTAGAGAATTCGAAATCAGATATAATATGATGAATAAAATGAAAAAAATATGGGTATCTTGTTGATTACACATGAAGAGCACCATAACTTAGGGTTTTGAGGATTATGGGGTTTAAATATATTCTTGGATTGATTTCATACGATTTAATGTGTTCTTTATGTTAAAAATTTCCCATGTACATATATTTGATGTTTGAAAATGTTTGTTGGGAGTTTGGGATTGTTGTATAGAGGTTTGAGAAATCTAGCATGTAGAAAACTCGCAATATCATAACGAAGAAGATGAAACTGACAGCGGCGCATCGATTCGTCTTAATGATCGATTAAATTCGGTAGGCGAATCGACTCGGGTTCTTCAGCTAATTGATACGGCTGCCCAGATTTAGCCAATTTATTTATTTTATGCCCTAAATCCATGAATAACTTATAGGGAAACTTTTGTGATATTAAAATATAGTGAGGGGTATAGTAAATTTTAGTAGGCCTATGGTACGAGTAAGGTTTACCCAATTTAGAAGAATTAAGGCTAGTAATTATCAGGCATATTATGATATTTATTGAATTCACGAGACTTAGAACCGGCCAAGGAAAGTATAAGTGATATTATTGTTCATACGAGTAGTGTATGAGTGGATTATCTATTGAAATAACTTAAGGGGTAACTAGGACCCTTCGAGTAGTAAGTGATACTTAAAAATATACAATAAAAATTTAAAATTGTAAATTGATAGTACGTTGAGTATTCGAGAGATATATACTACTTACGGTTTATATGATGGGTTGTGTGTATACCTACGGAATAATATGTATATATAGGTTGAGTGAATACATATTTTTGTGATTTGATTGTGTGTGTGAACATACCTACGCTTCCTACTATCACGGGAGGTTCCGTGCAGAGTGCGCTCCCACCTTGACGTTTCCAGTTAGGTCTGGATATGTGCCCCAGAAGATAGAACTTAGGGCGACTCGCTATGTGTTGTGTATTAGTGGTACCAGTATGTCATTTGGGTACGTTAGGTATGTGTATCCCAAAGACTTAGAGCTATGTTCGCCCTCATTATTTGTTGTTTTATTGAGGGTTCGAGGAGAAATTTTAAACTGATAGTCCTTGATTTGCTACGAGAGGTACATGGACAGGATAATAGAGTATTCCAGCATCAGGGGGGTCATTCAGGGGGATGCTATAGTTGTATATATTATATGTGTGTTAAATATATACCAGTACGATTAATTTACTTATGTGTGATGGTAGAACTGATAGATGGTGTACATTTAAAAGTGATTTAAGTAGAGAAACTTAAATAATGATATAATAATAATATACGAGTAATATTAATTATTGGTAGTACAATAGTGTATTATATGTGTAATACGGGGGAGTTAAACCTTTTTTGGTCAGTTAGATACATAGTCTAGTTAGGTTGGGTAGCATAGCTAGGTAGGTGACGTTAGGTGTGCACATTAGTTGAGAGGTGAGTAATCCCTTGGAGTGTACATGGAACTAACGCGTATATCTAATACCTGCTTTTAAAGTGTGATTTAAATACTTGAAAAATATTTTCAAAAGGTTTTTTGGATTCCCTTGTAAAATCCGTTTTCCAAATTATTTTAAATGTCCATCCATAGGGACACCAAGCTTGATTATTCATTCCAGGGATGCATGGCTGTAGCACTTATGGAGGCTTGCAGGAGTTTGCTTAGATGCTTCAGCTATTAGTTCCTATACTAGCATTTACTTTTCAGTATTTCATTTGTACATGTTGCCCTTTCAGATAATTCAACATTTCAATTATTCAGTATTTATCAGACTTTATTTTAGATTCAATATTATTAACCTTAGACTTATAGTTGGATTTTGTTTTGGGAACCGATGGTTTATTCGGTATTATTTACTTAGTTATCTATTATCTAATTGGTTCAAACCATTATATTGTGTATATGGTTTGGTGAATGTATTTATTTTTCGAATGTTGTTATATTAATGCAAGATAAAATTTGGCACCGATTTAATTTAACATGGGTGGTTAGTAATTTAAAAAGGTTTCGGCAGTGATTCTAAGAATGAACCAAATGAGATTCCTATTTATTTTGATAAATAACTCATCACCCATGGTTAAAATAGGCGGGTGTCACATATGGTATTAGAGCATCAGGTTCTAGTGTACCTAGGATTTGTACGGCTTACTACGATTTCACCGTAGCGTTCTTTGACATAGATCCCCATTATTAGGGAAGTTGCATTATTGATCACATATTTGAGATTACGCTCTTCTGCTATTATATTTGTATTGACTGTGAACTTATAAAATTCAATATGGTTTTAGATGCCACTCAAAAGAGGGCGACCAGTGAGGGAAATGACTAGAGACAATACGAGCGAGGCTTAGCAGGAGCCACAGGCACTGCAGCCACAACCCCCACATGGGTCAGTGTCAGCAATAAAGGTGGTCGAGATTGTGACGTGAGAAGTTAAGGATGTTATGA
This sequence comes from Sambucus nigra, assembly GCA_949130495.1. Taxonomy (NCBI): domain Eukaryota; kingdom Viridiplantae; phylum Streptophyta; class Magnoliopsida; order Dipsacales; family Adoxaceae; genus Sambucus; species Sambucus nigra. The sequence continues at coordinate 139,418,234 of OX422221.1, read as the reverse complement.
CTGCCATGACTCTCCACTTCCCATAGGCCCAGCAGTCACCGCAGCCAGTGGCACCAGTTGTCCATGACCACCCGGGTCGTCAGATTGGAAGAGAGTCTAGGAAGCTTTTCAGAAGGGCCACCCGTTAGAGTTTTAGGGTAGTTATAACATGATCTTAACCTTCCAGGGGAAGAAAAATATTCAGCACCACCTTTGCATAGTTGAATGTAGCGATGTGCAGAAGCAGATATTGTCCACTTTCAGACTAGTCGAGGTAAACTTACAGTGGTGGGAGTATATTACCACTGCCGAGGAGAGGGATACTATGCCTATTGCTGAGTTCTGGGTGAGATTTGATCACAAATACTTTTCTCCAGCCGTCAAGACAGATATGCAAAAGAAGTTTAGTGATGTGGTTCAAGGAGATCGTTATGTCGCTGAGTACGAGGAGTAGTTCACAAGTTTGGCTAATTTTGTGCCAAATGAGGTGAACAGTGAAGAAAAGAAAAGGATGAAGTTTATCGATGGGCTATCTTAGAGGATCAGGAAACACTTGATAGGTGACCCCACATTAAGGACTTATATAGATGTCGTCAATGTCAAACTTCTACATTTACAGGACCATCTCTTCCATTTGAAGGGAAGCAATAGAGGATGTGATCCTAGCCATCCATTGAAGGCAAGTGGGAGTGGTACTAGTGGATCACCGTAGTAGCAGTAAATAAGCAGACAGTAGGGGCAAGATTCTCGATAGGGGGATTTGGCTAAGAAATCTAGATGTAAGGGTTACCCACCTGAGGGAGGTTTCAGGCAAGGCTATCAGGGCCCTTAGCAACAGCAGCAACATGTACCACATGTTTGCCAAGGCCAAGGGAACAATGGAGGAAGCAACTAAGGCTAGCAGTAGGGGAAGCATCGACAGGGCCAATAGTGCCAGAGGCAGAGAGATTTTATGGGACGTTATTTTACTTATGGACAGATGGGCCACAAGAGGAGAGAGTTCCCATAGTAGGATAGAGCGCCATAGCAGCAGGGTGCCCATCAGGGGCAATAGGCGCAGTTACCCCCGACAGTGCTAGCACCACCATCTCCACCTCAGCATTGGCGGTTACAGTATAGGGGTGTGTACAATGTCAGAGATGCAGTTCTACCATAGGCAGCACATGTGCCACCAACAGTAAAGGGTACGTTTCCTCTTCACCAGCTTGATGTTAGAATTTTTTTTGATACGGGGCATAACACTCTTTCATAGCAACCAAATTTGCATGAGCTATTGGTCTACTAAAGACAACCATGTCATCATGTGTGTAGAGTCACCGCTGGGTAGTGGGTCACTTATACACTTTATCTGTAGGGGTGTGGAAATCGATGTGGGTAGGTTATGTTTAGCTGGGGACCTTCTCGTGTTAGATATAGAGGGTTATGAAATAATTTTGGGTATAGATTGGTTAGCTAGATATCAGGCGATGGTGGATTATTTGGGGAGGACTATTGTGTTCTCAATTCCAGGGTAGGAGATGTTCTTAATGGCGATGCCCCTTCCTGAGGGAGGGTCGAGCGCACATATGTATTACATTGATGAGGAGACCTCACAGGAGGTGGTTGTCTCTCTAGACTTGATTCTAGTGGTGAGGGAGTTTGATGACATATTTCAGGATAAACCCGGGCTACCGCCAAGTCAAAAAATTGAGTTTGTTATTGACCTAGCACTAGGTACGAGGCCTATCACCCGAGAACCTTATTGCATGACCACATCGGAGATAAGGGAGTTGAGGGAGAAGATTTAGGAGATCCTGGGGCAAGGTTTCATTAGATGGAGTACATCACCTTGGGGTGTGCCGGTGTTTCTCATCAAGAAGAGGGATGGGCTTTGGTTATGTATCGATTATAGCAAATTGAACAAGGTCATGATCTGGAATAAGTAACCACTGACCTGGATCGATGATTTTTTTTACTAGCTAAGGGGAGTAGCTTACTTCTCCAAGATATATTTGAGGTCGGGTTATCATCAGTTGTGTGTCAAATAGGCGGATGTTCCTGAGTCTATTTTTTCACACGATATGGGTCAGATGAGTTTAGGGTGATGCAATTTAGGATCATCAATGTGTCAGTAGTGTTCATGGGTCTGATGAATCAGTTTTTAGAGAGTTCCTCGACCAGTTCATGATTGTCCTCATCAATGATATGCTGGTTTACTCTCGCTCTAAGTATGAGCATGTTGAGCATCTGCAGATGGTTTTACAAACACTACGTCATCACCAGGTATATGCCAAATTTGAGAAGTGTGGGTTTTGACTTTGGGAGGTGAAGTTTTCGGACCACGTTATGTCTGATAGGGGTATTGATATTGATCCAAGTACGGTATCAATAGTGAGGTAATGGGGACATCCCATAACATCGATCGAGGTTTGCAGTTTTATGGGGTTGGTCGGATACTATAGGAGATTCATTCGGAGTTTCTTAAAAATTTTGGGTCCATTGATGAATCTAACTCGCAAGGTGGTGTCATTTTTATGTGATGACCATTGTCAGTTAGCTTTCGATGAGCTAAAGGAAAAATTGACCTCAACACCTATACTTGCATTGCCTAGGGGATGAGTGGAGTATCGTGTCTACACAAATGCATCCTTACAGGGACTTAGGGTATATAAAAGTAGGAGGAGAGGGCTATAACATATTCATCTCGCAAGCTTAAGCACCACGATAGGAATTACTCCACGTATGAATTGGAATTAGTAGCGGTTGTTTTTCTTTGAGGATTTGGAGGCATTGCCTCTTGGGAGAGCAGTTTGCCTGATTCACGGACCATAAATCACTTTAGTATTTTTTTCACGTAGAAGGATATGAACATGAGGCAAAGGATATAGTTAGAGATTATGAAGGACTACCAGTTTGATATTCAGTATCATCTTGGGAAGGAAAATATGGTGGCAGATGCATTAAGCAGGGTAATTGGTGAGAGTTTCGACATGATGATAAGGTTGTTATATCTTGTATGTTTGTATCGACGGTCGCGCCCAGTATTTCCAGGACAAAGTTCACCAGTTGTTAGCGGATGGGGCAGAGTCTTATTTGATCAGTTCATAAGGAGGTTTTCGCTTTAAAGGGAGACTCGTTCGAGAGGATGAGGATTTGAGACATGAAGTGATGTCAGAGTCTCAAGGGTCCAAGTTTGCAATACATACTGGTGGGGATAAAATGTACCAGGATATGCGTATGTAGTATTGGTGTTCCGAGATGAAGCAGGACATAACGGAGTTGGTCTCGAAGTTTGCTACCTGCCAAGTTGTAAAGAACGATAAGGGTGTTACATCCACTCGAGATTCTAGTATGGAAGTGGGAGAGTATCTCCATAGATTTTATTATCAGACTACCTATATCACGATGAGGTCACAACTTTATATGGGTGATACTGGATTGGTTGACTAAGGTGGCCCATTTTCTTTCGATTCGTATGGATGTTTAGAGGAGGCAATCGACACAGTTGTTCATTGCTGATATAGTCCGTCCACACGATGTTACGCTTAATATTGTGTCGGATCGGGACAAGATTTTTCTATCCCACTTTTGGCAACGCTTTCAAGAATCTATGCGCACGGATTTATGATTGATTATAGCGTATCACCCACAAAGAGATGGGAAGATAGAGAGAGTTAATCAGATGCTAGAGGATATGTGTGACACCCCACCTAATTAAGTATCGGGTGATCACTATCCCAAGTTTCGGTGCCATATATATAACAAGCTATAAGTCATTGCTTGATAAAGAATATAATGCATCCTGAGTCACATCGATAAATAAATCCCTACGCACCGGGATCACGTATAACTATAAACATATTCCTTGAGGTCTATGATACCATAAAATTTTCAAATGTACATATTTATGGGACCAACCCTATTTTAGGTGGCGCCGCACAAAATTATTATTATTATTACTCCCCCCGGAGTATTCAACATGATAGTCTTTTCACTCAATTTACTATCATTCGAGCATTCGGTATATAATCAACATTACCATTATAAACTCTACTATAAGTATGTAACTTGTAATAACAACATATATTCTTAGGGCCCGCCTGATTCACTCAAAGGCATCCTCAAAAAGCCCGCTATCAACGAGAAATATGTTTGTAACAAGACTGTTAAAACTAACATTCCCACTAAACTAGACTCGCACGCAAATTTTAGGGTTTAAAATTTTTATATAAGCTGTGACACACCATGTCACTTGAATTAATCCTTTACTCACAATAATGAAGCAAAACAACACCAATTTTGCCTAATCGTATGGTTCTTACGTTCACTTCTCGCGAACAAAACAACCCATGATCCCTTGCACTCGCTATACATCTAGGATTTTATCCAATGGTTACCCCCTCCTTATTGTGGGCAAATTATTTCGTTCTGTGGCTTATGCACCCATGATTGAAACGTTGGTCTAACATCTCTAGCCCTCACTTATGGTTTTTCTGTCCAGCCTATTTCTTCCTGGGCCCCAATGACCCTGATGATTAGTATGCTATTGTTATCGAGGACTATATTAGTCCGACCTAAACCCTCCATTCTCGGGTTGTAACTTCTTGGACCCAATTCTCTTGACCCCATTCCTCCCTTGGAAATCATACTCCTCCAGTTGTTATGCCTAACTGGCATGGTTTACCATTTCTAATTTTATCGGTCTCACTTCTCAACATGGACACATTAAACCTTGGTAGTTCCATTCTCTACACATAGGGAAACTTACCAAGCAATTTCTTATCATTGGTCTCACTGCCCATTTTGGAATGTCCTTCCCTCGGACTGGTAGTCTTAGCTCCCAATTGTCCTCCAGTTGTCCCTTTGGCTACGGAGGCCTTTCAAAACTATGGTTGGCCTCAATACCCCTGATCGACTTCATCATCGCTTTATAGGCAGTTAATCAATCAAAATTATTTAAATGAGTTCCTTATTGGCCATACTCTCATGTGCTGTTTCACTAACACCATTGAGTTTTGGTTTGCCTTTCGATCAAATTCTGTAACCTGTGACACCCCGCCTAATAAAATGCCGGGCGATCACTCCTATATCAAATTAAAACATGAGTCGCATATGGTTCATTCTTAGCATCACTGACGAAAACCAATTTAATTACTAATATCTTATTAGGCCGGCGTCAAAATTTTAAATTAACTAATCTTTTTAACCAAACCATTTAAATAAAAAAATTACAACAGTCTATGGAATAACTGAAATGAAATAAAATAAAATGACCGAACACTCCGTACAATAATACAACCAAATCTAATGCCGCACTAAAAGGCGATAAAAGAATAAATGAGTACCATTGGGCCATAAGCCCGAATGTTTCTACAATGCCTCCTATCTATATCTCAATGATAAAAGCATCTACAATAAACCTGCTTCCATCCATAGCTGCTACAGCAAATGCTTGACTCGAAAGAATCATCATCCAAGTGTCTCTGTGTCTGGACACCTATATATATATATATATATATATATATATATATATATATATAGCAAGAGATGAGAAAATGGAGAAACGGGTCAGAGCCCGAGTTTGAAAATATTTTGCAAGTGTAAAAATGCCATATTTTAAAGTATGAAAATATCTCATATTTAAATTGGTATCGCACTCTCATGAGATACCCCTCACCCCTCTTCTAATAGTGCACAACTATCGCATACCTTTTTAAACAACCTATTTAAGTTACCCTGCCTAACTAAGGTATTTCCCCTATCTTCCAAAATCCTTATAAGTTTGAGTACTAAGGACTAAACTTCTCCCCATTCCCAACATTATGTTACGTTCGTGCGTGGGGTGTCTCGCGAAGAGAAATCCAAACAAAGAACCCCCTAATACACTACTACGTGACAATGTTGATCGTCGGGATCCATTAGGCCTTTAGTACATACCACATTTATACCATCCCGTATTTATTAATAGTTCTCATTAGAACCTATGATCCATATTCATATAAATTCGAATATAAATCTACCGGAAGGAGTATATCACTTTATTCATTCTTTTCCCTTTTATACAGGGTTACGTTATATGATGTCTCATCTCATATATTAACAATATACTATACACACAAGTATAATAATAGTTTAGTTATTCTCATTTACTAAGCATCCGTGGATTATCTCCAATACACATATATTCTAATCATAATACATATATCCATATCCGGCACCCATAGGCTTAACAGCGGTGCACACATACTCTGCTATCCAATCTAATCACATCCCGTACTAAAGGATCACATGTTCCACATCGCTCAGGAACTATATCTATACAAATCACATATATTGGAGGCGAACATGGTTCCAAGCCTATGGGCTATGCACATACCTACGCACCCATATGACTGTCAACACTATCATTCTCTCAAATAGCCCGTACCTAGGTTCCATGCTCTTTAGGTACCAAATCTAAAATCCCCCCGAAGGCAACATGGGATAAGATTGTCCTCTTTCGAACGCCAACCTACCGTGATAGCAAGTATGGTAGGTATGTCATACACATAATAAATAATAATATAGGTACACATTCCACCTATATAAATATATCATCAGTTAGGTATTCACACAACTATATATTATAATGATAGGTATTTATCTCACCTATACATAATTTCCCATAGGTAATTATTTAACCCATGTATATAATAACATCCGGGCAGACGCACAACCCGTATAATAAATCCCCTACGTAGTATATTTATATCTCGAATATCCTACGTATTTATCGATTTTTGACTAATCCTCAATATATAATTTTTGAGCTTTTCTCGGCGCACGATGACAATACCAACAACACCGATATATTTATTCGTCCCATAAATAACGATAGGTATTCCTCTCACCTATAACAATTGTCATAAATAGATGTATCGGATAACTGCTATATTCTCTTTAGTCCGTATCCTAAATTTCAACCTAGTCACCTCGTAGGATTTTACTCAACCAAAATAGGCATATAAGTGTATTTCCTAAGCGCACAATTACTTATATAAAATTTTGCCTACTGAAACATCACCCTGAGTGTTACTCTTCCCAAACACCCCTATTTGGGTAAATTTTGAATTTTACTTTCAACTAACCGAAGGTACACACCTTACTAAAAAAATATTTAGAAGTCCCCACACTATTTTTTAGGAACCCCAAATATTTATCTCCAAACAATTCTAGCCTTTATTTTTCCAATTTTCGATTTGATTTTCGAGTTAATGATCAGCCTTGGAACTGCTTTCTTAGAAAAATCATATCATATCTAAAAAAAATCATAAAAATACGGGTCAGCGCCCACGCAACCGTATAAAAAAGATCTACAACTTTTATGTTTTGACCGAGAGGTGAATCAGTTCTCTTCCTGGCCGAATCAACCCCGCAAGCTACTGCATTACTATTCATCATCTTCTCCAAAATCCAAACCTCCATTTTTCTCTATTTTTGTTGTTTCTAATGTCATCCAACATCTCCATAAACATCTAATCTATGTTTTACAACTAACGCATCAATTAATTTGGGGTATTAAATCATTTCTCTTAGATTTAAACCCTAAAACCACAAAAACTCCAACTTATCATTTAACCCATTTCAATCCATTTCTTCACTCCATTTACATGTATTTAACACTAGAAATTATTAAGAGTTTTCATTACATCAATATGTAAACTCATATTCAAATTTCTCCAAATTTATTTTAAGGGTTCTAACCCAAAATCATATAGTTTACCAGTAGCATATTGGATATCACTACCAAAGCATTTACAGCAGGTTCACGGGGTATTCCTCGTGTCATCGATGAAGAGATATCAAAGGAGCGAGAGAGATTTTTGTCGCGTTCCATTAGACAAGATCGACTTGCAGCAGACATCTCGTATGAAGAGAAACTAGTGGCGATACTTGATCATAGTAAGCGTAAGATGCGGTCTAAGGTGGTACCCTTAATTCGAATTTCGTGGAGGCACCACAATGTTAACGAGTCGACATGGGAATGGGAGGATGACATGCATGAGTAGTATCCGTAGTTATTCACCACAGGTACGTCAAAATTTTGAGGGCGAAATTCCTTTGTAAGGGGGGAAGTATGTAACACCCCGTATTTCTGAATAGTTAAAATTTATTTAATTCGATCATTTTTAAACTACACATGTGTCGTAATTTAATTTAATTAAATATTACGTTTTGATTAAAATATTAATTGGGAGAGAAAATTCTAAGGACATATTTTCCATAGTTCGTATTTTACATAGAGTATCACTACACCAAATCTGTCCATTTGTCAAGGTCAATGACCGTGACATTTCGAGGCGAGACAACTTTTTTTGTCACGATCGTGTCACGGTCTTGCCAAGGTCAATGACCGTGACACGTTTGTCATGGTTTATAACCGTGACAAAGCCGTGACCCCTCTTACCTAGAATTGTCACGGTCAATGACCGTGACAATTCTGGGCAGAATTTAAAAAAAATTTGCTGGGCAGTATGGCCACTGCCACTGCCCAGCAGTATATTTGTATATGTTATAGCAACGTTGTACCTGTTCCAAACATCATATATCCAACACGAACTAAAGATAATGCAAATATATATTCATGACGATATAATCCAAATATTCAAAGTAAAAATAATATACATGACGATATAATCCAAATATAATTAAAATGGACAAACTTAAAAATAATGTTACTACATGTCTTGGATAAAACTGAGGAGGTGAGTAGGCCACACGACATACGAATTGACGCACCCACTAATATACGTCGTGCCGCATTGTTCGCGCAACCACAATAGGGAGTTCTCCTTCCCGGGTATGACATGCGTGACGAGCACCCTGGACTCCATCTCTTGAAGCACACGTCCATGGACTATTCCACCCTCGACGATATTCGGGTCCCTCAACCCCCGCCCTATCTGCTGGCCATCAAATACGTCCAATATGAACACGCTCGGCCAACCAATTGTCGACAATGGTCTGTTGGAGGGCGTCAAATAGGGAAGTCGATCGTCGAAGTACGAACGTGTCGGTGATGAAGCAGCGAGGTCCACATCCTCGTCATCCTGCGCCTCATCCTCCCGCACCTCCTCCTCCACCGCATTCTCCTTCTCCTTCCCTTTACCTTTCCCTTTACGGTCTCCACCCAACGTACGCTTCATGAATGCGTACATATCTTGGACCGTCACCTCCAAACGGGACAGCTTCGCGTCGTGTGAATCCACCGCTCGAGCCAACCCGGTGTCACTCGTCTCCAATCCGATGATCCTAGATTTGGCCACCCGCAAGCTCACTCCCCTTGTCCTCCCCTTGCGATCAGAGCCAAGCACTTGGCTGAGTGTGTCTGTGGACAAAGATGCCTTATCGGCATCAGACTGCGACTCATGCACTTCCTTAAGCTTTGCCTGAAACGACAAAAAGCACATGATTAGTAAAATAAGTAAACTAAAAAATTATAACGTAATTAACAATAATTAAACTGTCGGATTACTTACAATCGTGGCCGCGACGCTGGGGGACACCTCCTTGTCCTTCCCCTTCTTCGTCCGAAGAGCCACATAAGTATCGAGCCTATGTGGCTTACCCCCTGGCCCACTCCCTACCCCCTGAAATAAAATAAAGTAATGTAAAATTAGTATCGGCCCTGCAAACTAAAATAATATCCAATAATATATTTCTGTAGTTATAGATAAATTAAATCTTACCTGCATCCTATGCTCCACCTCAGCGTAAGAGGTCCGGCCGGAGTAGTGCACGTCCGTCTTTTTAGCCCGATTTTCCCTCCCCGATTGGCGAGATGCCAATTGTCGATCCTCGATCTCATTGTCAATGAACTTTTACCATTGTGCCAATGAGATCGGCTCCTTGGGCGGGACGGATCCGCGCCATTGTAAAATGGACTCTCGTGTTTTTCCAAAGTACCGTGTCCGCATATTTTTCTTCCACGTCTTGTGTTGCTCCCTCAACTGCTCCAAGACGGAATCGCGTAGCTTTGGATCCAAGTTGAATTGTTCCTGTCCAACAAATACAATGTTAGTTGCGAATAAATATAAATATAAATATAAATATAAATATAAATATAAATATAAATATAAATATAAATATAAATATAAATATAAATATGAAATTGAAATTGAAATTGAAATTGAAATTGAAATAGAAATATTACCTGTAGTGCCGCCTAAACAGCTAACTTGAGCTCATATGGCACCTCCTTCCAACTCATAAACCCCGGGCCGATGACCGTCTTTAGCAGCTCGAGGGATCTCGCTAATAGCTCCGACTTGTTCTCGACGGTAATCCCAAATTTTCCATATTTGGGGAGCCTAGGGGCGGAGGAGCCCTCGTCGCCTCCGCTACCACAGAACCCAGACGACATCATCATAAACAGCATCATCATCTTCGCCTTAACATCCGAAGGAGACATTTTTACTGTAAAAAAAATGTTATTAGTACAGATAAAAAAAAATGTTAATAGTACAATTATCTAGGGTTAAAAAATTATCTAGGGTTTTACCTAATTGAATTATTTTCATGAATAAAATTATTATCAATTTAAATGAAAATATCAATTATTATCCAATATTTTTGAATGAAATATTTATTTTGAATGAAAATTTCAATTATTATCCAATATTTATATTTCTCTTTTTCTATCTAATAATTTTCAACGTAAGAGCACAGTACATAACGTATGTATAAGTTCCGTCAACACCATTTCGTTTCAATTTTGTAATATTATATTTTTTCCAAATATTTTAAAAGTTATTAAATGGGTGCCCCACCCCCACCCCCTCCCCCCGCCACACACACACGCACACCTACGCACCTACGCGCGCACACACACACACACACACACCACCCCCACCCACCCCACCCCCACCCCCCACCACGACCGTGACAACTACATATATTGTTTATCAATAAAATTATGACATGAGATAATTATAATTGGAGCATAAATTTCATTATCATAAAGGGATAAATCCAACCAAGTACAGAGATTCTACAAATTAAAGTGAAAATTAAATTTAAGACTTTCTAACAACATGCATGTATATGGATTCTAACTAATGATATTCCTAAAAACATACAATTGGCAACATTTTGTAAATTTACTAAACTTTATATAATATTATCAAATTCTATTAAAAAATTATCTAGGGTTTTACCTAATTGAATTTATTTCATGAATAAAATTATTATCAATTTAAATGAAAATATCAATTATTATCCAATATTTTTGAATGAAATATTTATTTTGAATGAAAATTTCAATTATTATCCAACTATTATCAATTATTTATTTTGAATGTATATAATATCCAAAAATATAAATGTAAATAATATTCAAAACCCCACCCACCCCCACCCCCACCCCCACCCCCTTCCGATGTTTATTATCCAATTATTATCCAACTATTATCAATTATTTATAAAATTGATGTCTACTTTTAGTGTTGTGTATATATGTTAGTTGATGCCATTATATTTTTAGCCTAATTAGATTCTAAGGTTATCTCAATTTATATTTTTCTTTTTCTATCTAATAATTTTCAACGTAAGAGCACAGTACATAACGTATGTGTAAGTTCCGTCAATACCATTTCGTTTCAATTTTGTAATATTATGTTTTTTCCAAATATTTTAAAAGTTATTAAATGGGTGCCCCACCCCAACCCCCTGCCCCCCTCCCCCCGCCACACACATACGCACACCTACGCACCTACGCACACACACACACACACACACCCCACCCCACCCCCTGCCCCCCTCCACCACCCCCTCCCCCACCACACACCACCACACACACACACACACACACCCCACCCCACCCCCTGCCCCCTCCACCACCCCCTCCCCCACCACACACACCACCACACACACACACACACACACACACACACACCCCACCCCACCCCCTGCCCCCCTCCACCACCCCCTCCACCACCACACACCACCACACACACACACACACACCCCACCCCACCCCCTGCCCCCCTCCACCACCCCCTCCCCCACCACACACATTTATACACACACACATACACATACATATACACACGCACACACCCCGCCCTGCCCCCACCCCGCCCCACCCCTACCCCGCCCTGCCCCACCCCCCACACATGCACACACACGCACATATATACACACATACACACACATATATATACACACAAACATATATATAAATGGAAGAGAGAGAGAGAGAGAGAAAATTAAACCTGAAAGTAGAGAGAGAGAGAGAGAGAGCAACGTCGAGAGAGAGAGAGGGAGGGAACGGCGCGGGAGGGAAAAAAGAAGAGGGAAAGGGTTTTTGCTGTTAACATTGTCACGGTCGTGTCAAGGTCATTGACCGTGACAAGTCCGTGACAAGTAAATTTATCACGGTCTTGTCACGGTCAATGACCGTGACAATTAGTTGTCACGGTCGTGTCAAGGTCAATGACCGTGACAAAAAATGCGTATTTTTTATCACGGTCAATGACCTTGACAAGGCTGACCGGCTGAAAGGTGACAATTTGGCCATTTTGGTGTAGTGTATGTCATATACATCTACAACCGTCGAGTGAGGCTCACGATCATTTGTTCAAAATGACAGATACGAATTTCAAGCATATTTAACATATGCGCGACATGAGGTAAAATTTCATATAAAATGTGTTTAAGTTTCATAAATGATTTACTTTAGTATTGGGATACTTTTTAAAACTGATATTAAACAAAATGAGGCATTTTTTCTAAGTTAAAATAATTTTTCAAGACCTTTAGGCAAGCATTTTTAAAATAATTTATTTCGCTCCTATCGTTCAAATGACAAGGCAATGTCTTTCAAATGACATGCAAATGTCATTCAAACGACACCTTCTAACTACAGGCAATGTCATTTGAAGGTTCGCTCGAAGGGTTGTTTCTTATTTACTTCAAACGAACTCGTACTATTTAGTGACTTTGTAGGTCGTTTGTAAGTTCATTCATAACAACATCTAATGTCGTTCAAACGACATTGAGAAGTCGTTCAGACAACCTCCATCGCTTCAAAAAGTTTGGTTTGTCATAAATACCTACTTTGGATGACTTTTGATACACGAAAACTGCTTTTGGGAAGACCTTTAGTCTTCATCTTTTAGGATTAACAATCTTATTTTTTATTCACAAAAACATCCCAATTCTTTTGTGAATTATTTGTGGAACCCAATCACTTTTATTAAAGTTTGTCTTTGTGGAGTGCCATCTCTATTATTGATTGGTGGTTCTTGTGGGAGCTTCTTGTCATTAGGGATACTTGAGTGTGTTCACTGCTGAGGAACGACTGCGGTCATTGAGGTTCTCGAGGGGATCTTTCCCAATTGATGGGTTGCGGTCTATGTGGGTTTGCAGTGGTAAATACATTGCAGATTTTTATAAGTGTGTTGTGAGTTGTGATTTGCAAACATTTATTGCAATAAAAAGTTTTACCCGAAAGGAGTTTTTTCCTGAACCTCGAGATTTGTGATTGTTTGGTTTGCATATTTCATTATATGACATAGATGCATGATTAGGGTCTAATTGATTTGGATCAAAGATTGACTTTAATTAAATAATTTAACATTGAAAATTTGCAACCTAAATAAATAATTGATATCACGCAACATTCTCAAAAATGATTAATGTGTATTAAATAAAATTACTAAGTGAATAGTAAATAATTATTTTATGTCATAGCGAGTGATAGTGACAGGATAGTGTCATATCTCAACCGGGTGTCGTGTGTAGATTATATGAGGAAGAGATAGGAAATTATTTTACAGTGACTCAGATGGTGATTTTGAGGTCACAGTTGATTCCGAAAAGGTCAAAATAGTTATAATAGTACCCGGGTGTATTATTTAGGTCTCGAGGCGATTTTAGACCAACCCGACACCATATGAGGGTGTTTTGGTCATTACGTGGCCTAGGGTAGAGAGAACTACGAAAATTGAAAGATTATACCATCCCCTTGGAGTTAGTGTCTAGGGTTAATACACTCTTGAGAGAGGAGAGTCCATAGGAGAGAAAGAAGTGAAGAACCTAGGCTTTGTCACCCTTTTCTCATCACTAAAGTCGTCGAAATTATGGTCGGAACGAGGGAAGAAAACCTTCATCACACAAAAAAGAAATCAGACCTATTACTATAAAGGCAAGTGTTTATCTTGCGATTTATTCAAGCATGTTATAATACATATGTAGTGTAGGGTTTCAATTACATTTGTTGGACAAATTCTTGGGAATTTAATGAGTGTAATCCATGAATTGATATAGGAATGCATATAGAATAAATTCCTTTATGTAGAGAATTCTAAATGAGATATTATATGATGAATAAAATGAAAAAAAAATGGTAACTTGTTGGTTACACATGAAGAACACCATAACTTAGGGTTTTGAGGATTATGAGGTTTAAATCTGTTCTTGGATAGATTTCGTATGATTTTAATGTGTTATTTATATTAAAAATCGTTCATACACATATATTTGATGTTTGATAATGTTGGTTGGGATTCTAGGATTGCTGTATAGAGGTTTGAGAAAGTTACAATGTAGAAAACTCGTAAAAACATAACGAAGAAGATGAAATTGTCAACGACGAATTGACTCGACTTGATGAACGAATCGATTCGGTATGCGAATCGATTCAGGTTCTTCACCGAATCGATTCTGGTTCTTCACCTAATCGATTCGACTGCCCAGATTTGGCCAATTTCTTTATTTTATCTTATAAATCCATGAATAACTTATAGGGAGACTTTTGGGATATTCTTAAAGTATAGTGTGGGGTATGGTAAATTCCATTAGGCCTATGGTACGGTTAAGGTTTACCCAATTTATAAGAATTAAGACTTGGAATTATCGGGCATATTGTGATATTTTGTGAGACTTAGAACGGGTCACGAAAAGTATGAGTGATCCTGTGATTCAGACCAGTAGTGTATGTGTGGATTAGCTACTGAAATAACTTAAGGGGTAACTAGGACACTTCGGGTAGTTAGCGATACACGAAAATATACAATAAGAAGTTAAAATTGTAAATCGATAGTACGTTGAGTATTCGAGAGATATATACTATGTACGGTTTATATGATGGATTTTATCTATACCTATGAGATAATATGTATATATAGGTTGAGTGATTACCTATTATTGTGATTTTATTGTGTGTGTGAACATAACTACGTTATCTGCTATCACGGGAGGTTCCACATAGAGGGAAATCCCACCTTAACTATTCTAGTAAGGTCTGGATGTGTGCCCCAGAACAAAGAACTTAGGGCAGCTCACTATGTGTTGTGTATTAGTGGGACCAGTGTGTCATTTGGCTACATAAGGTATGTGCATATCCCAAAGACTTAGAACTATGTTTGCCTCCTTTGTGTGTTGTTTGATTGAGGGTTCAAGGAGACATTCTGAACTGATAGTCCTTGATTTGGTACGAAAGGTTCATGGACCAGATAGTAAAGTACGCTAGCATCACGGAGATCATTCTGAGGGTTTCTATAGTTTTATATAATATATGTGTATTAAATATATACCAGTGTGATTAATCTACCTATGTGTTATGGTAAAACTGATAGATAGTTTACGTCTAAAAGTGACTTAAGCAGAGAAACTTTAATAATGATATAATAATACACGAGTATTATTAATTATTGGTAGTACAATAGCGTATTGTATGTGTAATACGGGGGAGATAAACCTTTTGTAGTTAGTTAGATACATTGTCTAGTTAGGTTGGGTAGCATAGCTAGGTAAGAGACGTTAAGTGTGCACATTACTTGAGAGGTGAAGAACTGAAGGGAGTGTACATAGAACTAACGTGCGTATCTAATAACTGCTTTTAAATTTTGATTTAAATTCTTTCAAAATATTTTCAAAAGGTTTTTTGGGTTTTGACCCTTGTGAAATCCATTTTCCAAAATATTTTAGGTGTCCAGCCACAAGGACGCCAAGCTTGATGATTCATTCGAGGAATGCGTAGCTGCAGTACTTGTGGAGGCTTGCAGGAGTTTGCTTAGATGCTTCAGTTATTCATTCCTAGACTAGGATTTACTGTTTAGTATTTTATTGGGGCATGTTACCCCTTCAGACGATTCAGCATTTCAGTTTTTCAGTATTTATCAGACTTTGTTTTAGATTTAGTTTTATTTACCTTAGACTTATAGTTGAATTTTGTTTTGGGAATCGATGGTTTATCCGGTGTTATTTGTTTAGTTATTTATTATGTGATTGGTTCAGAATATTATATTGTGTGGATGGTTTGGTGAATGTATTATTTTTCTGCGTGTTGTTATAATAATTCAAGATAAAATTTAGCACCGACTTAATTTAATATAGGTGGTTAGTAATTTAAAAAGTTTTTGATAGTGATGCTTAAAATGAACCAAATGAGATTACTGTTTATTTTCATAAATGATTGATCACCTGTGGTTACAATAGGTGAGGTGTCACACTTACCGGGAAATAATATTTTTAAATTTCATAAATGATATCGGATAAAGTTAAACGAACCAAATTCAAATCAAAATTCAATTTTTCAATAGTCTTATCTAAAGCGTCGACATCTTTCCACCACCCTTTTTAAAGTGTCATGGAGTTAACCTTCGTAATAATTTCATAAAATTCTTCTACAATGATGTTAGTTTAAGGAGTGAACAAAAGTTTTCAGTAGGTTCTAGCAAAATATAGATTTTTACAAATAAATTTTTAAAATAAAATTATTTTTATTTATGCCTTCAATTTTTATGAATTAATTCCTCGAGGGTGGTAAATTTTCAATCATAACTGCAACTTGAAATTGTTCATTAATTTTTATAAAATCTGAAAGTATTTATGAATATTTTTTCTATAATTTGTGTCATTGAGAAACCACTAGCATATTATCAATCATACGAAATTTAAATACTAACTTAAAACATATTTCATAGCATTGACTTCCTCTATGATGTATTTTTCTCGAGCGCTTTCCACACATCAGTGGTAGTAAGAAGCTCAGAGTAGTAATTATATAGCTCATCAGTCAAATTATTAAGAATTATGTTCTTGTAAATGTAAAATGATTCTTCCAACTTCTTAGCAACCAGACTCTCTTAAACTGAAAATTGTTGTTCACATTGCAAGATCTAATATGTCCCAAGATGTTTTGGAAATGAGAAACTACAACAGCCTTGACGTTAGCTTCTGCATTAACCATGCGGTTGTTATCATTGTAAGATAAAACAACATATATGCCTTCTAACGTTTAAAGAAATTTCCTTTGAATTTGAAAGGATGATTATTGTTGTTCTTAGAGAATTTAAAACTACTTAATTAATTCGATTTAATTTTAGAAAATAATAATTAATTAATTTTGATTAATTATTTTATTGAATAAAATGAACAAATTTGGATAAAAAATATGTTATTTTTTTATTATAATTCACGAACCAAAGACCCGAACCCGACTCAGATAGGGTTGGACATGCAGGCACGACATGCGCATGTGAGTCTTTTAGGGAAAAAGCCACACCATTTAGGTTCTCACTAAGTGCTTGAATGGATTATATCAATTCTACACTTTTCTTACACTCCTAAAAGCCAAAAGCCCAAAAAAGATTTTTGTCAAAAGTGTAATTGACATTTAAACTTGAATGATTATGTAAGATAAAATGATCTTAAATTACTTGTTCATTTGA
Organism: Sambucus nigra; assembly: GCA_949130495.1. NCBI lineage: Eukaryota > Viridiplantae > Streptophyta > Magnoliopsida > Dipsacales > Adoxaceae > Sambucus > Sambucus nigra. The sequence goes on along the minus strand of OX422221.1, from coordinate 139,400,562 downwards.
AAAACTAGTAACATTTCATATTTGTGTAACTTGATGAGGGGAATAATCATTTATGAGCTTCTATTTGGAACCCATAAGAGTGTAAATGGATATTTCAACATCAAATTTATTTGTTATTTGAATAGTGCATGTGCCAATGTTTATCTAACTAGGATTTCTAATTAACGGATACGGATAACATTTTTATAACTTTGGAAAAATATTTACAAAAAACTAATAGTAATTGTATTTGTCATGGATAATGGGTATCCAAGGAAAAGTATTCATATTTACGGATATTCCTTTCACGAATAACCGTGGATAATATATAAATGTAATTATTTTTATAATTTATCTTTGTCATATAACTAAAATTTATATATTTAGTTTGTAATCAAACGACTTCATTTAACCACTTATTTTAAATCTAATTAAATTTAATCTTATTTTGAAATTTGAGTTAAAACAGAAAAAGAGAAAGAAAAATTGTTTAGGAATGATAATTAAGAATTAAGATTTAATTGTGGCGCTCATCACTTGACCACAAATGAACATCATCTTCCTATCCCTCATTTAATCAACTTCGCATAGAGAAACATTAACAAAGGTGGGGTCAAAATGAGGATATATCTATTGTAATCTAGAATAATGATGATGATTTACCCTAACAAACTCAGGGTGTTTCTAAGGGCAACACAAAACTTACTTCAAAATACCACAACTATTTTTTTACTCCAAAATACCACTTAATTTAAATAGCTACTATCAAATAACACCAAAGGGCTACCACATATTTAAAGTGTTAAAATTCATTTACACACTTTCCCTCCATCTCTATACCCATTCAAACCTTTAACCCTTCATCTTCAACTTCTAAACCTTTCATCTTTAAGTAAATATTAAGCTAATTAGGTTGGTACATTGAACAAATAACATTTCATTCTTCAAATTAACTAAATCAGTTTAACCTTTTAATTATTTTATACTATATATTATTTTTATGCCTTACAAAAAAAATTTACCATCAAACGAATGAACTATACGAACTAGCACTAAATATCAAAACCAAATCTTCCAATGTTCGATCGAAAGCTTCGAAACAAGTTTCGAACTGTAAGAAATCGACTTGTGGATTATTGAAATTGAAATGGTTCAAACCATTGATTATTGAAATCAAAATATGGTTTTTTTTATAGGATTGAAATCAAATGTTCAATCCTCAAACGAATGAACTATACGATCTTTTTTTTAAATCAAAACAAATTCCCACCTGTTTGAATTTCTGTAAGTGTCAAACTAGGGTTTCAATCGCTATAAATAACAAAATATAATTGCATTAACTCGTCATGTTTATAATGAATCAGTGCAATCTGAACTAATTTTCATTCATTATGTTTACCCCGAAATATTAATTTTATATCGCTATGTTTATGTCGAATCCTCCCTACACATTCGTTGCGAACATAGCGAATGAACTATCATATGTCGGTATATTTATATAGAATCCTCACTACCCATTCTCTATGTTTATGTTGAATTCACTTTGAAACCTAAATTATGTTTACCATGATACATGTTTAGGTTTCAATTCACATGCCGAATTCACATTCGTTGGTGGCTTGTGTTTATAAATTCTATATGAAATTATATATATCATTATACTCATCAGTTTGTTAATTGTTTTAATGCAAGTATACTATAGATAACCTAGTATCCTACTCTCGCAAGAATCGAAAGTCGTTGACTGCCTTAAAGAGGAAGCGTCGAGAATAAATCCATACTCTGTCTATTGCGACTATCTCAGATGTGATGGAGGTGGATTCCCCAGTGGTGGAGATGCCTAAGGAGGTTGCGGTTCATGATGATGAGGTTACGGTTGAGGTTGAGGTTGAGGTTGAGGATGAGGATGAGGCTGAGGAAGAGGGACATGATGCGATTGAGGAAGATCATGAGTCGTTAGAGAGTGATGCCGAGCAGGAGTTTATTGCTCCATCTGAGGGGGTGTATTAACCTAACGGCCTAACAACCCGATTAGCATTTTACACAAGACCGCCGAAACATATAACAAGAAGAAAAGGTGCCTGAAGAAGGCACCTCAATCGCGACTTATGGGGGTCCCAATGACCTTAACTTATTAAAACATTTCAAGCATCACATGGACTATGATATTCAGATCGGTTCAGTGGTAATTACATTTCCCTACAAAGTTAAATCATTAATGTTATGAATTTTCCATTACTTTGATAAATATTTTTCTTATATTGTAGGTAGAGCGGGTGCCCTTATTGTGCATAAATCACTGGACGAAGATCAAGGAGTGAGAATTCAGTGATCTCTCTCCAAGTGTACAAAGGAGGGTCCAAAGGGATATGTTGGGGGGGATTATAGCATGTAGCTATCATTATATAGACTATGCCTTTGTATCTGCGTTTATTTAGAGGTGGCATCCGAAGACTATAACACATTCTATATTCCATTTGGGGAGATGACAATCACCCTGGATGACGTATCAGTAATCTTGGGAGTTCCTCTCGTCGAATTACCTCGATATAACCCACAACCCATAGTTGAGGAGGAGGATGAGGATGTACTGGTCACGTCGGTTGTGGACCTTGTGGTGGAGCTATTAAGAGTGAGCAGGGATGTTGCCTTAGAAGAATGTTTCAAGCCTTCGACCGTCTGATTGAACTGGCTCACTGTGAATTTCCAGGAACGATAGCAGGAATTCAATTCCTCGAGTGAAGACAAAGACAATTGCACGAGGGCCTATTTTCTCTACATTATCGGATGCATAGTTTTCCCCGATAAGATAAAGAACAAGATTTTCGTGCTTTACCTTCATGTTCTTAGAGACGTGAAGAAGGTTGGAAAACTAACATGGAGGATGGGTATCCTGGTGCATGTGTATCAGCAGTTGGGCCTTGCCTCTCATTCAGGTTTGAGGCAAATGAGTGGCTGCCTCTCTCTTATACACGTAACTAATAATCTACATTCACATTTTGGTTGTACATGTTTGTTAATTTCCCCCCTTTTTTCTAATAAATTCGTAATATGTGTGTTTTATATTCATGGATATATGAGCATTTTCCAGGGGTTGGCGGATGCGTCGACATGGAGTTCGATAAAACCATGCCAAGGATTGCACGTTGGTCATTGCAATCCGCTTCTCAGAAAAATGCATTTCAAAACTTAATAAATTATTGCGAGCAATTGGATGATATGAGTGTTGACAATGTGAGTAAATTCGTTGAATTGTTTGTAATGTTTTCTTTTGACTTTGATATTTTTTTGACATTCAATTATGTATTGTTTATGTGTAGGTCATTAGGGAACCCTATCCATATTCTAGGGGTACTTATCCCTTTCATTAAGCATCATGGTATAGCGAGATTATGGTTTATTTTGAGGTGGGTGAGCCCTATTACCCAAAAAGATGTCTTAGACAAGTTAGATGGCTGTAAATCATACCTTGCGAGCCCATGAAACCCTTGAATGATGAACAGGGAGACAAGGCAGCTCGATACAAGGTTAAATTAAATATACAAAAATGGTACCAAGAAAACTGGCAAGACCACCTTATATCCGAGAAATCTTGGTTTGTGCCCGTATTAAGCCTGTGGGATTATAGTAGTGATTATATGGCATGGTTCCTGTCCAAATCCCATACTAGAGTCCAAAAACCCAAGTTTCGAACTGTCAAACAACATAAAACATTGTTGGTAAGTTTTATGTGTAAACTACTTTTGGGTGTTCTACTATCATTACTAATTTCATGTTATTATCTTTACGATAGGCGAACGAAGTGCGCAAGGCTATGGATTTATGGAAGAACAATATTGAAGATGGAATTCCTTCTCATTCTGGTGCATTAATTTCACGTAGTGTCCAAGCCTACGATATCCTTATTGCGGCCATTAGGGTAGGCAGGTTGGTTGTCATTGAGGAGAGGGTGTTAAAGAAAAGAAAGTCCAAAGTAAAAGGAAAATAAAAATTAGTTGAGGGGTCCCATATTAGTAAAAGAAAAAAATAGGAGTTTTTTTTTTAATGTTTTGAAGTTGTAGTTGAGGGGTCCCAAATGTTTTGAACTTAATTTGAAGTATATTGGAGTTGGTATAAATATTTGTATTAATGTTGGTATATATTGTTGGGTTAATGTTGAATTATATTATTGATATTAATGTTTGTATAAATGTTTTGATAAACTGTTGGTATAAATATTGGTATATATTATTTTATAAATGTTGGTATATAAATGTGTAAATAAAAGTTAGTTTTAATTTCATTTTGAACTTGGTTCGGCACATATATACCGAAACAGTTCAGTGTGAACTTGGTTCGGAATAAACATCCCTAATAGCGGGGTTTCTTTTTGGGGGGCACAGCTCCATTCATCATGATTATAGCGAGCGAGTTCCATTATTTCAGCACATATATACCGAACCAGTTCAGTGTGAACTTGGTTCGGTATAAACATCCCTAATGGTGGGGTTTCTTTTTTGGAGGTACAATTCCATTCGGCATGATTATAGCGATTGCGTTCGATTATTTTCGTACATATATACCGAAGAAGTTCTGTGTGAACTTTGTTCGGTATAAACATCCCTAATAGTGGGTTTTCTTCAACTAGTTTAATAAAAATTCATTAAATTTGATTTCATACAACTACAATAAATCATACAACTTTATTAATTGCACGCAACTACAATATCATACAATAAATTTGATACAACATCATTTCAATATCAACAAACTACACTGAATATCATACAACTTCATTTAATTTGATACAACGTCATTTGAATTTCAACCAACTACATTTGAATATCATACAACTTAATTTAATTTGATATCACTTCATTTCAATTTCATATCATACAAGTTTGTTTTGCATCATATAAGCTCATTTCATACACCAAACTAGTCGATATCGATAGGTTGATCATTGGTTGCTACATTATTTGAGCAGATTTTTCGGACCTTAGCTACTTGTTGCGTGTAATAATCAATCCAAGGTTTTTCTTTGGGCAATGAATAACTATTCTATTGACTTGCTACTGGGGGAATTGGGCATCCGTACTTCAACTTCAAAGCTACACAGTGATTCTCGTAAACATGAGCAATCTCTATGAACATTAGATGTACGGTTCATTCATGTTTCATTGGTAGAAATGTGAGACACTGTCTCTTCGAAATGAGGATGCATACGCACTTGTAAGTTTTGACAAAATATAGCCACACTTGGGCATGATAATCCAAAAATTTGGCATACATGGGCTTAAATAATTGTCCAACTTATGCAGAAAAGTGTTCAGAAACCAATCACCAAAATAATGTGCATAGAATTCATTATTTGTTATAACTTCTTCAATCAAGTCTGATCTCACTTGTCTCCATCCATCAGGCCCAAATCTGAGGCATTTAGCAACGCATCTAAGCCCATAATTTTCGTCAGCTTCAACCTCGATGATATCTTCTATGAAATCTTTATAAAAGACTGGTATCTCATTGATATATTATTTATATACGGGGGAGAAGTTTGGGCACTATGGGGCGGGGCGGGTAAATTCTGTGAAATTAATTTTCTTTTTAGGCCTTTGGAATGCGGGGTGTTCCTTTTCTGTTGATATCCTAGAAGTTTGAAGCTCGAGGAATTTACTTTACTTGAATTCTCATGCCTTTTGTCTTTAGTAGTTGGTTTTCGACCTCTCGGGCGACCCTTGCAATGATTAAGCACAGATGGCTCAAATAGCCTACCGGTGGTGGGACAAACGATGTACTTCAGTTTTCGCAACATGACCCTTTGCTCATCGATAGTTGACCATTCCCACCTTTGTTTAAAAAGTATCATTTTTGGCTCGTAGACAACCATATGGTACTTCATTAAGTTGGGCACCATTGTTAATTTGTGCCAATGTGAATCGACATCCCCTATATTATTGCCCTACCCTCCATCCGGTAGATGAACAACTCATGAGCACACACTAGATAGTAGATGTTGCATGCCAAGTGTAGGTACGATTTAGCATCCATGCCAATGGTATCATAAGTCTTCAACTCCTCAAGAATTACATCAATGGCATAATGAGAAACCCGACCTATGAGCTCCCGCAAGATAGGAATATTTTGGGAGTGCTTTAATTTTTGCAAATAATCCTTAAACTCCCCTTTAATCTCGATCACTTGCAACTCAATGTAGTTGTGCATGCCAGAAAAAACCTTGTTAAAATGAAGTTTAAAACTCTCCAAGTGCCTCTCCAACTTAGCATGTGCTCCTTCACAACGGTTAGTAATTCGGTTGCCCCAGTGCCTAACCATATTTGTCCACGTATGAATAAAGGTCTCCCTTAGATTGTACCATGTGCAATCTATGTAGTGAAGCGTGTTCGGGTACGCAACCCAATCACAGTGAAATTCGCACGACGTTATACCAACTATCTCAAATAAAGACATCTTGTAGCAGGTGGTCTTGTATGTGCAATAAATAATGACAACGGATAAAAAACACTAGGCTAGTTGGATTGAGTTTGGATGAGCCCAAAAAATGTCTTCCACCTCCATGGTAGACTTATTTGTTATATACCCATACACGTAATGTTTATCCCCTAGCAACTTCATTAGCTGTTTCATCGTTATTCTACCCTCTCGTTTGGAAATCCTCAACTTTCATGGCTTGGCATTGTAAGGTATTTTCATGGTTGAAATATTATTAACATTACAACTTTTAATCATCGTTAGAATAGCGGTCGACTTTACCCCACTCAAGGACATATCTTCAATAATTTTTTTCTCCACCGAAGAAATTCGATCGGCGTATGCATGTCCAACTAACGTTTTTGACAATTGGTGATTGTGAATGCCACTAACGAATAACAACATCCACTGTCCATTACCAAGCGGAATGCCCTTCAACAAAAACAGACGGTTGCACTTTCGTGTCGTCGTGTCCCTCTTTTGACTTTTTCCCTCTTGACTACTCCCTACGTTCCCATCTTTATTCTCATGATGATCATGATACTCACCACTTATCTCGCAACCTATGTGTAAACTCCCCTTACGCGTTGAAGATTGTGTGTCGGACTTGGTGATGACTATTACTATTTTAACGAATCGGGTTTGCTCTTGAGTCCAAGAAACTAACTCTTGTCGAGTGGAAAATACCTTATAACAAAGAATAAACTAAATCAATACAATATAATCAAAATATATAAATATATTACATCGATAATAGACATTATAATACCTTCTCTGTAAAGAACGTCACACTAACATCTACTAACACCGCACCACCATCCCTATTATGGGGTATATCAATGCTCACTAAAGCCTGATCAAATAACAAGGAATTGAAATCCATGAAGGGATCCTGCATAGTTAAAATTATTATTATGTGGGAATAAATGGAATTTTAATCACAACATAATTACTTTTGATAACAAGCAAGCAACATTTTCTAGGTTTTAATTCTATTCGACATGAATAGTACGAATTGATTTCATTATTTCGGGGGGAACATGACGAATAGTTTTAGATGGTTCGAGGTGAACATAATGAATAAATTTATATGTTTCGGTGTGATCATAATGAATTGTTATAGATGGGTCGGGGAATATATACCAAATATGTATATCTTGTTCGGTATGATTATAACGAATGGACCTACTTCGAACAAAAAAATATAGAGTTGGTTCGGGAGGTTTTCCCTGAATTTCTTCCTTAAAATTGGGGGCCCGATCCCAAACCAACTATACGTTACCATCTGTACGTTTTATGCATTTTTTATATTTTCAATCCTTATGAAAAAGAAAATATATATGTAATGGGACCCAAAGTTTGCCTCAAAAATGGGATTTGTAGAGTTGTTATTTACTTTTGAAGTGTTGTCATTGTCTGATGGTGGAATATCCATTAGTATTTGAATATTTAAATAACAAACCCTAGATGTTTAATAAGGTTGTTGTTGATGTGGTGGACAAAACTTTAATAATGGAGTCTGGGGACCAATGGAACAACACGTTAATGTTGTTGAAGATAGTTGGTTGGATTAATAGAGACAAATTTGTTGGTTGAAGTGAATATGAGAAAGGGAGGGTTTGGAGTGTAGTGGATAGAGAGAGAAATGGAGTGTTTGGAGTGTAGTGACTTTTGTGTTGTAGTTGGGTAAAAAAATATTAATATACTTGTGGTGGCCCTTAGCAAAAAATTCATTTTTTTAACTTGTGGTATTTTGAAGGAAATTATGTAGTGCCCTTAGAAACTCCCTTAAAAAACCAGGATAGAAAATAAGAAAACAAGTTGGTCGCCACTTTCTAATAATGCACAAAGTTATCTTTTTTCATAGAGTTGGGTTGTGATAAATAGGAAGTAGACTTAATGCTAATGTATATAATGTAAACATATAACGATGTTGCGTAAATTCAAAAATTCGCAGATGTTGTATAAATTTAAAAATTTGGAATTATGCGAATAATGATAACTTTATAAATTATCTGAGTGGATACTAATAATGCACTTTTAACTGGATACATATAACATATAGTATGGAATCTGTCTCGCATCAGTCTATTAATCAACTTGAAAACTTGATAATAAAACCATAGAGTTTGATAAGACTGGAACATGATAAAACCCAACAAGAACACGACTTGAAATGACACATTGACACATTTACTTAGTTCTATCTTATACTAATAATGTTTCTTTTTACAATGCATCACATTAATAAACACGTTTTATTTTTTAGATAGTTCAAATAAGGAGACACATAAATTTTTATATTCCCTTCATCCCAAAATATTAGTTCGATGTTTGAACATCAAACATTTTAAGAAAATAATTTCACTTTTCAAATTTATCCAATTAAGTTAATGAATACTTTATTTTTGCAAGAAATTCTCTTGGATAATGGTCCATCGTAAATATTTTTTGAACATATAACTCTGTAATTTCACAAAGTATTCTACACTATTTTTAAAAACAAGATCATTAATTTGGGACAATTGAAGTTATATTTTTCTAACATGTTAGGATTAAGGTTTGAATTTAAGCGATGTTAGGATTAAGGTTTCTAATGTTTGTAATATTTTTACTTTTGTTAAATAATAAATGAAATTCCATGTTATATATATATATATATATATATATATATTTTGGGGGGGGGGGGGTAAACATAATAAATACATGAAATAGATGTAAATTAGGAAAGTAGTATGTAATTTTTATGATGAGAATTCACCTAATACATTAAATGATATATTTTTCCATAAATTTCGCACTATTTTTCGAGTTGATATGCTTGTTGTATCTCAAATTAAGGAGGATGGATGCGTTAGGTAGCGGACAGCTAGAGTAAAACTTTGTCAGATCCTTATGAACACGAATCCTATGAATATACGTGTTAATGCTAGGGCATTCCCCTTAAGCGATGCGTTGCACCTGTCACCGGATGTCTCTGAAAATAGGCAAGGGGTGTTGCGCCTGCCATCGAGTGTCTCGAAAAATAGACATGGGGTGTCACATCGGCGCCCGGATGCGACGATAAATACGCAAGGGTTCCTGCATCAAGATGGGCGTGTACGATGGGTAAAGAAGCTAGTTAGGATACGAGACTTAGGTTAGCGACTTGGAACATAGGGACTATGACAGGAAAAGGGATGGAGTTAGTAGATACCATGATAAGAAGAAAGTTAGCATAACTTGTTTACAAGAAACTAAATGGGTTGGTGAGAAAGCTAGAGAAATAGAAAATACAGGATTTAAATTATATTATACAGGAAAACATTGAAATAAGAACGGAGTTGGAATAATAGTAGATAAGAACTTTAAGGACGATATCATGTCCGTTATTTGGAAAGGTGATAGAATTATACTTGTAAAATTGGTATTAGGTGAAAACATAATTAATATTGTTAGTGCTTAGGCACCCCGAGTAGGATTAGATGAGAACACTAAAGTACAATTTTGAGAACAAATGGATGAAGTAATTCAAGAAATACCCGTCGGTGAGAAAATCTATATAGGGGAGATTTTAATGGCCATGTAGGAGAAGATCGTGTAGGATATGAGATAGTGCATGGAGGATATGGTTTTGGAGATAGAAATGACAGGGGAGAGTCTATCTTAGATTTTATGATGTCTTATGATTTTGTACTAGTAAATACATGTTTTAAAAAGAGGCTTGAACACTTAATAACTTATAAAAGTGGAACGCATAAGAGCCAAATAGATTTTTCATTACTAGGAAAGGAGACCGATTAACGTGTAAAGATTGTAAGGTTATCCCGGGAGAGACCTTAACCTCACAACATAGGATAATTGTGTTGGATATAAATATTGAAAATCAATCACGAGTGCGAAAAGTGAAGATTAACCCACGAACTAGGTGGTGGAACTTAAAAGGAGACAAATTAGAACTATTTAAAGATAAAGTATTAAATGAAGCAACATGGAATACTGAAGAAGAGACTAACATAATGTGGAATAAGATGGCCACATGCATTAGGAGAATATCAAAAGAAATTCTTTGAGAATCAAAAGGCAAGGGGCCACAGTTTAAAGAAACTTTGTGGTGGAATGAAGAAGTACAAAATAGAGTAAAAATTAGAAGGGAGTGCTTTAAAACATGGAAAAAAATAGAAATGAATTTTTTTTTGAGAAATATAAATGGGCTAAAAAGGAAGTTAAGAAAGTGGTAACAGATGCTAAGTTAAAAGCGTATGATGATCTTTATACAAAATTAGGAACACAAGAATGGGAAAAAATTATTTATAAGCTTGCTAAACTTAGGGACAGGAAAATAAAAGTTTTTAATAACGTTAAGTGTATCAAAAGTGATGATTCGAGAGTCTTAGTCAAAGATGATGAAATTATGGAAAGATAGAAAAACTAATTTGAGATGTTATTAAATGGAGATAATGGGAGTATATTAGATATAGAGGAACTTAGGGAGACTCGAGAAAATATATTTTTTCACAGAATTAGGACAACAGAGTTCAGGATTGCTCTAAAAAAGATGAACACGGGAAAGGCTTTAGGACCAGATGGTATCCCTATTGAGGTTTGGAAGTGCTTAGGTGAGTAGAGAGTATCATGGCTTATAAAATTATTTAATAGAATTTTAATGACTAATAGGATGCCCGATGAATGGAGAAAAAGTGTTTTAGTGCCTATTTATAAAAATAAAGGGGACATACAAAGTTTTTCAAATTATCGTGGTGTTAAGTTAATGAGTCATACAATGAAACTTTGGGAGAGAGTCATTAAATATAGATTGAGATTGAAGACAACAGTATCTGAGAATCAATTTGAGTTTATGCCTGGGAGGTCAACAATGGAAACAATCTATTTATTGAGGAGATTAATTGAGGGGTATTGGGAGAAAAAGAAGGATCTTCATATGATTTGTATAGATTTGAAGAAGGCGTATGATAGGATACCCAGAGATATAATATGGTAGGTTCTATATAAAAGAGGAGTGACTCGCAGATATATTGATGTGATTAAGGATATGTATGATGGTGCGATGACTACAGTAAGAACATCAGCCGGAGAAAGTAGTGATTTTTCAATTACGATAGGTCTACACCAAGATTCAGCATTCAGTCATTATCTCTTTGCTCTTGTTATGGATGAGGTGACTGGACAAATACACGATGAGGTGCCATGGTGTATGTTATTTGCTGATGATATTGTTTTAGTGGATGAGACTAAGATGGGGATTAATGCTAGGTTGGAATTGTGGAGAGAAACTTTAGAAACAAGAGGATTTAAATTAAGCTGAACTAAAATAGAATATGTGTAGTGCAATTTTAGAAGTAATAGGAGGACAAATGGAGATGTGGTGAAATTAGAGGGTTAAGAGATACCTAGAAATTATCATTTTCGTTATCTAGGATCGATTATACAAAAAATGGAGATATTAGTGATGATATTACTCATAGGATTAAAGCAGGCTGGGTTAAGTGGAGAAGTGCTACCGGCGTTTTGTGTGATAGGCGTATACCTTTGAAGTTAAAAGAAAGATTTTATAGGACGGTCATTAGATCACCATGTTATACGGGACAAGAACGTTGGGAAACCAAGAAACAAAATGTGCAGAAAATGAGTGTGACGGAGATGCGAATGCTAAGATGGATTTGTGGTAAAACTCGAAAGGATAAAATTAAAAATGAACAAATTCGTGAAACGGTAAAAGTTGCTCTTAGAGAAGATAATTTGAGAGAAAAACGACTTAGATGGTTTGGACACATCAAGCGTAAACCAATGGATGCTCCTGCAAGGAAGAGTGATTTAGTTAGTATTGATAGTAACACAAGGGGTAGAGGTAGGCATAAATTGACTTGGTGGAATATTATAAAAAAGGACACGATGTCATGTGATTTAACCGAAGATATTGCACTGGACAGTATGAAATGAAAAAATAGTATTCATGTAGCGGATCTCAAATAATTGAAAAAACGCTTTGTTGAGTTGAGTTGAGTTGTTGTCCTAAATTCATAATCCACCTTTTTTTTAATATCAAATTTCACAATTTTAATAGATATCTGTTGATCTTAATCATTAAATATGGGGACAATTAATGTTTAGATCCTAAAAGTCAAGTATATTTTGCACCTAGCTCACTTCATTTTTTTATTTTTAAAAAGTCTCTTATCTATTTGTTTGAGGATAAGAGAAAAAAGAATTTTTTTTTAGTGTTTTATATCGTTAGAGACTTTTTCAAAATAAAATAAAAGTATTTAGATTAAATATTAATTAAAAATTTATGGAGCGACCCTTAAATGTACTTATAATTTATATAAATAAAGTATAAGAACCTCTAATTTGAGAGAAGAGTACACGTTTGAATTTGATTATGATCCATACTTGAATTTGAAAGGAATCAAATTTGAGTTCCACTTTGGAAGAAAAGTAACGGATATGAGGGAGGTCTCTTATCCGATAATGATAGGAGTGGGAAAAGGTCTAATAATATAGTTTTTTCCCCCTGCGCGTGGGGAAGTGAAATATTGGAGGGTAGCTGTGAACACGTGTGATGCTATGAGCAAAGGGTGAACCGGCTGTAGCCACGGTAGTTGAAGCTCAACACATGGCATTTCCACTCACTCTCTCAGCCATATTAAGCCAACCGACTTAAACCTGCATGGATCCACTCAATTGTCGATCTAAATGTAAGGATTGGGTATTACTGTTTTCTTGGAAACTTTGTTGACACAGAGTGTGTGAATTTTTAAAATCATTTCTTGTGACCTTTCCATTACGCAAAGGTAAAGGAAGAAGACTACTTGTTCAGAGTTTTGCTCCATATCGATAATATAATAATGTTAAAAATGGTATTGTTTCGGAATTAATGGACAAACTCTTTACCCATTAAAATTTTGTATGTGATGCATAAAAGAATTTATTGGATCCAAATTCGCATGTGACGCCGTTGTAAGAACAATCATAGTATAGGGTTTTCTATATTTTAGGATAGTTTGGAGTATCCGGTTACAAACTGTCACGCACCGTCACAACGAGCTGAACTCGAACATCTCCAAGTTTGAAAACTTTCCTACATCTCAATAAGTTATAAAGTTTTTAGGAATTTAAAACTTTTCACAAAGTTATTTGGAATGTTATTTTTATGGGGAAAAAAAATGAGGTTGGAAAAGTGTTTAATAACACAAAACTATGAAAACTTTTGAAACAGATATTCAGAAAGCGTTCTTTCAAAAGTCTTACGGCATTTTGGAGTCGAAACAGGTATTTATAGAGTTGGCAAAAAATTTCGGCGATGTCTCGTTCGAATGAAAATAAAACTCGCTCGAACGAGAAAAGCATATCGTTAGAACGAAATATGATCTCGTTTGAACCAGTTTCAAACAATGTAAAACAGTGTTGCCTTGTTAGATGTTCATTCGAACGAAAAAGCCTTTTCATTTGATAACTTCTGATGAGAATTCAAACGACCTTAAAAAATATATTTTTATTTTAAAATTTTAAGGGTCTATTTGGTTTGTAACTATAATTATATTTTCCATGTTTAAATACAATTATGATAAAAATTTACGTTTGACAACCCGTTTTTAAACACTAAATTATAATATTTCTGTGTTATAATGATGTTTTTTAGAAAACAACAAAATGGTGTTTTATAACTTCTATTTTTTTATTTTTCAACTTACAATAATTTATTCTTAATATTTTAATGCATTTATACTTTAATATATAATATACATATATAATACATTAATATATGTGTGATTTTTATAAATAAAAAATATTGTGTACATTTACACACAATTATGTATATTTATATTATTAAATTATATAATATACTAAGATTCATTTGTTAAAAAATATTATCAGTAGATACATGATACTAATATATAGTTTTATACATATATTATTAATGTATTGAATAATATAAAATATATATATATATAGTACATATGCACTAAAAAATATTATATATATATATATATATATACATACACACACATATACATATATGTATAATATAAATATACATGTATGTCAATTTTGTCAAATTTTTAAAAAACTTTATTTAATAACAAGTTTATCAAATATGCACCAATAATTATAAATACAAAACACTGAATGTTAAAACTGAGTTTAAAAACAGCATTTAAATAGAGTTTTCTAAAAACAGGACCAAACGGGCCCTTAGATTCACACTTTGCATTCCCAAAATAGTTTTGTGAATCGATTTAAACCCTAGAAAGATTTATATCATTGCATATACTTTGTGGAGAGGTACTTCATGGCTGAACTTGTTATTCTCGTGGGGACTCACCGCTGACGAAAAAGGTTGATTGGTGGATATTGAGCGTGGGAGGTCTCGTGTGGACTACCCTCCACCGAGTAGTATTCTTCAAAGATTTGCGAAATTAGGTTACTATGCTAATTTAAAATGATCCAAATATGCCTACGTGGGTAAGGACTAGTCTAAAAAGTCCCCGAAATCCAATTACTACCTCTAAGTACTTAATTTTACTATTTCAGCTTATTCAGGATCAACCGTACACTCGAAATCTCCATCTCATTCACTATACATTAATTTTCTATCTCAGCCTTAAAATAGTCTACTTGCAATTCCTAGTTGAGATGTCGTCAAATTCCTGTAGTTATTACCCACTACGACGTGCTAACAATTGACCGAATTCTATTTACTATAATCACACTTAGTAAATTTACCACACAAATATTAATCTTAGTCCCACAAATTAATAATTATTAAATATGCAATATTTCTTATTTTAATTAAATATGGTATACATGTAATTTAAAATACTGAAAATAATTAATCCATCATTATTAAAAAAAAAACGGGATGTTACATACTTCCCCCTTACAAAGGAATTTCGTCCCCAAAATTCAGATGTCCCGGTACTAAAACTTTGGATCTTTACACACACTGCCTCCAAACATATTTAAAATAAACTAGATAGTATTTTGGCGCTTCCACTATATACCCTCTAGTGGTACCATTATGTCTGAAAGTCTACTCACTATAACCTGAGATAAACAATAAGTTCATTCAGACTCTTACATACTGATATATTCCCTAATTCTTAAGGTCTCACATATAGAATGATACGCCAAAACTATCGTGAATCCTCTAATGATACTTCAGAAAGACTAGCCTATACTCCACTGGCTCTATTATCTCCATGTTGGAAAAGGCCCCACTTCCATAGGTGTCAATTTCCCTTGATACTAAATCACATAACTCCTTTTATGGGAGACACCCACAATAACCCATGACCACTCATGTTAGACTTTAAAAACTTCGGTTCACGGCAACGTAACTCTCAGTATGTTCCTAAACTATACTAAAAGGTTGTAGATTAACTCAATCCTTATCGACGGACCCTGAATCACGTCGGGTCTGAGAAACTTATTAATCCTCACTACTAACCGACTAAAGGGTGGATGACAAGATCTTTGTATAAAGCCTTAGAAGGCGCCACGCAAATAATAAACTTCTAAGAGTTATCATGCGTAACTCTACCAGTGGTATTTACTGCTCCCAATTACCCTAAAATTTCAGATTCACATTTCTAGTGTATCCTCTAACACCTTAGTCACCCCTCTCATCTACCCATCGGTCTACAGGTGGTATATCTTCTCAAACGTATCTCCGTCCCCACTACCTTCTAATAACCCCAACCAGAGACCTAAAATAAGGGTCTTATCTTGACCCACAACAATATTGGGCGGCACCTTGTGCCGACTTATTCCCTTTGTTTCGTGAAATGTTGAGCACACTGTCTAATAGTGTAACTCACAAAATTAATAATATTTGCTATAGTGACAATATTAGTCAAACAATTCCACAACTCAAAGTAAAGTTTAACCTTTTATTCATGTTGGTAACTCATCATTGACTCCATCAGTCTGCCTACTCATTCCATCATTGGATTTTATAAGTCTCGTAAAATTTTATGCTCAATTCACCTCAGACCAACCCATCATCATCTGATAAGTGGTGGAACCGGAGACCTTTTCGCCATGTCTTACTCCACCCTGACCCACACACTCAACATCCCAAGTTATGTGATATATCTTACTCCCTTTCTCGGGGTATACTAAAATTGTGATCCATGTGTTACTCTAAAACTGTGCACTTTGTAGGTCTCTCTTATCTGGTAAATTCAACATCCTATGTATGAGTAAGCACCCTCAGAACTCAGATGAGTACGACTCTACTCAAAATCCCAAAATTATTAGATCCTCTCTTAGCCAGAGAAATCCCTCATCTATATCTCCACAGTCTTCCAATCCTTCTCAGTTGTGATGGTTCCCCTTGCTATACATAACCAGACTATCTTTCCCCTCGATGAGATTCAGTCCATATTACTTTTTCAACTCTACATCTAACTTACCCGTATGCATACTTTCATAACATACATTTCCACGTCTCCTAATCGCGAACAATACTAAAAATTTAACTAATCAGGGCACCCGTACACCCTATATCCCAGGCATATCTACACAATAATAACATACGTGACATATTTATATCCAAATAGGCCCCCACATACTCGGTGTGACTATACAGTAAGGGTATACTTAAATACCTTACCAATAATAATTAGTTATTCTTGAGATTGCCCCTCTGATCCACTAGTGGTGAAAACGTTCCACAGTGCTTCCTACACAGCACTTATCTAACTCACTAGCCTTAAATAAAAATATCTATTAGCTCAAAATGATATCCACATCCACATGCAATAACTGTAGTACTAATTTCATTCCCTAACGACTGCATGTCTATCAACTTCCTACCCTCACTATGGTTCATGCGTGGGACGTCTCGAAAGAGAAATCCAAACAAGTAACTCCCCTGAAGCATTACTGCCTAGTGTACTACCCCGTATTTTTATGGCTTTTAAATTTGAGGATTTATTAAATTTAATTTGAGATATTAATTAAATATTAATCCAAAAATTATTTTAATATTTACTAGCATGACGTGAGTTAGTAATTATTGGGAATTTGTTGAATATTACTATATGAGTAAAGTAATACATTAGATTGATTTTATTACAATTGTCACGAGTGAATAAAATGGCAAACATGGAAATTTAAGTCGGGACGCGCCCGTGTCGTGTCAGGACTAAATTATTATTATAAAAGTGAATATATTATAAGTCACCCATATGATCATTTTGAGTGCGCCAAAGTGTTTGGAAGGATTAGTCAGAAAAGTGTACCCGAGGATTTTATTTGGGTCTCGAGGCATTTTTAGGCCTAATTGACACCCCGGGAGGGTATTATAGACATTTTGTATTTTTGGGTAATTAAACCCACAAAATTTCCCAAGATATATCAGCCATTTGGAGTTGTCTCTCAGGGTTAACAAACACTAAACCTAAGAACAACCATTAGAGAAGAAGGTGGAGATTTTTCTAAGCAATCCAAGGCCAATAACTCACCCGATTGCACCGCCACCACCACCAAAATGTAGATCGTAAGATGAGGAACGCAACCATATCTTTTTCATCAACAAATCAGATCCTTGTATCTCAGGCAAGTATCGATCTTGCTTTGTTTTTAGTTAATGTTCCACCCATGTTAATTTAGGATTGTTAAGAACATGTTTTATGGAAGAAATTGATAATTTAGAGACTTTAAATCGCATGTTTTAGAGGAACTAAATATATTCTGGACATATCAATCATATGTAGAGGATTACCCACGAATTTGTATGGATTTGGAAGCAAGAAATATGGAAAGAATTAGAAGAATGGATGTTTCATGAAAAATTAGGGTTCTTGATAATTATGTTAATTTTACCCCATTAATCCAATACCTTTGATGAATTTGGACATGTTTCACGTAGGAAATCATGTATATAGGTATATATGACTATTAGTAATCTTGTTTAGGAGTTTGGGGATCATAAATGGCATTTTGGAGAAGAGTTTTTTATGAAACCCGTAGGTTGGATTTTGCAGATTCTGGGCAAGAACTGCTTGATCGATCGATCCACCAAGAGCATTAATCGATCGATGATCGATCGATCGACCCCTTTCCTCGATCGATCAATACCTCCTAGAAAACTGCATATTTTTCCTCTTTTTGTTTAATCCGGTTAAAATGCGTAGGAACCCTTGATTATTATTTTTAGAGTATAATGGGTTATGAAGAGGACCAGTAGTGTCTAGATAGACTCCGTTGAGTGAAATTAAATATGGAATGAAATTATGGGGTAACGGGGAGTTATTCATACATAGACAATGGTGCGTACGTTTACTAAAAGATTGAAACAAAGGATTTAGACTAGAAGGTAAGTGAGGGTATACCTACTAAAATTATACTTAGTGAGATAGAATACTTCGAGAGATGAAAAGTAAATCTGAAATAAATTATAAATGAAAATAAAAGAGACAAATCTGTTATGCAAGATAATTGAGTAATTTGTGTTAAGAATGGATAATTATAATTGTGGATCGTGGGGGCACCTAATTTGGAAAACGTGAATATATATATATATATATATATATACACTAGGGTATGCCCATGCCTGAAGGCACGCAGATACATTTCCCCCAACATTAGCACTTGAGCTTACTACATAATGCCATCGCCAATGCCAAAACACACCACTAAAAATAAAACTGAACCAAGGAATACGACATGAACACTTCCAAAACTAATTTAGAAACATTTGCGATTACCAATACAACCACTCAATTAAACATACACCCAATCATTTTAACAATAGATAGAATATTTATCCTAATCATATAACAAATCAGCATATAGGATATTTTTCTAAGTATTGGATATGTAATTAATTTAAGTCATAAATGTGCCAACAATAACAATAACAATACATCTTAGACCTACTGTGGCAATAATACCAATACACAAGTTATTCTGAATAACATACTTCTAGATTAAAGGAATGCCAACATATATGTGTATGAATAAGCATTAATAAGGTAATCGGTACAAAAAGTACATAAACAATATATCATGTTTCATTAAAATTGAAAATCTACATTATAAATTACTGTCATACATAGAGAACAATTTTGGAAAAATGAAAATCGGCATAGCCGACTCAATTAGTCTTCAACAGTAACATTTTCTATTATATAGGTCCATGAATCTGAAAAGAAAAAGAGTTTGAATCAATATGTTTGCGTATTCATTCCTAGTCATATCCAAGAAAGAAAATTAAGGTAAAGTTGTCAACAATTCAATTCAATAATAAGTTAAACTTTGAAGACCCGTGCATAACACTCACAAATAGCTAAAGAAATTTATATTAATCTAACACCAGTTTAGTTACTGAGCATTCATTAAAAACAAACTAAATTACATCAAATTTTTGTATAGGGCGCATAAATATGCAAATGCTCGATATATGTACCCATGCACCCCTTAAACCTCCTCTAGAAGTCTCGTTCTCGTTCGAAAACCTGCCACGATTAATGCATACAGGACAAATAGCAGCAGCAGTTCGAAAACTAATAGTAGCAGCAGTTCAAAAACTACAATTATAGCTTATAGGACCACAGTTATAGCTTACAGGACCAATATTAGCAGCTTACAAGACCAATCTACAATGGCTGCTTCACTTTTGATTCATATATTTAATATAACGCGTTAGTTTCCAAGGAATAGAGATGCAATCATTGCAATTGTTGTGTATAGCACACGCATAAAGTCAAGGACCAAGATTAAAATACATTTTCTCTTGAATGCATCTACTGAACTATTCAAATAGGTTATTTGCAGCAGATGATCCTCAAATCGATTCCTCCTCAAGCTCTGGTGATGGTGGATCAACATTGAAAATACAAAAAAGTATATCAAATGTGATAAAGATGCTAACTGAAATTCTTAAGTAATTCAAAAATTGCATATATCAATTTTTGTGCACTTCTCCCTAATTATTTGCATCAAACGGCACAAAAATGAGAAAAGCAAACTCAAATAATAAAGCATTAATTTCACGTTTGACCTTCATTGATTTGTGCCAACCTATTTCCCGGAGTAGGGACACCAAGTCCTGGGCTAAGAAACCTCACTGGTTGGAGTAGGGACACTAAGCCCTGGGAATTCAAGACCTTCCCGGACTCATCCATAGCTGACTGGTAACATTTAAAAGTTTTCCCTCCCATAGCTGGCTGGTAACAAATTCCCTTGTGCCCCAGCAGTAGCTCAAGTCATTATCCATCAGAATTTATTACAACAAATTTGTTCTATGTTGTCTTGAATTTTTTTAGTTAGCCTGAACAATTATTGAGAAACCAGTTAGTTGACATCCTCAGAACACGACTCATCCTCTGTTCTCGACCTCGATCTTTATATGACTCTTACAGTCCATATAATCTGATTGAAGGTGGTGTATGCAGTATCGTCGGAATCACATGTGACTGAAACACCAATGGATGCTTGCAACCACTGTAGTAATGATCTGTTTGGCAGTGAGTAGGCGACAAAACTTTTCCTTGATAGATAAAGGGATGCTAATGGATGCGACATGTACTGATTCCTCTTTTTGAAAATAGTCTCTCCCATAGGATCAGTCCCAAATCTTGGTGCTATTATGTCGATTACAACAACTATAATAAACTAATTCTTGGAGATCTCATACAAACCACCCCTAACTATCCTCGAAAAAAGATGATAATTACTTTCCCAAGTAATACGTCAAACAATCAGAATGAACACTGTGAATATTACTAAACAAATTCATGTCACTGACACTTTTACCTTCAAATCTGCTAAATGTAGAAATAAAACATGTTAATTCAAGTTTCAACAGTCAATTTAGGCTCATTTTAAAGCCCGTACAATATGATCCTCATAAGGATTAAATAATTGTTTCACATGATCAAAAGATTCATATATCACATTCTTATAATAAACGCGAACCGAAGATCTAAACAAACAAAAGTTTTACCTAAATACTCCACTTAATGTGCCTTTAACCTAGTGTGTCGATGAATAAACTTGTACTGAAACACAAACATGTGAGTCAAAAGCGATACAACCATTAAAAGACATAATTGAAGTAATCGTGGTATAGAAAATAAAAACATGTGAACTTTTTTCTACCTGCTTGCAATACAAAATACCCTCCAGGGCTGCATAATTGGAGTTTACACTTTAGCTTCTCACATACCTCGCATTTCTACTGTGTACAATAAAGGCTATGCTCCAATGAAGTTTTCACTGCAATACATATATTAACTATTACCAGACATATCATATAATCTACACGTCTAGTTGGCTTTGTGTGCAAACATACGTTGCCAATCAGACGAATGCATTAAGAGAAAAAATAATGAAAAAAATGCATACTATACGTACCGAAGGAGATAGTTCGTGATCGTTACTATCCATTTTGAGGTTCACAAAATCTGTATCAACACATGAGGGTGTTGTATATCCGTTGCCATGCCTACACCGAGGCAACAATCCACACTAACATCCCATAATTTTGCCACCTATATAAGAAAAATCTTTCTTTAGTGTTAACAACATAGTCAATTTTTGGCTTTACAATACCCCACTACTCTTTGCAAGAGGATCAACAACAGGCTTTACAATCTTTGGTGCAAATGCAAGAGAAATTCTTAGCAAAATTAGATTTGATTGTTCCAACATCCATGGGCCTCTTAATTATGTGATGATAATTATGAAGCCCCAATGCAGCGACGTCAACGGGTGTGTTGAATACGCAGCTGTGCTTGGGCTTCATCAATTTGGTCAAAACCTGCCTGCACATCTTCAATAAACTATCGTTACTAACATTAGCATTCTCATTCTCTTAACCAAATGACATTGCCCACTTGTTAGATGACAATTTCTTGACTTTGGCATTAGATTGAGGTTGTAACTTGACAGATTAGATGCGATCATTTAAATTCAGAATATGCTCAAGCTCAGCCACCAAACGTTCGGTTAGCACGCTTCTCGAATACGCATAGACATTAAAGTTCACATAATTTTAAAATTCAACAACAAATGTGTTTGTCTACACACAAACAAACATAATTAAAATTTTAATTAGTGAGGGAAAAAAGAGAAAGAGATAGTACCTTTGTGTCTTGGACGTTTAGTCTTGTGCTACTCTGTACATATAGCACAATAGGAACTTTGACTAACTTTTAGGAGTAGATTTTATAAAATATTACATCTGGACAAAATAAAGCATGGTGTACTATAAACATAAATCTCACATAAATAATAAAATCAAGGGGAAAGAAATAAATACTCACTTCCCCAGCCTTCTTCTTCCCCACGAATACACTGTCTCTTCCCCTCTTTCATTGACAATTGTCCAACACAAACATCACCCGATTAATCACTCTAAGATTCCAGTGGTTGTGGATAAAGCCATGTAGCACTCACTACTCATTAATAGGCTATTAAAGAAAACTCACTGCACTCTGAAAAATTCATTAGTCCGTGTATGAGGAATTAAAATTTTGATAATGAAATTTTAATACCCAAACGTTTAAGAAAAATTAAGCATTGATCTCAGTGTAACAACCCGTGTAATTTTAGGCTATTTTAATTAATTTTTAGAAAATGGAGGAAAGGGAGAAGAAAGGGAGAAGAAAAGGGATTTTCGGCCAAACTCTGCGGGATTCGACTCGAGGTCGTCGAATTTTATCCACGAGGCAGGTGTTTACTTGCTTTATTCTTTTAAGCATAAATTCCATATTATAGTTGGTGTATAAAAACTATAAATATTTTTGGGTTGGGTTTTCGTGAATCAAAACGGGTATTTCGAAAGTTTAACAAATAAACCCTGATTAATATCCAATTTGAGAAACTTAGGAACTAATTAAAATTAGTTGTTGGATATAGGTTATAGGATGATTAGAACCCTCTTTATGTGTGTATATATTGTTTATTGAGATTGGAGGATGATAGGAGAAGATTTAAAAGCTAGAGGGTATTTTAATGGCCGAAATAGAGTCTTCAGAGAAGAAGTTGCCCTGTTCAATCGATCGATCGACTGTCAGGGGTCGATCGATCGACCCTACCGATATTTTGGCAAATTCGGACCGTGTAGTTTAAATGGGAGAAATTACTAGATTAAAGATTTCTAGTTTATTTATTCGAGGAAATAAATATCCGATTAGGGGAATTTATACCTAGCCATTTAAGGGATTTTATTTGGGCTAGGAAGGTGCAAAATGGTGTGGCACATAATGTGTAGTTTTGAAGAAAAATAAATTATGGAGTTAAATATTTATGGTTCTTAAATGTAGTGTGAGGACCTCTAAATTATTGTTTGAGTGAGTTGTATACCTTGGGTTCGTGGAAAGTAAAATTCAAGGGCCTACTAATTTAAGGGTGTTCGGGATGAGTAACACTCGGGGTAATATTTCGGCGTGCGATTATATATATTATGCGTGTCGAAAATATTTATATATTGCCTATATGTTTAGAGTAAATCCTAATATGCGAATAGGATGGAAAATTAAGGATAGGGGCTAGAGATGCATGAGCGGCTATCCGGTGTCGGTTGACGACTATGATTATAGGTAACGCGATACCTATAGGATTAAAATAAGTTGAGCATATACTTATTTAATTAGTATGAATTGGTATATTCAAAGAGTATATAAATCCTTAAAAGTGATTAAGGTATGAGTTGTACATTGAGTAAGAGAATACTTTTGGGTTTAGTATTTTAAGTGTATGAGTTCTTATATACTATTACGAATGGAAACATTCAGGATTATTGGCTATCGCTATGAGAGTTTGGCAATTATAGCCATATATATATTTGAGAAGTGATGTAGATTATTTATATGATGTGATTACAGTATATATAATATGATAGAAATACATTTATATCTGTGTGTGATTGGTATATTTGTATCTTAGAGGTTGGTTCCACAGGCTTTCCCGGGCGTAGGGTGTATTTTCTCTAGTGAGATCCGGGGAGGTTGAACAATGTGGATGAATCCCCTGGCTTGATAAGTAGGGAGAGTATATCCCCAGGTCATATCGTCCTGTGTACAATTGCGATGTGTGTACTCCACTTGCAGAGGGAACATGACCGCCTCCACCGTTGTGTATTTTTATCATGACCACGAGTGAGTCTGGCTTGGTACCGTGGTTGAGTGAGTAAACTCAGATTTGGATAGGCACTACGAGATTGCATCCTCGAGTTATAGCTCGGTGGGATGGTTATTATACTTATGATTGTGATAGGTATAATCATATACTTGTTGCGTATAGTATATTTCTTATATATGAAGATGAGATATCATATAAAGTAGTCATATATAAGAATGGAAAGAATGATAAGGTGTATTCCCCCTTCCGGAAGATTTATATTCAGATTTAAATGAATATGAATCATAGGTTTTAGTGAGAACTATATATATATATATATATATATATATATATATATACGTTATGTGCCGAGGGCCTAATGAATCCCAACGATCAACATTGCCAGGTAGTAGAGTATCGGGGAGGTTCCTTATTTGGAGTTCGCTTCGTAAGACACCCAACGCACGAACGTAGTGCAATGTTAGGAATGGGGATAAGTTTAACCCTTGGTAGTCGGATTACGAGGACTTCTAGAAGATGGGTGATAGATATTAGATAGGTATGGTATCTTAACTAGGTTGTTTAAAAAGGTATGCGATAGGTGTGCACTATTAGAAGAGCGGTGAGGGGTATCTCATGGGAGTGCGATACCAATTTAAATATGAGATAAATCATATTTTAAACATTTGGCATTTATGCACTTGATAAATATTTTCAAACTCAGGCTCTGACCCGTTTCTCTATTTCCCCCCTCTTTTGCTATATATATATATATATATATATATATATATATATATATATATGTATGTATATGTCTATGTATATGTATATGTATATGTGTGTGTCTGTGTGTGTGTGTCTAGACACAGGGACGCCTGGATGATGATTCTTTCGAGTCAGACGTTGCTACAGCAGTTAAGGAAGCATTGTAGTATCACTCAGGCCAAAATCCCATTTATATTTATTTATTCTTTTACCGCCTTTTAGTGCGGCATTCGATTTGGTTGTATTATGTTAAACCGGGTGTTCAGTTATTTTATTTCATTTCAGTTTTGTATATATAAACTGTATGAATGTTTTATTTGAATGGTTTGGTTTAAAAGATCAGTTAAATAAAATTTTGATGCCGACCTAATAGGTTTTTAGTAATTAAATTAGTTTTCGACAGTGATGCTAAGAATGAACCATATGAGACTCCTGTTTTAATTTGGTATAGGATTGATCACGCGGTGTTTTATTAGGCGGGGTGTCACAGATGGTATCAGAGCCAGGTTCTAGTGTCCTTAGGAATCTTTATGGACGTATTACTCTTTCAGCGTTGCTTTCGATTTGATATAGAGCCTCACGATTAGGATTGTTGATTCCTCTTGTGAGATTTCGTTCTCCTGCCATTATGTAAGATTATAGTAAATCTTTTGCGCACTCGTGTGAGATTTGTGTGCTGATTGATGCAGAGCGACCAAGGAAGGCCTTGATGAGGGCAGTAGGAAGGGTGGCTGAGTTGGAGCTGTAAGTTGAAATCGGGGACGAGTACCGAAGTAGAAGTCACTCCCTTTGTGGCATCTTCATGAATTGCTGCAACGACTACTAAAGTGTAGTAGTTATATTTATACAAGTACCGCTATAGTATAGAGAGTGGTGCTAACTTGAATTACCCAGTGAAGTAAATTGGGAAAAAGTTTGAAAGAGTCTTTGATAAGGACCACACGTTGAAGTTAAGTCATGTGGAGGCAATGTAGCTTTATTCAGTGGAAGTATAGGGCTCAGAATCTTTGGCTTAGAGCAGGGTATGGAAATGCCCAGATTTGGAAATTTGAGGAAAAAAAAATTTACTCGTTGGAGCAATATTGAGATGCTGGGAACGGTGGTCGATGTTTTGCTCATAGAGAGATCTTACAGATGGTTTTCACCGTTAGTTCCTTTCGTTTATCAGGAATAAAAGGAATGCAAATTCTGGGATATTCACATAAGGATCGGTTAGAGGCCGATAGTGAATATTGATATATATGGATAAGTAAACTTTATACCGAATTAAGGTAGGTAAAATTAATAGAGAGTCCTTAAGAGGAATGATAGGCTGACTCGTAAGTGTTGCTAATGTTTAGAGAGATTTTCCCCGAACTTCTTATATATGTGAGGGCAATGTCATACCTCTTATACAGGGGATGTTAATTGCTTCCATAAGAGTGGGGCTGGAGGAGTTAAAGAATTAAGTCCAAGGGTAAAGACTAAGAATGTGTGTTTGTGGAACCCATTGGTGGACATCCACCCGGGGAATTCATTGAAACAGGGCTATTGAGGCCGGTGGTGGAGTTTCCTTTTGACGAAGAAGTTAAGGGGACTATGAAGGAAAATGTTAGGATCAAGGCTATAGAGTCTGAGATACTAATAACCTTAACATGGTCAGGGTGGACAGAGATGGGGAATGTTGCAATATAGAGTGTAGAACCACATGGTTAGTCCTTGCGTGGTAGGAGTTAAAGGATGAGAGTAGGATACTTAGATAGGGCATCGATTAAAGTGGTTTGTGTTTTGGTTCAAGCAAGTGTACTATGTTTGGAAACCCATTTGGAGTATTCAGGGAGATTTGCCAAGTTATTGTTACGAGTTTCATCTAAGAAGAAGGAGGTATACTTTATGTGGCTAGATAGCGTCACAAGATTTTGTTAACCCTAGATTCGTGTGTGATTTGAGTTTATTGGTAGTATCGGTAACCTTATATAGTGTATGTCTATATGTTTTTTCGTGGTAGCAGAGTTCTATTTTCTTTCATTCGTTGTAAGAGCGGGTGTTAGTATTTCAAACTTGTATATAGTTGGTACTACTCATTTTGTATGTGTTATTCGAGTATGGTACCATTATAAGAGTAATGTTATTGTATTATTGGAGTGATAGAAGGCTAGTGATTGCGATACTATTGTGTCCGCGGTTCAAGGATGGAACGGGTTATTATTGCGATATCTCACCTGGATACATGTTGAGCTCGCCTTTATTTTGCGTCTAGATGGAACTTCGGTGAGTAGATGTTTCACTAGCATGACTTTAGTGCATGGGGACCTTATAGATATGATCTAAGGTATGAAGGATTTAGTATTTTACATTTTTTTTGCTGACATACCTCCACGACCGACAAAGTTAAGTAGTAGTGTATATGAGGGGTTCCTTGTTTGGAATTTGCTTGCGAGACACTCCACGCATGAACCTTAACGATGTCGGGAGTGGATAGATGTTACTGTATGATCGGATGTTGGTTTTGGTGAAATTAGCTGAGAGTCATGTGATGATTAGAGGCTAATAAAAAGTATATGTGCTGTGAAAAAAGACTGGAAATGTTTCTCTTACCGCAAGTAGGTGGGTGAGATAAGGTAGAGGAAATCGGGTTGAGACTTATAGCCAGGCCTTGAATAGAAGGAAAATTCATTGGAAATATGTTTTGAGTATGATGATCGTAACACTTTTGAAGAGAGTAAGTGTACCTATTAGTTAAACTTTCCATTTCGCTAAGATGGGAGGACATAGTAGTGGAAGTATGTTAATAGGTTAGCGAGGTAGGATTCAGAACATCCCGATGGTGTGCCTTAGGCCGTTATATCTCGATGATCGACGAAGAGAGGAAGTAGTGTAACGGGAGGGTTCCTTGTCTGGATTTTGATTTGCAAGATGCCCCATGCATGAAACCGAGAGAATGTCGGAAATTGAGATAGGTCTTGGGAACTAGGGATATGGTTAGTATAGTATTCATTTAACGTGTGTAGGAAACACACCAATATTTGGACTACCATGAAGTAAGGCTAGTAGGACTAGTAGCACTGATATAGGAAGATTGTCGTGAATTGACCAGGAGAAGATTGGCGGGTTAACTTTATTAAGGATTGGATTTTCAGGCATAGGAATGATTGAATTTTGGAATTTTTCAGGTTAGGAAAACCTAGGTGTTAGCACCAGGCCAAGAAAGTGAGGCCCATTTATAGAGAGAGTGTTATGTGTGTGACGTTTGCAATAGTTGTACCGATGTGAATGAGTAAAAGGTGTATTGGTACCTTAGTAAGTCGGTTTTAAATACCGTCCAAAATAGAAGGGGCGTAGTATATAAAGTTGAAGAATATGCTGTGGGGCAGTTGTAAGTGAGATTGAAGTTTATTGGATGGAACGTCGTAGGAGGCACATGGTACTTTAATTATATAAGTGCAATAAGAGTAATCACACCTAAGGTTAACTATAAGACCGATGGGAATAGTCAAGTGTTAGTGTAGTTTCCTTTTGAGGGAAATTCGACGTCATGAGATAGACGAACGAAAGCTTAAAGTAGTGGTTTTTTCGATGGGATCGGGATGGTTAAGTTGTGATTATAGGCCCGTTTTCTTTATATGCTCTTATAAAAGAACTAGGTCTGATGTGACGTGAGAGTCAACCTTACGACCGAGGTAATTTCGTAGCATATAGATATATAGTTAAACTTGTTGTTAAGCTAGTGCGTTACAGTATAAGCCTTGAGATAGGTGGGTACTGTGAACAAGTGTATGGTAGGGTACCATTTTGGTTAGTACCACTCGACTTTTGTGCACTAGGATGTAGTGTGATTAGTGATCCTAGGCTAGTAGTACCGGTCGTATCCGAATTTCGGTCACAAAATTCGATTGTATGGGGGGGGGGGAGAGAATGTAATACCTCGCACTTTTATGGATATTTAAACTACATAAATGGGTGTAATTTGGAAATTTAAGGAATTTTCTTGAATAATAAATTTTGGATTTTATGAGGGTTAGATGATTTTCGATGTGTGTTATATTTACTATTGGAACTAAGTAAATAAGTTTTATTATTTTAATTACATGTCGCATTTGGATAAAGCGACAATGGATAGTGTTTTAACTGGAAAACTCGTATTGAGATGTGTTGGGTTTAATTAGTGAATTGTAGTTAAGTGACTCAGATGGAGATTTTGAGTGTGCGGTTGGTTTAGGAATGGTCGAGATAGTCAAAATAGAGTATCCGGGAGTAGTGTTTAGGTTCCGAAGACTTTTGGACTAATAGGGACTCGCGAATGAGTAAAAGAGTCATTTTTGGGTTTATAAGGGATAAACCCTTATTTCTGTCTGTATAGGGAACGAGATGAGAGAAAGATAAGGAAATAAAGAGAGAAAAGAAAGAGGAGAAGAAAGAGAATAAGAAAGGGAGAAGAAAAGGGATTTCCGATAAAACTTCGCGGGATTCAACTCGAGGTCGTTGGATTTTATCCACGAGGCAAGTGTTTACTTGCTTTATTTTTTTCAGCGTAAATCTCATATTATAGTTGGTGTGTAAAAACGATAAATATTTTTGGGTTGAGTTTTCATGAATCGAAACGGGTTTTTCGGAAGTTTAACGAATAAACCCCGGTTAATATCCAACTTGAGAAACTTAGGAACTAATTAAAATTAGTTGTTGGATATGGGTTCTTGGATGATTAGAACCCTCTTTATGTGTGTGTATATATTATTGATTGGTATTGGAGGATGATAGGAGAGGATTTAAAGGCTTGAGGGTATTTTAATGGCTGCAATAGAGTCTTCGGAGAAGAAGTTGCCATGTTCGATCGATCGATCGACTGTCAGGGGGGTCGATCGATCGACCCTACAGATATTTTTGCAATTTCGGCTTGTTTAGTTTAAATGGGAGAAATTACTAGATTAATGATTTCTAGATTATTTATTCGAGGAAATAAATATCCGATTAGGGGAATTTATACCTAGCCATTTAAGGGAATTTATTTGGCCTAGGAAGGTACAAAATGGTGTGGCACATAATGTGTAGTTTTGAGGAAAAATAAATTGTGGAGTTAAATATTTAGGGTTCCTAAATGTAGTGTGAGGACCTCTAAATTATTGTTTGAGTGAGGTGTACACCTTGGATTTGTGGAAGGTAAAATCCAAGGGCTTACTAATTTAAGGTGTTCGGGACGAGTAACACTCGAGGTAACATTTTGGCGGGCGATTATATATATATATTATGCGTGTCGAAAATATTTATATAACACCTATATGTTTGGAGTAAATTCTAGGATGCGAATAGAATGAAAAATTGAGGATAGGGGCTAGAGATGCATGAGCGGTTATCCGGTGTCGGTTGACGACTGTGATTATAGGTAATGCGATACCTATAGGATTAAAATAAGTTGAGCGTATATTTATTTAATTAGTAAGAATTGTTATATTCAGAGAGTATATAAATCCTTAAAAATGATTAAGGTACGAGTTATATATTCAGTAAGAGAATACTTTTGGGTTTAGTATTTTAAGTGTATGAGTGCTTGTACACTATTACGAATGGAAACATTGGACATTATTGGCTATCGCTATGAGATTTTGGCAATTATAGCCATATATATATATATATATATATATTAGAAGTGATGTAGATTATATATACGATGTTATTACAGTATATATAATATGATTCGAATACATATATATCTGTGTGTGATTGGTATATTTGTATCTTAGAGGTTGGTTCCACAGACTTTTTCGGGTGTAGGTTTGGAACAACTAGATTACATATTTTCTCTAGTGCGATCTGGGGAGGTTGCGCGATGTGGGAGAATCACCTAGCCTGAGGAGCAGAGATAGTATATCCCTAGGTCATATCGTCCCGTGTACGAGTGCGATGTGTGTACTTCACTTGCGGAGGGAACATGACTGCCCCAACCGTTGTGTATTTTTACCATGACCATGAGTGCGTCTGGCTTAGTACCTTGGTTGAGTGAGTAAACCCGGATTCGAATAGGCACTACGAGACTGCATCCTCGAGTTATAGCTCGGTGGGATGGTTATTATACTTATGATTGTAATAGGTGTAATCATATACTTATTGCGTATATATTGCTTGTATATGAAGATGAGATATCATATAAAGTAATCGTATATAATAATGGAAAGAATGACCAGGTGTATTCCCCCTCCCGGAAGATTTATATCCGAATTTATATGAATATGAATCATAGGTTCTAGTGAGAACTATATATATATATATATATATGTGAGTTTATATATATGCGTTATGTGTTGAGGGCCTAATGAATCCCGACGATCAACATTTCCAGGTAGTAGTGTATCGGGGAGGTTCCTTGTTTGGATTTCGCTTCGTGAGACACCCCACGCATGAACGTAGCGCAATGTTAGGAATGGGGAGAAGTTTAACCCTTGGTACTCGGGTTGCGAGGACTTTTAGAAGATGGGTGATAGAGATTAGTTAGGCAGGGTAGCTTAATTAGGTATTTTAAAAAGGTATGCAATATGTGTGCACTATCAGAAGAGGGGTGAGGGGTATCTCATGGGAGTGCGATACCAATTTAAATATGAGATAAATCATATTTTAAACATATGGCACTTATGAACTTGCTAAATATTTTCCAACTTGGGCTCTGACCTGTTTCTCTATTTTCTCCCTGTATTGTTATATATATATATATATATATATATATATATATGTGTGTGTGTGTGTGTGTGTATATATATATATATATGTATATATATATATATACACACACACACACACACACACACACATATATATATATATATAAGGTGTCCACACACAGGGACGCCTGGATGATGATTCTTTTGAGTCAGACGTTGATGTAGCAGCTGTGAATGTTTGCAGGTTTATTTTTAAATGCTTCTATTCTTGTGTTCTAGATGGGGAGCATTGTAGTATCACTCGGGCCGAAAGCCCAATTATATTTATTTATTCTTTTACCGCCTTTTAGTGTGGCATTCAATTTGGTTGTATTATGTTAAACCGAGTGTTCGGTTATTTTATTTCATTTCAGTTTTGTATATATAAACTGTATGAATGTTTTATTTGAATGGTTTGGTTAAAAAGATTAGTTAAATAAAAATTTGATGTCAGCCTAATAACTTATTAGTAATTAAATTTGTTTTTGACAGCGATGTTGAGAATGAACCAGATGAGACTCTTGTTTTAATTCGGTGTAGGATTGATCACCCGGTATTTTATTAGGCGGGGTGCCACAACCCACTAGGGTTGGAATAGTGGGAAATCATGGGATATATGTGAAAAGACTAGTTAAAGGGTGGTTAGCTAGGTGGGTCTTGTACAAAACGTTAGGCGTGCACATTAGTGGGGGTGAGGTGTCCTTAAGAGAGTGTACGACACTAACTTCAATATGAAGAACATTCATTCATTTTAATTTTTGGCATTTAAATTCACTTGCTAAATATTTTCAAATGTTTGAGGTTCTTACCCTTGCCCTAAAATATTTTGAAAACCTTTTAGATGTCGAACCACAGGGACGCCATTATTGTTCTATTCTAGGTTTATGCAGTTGCGACACATATGGATGTTGCAGGACTTTGGCTTAGTCGCTTCAGTCATTTCATTTCTAGAGTAGGATGCACTTAGTGTTCTCTTTGGGCATGTCACCCTAGTTGTTCCATTTTATTCAGTTAAATGATGTATTCAGTTAATACTCTTATGATTCATTTTGTTATTGATTTGTATTCGGTGGTTATCTCGGCAAAGATTAAATTTATTCCATTTTTTAGTATTGCTTGATTCAGTGATTGCATGATGGTTAGTTATATATTCTTTCGCATGTTGTTGGATATGTTAATTAAAAGATAAAATTTGACACCATGTCTTTTGAATACTAGGTGGTTAGTAAATTCCAAAAAGTTTTCGACAGTGATGCTATGAATGAACTAGATGAGATTCCTATGTAATTTGGTATAGAACTGATCACCCGGTATTTTATTAGACGAGGTGTCAAAGGCGGAAGAACAATTGTGTGATGAGAATCACCCCCAAACAAGACTAAAGCATCAGCCTTGTTGGATGAATGCTAAAAGGGTCAATGTACTTGGATGGCCAAGTGCATCACATGATGAAAAGCATCGGTGGACCATGGGTGGGTGGGTATTATGGTAAGTGCAAAAAAAGGCAAGGGTGAATAATCATCGATAATGGGCCTTATTGAGACGAAAAATGAGGGAAACAATGGCCCTATAAGCATGATGCTCCAATTTAATGGGGAGGCGAACAGGTGCAAATATAGTGATGGGGTGGGGCTCATAGAAAGCACACAAACATTCTATAAATGAACGATGATAATGGTAGATTCGTGACACGTCAGGGAGCTATTAGTGGGAAAAATCAACACCACAAGAGAGTGACGGGCATGGGGTAACAAGCTCGGTGTCACGAAAGTGGAGAGTAGCACCACAAATACTCTTATGGATGGTGGAGGGTGGTTTCAGGTTAGGATCCAAAGTTATGGATGGGAACATGCAAGGTATAATATCAAGATCCAAACCAGGGGATGGGATGGAAGGGATAATCGATGGGTCGGGTGGGATAAAGGGTGGCGAAAGATTATCCAACTCAAGAGTGGGAGACACAAACTCGTCAGGAGGAGCAAAGGAATACTCATAAGGGAGTGTGGTATCTAAAGATGGAGTGGTCAACTTCTCCACAAGAATATCGCCAAACAATATGGCGGGTAAGTTAAAAGAGGCACCAATATAGGAGATAGAGGAATCACTAGAAAGAGTGGGCTCAAAGGGAGCCATGCTTAATGGGACAGGATCCATATCCGGAGAGGTAGGAACCATCGTGGATTCAATCTTAAGAAAATGGTGAGTACTCGTAGCCGATCTAACCTATGATAAATTGGTTTCTCAGGAACACACACGGTGGGCTCAATAAGTTTATACTCGGGCATGTTTTTGGATTCGGTGGGAAGGTAAATAGAGTCCTTAATGAGGGGTTATTTTGGACATAGTGAGATTTGATCAGGCTCACGATCTTCGGATAAATCAACACAAGTGTAAACTTGAGTTTCGGACCATGGAATGGTCTCAATGTTGAGATTCTCAGGAGTATAGGGTTGGTCACACTCGAAGTCAGTGGCACAAGATGATGCATCATCACTCCACGTGGGGGAAATAATGGATTGACTTGGGATGAAATCCGACTCTTTCTCACACTCAATTTCATTTAATATTTGTTCAAGACATTGGGGGGATTTATTTTAATATTGAGTGGCTTGATCTTGCTCGTGTATAAACTTTTGTAAGAGGATTTCGAGAGCGGAGGTGGATGAAAGTGGTGGAGTGATGGGTGGCGGAGGTGGTGGAGGTGGACACAATTCACTATGGACATTAGGAAACGAAGAGTACTCATATAAAGTGTGGGTAACGGGGTCAAGAGTATCATACACTGGAGAAGCATCTCCTTGAGAGACAAAAGGATGATAATCGTTGGGTGTGTAGTGAGAGGACTGATCGGGATGAGATTCACTTGATTGCCATGGTGACTATTGGAACATGTGAGGATCCGCAATATAGGGTTAGGATTCGTATTGCATGGAAGGGTGATCAGGCCTCCATGAATAGCTAGGGTAATAACACAACTCGAGATTAGATACATCATGACAATAAGTCAGAGTGGGTTCCGAAACAATGTCATATGGATACACATGGTCCATGGTGGGTTCGGATGCATAAGGAAGATATGGACGCTCATGGGACAAGTGATCGACCTGAAAATAATATGTGCATGGAAAATCATTTGACTCGTTGATACTCTTCATCGAAGGTGATGGAATGTAAGATTCATGCGTGGACGGTGCATGAGTATCAAAAGTGTGTGCTTGAGAGTTGAAGCCACGAAGTAAGTTATAGAGGTTCGACTCGGGCTCAACGTCAAACATGCTTTGAGAAAATAAGAAATGGCCAAAGTAACCCCGTAAAGGACGTTCGTCGTCCATGAAGAGAGAAATATGTTTTGGATTTTTTAAACGTTTTTCAAAAGGAAAGAAAATATTTTTGGATTTTTTTTGAAAATGAAATAAAGAAAATATTTTTGGATTTTTATAAAATGAAAGGAAGAAAATGTTTTTGGATTTTTATAAAATTAAAGGAAGAAAATATTTTTGTATTTTTGTTGGAATAAAAGATGAGAAAAAATATTTGGACTCTAAATTTGGACGAACACACTAAAGCCGACTACTGAAAGATCAAATTGGACACACACAAGTCAAGGATAAATCCTAACTAACACATAGTCAATTCTTATCTTAAAAATTAGTGAAAGGGGTAGTCAAATTTTAATTAAGTCCGCGGGAGCTAAAAATTACAAAAATTATCTTTGTGATCGCCTTGCAAAAATGTGTTCCTACGGGACTAGCTAGTTGATTGATTTTAAAATTAATGATAGCTAGGGTAGCACACAAATGGTAAGCGGGTGAGTCGGGTGATGAAATCCCTTTTCGTGAATGACCGGGTGTAGGTCTTAATTGATTCATTCATCACACACATTTAAAAATAAATGCGACAATAAAAATTAAGTAAGAGCACATAGTCACATACAAAAATTGACTCGTTGACACGAGAGACGCGAGGGTTTAGAAATGTAACTCCCATGGTTTTTACACCATGGGGTGATGAACGATTTGAATCGACAGGGGGAAGATCTCGCCTATCTCAGTCGGCCCCGAGAGTCCGACCGATCCAAGGTAGAGAGTCTTATAAATCCTCGCCGTTGGATGCCCTCTCTGTACCTTGTTTAGTTTCCCTATCACACTTTTCTTTTATTTATTACAAATTTAAATGAAAAATAAATGGTGTCTCCAAGCACCGCAATACAAGCCAAGAATAAAATAAACCTAATAAATGCCTTTTAAATAATGAAAAAGGGTACGAAAATGAAAAATACAAATGAATCACAAAATGGATCATCTCAAGTGCTTCGAGCTCCAAATAATGGCAACGACGCCATTTGATAGATAGCTTTTTGGTATGTCGTCGTTGTTTAAAGCTTATCTAATCAAAATCCTTCAATTAAAAGTAAAACAAAACTAGATAAATAGCGGTAAGTAAGGTATCAATCCAAATCAAGGGAGTGAAACAAAGGAGAAGCTCATGATATTTAATTTTATTGAATTTCTTTTTGGACTTTTTGCTTTTTCTATTTTTTTAGCTTTTGTAATATCAGAACAATTTGTGGGAATGGAGAAAGAACTAACTAGATCAAAGATCTAGAGACTAACTAAAAAGTGTGATGAAAATTTGTGAAATCTGATTAATGAACATGTAAAATATGAGATGAGTGAGAAAATCCAAGTGAGAGCTAACAAGAGTTGAGATTACACCATATATTCTAGTTAATTTTATTAATTAGTTCATTCAAATTAAACATCACAAGTTAGTACCAAAATTACAAATCAACTCGCGTTGCAAATGTAATTTTAATAATAATATTTTACAGAATTAAATTTAACACTCCTACAACTCTTGAAACGTAGATCTAAACATCATCTAACAAATCACCCGCGAGGATCGATTGGCTAAAGTAGTTTAAATCATAAAAATAAGTGTAAAGTTGAAATTCAAAGAAATAATTTCACATTTTAGAAAAAACCTATCTCCAGTTCGATTCTAAAATGGAAACTAAAACTAGAATCTCAATTTTCTCTCGAAAATCATTTACCCTCTCTCGAGGCGTAAATCGAAAGTAAGAGTGCAAAGTTAATTATCAAAGAGAAATTTATTTTAATTAAACTAATTAAATTCAATTAACATCAAATTATTGGATAATCCCACCCCTTGAAAGGGGATTTAGCCTAACATAATATGAAATATGATAATCAAATGAACAAAGGCAATAAGATAAGAGTTGAGAAGAGACCAATCAAACCTAATCTCTTTGCATCCAATTGAACTTAAATCCTTGAATGAGAAGCGTACAACCCTGCAATTGAGCATCCAAATAATTTTCAATAAAATACACACACTCAATTGAGTTTCTCACAAAATTATTTCACTCAATCTCTAAATATTAAAGAAAAATAAAAAAATATTTACAAAGTGTTTCTCTCTTTCTAGTCTCTTTTCTCAAAACCCTACTTAGGGTTTTTAGGTGATGCTCTGCCTTGTCAAATGGGCATTGGGTCTTCTTTCATATGGAATATGGATCTAGGGGTATATTGGGTATGGTAATAGTGCAAGAGGGTGTGTGAGGTATGGGGTGAGGGAAATTTTAGAAAATGACATACAAATGTGCATGTGGGAGAGGTGTTGGGGGTATTTTTGGGAATAAGGGTTAAAGGTGGTTTTAAAAGACATGTGGGTTTTAGTTGGTTTAGTTATTTGGTCTTGGTTTTTGTTGGCAGAATGTAGAAATCGGGTGAGACATGGGTTAAAGATTGAAGTGGGTTTTGGGTTCAAATTGGTTTGATGTTAGGGGTTTGGTTTGATATTAGGGGGTTGACAGGTGGTTAAGTTCTGGTTGATTGGTTCAGGGCTATTGGGGAATCAGGTTAAGGAGTTAAAATGGGTTGTATGCGGTTGTGGAAGAGATGGGTCGGATTGGGAGGGGTGAATTGGTAGGTGGTCAAGTTGACTGAATCGAGTGACATGGTCGGTGTCGCCGGGGTAGGGGTGGTCTCGAGTTTAAAGTCGGGTTGGAGGGCTGCTGGGTTGGGGGATATAACCAGGGGTCGATTTGATCGTGTTTGTTAATTCAGCAGGCCCGGTTGTAGATTTTGGCGTACAGGAGCTAGTAAAGTAGCTCCGGGTCAGGTGATGGGTTCACCGGATTATTGTTGGATCCGAGCAGGAGGTTAAGGTGGTGACGGTGAGATCGGAGGTGGGTGGTTAGAGTGGAGGAATAAGGTGGGGGACAAAAGGGTGGTTTAGGATGGTGGGTATTAGTGGTTAAAAGAGATGGTTTTTGGTTATGGTGGAAGAGAGGAGAGGGAGAGGGTGTTTTTGGGAGGTTGAAGATGATGGTGTGTTGTTAATGTGTGTGTGCGGTGTAGAATAGTGTGTGTGGGTGTGTGAGTTATGTTTGAGTGTGTTTTAGGTGTATGGAATGGTGTGTGTGTTTGTACTAAAAAAAGATGTAAAAATTAAAATTATCTAAACTAAAAATAAACTTAATAATAAAAATAAAATCCTAACTAAAAAAAATCTAACTAAAAAGAAAATAAATAATAAAACCTATAAAACTAAAAAGACTATAAATAAAAAGAAAATAAAAATAAAAATTAACAATCTATAAAAACTAAAAACAAAATCAAATAAAACTAAAAAATAAATCCCTAAAAAAAACTTATCCTAATAAAAATAAAATAAAAACTAAAAATCAAAAGAAAAAACACTAAATAAAAAGAAATATAAAAAATTGTAAATAAATCCTCAAAATCCTTAATAAATCTAAAATAAATCCTGAAAATAAAAACGATGCAAAATAAAAATCTAAAAATTAATAAAAGTACAAACTCAATACACATCGGGTTTGGGGTAGGTTAGGCTCGGTGTGGGATAGGCTAGGGTTACAGGATTGGTGATTTAGCCACATTTGAACAACAAATTGCCTCGAAATAGAGCTTTTGACCCCGCAATCGCAATCAAGCCTGCACAATAGACAATTACGCGCGTAGGATAAATCAAACTGAAACTAAGGATGACGATTCCATGATCTGTTCCTCAAGCTACATTTTTATTAGAAAATTGGGTATTGGACAATAAGTTTTGAGAAACTTTGAACTCAATTTAGGTGAGACCCACATCACAATAATTGTGGGACCATATACGAATCATTCTCCTTCACAAGGAGATTAACGTATTATATTCACATGTCGAATTTCATTAAGTTATGAATGATAAATTTGTCTCCAAAGTGACTCATAAAGCAATGAAAGTTAATAAATTGGGTATGTATTAACCTTGTCCCACATAGGAAAAATAGTGGGTAGTTGAAGAGTTAATAAAATCCCAATTATGGACTAAGGCTTGGATGCCTTTGGGGTATCCCAATTCTTTGAAGGGGAGATGGCCTATACTATGCAAGTGTTGGGCTTGGGCCAAAATCCCACATGCGCACGCGCGTCGTCCGTCCGTCTTAGGCCTAGGAAAATTCCTTAAATTTTTTGGCCGAATTTAATTAACTTTCTAGGCTGGAATTAATTAATTACAAAACTAATTAATAAATTGTTTGACAGTTATTGCCAATAGTCAGCAGTTAAATGAAATTAACTGCTTGATAGTTAATCCCAACAGTCAGTCATTTGTTATATATTCCTATCTCCCTCTAATTTTTGACCATTGAAAAATTCCAAAATATTTAACACCTTTTCCCAGAAAATATTTCCTCTATTTATGCTACTGCATACATCCCATACATGTTATTTCTTATATCTAGTTGAGTACATAACACAGAATTGCGTTCACATAAATTAATCATAGTTATGCTACTTGATTAATTTGTAAATATGTTCTATCTTGGGAGACAATTATCCATTACCTTTAGCACATTGGAGGAAATAAATTTGTCTTAAGGAGACTGATCTAAATAGGGCTCGGATTATTTTCTTCTCAAAATCATTCTTATTTATGTGTATTCAGTCTACTGCAAGTAACTTTCCAAATTTATTTATTTCTATAATTTTTGGATATATATATTCTATTTTAATTTCGAATTTATAAACCAATAATTTTATCGCCTTGGTCCATTCCATATCTTATCTATTCCCCAAAATTTAAGGTGACATGCAAATTTGATAGATTCGGAGTTTTAAATCAAATACAATAAATAATTTTGTAGGTTAACAAATGACGACTGAGCTGGCAGTTTTGATTACTTCAATCTAATGCACATGCATTTAGACTTCACTAGATCACTTAACCATTTATTGACTCTTAGAGTGATTGTTGAAATGTGGGTAAAAAATCTATTTGCCTCCATGATATAGAAGCTTCATAAATAAGATGGACAGAGCTCTAAAAATCAAGTAACGTAGTTCAGAAGAGGCATAAAAGTATTATTTACCATGTACTTTCATGTAGACCCTAATAACTTTAGATAAATTGTATGGATGGTGTTACTTTAATTTCATGTCTCATAGTTTGTTAAAAAATATAAAAAACATGTAAGAGTCAGTGCATATGCAATAACTTCTCCTAAAAGTAGTTAAAATCTTCCCTCCGAGAATGTTTGTGCGAATTCCAGCTGAAGTAACTTCAGTTGGTTCTCCTATGATAAATATTTATTAATAAGCTCTATTGCATAAGAAAACTTTGGATAGAGGATAGACTCTCGTGTACTTTTCTCAATCGTCTTAATCAAATTCAAAAGTATTATAGGATTTCAATATCTCTAAATAAGATTTTCAAATTGATGTCTGGCTTCCTCGTAAGTGTGATCCCTTTTTGATATTTTAATATTCAACCATCAAGTTTCTTATGACCAAAAAAGCAGTATTTAGCGACGATTTTGAATAACTGAACTAATTTTCACAGGAAACCCTTCGAGAACATCCCCAAACACTATATGTTCGGTCTCAACATTATTCATAACTCTTCCCAACTAATTTACACCTTATTTTAAATGCATGGGGCCAACATAATGACACGAACGTCTTATGATGAGAGTTAATA
Source organism: Sambucus nigra (assembly GCA_949130495.1). Taxonomy (NCBI): domain Eukaryota; kingdom Viridiplantae; phylum Streptophyta; class Magnoliopsida; order Dipsacales; family Adoxaceae; genus Sambucus; species Sambucus nigra. Next base: position 139,359,604 of record OX422221.1, on the reverse strand, counting down.
TGAAATCCCGCAAATATACAAAGAGCGTGTCCTATTTAAAAAATCCATTGACTAGTGCCAAAGTCCAAAGAGTATTTCAAGGGATTGTCTAGATTTTGTAAATTAAAAACTCGTTCCATACAAACAAGGTTTCATAAAGGGCATTCCTTCTCTCATTCTCACACGTATTCTCTTGAAGACTTCGCATAACATTGTATGAGTAGTTGAAAAAGAAGTCCTTTATAAGATCCATCATGTATAGGAGATTTTTGTATATGTTTTCACTCTTGGAATCCATTGTGGGTTGAATCGCATGATTTGGAAGTGGAATCATCTCACTCTTGAACACGACATATATAGTATGGCTACAAATTACATCAATCAGCCTCCTCTTCATAATAAGTAGCATATAATAAAGCCCTAAAAATTTAATAAATTTAACAATGCAATAACAAGTGGTGACAAACTTAAGCCCTCATGTGGACCTGTTTCCCTCATGTAGGTAAGCGCTTAGAATTTCCAGTCGCAACCATAATAAACAAGTATGGCCAAGTAAATAATGCTATAATTTAGCAATTATAGTCATTTTTGGAGCAATACAATGAACAAATAAACAAACTAACTAAAATAAGCATATGCAGCCATTAAACATGACACTACAAACCTAAAAAACACATAAATTTTCTACTATACCCATATCCTCTAAAAGAAATTGATCTTCCAGTTTAAATGAGTGAAAATATTATACACCCATATCAAAAACAACATAATGGAGGACTACAGTTATTACATCAATCATAATAAATGTGATACAGACCACGCCACTCTTAGATGACTCATAGATTGAGATATTTCATGTGCACTTTCTATAATTAAGTTAGCCTCCAATAACTTACTTAATACTTGTTTCATTTTGTCAAAGTTTTTAATATTTAGTTCATAGTACCCAACCGCTAATCCATATTTCCTTCTACTGAATCCAACCCTATATCAAATTGGGGTGGATGAACATTACCCCATTCTCATTGGACATAAAGGTATCTTCTAACCAAATTCCACTATTCCATCATCTATTAAAAACAAGGAAATATTAAAATTAGGGCTAAGATGAGTTGCACCCAACTAAATAAAAATAAACCATCTTAAAGATCTAATGTGGTAGAAATAAAGTTGATATTTTTTGTGAGTAAAGAAAACTTTGATAAATATTGCCAGAAGTTGATTACATAATTTCACATCAATTTGAACTACTTAATTAATTTACAGCTAACCATATGCAGAGAGTATCGTGACATAAACTTTATAAAGGAGAGTTCTCACATAGAAATCGGTTTTAATCATGAAGAACTCCATAGAACTCCCAATCATGGCTGACATGCTACCTATCTTCATGTACCAATCTAAGAACCAAAATTTTCAATTTTCTATAACAAAAACAAAACACCGTTAGGAGAGTTCAATAGATTAGGGCTACTTCAGCTAAACAAATAATAGCATGGTTCATATATATATATATATATATATATATATATATATACACATATATATATATAGAGAGAGAATTAAATACACATTAACTTTATCTCAACCCTGTTTCAACATCGATAGAAAGAGATAGAAGGCTGGACTTCCGGACTGACCTACAATATCAAAGTACTAAAAAAATAATGAAAAAAAATAGAGCATTGATGAGCCAAAATGACAAAGAATGATGAAAACAAAATTAGAGTGCTAATTATGTGTCACTATGCTCGTAAAATCTGAAGTGTATATTAAATCAGACCATATATTTTGGTTGTGCTTAGAATACCATTTTGTTTACCATATCAAAATTACAATAGAATATGAAAAATGGGTAATTCGAAAATTCAAAGCACCTGTTATTTGGGTAAACCCACACATAATCAACCATGTGTAGCAAATAACCCTAATTAACAAAGTAAAATCAGAAGTTAATGTCTATAAATAAAACAAAAACCCAAAATCAATTAAAATATTGCCTAATCTAACAAAGCAATCTTAGAACTTTGAAGGTTTAAATTAACTAAATTCCACATTAGGATTCAAATTTATAAGTTTCATCATGTTGTTTTGCTTTGAAGAATGTAATTTGCAACATATTATATAAGCAAAAATAAACGAACTTTGAAGACCATACTGTATATAATATGAAATCATAAAAATGTTAAGTACGTAAAAATACCCCAAAAATGTTTTTTTGGCAAAAGTAGGGATCAAACATGATAAAAACTTGTGTACCAATAACAAAAATGTGTATTGCCAAAAAAAATATTAGTATATAACTTATTATACCATATCTCGTGTTTTCCTTAGAATTATTCTTAAACTTTCAAGGGGCTATGTGGTGTTGGCTATGCAAAAGCTCAATCTAGACATATATATGAGAAAAGAATTACACCTCTACAATGGATTAAAAGAAACACAATTCGCTCCTGAATCTTAAAATTTCAAACAAGAATTATATGATTTCTGCTTTTTTCACAGAAAACTCCTATGTATAGAAGAGTAGAAAGTTACAAAGAACAATAATAAGAGGGGGGTCATAAGAGAAAAAGAGATAATGGTTCATAAAATAACCGTAAGTTGTATCATCAAGTGACGATGATAAGGTCTGAGGAGATTATAGTGTCGGTCATGAGGCACATCAATGGGAGAAAGATAGAATAGACGAACCACGATTGGGGGGGAAACTCCCGCTTTTGACATTTGGGGTTTTCATTTTTTAAATATATGAAATACATCTAGTTGTTTTTTTGTAACAGTTTTAATTAATTTGCAATGGTTTTTTAATGTTGCAATTTTGTATGAATAATTCCGTTACAAAAACTGAAAATAATCTGCTCCAAATTCAGTCTTTTGGTGTAGTGATTTCAACAAGGACACAACACTCTGCCAAAATAATGATCCTATACCTGCAACTAATACAACCATCCATTCGGAGAAATCACCAAATGCAACTCCTCATTTACCTACACCTGATACAAACACTCACTCAGATTCATCACTAAAACACACTCCTATCTTTCCTGATTCATAACCTAGTCTCCACTCTCCTAATTGCTACACAACATTATTATACACACCCCATTCTAGCCCCCCCCCCCCCTAAGCATCTCCTTAAGTCCCTAGCACTCCATCCTTCACCATAAAGCCTAGGTCATACTCCGAGCACTGATCTAGAGGCCATCGGGTGCTCTCGAGCCCCATTTGACTCTGTTCAACTCTCCAACATGAGAAAATATCTTTGGATCCTTGAAGGGATTAAAATATCCCTTCAACCAGTCTTCCCCGTGAGTGAACCGACCTTACGATACGGACGAATTACTCATTTTACTCTAAAGAGTCACCAGGCACTTCTGAGCCCCATCTGACCTTGGTCAACTCTCTGAACTGAGTTAATCTCTTTGAAACTTAGAAGATCCCTGCATAACCTTTCTAATAGTCCATCCCGTACGTGAAACAACCTTACGATTTGGGCGAACGATCCGTTTCCCTCTTGTCCAAAAGACTGACGTGCGCTTTCGAGCCGCTTGACCGTAGTCAATTTCTGAACCCGGGAGCGACCCATGGATTCTTATAGGTATCTAAATACCCTTACTAGTGTTTTATCTCGTGCACAATTCGGTCTTACATAATGCATTCTACGATCGATTTTTAAAAAAATCAGCAGAGGACTGTCAAATGGCACACCCATTTCCCTGCCTATCAGCAATGTGTTTGGGGTTTCCTGCCGATAGGTAGGATAAGGACAATGCCGATGGGAACCCCCTTGACCTTATATAAGGAGAGCATGAGATCCCTTAGAAAGTAACATCAGAAACATCCCTCTCAGTGATCTAAGCAACATTCTCTTGGAGTTAGAGTGGTTTCCATCTTGAAACCTCTCCCCCGCATTCCATTTCCATCATTTCCTTACCCAATGTGGCAAATTCCCTTCCCTCTCCTACTACCACCTTCATCCACTTACAAGAGAAGACCTTCAACATTCAAGATCAACCTCAAAGCTTCAGAAGAACGTCTAAATCTTTCACTCTCTCTTTAAATTCTCTTATTTCCACATTAGTTACTTAATTCTTACTTTAACATTTCATTTTTATTAGATCACAATAGTAATATCCAACTTTTTATTACTAATATTGCACATACTATACTTTCTATAAAATAAAACCAAAAAAAGAAAAAAAGGGTTTGCTTGTAAATTCCAAATGGGAGTTTCTCACTATATTTTCTCATACTAAAACATCCTTTTTCCACACACACATATAAGAAAAGTCCCCGATTGGATTTATGGGATAAATCGCACCCCATGTTATATGCGAACTACGTGGACTCTGATGCCTTTTTAGGCTATGTAGGCGTCTCGGGTAAAATACGACATTCGAGTCCTCTCCTATCTTTATTCATATATTATTTTCATGTCATATATTTGTAGTTTATCCTTAAGTTTTGTCCAACCTACACCATCGTCCTTCTTAAGTTTTGATGTCGTTCCCTCGAGGCGACAACATTTCTTTTGCCCATTTTGTGCAAAATTGGAAGGCAACTCTATCTCTACACGCCACTCCAATTGCTGACATCCAAGAGCCCCGAGGGAGGGCGTGAGATCCCTGTACATACGCTCGTCGACCTAGAGGGATGACCACAGTTGCGACTTCACTAGGGAGTGAATTGCATTCTTTGAGGACTAGACTCTATTTTCACTTGGGTGTTATTATTGTCTCCATGTGTGTGTGTGGAGCTATTTGTATGTTCTATTCTTCGTCTACTACTCCTTACACATATCTACCTCATGCTTGTATCATTTCTCTCTCACTTTTCACTTCACACAGTTGTAAATACCTTTTATGTACACTTCACACTACCTATACTTGTATATAGGATCACTTATGACCACGTGCTTCAGACACCACTTAGAATATTTATGCTTAGGCTTCACTAGCACACACCTCCACTTATCACACTTGTATATATTCATGATCAGTTGCAGATATCACACATCACTTGTAATTGATCCATACTTAGGATCACTAACACACACTCACTTATAGATATTCATATATCGCTCACTCACATGTATCCATCCTTAGTGTAGTCTTCATGCTCCATGCTAGATTTACTTGTCATGATATTTGCTTCCCCATTAGTATAGTGCTTCTTTTACTCATCATGCCAAATCAAAGACGCTCTCTGCATAATATACTAATTACGAATGATGCATTTTGCACACTACATACTAAGAGCATGGCTATTGACCAAAATTTTATCCCATACTAGGGGGTCACTTTGTTATGAGCGCTGGCCCTGCAGGTCGCAGTTAGTCTAATAAATATGACTCTCACCTTCCATTGGCCTAGTACCTTGACGTATATCGAAAGGTTCCCCCTGCATCATACGGCTTGACAGAACTCACGACAGGAGGTATATATAAGGTAAATCATTCATGTTCATCGAGTATATCTAATTTGTTCTCACGCATACTGTCCCCACAAGGTATATAGTGAAGCAATTCACGTACACTCAGGTGTATCAAATGGCTTGTCCACACGTACCGATTGCCCTCAAAAGCAATAAGTACATCATGGAAGTACTGCTAAAGGGAGGAACCCTACCACTAGTCCAATAAACTGCATGAACCTCATATAGGTGTCAAACGTAGGGCACTCATATTTAGTTTTCTTGTTGCTACATGAAAATCTGCCTAAATATTGGGTCGGCATGCCGCCCAAAATTTTGCGCTATTTCACCATTTTTTAAAAGCCAAAAAAAAATTCAAACCTTGTCTTACATATTTTTCAAACCCAATTTTCTCGGGCTCGGGTCCTGTTCGGAATTTTCCGCATCTACGTAAGCCTAATACCAGTGAAAACGCATAATAATAGTAGTGACCATACTAATATTTTTCTCTCATTTTTCCCCAAAAACACAAAATACCAAAAATATTTTTCCTCCTTTTATCAAAAGTGCTAAAAACAATTTTCTTCCTTATAAAAAAATACCCAAAACAAATTCCTCTTCTTCAAAAAACAAAAAAAATAATTCTTCCTTCCCTTTTTCAAAAATAAACTCGAACGATTTTTCCCTCCCGGGTCGATCGCATACCCGATTCTTGGCCTGGATCCTTATTACCTTCGGCCTTTATCAAATAACCCCAAAGCTCCACTAGTTCCTCTGCTAGTTCATCCGAGTTCGGAATCTACCTTCACCAGCTCTTCATGGAAAATGTTAACCAAGCACACTGAACATGCAACCTGATTTAATGGTAGTCCTGGTCTAAATCACTGCTGATATTTACAACCTTCAAACCTCGGTCAATGGGATGCAGCAAAATTGAGTCCATATTCTCGAAGAACCTGAGGTCCTCTTTCCTCGTGTCATGGGTCCACCTGCTCCCAAGCCTGCCTGAGTCCCAGAAGAATGTCAACATGCTCCGTGTGCCCCGCTTACTAATGGGTCGTCGCCAACTCAGCTCCTTATGCCAAACCTTACTCGGCTAGGGGATAACTTGCTAGTTCCTGTTGATCCCAAGGAAGAAGAACTAGATTCGGTAAAGGAAGATCTCAAACTGTTGTCCAAGAAATTTGACCAAGTCAGTATATCCAGGAACTACATGGACTACATACATATGTCTCTCTATCCCAAAGCAAGATTACCAGAGAAGTTTATGGTCCCCGCCGTCGAGAATTTTAGGGGCAGTGGGCCCCCAATTATGCACCTTCGTAGTTATCACCGAGTCATAACCCTTTTTGGCTCCTCTGAAGAGATAATGGCCCAGATGTTCGAATAGACTTTGAAAGAAATTTGATGGTTCTTATCCCTCGATGAATCCAGAATCCGTAGTTAGGTAGTTGTCGCTCGAGAATTCATGTCTCAGTACAAGTACAATGAAGAATTAGAGGTTACACGCAATAATTTAGAGCTTCTTAAGAATGACTCAGGGTAAACCGTTAGCTACTTCATAGAAAGGGGGAGAGTAAAAGATGTGACCATGACTAACTAAACCTCTGAAGAATAACAAGTCAGTATCGTGAAGAAGAATTTCTTTTCCTATTTTTGAGCAACTATGGGAGGACAGTACTACCCACATTTTTGGGCCCTGTGAGAGGTTGATGTAGAAATTGAGGAAGTTATTGCCAAAGTCGAATCTACGCGGGAGAAATTGACCAAACAGTTCACTCCTAGAAGTATAAGAAGCTTTCCAGTGCTATAGTATCGATTATCAGTAATATCTCGCAACTTGCTACCTCTGGGGAACCAAAAAGATGTCCTAATCCCTCTGTAAAGGAATACACCGAGCTCCATGTTCCCTTATCCAAAGTCTACCAGGCCTTGTTAATCTGAAACCTCATAAAGCCCTTGGACTCCCGTCCATTACCAAACCCACTCCCCATGAACTTCAGAACCGATGCACACTATGACTTTCACCAATCTGTGAGTCACACTACCCACTATTGCTTCCATCTAAAAAATGTGGTTTAAGACTTGATTAACTGGGGCCTTGTCGCTCAACCAAAAGATCCTAAACCCAATACCACCAACAATGCTCTTCCCACACATGAAAATGTAGTCTTCCTAGATAATGTACTAGAATTTGATCCATCCACTCAAAGTTTGCCCACATTTTCTCTTATGACTTGCCTACATCATCGATCAAGCTTTATCGCTCCTCATAAGGGTCTGCATTTCCGTTCACACCTGATATAAGGGAGAAATCATGGAATTACTATCTTTATTAACCAACTTCTAGAGTTTATGCTAAAATTACTCACTGAAATGACCATCGACCATCAGAAATTTAGTGGCCTATTTATGAAATCTCAAAAATAGGCTCAGGAGTCAGACAAATGTGTGGTACCTACCAAAGAAATCGGTTTATATGATGTGGTACCAATCATGGTTGACATGTTTCAACAAACCGACAAGATCTGCAACATTTTTTAACTATTCACTACTTTGAAACTTCAAGGGTGGTTGGTCCCTTCACTCCTGCATATCCCTGTTGAGCGGGAATATTTAAATGAGGAAGCTGTCGAGGTTATTGAATGCATCGATTTCTCTTGGCAAAAGAATGTCATCGCACCGGATAGGAAGACGAATTTAATATCTTAGATGATGAAGCGAGTCAGGAAAAAATCAATCCAGTAATAAGTATGTCCAAAATAATATCCTTCGAAGACCTATTGGGAGAAATCAGTAAAGTAATCATTCAACCAGAAATAGATGAAGACATCGGGTTCTTATTTTTCCCCGCCTCAGTAAACCATATGACCAGATCAGGGAGACACTAAAAGGATCTGAATCCCCAGTTGTCAGGAAAATATAAGGGAAAAAAGTTATCGAAGAACTTCCCATGCCAAAAAATAACCATTGAGGAGAGAAAAATCCTCGACCAACTCAATAAGACTTAAGTTAACATCACCTTATGGGGGCTTTTCATGTCCTCCTAGTTACACCAGAATGCTCTGATAAAACTTCTCATCGGGACCATATTCCCTCCTTCTACCACTCCCGAAGAAGTCATAAACATGGTTAGGTCATTGACTTCTTCCAAACTCATTTCCTTTTCCAAAGCAGAGATACCAAAGATCGGCCCTGACCATAATTCTTCCCTCAACATCTCCATTGAAGTGATGGGAAAGGCAGTCCCACTCTCACTCGTTAATAACAGATCCGCCCTAAATTTTTTTCTGCTCAAAACCTTTAATTGCTTGGGGTTAAAAGTTAGTGACCTTACTCCTACTTCCGCTACAGTGTGTGCTTATTATAATACCCGTCGTGAGGTGATGGGATCCATTTAACTCACAATACGGGTTGGCCCTATTAACCCTGTCACTGAATTCCAAGTGATTGCCATACCTGTATGCTTCAACCTGATACTTATTCGACTATGGATTCACAGCATCGGAGGGGTATGTTCTTACTTTCATTAGAAACTAAAATTATTCACTAAATAGCAAGTTATAACCATTTTAGAGGATGAAGATGGTACAAAAAATACCATAACCAACAATCTAATATTAGAAACCAGTATGGGATGAATGATATGCTTATCTCCGACTTCAGAGTTAACCCACTTCCCCTTTCAGTATGAGATAGTCTCAAATACTGGGCCTATTCGAAACACATCCCTCACAATAACGTCAATGTGATAAAGATGTTCAAGAACATGCATTTCATGCTCGGACTTGGGCTGGGGCGACATCAATAAGGGATACTTGATCCCATAGTCTTGAAAGAGGCCTTTCCCCTATGTGTCCTAGGTTATTAGCCTTCACTAGAAGAAATCAGAGTGCTCTTCCAACCACGATTGGAAAGGGGCTTAGAAGATGCAAAGACTATTTTGAAAGATTCTCTAAATGGAAGATTTATCAAGGAGGGTAAAGACTTACCTTTTGTAGCTTCCCTGAGCCATGGTATGGCCATATAGATAAGAAGATGAAATTGGGGACGGAAATATTCTTTCAAGACAACTACTCTTGGGACGAAGACGACCAACATAAAGTGAAACCACTTATTGAGAAAGGGCTAATAGTTTTCGAGGTCTCCAAGGAAAGTGGTTCTGAAGACTCATTCAACCTACAGACACTTGGGATCTCTATACCAAATTGGATATTTTATAACTAATTAAAAAAATAATTTATAAGTGTTCTGGACACTTACAAAATTTATAACTGTTTTAGTCACTTATAAAATTTGTAAGTGCTCATAACTGATACAAAATTATTAATATAACACATAACATATACTAGAGAACACGTGAGTGTCATGTGTACCCCCTTCTAAGATTCAAAAGTGTCAATTTATTTTCCTTCCCTCTATTGTATTTTCCATTCCGGCTTGAAAGAGACAACCACGAGAGAACCACCCACTTAGGTCACCATCGCGCGGTTCATCACATCTTCGGTCTCTGGAAGTTCCTCGTTGGTGTCTTTTCAAGAGTAATCACTTTGCTCATCACACTATATCATCATCTCCATATGTAATCACATCGTTCATCACTTACAGGCCTCGCGTCTTCTCCTGTATAGGTACGAAATACTACCTATATATTTCTTTACAGTGTTTGGGCATCGCATCTTTGGGCATCACTTACATATGTAATATATTTCTTTACTGTTTTTTTTTTGAAGATGAGTTGATCAAATAGGTTAATATATCTTTATAAAAAAAAACAACAGATTTACTCAATTGATTCAAAAGTAGAGAAAAATATAATTGATTTTCTAAGTCAATCCATATTTAAAATTTTGGGTTACTCTTTTTGGAAAAGATGTTGTAGTGTTTTCGTTTGTAATTTTCTAATAATATTTTTCAGGAAAAGTTATTTTTTTGAATAAATAAATCAACAAGTAACTAGAAATAGTCAATAGCCAGTGTTTTGTGTGTGGTATTGGGTTCAATTGGGGCTAACTGATGTTTTAAACACAAATTTTCAACAAATAGTTTTAAAAACTGGTTTTAAAAAACAGGTTGCCAAATGCATAATAAACTAAGTTTAGGTTTTAAACAAAGAAAACATCTGAAACATAGACTAGACAGACACTTAATTGTGTTATTTGTAGCACTTTGTAACTTTATAAACTATATCATTTAACATTTATTTGCCATTATATTTGTATGACTTGTAGAATGTCGTCACAACTTTATAAGGAGTGGATGAAAGAACTTGATAGAGGAATGCCACAATATGTAAATGGGGTTGCTACATTTATCGATTTTGCGAGGGAAAATAGTCGTGGAGAAACTATGTTTGCATGTCCATGTTGTAAATGTGAGAATGGAAAATTGCTCGACTTTGAAGATATTCATTTTCATTTTCTTATCCATGGTATCTTGCATTCATACACATTTTGGCATTTACACGGGGAAAAGGAATATGTCGAGAGGAATGAACGTTCAACCGGGGAAGATGTTGAACAAAATGATGTCGTGCCTGAAGATCCGATGATGGAGGAAATTCTTTATGATTCCTTTGAAATGTTTGATATAAACATTAATCGTTCGACGAATCCCATTGGTAGATACGGAGGTGGTGAAAATGGTTCTCAAACCCACGAGGAGCTGAAATACAAGCACATACAGGGTAAGGCGAGTGAGCCATTATATCCGTCGTGTACTGAGAAACACACATCATTGTGTGGTTGAAATCACTTGTCAAGCATGTTTAATGATTTCTAATTTTTATTTTTTTGATACAGACTTTGTAATTATGGATTTTAATGGTTTATGCTAGGTATTGTTGCCTTATATTTTCATTAGGAACTTTCCATAATGGATTGTATATATTTTGTGTTATTATGTGCATATTTTGATCTTTAACTAATTTTCTTCTTTATTAGCTAAAACCTTTTTAACTCCGCCAATGGAAATATATATTTTGCATTGCCGATCCCAAGCCCGAATAAAGAAGGAGGGAAAACGTTTGAAGAGTTAGTGGATAGTAGAAAGACCTATTGATGTCCTCGTAGAAAAGTAAGCATCTACTGATTTGATTAATTACCACTGTTTTAATTATTTCATATTGAATTGATTAATTACCGATGTGTCCCAGTTGGCTTGGTTCAAATATCTTCCCGACCTCTGCATATAGTCCATGAGAAGGAATCTATTGCACACACTAATGACTCCATAAACCACCAAGAAGCGAATTGATATGAATTGTTGATTATGGCTTCCTAGATACTTTCTCGTAGGTGGATCTCATCAAATTATTGTATAAGCTAAGTTTTGAAGTTGAGCGTGCACATAATAGTATTTGAATTGCTTCAGTGGAACTTGTTAGTTGTCATCAACATGTTATTAATTCATAGTAGATATCTCAGATTTTTGCAATGGAATTTCTCTAATCAGTTATACACTCAAACAATTATCGTGATTTGATCTTAGGTTGTTGTTGGTCCATTTCTACCAATATGATTTCTTTCAAACAATCTATGAGCAACTGAGCCTGTTTGAACCATTCATTTGTGATTAGGTTTTGGCCTTATGAAATCCGTTGGAAATTAAGTCTGTTTAAATCACTAAGTTGTGTTTTTAGTTTAGATCATGTGAACTCTGCTGTAAATTAATCACTTACTAGTTCTGGTCTTATGATCATTTTTTTTAACGACAATGTAAGTTGTGCATTCTTTAAATTTGCATATTGTTTGATTTTGATGATTTTTGAATTCTTTAGGCAGTTGATAGATTCCCAACAGAAGATATTTGTTTTCCCATAATACATATGATTCCAATGTCATAGGTTTATCTTTTTTCTATATTGCTTCTAGAATACTAGTGAATGATCATAAATTTTATATTGACCAAGCACCACTGGCATCCATGTGAAGTGTGCTCAGATTCGGATAATCCTTTGGTAAATATTCTCAAACGAATCACTGGCAGGGAATTATTAAATGTCTTAACACTCTTCTTAGTACATTGAAAGAAAAATTTGTAAGAAACTCATCCATTCTGGTATTTAGTTTTTCTTCAAAGCATACAGAAGAACTTAGGGTCCGTTTGGATGCACGAAATTGGAATTGAATTGGAATTATAATTCTATGGAATTGGTATTCAAGGAATTCCATTCCATTTCAAGTGTTTGGTTCAAGTGCAGATTTCTTTTGGAATTCTACTAGAATTTTAAATCCCTTGTTTGGATTAATTATAGAATTCTTTTGGAATTTTAGTAGTTTGTGAACTATTAAAAAATTATACTTTTAATAAAGATTATAATTAAAAAAAATCAGAATCAAATCACATCACACTTTAATAAGAATTAATAGTTGAAGTAGCATTAAAATAAGATAAATAGAAGTTCATCTAAATTTAAGAGCTGTAAAACTAGAATAGTTTGTAAGCAACATTACCATAATAAGAAAAGTCCACCTAATAACATAACAAGTCAATGCATATTAGAATAATAACTTGTTCTAATAATCACGCGCCAAGATGCATCAAAATTCATCGCCTTTTCAGTTCATTCGGAAGACCAGAAAAAGTATCAAATTTCCTTTGGTCATTCATCAAAAGATCAACTGCTTTCAAGACTTGAACCTTCGAAACCTCATCCAGTACCATTTGAGTTTTTGCCTTGGAAGGTTCGGAATTTAAGAAGCGATCAAGTGACTCCGACATGCTCCCCAAGACATTCGAAAGCACTTCAGAACCAGAATGCTTTCTCTTTTTCGAGCGAGAAGTAGATGAAGATGATGCATTGGTTTTCCCTTGTTCATTTTGGACTCGAGATGTATGTGTGGCATCGTCTTCAACGGTCCTCTCATCAATCTCCAATGTATCATCCAAGTTGTTAGACTCTTCATTATTTGTCACTTCCATCTCATCGTCGAATGCCATTCAAGTACCATCCCCATTAGCACGATCTTGAGTAAAAATAGCACATAAACTATCCCAATTATCCATTGTAATTCTCCTTCGCTATGGGATAGCTTTAGGATGAGCCTGAAAATAAATTCAATTTTAAATTTTTAGATTAAATAAAAAGTCTTTAAAAGAACCACATATGCATTCCATACACTTTCTTCAATATCAACTCCACCCCTATCGTAGTTCCAAGAGAACCCGATGTTGATAGCATTTGACTTATAACATCATAATGCTTCTCCCAAGTCTTGAGGCATGATTGGATATTTTGCTTTGTCATAGAAATGTGATGTTCATCCATCATGATATTTATGCCACTAGTCCATGCCGCCGGTTTCCATGCAAATTTTCCATCCAACTTGTTCCCTTGATTAATTTGATCTACAAAGCAAGTGCATAATGTTTTATCCATCTACGGGGTCCATGAGAAATAGCCTTTCCCCTTCTTAGTCCCTTCTCTAACTTGATAATTAGAATCCATTCCTTTACAACAATACATATTAATCAAGTAAGCTAAATCCATACACAATAACCAAGTAAGCTAAATCCATACACATTAATCAAGTGCGTTTAAACCATACACATTAATCAAGTACGCTAAAACCATACACGTTAAGTATGCTAAAACCATACACATTAATCAAGTACGCTAAAACCATACACATTAAGTACGCTAAAACCAAGTGTATAACTAGAAAAGTAAGCCAAATGGACAGTTTATCCTCGACGCTACCTTATTCGGTACGTAAGAAACATTGCTTGTGCTAATGTATCCCTTTTTTGCGTCCACTCCCTAGTCGTTTGCACATGTATAATATGATCTATATTGGTTGCACCATGGTTATCCATTACATCATCCTCATCTATGCAATCTTCATCACTTTCTTCTGGCAATTCACTGCGCAAATCCTCGTCTACCATATCCAATAACGGATCAATTGGTTGTTTCATTCATATAAGATTATGGAGGATGGCACACGCATTTATAATTCTCACATGAGTTTTGACCTCAAAGAAATAAGTTGATCTAAGAATAGCCCATCTTTTCTTAAGAAGTCCAAAGGCTCTTTCGATTACATTTCTAGCAGTTGAATGGCGAAGGTTATATAGCTCCTTGTATGTTTGCGGATTATTTCCCATTCTTGGACACTCATTAAGATGATAGCGTGTGCCTCTATAAGGTGCCAAAAAACCAAGTCCATTTGTATATCCAGCATTAATGAGGTAATATTTACCTACATTAGAAGAAAAATTATTTTTTAACCATTGAAGAAAATAGAAAAAAAACATATTACGAATTATTTTAAAATAGAATAGGATGTGCACCGTTTGGAATAGTTAATGGATTTTGTCTTGCCAGTGCATCTCGTAAAACTCTACCATCCATAGTCGACCCTTCCCACCCAACTAAAACATAAGTGAATTTCAAATCAGGGGAACAAACTCCTAATACATTTGTCGCATTAAAACTCCTCCTATTTTGATATCTCGCTTCATCCTGAGAAGGAACTATCATGGGAACGTATGTCCCATCCAAATCTCCAAGGCAATTCTCAATCCATTCCCACTTTTCATCTTCATAACCTTCAATTTCTTTCTCAGGCTGGACCAAATACTCACTCCCTAGTTTAAATATAGCACGCAAAATCGCATTAAAATGTCCACTAACTGTCTCCCCTGAGCAAATGAATTGAAACTTGACAACCCGATTCTTTAGGTTATGTCCAAGAATATATGAAAACATAGCCACAGCCTCCTCTATCCGAACGTGTGCCGTTTCATGTAATAATTTTTTATCACGTAATTTGTTACATAAACTATTAAACGTAGCTATGCGAAGGCGCAATTGATCTGTAGAAGTTCTATCACTTCCATAATAAAGTCTTCTCAAATATCTCTCTCTTGCATTTCTCAAATCTTCGGAAGGCTCCTTCAATAAATGTGTTTTATGCCACCACACCTCAATTGCCGTCGAAATAACTTTATGATATCCTAAAATGATTTTTCTTTTCTTTTTTTCTCTATCGTCATTTTCATTCCTAACCAAGTCGTGAATCTTCAACACACAATGATCCATTTTCTAAAATTGTTTCAAATTTAATCTTGTTAGCAATGTATTAACATATCCAACACATTAACATATCCAATACATTAACAAATTATTATTTAATTAAAAAACAGTTCATTATTATTTAATTAAAATATTAAAAATAACGATTCATTATTATTTAATTAAAAAACAAAAAAAAATTCATTATTAATAACAGTTCATTATTATTTAATTAAAAAAGAAAAAAAAAGATCATTATTATTTAATTAAAAAAACAGTTCATTATTATTTAATTAAAAAATTAAAAAAATAGATCATTATTATTTAATTAAAAAATAAAAAAAAACTGTTCATTATTACTTGATTAAAAAATTAAAAATAACAGATCATTATTATTTAATTAAAAAATAAAAAATAACAGTTCATTATTATTTAATTAAAAATAACAGTTCATTATTATTTAATTGAAAATAACAGTTCATTATTATTTAATTTAAAAAACAGATAATTATTATTGAATTAAAAATTAAAAAAAAAACAGTTCATTATAACCGGAGAAAATAAGGCGGCTAGTGACGAGTGTATTTAGGGTGGTTGAGAAGCATAAGGCGGAGGTTTTGGCGGCTAATGCGTCAGTTAATGATCAGAGGATGTTGACGGTGACGGTCACGGCAGTGGTGCACGTTAACAGAGAGGAAGAGGTAATTGAGAATATCAGGCGAGATATTCTGATTATATAAGATTATTCACTTTAATATTACAGTATTACCGTTTTCCTTTTTCTTTTTGTTAAAAAAGGGCATAAAGTGAATTTTAGGGTTTTAGTTAATTTTGACAGTTTAATATTTAAGGAAGACGAGAATGGAAATAGAGAGGAGTTGGTGATCTAATATTTGATATTTAAATGTATTCCAAACCATAACAATCTGTGTTACGTCCTCTTTAATTAGAGTAAAGTTTAGGTCACATATATTAGGTTGTGAAATAAAATTTAGGTCACTTAAGCATTCCATCTGTAACAAAAAAATTTACTCACTATACAGGAATTACTACTCTACTATCTTGATTCAACTCATTATTATGCCATTTATTTCACAATTCTTCCTTAAACAGGTTAGGTGAGAGAATATTAGTGAAAGGATGACGTTCCTTCAAGATCTTGTACCCGATTGCGACAAGGTCATTGCAAAACATCTCATCTAATATTCAACCTCCAAATTTTATTTACTCTTAACTAAATTCTAAATTGGGGGTACCATAGGTCACTGAGAAAGTTGTTATGTTGGAAGAGATTATGAATTATGTGCAGTCATTGCAATGCCAGGTTGAGGTAAATTCTAAATTTTTACCATAACAGAAGCATGGGAACATAGTCCATGTAATAGAATCATTTACACATACATAATGTCTAGTGCGTGTATGTAAAAGTGACCATAGTCCCCGTAGTAGCACAATGACACGACATCTTTGTATGGATTAATAAAGATACTTAGCATCCCTTTGCTATAGTTTCCTTCATTTCTCGTCTGGTGATTATTGATTTTTTATACGCTAAGTATCTTTGTATCACTTTTATATCAAACTATGACTCTATATGTAGCGGTTGGTTTACGAAATAGAAGTGTAGAGAACAAAGTAATGATTGTGAGTGATGTGGAAAAGAATGTTTGGCCAGCAATAGTGGAGAATAAAGTGAAACTTGTGGTGTATAAATACTTACCACTGTCTGAAGCAGCCGATGCCCACCATCTCATTGAAAGCATAACATATTGGGAGATACTCCTAGTTCCATAATTTTATAAATGATTTCAATAATGAAATGACTATGTACCTCTGTGTAGGCAAATTGTGATCATGTATAATTTGTTCTTCCTTTGAATTTGAATTTATAATTTGTTCTTCCATACTATAGTACTGTTAAGGACCACACTGAAGGTCAGTTGGTCCCTCAACCGAGATAATAAACAATTATTGATTCAATTCTTACCTCTTGCTCAACTAAATCATCCTTTATAGCACTGAAAACACCAACTTTTGATAGGTTTATATGTTGTTAAAAGGTCTCATCCCACATTCCCTAGAGAAAATTTTCCAAACTAGTCAAGCTCTATCAGCCCAGGGTTGGAACAAAATCCAGGTATTCGCTTAATGCTCATTTTCATCAATTTCTCACTTTCCTAATAATATGTAGACACAAAATTTGGGTCTATTATTTATCTTTGTTTAAAATATGTAGGCATATATGTTGGAGATTTACAACAAAACCATCCGTGATTTAAAAAAATCTCCTCATAAAGGCTTGTTGAATAAGGCTTATAATGCGCATAACTAACTGGTTCTGTTGTAGTGGAAATTTAATTTATTGATGGTTTCGTGATTTTAGGATGCTATTGCTGGGTGGCATTTTTTGGAATGTGTTAATGAATCAGTGAGTGAGTCTTTGAATGAGGTTCATGTGGATCATGATGATTTGATATATCTTATGGGAGGATATGATGAGAAATCATATTTTTCGCCATTAGATTTGTACTCACCGTCAATGCAGGGATGAATTGAGTCGGTTTGTGGTTGATAAACGTTGTCTCACAAGTCTCAAGATTGAAGGGTGCTCTAATCTTGGGGGTTTTACTCTTTCTTCATCTAGTCTCTCAACACTTTGGCTCTCGGATCTTCACTCTCTCTCTAAGATGGTATATATTATTTTATTTTGCAGTTAGTCTTTTAAGATGTAATTATTTTGTATGTTTTTACCTTCATCCTGCTTTGGGTATCTTATTCCTCCTATACAATGGCTTGTACTGTTTGCTTAGGTTTTCAATTCCCCCAATTCGAAGTAGACTTCCCTTGCCTTTAATTGCCAAGAAAATGATAGTACTGATTTAACTACCATGGTGTATGGCCTGGGAAGGAGTTGCCCAAGATTACAGAACATACACATTGCTTCAACCCGACTTTCACATGTTGTTGTGCTTTCAGTCACAGTTGTGAATTTAAGGTTTGTTAAGTGGATTTTTTTGTGGCTCATATATTACCTTGCTATTATTTGTATGTTATTAATTTGTTGGTAAGCAGCATTATCTCAAGTTAGGAGTCACTGTAAGTGCGATCTTTGATTCGAGTCGGAGAGTATTTCTTTTATTCAGCTATTCTCCATTGCAACACAAGTCTAACAGAAATTCTTATTGGTCCAATTGCCAGGGGTTTAAGAATGCTTTATCTTATACTTGGATCGAAAGTCACTTATGCATATGGTGCAGCAATAGCTTCAAGCTGCTCTAACCTATAATTTTTGGATCTTAGGTTGTAGGAACTATAGCTGTAATCTTATAATTATTATTAGTGTTTACTTAGGCAAGTCAATATATTTATCAATTATTTAACTTTTTACTGTTTCCTTCTTGGCCTTTCAAAAAATGCTAGTTGAAGAAATTTACTTTAGACACATGTTTCTGGAATTGACTTTTCTAAAGAAGATTTTTTTTGTTTACACTATTGAATATTTATGAATATTATTGATGCTATCATTTGATTTCAGGTTTAGCATCAGCGACAGTGGTATTGGAATGATCTGTAATGTATTCCCCAAGACATTATCAAGACTTCTCCTTGCTCTATTACCTAATATCACTTCAAGTAATCTCCTCGTGCTGATCTAAATATAATACTCCCATGTCTTAAAATAATAGTAGACATTTAAACATTTTAAGAAAAAAAAAGTTATTAAATTTGTCCCTCTAAAATGATGAAGACCTTTCAACGCAAGACATGCATTTAGATCATTATTCTCTCATGGGTATAGTTTGAATGGGTAACTTTTTAATCACACCTATCTTATTATATATTAAAAGTAACTATTTACTTGGGGTGGACCACTTTCCAAATTTGTCCTTTTAAAAATGATGAATACCTTTGAATACAAGTCAGACACCTGGATGATTGTTCTCTCATGCGTATTGTTTGGCTGTGTTACTTTGTAATGAAACCTAGTTTTATATACCATTTTAAAAACAGGACTAGTAATTTAGGGTGGAAAAAAATAGAAAGCATGACTATTATTATGGAACGAAGGGAGTACATGTTCAATTTATCCATTTTCTCGCTTCATTCTAACTTTGGCATGCTTCATATATCTCATAGGTGGTATCCGATTTGCCACAACTAAATTACCTTCTCTAGAACTCATGGATTGTGGAATGACAATATGTGCTTCCGATAAACAAATTCCAACATCTGAAGAGTATAGTAAAATAACAAACAGCAAACTACATCTTATGTATTAGAAGTCGATTATTAAACATGGTCGGTTGAAGAAGTTAAGCTTGTGAGTCTGTTCTGGCTTAGATGTGAGATTTTATTATCTATGTAATATGTAGTATCTTGCAGTTGCTAACCTGAATGTTTACTCCAGGTATTGATTATGCTAACTTTTGTGCAGGCTTTATATTAAAAATCGCCAAGAACTCAGAGACCTAAATCTAAACTCTTGTAGAAATTTGAATCCGGGTATATTTATGTCCCTCTTTTAGCTGATATCTTCTTTTACCTCTTGATAACATTAACTCTTTATTTTTGTTTTTACTAATAAATTTTTGCTATTTATCAACCCTAGATAGATTGTTGCTCCAATGTACCAATTTGAAAAGTGAGCGTGCATCAAGTTGCCAAGATATGTTATTTACATTAGATGTATCACCACCATTATAAATATAACCAAACCATTTAAATATCATAAGGGGTGGGGGAGGAGTTCAAACAGATACAACCCTGAGCTATACAATTATTTCAAGAAACGCTCCGAGTATTTTTAGTTCCAAGTTTTCAACCACCTCTTGAACTGTGAATTTTGTACTTAGCGACAGTTTTTTCTCATAGGACGTATTTGTAACAAAATGCGTAGATTACGAGGTTCTTTGTATTAGAATAGTTAAGAGGGATTTCTTGAAAAAACTGGATAATTCAGGGATTTTTTTTCAATTTATACATTTGTTTGGACAAAAGTACCAATAGTTGCTTTCTATATCAACCATTTAAATGTTACGAGTATTTGATAAAAGAATCTTACAAACAAATTCTGAACATGACACATTTGATGCATGACAGCGCATTGTGTTTGAACGTGTTGATTTCATCGACAACCTCATCCTTTCTGTTTCGGTAATTATGAAGAACTATTTTGTTCCGAAATGTAAACCATACGGTTTTCTCTCAAGGTGACATTTTATTCTCTCCTTCTCTTTATTTCAGATTGGTCCTCCCAATCCACAATTCTTAAAATCGAAGGATAAGAGTACATGGGATGCAAAAAAATGTTGTTGATTATGTTTTATCTGACAAGTCAGCTTTGGTAATTTGCTTCCAATTAAGAAACATATCATGGTTCTTGTATACTTTTTAATAAGGGTAACCCATTAATAAATTTCACACCCTTCTATGAAAAACTAATCTTATTCTCAATACTTCTTTGATCTGACATGCTACGATACTATTGTTATATTTTACAGAGAGTCACCTCAAGTCAGCGCAAGACCGAGTGTTCAATTCTTGATGCACATTCTTCTGAAGTGAGTTGTCAAAAGGTATTCATCATTTTAAAAATGTTTTGACATTTAAACAACCTTTCTCGTTCCCTTGATTTATGACGGAGGGAGTATATATTCTCTTATAAAATTATTTTAAACAGTTATACATACAGATTTTGATTGTTTATGTTGTTAGATTTTACCGTGTATTTAACTAGTAACATATATCAACTTGCAAGGTCCGAGACAATGGCATCATGGCAAGCCAATCTATTCTTTGAGTCACTTATAAAGTAAGTATCTAATTTCGTTTTTTAAAATACAATCAGATTTAAGGTAATTCTAAGTCCTTCTATTAATTTTTAGGTTTCATGACATATTATCACTTTGGAGGCTGCTGACATGAAGCTGCATTTATGGAATACTGAGAGTCAGGGACATTTGGAAATTGGAGTTAGGTTGAATGATGTTAATTACTACTTTTTTTTTTCTCAGATGGACATTTGAAGTTGGATTGCATAATTTTTATAACTACTTTGTTTATAATGGATGAATTTTAGCACCACTTTATATATGGAGTTATTTCTCATTTTAATTTAGTTTCTAGCGTCTAATTATGAGTTGAATTTTAATTGATATTCTTCTCATGTTAGGGGTATTCAGATATGATCGAGTTGCTTTGGATGAGGCCTTGCTAGTTAAATATATTTTTTAATTTGTATCAATATTTTTAACAGTTTTAAACACTTACAAAATGTCAAACAACAATGGTTTTAAACAATTATAAAATTTTAAACAATAACGGTTTTAAATACTTATAAAATGCTACATAGCAACGGTTTTAAACACTTATAAAATGTCTAATAGTAACAGTTTTAAACACTTATAAAATGTCAAATAGTAACGGTTTTAAACACTTATAAAATTTCAAATAGTAACGATTTTAAACACTTATAATGGGTTAACTATATAAAACATATCTTTGAAAAAATTTATAGATCGAACCGTTACTAATTTCAATTTGTAAGTGTTTCGAAAAGTTACAAAAATATTATAACCCCTTCTTTTAGAACAGTTTAAAACCGTTACCATTTGATTTGTAAGTGTTTAAAACACTTATAAAACAACGAATTTGGTGTAGTGGATGTCTCTCTGTATGATCCACTTAGATGCTATACCGTCAAACTCGTTCGTTCTGATCAAGGCTAATAACATGTTTCCTCTCAATTGGAATGTTATACCAGTCTAACCTGCTGAGACTCAACCCAACCTTGTTATTTACCTTATCTCCTCACCTATTGTTAATTCTCCTTTTTCTGATATCAATGTAACTGATACCTCCTTTGACAAGGTTCTCAATGTTATTTTTCCCGAACGTGAAATAAATGAGGATTTTGAGTATCTTTTTATGCCTTAAATTAGCTGTCTTGATTCTAATCAAACTCTTGATGATGATGATTTTGCAAATGGAAAATTCTTAACTGGTCTTAATAAGGTTAATAACAAACAATATAATTGTGTTCAAATTAATGATGATTAAACTGTTGTTATTAATCTTGATTCTAGTATCCATCAGGGCGAGAGTAGGATAGGATCCACCCTTAACGAGCATGAGCGTGCACAATTAGAAGACCTATTAAAAGATTTCATGAATGTCTTTGCATGATCCTACGACAACATGGCCGACATCGATCACAAAATAACTGAGAAAGTGATACGAACATTCCTAGAATGCAAGTCGATCAAATAAAAACTAAGGAAACTCTTCACCAAATGGTCACTCAAAGTCAAAGAAAAGGTAGTCAAGAAGTTAAACGTAACTTCATTCGTGTAATCGAATATCCCATATGGCTCGCCAACATTGTCCCTGTACCAAAATCAGGAGGAAAAGACTACGTGTACGCCAACTATCGGTATTTGAACAAAGCATCTCCAAAGGACGATTACCCATTGCCCAACATCGATATGATTGTGGACAACACAGCCAGCCATGCCCTCAAGTCATTCGTGGATGGATTTTTCGAATACAATTAGATCAAGATGCACTCTGACCATCAGGAGAAAAAAACATTCATCATTCCCTGGGGAACCTTTTGATAGACTGTCATGCCATTTAGGCTCAAGAACGTCGGGGCTACCTACCAAAGTGCTGCCACAACCATCTTACATGATTTAATATATAAGGAGGTCGAAGTCTATTCATACGATATTATCATTAAGTCTAAGACTCGATAAGGTCACGTTCCTTCCCTCCGAAAGCTCTTCGAATGACTATGTCGATACTAAATGTGGCTAAACCCATAAAAATGCATTTTCAAAATCACAAAGGGAAAGTTGTTAGGATTTATGGTCAGTGAAGAGGGAATCAATGCAGACCCTGCCAAGTTGAAAGCCATACTTAAAATGACACCACCCCTAACGAAAAAGGAAGCCTAGGGATTCCTAGGTAAACTACAGTACATTAGTCGGTTCATCAGCCAATTGACTTCTATGTACGAACCTATTTTCAAACTTCTCTAAAAAAACTCAACCAACCTCTGAAATGAGTCCTGTCGGGAAGTCTTTAACAAAATCAATTAATACCCTACCTGACCTTCGGTACTTATGCTGCCGCAGCCAGGTCTCCTCCTCCTATTACACTTAACTATAAAAAATACCATGGCAGGAGATTTTCTAGCCCAATATATCGAAGAATCCCATAAATAAACAGTCCATCTACTATGCCAATAAAAAATTTGCTGAGTACAAAGTCAACTACACTGCTTTGGAAAAATCATGTGTTTCTCTAGTCAGGGTTACGTAGAAATTACGGTATTGCATGCTCATTTTTCCTATCACACTAATGTCCTAAATTGATCCTATCAAGTACCTGATCGATAAACTGACATTATCTAGTCGAATGGACTGGTGGTTGATGTCTCTAACCGAGTTTGATGTTGTTTATGTCACACAGAAATCCATAAAAGGGAGATCCATATCCTACTACCTTGTTGACTAACCTATGGAGGGAACCAACATTTGGGTCTCGAATTCCCGAATGAAGATATCCTCTATACTTATTAAAAAGACCTTAGATGGAAAATTTTCTTCGACAGCGCTACCAATAAGAAAGATACGACATCGGGATACTCTTGATCGCTCCTGATGACTCTCATACTCCTATTGCCATCATGCTAGATTTCCCCTACGCCAATAATATGACCGAATACGAGGCATGCACTATAGGCCTCAAAGTCACCCTTAAGAAAGGTATCAAATACCTAGATATCAAGGGGGACTCTGCCCTCATCATCAACCATTATGATATGAGAAATCTGACACATGTCGTTCTTATACATCATATTAAGTGTACAATAAACCTAAATCAAGCAATAAAGAAAGGAACATATAATATAGAGTGGTTCGACTATAAAAATGAGCCTATATCCACTTTGGTGCCTCACTCTGATTATGTACGTAATGTAATACAAGTTTACAATGCCATAAGAAGTATATAAAAGAGATAATATAAGAGAATACATGCAACTAACTAGATAAATAACCAATGATGTGGCCTGCCAAAGGTTGATCCTGCTGCAGCTGCGGAGAATGGAAGCCCCCAAGGGTGGTGGTCTTTAGAGAGAGAGAGCTGAGAGTCTTGCTAGGCTTCACCGGGTAATTCTCTTATTGGGTCCCCCAAATAATGGGGGCTGTACCTATATTTATAGGAGATATAAAGGTACTATCACGTGTTCAGGAAGTATGAACAATGTGGAATCCTTGGACATATGGCATTTATAGTGTACGATTAGGGGCTGCGGTTTGTTTGAGCCTATGAAGCAATAATTTTAGAGGTGATGTGGCCTGTTTGATCCCAGGCAACGACCATGTCAAAGGGGGTGTTGCATCCTGTATGAGGCTAGGCACCGGCTAACGCAAGTCAATGATAAATGTATGGATTCGCAACCTATCTGAGTTCAGGAAGCGACTCTAGTTGAATTCCTCCGTGGTAGTGGGGACTATATTGGCCATATCAATAAGACCCCAATTCGTAGTGCCAATAATTAGTGAGTTGGGGATGCAAATGAATTTGATGAACTAGCATGTATTCATAAGTTATCATGGCAAACAGTAAGATGACGCTTCAACTTCCCGTGCCCTCTTATATAAATGGGTTCTAGCCGTGGCCATCATTTCCTTTTCCAAATCATGAGAGCAGATCGGAAGCCATACTTTTTTATTTTCTTCTTTGCATTTTTTGACTAATCTCTGGTGGTGGTTCAAGGCTAATTGAGGCAGAGTATGGTGATTTTAGGTTTGAGGGACCACTTCTCATCCATTTCCAGGTAACATTCGAACTGATTTCTTATTTGCTTCCATATTTGGCCATTTCAATCCATGTTTCTTGAATCTGTTTGACTTAACTGTGCAAATTATCTGAATCCATTTCTGTTAGGTTTTATTATTCGTACTTAGGGTTTAATTTCTAAACTTGTATAGAACTAGGTTTGATGATGTTGAACCATTTGGTTTTTCATTCATAATAAGACAAGTAGGTAACTGAAAATCCTTTGTTATTTTAATCTGTCTGTTGGGTATTGATGGATGTGAATATCTTGAGTTCTTGGATATTTCTAGGTATTTGAACTAAATTTGGGTTAGAATTTGGATACTTTGGATTAATCCACACCTTGTCCCCATTTCGAGTTTTGTATTTGGATAAGAATACCATAATCATGTTCTTGGTGTTCTTGGCTAAAACCCTATGGTATTAGGTTTTCAATCTTTACAAACACATATTGCATCCAAATTTCCTATTTGTATAATTGGTCACGGCTGGTAGTATGACTTGTATTACTTTACTGCGGCATATTGTCATTATGTCTTGGCTGTAGACTGTAGCTTGAACTTGAAAAATGGATTTTTTGGTCCTTAGAGTAATTGGATACAACCTTTAAGATTCATTTTTGGCTTTATATGGAATTTAGATCAATCGACTGCTGTCTCTAAAAATAGTTGGTTGCAGCTGACTTTTAATTTTTTTTTTGCACTTCTATTCCTTTTTGTTGCTGCCTAAGAGGCATCTCTAACCATAGTGGCTGTGGAACCTAATTACGGAGCCTTTATACTTTTTAGGGTTTGTTATGACCCTCTGAGTTGGAACGCTTAAGATTTCTTGGACGACTTTTGAAAATCTCATTTTGGCGTTTCTCCTCCTGAGATCTCATCTATAAAGCTTTTGAAGGCTATTGGGCCTTGTCTTCTTAAAGATTACCCAAACTGCATCATCCTTGATTCTGACTCTGCGAACTCTTTGAACTGTAGGGGAACTAGAGAGGCTGTAGACATTATAGATGAGGATACAAGCTTTAGTAACAATCCTCCTGCTGGAGTAGGGATTGCGGCAGCTGTTAGGATAACAACTGTTCCACATGAAACTAAGAATTCACGGTTCTGGCCGCGAATAGTCCTTCGAGAAGGCGTCAACACATATCTCAATCAAAAGTGCATTATGGACGAGCACTGGATTGATGTCGTTGCTACAACTTTTGAGTTTCCTGAGGGAACGATCTACACACTTCCATCTGTTGAACAAAGGGCATGTTCTATGGTTACTGATGGCATTCACTTTCCTCTCCATACCTTCCTTCTTGGTTACGACTTCCTATTCCTATGCCCATTAGAAGGATACTACGCGCCATGAATTTGGCTCCAGTCCAATTGGATCCCAACTGCTAGAAGGCCATCCTTTGCTGGCTTGGTACTTTAGCAAAAGCACTTGGATAAAGATATAATGCCTACGGATTTTTTCCAATTCTACAATCCAACGGAAAACTCCAAGGAATTTTCGTGGTACTACTACTTGACGCTGCAGAGTGGTGATAGATGTTTGTACACCAACAAGCCTACCAGTGTTAAAAACTGGAAAGGCAAATATTTCTTTATGTTTAGGGATAGTTGAGAAATTTACCCAAAAAACTCAAAAGGAGAAAATTATTAGAATGTCGCTGACTTAGGGACGCCCGTTCAAAAAACGTATGCACTTTTTGCGGCCTATATTAATCCTTGAAACATTTATGCTAACACTAACCCCACATTTCCTCATGCTACAGATATTAATAACCCGATGCTTATCGATAATTAGGCGAATAGGGTTGAGGGCATAACCCACTTACCTGATTCAAAGAATTTTTTTTCCGAATTGGTCACTTCCACCTCCATTCTTGAACAAGGTTACTTTGCATTCAAGGTGGTCCCCAAGAAAATGACTGCGAAAGGTGAGATTTAACATCCGATATTTCTATCCAATATTCAATCCGCGACAACATCACATCGTTTTAATTTTCCATTCAGGTGAGTAGATTGACCATGATATTTTGGCGGCTCAATTACTAGAGATGGATGAGGATGTCATCGCCCTTAACCGCAAAAGAAAAGGGAAAAAGAGGAAGAGGGCACAAAAGGAGGCAGCCCCTATAAACGAATCAATTGCTCAGCCTCTGCAGTAAAGTGATACAGCAGAGACTGGAGTATTCCCTCTAGCAGTAGGGTCTGCGGCCCCTTAAAACAATGATGCGATAGGGGAAAAGCAGGTGGATGATGACATTTCTGACCATCTTATCGCGACAGGAATAGTATCCCCTGAGGGCTTCCAAAGTGGGCACAACCCCCATCATATTTCTATCTCTAGATCTCCTCCATCGCTGCGAAACATTGTTGCCATTAATGCCAATTTGCTAACTCCCCAAAGAAGGCAAAGTGTGGGCCTTAACAGACATCCGTGGCCCCAACTGAGAGAACCTGATCCCAATTGTTCCTGGGATACAACTTCTAGGGTGGTCAACAAAATGAGGAACGCTCCAGACGTCGTTAATTTGGACTACCTGGTAGAAGAAGACCACGAGGACTTGGAGGAATATTCCCTTCACAGTCTTCTATGGGTAATCATTTCATTTTATTTTATGTTTTCTTCTAATTATTTCTTTATACTGATTTTCTTTAACTTTAGGCCGTAGATGTTGTCGTCTCCCCGAGGATGAAATACGACGGGATCTTCAAACTCAACAGGTCTGTGGAATCTTCTCACAAGTCAGACCTGGAGGCTTCCAAGATTTCTTGCTTTGAGGCAGGAAAAAGATCTTCTGTTGCGGCACTTGAATTGACCAACATGGATTTGGATATTGCTATCAAGGCTGAGGATGAGCCTGAACAGAATTTCACCACGGCTGTAAAATCCTTTCAAGCTGCTGAGGCTAAATCTATGGAGGCTACCAGGTAAGCCAACACCTTTAAGGGTAAGCTCAATGTTCTCTAGTAGAAGTACGATCAATTGGAACAGAGCAGCACCTCCGCGCTCCAATAGAAGGATATCGATCACACTGTAGCCTTAAAATAGATGGAGGACTCCAATGCTACAGCCTTGACAAAAGCTGCGGAGGATGATGTAGATGCATACAAAGAATCTAGGGACATCGTCCTCACAAATAATAAAGCTTATGATCGCAGCTTCCAGGAACTTAGGTAAAGAGTGGTGAAAAACTTCCCTAAATGGAAGGAAAAATCCTTTATTAGAGAATTGGGGATGGTTAACATTTAAAATGCGTGTCTGAATCGAAGGCTGCGACAGAGGAGAGAGACAGGAAGATGGCCGAGGAAGCTGCCATGGCTGAGGAGACAGAGACTGTGGCATAAGATGATGAAGAAGACCTGGAAGAGGACGCAACCTATTAGTTTCTTCAGAACTTGATTGCAACCATAACTTGTAATTTTGATCTCTTATGATGGTACTTCTTACACTTTTTATAGTATTTAAACATTGAACCTCGTTGTAAATATATAGGGCTGAGGCACTTTTGATCCATCTTCTAACTTGCCTAGGGTTGTAGCCAAATTTGTAAGGCCTCCTTCGTAATCGATATTTTGTAACCATGAATTTTCATTATTTTGTCTGCATATCATATCTTGCTCTGTATCTTGAATGCTTTAATGGCTAATTTACTTTGCTCTTTATAACTTGATGGTCCGCAGCTGATTTCCACCATGTTAAAAATTGGTTGTGGCGTATAAATAACTGAAACAGGACTAGAATTTCCACTGCAGAAATGTTGAGTGATTTGAGGAATTACTTATTTGCATCGACCGTTTAAGTTTTTTTCTCACTTTCCTATTTACCACAGGTTCACTTTGTCTTTATATTTTGAATCCAATTGTTTTAAATGATGGCTGCCCAAATGTAGGATTATCTATGAATGGTTAAGTCCTTGGCCCCTTTGATTGTTACTGTTGAAATATGGAATTGTCCGTTAATGATTAAGTCCTTGGCCTCTTTGGGTTATTATTAGGCCTCCCCAGGCTAGGTATTATGAACCTTCCCCAAGCTGTAATCGGATATATATTAATCCATCCCTAGATGAATATTATGAGCCCCCATAGCTAATTAAAGCATCCCGAAAGCTAAGAACGGGCATTATGAGCCCCCATGGCTTCGCATTGTGAGAGGTGCGACTACCAACCAAGGCAATCTCCTCAAAATATCTTTCCTCCCGAAATAAGAAAATAATCTCTAGGATAATTTGTCATCATGTTCCATTCAATCTATTTAAGATAAAGGCCTTTCATTTGATTTTTGAGCAGGAACGCAAGAATATACATATATGACTAATTAATTTGCTATTAATTAATATAATAATGTATATATTGACTTTAACAAAATACAAAAATATTTAAGATACAGCTACAAAGAGCTTCATAGATAGAGTTCAAGAAGAGGAAAATGTGAACAAGTAGACACTAAGGCTGGAATCTGGCCTCCTAGGTATCGACTTCACCCCCTAAGCATCCCCCAGGAATCGCTGAAGCGCTCCCTTGTTAATAAGCCTTTCAATCTCATTTGTCAAGGCTTGGAAATCATTTGTTTCATGGCCATGATCATTGTGAAAATTTCACCATTTAACCCGATCCCTCTTGTGAGGAGGGGACCTCAGCTTCTCAGGCCAACAAAGTAATTTGTCTTCTCTGATGAGCTCAAAAATGTCTTCGAGTTAGTAAACCAGCGAGGTGTAGGTCTCATAGAAATTTTTTTATTTTGGCTGCTCCAGCTTCCTATTTTGAACTATAGCAACAACCATTGCTGCTTCTGCTACAACCTTTTTCATGGATGTGAAGGTTGCAGCTTCTAATGTTATGGCTTATGATGAGGTGAAGGATGCATCCTCCAACGTTAGGACCCTCTGCGTCAGAAAGTTAACCTAGTCTTGGAGTGCTGATTGGCAGTCACACAAGTGATCAATGTAGCTCAGCAACTGAGCAACTTCACTTTGCTATGTGCTTGTCTTTAAGGCTCCTTCCATGGCTTCTAATTTATTAGTCTTTTAGAAATATATATTCTGAGATCAACTAGACAATGGTGAGAAGCCAAGGAATTCAGGAAAAACTAACCATAGTAATAGGCATGCAACCTTTTTCTATCTGTAATACTATTATGTTGTAGCCGCGGACCGAAGCACATATGTAAGTACTATTGTAGTCATATCGAAGGGAATTTCCCAGGTGAAGTGTAGAAGCTGTAAGGACCCAACTTCTTTAGGAATGCTATAACAATCTGGCAATAAAACTACTTAGTTGCATCCCTCAGGTAGCAGTGAATAGTGAGACTCCAAAATAGAGTCCAAAACCTGGGATCAATCTCTAAAATGTACAAAGAATGTGCCTACTAGGAAATTAACAAGGGCAAAACAGCCTCTTGGTGTGGAAGTAGCACCAATTTGGTAATAAGCCCTAGATCATAGGCGTAAAAGATAGAAATAAGTTAATATAACTCTTCCCTAGTTACCCACCTTAAGTAGGCCATCACCCTCTGTGTTTTGCAACACTGTTTAGGTAAGGTAACATCACCGGGTATAGAAAACAAATCTATAGTCATGAAAAGGAAGACAAATAACAGATCTAAAAAAGAATAAACCCCTCACAAGGTTGTACACAAATGTAAGGGCTCGACAACTAAAATCCTATCTATTAGACCATGACTTAGGAGGTCCCCCTAGATAAATTAGGGCATTTAGAACCCCAAATAAGAAGAAACAAGATAAAAATACCTCATTTCCATGGATGATGCCAGATTGATGATACGAGAAACTGGACACATATCGTTCTCATACATCATATCAAGTCTAGAATAAATGCAGAGCAATCAATAAAGAAAGGAACACAGAATATAGAGTGGTTCGGCTATAAAATGAGCTTATATCTACTTTGGTGCCTCACTCTCATTATGTATGTAATGTAATACAAGTTTACAATGCCATAAGAGGAATATAAAAGATAGAATGAAAGAGAATAGATGTAATAGACTAGGTAAATAACCAAGGATGGGGCCTTCCAGAGGTTGATCCTGTTGCAGCTACGGAGAATGCAAGACCTAAGTGTGGTGGTCTTTAGAGAGAGAGAGAGCTGAGAGTTTGGCAGGGCTTCATCGGGTAATTCTCTTCTTGCCCTCCCCCCCCAAAGAATCGGGTGTGCACCTCTATTTATAGGAGATATAAAGGTGGTCTTATGTGTTAAGGACACGTGATATATGGATAAGTATGAACAATGAGGAATCCTTTAACAACTGGAAATTTTAGTGTACGAGTAGGGGTTGTGGCCTATATGAGCCAAGACAGCAGCAATTCTGGAGGGTGCCATGGACGGTTTGATCCTAAGTTACTACACCCTGGCTGAGGCCAGGCAGTGGCTAATGTATAGGTCCACAACATGTTTGAGTCTAGGCAGCGGCTCTTGTTGAATTCCTCTGCGGCAGTGGGGACTATATTGGACATATCAGACCGAGTCCTTAGAAGATGAAAAGTCAAAGACAAAAATCTCTTACCCTTCTATGCCCACCTAGAAGAGTCAGCCTCCCAGTTCTAATATATCACTTTCCACTACCTGCCTCACGTAAAGAACAGCTTAGTCGATGCCCTTACTACCTTGGCCTCCATAATCGACATGCTCGAGGGAATAACGATGGCCCCTTTCCTAGTTTAAAAATAATCAATGCCAAACCACTACTACCACATTCAACTCGTCACTGAGGAAAATTCCAATATGGTCGGGTTTTGGTACTAGACATTTGGCACCTCCTCGAGCACGGTAGGTATCGCTAATACGCCAATAAGAAACACCATGTGAACCTTCATAAACTGGTTGTCCAGTACATCATCTACTATAAAGCACTATTCAAAAGAAACTTCAATGGAACCCATTTGCACTACATTGCACGGACTGGCATTGAAGATATGATGCAGAAGACCCCACATTAATGGTCATATGCTTGCTAATAAAATCATCAGTAACGGGTAGTATTGGACAACTATGGTTTAGGATTGCACTACCTATGTCCGAAGATGCCTCAAATGCAAACAGTTTGCTAACCATTAACACTTAACTCCTCAGGAACTATACAACATAACTTTTCCCTGGTCGTTCTTCACCTGGGGAATTGACATCATAGGAAAGGTCACACCCAAAGCTTTAAATGTGCATGAGTTCATCCTAGTTGCCATTATTTACTTCACCAAATAGGTTGAAGTCAAGTCATACGCAGTGCTGAATGATAAGAAAGCGCCATGTTTATAAAAAAGAACATTATCTGTCGATACGGGGTTCCCCACGAGCTAGTATCAGATAATGGTTACACTTCAAAACCGAGGTCATAAAATTGGCCGACAAGTATGGGATTCGGAGACACAAATCTTCTCCTACCGGCCCCATACCAATGGTGCTGTCGAAGCCACTAATAAAAACCGCAAACATATTATTAGCAAAAGACTAAGAGTTGCATAGATTGGGCCGATGGGATCCCTTACGCCCTTTGGGGACATCGCAGTCAAAATATTTACTGGGGCTACCCGTTATTTTCTAGTATACGGAATGGAAGTTGTGCTACCCGTTGAGCTGGAAATACCTTCCCTACGCATCATGATTGAGAGCAGAGTTAGTGAAGAATACTGGCATTAAACTCGCTATGATGAACTTTCACTCTTGGATGAAAAGAAGATGAAGGTTCTATACCACATACAAGGGTACCATCATCGAATAACACGATCATTCAACCAAAAATTCAAGGACTGAGATGTCCAGGAAGGAGACCTTTCCCTTAAGGATATCATAGAACCCGTCTGGGACCCTAGAGGGAAATTCAAGCCAAATTGGAGCGACTCCTACATTAGTGAAAAAGAGCCCGTCAAACCGCGTCACTATGCTCAAAGACCTCGATAGAGAAGAGATGGCACGTCTAGTTAACCTTGGTCGTAAAAAAAATAACTACCTTTAGTCCAAAATCTCGGTGCGCTATGAATCTTTTCATCCCCATTATATTCCAAAACAAATCTCCTTATTTCTCTCTACCCAGAACTACGCATGGCCTGATCCTCTCAAAACTCTTTTTTTTTTCAAAATGGAACTCATAAAAAATTTCTAAAATCCCCGTAGGTACGTAGGCAACTCATACACCTTACATGGGCATGGTCCCCTTCTTTCTCACGAAATGCTATTATTTTCTAACCTTAGAGAACGACGGTTAATTTTATCATATACATGATCGAAAGGGTTATGTATGCCTTAGCAATTGGTGTCGATAGCTCAAATGAAAAAACTCATCAAGAAGCATAATAAAATATGATCAAAATTATTTTTTATTTAAAAATAAGGAAATGTGTGACCATTACATGAATTATAATCGAAGGGAGTTAAACAAACCACTCTTTTTCACTGACTCAAACCAGTCTTAAAATAACAACCTTATCATGCTACACCAAATTTATTTGAAAAAACTATAAAACACAAAAGCTCCCCCCAGTTTCAAAGCTTCCCAAAAGCTTCACATAAATTATCCTTAACTTCAAAAAATTATATCCATGACTACCAGAAGACCCTGCCTCATCATCATTTTTGGCCCCCGAAGGCCCTCAGATCTCCCCCACTTTGTTAATATTTCGAATGTGCTCCATGGAGCGATATGCCGTGACCAGTCTGGAAACAATCACTACCCCATCCACGGTGTTGAAAAGAATAAATCACCTCTGGCCAGTCTTTACGCCAGGATCTTATCTACTACTCATTTTCACAACGACTTCAGATATTCCCCGGATACATGCTATACCCTTCTTATAGATTGAGGTGGATGGGTAGACGGTTGGTGACTTTCCCAAAAAGAACCAAGCATCACGTACCGGGATTCAGTCAGGTGTTCCATCAGAAAGAAGTCTAGTGTGAGAGGAGGCACTATTTGCTCCCACCCAACTTGGCATAGAAGTCGCCAAGGGAAATAAAGGGAAGTCTTCCACAGGCCAAATAATCGTGCATATCGTTACTCTCCTGATTCCAGAACATGCTACAATTCTCCCCACCATGGCACCGACCAATAAAAACACCGGGATCCATGTTCCACAAACCAGTTGAACCATTTCTCTACATATGGGACGAAATTGAAAAAGTACCAAGAAAAGAAATTTAGCACACCCACCAAGGAGTACTTAGGAGGAGTCACCAGACAAAACCTCTCAGTAAGCCACATGAACAACATCACGGGGCTATCCCTCAAAAAATCAGAATGACCCTCCTTCTAAGCATCAAGAACATTCAGAGTCTCAGCGAGTATCATCGCTGCAGGACTACGGTGATAAGACATCCACGCTGTTATCGTAGCCAACTGGGGATCCATCATTAAGTCTCCCATCACTAGAAAAAGCTTCGTAGTAAGGCCTAAGGCAATAACTCTGCCATAGCCCACATCACTAAAATCCCTTAAGTACACAGAGTGCATAATAGCTCGAAAGAAAATTATCCCCCAGTAACCAATAATCGAGTCGTCGAAGGGGAAACACGGAGAAACTCTGCTAACAACACCCAAGGAGAATAAGAAAAATTGGGCATAACTTTTGCTACACTAGGGTTGATTCCTAACTTGGATGAGAATTATTCATAAGTCGGACAGACCTTATCTAGGCTGAAACGGAAGACATGATCTTCAGGGTAACGAAATTGTACCGCCGCCGCTAGCATATTCCAGTTAATGACTTGATATGCCATAGAGAAACATGATGTATGTTAAAAGCCTCGTAATCCACATTATACAAACACGTGGCCCCTAGACCATCATGGTAGGAAGAAAATTCTGCATGCACCGGAAGGGACATTTAGAAATAATAAAGTAAGAAGTAAGAAGCAAGAAGAAGAAAGTGGGTATGGGTTGAAGAATCACATTCCTTACCTCTCCTTTTATACATCAAAAACTTGACAAAAAAATAAAGGATCTGAAAATTTGAGTCAATTCAAGCCCCGCAAGAGTACGCTGATGTGCAGAAAAGTGCAATCAAATCCTTAGAGTGATTTGACTTGACCCATATGTCAATAGGTAGGACAAAGGGTATGTCAATCGACAACACCCTTATTTTGGAAAATTTCCATCTTTTCTCTTTTGTCAAAATCAAATTCTTAGAAAGAAATCCTTATTTTGAAAGCTCCCCGGGTCATTTCTTCTTAAAGCAATGAGAGTGCTGGATTGGGGCGTAGGAGGACTTGGAGTTGGACTTAGTGAGGAGTGAATCATTGGTGGAGTTGTGAATTGCTCAGCCATTGGTATTGAGAATTTGGGTTCTGTACGAGATGGTGAACCTCGTTGTGGTGTCACATCGGCACTTGGTACCCTTGGGTTGTTTCCTCTCGACATTATCTGTAAAAATTAAAAAATATAAGTGACTAAATAATTATAGTAATATGAAATTATAACTAATTAATCAAGCTTAATTAGTTTTATATATATAGATAGATAGATACCTTTTCAAAGTAAGACTTTAGAATAAGTTCAATGTGTTTGATCTCCATCCATTCGGTATTAGTTTTTAAGAACCTATGAATTTTTGCACGTGGCCAACTAGAAGGAAAGGTATCTATGATTGATGTGTAGATGTCAGTGACATGAACTCGGAATCCCCTATTTCTCAACTTGTTGGCAAGATTCAATTTTACGTGCATGTGGCGCGAGACATCACAGTCTATGTCAATGCTCTCTGTACGCAGTTGTACCATAACGGGTGGTTTTTTTTTCCGCCTTCTCCAACAACGTAACCAAGGTCAGGGCTATGTCGGTATTACGTGTGTGAAATATATTTTGTATAACGTCATCCCAATTTTCTGGTAGAGAAAATAAAATACGATCGAACAAGTAATCTTGCTGGATATCAAATCCATAATTTACAAGGTAGTTAAATTGTTCGATCTTTTTATTTCCATACCTATAAATAGGAGTACCCTCTATATGACGCCCGCTAATAAAAGAGTTATGTGTGCGGTCTAATTGCAACCTCTCCCACTCTTGTTGATAATATTTATCACCGTGACTCATTTTTCCTGAGAAAAGTATACGAGGGCATGAATACGAGTCCTGCTATTAAGGTTTAGGTTTGAAAGTTATGAGAGTTTAAACATGCATATACACATAAATAATTTGTTCATAATTACACACATAAATATACATATACACATAAATTTATACACAATTTATTTGTTGGCCCAAGTCCGCGACCCACTGGGTATGACAAAAAATGCACATTAATCGCAAGATAAGTGATATAATTTTTCATAGGCAAATCAAGGGCACACCCAAAAAATTTAATAACATATACATTTATCGACACTAGTATCAATTCAATAAATTCAACATAGTATCCAACAATCAAGCCAACAATATCTCACTATAGTAATGTGCACACGTGTTTGCGACTCGTATGTAAAACAAAATTATTTAATTATATTTTCTCAAAAAAATAAACAAGACAAACATATTTTGTCGAAAAAAAATACACACATATACAATCTAGGGTTTATTGACATAATCTATACATACACACACATACAATCTAGGGTTTATTGACATAATCTATACATACACACACATACTATTTAAGGTTTACTAAACCCTAATATTTTTTTTGACATAAATCTATACATACACACACATACAATCTATACATACACACACATACACACATACAAACATAAATCTACACATACATACAAAAAAATTAGGGCTTTAGATAGAAATCATGAAATCCAAATGAATCAATACATACCAATTGAAATCGATTAGCCAAATGCAAATCCAACTGAAATCCAAATGCAAATCCAGCTGAAATCCAACCGAAATCTCAGGAGCTCAAAATCGCACGAACCCTAACAGCAAACAAAGTTGCACGTAATAAATGAGAAGCTGGCAATATTTATTTTTAAGACCAGACTATGGTCACGGCCTAGACCCGTGACCCGATGTGCGCCACCCATTAATGACCATGAGGCTGGCGATTTAGACCCGGTCACGGCCTAGAGCCGTGACGCATTACTGACTTGGGCAATGGCGATTTCAACTTGGTCACGGCCAAGAGCCGTAACCCATGCGCGCGACCCTTTACTTACTTGCAGGACAATGGCGATTTTGATTTGGTCACGGCTTAGGGCCGTGACCCATAATGCGTGACCCCTTTCCAACAGCCTTGGTGTTTGAATGATGTATGGTCACGGCCTATAGCCGTGACCCAGACCAATAAATGGTCACGGCCCTGAGCCGTGACCCTTAATGTGTGTGTTTTATGCTTCGTCGCGCCTTTGGTCACGGCCCAAGTCTGTGACCCATCCGCGACCAGTTTGGAGGGAATTTTGGTGCCAAATTGGTCACGACCTGGTCACAGTCCAAGTCCGTGACCCATCCGCGACCAGTTTGGAGGGAATTTTGGCGCCAAGCTGGTCACAACCTCGTCACGGCCCAAGCCCGTGACCCATTATGGTCAGGGATTTAGTCCGTGACCACTTCCAGAGCATGGATAATTTAGTGTGGTAATAAAATTGGTCACGCCAAATATTGAGTGGGTCACGGCCAAAGTCCACGACTAGCTGGTCACGGACTTGGTCCGTGACCCACTGGGCGTAACCATTCGCAGGATTTGGTGTAGTGTCCATTTTTACATATTATTTCCAAAATAAATCTTGTCCATATGTTAATTTACTCTCTTTTTACTGAATAAATAAACATTCTATCATCTTTGCAATCTCAGTAGGAAAGTAAAGTGCATATAGGATAAGTCATTAAAGCCAAAAAAAAAAACATCTCCTTCATATATTTATATATCTTTGTTGCATGATTACATCCTTGCATTTAAAAGAAGAAAAAAAAAATACAATAAACGGGATTCCACCTGAACTAATAACTCTCTCTATCAAAACCATCACCCTTTGCGATGGATGCGCTTCCTCGATGACGAGCGGTGGAACCTCCACTCCAAGAGACCGATCCCTCATCCGAGGGGGCAGACAGAACCAAGAAGGAAGGAATGGAATCCCTAATGTAAGTAGATGCAGAGGCCACCTAGTCCTTAATATCCTTCATCCAGGTGATCGGCACCCGAACATACTGCAAAGAAAGAAATGAAAGATAGGGTCCAATCAGTCACTAAAGAGCAAAGAAATAATTGAAAGAGATAAGACAAGGGAATAAGAAGAATATACCTCAGGCCGAAGGGCATCATTCATAAGCCCCATCAACCCAAGCGTCGATGAATTAGGACAATACGTCATCCTATAAGACTCCCCGCTAATCAGTCTAAAATTATAAGAAGGGGGAGTAACATCAATAATAGGATCCTCCTATGATGCTTTCGGTGCCACCATTGACGAATTACCCCCTCCCTCTCCCCCCCGCCCCCCCCCCGTGATGTCGGTCGATCCTACCAACCTGCTAGTACCCCTACCCGAAGTCGTAGGAAGGGGAGGCATATTCTCCACATAATAAATTCCAGGGGGCATCAACCAACTCGTCACAAAGCCCAAGTAATCATAAGCCGCCACCGTGTCCGTATAGAGCATATAGGGTTGGCCAGCCAACGTTGCTGCTCGAGCCTCATCAAATATCTCCCTCACTCGCCTCATGTACATCGGGGGAATAGCCGTTGGGACCACCACATCATCCTCCATAAACTGTCGCACCGCTCTCTCTCCTAGGTACCAAACGTACCCAAACTCATGCACCATTAATTGCCGCATCTGTGCATACCTGTCACCCTCGTATCTCGAAGAGTTGTCCCGCAAGGGAAAAAGACACCTGTAATCCATGGAAGAGAATAAGTATTCATGAAAGACACAAAATGCCAATAAAGAAATAATAAGAAATGCGAAATAACCTGATCACTCGTCAAGGCATTCAAATCCTATCGTATCGCCGCCAAGGATAAAGACTAGTTCAATCGCTAGTTGGACTGAACATCCGGCATAAGTCCCCTAAATACTCATCCTTTAAGGATATCAAACTCACATTGTTCCCAATCACCTCGTAAAATCATGTCTGTAAAAGACAGGAATCAACAAAAGGACAAAAGAAAAATGCAAAGAAAGAAATGAAAAGAAAAATAAGTCTGAAGTCACCTCCGAAAGGTGCGTGGCCCCTGTAAAAGTCAGCCAATAGCACCGACTGAAAGCATCCAAAAAGAATAAAGGGATGCCAAAGTAAATATCCCCAATCATAAAACTGGACATAAAAAATTATCCTCAATAACGATAAAAAATAGAGATGAATGATGTTGCCCCTCGTTGCCACCAGAAATTTGCCAAGCAAAAGAAAAATGAACAACCATGACATCTGTCTCACCTATCGTCTGTCAGTATCGTCTACTCTCATGCTCAAAAGCACCTCCCGAAGAGCAAATATGTGGATAGAATCCCAATAAATGATCCTACACACATTCCCTAGCACCGCCTGAATCGCCTCCGGCATCACCCTCAATATGCGATCCACCTCTATCTAAACACCCTCATAGTCAATCCCCAGTAACTGTTGAACATCAATGAGAGTAGCAGTCATCTCCTCAATGCCCAAATGAAAGGTATGGGTAGTATCCCACCACCTCTCTTTCAAAGTGCACAACACCACGGTAGAACGTGGACTCACATCCAAGGCCCGACCCAGATGGCCATACCCAGCAGAAGAAGCCATACAACACACTAAATCCCCTTACAAGACCTTAAGATCCCCAACAGGATTAAACTTCTAACATGGCATTAACATCTAAATCTACTAACATTCCCCAGAAGAATTTATATCTCAAGTAAATACTTCCCCAGGGGAATTTCAACCCTAAATCAAACACTTCCCTAGTGAAATCTCCAAGATATGCCCGCAAAAAAACCCCTCGCGACATCCCCAATAAAATTATTCCCTCTTCAAAAACTACTACATAAATTCATCAAGAGATCAACTCCCAACGTTAAAACTGTAGGTCCTCATTATTAACCTTAGCCTTCAAAATCGGTCGCTACAACTTTAGGTACTCAAAATTGACCTCAACTCGTAAAATTTGTCTCTATAACTTTAGATCCTCACAATTGACCTCGACCCGTAGAATTGATCCCTGCAACTTTAGGTCCTCAGAATTAACCTCGACCCGTAGAATTGGTCCCTACAACTTTAGGTCCTCAGAATTTACCTCGACCCACATAATTAGTCCCCTCAACTATGGGTCGTAAGAATTAACCTTGGCCCCCATAATCAGTCCCCTCACCTTTAGGTCCTCAAAATTGACCTCGGCCTGCAAAATTAGTACCCTCACCTTCACGTCCTCAGAATTAACCTCGACTCGCAAAACTGATCCCAATAACTGTAGGTCCTCAGAATTGACCTCGATCCGTAAAATCGGTCCTTATAACTTTAGGTCCTGAGAATTTACCTCGACCTGCATAATCGGTCTCTACAACTTTAGGTCCTCTGATTTAACCTCGCCCCACAGAATTAATCCCCTTAAATTTAGGTCCTCAGAATCGACCTCAACTCACAAAATTGGTCCCCTCAACTTTATATCCTCATAACTGACCTTAACCACAGAATCGGTCATCCCCAGCACAACCTCAGGTCCTTAAAATCAACCTCGACCCTCCAATTTGGTTACCCTAATCCTGTTGGTCTGCAAAAATGACCTTACAACCCTCTTTCCCAACGTTAATATAGTGTCCATTCGACAGATTTCAGTTGTTCCAAGCTCACCCATTGAGGGGATCTGTAGACACCTCATTCTAGGACCCCTTAACCATCTCCTTAAGTCCCTATCACTCCCTCCTTTACACAAAACCCTAGGTTATACTCTAAGTATCGATTTGGAAGCCATCAAGCGCTCCCGATACACGTTTGACTCCTGTCAACTCTCCAAATTGAGCGAAGCTCTTTGGATCCTCGAAGGGATATGAATTTCTTTTCTAACGGTCCATCCCGTGCTCGAATCCGCCTTACGGTAAGGATGAACGACCCAATTTACTCTAAACGGTCACTGGGTGCTTTTGGGCCTCATTTGACCTTGTTCAACTCTCCAAACTGAACGAATCTCTTTGAAATCGAAGGGCCTTGCATAACCTTTTAAATAGTCCATCCCGTGCGTGAATCGACCTTACGATTAAAACAAATGATCCGTTTCCCTCTTGTCTAAAAGACCGACGGGTGCTTCTGAGCCCCGTTTGACCACAGTCAATCCCTGAACTCGGGAGTGGCCCATGGATTCTTAAAGGGATTTGAATACACTTTCCAGCTGTTCATCCCGTGTGTAATTAAAAATACAGATTGTATTTTATGACCATTGTTTCAAAAGTTCTTTAGAGGGCTACCAAATGGAAAACCCATTTCCCTGCCTATTAGCAGTGTGTCTGGGGTTTACTATCGATATCTAGGACAAGGACAAACCAATCGGCACCCCTTTGACCCTATATCAGGAGAGAATGAGCTCATTTCAAAAGGTACCTCAAAAACATCCCCCTCAGTGATCTAAGCAATATTCTCTCAGAGTCAGCGTGGCTTCCATATTGAAACCTCTCCCCTACATTCCATTTCCATCATTTACTTACCCAATTTGGAAAATTCCCTTCCCCTCTTCTCCTACCACCTTCATCCGATTTCAAGAGCATCTCTTCAACGTTCTAGATCAACCTCAAAGCTTCGAAAGAAGGTCCAAATCTTTCACTCTCTCTCTTTAAATTCTCTTATTTTTGCATTAGTTACTTAATTCTTACTTTATCATTTCATTTTTATTAGATCGCACATATTAATATCCAACTTTTAATTAGTAGTACTGCACATACTATACTTTTTATAAAAAAAAACAAAAAATAAGAAAAAGAGGGTTTGCTTGTAAATTCCAAACGGAGATTTTCAATACATTTTCTCACACTAAAGCATCCTTTTTCCCCACACACAAATATAAGAAAAGTCCCCAGTTGAATTTATTATATGCAAACTACATGAAATTTGATGCCTTTTTGGCCACGTAGGCGTCTCAAGAAAAAATCGAGATTTGAGTCCTCTCCTATCATTGTTCATATATTATTTTCATGTCATACATTTGTAATTCATGCTTATGATTTGTTCAACCTACACCATCGTCCTTCTATAAACGATCGGTGACCTGACAAAATGCACACATAATATTTTGATAACTATTTTGGGAACACTCTTAAGGATGACCTCACTCCGCCTTTATCCATGATGCGAGTCGGATAATTTCACTCTCCATTTATATATACAAGCACATACTTCACGGAGTTATTAAGGAGAAGAATAACACATGCCCATGAGAGATCAAAAGGACGTGATGGGTGCCTAACACCTTCCCATTCCGTAATTTAGTCTTCGAATCCTTGAACTAATTAGTTTCGCAAGAATTAGTATGTCTTTGATCTCGTTCTCTCGAGCTGACAAGATTTCTTTTGCCTATTTTGTGCAAAAGATGTTGGTAACTCTATCTCTACACATCACCCCAATTGACGATGATCGAATCACCATGAGGGAGGGTGAGAGACGCCCGCGCGTAGTGATCTGGAGGGATGGCCAGACTTATCTTTTGACACCCAATAAAAAATCAATACTCTTAATCAAACTTTATCTTCATAGTCACACGTCTCTATCTTTGATCCCAATGGAATTCGTTTGGAAATACCCTTGAAATTTGACAAATCCTTATCTCTCTCCCAAAATATCTCAACAAATGGTCACTCCATGACTCCCCGAGCCAAAGAAAAATAAGTATCAAACACTACTACACCTATTTCTCTTCATGACACTCTTTCACAATCACTTGAACTCGCTTACCCCAAAGAATCCATGTCAGATAGAAGGTGGATCAAAGCAATGCATGGAGAATTAACTACCTTACACAACAAGACATGGACATTAGTACCCAAACTAGCCAATATACACTTGATTGGATCAAGATGGGTTTACAAGACAAAACTCAAACCCAATGGTACTTTTGAAAAACACAAACCTAGGTTAGTATCCCAAGGTTATAACCAAATAGAAGGCATATACTTCTTTAATACTTTTAGTCTTGTCATAAAATCGACAATCATTTGAATTGTCTGGCTTTAGCTATCACTCATGGATGGTCAGTAAGGTAATTACATGGCATTATTTAAGAGCAAGTATACTGGAAGCAGACACCTGGATTTATTCATCCTTTGTTCCCTAACTATGTGTGTGCTCTAAGGAAAGCAACATATGGGCCTAAATAAGCACCTAGGTATTAGTTTGACAAATTCAGTACCCATCTGCTTAATATTGGTTTTGTATGTAGCAGGGTTAACCCATCATTATTTTTTAGAAACTCATTGTTAAATAATACTGTTTTGTTAATCATAAATTTGAATATGAATCATAAGGTTGCATCATGAATAAAACAGTTTGACATGAATACATGATGTTTATCTTCATGCAATCACAGAACCGAAAATTCCTTATAACTACGATTTAAAAACTGGCCTTTTTCCATTGTTGTTGAACGGATTAAAATGACTTGAATGCTCCTTTCTTGAACAGCCCGAAATATGAGAAAAATGAATTTCGGATTTTCTCTCCCTCCTTAGAAACAGTGTGTATTGAGATGACTCTAGATGGTGTAGAGGTTTCTATTTATAAGGGGAAGAGGGCCGGAATCCTAATGGAGGTGGGACTCTT
This sequence comes from Sambucus nigra, assembly GCA_949130495.1. Lineage (NCBI taxonomy): Eukaryota > Viridiplantae > Streptophyta > Magnoliopsida > Dipsacales > Adoxaceae > Sambucus > Sambucus nigra. The sequence goes on along the minus strand of OX422221.1, from coordinate 139,315,680 downwards.
TCAAGTCTCCCACTAATGACACTAACCATCATGTGACTAACGGATAAGGTTTACCCAAATCTTTTAATATCTTTATTTACAACATTCCTAATTAATTATCTGATATTTATTAAAACCACATAAATGGGAAATTCGGAATTTAATATAATTGAAATTAAATAATTAATTTCGTCACTTAACATTAATTTCCAACAGTCTCCCACTTGGTCTTAATAATTCGTATAATTAAATTAGGTATCCTAAGGTGCACAATCATTGATAAATTTTACTAAATCAAATGATTCACGGATGCGAGTCATGGCGGTTCCATGCTATTCAAGAGCATGGTTCCTTCCATGTACTACAACACCAATGTTTCATTCAACTAGCCTTTAATATTAGGTATCATAATGGCCTCATAATGTCCTTTTGAATAAGGACTATTTCTGTCAATAATAATTCATAATTATATGCATGCATTCTCAAAGGACAGAAATAATAGAAATTAGAAACACTTTTATTGAATTCAAGTAATAGTGTCAAACAACTAAGCCAAAATAGCAATCATAATCTAACTAATCGAGACCCATCTCTTTGACATGTTCCATAAAGGTCTTCGAAGATAGTCCTTTCGTAAGAGAATCTGCTATGTTATCACGCGTACTAATGTGATCAATTGACACTCTTTGTTTCTGAACTTCTTCTTTAACTGATAGGTATTTCATCTCAATATGCTTAGCATCCTTAGTATACCTATCGTTCTTCGAGAAGAAGACTGCTGCGAAATTATCACAATAAATTTTCAGCGGCTTAGATATTGACCCCATTATTCTAAGTCCTGAAATAAAGTTTTGCATCCATAATCCATGATTTGTATCTTCGAAGCAAGCTACGTATTCATCCTCCATAGTAGATGATGCAATGACGCTTTGCTTAGCACTTTTCCATGAAATGACTCCTCCAGCCATGAGGAAGACATAACCCAAAGTTCTCTTCCTACTATCAAGGTATCTCCCAAAATCTAAATCTGAATAACCAATCACCTCAAGGTTATCAATCTTTTGATATGTGAGCATGTAATCATTGGTCCCTTGCAAGTACCTCAGCACTTTCTTTGCATCTTTCCAATGGTGAATCCTCGGATTGCTTTGATATCTGCCTAGCATCCCAACGGAAAAACTGATATCCGTTCTAGTGCAGACTTGTGCATACAATAAACTCCCTACGAGCGAAGCATAAGGCATGCCTTTCATGTGCTCCCTTTTTAAATCACTTCTGGGGCATTGACTTAAGCTGAACTTATCCCCTTTCTGAAGTGGAAAATTAATGGGATTACAACTTTGCATGCTAAATCTTTCTAAAACTTTGTTAATGTAAGCTTTCTGAGACAATCCTAACATTCCTCGTGATCTATCCCGAGATATTTCTATCTCGGTCACGAAGGATGCCTCGCCTAAATCTTTCATTTCAAAGTTTTTAGAAGGGTACTTCTTGGTTTCACTTAATAACCCAAGATCACTGCTGGCGATAAGTAAGTCATCAACATATAGTACTAAAAACACAAACTTACTCCCACTCATCTTGAGGTATATACACCGATCAACAGTGTTTTCCTTAAACCCAAAGGATGTAATGGTCTCGTGGAACTTAATGTACCATTGACGAGAAGCTTGATTTAGACCATATATTGACTTCTTTAACATACATACCATGTATTCCTTTTCTTCCTTTATAAAGCCTTGTGGTTGTACCATGTAGACTTCTTCTTCTAAACTCCCATTTAGAAAAGTTATTTTTACGTCCATTTGGTGCAACTCCAAATTATAATGAGCCACCAACGCTAATATGATTCTCAATGAGTCCTTCTTTGAAACTAGAGAGAATGTCTCATTATAATCAATGCCTTCTTGTTGATTAAAACCTTTGGCGACAAGTTTAGCTTTATGTCGTTCGATATTGCCTTTTGAGTCAAGTTTGGTCTTAAAGATCCACTTGCACCCAACTCATTTTTGTCCTTCTAGAAATTCGACCAACTCCCAAAATTTGTTGTTATTCATAGATTTTATTTCTTCATTCATGGCATCAATCCATTTATCGAAATCATCACTATTTACAGCTTTTTCATAAGAAACTGGATCATTAATATTCCCTATGTTAAATTCGGTCTCTTAAAGGTATATCACATAATCATCCGGAATTTCCGATCTCCTTTCTCTTTGAGATCTTCTAAATGGCGCTTCCTGTGGTGCTTCAAAAGTTTCATCGATTATAGTCTCATTATGTGGTTGTTCAGTTGGTTGATCATTCACTTGTTGTTCATTTTTATTGATTGGGTCAATGACCGATTCAACCACTACATTAGGAACAACAGGTATGTTATGAACTCTGGGTATAGGAATTAATACCCTGACTTCTTGAATGATTAACTCCCTTTCTTTTATACTCCCACTTACTTCACATTCTTCAATGAATTTAGCATTTCCAGTTTCTATGATTCTAGTTGTATGATTTGGACAGTAAGATCTATATCCCTTTGACTTTTCTGGATACCCGATGAAATGATAAGATAATGTCCTAGGATCCAATTTCTTTTCATGAGGGTTATAGATTCTAGCTTCCGCTGGGCAACCCCACACACGTAAATACCTTAAATCGAGTTTCCATCCTTTCCAAAGTTCAAAAGGGGTTTTTGAAACCGACTTACTAGGAACCCTATTTAAGATGTGTACAGTGGTTTTTAATGCATGTGTCCACAAAAATGTAGGTAATTGGGTCCTACTTATCATACTTCTTACTATTTCTATAAGGGTACGATTACGCCTTTCTGCTACACCATTCTGCCAAGGTGATCGTGGCATTGTGTATTGGGCGCAAATACCTAATTTTTTAAGGAGTTTAGCAAATGGGCCAGGGCAACTACCATAATATTTGCCACCTCTATCAGACCTAATAATTTTTACCTTTTTGCTTAGTTGCCTCTCAACCTCATTAATGTATATTTCAACGACATTCACAGACTGAGATTTATCATGCAACATGTACAAAATGCAATAACGTGAAAAATCATCTATAAAGGTGATCAAGTATTTTTCTCTACCAATGGATGGAATATTAAAAGATCCACATATGTCTGTATGTATTATTTCAAGTAGTTGGATGCTTATTGTGGCTCCTTTCTTTGTATGTTTGGTATATTTTCCTTTAATACAGTCCACACATACATCATAATTGGCCCAATCCAGGTTATGGAGTATTCCATCTTTAATGAGCCTTTCAATTCTCGGCCTGGATATGTGCCCTAATCTTTTATTCCACAAATAAGCAGATTTCTCATCATTAAGTGTACGTTCTGTACCAACATTAGGATGCAGGGTCACAAGGGTTTCAGAAAAATTCTTTTCAAGATTTAATCGATATAAAACATCTAATAACAATCCAGAACCAACATTATTAGAATTTTTAATCAAACCAAAACCATTGTTCTTAAATTCAATTGCAAAACCATTGAAAGCGAGTTTAAAAATAGAAATTAAATTCCTAGAAACTGTGGGAACATAAAAAGTTTCGTGCAAATCTAAAATAAATCCAGTGCTTAAAATCAGGCGAAAGACTCCACCAGCTTCTATTTTAGCCTTTACCTTATTGCCCATGTAGAGAAAATGCTCATTTGGATTTGTTTGCGGATCGAAATGAAGCCCTGCATCGAATTAGAAACATGACACATAGAACCAGAATCAATCCACCAAGTGTTAGAAGGAGCGTTAATAAAGTTTGATTCGAAACAAACATAAATAAAGGGCTTACCCTTTTTTTCGAACTAGGCCTTTCGTTTATGACAATCCCTCTGGAAATGGCCCTTCTTTTTACAGAAGTGACACTTGTCGTTCTTTTCCTTCTTCACAACAGCAGTTGATGGTTCAGCTTGATGAGACGACCCAGGACCTTTCTTAATGCCCTTGTTGAACTTCTTCTTAAAACCAGATCCTTTGACTGTAAGGTTTGCCACCTGTCCCTTAGTCACATGGCCATTCTGTTGCTTGAGCCTTCCTTCCTCCTGTACCAACATGCTTTGCAAATCATTTACATTCCACTTATCTTTTATAGTGTTGTAATTGATTTAGAAAGGTCCATACTTAGGAGGTAGGGAGTTTAGGACGAATTGGACGAGAAAAGACTCATCCACTATCATGCCCAAAACTCTAAGTCTAGCAGCCAGATTTGTCATTTCTATAATGTGCTCATTCATGGTTCGAGTACCATCGAACTTATAGTGGTCAGGTCAGCCATCAGTTTCCCAGCAAGGGATTTATCAGCAGTGCGAAAGCGTTCCTTAATATTGTTCAAATACTCTTTCGCTTTCATAGTTTCAGGTTGGGAGGTCTTAATGTTAGCAGCAACACACATTCGCATAAACATTAGGGCCAACCTATTGGATCAAGACCATGCTTTATGGACAATAATTTCATCCTCGCTACTGGTATCAGTAATCGCAGCGGGTTCATCACACATAATTGTCATGTCCAGGTCAAGAACCCCTAGGCTGAACTCAATTTGCTCATTCCATTCGAAAAAATTAGTTCCATCAAATTTGGAATAGGACTGATCTTGCGAATACATGTTAAGGGGAACTGCAATTAATAACAATGTTCACAAATTAAATTTTCACACACAACAAAAATTGCAAGGGTCGAATAATGAATTGTTGACTAAGGATTTTGGCATATTTCATTTCCAATCTGAATATCACGGAATCTGTGTTAATCATCACATAATGTTCAGATTTGTAAAGATATATTACCCTATAATTCATTTATCATGGTCCCATAATTTTGGCATCTGTGTTTGTTGCCAAAACATTTAACACCATGATTAATGGACTTAATGTCAACTATTCTGTTTTTACAAAAACTAGTTCTAATGTTGTTCAATTCAGATATTAGCATGTGTTGCGCCTCAATCCAATTTTATAACTGACATTAGAATAAGTCTTTAATGAATGTAAGTATATTATTCGTACATGCAGTCGGAGCCTGTGTTTGGCCTTTGACTTAACTCAAATGAATAATTGTTTACATGTCTCAACTTAAATATAGTTAATCATGTCTTAATATTAACTATAATACGTAATCTATCAATAATTACAAAGATACCAATAGTAGCTTAAATGCCTCAAAAACATAATTGCCCAGGTATAGTAAAAACACAAAATACATGAATTTTGCCAAAAATGGCAAAAATAAATTTTCACCATAGAATCGAAGTAAAACATGCCAGAAAACCAAAACTTTTTGCGGAACGTTAATATCAATTTTCTGCAAAGATTTACAAGACCCGAGATTATTTCCTAAAATGGAAAAAACGGAGTTTTGAGGGCCTTAACGAACTCGGATTGTCGAAAAACACATTACATCACCGCCAAAGGCGGTGAAATTCGATCGTTGACTCGTTTCCAGTCAACCTACTGAGTTTCAAATCAATCGGACACCAAAAATTTTGAAAAACACTATTCATTGCGCTAAAAAAAAATCTCCCGGAATCTGTTTTGCGCCAAATCACAGTTTTCTCTTAATTAATGTTAAAAATGGATTCGTTTTCTTATCATGATTAATAAACGTGTTTTTCAGAATGTTTACACAACTTGAAACAATAAAATCATGTTAACGGCATATTAGGGTTCTTATAACACGATAAGGGGTTGGATAATAATGGGACAGTTTTCACAAGATAAGGACTGTAGCAGCAATTTCGTTCTTAATATCATAACACAAATTCGAATTACCATATGCACGATTATCATATTGCTTAAAAATTCCAGATTTCCAGAAAAACAAAATTTTCAGATTTCTAGAAAAGAAAAAAAAAATCAGATTTCTAGAAAGAAAAAATATTCCAGATTTCCAGATTTACCAAAAATTCCAGATTTCCAGATTTTTAAAAGATCATAAATCAGAATTGTTATAAAGGAGTTTTCATTAACGGAAAGCATGAGATTATAAACCGCATGCTCTGATACCACATGTTAAATAATACTGTTTTGTTAATCATAAATTCGAATATGAATCATAAGGTTGCATCATGAATAAAACAGTTTTGACATGAATCCATGATATTTATCTTCATGCAATCACAGAACTGAAAATTCCTTATAACTACGATTTAAAAACTGACCTTTGTCTACGTTGTTGAACGGATTAAAATGACTTAAATGCTCCTTTCTTGAATAGCCCGGAATATGAAAAAAATGAATTTCTGATTTTCTCTCCCTCCTTAGAAACAGTGTGTATTGAGATGACTCCAGATGGTGTAGAGCTCTCTATTTATAAGGGGAAGAGGGTCGGAATCCTAGTGGAGGTGGAACTCTTTCAAGTCTCCCACTAATGTCACTAACCATCATGTGACTAACGGATAAGGTTTACCCAAATCTTTTAATATCTTTATTTTTCACATTCCTAATTAATTATCTGACATTTATTAAAACCACATAACTAAAAAATTCAAAATTTAATACAATTAAAATTAAATAATTAATTTTGTCACTTAACATTAATTTCCAACACTCATATCATGCTATTATCTTCTATTAGTTTATGTAGATGACATACTTATCACTAGTAGTCACCTACTTTACTAATATAAATGATAATGAAACTAATCTCAGAGTTCTCAATGAAGAATCTTGGGGCATTGAGTTATTTTTGGGAATGGAAATTATTCCCATATACGGTAGTTTTTTACTCGCTCAAAGTGCATATGTAAAAAAATTGATTATTAAGGAATATCTTCTTGAAGAAAATAGTGCTGCTACTTCTTCTCATCCTCAGGAATGTGATGATAGTACTGCTACTCATGTATCAAAGCCAGCTGAATTTAGATCATTGGTGGGAGCTCTACAATATTTGACACTCACCAGGCTCGACAATACTAATACTATCAACTATATTTGTCAACATATGCAGGCTCCTACTAGTCATCATATTAGCATGATTAAATGATTATTGTGATATCTCAAAGGCACTATCTCATATGGTTTGAAAGTTCTCGCGCAATCTACATTGTCTCTGTAAGGACATTTTTGTCCATTAACAATTTATTATGTCGCACGTCGTTACACCGTTGAAGAAATTCAAGTTTCATACATTCATCAACGGATCCGAATATCAAAAGAAGAAGAGGAATCAAAGTCTGACAAACCGGACCGATCCGCCTTCAATAAAAGAACCGATCCGGCTAACCGGACCGGTCCGCCTCAGACCCGGACCGATCCGTCTGCTGAAGGCCAGTATACTCCGGACCGCAAGCGAACCGATGAAGCCTGGAATAAAAGAATCGATCCGATCAACCGGACCGATCCGCCTCAGAATAAAAGAACCGATCCGGTCAATCGGACCGATCCGCCTCAGACCCGGACCGGTCCGCTTGGGAAAAACTTAAACAGATCGTGTTCAGATTTTTATGGCTCAAGTCTTCTTATTTAATCCCACTACGGGAAGTGGTTTTCTAAGACTCATACACACGATTTTCAGAGTACAAAATACTCTAAGTCTTCACCTATTGAGCCCTAGACTCTAGGTTTTTGATTCACACAAATTTCCAAACATTTGTGAATCTTTTTGGTAACCCAAGAACACAACTTTGAGTTTGTTCAACCCTTGTGGAGAAGCCGTTCTCTTCTTCATTGCTGCCCTCCTGGAAAGGGATAGTTCCAGCCGCCGACTACAGAATCCGACACCTGAGGGTAATTCTTAGTCACTTGTATTTTCATTGTAATCCGAAATTGTAAAAGTTACAATATTATAATGAAAATAAATGGTTTTGCCTCCTCACAAGCATGTGTTTGAATGTTCTTGCTTTGTTCATTATCGTATTCAATCACATATTGTTGCATGTTTAGGGTTTGTTTGGGTTAAAATGTGTTTAATATATAAGTTGCTCATTTGAACGCAAGCACATACGTTCTCTTTATGGATTTTCTAATGCTGATTGAGTAGGATGTCCTACAACAAGAAGATCTAAATACGTATATTGTATTTTTCTTGGCTTGAATTGCATTTGTTGGTCCGCCAAACAGCAACCAACAATGGCAATGTCTAGCCCTGAGGCTGAATACAGAGCAATTGCAGCTGCTACAACAAAATTAACCTGGGTTCCTTATGTTTTTCAATAAATTGGCTTTGATACCTCCTCTCATCCCATCCTATTTTGTGACAATATCAGTGTTATTTAGATGTTTATTAATACAGTCCTTCATGCCCGGATGAAAGACATCGAACTGGATTACCTTTTGTTCGTGAAAAGGTGGCCAGCAGCAAGATAATTACGCACCATTCCATCTACATCATAACTAGCAAACATCTTCACCAAGGCTTTTTTACTTCATGAAGGTACAAACTTGGTGTATGGTTCTCTCCTACTACAAGTTTGAGGGGGGATTGATAAAATACACAACAGTGGACTCAGTCACGGTTCTCCTTCACAAACAAGGAATCACATGCAGTCACAATAATCACATGCAATCATAAAACAATATCCCTATAATGTTGGAACGGAATTAAAGAAGTTTTTAGGATCCTTTTATAAATCAAATTATTATATTCTTCATCTGTTTGGTAAGGATAGAAACAATACGTTGTAGCCCTCGTTTTGTATGATCAATACAAGGAGCATGTTCAAGATGCGTAACACATATTATTCTCTTGTGTGAAGTTTATATCCCTCATAAAAAAATCATAAATGTTAATGTCTGATAATAAAGGTGTGAAGAATAATGTTTGGTAGATAGCAAATTTGTGTTAGTCAATAAGAGGTGGTGATTTGTTGCATATAATTATTTCAGGAGAAAAACTGTTTGAATAAATAATTATATGTACTCAAATGTATTAGTAAAGTTTTTGTGCACTGTAATAGTGATTTTATGTGTTCATCATACATAGATAACTTATCTGTAGGACTTATCAGTTTAGATACTTTATTGCAGAACGCATTGCTTTAAATCTGTGAAATTTATGACTTATGAATAAGTGCTCCTTCTTTTTACAATTTTTTTTTATTTAACTCCTTGCCCGTTAATTTTTTGGCTCTAGTCCATTACATATTTTTTGTGCACTAAGGTCCCTCTCCTTTAATGTATACCCGATTTTCACTAATATATACAATAAATATTCTAAATTATACTTGAAATTTTAATATTTTTTGTATGTTGAAATTTATAATGCATACACAAAATTTTGTAATATAGACATGTTAAGTTTGTGTATACTTTAACTTATAAGGAATTCATTAAGGGGTCTTAGTGCCAAAAAATATGAAACAGGATTAGAGCTAAAAAAAAGTATCGACCAAGGATTAAAATTAAAACATCGCATGTTTTTAATATTTGGCTAATATGTTAACCCATATACAACTCAAAATTATTCATTACTTTAATGGATAATAATAGGTAAACACGACACATTAAGATAACGGATTGAATTAAAATATGACATTTTCAAAAAGTCATTGTTTAAATATGAATCCGATAAACCTGAACATGATAAAACTCAAGCTAATAAGCACCCAAACGTATTTAAATAAAATCCTAAATAGACGTATTTTAATTCCCACTTCTCGAGATGATGTTAGAGGACAAAAGCTATCCGCCAATATTATTCTTAGTAAATTTCAACATTATAAAATGCAAAGGAGGAGAAACCAAGAGAAAATGTCATACCACATGATGTAGCCTTTTGAAACTTCTCTCTCATACTTCTCCTTACAGGAATCTTCTATGGCCAAGTAACACCACCATTGAGATCAGAGGGATGCTTGAATTGTTTTGATTATAAGAGTGTTATTGCTTCTGAAATCTCTCTCTCAAGAGATTGTAAAACTGATAATGCCAAGCATATTGATGACAAAACTGAGGATTCTGAAAACATAGAGACTACATTTATCAGTGGCAATAACATTGTTGAAAAACATCTTTTTATCAAACCACCCATGTTTCAAAAATGAGTGCTCAATACCAATTACATATAATGCTTGGATTAGAAAAATGTTGAACTTGTGTTCTTTGCATAATCTTCAAACGACATGTATATGATGTGAATATAAGAGAAGGGAAAGTATATGCATCAAGGGTGATAATGTAAGAACTATCGAGTTAGAGATAGACTTCGCAGATATGGTGACACCATTACATGATTAAGGTTGAGCTTTGGGGTGTCAAATGACTAAGTCTGAGTCTTTTTATAATGGCGTAAAGTGACTCTATTTGATACTAGGATTTTTTTTAACGATAAAGAATGTTAGAATGTGTTGCATATATAGGCCACTCTATTATCCAAATTTGTATGTCAACATAATAGTACTGGAAACCCATACTGGTATTAGGTGGATCTTTTTTAGAGTGCATGTTATGATGACCAAATATGTTGTTTAAACGAACATCCAAAATTTTCTAGACTTTGGCAGATTCAAAGCTCGTGAAAAACAGAAAGAACTTTGTATCTACTTTTGCTCCATCATCAGGCTTAAATAATAGAATCACGCTTTGTCATAGTTTTCATGGTATATAAACTAAAATGGAATGACACTCATAAAGTTTGTTTTTATATTTAAATTTGTACGAGAATGTATTGCTTCATAAATTTTTCTTTTTGACTTGATCAAAGCGCTTGCATGTTTATTTATTTTTCTTCTCTTTAATGCTAGAACTTAATGAAAGTTGGGAATTATATAATGATTTGGAAGACACGGAGCATGTTATTAAGGGTTGCTATAGGGCTATAAATACTTGGCCTAATTTTACATCTCTTGGAAAATGGAAAGTAAATATGAATATTTGACTTTCGATAGTGGCTTCTTGAAAATATTTGGCATTGTAAAGATGAAAGTTTAAATGGTACTAAATGATATGTTATGTTTATTTCGTGTTGTTAAAATTTATGAAAATTTAAAATATTGTATGCTTTTGAAAAAAATGACACCTCCTCGCGTAAACGCCACTTTGAGTTGGAACTTGGCTAATGACATTGAACTTGCTTTTAATGAATGTGGAAATCAAGTGAGAACCAAAAACTATGGTTTAAACTTTGTGGTCTTTCCTCTCGACGAGCGACATAAAAGTGAATACGAATGGGATTATTGCAGGTTCATCTCATATACCAACAACTATGGGTTAACTATAACTAGTCTTCTTTTTGGTTAATTATTCCCAACTTGTGTTTTTTACTGCGTCATTATTGCAAGTCCATCTCATTTCAAGTGGGGGTCATTGGGAAAGACTTCATTGTTTGCTCAGTGTGTGCTTTTTTTTTTTTTATCTTTTATAAGTGATATCTTCTTATTCACTGCTATATATATCCATTCATATATATCATATATATGTATAGAGAGATATATAATTCTAATTGTAGATGTATTTTACTTATATATATATATATATATATATATATATATATATATATATATATATATAAAATAAGGAGCAATGGTGTTTTCACTATTCATAAGTTTGGAAGACACTTCACGGTTCAGATCGAAACCAACAATGCAAGAATTCAAGGCTTGAGATTAAAATACACCTCTTACCATTTTTCCCCTTTAAATATTTGAGTTCCCCCTCTTTTTAACTCTTCATTTCCTTTGCTCCCCCTACCCAAAATTTAAATACACGGACAAAATTGGAAATTAACCCTTGTTGCCAAATACCAATTACCAAAGTCCATGCTCTCTCTCTCCTTGACCCTCATTTCACAAGCACAACCTCTCTTTCTCTCTCATTCTATCACTTTCTCCCATTCCCTCATCTGCACCCACACATATACCCCTTCCCTCAGCCCCAACCGCCGCACCTCTCTCCTTGCCACTACTCCTCTCTCCACGCCATCTCTTCTCTTAGGTATGGTTTGAATAGTTTCGATTTTAGGATTTTATGGTTTCGATTTTAGGTTTAGTCGATTTTAGGTTTACGATTTTAAGGGTTTATGTTTATGGTTTTAAGATTTTTGCTTTTTGTATTTTAGGTTTTTTTAATGGATTTAAGGGTGCTGTAATTTAGGGTTTTGTAATGATTTAAGGGTTTGTTTTTTTATATATAGGTATACTCTTTCAGGATTTCACCTTTTATTTTAATTTTGGAGGTTCTTATTTGATCTATTTGCATTTTTTCATGTTCAAGACATAGTGGCCACTTTTTATTTATAGGCGTCTCACCCATGCATTGAGCTTCAACATTAAATCGAATGTAATATTTTGCAGGTATACTTTCTGTTCTCTCTTGATTCTCTGTCTCACCACTAGGTAATATTTTGCAGGTATATTTTTTGAAGTTATTTGAGTTACACTTGGGTTTCTGAATTTTGTAGTAGCATTAGTATTCAATTTGGATTTTTTTAGGTTGGAGTATAGTGTAAGAGAAATATTATATTTGAGAATTATTGTATGATTTTCAAAAAGGGGTGGGTTCTCATTTTTTGTTCAAACCATGTTGTGTTTTTGGTGTATATTTTTTTGTATAAAACATTAATATTTTTTTAACTGTATTTATAGATCTAATTCCCTTTTCTTGGATAATGTCTCTATGTTTTTCTCCCTAATGCAGTGTATTGTGATAATTTTCAAGTGTTTAATATGTTATTTTAATAACTATGGATTTTTTTAATCTGTGATTCCAGGCTTTTCCATGGTAGACATAATTTTGACCGAGTTTTTATGATCTCAGGGCCCCCTTAAGAAGGTGATTTATTGTTGAGCTAACTTTACTGAGCCAAAAGGTTTTGATATTTATCAACGATGACATACTTTCTCTTCCCCTACTGAATGAGGTTGATTTTAGATATTGAATTTCTTTTTGATGATTCAATGGTGCATCTTTTTTTTTTAAACATGCACTGTGCATTTGAAAAGAGAAAAAAATGTATTTGTTGGTTTTTGCCTCGTTAGTTGGGTTGAGTTTGTAATTTTTAATACCCCATAAACATAGTTAATGGTATTGTAGGCATGAATTCATTTGATTTACCAAGTTGCGAGTGACTTTTGAGGGCTCATAAGAGGAGTGAATGATTAAACTTAGCATTTTTAACTATTTGAAAGACCCAAAGATGCTATAAAATTTCCTTCGTTTTTGTATATATAAAATGATTGATTTACATGACAACTTAAGGAAACCTCGACAACTAATGTTCTTTTATCTTTTATTTTATTGTTGGAATGTCAAGTATGTTTGACACGTTCTCTAATCGGTAATTTATTTTCTTCTGTTTTCAAGGTTTATGAGTTTTGATGTACTATGTTTTTATTATGCATATACTTAAATACTATGTTTTAGTTTAAATATATAATTTTTTATCTGTTTATGGCAGAGTATATATGCCAATTAGTTTATGGCAGAGTATACTATGTTGCCACAAACATATACTACGTTTGATACTACGAAAAACACAAGGATTTATGATCAAAATATCATATACGTGGGTGCTTCAAATTTAAAGATAAACTATGCCCCATTAATTAGTAGTGTACTCTCAAATTTCATTTTTAGTTGTATGATGAAATATAAAATTCTTGGATGCAAATTTCTTACAATTAAATACTAATCCCCATAGTTTGGTTTTGGGTTATCATTTCCATTGGTTTGGTTTGTTTAACTTTGCTAACTTTTTTATCTGTTTTATAGGAACATGTTATCTTGAGGTTTGTTTGAAACACTATTTTTTATAGGTACACACTATTTATTTGCTAAAATGCCAGATAGAATAAAAGTTTTCAGTATTTTAGGCTCATTAGGTGATATCTTGGCTTAGATCGGTTCAATTCAAGCTTTGTGTGATTATATTTGTTTTGTAGTAATCATGAGTTTTTTAGATCTAACTCTTCAAAGCCATGTTAAGGTATGCTCTATATTCAACTTCAAGTATTATTTTCTTCTATGTTGTTAGTTTCATATTTCGTAGTTTTCATTATTCAAATTTTAAGCATTTTAGGCATTGATGTTCAGATTTCTTTTAGGATTGTTTTTGTTGTTCAAGACACATCAGGATTTATTTCTTTTCTGTTATTTCTTTTCTATTCTAACAACTACTAATCTTTTCTATTATTTCTTTTTCAAGATACATGTTATGGTGTCGACTTTCCTCTTGCATTTCTAATCATAGATTCAAATGCTACTTTGACGATGAATCTCAACTAAATATTATTCCAGTTGTGATAAGATTGAATGTTTGTGATTAAGGATGTTAGCTAACTCATTGTGGGATTTATGGATTTCACTCACACTTATCAAGGGTGGAACTCTGATTTCACTCACATTTAGTTGCACTCTAAGAAAATCTTGCTTCGTTTATTTTATTATTTGGGTTAATGTTTTACTTATGGTTTCTTTTATTTTACTCAATATATGTTTTGGCTATTTAACACTTGATTCATTAAATTTTTTGGTTGGTTATTGTTCTCTCATTTGACTTAAATGGGATTTTCGTATTCGAAATTACGGTTCATTAGGATTCATTTTGTGGGTTTCAAAATAACAGTTAAGTTTTTGTTAGTATGATATTTTTACTTGAAATCACGTTAGAAATGCTGATATATTTTGGCAATTGCAGATATATTTTATCAGTTCCAACCTTTTTACTTTCTTAAATTCATATCTTTAATTGGCATCTTTTGTTTATATTTGAAGTTGGGCATTGATCTATATGTTTTCTTATTAGTTTTTATTAGATGTGATAATGGAGACAAACAAAGAAGTGTTAAATCCAATTATTAACACTATTTAAGACATGCGTGCAAGGAATGTTAGTTTCATTGATAAAAGTGAAAGGAATCCAATTATTAACACTATCAATTTTTTTACTTTCACTTTCTAAGATGGAAGGATTAGGAGAGTTGCCACCTATTTTGATATGGACAGTCTCCTCAACATAATTTTGAGGAGATATATGACTAGAAGGATCAATAATAGCTATGCACACTACAAGAAAATTTGGTTTTAGTAACGAATTCTTTAGCAAGGAAGTGATTTCCGTTTCTCCAAGTGTATTTTTAGCAAGGAAAATGGAAAAAACGTTGCTAAAAATATAATCTTGTTATGAACATGTTGCTAGGAAATTTTTCCTCGCAGAAGGTAACTTTTAGCAAGGAAATTGTATAATTCTTGCTAAAAAATATGGCGGCAAAATTTCCCTCACTTTTTTTTTAGTATTCATAACATTTTTTCCATTGTTTTTATGATTTTCCTTGCAAAAAGTAGCAAAGACAATAAAAAATAAATTAAAACCCTAACTATCTTTATTTCAACTCATACTCTCATACGGCTCATATTCTCTCCAAAAAGGATTTCGGGTTATGTATTCGGATGACCCCAAAAGCTGTTGGACTTCATCTTCTTCGGACGCCGCCGGTGCTTCATCTTCGGACACTCGAACTCCCCAAAGCTGTTGGAATTCATCTTCTTCGGACTTCATCTCTGGTATTTCTTTTTCGGTACTTCATCGTCGGTGTTTAAACGCCACCAGTCTGTTTTTTATTTGATGTTTTCCCCGGTGCTTATTATATTAAACTATATTGATAGATTAAAACAATATCTTAATTTGATTTTTTATGTGGAAGTTTGTTTTTTATTTATGGCTTCTTGAGATCTGATGTAATTAGTATTCTCACCAGCAAAATCTTTGGGTACTAATTGGTATTGGAAAACAAATTCTACCCAAAAAATTAAAGGAGAGTGGGATTTGACAAAGACTATTGGGTAGAATTTGATTTAGTTAATAGGACAGTGATTAAAAATATTATATTATTATTTCAGTTTTATTTTGTTCTTATAATGCAACTTTTAACCTTAAGTGAATAAATATATATTATATTGTCAAAAAAAAAATATTTTTATATATTTATTTATGGCCCCCTTTAACAATAAATCATGGACTTGTCCCTAACTATTAATTGGTATTGGAAATAATAATACAATCGGCATTTTTTTCATTTATCGATATTGAGAGATCAATAAATGAGCATGAGAGATGGAGAATAAGTCGTGAGATTTAAAGAAGGAAAAAAATCATTCACTGAGATGTAATTAGAATTAGGGATTTTAAATTTCGGCGAGATATAGTGGATTTGTGTGTTGAAGTCTTTAGTTCAAAAGAATTAAAAGAACGAGAGATGCAATTGAAATTAGGGATTTCAAATTTCGGGCACAACTAAACGTGTTTCTATATTCGGTTTGGTTTGGGTAATCGATGTATTTTTAAGGATAAGACCACACACGAACTTTAATTCTTTTACACTTTTTAGGTAATGATAATAACATTAGTAGTCACAGTGCTAAATACATAACTAGTCTTTTGGCAAAAGCCCATTCTTTCCATCACACTTTAAATTATTTTTAGGTTTTTTATTTTTATGTGCTATTTTATTCCAAGCTTTGCTTTGGGATATTTGGTATTTGGTCGTATTACTCATGTTTCTATGATGTTGTGTTGTGTGTCTTAGTAATGATTAATTACTACAATTATAATTTATTTTTCCAAACAAGTAATGATATGTTGGTGTGAAATAACAGGAAGATAAAGATGGATAAGAGTTGGATGTTTCTGCCTAATAGGTTGTCTAAGCAATATAAGTCCGGTGTTGATTCATTCATCGAGATCGCAAGAGACCACCTTGATGAAAATAAGAAGTCACGATGTCCATGTAGAGATTGTCAAAACGTATATTTCCATGATTTGATAACTATCAGGAGTCATTTGTTGAGTCGTGGAATGTCTTATAGTTATACTTGCTGGATAAATCACAGAGAGGAGGTGAATGATGAACAAAACTTTTCAAGTGCACAAGTGCCAGAAAATGTAGAAGTTGATGAGGAAGATGCTGACATGTTTAGGCTGTTAAATGATATGTTTGGCCCCAATGGTTCTCCCGAGCATAGTGAAAATGCTGCTAGTATATATAATAAATTATTTGGTGAACTCGGAGAAGAGCTATATTCGGGATGTAAAAAGTTCTCCTCATTTTAGTTTCTTATAAAGTTGATGCATGTTAAGGTTCTTAACCGCTAGAGCAACAAATCCTTTGATATGATACTCCAACTGTTGAAGGAAGCTTATCCAGATTCAAATATCCCCTCTTCGCATTATGAAGCAAAACAAAATTTGCGAGATTTGGGACTCGGTTATGAATCGATTCACGTATGGAAATATGATTGTGCATTATTTTGGAAAGAGAATCAAAATGCGGATAGGTGTATGGTATGTGATGAGCCTAGGTACAAGTATGATGATAAGAAAGGGAAGAATGTTCCTCATAAAGTACTGCGCTACTTCCCATTGAAACCAAGGTTGTAACGATTATATATGTCAAAGCATATAGCCGCTGATATAAGGTGGCATAACGAAAAATGAGTTGATATGCAGGATGTTTTGAGGCTTCCGGTTGATGCCGAGGCATGGAAAGACTTTGATAAGCAGGTGCCTTGGTTTGCAGATGACTCTCGCAATGTGAGGTTAGTCCTTGATTCCGATGGTTTTATTCCATTTGGAAATATGAGTAACTCATACAGCATGTGGCCGGTAATTCTCGGGCCTTACAATTTGCCACCGTGGCTATGTATGATGGAATAATATTTCTTGATGGCTTTCTTAATTCCGGGTCCACAAGCATTGGGTAAGGACATGGATGTCTTCTTACAACCCTTAATAGATGAGTTGAAAGGTCTTTGGCATGTTGGTGTAGAAACATGGGATAATTTTGGTAAGGAATATTTTCGTTTACATGCAATTGTATTATGGACGATTAATGACTTCCCAGCATACGATAATTTGTCTGGATTGAGCACGAAAGGGTACAATGCATGTCGAGTATGTAATGAAGACACATCTTCGCAATGACTGAGAAGTAAAATATGTTATATGGGTCATCGTCGTTTTTTGCCTTCCAACCATACTTGGCAAAAAAGTAGACTACATGATGGGAGAAAAGAAGAAAGACGAGCACCAAGGGATTTTACTGGAGATGACATATTGGATCAGAGAAGGTGAAAATTTTGAAACCGGGTAAGCATCCAAACAATAAGGATAGGAAGAGAAAACGTACCTCTCAGGAACTAAACTGGACAAAAAAAAAGCATTTTCTTTGAGTTAGAGTACTGGTCAAAGTTGAAATTAAGACATAATCTCGATGTAATGAATATTGAGAAGAACATATGTAATAGCGTTCTTGGAATATTGATGAACATGGAAGGAAAGACAAAAGATACAGAAAAGACTCGTCTGGATTTAGCTGATATGAAGATAAGAAAGGAGTTACATTTATAAGAACAAGGTAACAGATGGATGAAACCACATGCATCTTATACCTTAACATTAGAAGAGAGAAAAGAATTTTGTGCATTCTTAAATTCGGTCAAATTCCCAGATGGTTATGCAGTGAATATATCTAGAAATGTGAGCATCAAGGATGGAAAAATATTAGGCTTAAAAATTCATGATTGCCATGTTATTCTGCAATGACTTATTCATGTCGGCATACGTCGATATTTGCTAAAGGATGTTAATACTGCATTAATTGAGTTGTCAAACTTCTTTCAGCAAGTATGTGCAAAAACTTTGAATGTGAAGGACTTGGGAGAAACTAGAGGAAACGATTGTCCTCATACTCTGCAAGCTTGAAAGAATTTTTCCGCCAACATTTTTTGATGTTATAGTCCATTTGGTCGTTCACTTACCACGCGAGGTTATGCTTGCCGGCCCGATAAATACGCGATGGATGTTTCATTTTGAAGGTACTTTAAAAATATTTATTCAAATGTTTAATTATGAACTTTCAATGGGTAAAATGATTTATCTATATAACATTTAATGTGTCTAGGAATCTGGGATCACTGAAGTTAAGCGTAAAAAATAAAGCTCGACCCGAAGGATCGATAGCAGAGGCGTACGTTGTTAATGAAGCCGTAACTTTTTGTTTAATGTACCTTCGTGAGGTCGAAACCAAATTCAATCGAGGAGAACAGAACGATGATACATGTGGAGGAAAACGTAATGCAAAACTCTTTATTTTCTCTCAATCTGTTCGTCCCTTAGGTGCCGCACAACCCACTCGATTGTCCCAAAGCATTATTGATAAGGTCCACTGGTATATCTTGAATAACTGTGAAGAAATACAACCTTATCTCGAGTAAGTATCGATTTACACAATATTTTATTATTATTTCACAAAATAAAACTAAATCTTATTTTGCATGTGTAGTGAACATATGACACAATTAGAGATTGAATCTCCTGACAATTTATTTCGAATGCAAGAACGTGAATTTCCAAAGTGGTTTGCGGACCATGTAAGTTGATAATTTTAATAACATGTTTGTTAATTTTCTGATATTAAAACATGATAGTAAATATACCACTAACATCTTCTTTATATAGATGAAAACTTTGCGTCATCAAGGGTCACTAAAAGCCACAGATGAGTTGTATTCGTTGGCAAGCGATCCAGATATTCATGTGGATAAATACTCTGGTCGTATTGTTAATGGGGTTCGATTTCATGTTAAGGATCGTGACGATCGTCGCACAACTCAAAATAGTAGAATTCTGATTCTCGGAGGGCACGATGATGAAGTGGTTGATTTTTATGGATGTTTGTGTAGTGTCATGCAAATGAAGCACCTAAATCAATACGTTGTTTCTATATTTGAGTGTGAGTGGTTCGATATTAATCCTAAGAAGAAGAGAGTACAAACAGACTATCATCTCACTTCTATTAATGTTAGTTCGACATGGTATAATGATGATCCCTTTGTGATTGCAACTCAAGCAACACAAGTATTTTACTTAGATGACTACAAGTTGGGTCCTAACTAGAAAGTAGTATAAAAAGGGAAACATAGACACATTTGGGACATTCGAGAAGAAGCTGTAGATACCAACGATTATCCAAATAATGTTGCATACCAAGAAGAAGAATCTTCTGATATTCAAATGGTTATTCAAGAGGGAGATTTGGACTTGATTCAAATGGCTAGGACCGATGCTCTACCAGACATTATTGAAATCAATGATTTTCTAGCACATGATGATGATAATCTTGACAATGGTGACGGTGATGATGAGGAAGATGACACATTAAGAGAATACTGTAGTGATGAAGAGAATTGCATTGATGATGATTATGATAGCGAGTGAAGGAAGATTACACATTTGAGTTTTTTTTGTTATTTAAATCACAATGCACTTGTTATTATGTGATGGAGCTTGTTAGATTCTTATGTACTTGGTATTTGTGATGTTGATTGAGCTTAATTAAATTTATGTGATGTGTGAAGGATTTGTTTTTATTTTATTTAAACTCTAAATTATATGTTACTTAATTGAGTTGGTTTCGTTATCATTGCTTTTTAATTTTATATTTGTAAATGAATTATTTTGATTAATTGATCAGGATTATTACCATATTGATTAATTGATCAGGATTATTACCATATTTATGGCACATGATAGACGTGGACGTGGACGTGGACATGGACATGGACGTGGACATGGTTCTTCAACTACTGCTTTGGTAGAGCCATCGAGTGAGCAAGATTCAACTATGCATGAGGATCCAATACGTAATGAAATTACATCTATGACATCGAATGGAGCACCAATGACGGGTGAAAATTCTACATTTGAGCCTAATTCTAACGATACATGTCATATCATTTAATTGCGATTTTCACTTTATATTATACTTGGCAATCTTCTTAGTATCTACTTTAATTGCATCAATCATAGGTTCAAGGCAAACTAGAATGGAAGGATTGAATTTGTTTTATCATCTGAGTAGATTTAGCTTTATCTGAGCCTCTAATATTCCTTCTGTAAAGTACACTGTAGTTAGGTTTGGTTTGTCTTCACTTCCAATAGTCTTAACTCGTATGGATCTAAGAATCCTTTTTCATAATCATCCCCCCTTCTCCACTTATGAACAGAAAACCTATAGAAGCTTGGTTTAGCAGCTGTGTTAATAAGATCGTATGACAGTAGGTATTCGATAAAATAGCATGATAAAGTATGTATTCAAGAAAACGAATCCATAACGTGAGAGAGAAAGAAAGAGAGAGTCACCAGAATGTGACACCCCGCCTAATTAAATACCGGGCGATCACTCCTTTATTAAATTAAATCAAGGTTAACAGTTGGTTCATTCTCAGCATCACTGTCGATAAAAATAAATTTTCCAATTTAACACCCTAAATAATTAAGCTAAGTGTCAAAAACATTTTTTATACAAACTTTCCAAATATTAGTTAAAGAAAAGATTTATTTATTTAAAACAACATTTTTACAAATAAAAAAAAAAATCACACCACGAAGAACTAAATAATAACATACATTCGTCAATCGAATGCCAACATAATGAAAACTAAAATCACAGGCCCATACTGAATAAGTCCCAAAGAACAATACTGGAAATAACTGTAATATAATTGTCCCAACAACAAATAAAAATGGAAAGGGCGACACGTGCCCAATAAATGAGGATGCTAGAATGGAGTCAATAAAGGAAGCCGTCTACGCAAGTGACCTGCAACTCCCACCTAAGCTGCAGCACGTTCCTCTCAAAGGATCCTAAGCAAGACGCCCTTGTGGATGGACACCTGAAATATATGCATATATATACAAGAGAGAGAGAGAGAGAAAAAGAAACGGGTCAGAGCCCGAAAGTGTGTTTGATTTTTAAAATACGTTAAGCAAGTATTTAAATTGATACAGGCCAATGCAATAACATATTAGTGCGTCGCTCTCTTGAGAAATACTCACCTCTCTTCTAATGTGCACGCCTATCGCACTAACCTTCCCATTGGTTTGTTCTTAACAATGTATCGCACTTGACTTTCTAAAAGATTTACTTAACTTAGGTTACTCGTAAGGTTTACAATACAACGATTCAATTCTAAAAAGAATGTTCCAATTAGTAACCAAAGTTCTCCATTTTAACTTTATAAAATCCATAAGTTTCCCAGTGACATGTTATTTACTCAAAATAAGTATACATAATTTAGTCCAGGATTATTCCTCGCTTACTACGTTACAACAATAGTTTAAATTTCTCAATCCAGGTATATATATAAATTACTCGTATAGTTTATATATATATATATACTGACAACACCAACATATAAACTATGGAGTAGGTATATTCTTCTTTCTCAAAACAAGTATTTATAATTTTCATTCAACAACCAAGTCCTACATATCAAATCACGGTAGGTAGTTCCAAATTTCAGAATTTCATATATATATTAACTACTCGTATAATATATATTATAACAGCACCCCCAACTAGATTATGGTGCGGGCATACTCTACTATCCAAAGCCCCATATCACTCATATTAAGGGGAATACATTCGGAATCACTCTCGAAATGTATTAACATACATACACAAACAATATTGAAGCGAAGAATAGATTCCAAGTCTCTAAGAGGGTGTCACATACCGGCGTCTCTTAGGACCGTCTGAACTATCACATCGATAGCCTGTACCAAGGACATCTATCTTATAGGGTACAAGTCAATATCCCCCATAAAGGTCCCATCGAGATAAGACTTGTCCCAGCGCGGAAACCTCAGGGATAGCAAGTAGCGTGGGTATGATTTTCACATGCATATAATATATGTACACACAATCATATAAATATACCACTTTGTCGAATTAATATAGGTTCTTCTCATTACCCGTAATTATACCCTTTTATCCTAAATTACACAGTTATGGAATTACATATAAGGTTTTATTCCTAACCTTAACTCGAAGGGTTTTCTCACTTGTTACCTAACACTCATGGAATTACATCCTCAAAATTCTGAAATTCAGTAAGTGACTTTATTAGATTCCAACGTAACTCTCTTACGTACCTCACCCTTTAAATTCATAAATCTACCAACCTAAAGTAAATATCCCATAAATACCATTTTCGTTGAAGATTAAAGGTTCTAACATTTATCCATATACCCTACTGGTCCTCAATGTCTCCCAATTCATTTTATTTAGAATGCCCAAAGATAATTTCACGATAACTTACGTTAACTAATTAAACAAGGGAAATGGGAGTCTGCCAGGAGGGGTCGATCGATCGAAGCTTGGGGCTCGATCGATCGAACCTTCGATCGATCGAAGCTCTAGGCTCGATCGATCGAAGCTCTAGGCTCGATCGATCGATCAAGCAGGTCTGGGTAAAATTCTGCAGATTTGCAGTTACGGGATTCATCACAATTCTTCATCAATATCCATACTTTCCAACACTAATCGACCCAAAAAGTTTACTACTATCATACTAACATAATTCCAGATGTTTTTAACGTTCATCATGCCGGTATACATCATTAATCATGGTTACACAATCCAAAATCTAATCTAAACATCAAGAACCCTACAGTTTTCATAACTATGATTCAATTCAGTTTTTCTCCAGAATTTCTTCCTCATATAACATCAAAATTCGTGGGTAATACATCTATAATATCAAGAGTTCCCAGCATAAGGTTTTAATCTTCTCTACATGCAATTTCCTATCAAAATTTGGGGTTTTCTTACATGGATTAAATTCCTAATTAATCCTAAACTAATATGAACATTGCATTAACGAAATACGCAAGTTAAACACTTGCCTGGGATTTTCAGAAGTCTGATTTCCTGTTGATTTTGGTGTGGTTGTGTTCTCCTCCTCGCGATCTACGCGGTGGTGGTGACGGCGGTGCAAACGGAGGTGTTTTGGGCCTTGAATCACCTTGAGAGCTCTCTCCTCTCTTCTCCAATGGCCGTTCTAGGGTTCTGAATGCTCTAACCCTAAAAGGCTGACTTAAATGGCTGCTAAGGATGGCTGAAATTCGTGGGTTTAATTACCCTATTTTGTAAAATGACCAAAATGCCCTCCCGGGTCACTAATTAGGCCTAAAAACACCCCGAGGCCCGAACTAAACCCCCGGGTACACTTTTATGACTATCTCGACCCTTTCGGACGCGTTGGTGCACTCAAAACGACCATACGGACAACTTATAAAATATTCACTTTTTAATTAACATAATTAGTCCCGACGTGACACGGGCACGTCCCGACTTAAATTTCCGAAATAGTCATTTAATTTACTTATGACATTCAATATAACCAATATAATATATTACTATGCTCATTAGTAATATTCAACAAGTTTCCCATAATTACTAACTCTAGTCACGTTAATAATTATAACATAATTAATTTCCGGATTTTTATTAAATAAATCATCACATTAAATTTAATAAATCCCCAAATTAAATATAGCATAAAAATACGGGGTATTACACAGAACCCATGCTTTTTCTTCGATAAATTTGAAACGCAAGAGCTTTGGGTATGAAACTCGCAAGTATTTGCAGTTCTGCAAAAATAACCCCAAAGGAACTACACCCCATTTTGCTTATGTTTTAAATCGAGTGGGTTTGCTCACTTGGGCAGCGATTAGGCCCGGGTCCATATTTGGAGGGTGATAGATACACATTCGTTTATTAAGCACTTAATTGACTTTCAATACATACTAGCATGCAACCAGCACGATGCGGGGACGCATTAGACATGAAAGACTGCAAATAGACATTGTATGTATGCACAGGTATTTATAGATTCAGAGCTAGAGACTTATAATCCTATATGAATAGGATAACTAAATATTTATCCTCTATCTAAACAAACACAGGTCCTATCTAAATATTTTCACCACAGAGAATCACAACTCACAACTCATGATAAGAAAATGTCAAATACTTGTATTGACATAACAACTAAAGCACTCAACATTTGTTAGCAGTGCAACAGCTGTTAGTAGTGCATCAGCTGCTACTATTATTCACATAACAACTAAAAACTATTTGACTTTTCATAACCCCATCTATGTTATTCCCCAAAAAAATCAACCATATAAACGGCACAACCCCATTTGTTAGCAGTGCAACAGCAGCTACTATTATTGATACGGGGAGTTATATCAAAAAACCATTTCTAGGAACGCATTGGGGAAATTTCAAGTAAATAGAATAGTTCAAGGGATATTTAAATTTAAACTTCTAGGAAGTATTTGGTATCACACCACTGTGATATTCAAGTTATTTCTTGCAATTTACCTCCAAAAGTAAAAAAAAATAATAACTATAATGAGTTGATTTTATATGCTGAAACTATTCTTGTTATAATTTAGGTTGATGCATATCAGCATTTGGAAGAAAGCGAATATGATTTTTCTCTTCTGCCTCCTAAGAAAACTGATATTACCGTTTTATTCGTTCACCCTTTTCTGCATAATTCTCCCCATGACAATGTTCATACCCGAGGCAACTCTCCCATCGTGGGTTGTCTGTTACGTCCCAGCAACCATGTCGTTTCTCAATATACTCCCATCCCCAAAATCATTTCCCTTTATTGTCCCCTATCTCTTATTCGAGAACACCATGTCGGTGAGCAAGTTCAATGCCATGATATCAGGCCTATTTCAACTCGGAAGTGCATATGAATGGGTAGTGACTAAAAAATCAGGACGATCCTCTGAAGGGGATCTCATCTCGTTGGCCAAAAAAGAACCGATGCATCATAGGGGTGTCTCGTCCCCGATTTAGGTGAATTGAGGGATGAGATCAAACAACAAGAGCAAATGGCTAATAAAAAGAGGAAGCACAATAGGATATATACAAAAGAAGTAGCACTGGCTTTCCTTCTTTTGACGGTTGCAGCTAGGAGTTTCTTGTCGGCATAGGGGATACATAAACATAATCGCGTTGGCTTCTCAATATCTCTAATCATGTGATGAGAGATAAATAATCGGTGTAATGGATCCCATCACGGGCAAAGATAGTCTTACCACAGCAAAGAAAGCCATTAGAAAATGGTGATGTTGTTGATTACTAACAACATAAAGGTATTCAAGTAGCTACAATTGAATTTTATCAAGGTCAATTCACTCCTGCAGATGACAGTTTCATCAGTCAATTACAGTGCCTACTCACTCTATGCTTACCAGATCCAATTATAGTAGTGTTAAATATAGTAGTGTTAAATATAGTGTTAAAAGTAGTGTTAAATATAGTGTTAAATATAGTGTTAAATACATTGCTTACTCACTCTACTCACTCAGTCAATAAGTGTCATCGGGTGGACTATTTTTTAATAAAAAAAACATCCTAACTAATTACAGTAGTGTTAAATATAGTAGTGTTTTAGTTGTAAACAAAATAGAGTATCTTGATTACCTTGCATTTCAACTTCAATGTTTATTGTAATATTACCTAGCAGTTGGTGGACTTATTTATGCTACGTTCGACTTTAATATCATACATAATTTTATTTGGGTTGGTTACGCCTAATTTAACATGTTAGTTAATCAATAATCACTCAACTTATCTAAATTTTGAGCATATTGTTATGAAGTCAGACACTACTTTAGCATTGGTGGATAAAAATTGAACTATAATATGTGGTGTTTTTCAGAATCTGGATCCATTTCTAAGAAAAAAGTTCATGGCAGAACACGTGGGATAGCAACTGATGTTCTTATTAAAAGTTTTGGGGGTTCTAAAATTCCAGTTCAATGGGACCCAATGCATAATAAACCGATTGGACGTACCGCTACTTCTTTGGCTAATGAAATTGTCTTTGTCATACGAAATTTTGCCCGGTTAAAGGTGGGAAAATTAGAAAATGTTGAAGAGAAAGAGAAGACATCAATGATTGATCGAGTTTTGGTATATTTAATTTTTGTGTTCTATTCCCCTAAAAAGATGTGATTTTATATTCTAAACTCGTTAAAACTTGTGCAGTCAAAATTTGAGTTACACATCACAAATTCGGTGGTTGTGAGCTATTTGCATACATCAATGTCCGCACATTATAGCGGATTCCGTAACACATTGAAGAAACATTTTTCTAAATTTCCAAATACTGAGGAGGCGAACAAGAACAAACCTAGTGATGTGGAAAAGGACGAAGATTGGAAATTTCTCTGCTCGTTTTTTAGTACAGAGGAACATAAGGTAATAATTTTTTATGTATGTTTTATGTTAAAATTGTATGTTTTCTTAAGTTTCAGTAAATTAACTTGAAGTATATCACTTTTTTGTAGCGTAAATCTGATGCTTGCTCTACTAGTCGTTCAAATGCCAAGTATGTTCATCGCGGTGGGACAAAGTCTTTTGTCCAATACTTGTATGAAGACAGGGTAATTTTTTTAGCACTTAAAATTTGTTAAATTTTAATTTATGTGGATATATATACTTATGTATTTTATTTTTGTATGTTAATAAGAAGGTAATGCATATGAGATGCTGAAAGGACAAATTGAAGTATTTTATGATACTCATTGGACAAAGGACAATGGGTGGATTAGTGAAGAAGCAGAGTCTGACTATGTAAGTATATAAAAGAAAATAATTTTACATGCTTAGACATAAAGCATTATTCTCAAGCCGTGCGGGCTGGATTGATTTTTTTATTATTGATTTGTGTCACAACAGGTTGGATTTCTTAAATAAACAAAGGAATCTCTGTCGATTTTTTTTAATGTTTAAAAAATAGTCAAACCGATAATGTAACATATTATTTTCTTTTTCTTTGTAGAAAGAGATGATTGAATTGCAAAAAAGGTCGGAAGATTCTGATGAAACATCAATCTGTCAAAAAGTCCTTGAAAAAAGGTCGGGATACGTAAAGGGTCTTGGTACCCGAGCTTTGAAATCATTATACAGGCACAATTTTGATTTAGAGAACAAAAAGTTACAAATAGAGATCGTAGATTTGAAAAAACTAGTTTAAGGTCTTGTATCAGAGGTGGCTATAATGAAGGTCACCTTACTGCTAGATAAAGACGTTGCTCCCGAGGAATATGTTCCTGAAGGATCTTCTACCCCTTCGAATCAAGTTGCATGATGGCAAATGTTGATTTTATCATTTTGTTTGTGATGAGAAAACTAGTTTAAACTCATCTCTTAGTTATGAAGTATTATTTACTTTTGAGCGTCATTGTTGTGACATGAGCCGTAGTATATTTATGTTTTGAATATAATATAACATCTTTTAATTATGTGTGTTTACTTAATTTTCTTTTTATTTATTTCAATATTTAATATAATTCTGTAACGAAATAATTGTTGCAACGAAAAAGAGTGTTACAAAAGACTATTAGCAACGAAGAATTGACATTTGGCAAGGAATTTTAATTCCCTCAATATTTTTTGCGAGGATTTATTATATATTTTGCAACGAAATATTCATTGTAAAATATTTTTAGTCAAAATACAAGAACTTTTCTGCAACTAAAAAGAGTGTTACAAAAGACTTTTAGCAATATAAAATTAACATTTGGCAAGGAATTGTAATTCACTCAAAATATCTTTTGCAAGGATTTGTTAGTATCTTTTGCAATGAAATATTTGTTTTAAAGGATTTTTAGTCAAAATTCGAGAACTTTATTGCAACGAAAAAGAGTGTTACAAAAGACTTTTACCAATGTAAATTTAACATTTAGCAAGGAATTTTAATTCTCTCAAAATATCTTTGGCAAGGATTTGTTAGTATCTTTTGCAATGAACTATTCATTTTAAATGGTTTTTAGTCAAAATTCGAGAACTTTTTTGCAACGAAAAAGAGTGTTACAAAAGATTTTTAGCAATGTAAAATTAACATTTAGCAAGGAATTTTAATTCTCTCAAAATCTCTTTTGCGAGGATTTATTACTATTTTTTGCAACGAAATCTTCAGTGCAAGAGAGTTTTAGTCAAGATATGAGAACGTTTTTACAACGAAATATCTTGTTTTCCCCAACGAAAAATTTTGTTGCAAATTATTCTTAGCGACTATGATAAAATTTTCTTGCAAAAGATCTATAGCATGTTGGCTAATGCGAGGGACCCTGCAAGAAAAAAAACGTCGCAAAAGATGTTTTGCAACGAAAACATACCTTTTGCAACAATTTTTTTTCCTTGCTAAAATCCATAATTCTTGTAATGGCATGAGATAGGTTGAGAAGGAGGACCTATAGATGCGACATGACATGAAGTAGGTTGTACTCAATTTGAAGCCACATGGTCAGTCTCATCAACTAAGAGACTAAAGGGAACATCAGTCGTGTTTCACAAAACTTAGTTGATGGATTAGACTACTCTGAGTTTTTCTTTTAGTAACATCATGTTTTTGCTTTTAAAATTTTGTTGGTCATTGTATCGATTTAGATCTTAAGATTCACGTTAAGTTGCGTTTTCTATTATTTTTCACTTAGTACAGGGTTGAATATCCCTATATTACACTCACATGGTGATTATATAAGCAATCAAAAGTTTTATTTGACGCATATTCAATGCATAAGTGATGAGGGGATCACTAAAGTTGGTCCCATGTCTAGAATTAGCAGTAGGAATTTGGGCATTCAGTGAGTGAAACTAAAATGGTTCTTAGGTTCCATATTAGTTTTAATTTTCATGGTCCTTGAACTTACCGAGGCCGAGGTCCAAGCCGAAGCTGAGGCCAAGTCCAAGGCTATGTCCATGGCCGAAGCCTAAGCCGAATCTAAAGTCGAAGTCAAATTCGAAGACCAATCTGAAGAAACGGCGAAGGTGAAGATCCAAGCTGACTCGGAGGCCCAAGTCAAAGTTGAGTATGAGGCACAAAATAACATTGAGGTCCAAGACAAAGTTCAAGCTGAGACCTAGGTTGAGGCTGAGGCTGAGGGTGAAGAAAATGAAGTTGTGGTATCGACCACTGAAACTCCCCCTTGTAGTGTAAAGCACTGAAATCCTGAGCCTACTGCCACCACAGACGAGCTTCCAACCTCCCCAGCTCATGATGAAAATACAATACAACAAATGGATAATTCTGAAGGGAAAGCTTCTTCGATCTTCACACGTGGCATGGATGTTGATGACGATGTAGCAGATCACAGTGCTCTTTGGTGTCCATCCTTTTGCAGCTTTATAAGCTACAAAATTGGTGCGTCTTTATGGCTACAGAACTGGGGAAACATAATTTCTTAAAACTTTTCCCAAATTTTTAATGCTTTTCTTATCAAATACACATTGGTGCGACACAGATTGTGGGACCCAGAGGAATTTCATAAAGCTGGGGATAAGTTTCAAGGGGCCTATGGGGACAACCGAGATGCAATTTCACTGCCTCGGGCGTGGTCATGCTTCAGGGATGTTTGGGTTCGTTAAGGATGTTTTTATGGTTTGTACAAATAGCTGGTTCGTTAAGGATGTTTATTTTACGAAGTATACTTGCCATTTAAAGAATTTTCACATTGTTAGTTCTTTTTTATTCAAGTTGAGATTGGGATAAGCTTTTTCAAACTCTACTTCTCCAAGTTACACATTGTTATTGACGCAAGCTTTATTTTCTATTTTATATACTTCAGGTTGCAAGTTCAACACTTAATTACTGGGCATTCAAAACTATTGACTTCAGGTTGTGGTCGTTATGAACACGAGGCTCGAGCAAGATGATAATGACAAGTGGTTTCGCATGGGAAGTCAAGAGATTCTCGATTATTTAAGCTCTTATGCTGTTGTGAAGGCAAAACATTCATATGGTCCACAAGGGAACCAGGGAATGAGTATTTTGGTTTTTGAGGCCACAACTTTTGGTTATTTAGAGGCCGAGTGCTTGAATAAGCATTTTAAGTCACAAGGAGCTGATAAATAATCTTGGAATCGTCATCTCGTGTGCCATTCTATCATGGGGGGCCATGAAACATTTGATTCAGGGCCTAAACAACTATGTGGAAACTCAATTGTCCATTTCTATGATTAAAAATTAATCATGTCTTTTTTTACTTATGGCTATATTATTTTCTATTTTTCATCGAATACTTTACATTGAATAAAGAATACGTGTAATTTTGAAACATATTTTTAAATGTATTGATTTTATTTTTATGAACCGAGTTAAATTTATGATTTTGTTTATATGAAGTCCATGATGGACTATTAGTACTCTTATGGACTATTAATTTTGTTGTTGGATTATTTTTTTATTTCATAAACAGGATGAATAGTCATATAAACAAAAGAAATTATGATCAAAATTTTTAAATTGTTTACATTTTTTATGTTGTGAAATAAATTTTGACTTAAATTATACACGTTTCAATACCTTGGAATTTTTTGGACACATACACTATGGGTTTTTTGACACAAATACAACATTACATGACTTTGTGTTATTTTTTATTTCACATGAACATGACACATTTATAGTGTCAAATTACATGGCTAAAATAGTTAACAATTTTGACATTCAATTTAAAATGATGATACATGAACATGAATAAAATAATGATATGTGACAACATTACTTGTCAACATAACATTACTTGTCAACATGACGTCACATGACATCATATAACACGACAAAAACAGAGGATAGTTTTCCCAATATTTTTAATAGAGTTTGGCAAAGAAGTTATCTTTAAAGGGGACATTTTCTAATAGGTCTAATCATAATAGTTTTCCCCAATAGGTCCTATTTATACATGCACTGAATAATCACTATATGTTTACAAATAGGACCAAACGAAATAATTTTTTTTAATGGGACCTGATGGAGCAAAAAAAAAATTTAACTAATAAGCGAATTAAATACGATGTATGGTTCTATCAACGACGTACACTTTGAAAAATTTGAATCGTACCTTAGGCACGGGCATACCCTAGTATGTATATATATATATATATATATATATAATAGAGTGTTATGTAGGATATTTGTATTGAGATTTTCTGCCCACAGGATATATTGCATATATTTTAACTCACTTTAAGATTATTTGACCTATGCATATTGTCGTCCCAACTCCCAAAAAATAATTCAGAGCTCAACAAGTATGGAAGGAGAATGAACATAGGAGAAGAAAAAGAAAACGAGGAATAATAAGGGAAAACTTAATTTTTTTCTCGCGTCTCAATGCATTGCCTAACAAATCTGAGGCCTAAGCCTCTTCTTTAGCCTTGAACGCTAAGACTCAAAAGAGAGATTCCCCACCTCAAGTCATAAGCCTCAAGCGATTTTCTAAACATTGGCAAAAAAAGTGGAAAAAAATAACCTAGTAGCTTAGAAATCGGTACAAACAAATCTAACGACACCAAAGTAACTTTTTTTAACTAACTACATCCTTATCGAAACCTCGGTTGACCAAATTAACTCGCATATGCTTCTTTTGGGGGTTAAAAATGGGCCTTGAGGGGAGAAAAGTGAAAACTAGCATCCTAGAATTAGATACAAACACATCAAGTGATAACAAGTAACTTATCTTAACTAACCGCGTTCTCATCGGACTCTCGATTGGGCAATTGACTAGTATATACACGTAATGAAGTTTAAAATGCGGCCTTGAGGGGTGAAAACTGATGAAAATAACTTCACGGCCTTGAAATAGATACAAACACATCAAGTGATACCATAGTAACTTTTTTAACTAATCACGTCATTATCGGACTCTTGATTAGCCAAACTGAGTCATATACGTTTCTTTTGAGGGTTTATAATGGGATTTAGGGGGTGTGAAAACTTAAAACAACCTAAAAACCTAAAAATAGGTACAAACACGTCAAGCGATATAAGAGTAACTTGTCTTAACTAACCGCATTCTTTTCGAACCCTCAGATGGAAAACTTTACTAGTATATACACGTTATGAAGTTTAGAATGGGTCCTCGAGGGTTAGAAACTGATAACAACTTCATAGCCTTAAAATAGATACAAAGACATCAAGAGACACCAAACTAACTTATTTTAACTAATCAGGTTCTCATCCGACTCTCGGTTGGCCAAACTGAGTCGCATACGTTTTTTTTGGGGTTTAGAATGGGCTTTGGGGGGTGAAAACTTAAAAATAAACTAACAATCTAGAAATAGGTACAAACACATCAAGTGATACCAAACTAACGTATCTTAACAAACCACATCCTCGTTGGCCTCTCGATTGACCAAATTGATTAGTATACTCACATTATGAAGTTTAAAATGGGATTTTGGGGGCGAAAACTAAAAATAACCTACTGTCCTAGAATTAGGTAAAACACGTTGAGCGATACCAAAGTATATTGTCTTAAATAACTGCATCCTCATCGGACTCTAGGTTGGCCAAATTAACTATTATACACATATTATGAAGTTTAAAATGGGCTTTGAGGGACGAAAATTGAAAACAACAACCTAACGGAATAGAAATACGTACAGACACATCAAGCGATACAAAAGCAACTTGTCTTAACTATTTGCATCCTCATCGGGCTCACGGTCGATCAAATTGACTAGTATATGCATGTTACGATGTTTAAAATGGCTTTGTTGTGCGAAAACTAAAAATAACAAGCTAGAAGCCTAAAAGTAGATACAAAAATATCAAGCGATGCTAAAGTAACTTATCTTAAAAAACTGTGTCCTCATCGAACTCTCGATTGGTCAAACTAACTCACATACGCTTCTTTTGGGGTTTAAAATGGGCTTTGGGGGGCGAACACTGAAAATAACCTAAAGGCCAAAAAAGGTAAAAAACACATCAAGTGATACCAAGTGCATGTCAACTAAAGGCTCGCCTAATAACTAATAAGTTCATGTCGATTTGTATCATGTCTCAAGTTGTCAGGTCCAATATGCACACGCACTTGTAAAAAAACACATGTACTTAGACATGACTTATAATAACACTTAAAATAGAAATTGAAAAGCTAATTTTGTGGAGAGTAGTGCTCTACGTTCTAAGTTTTTATCCCAAGTGCATTACTGATTGTATTTAGATTTGGGGTACAATATTTTAATACACTTGAGTTACAAACTTGGTACACGTAAACTTTTCCTCTTGTGAATTAGTGGGTTTTGTTAGACACGCGGTTAACAAAATTGTATGAAAACACATTATTTAGATAAATCTATACTGTTTATTTAGCCAAACTATAAGTTGTAAGCAACTTTTGTTTGACAACTAATATTACCAAAACATTTCTCATCATTTGGAGTTATAGAATAATCATCCTTAATATTTTTAAAAAATTTCTTCTAATTAATTATTATCCAAAATTAAATATGTTTAAGATTATATGAAAATTTTGAAATATTAACATATTTTCTTAACATATATGTAAATTTGTCTTTGCATATGCAATGCGTATGTCCTAATGGTAGTATATAAGAATAACATTAATAATATCGATACTAATATTAGGGTAAATTACACCAAACTCTACTGAACTATTGATTTTTTTACACCCAATCCATTTTCAACAAATTTTTAACATTTTTATACATAAAATCATGTTTTATCAAACTTATTTTTTTTATGAAAATGGGTTGGGTGTAAAAAAATAAATAGTTCAGGGGGTTTGGTATAATTTACCCTTAATATTATTGAAATATATTTGATCTCTTGGAAAAGTAGAGTAATTCTACACTAAGTCGGTATTGGGATGCAAAATAATTCAGTTTTTGACATTAAATTAGTGCACCAATGAGTGTAACCGAAACACCGGTGATGACAACATGTGCGGAGTACACCATGTAGGGCGGAGGGCGGCCGCTCTTTAGTGATTTGATTACTAATATTTAGTTTTACTTTTTTCTAATGCGCTATGCACATGACAAAATGTTGCTTTAGCTTAAATCCTTTAAAAAATTAGTTTCGACCATTTTGTTAGTCACATATATTGTCACAGTGTGTTTTTCATTGATTTGTAGCAGTTTTATTCGTTATATATGTTTTGCAATTCATCTCTTATACGAAAACTTCTTATTTAGTGTTATTTCTCAAGAATTTTGTTTCATTTTTTTGGTAATAACAAATTTTCTTACGGGCATAATTTTTGGCAAAAATAAACACAACTTTTTACAGTTTTAAATTTTTTGTTTTAATGAAAGTATATTTTTTTCTCTGCTCAACAAAATTCTTGAATCTGAATCTGCTGGGCAAGGCACATATTTTGAGTACATTTTTTTAGATATTTTGTGTTAAAGACGCTCCCAATTTCATTTCCCCTATCACACATTGTTTAAAAAGTGATAATGTCACGGAGGTGCTAGAGTGAAAAATGAGAATTGCTGCAGCTAGCGAAAAATGTGATCTAGAAATGAAACATGCTGACTGATTGAATCAGTATTGACTGTGTTTGAACCTAACAACACTAGAGCCTAACGCAAGTCAATTGCGTGCGACATTATTTTGAATTAAGTTTTTGGATCGCTCTATCATTTTTTTTTTTTTGGGAAAAAAAAATGATCCCAAATAATTTTTTTGAAGTACGTCTGGGATCAGTTGAGTTGCCACCCTTTAAGTTGTATGTACTGGCTTTTAGGATAAGGTTCAGAGTAAAGGGTGGTTGTTTTGTCGAACCTTTTCTTTTAGTTAAAAGAGGGTCCCTGCATGCAATCCAAAGTAGTGTAAAATAAGTGCGACAATGGCTGAGGATGCAGGTCCCCTCCTCACAACAATCACATGGCCGCTCACAAACCTTTTCTTTTAGTTAAAAGAGGGTCACTAGAATAGTTTTGGAATGATTGGGTCTGGTTCACGTTTCATTTTTGATATTGTCAAAATAATGTTTGATCAGCGAAAATTACGAGTCGCGAATGAGGATTAATCGATGTGCGCGTAAGTTGATCCGCACATCTCATGATATGCTAATAAAAAATAAAAAAATAAAAATAAGATGGATATTATTTTGGTGACTATTGGGGTGGGAACTAATTGTCGGAACCTATGTCGCCATCGTCACATAATTAACGAGATTGAATACTCATTTGGCGACTTCAACTTACAAAAGTACCAATTTGGCTGGGATATCAATTTAATGAACAATTCTAGATTAATATATTTTTAATCCAACATGACTCACTTAGTGATGTGCTAAAATACATAAATGATTATATTTTGTCTATAAAAATCTCACCCACTAACTAATATATATATGATATGTTATTATTTTAGTCAAATTATATCGAAAAACAGGCATTTGCAAGACATTACTTCAAGAGTAAAATATCCCATAGATCCCTTATCTTTCCATTTGTTTCAATTTTGTCTCTTTTATTTTTTTTTCAATTTCATCCTCAACCTTTCATTTTGTCACAATTCCATCCCTATCCTTTTTTTGTTTCAATTTAGTCCTCAACCTTTCATTTTGTCTCAATTTAGTTCATCTGTTAATTATTTTGGATACAATTGACTATTTTACCCCTCTTTATCTAAAAATAATTAAATGGATGTCATAAATATTGAAAAATAAACTATTTTATTATTATTTGGGGATAAAAAAATATTTTTTTTATTCGAGAATAATAATAAAAAACATTTTTAATTTTTATTTTATCTGAGTTGTTTTTACTTTAAAAAAAACTAGAATAACAATTTTAATAGTCAACATAGTTTTTCTTTTTATAAAAAAAACTCTTTTTTTTAATTTTAATGAAAAATGTTTAATTTGATTTCTTAGATTTACGATTGTTTAATATCGCTGGCGCGAACCTACATCAGGAAAAAAAATTATTTATCAATTATATTACATAGATGGGGGAAAACAATTGATGTCTTAGATTCGCGATTGGTTAGTTCGCTAGATCAGGCCTACATTAGTTAAATGATGTGGGGCGCCAGCGGCGCTAATCAATTGTGAATCTAAAACATCAAATTAAATATTTTTAAATAAAATTAAAAATAATTTTTTTATAAATAAAAAACTATGTTGTCTATTAAAATTGTTATTCCAATTTTTTTATAAAAAAAATACTAGGATAAAATAAAAATTAAAAATATTTTTTATTATTATTCTCAGATAAAAAATATTTTTTTATCCTCAAATAATAATAAAATAGTTTATTTTTTAATATTTATAACATTCATTTTATTAGTTTTCAATAAAGAGGGGCAAAATAGTCAATTATATAAAAAATAATTAACAGATGGACTAAATTGAGACAAAATAAAAGGTTGAGAATTAAATTGAAACAAAAAAAAAAGACAGGGATTCAATTGAGACAAAATAAAATATTGAGGATGAAATTGAAAAAAAAATAGGAACAAAATTGAAACAAGTGAAAAAATAAAGAACCTATGGCGTAGTTTACTCTCACTCCAAATAAATAAATAAATTTGACACAAATATGCCAAGTGAATCACACTAGACATGATATACATATAATTATACACCATTAGATCAGTCCTAATGGCAGTGAAATTTTTACAAAATATTGGTATAATTAGCCTAATGAAATGGATTCGCGTCAATGGGACACTTTAACTTTACCACTAGATGTTCAAAACAGTGTAGTTTCAAACGACAACCTCAAACACTAGATGATGTAGCAATTGAGATTGATATTCAAACTCTATATGATGTATCAAGTGAGGCTCACACTTATTCCTCACTCTCATGATTTTGTACATTAATCTTGTTTTTTCAATTTATTTTTTATCTTTTTTATTTTAAGCGAGCATGACAAATAATTACAGTTTAAGTAAGGGTTAAAAACTGCCCCCTTAGTCCTTGATATTTCAATTGTCTCAATGTCATCCCTTAAGTTACCAATTGCATTAATTTGGTCCAAATCAAATGAGCCCTTTAAATCACTAACAGGAAGGTCCCATGTGCGCGAAATTCAGACAATTCGAACATTACGGATCAAAGTGATACTACCCCCAAACTGAGGGGAAAGGTATGTTTCTAATACGATTTAAATAATATAAATCAAACAAAAATATTGTGAATATCTATACGCACTAAAGATTTATATTTATACTATTCGTAATAAAATAATATATATTCTCTAAAAAATATTTTTTATCCTAAATTGTCCTTATTAAAAATTACAATGACTATAATCCTCCTAACAAGCTACTTAGACAAAATTATCCTTCACTATTTTAAAATAATATTTTATCTTAGAAACCAATTGCAGTATTTAATACATTGAAGATTTGACTTTTATCCTTTTCATTTATAATTGATTCATATTTCATCTGCCATTCTAGTTTGAATCCTAGTAAATATAAAAACTATATCTATAACTATCTATGCTACACATAATAAATTAATTGTTATTTATTATGTAATTATGATCATACAGATTATCTATATTTATAACCTTTAAATGATTGGAAAATCATTATGTATTTTAACTTTCATACAAATATTTATCTTAAAAAATGTATAGTAAGATTTATTATAAAATAGATGTAAAGATTAATTGATAACATTGTTAAACATTTATATAATTATACATTATTCTAGAAATAGTTATAATTAAAGTATTTATTTTGT
Source organism: Sambucus nigra (assembly GCA_949130495.1). NCBI lineage: Eukaryota > Viridiplantae > Streptophyta > Magnoliopsida > Dipsacales > Adoxaceae > Sambucus > Sambucus nigra. The sequence goes on along the minus strand of OX422221.1, from coordinate 139,277,425 downwards.
ATAAACATTATAAATTACACATAAAGGGAAATTTTCCTATCCTTTAGTTTTAATATTTATATTGTGAGTTGTTTGAATTATGTGAATGTTCCATGTACGATTTTAATTTTCTTGAAAAATAAATAAAATTTTCTAGATTAATTTAGATTTAAAAACATATCCTTCCCCTCATGTTTGAGGGTAGTATCACTTTGGTCCTTGATGTTCGAATTGTCTCAATGTCGTCCATCAGTCGTCCATCACGTGAGGCGCGCATGGAATGTAATACCCGTGCCCAAGATTTTATCTCTTTCATTGTAAAGTTGTATTTACGGATGAATATTGAGATTTAACCATCATCGTAGCTTTTGTGCTTGTGGAATCGGAGTTTTCATATAATAAAGTTTATTTCGTGAGAAACAAAAGTCGTTCGAACGAAATTCTAATGACTTGAAAATGGCCGATGATCCTCTCTCTCTGGAATCTCGTTAGAAGTATGTGTTCGAACGAAGTCCCTTATCGTTCGAACGAGGGGATTTTCCATTCGAACGAGGTACTTCTCACATCCTATAACCCTGGTTTTTGGCCTCGTTAGAACCTTTTTAGATGCTCGTTCGAACGAAAAGGGTCCTCATTCGAACGACATTAGATGTCATTCGAACGACCAGATATGAACTTGGAAAATTCTGTAGATTTTCGATGTCCTGTCAACAACATAGCCCTTAAATTTATGAGGTGTCAACCCCTGGTGCTCCAGATCAAATAAAATGTATCTATTATGCGGGGATTAGGTTTTTAAATCACTTTTTTGGGTTATTTTGGGGTTAGAAGAAGAAAAGAGAGAGGGTGGGTCTTCCTCTACCATTTTCATTAGCCATATTTACTCTCTCTCTCTCTCTCTCTCTAAGTTTCAAGAGTTTATCTTCTTTGCCAATTATTTCTCACCATAGTTACACTTTAACACAACCATAATACACCATTTTTTAGCCTTATTCTTCATCTTCATGCTCTATCAAGGGTAAAAATGGGTAGAGTCAAGCAAGTAGGAGAAGGTTTGGAGTAATTTAGAGAGATTTTGGAGTATTTAGATCTAAGAACTTCCATAGTCATCTTCTTCTTTGTCCCATCTTCAAACCATAAGATCGGGTTTTTCTCTTCCTAAGATTTTAAGGTCTCTAGCTATGAAAATGTGTAGGATGAATGCTAGGTAATATTTAATTCCAAAAATGAAGTATTTACTGATATATTAAAGTCTTGCACAAGTCAATTTTTAAAGAAGACAAATCCTAAATGGGTCTTTTATAAAAACAATGGCATTTTTACCTTGAAATATGGAAAGAAAACACAAAAAATGTAAACCCATGATTTATATCTTGTTTAGTTCATTTTTGAGGAATTTCTAAGCTTGAAATCGTCCTTAGCATGTGTAGATACATGTAGTATGGTAGAAAATGATATTTTAGACTATATAAATCATGTTATGAAGGGTTTTATGAGGAAATAATTAAATGTAGAAAAACATCCCTAAATGTTTGTTATAAATATTGTTAGAATAAAAAAAATGATATTTGAAGTCAGATGAAATAATAGGGCTAAGTAGTGGACACTTGGTTAAAATGATATTTAAATGGTTAAATGTATTTTATGTAGAAGACATAAAATAATCAAGCATGATTTTGGACATAAAATCATAACAAATGATGTTTTGAAGAACATGCTGATTTTTCGTGCCATAATAAAGTAATTATATTTTTGGCATAGTTATGATGAAAGAAATGGAAAAATTGTAATTTTGACTAAGGGTCCTAGGGGTTGGATTTTTCATTAGACCTTATCGATCGATTTGTGGTGAAAAATGGATAAACTAGATAAAATGGCACGCTGATAAGATGAAATGGTGATATAAACCGTTGAACTGATGAAAATGGTAAAATGATGGAATAATATGGACATTAGCCTAAAATATTAAAACACATTAATGTAGACTCGAATGATATTGGAAATAATTAAGAAGGGTCTGGAGCCCTGGGGTGAGAGACCCAAAATCACTGGCCAAAGCATATGGTAGCATAGCCGACAGTGTGGAGCCCGTTAAAGTATGCGAATATTGAAAGATTCCAAGAAAAGATAATGAAAAAAGGAAATAGTAATAGTTGTCCTCGAAAATGTATAAGTAAGACAACCTAATGAAATGTGATAAAAAGGAGACTAATGAATAAAATATGATTAATAGTCTCTAGACCCGGTAGAGATTGGTAAGAAACGGTTAAGTGTGAGTATGAGCTCATCTCTCAGATGCATTGAATATTAGTTGAGTTAATACTAGCTAAATTGTTAAACGTTTTTGAAACTGATTAAAATATATATTATATGTATAGTATTTTTATAGAAAACCTATAGCTTAGTATTACTCACCCCTACTTTTTATGTTAAAAACCCCACCCCACCCCGGGTACTTCGAGTAGGGACGTCGGGAAGGATGCCGGTAAGGCCTCAGAGGGAAATCAACGTTATTAGTGTCTCCGTAATCAACGTCAATCCAAGACCAAGTAGGTCTTCCTTCCTTCAAAGAGTTGGAATGCCCAAGGGCATCAAATCCATAAGCAAAAATGAATCCTTCTATACAACACCCATTTACCATGTTTGGCTTTTACATAACACTTCAACCAAATTTCATTTTCTAAGTGGATACTTTCACACACCAAAACAAGTGATTTGTCACTGCCATTAACAATGACAAATGATATTTGTCACTGCTATTTTCCGTCATGATTTAGAGGGTGACAAAAAATATTGGTCACTACTGTGAGCAGTGCAAAATATTTTGTATCACTCCTATAGAGTTACAAATGATAACAAGAATTACCCCGCCCATTTTGTCACCGCTAACAGAAGTGATTGTCAGTGCTCTCAGCAGTGACAAATCTGACTAGAGTGACAAATGTTAAGTTTGTCACTGCTAGGAGATATGGCAACAATCCTTACAAAGGATCTTTGTCATTGCATTTAGTAGTGAAAAGTTATCTTTATATTTTAAAAACAATCGGCATAATTTCCTTTACATTTCAGGCACTCCAAATATCCTATAGATATAAAATCTATTTAAACTTAAATTTGACATCAATAATAATATCAAATAATTTTTTTTGCAGAATTTCCATTATATTTCAAACATTTCAAATATCCTATAGACATAAAACCCGTTTAAACTTAAATTTAACATCAAGAATAATATCACATAAGCCCATATTGGGCATCATACAAGTCTAAAAAATAACATCAAATAAAACCATCCCAGGCGCCAAATATAATATGAGCATCGAAACAAACATAAACTAACATAAATAATAATAGAACGCTTCCATGACATGAAATGCCATAAACATATAACAAATCATCTTGGACCTAGACACGGGGGGAATGCTTCGTGAAGTCGATGTATATGAACCGTGGGAAGTATTGATGCGGTAACAACCTCCCTTGTATACTCATAGTACACCATCTGAGCTAGTTCAATGGAGTCAAATCCTTTATACGTGGCTCATTGGTATCCATTGACTTGTGATTGTGTTGCTTGCCAAGAACTGTATACATATGGACTTAGGCTTTTGCATACTACGTATACCCGGTATATCATGTGTGTAACTACAAACATTTAAATGTAATTATTATCATTTGAAGATAAACTTTAAGTTAAAGAGTATATTATTTATTTGTGGTCATTAGATAATCTTTATGATGATACCCAGTTTTACACTTTGTATTTAGAAGACCTTTCAACTTCCCAACTGCCTCCAAGATAGGAAGAGGACCCTAGGTTATCCTCAGACCTCAAACATACCACTACTTACCTTATAAAGCATTTTCTACTCTTAAGATTTCGCTATGGTATTGTAGAAGACTTTCGTCGTGCATTCTTCCTCCTATTAAGGTCGATCATTTCAGCATACCTCCTCAAGAAAACTCAGAGGCCATAACATCAGGGATTTTCCATGACTTATGCTCAGAGAGAATCTCAGGTTGAAAGGAAATGGCCTCCCAAGGACATCCAAGCCTCAGTCCTAGGATATATGAGTGTGTGGTACTTCAGGATAAACTTAGAGCAACTCCACGACCCTTCTAAGTCCCCTGAACATTTGGAATAGCTCCTGCAAGAAGTTTGACGGAGTAGGTGAGAGTCAAGACACTATTCAACCTATTGCTACTACCTAACTTCCACTTTCATTAAATGCGACCATCAGCATCAAATGCCATAAATAGCCATCTTACACCACCTGTAAATACTTTACCCTACACTCCACCACCCTGCTGACACTGTTAGACATTAACGATACCCTAACCATGTTGCGTTAATCCACTCATTACCCTTCTAAGTGTCTGTGTATAAATATAGAGTTGATGGAAGGTGAAAGGTAACTAATCTCAGACATTCCAAGAGATTAAGACATTCTAGTATTCAAACTTGCAAAGAATTAGGAGTTCTAAACAAACACAAGCGTTTTACTCTTAGTTTTACACTCACAACCCACTGTGGTGAGTTTATATTTTTAAATTGGATCATTTTCATTGTTTACCCAACTTGTATATATTCTTGAGCCCTAAATCAATACTTAGTCACCCTTAGAGAAGTCATTTAGTTACATCCTAAGGTCCTGTGTATTGTTGACGAAGGCTGCAAGACCCAAACTCTCTTACCTAAAGCCTAAGAGGTCTTATAGACTTCAATAACTCATTTACAATCTAAAAAACCAATGCAACACCTTTGATAGTGGATGTAGGACCCTCGTCTAAGATCTTAACCACTTTAAATCATCGTCTTTTACGTTGATAATCATGTCCTCCTATCCATTTGAGGTCTAAATGGGAGCATAGATAGGTATAAAGTCACTTACGATTTTAAAACTCATCACTTTTTTTGAACACTTAATATATAAACCCAACTGCCACCCCACCTCTATTATAACAACAAATCCACCCCCACCTCCATTACAACATCAAACACATCTCCACTTCCATTACAACACCACACACACACACACGCACACACACACACACACACACACACACACACACATTTGATACTCTTTGTTTGAACAGTTTATATGTAAACAATGAACAGTTTAAAAAATTCTGCATAAATAAAAATGAAATAAGAAGAATAAACTTTTCAACTATTAATGATGCTCAACTTTGAGCTTTGGGTCATGCGGCGTTTATATTCAACAATTGACTTTGGGTTTCATAATATATAGAATCATCATTGTGCATTCTGAATTTAAAAAGAAAAAGAAAAACATATACACAGATGACCACCTCATGTATTAGATAAACTAGTTATAACCCATGCCGATGGCACGATCGTAATTTTTTTGATGTATTTATGCCATTAACACGATAATGTGATGCGTTCACCTCATGTCATGTCTTTCAAGTCAAAACCATGTGGTGAAAATAAAAACTCGCACATCGTTCCTATATGAAGCAAGCTAGTCATGACCACGACACAAAAATTTCATCTCCACTAACGTAAATCCCATGTTATTTAATGTGTGCACTTGTGTCCACTATAATAAAAAAGAATGACCATCTATGAAAGTATTTTTTTTGTACAAAATAATTTTTTTACTTAAAGTAGCTTTACAAACAAAGAAATATGATTAATTTGCAAATAAGGAATTTTGGGAAATTCCATCTCTCTCTTTCACACACACACACACACATATAAACCCTAACCCTAATTAGGGTTTGCATGGAAAACTTAACATTTATCCAAACAATCTACTTGTGCATGTTGATCCTAAACCTCTCAATCCTACTAATGTGTGGAACAAATCATTTGCAAGCATGTTACACGACAGCAAACTGGGCGATTGGTCATGGAATTTATGCCTTATTAGGTAGTGTGGGTCACGAAGTTGGTCCATGACCAAATGAGGCGTGACCAATTTTGGTGGTCATGACCCAAATCCTTGACCCACTACCTGGCCACGGACTTCCCATAGTCACGGATGTGGTCACAACCCACAGTCCGACCCTCTTTACAAGCCTGGTCAGAGCCCAAACTTGTGACCATCACCCGATTAAGAAAGAATTTGGTCACGGACCATAGCCGTGACTATGTTCTTTGTACAATCAAACTTGGTCACGGCTTTAAGACGTGACTATTATTCTTATGATTAATATTCATCATGGCTATGGGCGGTGCCTATATTTTCCGTAGAAATCAACTTAGTCATGGCTTTAAGCCGTGGTCAAACTTGCAGTATGCATAAAATGGTCACGACTTTGGGCCATGATGAACTTTAATAATAAAAAAAAAATCCTCGAATCGGGAGGCTAATAGATCAGTTGTTGCAAGTGCTCCTTGGGTGACCTCGTGGGGGTCCCGTGCTTTCAAATCGAGGTCCTGTGACCACGCGATCACGGGACCCATGTAGGCATTCTGAAATCTGGGTCGTGCTCTCAAATCGGGGGTCCTATTATTAGATGGTCGATTCATATGGGCTACGTTCATCCCGAGCGAGGTGTTGGTGCTGCCCACGGGGCCGTTTGGGGGGCGTTGCGGGGTTTCTCCCTCTAACGAAATGTTTTCAAGCCTAAGTCTATGCTTTCTGAAATCTGGGTCGTGCTCTCAAACCGAGGGTCTCGTGACCACGCGGTCGGTTCCTACGAGTTACATTGGCCACGTGCGAGTTGTTGGTGCTGCTCACGGGACAGTTTGGGGGCGCTAAGGGGTTTTTCACCCAAACGACACATTTTTAAGCCTAAGTGTGGATATTCTCTATTTTGGGTCGTGCTCTCAAACCGAGGGTCCCATGACCACGCGGTCAGTTCGTACGAGTTACATTGGACCAGTGCGAGGTGTTGGCACCACTCACGGGGACGTGTGTGTGTAGGAGGAGGGTTCGCGCCCCAACGGTACATTTTTAAGCCTATGGATATTGTTTATTTTTGTTCGTGATCTCAAACCGAGAGTCTCGTGACCACGCGGTCAGTTCCTGTGAGTTACATTGGTCACGTTCGAGGTGCTGGCGCCACTCACGAAGCCGTGTGGGGGGCTATAAGGGGTTTTGCACCCCAATAACACATTTTCAAGACTAAGGGTGGATATTCTCTGTTTTGGACCGTGCTCTCAAACCGAGGGTTCCGTGATCGCGCGATAGGTTCGTGCGAATTACATTGGACCCGTGCGAGGTTTTGGCATCGCTCATAGTGTGGGGTGGGGTGGGGTGGGGGGCTAAGGGGTTTAGCACCCCAACGACATGTTTTCAAGCCTAAGGGTGGATATTCTCTATTTTGGGTCGTGCTCTCAAACCGAGGATCCCGTGACCACGATGTTGGTTCCTACTAGTTACATTGGTCTCATGCAAGGTGTTGGCGCTGCTTACGGGGCCATTTGGGTGGCACTAAGGGGTTCCCCCTCCCCCCCCCCCCCCCCCCCCCCATGCCACGTTTCCAAGCCTAAGTGTGGATATTGTATGTTTTGGACCGTGTTCTCAAACAGAGGATTCCATGACTAAGCGGTCATTTCCTACGAGTTACATTGGTCCTATGTGAGGTGTTGGTACTGCTCACGAGGCCATATGGGGGCGCTAAGGGATTTTTCACCCTAACAACACATTTTCAAGCCTAAATATGGATATGCTCTGTTTTGGGTCCTGTGACTACGCGGTTTATTTCTATGAGTTGCATTGGTCCCGTGCGAGGTTTTAACACCGCTCACGAGGCATTTTGGGGGGAGCTAAGGGCTTTTTCCCCCCGACGGCACATTTTCAAGCCTAAGTGTGGATATTCTCTGTGTTTGGCCGTGCTCTCAAACCGATGGTCTCGTGACCACGCGATCGATTCGTGAGAGTTACATTGGACCTGTGCGAGGTGTTGGTGCCGCTCATGGGGCCGTGTGGGGGGCACTAAGGGGTTTCACACCCCAACAACACGTTTTCAAGCCTAAGTGTGGATATTCTCTTTTTTGGACCATGCTCTCAAGCCAAGGGTCCCGTGACCATGCGTTCGGTTCCTACGAGTTATATTGGTCCCATACGAGGGGTTGGTCCCGCTCACAGGGTTGTTTGAGGGGCTCTAAAGGGTTTTGCCCCCGATGGCACATTTTCAAGCCTATGTGTGGAAATTCTCTATTTTGGGTCGTGCTATCAAGACGAGGGTCCCGTGACCACGCAGTCGGTTCGTGCAAATTACATTGAAGCCAAAGTGTGGATATTCTCTATTTTGGGTAGCACTCTCAAACCAAGGGCCCCGTGACCACACGGTCAGTTCGTGTGAGTTACATTGGATCGTGCGAGGTGTTTGCACCTCTTACGGTGTCGTGGGGGGCGTGCTAAGGGGTTTTGAACCCCAACGATACATTTTCAGGCCTAAGTGTGAATATTCTCTACTTTGGGTCGTGCTCTCAAATTGAGGGTTCCCGTGACCACGCGGTCGATTTATTCAAGTTACATTGGTCCCATACGAGGTATTGACACCATTCACGAGGCTGTGTTGGGGGGAGGGGGCTAAGTGGGTTTTCATGAAAAGACACGTTTTCAAGCCTAAGCGTGGATATTCTCTGTTTTGGGTCGTGCTCTCAAACCGAGGGTTCCGTGACCACATGATCGGTTCGTGCAAGGTACATTAGACCCGTACGAGGTGTTGGGGCCGCTCACGGAGCCAGGGGTAACTAAGGGGTTTCTCACCCCCAACTGCATGTTTTCAAGCCTAAGTGTGGATATTCTCTATTTTGGGTCGTGCTCTCAAACCGAGGGTCCTGTGAACACGTTATCGGTTCCTATTATTTACATTGGTCCCGTGAAAGGTGTTGGCATTGCTCACGGGGTCATTTGAGGGGCTCTAAGGGGTTCCCCCAATGCCACAGTTTCAAGCCTAAGTGTGGATATTGTCTATATTGGACCGTGCTCTCAAACTGAGGGTCCCGTAACCACACAGTCATTTCCTACGACTTACATTGGTACCTTGCAAGGTGTTGGCGTCGTTTACGGGGCCGTTTGGGGGGCACTAAGGGGTTTCGCATCCCAACGGCACGTTTTCAAGCGTAAGTGTGGATATTCTCTATTTTGGTCCATGCTCTCAAGACGAGGGTCCCGTGACCACGCGGTCGGTTCCTACGAGTTACATTGGTTCCATGCGAGGTGTTGGCACTGCTCATTTAGGGGGAACTAAGGGGTTTTGCCCCCCGACGGCACGCTTTCAAGCCGAAGTGTGGATATTCTCTGTTTTGGGCAGTTCTCTCTAACCGATTCGTGAGAGTTACATTAGACCCGTACGAGGTGTTGGAGCCTCTTACGGGACCGTTTTGTGGGAGCTAAGGGGTTTCGCACCCCCAACGTCATGTTTTCAAGACTAAGTGTTTATATTCTCTATTTTGGGTCGTGCTCTCAAGACGAGGGTCTTGTTGCCACGCGGTCGGTTTCAACGAGTTACATTAGTCCCGTGCGAGGTGTTGGCACCGCTCACGGGGACATTTGGGGGACGCTAGGGGTTTCGTCCCCCAACGGAACATTTTCAATTTTATGTGTGGATATTCTCTATTTTGGGTCATGCTCTCAAACCGAGGGTCCCGTGACCATGCGTTTGGTTCATGCGAGTTACATTGAACCCGTGCGAGGTGTTGGCGCCGCTCACGGGACCGTGGGGGGTGGGGGATATATTCTCTGTTTTGGGACATGCTCTCAAGACAAGGGTCCCGTGTCCACACGGTCAATTCCTACGAGTTACATTAGTCCCGTGCGAGGTGTTGGCTCCGCTCGTGAGGCCATTTGGTGGGTGCTAAGGGGTTTCACCCCCCGACGACACATTTTCAAGCATATGTGTTGATATTATTTTTTTGGGTCATGCTCTCAAACTAAGGGTCCCGTGATCACGCAATCGATTTTTTCGAGTTACATGGGACCTATGTGAGGTGTTAGAAATGCTCACAAGGCCGTGGGGGGGGGGGGGGCACTAAGGGTTTTGCACCCCAACGACACGTTTTTAAGTCTAAGTGTGGATATTTTTTTATTTTGGACCGTGCTATCAAACCGAGGATCCCGTGACCACACGGTCGATTCCTATGGGTTACATTGGTCCCATGCGAGGTATTGGCCCCACTCACGAGGCCGTTTGGGGGGAGCTAAGGGGTTTCATACCCCAAGGACACATTTTTAAGCCTATGTGTGGATATTCTCTGTCTGGGGTCATGCTCTCAAATCGGGGGTCCCGTGACCACTCGATCGGTTAGTGCAAGCTACATTGGACCCGTGTGAGGTATTGGCGCCACTCACGGGGCCGTGTGGGGGGCGTAAGGGGTTTCGTACCCCACCCCAATGACACATTTTCAAGCCAAAGTGTGGATATTCTCTATTTTGGGTCGTGCTCTCAAGCTGAGGGTCCCGTGACCATGTGGTTCGTTCCTACGAGTAACATTGTACCCATGGGAAATTCTCTATTTTGGGATGTGCTCTCAAACCGAGGGTCCTGTGGCCACGCGGTCGATTCGTGCGAGTTACATTAGACTCATGAGAGGTGTTGGCACCACTCACGGGGCCGTGGGGGGGGGGGGGGGGAGCTAAGGGGTTTCACACCCCAATGGCACCTTTTCAAGCCTAAGTGTGGATATTATCTATTTTGGGTCGTTCTCTCAAACTGAGGGTCCCATGACCACACGGTCATTTCCTACGAGTTACATCGGTACCGTGCAAGATGTTGGGGCCACTCACGGGGCCTTTTGGGGGGTGCTAAGGGGTTTCGCACCCCAAGGATAAGTTTCCAAGCCTATGTTTGGATCTTAATGAAGTTTGACCGAGTATTCCAAATATAACTCCTCTAAAGGCATGTTTAGTGGATCTTGATGAAGGCCACAATTCATGTAATGGTAGATATTCTCATTACGGGGAGTGTGGTCATCATCAAGATCCACCAATCCCGGACACATCAATAGAGGATTCATATTTGGAGAACTCAATCAAACTTCAAACGGGAAAGGCATCATATTATCCGAGACTCCTTTCCAAAAAAATTGCAATGAGCTCTACAACACGCAGGAATCAACCCCGTGGTCACGAGGCCGTTAAGCGGGCGCTATGTGGTTTCACCCCCCAAAGGCACTTTTTCAAGTCGAAGTGTGGATTTTCGATGTTTTGGGGCGTGCCCTCAAACCGGGGGTCCTGTGACCACGCGGTTGGCTCCTACGAGTTACATTGGTCCCGTGTGAGGTGTTGGCACCTCTCACAGGGCTGTTCGGGGGGCGCTAAGGGGTTTCTCCCCCAACGGCATATATTCAAGCCTAAGTGTGGATATTCACAAATTTATGCCGTGCTCTCAAATCGGGGATTCCTTGACCATGCGGTCGGTTCCTATAAGTTACATTGGTCCCGAGAAAGGTGTTGGAACCACCCACAGGGTCATTTTGGGGGCGTTGTGGGGTTTCACCCCTCGATGTCATATTTTCAAGCTTAAGTGTGGATATTCTCTGTTTTGGACCATGCCCTCAAATCGGGGATCCGATGACTGATATGCCCTAAATTTACCCCCTCGGCTCAGAGACATCAACCTCGGCCATGGAGATGGCCGATGTTGGAAGGGCCTTAGATCACCAACCAGCGGTCTCGTCCCAAGCAAGGTCGGCCATGGCCGACGTTACTAGCCACCTCGGAAGGTGAGGTCTCCGTAATCCATAGGGGAGGTTATCCATATGGTCATCCAAGGCTTGAAACCTCGGCTTGGTTCAGACCGAGGTCACCCCCATCATCTTAACCAATCTCGGCGAAGGATCAACCGGCGTTCCTTCTACGCCACCATTACCTCACAGCTCAACATATCGTACCTCAGCTCTCCCACTGAGCCAAGGTCACCACCTCGTCCTCTTCCAGGCTGAGGTTGGGACCATTCGCAGATGGCCGAGCCCTTATCAGCATATGTATTATTGGGAACACGTGTTCACAATCAGTTATAACCGAATCATTCCCCTCACATGGGGGAATATTGAGGTCATCATTATTTACATGAGATCAGCCAGGTGTCATTCTCATACTGGTTCGATCCTTATGCACATGTTCATTTCATGCTTGGAGGGTACATTACACCCCCCAATAACTATATATAGAGGTCATCCTCTACCTTGTAAAGGGATCCCAAAATGACAACCCTAGCTAAACTATGTCAAATTATACAGTAGAGAGAGAAAGCTTGAGAGATTGTATCTATGGCCATTAGAGCCCTCATACAGTGATATTAATCACATACTTGCACAGTGGACGTAGGCCTGATTGGGTGAACCACTTACATGACTGTGTTCATCCTCTTCTCCTCACCTACATCTTTTGTATATCCTTACCCATGTACTGCCATTGTTAACACTGAATTGAGCTTACAAACACCTTAAAAGGTGGTGATGTTTCCAGCATCATCATTTTGGCACCGTCTGTGGGAACGAGAAGCTATCTCTTCCTCATCTGTTGCTTAACCTCGCCGGAGACTCTGGTGGTGAACCAGGCCTCACCCCATGCGTGGATCTATTTCACCATTGAAAGAGTTCCTATAAGGTATTATGCTTATCTACTACACCAGATCTTTAGTACTAACATATGGCACCAGAATTACCACCACCTCTTCCACCGCCTGGGGTTGGTGGACCTAGCTCCATCCAGGCACCGCCTCAGTCCGAAATGACGGAGGTGGCCGTAGCCTTGAGGTCTTTGGCTGCAACGCAGCTAGCCATGCAGGAGCAATTCGCACAGCTCAGTTAAAATATGATGAGGCCACCTGGAGTCTTACCAGAGATGATTACTCCGGCGGCTGTCCAGGTGCACCCAGAAGACAGGGGACTACCCCAGGCACCGCGAAAGGATCACCCTACACCCCAGTGGAGGAGGGACGTTGCTGACCCTAGGCGCTTGCACCTGGAGAGGCAAGGAAACCCTTGCCCTGAGGACATGTATGATGATTCAGAGGCGAAAGATATTCTGAAAGATTATTGGGAGCCGTATGAGGTTTCAAATAATACATTCCGTCTTATCCAACAAAGCCAAGGTTGTGGAGGCAGAAGAGGTGGAGAAGCCCAATAATGAGGATCAGCTTTTGATCGACTGAGCAGAGGGTCAGCCTTTGAAAGGCTCGGCCCCTTAAACGACCTAAGACAGAGGTTGTCAAGGTCGAGGAGTGCAGCCGGCTCACAAGGGGAAGAGAGGAAACGTCGGCCTCATCAAGGATGAGGAAGAGACCAAGAAGAGGTCAACAGCTGACGTTGTGCTGCGGCTGGGGAACCTCAGTCCACCCCTTGGAGGTGGCTGGGGACAACCTCGGCCAAGTCGACGTCGTAAAACCATGGAATGACTCCATCCAACGCCTGAGGACAAGATAGGAGACCTCATCAAAAGTCGAGATCCACTGTAAAGAGGTTTCTCAGAAGACTCTCCGTTTGTGGCTAAGATAGTAAGCTTCCCTACCCCAGCCAAGTTCAAGCCACCTACGGTGACTGCCAAGTATGACGGTAGTACCAGTCATGTACATAATATTGAGATGTACCATTCAGCGGCGGACATTTACTCAATACCAGATGAGATGAAATACTGGGCCTTTTCCGGGAGTTTGACAGGATCAGCACACATATAGTTTACTTCTCTTCCGAAGAATTCAATTGAGAACTTTAAGGGCTTGGCTGAACGGTTCATTCATAATTTCTGCTTTGGGGTAAGACCTCAAAAGAAGACCAACCATCTGTTGTATGTCAAGCAAGGCAAGCACGAGAGCCTAAGAGACTACATCGCCAGGTTCAACAAAGAAAAACTTAAGGTTGAAGATTACGAAGAAAATATTTCCATGACCGCCCTCATAGGAGGTCTTCAGAAAGGGAAGTTGTTGTGGAAACTTACGGAAGACCCTCCAAAGTCCATGGCGAAGCTATTGGCAACTACGGGGAAGGTCATGAACGCTGAAAAGGAAATGGCCATTAAGTATGAAGACGAGAACGAAGGTAGCAATGGGAAATTCCAAAGAAAGAAAGATGGAAAGAGGAGGTCAGTTGACGACAAGTTTGCACGTTATACCCCTCTTACTGTAAGCTGGGAACACATCCTTAATGAGATCAAGAATGACCGATCCCTAAGATGGCCACAGAAGTTGAAGGCTCCTCCACATAAGAGGAACCAGAGCCTATGGTGTGAATTCCACCAAGACCATGGTCATGTCACAGACAAGTGCTTCGCCTTAAAGGATGAGATAGAGAAGATGTTGAAATCAGGAAAGTTGAGAAAGTACGTTGATAACAAGGCTCCTAAAAAGGGAAGAGATGACCTTAAAAAGAGGAGAAATAATAGGTGTTGTGATGATACCCCAGCAAAAAGGGGGGATGACTCGGATGGCGATGATGAAGACGATTCGTACCTTTCACCAAAAGATGACAACACCCCCGTGAAAAGGGTTGGAATGATCTCCTTTGGTGTTAACACCATATGCGGAGGACTTGCAGGGGTGGTTCTGAGGTGGCTAATCGGAAGGCCCATGTGGCAGAGGCCAAGACAATGGTCAAACTTGAAGTAGTAAATCTAACGTCTTCCTAAATAACACAGAAGAGAAAGAAGGTGGACATGGACACTCTCATAGTTGGGTTCTCACGACTCGACTTCAAAGGCATCCTAGCTCCACATGATGACCCTTTAGTAATCACAATAAGAGTTCATGGATGTGAGGTACAGAGAATTCTTGTAGATGGAGGAAGTTTAGCATATGTGATGTTCTAGCCCTGCTTCAAAAGCCTAGGCCTTATCAGAGATAGGATGGTACCCTATCGTCACCCATTAATGGGGTTCAGCGGTGAAAAGGTCCATCCGTTGGGCATGTATGAGATGGACGTGCGAATGGGCGATGATTGGCCTAAGAGGTTAACCCGAAAGATTAATTTTTTCGTTATGAACGAAAACATCTTCTCAGCCTATAATCTCATCATAGGAAGAGTAGCTCTTAAGGAGTTTGAGGTCGTGTTGTCGACGGTCCACCAGATGCTAAAATTCTCGACCCTTTATGGGGTAGGGTAAGTGTAGGGTGACCAGATCATAGCACGAGAATGCTACTTCAACTCGGCTAAAGAGACAGAAGCTCATAAGAGAGAAACTACCACATATAACATTGATACACTTGACCCCAGAGATGAAACGAAATTGAAGAAAGGAGAGGCCACGGAAGAGGTAGAATCCATCGTCCTCAATGAGGACGAGCCAAAAAAAACCGTCCAGGTTGGCAAAGCCTTAAAGGCAGAAATCAAGGAAGAGATGATAGACTTCCTGAGGAAGAGGCAGAGTGTCTTCGCTTAGAGTCACGCGAACATGCCTGGCATCAGCCCTGAAGTTATGCGCCACAAGTTGAATGTAACTAAGGATGCTAGGCCAATCAAACAAAGACGAAGAATATACTCCAGGGAGAAGTACGACGTCATCCGAGAAGAATTCAGAAAGTTAGAAGAGGCTGAGTTTATCAGAGAAGTCATATATCCGGAGTGGCTATCGAATGCAGTCATTGTGCCCAAAGCCAACGGAAAATGGAGAATGTGCGTAGACTTCACCAACCTGAACAAATCTTGCCTGAAAGACAGTTATCCCTTACCTCAGATCGACCAGATGGTAGATGTAACTGCAGGACATGAGCTCATGAGTTTCATGGATGCGTACTCAGGCTATAACCAGATTTTTATGGATGCCGAAGACTCAGAGAAGACAGCCTTCATCACTGACAAAGGGACGTATTGCTACAAGGTTATGCACTTCGGATTAAAAAATGCGGGGGCAACATACCAATGTCTTGTAAATAAGATGTTTGAAGACCAAATAGGCAAGACTATGGAAGTGTACGTCGATGATATGTTAACGAAGAGCTTAAAGGCTTGCACCCACGTGGCAGACCTGGAAAAGACTTTTGATACTATGGACTTGTACAGAATGAAACTCAACCCTACGAAGTGTGTCTTCGGGTAGGAGAAGGGAAATTTCTTGGATTCATTGTCAATCAGAGGGGAATTGAGGCTAAACTTGAAAATATCAAGGCTTTGCTCGACATGAAGACACCAAAGAGTATCAAGGACATTCAGAGGCTTACTAGAAGAGTAGCTGCACTCAACAAATTTGTTTCAAGAGCGACGGACAAGTGTCTTCCATTCTTTAAGGTGCTTAGAAAGGCCTTCAAGTGGGACAAAGAGTGTGATGAAGCATTCAACCAGCTCAAGTCCTACCTCGGATCCCCCTTACTCTTATCTCGGCCCATAGTAGGAGAGAAGTTGTATGTCTATCTAGCAGTTTCTGAATCAGCTATAAGTGCAGCCATAGTACGGGAAGACGTTGGGGTCCAAAGGCCCGTATACTTCAACAGTAAGGCCCTTCAGGGGTCTGAGCATAATTATCCTTGAATGGAAAAGTTGGTCTACGCCCTGATACATGCTTCTAGGAAGATGAAGCCTTATTTCGAAGCCCATTCCATGGTCATCCTCACCGACTCCCCACTAAGACAGGTCCTCCATAAGCCTGAGAAGTCGGGTAGGTTGATGACATGGGCCATTGAGTTGGGGGAATATGACCTCACTTATCAGCCTAGGACGACCATCAAAGGGCAGGCACTGGTAACTTTTGTCGCAGAGTTCACATGGGAAGAGGTCGAGGCTGAGAATAATCTAGAGACTACAAAAGGGTCAAACATCAACGTCTTCCGACACCCGGAAGAGGTTATGCACAAGAGAGTCAGAGATGGAATAGCCAAGAATAAGGAAGATCGGTACCTCTTCAGACAGGGAATCATGTTAGAAGAGGGTTTCTCATCAGATAAAGACACCTGGAACCTCTTTATCGATAGGTCTTCTTCTGAAAGTGGAAGCGGTGCGGGCCTGATACTCTCAGCCCCGGATGGTACCAACATCGAATATGCCCTAAGGTTTAACTTCAAGGTGTCAAATAATAAGTCAGAATACGAGGCTATGATAGAAGGCCTCTCCTTGGCAAGGACCGTTGGTATAAGACGACTCCTTCTTCACAGTGACTCAAGGTTGGTTGTTAATCAAGTATTGGGGGTTTATGAGGCCAAGGACAAAAGGATGGACAAATACCTGAAGAGGGTGAGAACGATACTCGAAGGCTTCGAAGAGGTAAAGATGAAGAGGATACCTCGGTAAAACAACAGTCATGCAGATGCATTAGCAAGGCTAGCTTCGGCAACGAGGACAGATATCAGAAGGACAGTCCCTGTTGAGATCTTACCCAGAGCAACCATTGAAGAAGAAGAGGTCAGTAACCCTTGCCTCAATTTGAACCTGGGGGAATCATAGATGGACCCCCTTATCAGATATATCAGAGAGGGGGTGCTACCGGAGTCAAAGTTAGAGAGGAGGAAATTGAGGTACACAACTGCAAAGTTCTCAATAGTAGGAGATGTCCTGTATAGGAAGGGATTCCTATTACCTCTCCTCAAATGTGTTCATCCCACAGAAGTTCCCCACATCCTACAGGAGGTACACGAGGGTTCTTGCTCCATTCACATAGGAGGGAGACTTTTGGCGAAGAGGATTATCATGCAAGGATATTGGTGGCCGACCTTGGCCAAAGATGCTACAGCTTACGTAAAGAGGTGCGACAAATGTCAGAGATTCTCCACTATCCCCCATCAGCCTCATCATCCTATGAAGTCTATTAGTTCCCCTTGGCCATTCGCAGTATGGAGAATTGATTTAGTGGGTCCCCTGCCAAGGGCTATAAATAATTACCGATTTCTGATAGCTGCCATTGATTACTTCTCCAAGTGTGTAGAGGCGGAGCCGATGATCAAAATTATAGAGCAGAAGACCTTCCAATTTATTTGAAAAAACATCATATGCTGACATGGCCTCTCAAACACCCTTATTTCGGACAACAGAACCCAGTTCAAAAACTCTTCCCTGGAAAAATACTGCGAAAGAGTTGGGATAAAGCAATTTTTCTCTTCCCTAGGCCGACCTCAAGCAAACGGTCAAACCGAAGTCACAAATAGAACGATCCTCGATGGGATCAAGAAGAGGTTAGAATAAGATAAAGATAGATGGATTGAAGAGGTTTATACTGTGTTATGGGCCTACAGAACTATGTCTAGGACACCAACAAGGGAGACCCCGTTTATGTTGTCATATGGCTCAGAGGCCATCATACCGACAGAGGTAGGGCTCCCTACTCATAGGGTTCAGACCTATGACCCTGCGAAGAATGGGGAGGAGAGAAGACTCGACCTAGACTTGATTGCAGAGAGAAGGGAAGGCGCAGAAGTTAGGCAAGCAGCTTACCAGTAGAGAACAACAAAATTCTACAATCAAAGGCTAAAATCAAGACCCATAGCTATAGGAGACCTGGTGTTAAAGAAGACGTTGTAGAAGGAGAACAAGCTTCACCCAAATTGGCATGGTCCTTAAAAAGTGATTGAGGAGGTTGTACCCGGGACCTACAGGCTAGAAAACCTCGAAAGGGAACCTTTCTCCAACCCTTGGAATGATGATCATTTAAAAAAGTATTACATATGATATTACCAGGGCTTTCATGTAAATGTATCATCTTACAAATAGATTATTAATGAGAAGATCAGTTTCCATGACAATTCTTGCTTCATTATACTCGAATAAAATTTTTTATGGGGATAACATCTTAGTTGATGACTTCAGACCTTATAACATCATGATTTGGTGACAAGGTCTGAGGTCAGACATCATGCTTGGATGACCTCAGACCTTAGACATCATTAATTTGGTGAAATTTTTAATGGGGATAGCATATTAGTTGATAACCTCAGACCTTATAACATCATAATTTGATGACAAGGTCTGAGGTCAGACATCATACTTGGATAACCTCAGACCCTAAGCATCATTAATTTGGTGAAAATTATTTATGGGGATAACATCTTAGTTGATGACCTCAGACCTTATAACATCATGATTTGGTGACAAGGTCTGAGGTCAGACATCATGCTTGGATGACCTCAGACCCTAGACATCATAAATTTTGTGAAATTTTTTATGGGGATAACATCTTAGTTGATGACCTCAGACCTTATAACATCATAATTTGATGACAATGTCTGAAGTCAGATGTCATACTTGGATGACCTCAGACCCTAAACATCATTAATTTGGTGAAAATTATTTATGGGGATAATATCTTAGTTGATGACCGCAGACCTTATAACATCATGATTTGGTGACAAGGTCTGAGGTCAGACATCATGCTTGGATGACCTCAGACCCTAAACATCATTAATTTGGTGAAAATTTTTATGGAAATAACATCTTAGTTGATGACCTCAGAACTTATAACATCATAATTTGGTGACAAGGTCTGAGGTCAAACATCATACTTGGATGACCTCAGACCCTAAACATCATTAATTTGGTGAAAATTATTTATGAGGATAACATCTTAGTTGATGACCTTAAACCTTATAACATCATGATTTGGTGACAAGGTCTGAGGTCTGACATCATGCTTGGATGACCTCAGACCCTAGACCATTAATTTAGTGAAAATTTTTATGGGGATAACATCTTAGTTGATGACCTCAGACCTTATAACATCATGACTTGGTGACAAGGTCTGAGGTCAGACATCATGCTTGGATGACCTCAGACCCTAGACATCATTAATTTGGTGAAAATTATTTATGGGGATAACATCTTAGTTGATGACCTAAGAACTTATAACATCATGATTTGGTGACAAGGTCTGAGGTCAGACATCATGCTTGGATGACCTCAGACCCTAGACATCATTAATTTGGTGAAAATTTTTATGGGGATAACATCTTAGTTGATGACCTCAGACCTTATAACATCATAATTTGATGACAAGGTCCGAGGTCAGACATCATACTTGGATGACCTCAGACCCTAAACATCATTAATTTGGTGAAAATTATTTATGGGGATAACATCTTAGTTGATAACCTCAGACCTTATAACATCATAATTTGGTGACAAGGTTTGAGGTCACACATCATGCTTAGATGACCTCAGACCCTAGACATCATTAATTTGGTGAAAATATTTATGGGGATAACATCTTAGTTGATGAACTCAGACCTTATAACATCATAATTTCATGACAAGGTCTGAGGTCAGACATCATACTTGGATGACCTCAGACCCTAAACATCATTAATTTGGTGAAAATTATTTATGGGGATAACATCTTAGTTGATGACCTCAGACCTAAATACATATTGCATGACATAGAAAATCAATCAAAGAACACTCAGCAAATAAGGAAGTGAAGCATGTATCAGTATTTAATATAAACTAAGAGTTACAAGATACAAGGTAACTGAGTTTACAATCAGAAGTTACATCTTGAAATCAAAATAAGAGAATTACATAAAGCTTCACAAAAAATGCCTAAGGGTTTGCAGCTACAGTATTGGCATCCTCGGCCTCATTCCCCTGACCGATGTTGGTCACCTCGGCCCCATCATCTTGGAGGTTGGCGCCTTCAGTCTCAGTAACATCCAAAGGTGCAGTCTCTGCAGGGGCAGCATCTTTATCTTCAACCTCTTGAAGGGCCTAGGCAAATTGAGGATTGCCAAAACCCACACCAATGAAGTCAGAGGCTTCCAAGTTACCTGACACCTTCTCCTTTGCAGCCGCCCATTTGCCAGTGGCCTTAATACCTCTTTCGAGGTATTCAAAGCCAAACCTGATGAATTCATCAGAGACTTTGTAATCATCTAGGATCCCCTCAAAAGCATCCTCAAGGGTTGCCTTCACTGCAGCATCAACTTTCTACTGGAGAACATTATCCTTGGCCTTCAGAGCAATGGTGTAGTCATTTTTAAGCTTGGAGATATCTTTCACCAACTCCTTAACCTTCTTATCAGATTCCTCAAAGGCAGATTTTAGATGATTTACCTCTGTATTTAGGGAGCTTTGCACCTTCTCGACCTATTGGTCTTTCTCGATGAGGGGCAACTTCTTCAGAGTCCAGTTGGCAAGATGGTGCATAGCAACAACGCCCTACAAAATCAAGAAATCAAATATATAAGTTTAAATTCAAAATAGAGGTTACACTTATGAATTAAACTGAAATCCAAAGTTATACCTGAATGGACCTATGAAGGCCAAACTCAACCAGTAGAGGAGTGTCCAGGGAGCGACAAAAGCGTCTGTCAGCATTGGTCATAGCAGAGACGATGGCATCCAACGCTTGCAAATTATGGCCTATTATGCTATCATTAGTTTTCAGCTACTCCAGACGGGCAGCCAATGAATCTTCAGAGGATATGGGGATGGCCTTTTGGGCCTTGCTCGTCCTCTGATCCTTGGGGGAAATAGATGTAGTTTTCTTCTTTCTTGTAGCATCGGCCTTGGACGTGCCGACACTCTTCTTCGGTGGAGGAGGAGGGGGTGCACTCAAGCCTGCCTTCTTCACCAGCTTTATGAGACTTGGGGCAGACATCTCCCAGATATCATTTGAGATGCCTTCAGGGCATTCTACAAATGGAAAGGTCTGAGTTAGAAGATCAGAGACATAAAAAGTCAGAGGTCTAACTTGATGAAATAATAAATTAAGCACTTACGGAGCTCTATCAGAGGACTACCCCCAAGCCCAGTCTCAGAGAGACAGTAAGGGGTCATCAGATGTTCGAACTTGACCAACAGACCATGCTCCCTCTGATCTTGAAGGTCTTTAACTTTTTGAAGATTATTTTGGCTTAGCCCAGGGTCGGCCCTAGCAGCCATTGACACCTTGCCCCATCTCAGGGGTATCCTCGGCTCTAAGTTCGAAGAGGGGACACAAGGGCAAAATTCCCATGCCCCTGAGGCAAATAAATACCGCGGCTTCCAATTATGGTTACTAGTTTGGGTCACCTGTAACATCTTCTTAGTTGACTTTTGAGCTAAGAAATGGTAATGACTCGGATGATTCCTGGCAAATGTAGGGATGTAGCACCTGATGAAGACCTGGACAGGAAGGTCTGAATGGTGGACTACCTTCCATAGAACTATAGCTCCAATTATCACCCTCCAGGAATTGGGGGATAACTGAGAAGGAGCTAAGTTGATATAGGAAAGTATGGTCCTAATGATAGGATGAATGGGCAGACAAAATCCTAACTTGAACATTTGCTCATACAGACAGATTTCACCATCTTGATCGCTGAAAGCCCTCTCTTCCCTCAGAGGTCTCCTGAGTTTTATGGAGGGGCTAATGGAATATAGATGCCTGAAGGCAAGAAGGTCGAGCTCGATGATAGTGCTCTCTATATCGGCCGCTTCAGAGGTGTCAACATCGCTCTCATCATCATCATCATCATCATCATCATCATCATCATCATCATCATCATCATCATCATCATCATCATCCGGTTCAACGTCATCCTGAGCAGACGATGGGGCTCCACTTGGGAACCTCTGAGTGAAGTCAGCTCCTGTGACAGTCGACAGGGGAATGGCTTCGAGAATTGGTGGAACAGTAATGCTAGGTCCTATAACCTCAATATCGGGGGAAGAGTACGATGTGCTTGAACTCTTGTGAGACGAGGCCCGACTAGAAAACTCGACTTGATCAGGGGCCTGGTCCTACTGAGTGGAAAAGTCCATAGCCTCTTGAAAAGAGTCCACAAACATAAGGTCTAAGGTAGATGACTCAGACTCAGACATGGGGGTAGTTTTAACTGGTACCTCTGCTGATTTAACTGGTTCGGATGGCTCAGGGTATATGACCTTCAGATGAGGTGGAAAGATAGGTCTGAGGGGGAATGCCTTTGCCCTACGATCCTCCTCTTGGGTTCTTTCTATCTGCCTAATTTTATTTAAGGTCTTCTCTCTATGAGAGGGGAATTCCTATGAGAGTTTGTAAAGGGGTCTAATCATATGAGGCAGACCCTACACTTGTGACTCTCCTAAATAAACAGGATTGGCAATTGAATTAAGGATCAAACTATCGACTTTAAACAAAACACAACCAAGAACAACAAGAACCAGGGCCACCTGAAAACATAAGTGATGGCCGGAAAACTTAAATAACTCGCCGGAAAATGCAAGGAAAAAATAGATACAAAGCAAGAAAAAATGAAAAAGAAGGGATGATGGTTGGTACCTGATGGAATGTGATGAGAAGGGAGGACGAGTTGGTAAGGAAATCCACCCAATGCACTTTTAAACGAACTCTTGTAGAGAGAGAGAGGCAGAAAATTTCAGGCGAAGAAATGAAGAAGTAGGGAAAAAAGATAAAAGAAATGAGGGTTTAACTCTCAAATATCCCACACGCATCCCATGGCCCATCATTGCCTTGGGAGCCCAAAAGACTGTAATCATTACCCTTGCCAGGCATGCTAGCCACTTCAGCAGCTGACACTTGTCAAAAAGGAACTAACACCTAATTCAGTCCAACCTCAGGCAAATATACCCCTTAGGCACCTGATCACATAGGTAACTAAGGGCTAGGGGTGATTGATATGCCCTAAATGTACCCCCTCGGCTCAGAGACATCAACCTAGGCCATGGAGATGGCCAATGTTGGAAGGGCCTTAGATCAACAACCAGCGGTCTCGTCCCATGCAAGGTCGGCCATGGCCGACGTTACTAGCCACCTCGGAAGGTGAGGTCTCCGTAATCCACAGGGGCGGTTATCAATCTAATCATCCAAGGCTTGCAACCTCGGCTTGGTTCAGGCCGAGGTTACCCCCATCATCTTAACTAATCTCGGCTGAGGATCAATCGGCGTTCCTACTACGCCACCATTACCTCGACTCAGGCCGATGTCACAGCTCAATATACCATGCCTCAGCTCTCCCACTGAGCCAAGGTCACCACCTCGTCCTCTTCCAGGCCGAGGTTGGGACCATTCGCAGATGACCGAGCCCTTATCAGCATATGTATTATTGGGAACACGTGTACACAATCAGTTATAACCGAATCATTCCCCTCACGTGGGGGAATATTGAGGTCATCATTATTTACATGAGATCAGCCAGGTGTCATTCTCAAACTGGTTCGATCCTTATGCACATGTTCATTGCATGCTTGGGGGTACATTACACCCCCCAAGCACTATATATAGAGGTCATCCTCTACCTTATAAAGGGATCCCAAAATGACAACCCTAGCTAAACTCTGTCAAATTATACAGTAGAGAGAGAAAGCTTGAGAGATTGTATTTATGGCCATTTGAACCCTCATACAGTGATATTAATCACATACTTGCATAGTGGACATAGGCCTGATTGGCTGAACCACTTACATGACTGTGTTCATCCTCTTCTCCTCACCTCCATCTTCTGTATATCCTTACCCATGTACTGCCATTATTAACACTGAATTGAGCTTACGAACACCTTGAAGGGTGGTTCTATTTCCAGCATCATCAATGACCACGCGATCGGATCCTACTAGCTACATTGGACCCATGTGCAGTGATCGCTCCCCTAAAAGGGCCGTTTGGGGGATGCTAAGGGGTTTTCCCTCTAACGTCATGTTTTCAAGTCTAAGTGTGGAATTTCTCAAACCGAGGATCCCATGACCACGCGATCGGTTCCTGCGAGTTACATTGGTCCCGCGTGCAGTGATCGCTCCCCTAAAGGGGCCGATTGGGGGCGCGCTAAGGGATTTCTCCCTCTAACGACACATTTTCAAGCCTAAGTGTGGATTTTCTCAAATTATCGTCATTTTCTCAAACCAGGGGTCCCGTGACCACGCGATCGGTTCCTGCGAGTTACATTGATCTGGTGAGAGGTGTTTGTACCTCTCACAGGGCCGTTTGGGAGGTTCTTTTGGTTTTATCCCTCAAAAGGCATGCTTGGTAAGAAAATCTGCCTTTTTTTGCCTTGTCAAATTCAACATGTTGTAAAGATCATTGAAATTATTCTGGAAAGGAGTCCCGGATATTATGATGCGTTTTCCCATTTGGACTTTTATAGAGTATTCTAAATACGATTCCTCTCATTTCGGGGAGTGTGGCCTTCATCAAGAACCACGAATATAGGACAATATAGGGAACTCAAAAGTGGCCTCACAAGGAACTCAACTTATGCTCATGAGACGAAGGATGGGGAAGCAGTTTATGCTGAGTTATCTCGATAATAACCCCAACATTTTGAATAATTTTTAATAGCAGCCCGACCCCACCATTATGAGCAAAAGAGTTGGCCTCACAGAAAGATCTTGACAAC
Source organism: Sambucus nigra (assembly GCA_949130495.1). Classification (NCBI taxonomy): domain Eukaryota; kingdom Viridiplantae; phylum Streptophyta; class Magnoliopsida; order Dipsacales; family Adoxaceae; genus Sambucus; species Sambucus nigra. The sequence goes on along the minus strand of OX422221.1, from coordinate 139,252,300 downwards.
GCTCATTGAGGGTTGTCAAGATGTTAATCTTCCTGTGAGGCCACCTTGTAATGTTGAGTTCCTTGCACCCTGAAATTAATCCCTTACAAATATTACCGCTCACTCTACTCAACAAAATCGAACTCCACCATCTAAAATCAGTAATGGGAACACTTTATATAGTTGTAAAAAGCCAGGGATTCATTTGTGAGAGACTACGTGGCCTCATTGGTCCAAAGACTGTCCAGACAAAACTCCAAATACTGTTCAGAGCACGATTCTAGTGTCCAAGAACGCAATGCAGAACAAAACGAGCTCAAACACAGATCCTTCAAGTGTGCCATGTCATGTCATAGGCTCCTCTATCCACGGTACACTAAAAAATTATTTTAACCGTAACCCAAGTGGAAAATACTTTAAAACCTTTTGTTGGACTTACGAGCTCTTTTGATATTTTGCAAGTTTATCACTTACCTTCCCACAAATGACATATTTAGGCTCACCGCATATTGGACATTCATCATTCTCTTCGTGTTCATTGTGATACAATATGCAATCATACTTGTATGCATGAATAAATTTGTATTTCTAACCCAAACCCTTCAAGATCTTCTTCATGGTAGGATAATTATCTAGTAACGTGTTCTCTTTTGGGAGAATTTCTTTTACCAACTTAAAAATTTCGGTTACGATGTTTCCAGATAAGCCAAATTGACTCTTCAAATTATACAAACCAATCATTGTGTATAATAACGAATGATCTTCATCGCAATCTTTATACAATAGTCTAGCCGGATCGGCTTTCAACCATATATATTCTCGATCTCCTGGTAGTTCAGTATCAAATTATTCATTGTACGCATTATCTATCTCTATAGGTTAGTGGTTTTAGTCGTGGTGGACTCTGTAAGCATCGTTAATTAGGTCGATCAATGGACGATGTGTTGGCGAATAATTTACCACTTCCACTCGTTGGTGTTCTGTTATGTGGTCCGTTATCGATAATTCTTCGGGAACATAAGGTACATGTTTTTCCCATGGTATGTCCACTTGTTATAATCTTGATAAATTCCCCACATTATTAAATGTAACTCAACATCTTCTAAAGATTTATATTTTTCGTTTATACAATGGGTGCACATACACGAAATCTTCTCACTTTTAAGATTCTTAAAAGCGTATCTAATAAATTCTTGAATGCCTTTAACATAAATAGTAGTTATTCGGCCAGTCTCCCCCATCCACTCTTTGTATTGTGGAAAACTTATTTAATAATCCTCAAATTTCAGTCATGTGTTAACATGATAAAATAAATATCATGTTGAATAAATATCATGTTGCATAGTAAAGCACAAATATAGTATCAAAGCAAAATCACTAATATAGTCAACAACGCACCAATCAATCAAACTATGCAAAAACATAAATATAAGAACACGTCAATCAACGATACAACACAACCACTTAAACTCAAATTAAATAAATTTGTCTACTGATATTATTACAACATAAGAAAAATACTACTACACCTTCATCAAGCGATAAACTAGCCAAGTGGTAACAGAATTTACATAATTTTTAAAAAAATTCCCTTCTCCACTACTGACATGCACTACAATAGTTTCATAACCCTCATATACTGTATCAACCATGATATGACTCTCACCCTACTACAAAGATCGATTATGTACTAAAGTTCCTACGATAGTGGACATGAGCGTGCAGATCCCAACGACAAATTTATCGCTTAGGTCTTGCCTATAGTATTTCTCTCCATAGTCATCCTGGGTTGTTGACGATGATCCCAGACATGTCATGATGAGGCACTGATAAAGGGAATATTAAAGGAGGAACCGGAATCTATGGGGGGATGGAGAACGAGGAAATTTTTTAGGAATCCATGGCGTCTGTGGAGGGAAACCGGGATGCATTCGGGGCTGCAGGGGCATACGACCGATTAAAAGGGACACAATCTGTGCAAGTTTATCATTCACACCTCATAATTCATTTAGAAGCCCCATAATATCCCCTTTAGTCGTAGATTGACTTTCGTCATTGGACGGAAAATGCTTATTAACAGAATAAAGCTCGTCCACGAGAGGTGAGGTGTGTTTGAATCTTGTTTTTGACATATGCGACACCAAACTTCTCATCCTCCCTCTATGGTCCTTCCCAAAGGTTCGTGCAATGGCATAATTATCAATGTCGTCGAACAGGCTTGAATATGACTAACTACTGATAGACTCTATTGATTCTAGAGTTTTGGCCAAGTTAGGAGGGAATTTATTATCTTTGTCTCATCTAGCATGCACGTACAAGTTGGCCCTATTCAATGTCTTTCCTTCATCCAGGATGCCTTTTGTAGCGATTGTCCACTCTTTCTTCAAATCTTCATAAGATTTCGAGCCAAGTCGATGGACATCAGTATTTTTGTCCATTTCTGCTTATTTTTCTCCCTTTGCAGCATTTTGGAGTCCTTCGCCTCATTCTTTAGAAAAGCATTCCATTGAGAGACTAGCATCTCAACGTTCAAAGGGACTTTGTCTTTGAGCACCAAAATGTCGGAGCTCAATGCACCCTTAGGTAAATACTTATGCCTAAGGTTTCTCCGATATGTTCGGAGTTGTTCAGAAACCCGAGAAAGAACCTTATTTTTTGAGTTGCGATAAAATGAATACCGTTTGTTGAGTTGCTCGTAGATGTTATCTTTAATAGCTTTATCTACGAGGTTCCAATTGTCAGCTCCACCCACTCCCACATTCATTTTTCCAAGGACAAACATGGGGCTTTAGATTGTTGAACGTGATTCTTATCACCCGTGGGGTTATTTACCAATCAAGAGAACCCAATGGGATTCTTCTTAACTCACCCAGCAGTTTCAGGAGCGTTGGGCGCGTGTGTTGTATTAGTGGGAGTACGTTTCCTCCCTCAACTCGGACTAGGGGAGTGAACAGTTTGTGGAGTAGGGGAGTGAACAAAATTTGGAGTAGGGGAGTGAATAGTTTATGGAGTTGAATATTGCTCACTAATTAGTGATGAGAATTCTCCTTGTGGTTGTGTCACGTTGTTGGTTGGAGCGTTGCTTCCATTACTTATAATAATAGATACATAATTTCGAAGTTTAATATGAAAATATAACTAAATTTTTTTTTCCATATATTATAATCTACCTGTTCATGGTAAGGCTTTAACAAAAGTTCAATGTCTTTGATCACCATCCATTCTGGATTTGTTTTTAAAACCCTATGGATTTTTTCATGTGGCCAATTAGGAGGAAGCGTATCTATAATGGATGCATAGATGTTTGCGACATGAACTCGAAATCTCATCCTCTTCAGCGTATTGGCAAGATTGAGTTTGACGTGCATATGTCGTGAGACATCACAGTCTTCGTCAATGATCTTTGTACGTAATTCTATCCATAATGGGTGAATTTTTTTCTGCCTTCTCTAACAGCGTAAGCAAGGTCAGTGGTCTATCGGGATTATGTACGCGATATATATATTGTATAGCTTCATCCAAATATTGTGGAAGGGAAAACATAATACGATCTAACAAGTACTCTTGCTGGAGATGAACTCCACGGTTTACAAGGTAGTTAAATTGCTCGATCTTCCTATTCCCATACTAGTAAATCAGAGTACCCACTTTATGAGGCTCATTAATGAAAGATGTACGCGTACTATCCAATTGCAACCTTTTCCACTCTTATTGCCATTTATTAACACCGCGACTCATTTTTCCTGAGAAAAATGAACTCGTGCATGATTACAATTCCTATAAATAATGGTTCTAGTGAATCATTAACGAGTTATTATGTACGAGGGCATGTATATGATTCCTATAAATTATGGCTCTAATGAATCATCAACCGTTAATTTATTAGGTTTTGAATACCTACTTTTGTAATTTAAGCCAACAATCCCTAAAATCAACCCTAAAATTTACCCTCACAAACATTACCCCTACAATTAATAGATTATGCATTTTGGGGACTTAATTTTAATGGAGATGTATATTTTTATATTTCAACCCTAAAATTAACCCTAAAATTAATCTTAAAATTAATCCTGAATTTATCATCAATGTTAATGGAGATGTATATTTTTATATTTCAGCCCCAAACTTAAACGAACAATATCCATTAAATTAAAATTTTCCCTAGTTTGAAACTTAAACCAACAATATCCATTAAATTAAAATTTGCCCTGGTTTGAAACTTAAACCAACGATATCCATAAAATTAAAATTTGCCATAGTTTAAAACTTAAACCAATAATATTCATTAAATTAAAATTTGCCCTAGTTTGAAACTTAAACCAACATTTGTCATATTTTTTTCTATAATATACACACATACACATTTACAGTATACACAGCTACATACATATACACAATACACATTTGTATATACATACACACACATATACACACACTTATTTACACACACTTATTTACACACACACACACACACACACACACACACACACACACACACACACATATATATATATATATATATATATATATATACGGTATTTACAATATACACACATAAAGAAATATGAACACACACGTATTTACCTTTGAGATTGAGATTGAGAGAAAGAGAGAGCAGTTTTCGCCGGAGAGAGGGAGGGAAAATAAGGGTTTAGAAGTTTTCGAGGGAAATGAAAAACTGTTCTGCATTTTTTTTAGTATAAAGACCATGGTCACGGCTTAGGGTCGTGATCATATGACGTGACCCCTTTATTTTTTACACGTCAGCGTGTAAATAAGGCCATGGCCACAGCCCAAAACCGTGACTCATGTAACTTACTGGTCACGACTTAAGCTATGGCCATATCCCTGTGTAATGAGGTTTGTGGTCACGGCTAACGGTTGTGACTCCTTCCCTGACTAAAATTGGAGGGAAACTTAGCACCATAATGGTCATGACTCGGTCAGGGTATAAAGCCGTGACCCAAAGGAGTCAGGGTCTAGAGTCATGACCACACACAACACATCCCATGACCATACAGAGTCATGGATTTGGTCATGGCCATTTTCATTGTGGTCACGATTTTAGGCCGTGACCCCTTCTCCATGACCATTTTCGGTATTTGGAGTAGTGTTATGTGGTCCTAAGAATGATCATGAAATCTCGTTGAAGCCTTAATCAAAGTTTAGGAGAGAACCAAATAATAATTATTTCTAGAGAGGATATAGATAAGCTTGTTGAACCATTCAAATTGGCCGTTGTAGGTAAATTTTCTCACGAAAACCCTCTATATATTTTACTCAAAAAAACTTTGAATCATTAGGGTTAATGATAAAAAAAATATATGTTAATTTGTTTGAGCTTGCAATAATAAAATTTGGTGGTTTTTGATATTTGGTATGTCTTGTCAAATTCTTTAAGATGCTGAGTAGAATGTGTTTGTCAAAATGGATCACCCTATGATTTATATAGCTATGTATGTGAATCTGAACTATGAAAAATGTACTAGGAGTGAGACGCTGCTTCTTTGGGAGGAAGTTCATCTCAATGCTAGTTAAGTATTTGAAGATCTTTTATTAGTCATTGATTATTTTAATGCAATTGCTAATAGCTCTAAAAAGATAGGGGAAATGATATTGATCGGTTAGATGTTCAGGACTTCAATAGTTGTATTTCTAATGTTAGACTTATTGATGTTTGTTATGAGGGATGAAAATTTACTTGGTTTAATAATAGGGATCAGAATCTTATTTGGTAAAAGTTGGATAACGGGATTATAAACTAGATATGGCTTTCTAAATTTCCCCAAATATCTTTGAAAGTTTTTTAAAAAATCTTCTCAGATTACTCCCATATATTGATTTATATTCAAACTGAAAATGATCAATCTCCTAGTCTTTTTAAATTCCAAAACATGTGATTCAATCATTGAGAGTTTTTTAAGGTAGTTTAACTTTCATAGGAAGAAGTTTTTTAAGGGACTAGCTTGAATAGATTCTCTTTTAAACTTAAAAGACTGAAACATGATTTAAAAAATGGATTAAAGAAAATTTCAAAGACATTTTTCAAGAAGTGGAAAATTTTGAGGGTGATCATTTGAAATATGAAGTGGAGTATGCAGAAAATCCTAGCCCCCATAATAGAGGGCAAATATTTTCTACTAAGGCCAAGTTCAATTGGGCCTTATCGTGTGAGGAGATTTCTCAAGCCCAAAAGCTATAATTTAGTGGATTAGAGACGGTGATAAAAAAAATTCATGTAGTTGTTAATAGTAATAGGAGATAATTGTGGATCCACAAAATCTAGGGTAGGAAGGTGAATGGGTGGACTCTCCCACTGGGTTACAAACTAAATTTGTGAATTACTATAAGAAGTTACTATAGTCAGAAGTCACGAAAGAAGGAAATAGGTTACTTGAACTTATTCATAAGATGGTTAATGAAGGAATGAATGATGATATTAATGTTATCCTCGAAGAAGAGTAAGTTTATATAGTTGTGAAAGATCTTAACTCTAATGGAGCTGCTAGAGTGGGTGGCTTTAATGGTACATTTTTTGTGAAGTGTTGACAGATAATTAAAGGAGATCTTATGTATGTTGTGCAAGATTTATTTTTAGGAGGGGACATGCCTAAAATATGGAGATATACTCATATTTTCTTGATTCCTATAACTAAAACCCTATAGTTTGTAAAGCCCTTAGGCCTATAAGTATATGTAACTTTAGTTACAAAGTAATATAATAAATATTACCTACTAGAATTTCTTCTATTCTTCCTCTCATTATTTCTCCTTTCCGAAGTGGTTTTATAAAAGGTAGAAATATTTTGGATAATATTCTCTTGGGGAAGAAAATGGTTTATTTGTTGGATAAGAAGATTGCAGGGGATAATGTGGTCATTAAATTGGATATGACCAAAGCTTGTGATAGGATATCTTGGTTGTTTCTTATAAATAACTTGTGAGATTTTGGTTTTTTGAAAACTTTGATTTACATTGTTTGGATATGTATCTCTTCTCCTTGGTTTTCTTTTCTTGTTATGGTTAACCAATTGAATTTTTCAAATCTCCGAGAGGATTGAGATAAGGGGACCGTATCCTTCCAAGCCTTTTTGTGATGGATGCAGAGGTTCTCGTTAGGGATCTTCAAAATCTTATGTTAAATGGATATGTAGGATTCTTTTCTCATCCTAGAGGTGCCATAACATAAGCTATCTTACACTACACCAAACTCGGCGATTGGTCATGGATTTTGTCCGTGACCACTAGTTGTGGGTCGCAGATTTGGTCCGTGACCAAATCGAGCGTGACCATATTCAATGGTCATGACCCAAATCCATGACAATAACATTGGTCACGGACCTTAGGGGCCACAAAAAATGGTAGCAGACAATAGCTGTGACCTATACACAAATCTGGTCAGGGCCTTCAGTCGTGACTCATCCTTTATTTTATGTGAACGTTCACGATGTTGGTCATGACTCAAAGTTGTGACCAATCCTTCGGCATATGAAAATGGTCAGGGATATTGTCAAGGCTGAAAGTCGTGACCAATCCTTCGGCATAGGAAATGGTCACGGCTATGGTCACGCCCCTAGAATGTGACCCATAATTTGACCTTTCCAGAAAGGTCACGACCCTAAGTGACCAAGCGTAAATTCTTCTGAATTTAGCCCCTTAATTTGGTGATTTTTAATATCTCGAACAACGTAATTGAATCATTTTTAGTCCAATATCACTCTATTATCTGTTTCTAACAATATTCCCTAGTTTTTGTGTAATTGTGATGAAGTTTTTAGGAATGGAATGCAAGAAAGGAAAAGAAGAAAATCAGAAGAAAAGTCAAAGGGCAAAAGAGTAAAGTTCCACTCAAAAATCGAAGGCGACACCAAAAGTGAAGTTGAAGAGCATGAGTTCACAAGAGCATAGGAAGAAACGGCGCCCAAATCGGAGTTCTAAATCAGAAGATATGGCTAGTCAAAGTTGCATGGAAAAAGTCAAAGTTGAAGAAAAGCGGACCGATCCGATGGAAACCGGACCGATCCGAAATGATCCAAGTCCAGTAGGCCCCGGATGGATAGAAAACCGATGGAGAAGAAAATAGGACCGATCCGACTAGGAACGGACCGATCCGACTAGGACCGGACCGATCCGACTAGGACCGGACCGATCCGGTAGAAATAAAATAACCGATCCGGTGGATATCGGACCGATCCGAGGGAAATCCGGACCGGTCCTGTCATGCGAAATCCTGGCAATTAATTATGCAGTTAATGCAGTGCAACTCTTGGAAAACTTGTGCCACAAGCACATTGAGCTGTCAATTTCGATTCTTTGTGCTATAAAAGCCCATGCCCTACATCATTTGAGAGGCTAGCTAGAGAGTTGCTAGGGTTTGCTAGGTTGAGAGTTCTACAGAGATTTAGAGGTTGAATTTTAGGGTTAAATTTTCTATTCCTTCAAGAGTTTTCATGAACCCTAGTTTGTAAGAAATTCTGAATTCCCATTACTTTCTTGTTGCTGAATTCAAGTAATCTCATTCCATTCTCTAGTTTTATTATTTGCAAATTATTTACAATGTCTTGTGGATCCATAATTTTATATGTGAATTTATTTTTGAACCAAATCATGAGTAGCTAAATTCCTAAGGGTTGGGGTACATGAACTCAATCCAAGGCAAATTATTTATATAGAAAATAGAGGTTAAATTAAAATATTGATTGAATCGTGAAAGAAACTCATACAAACATTGTCAATCTTTTAATATCTCTTGCCCTAGGTACTTGAGATGTTTAAGAACGCTTTGCGAGTATAATTTATCATTCACCGCTTTATATCTATCTTTGATTTCATATGATGCGGTCTAGATCCCTCATATATGTAATGCTTAGAATTTATAAAGACCGGATCTAGTCAATAATTTTAATTTACAATTCTAGTATTCTATAAGGTAATTTGTTAAGGATTGAGGGATTGTACCCTACCCTATTTTCTCCCATTTATTAGATCTAAATTCTTTTGCAATTTTCAGTTTGTTTTTCTTAAGCAAATTTTTATTTCACTAGAAATTTCCCCAATCATTAATCATCTTTTTGTTTCTTTTAAGAAATCATTTCAAGATTTAATAATTTTTCTTGTTATTATTTGGCAATCTCGATCCCTGTGGATACGATCCCGATTTACCGGGTTACTACTTGAGCGACAGGCTTGCACTTGAGCCTAGAGTAAAACGCACTTTTGAGACAAAATCTTAGTCGCTTCAAGTTTTTGGCGCCGTTGCTGGGGATCCGAAATTGTTAAATTTTCAAGAAAGTTATTTTTATCTACAAGTGATTTTGAAAAAAAAAAAAAAAATTCTCATCTTTTGTGTGTTTATATACAGAATTCATCTCCCACCCAAGTTCACGAAAATCCCATTGCCGAAGCAAGTTCTGAAAATTCTGAGTCTCTTCCTTTTTGGGTTCCGCCTCCTTCGCCTAATAATTCCATCACAAGTCGTTCATTGAGTCAAACACTGAGTGAGAATTCTGAACCTTTCGGTAGCGATATGTCGGATCATGGTAGTGTCGGTGTTGGTGCTGGAGAGGAGGAGATACCTTACCTTCCCATGAAAGATTTGTTATTTTCGGAGCGAACTGTTACCCCTGGTTGCATTTTACTCCCGTATAATGCCGGTCAGTTCCACTTTCGGAATGGTATGATCCAAATTCTTCCTACATTTCATGGGATGGATTCTGAAAAACCATACCTCCATATTCGAGAATTCGAAGATAAATATGAGACCTTTGGTGACCAAGCTTGTCCACAAGATGTAATTCGGTTGAAGCTCTTCCCTTTTTCCTTAAAGGATAAAGCTAAAACTTGGTTATGGTCCCTACCCCCAAATTCTGTGTTATCCTGGAGAGATATGCAATCTAAGTTTATATCAAAAAAATTTCCACAACACAAAACCAATTCTATTAAAGCCCAAATTCAATCTTTTCGTTAAAATGAGAATGAGGCTTTTGATAAGTGTTGGGAGAGATTTCAGGAGTTGGTTAGTGCGTGCCCACATCACGGTTTTGAAAAGCATCATCTGATTTCATTTTTCCATCAAGGCCTTACTTTAGCATCTAAACAACTTGTTCAAACCATGTGTGAAAGACCTTTCTGGGAGTTAAATTCGAGCGATGCTGAGGCTCATTTGAAATATGTGGCAGAGATTACCCAAGCATGGGATATTTCTGATCCCAATAGTCAAAATAGAAATCGACAAGTGTCCAATTTTCCTGCTGCGTCCGGTATTTATCACTTGGACAAGGACACTTTGTTGGATCGCAAATTTGACCAATTGGAGAAGAATTTTAGAGATATGCTTGAAGTGCGATTGAGAGATGTGTCTAGACCCGTACAAGCCGGAAAGGAGAAAGTGTGTGCCATTTGTAATGCGGGTCATTCTACCAAAGGATGTCCTACTATTCCGGCATACAAGGCAATGTACACTGAACAGGTTAAGGCAATAGGGGGTTATCGAGGAAATTTTAACGCACGGCAAGGGAATTCATATAATCAATCGTGGAGGAATCCTGGGTTCAATTATGGACAACCCCAAGGTGGGATGGTTCCTAACCCACATATGAATCTACCACCACCTCCTCAATTTCAGCAAGTGGCTCCTCCAATGCCAAATCCTATGCAAGTACCACCTCATGGTCCGTATGTAGCTCCACCTAGGAGAACTCTTGAAGATAACTTCAATCAATTCATCCAAGCTCAAAGAGAGAGCAATGCTAAATATGATCGAATGTTCGCTGAAATGCATACTAGTATCTCTAGGTTGCAATCTGCAGCGAATACTCAAGAGAAGGGTAAACTTCCAGCCCAAGGCCAAAGACCTCCTCTTCAAGGTCAACCCACGGTTGGCTCCACATCATCGAATTTGCAAGAACAATGTCAAACTGTTACTACTCTTCGTAGTGGCCGCATAATTGATCTATCACCAAAACTTCCAAAGGTGAAAGATGATGGAGTTGAACACGAAAGTTCTAAGGAATCTGAAACTCCCGAGTATGCAGACCCTCCCTTAGAAAAGGAATTGAAAGATGAGGAAGTTGAACCTGAAATTGAAGTCAAGTTTCCTACTGTTGCTCCATTTCCTCAACGCTTAGAGCCACCCAAAAAAGGGGCTTCGCATACCGAGGTGTTGGATGTGTTGAAGCAAGTGAAATTGAACTTGCCGTTTCTTGATGCTATTCAACAAATTCCAGCATATGCTAAGGTTATCAAAGATCTTTTGACTGTCAAACGACGGCTTAAGGTGAAGAAGAATGTTTTATTGGCACAAAATGTGAGCTCGGTCCTTCTCGATTATCTTCCACCAAAATTCAAGGATCCAGGTTCACCTACAATTTCGTGCATCATAGGAGAAAAAAGAGTGGAAAAAGCATTGCTTGATTTAGGTGCGAGTGTAAACATCCTCCCATACTCCATCTATAAGCAGCTTGATTTAGGTGATTTAAAACCTACCCGAATCACTCTACAGTTAGCTGATCGAACAGTGAAAGTGCCTCGTGGGGTTGTAGAAGACGTGATAGTTCAAGTGGACACGTTCTATTTTCCTATTGATTTTTTCATTTGGGACACTGAGCCTGTTCCCCATACGAGAAATCATGTTCCAATAATCTTGGGCCGTCCATTCTTAGTTACTGCTAATGCGTTGATCAATACACGGAATGGCCAAATGCAACTCACTTTTGGAAACATGACTCTCGAGACCAATATTTTTAATGTCGCTAACCAAAGGGGTGATGAGGATGAGATTCTTGAGGTTGATCTTATTGAAGAAGTGGTGGATGAGAACATTGAGAAAATTATAGGAGGAGATGCATTGGAAGTGTGTTTAGTGCAAAGTGGTGAGAAAAAGAGTTCTTATACTGAGTTTGAGTGTGAGGTGGAGGAGTTGGAAACTTGGTTACAAGGAGATGAGAGTTTTGAGAGTTTAAGAGAGGTTGACTGGATTTCTAGGTATGAAGAATTGCCTCCGAGGGAGACAACCATGCTTCCCTCCGAAAATAGATTTCCTAGTCTTGAGTTGAAGAAATTACCCTCCCATGTCAAATATGCCTTTCTAGGAGAGAATGATACATTTCCTGTTGTTGTGTCTTCACGTCTAGAAAAAGGGCAAGAGGGTATGTTGTTGGATGTGTTGAGAAAGCATAGAAGTGCTTTTGGTTGGACTATAGCAGATTTGAAAGGTATAAGTCCATTGATTTGTACCCACAAAATCCATCTTGAGGAAGAAGTGAAGCCCTCGCGTGAGATGCAAAGGCGATTAAACCCAACCATGAAAGATGTAGTAAGAGCGGAAATCATCAAATTGATACATGCTGGAATTATCTATCCCATTTAGGATAGTAAATGGGTGAGCCCAATTCAAGTCGTTCTAAAAAAATCAGGAATGACCGTGGTTGAAAATGCTAAGGGAGAATTAATACCTCAACGCACCACCACCGGGTGGCATGTTTGCATTGACTACCGAAAGCTCAATGCCGGAACTCGAAAAGATCACTTTCCCTTACCGTTCATCGATCAAGTGATTGAACGAGTGGCGGTCCATCCTTACTATTGTTTCCTAGATGGGTATTCCGGATATAATCAGATTGAAGTGGATGTACTTGATCAAGAAAAGACGACTTTTACATGTCCGTTTGGTACGTTTGCCTATAAACGTATGCCATTTGGGTTATGTAATGTGCCAGCAACTTTTCAAAGGTGCATGTTAAGTCTCTTTAGCGACATGATTGAAAAAGGTCTTGAGGTGTTCATGGACGATTTCAGCGTTTTCGATCCATCTTTTGACCAATGTTTAGCTAATCTTGAAAGAGTTCTATTCCGATGTGTGGAAAAAGACTTAGTCCTCAATTGGGAAAAATGCCATTTTATGGTTATCGAGGGCGTAGTTTTAGGTCACATAGTCTCATCTAGAGGAATTGAAGTTGATCGAGAAAAAATTGAAGTAATAGCTGAGTTACCCCCGCCAAAATCACTTAAAGATGTGAGGTCCTTTCTAGGCCATGCTGGATTTTATAGGAGGTTTATCAAAGACTTTAGCGCCATCGCTAGACCTTTGAGTAATATTCTTATGAAAGACACTCCATTTGAGTGGAATAAAGCATGTCAAAAAGCTTTTGATAAACTTAAAAGCATGCTTATTTCTGCACCGATCATGCAAGCTCCTGATTGGTCACTACCATTTGAGCTTATGTGTGATGCAAGTGATTACGCGATTGGGGCATTTCTTGGACAGAGGAAAGACAAGAAAGCTCATGTTATTTACTATGCTAGCAGAACATTATCTGGCCCTCAGCTTAACTACTCTACTACAGAGAAAGAGTTACTAGCAGTCGTTTTTGCTCTCGACAAATTTTGCTCTTACATTGTTGGGTCGCCTATCATTTTCTTCACTGATCATTCGGCACTTAAATATCTCTTGAGCAAAAAAGATGCCAAACCCCGTCTAATCAGGTGGATCCTACTCTTACAAGAGTTTAATCTCTCGATTCAAGATAAGAAAGGAGTAGAAAACGTCGTTGCTGACCATTTGTCACACCTCTCGTCCGACGTGCCTATTGATCCCATTCCCATAGACGAGTATTTTCCGGATGAAAATTTATTTGCTACTTCTTCTCTCCCTTGGTTTGCGGATATAGTCAATTATCTTGTCACTGGAGTTATTCCATCTAATTGGAATCCGCAAGAGAGGAGAAAGTTCATTACATGGTCACGCATGTTCTTTTATGATGATCCATATTTGTTTAAGTATTGTGCTGATCAAATCATCCGGAGATGCGTACCCGATGAAGAAATCCAAGGAGTGATTCGATTTTGTCATACGGAAGCATGTGGAGGTCATTTTTCTAAAAATAAAACTGCTGAGAAAATCCTTCAAAGTGGTCTTTATTGGCCCACAATCTTCCGGGATGTGAATGCTTTTTGTAAATCATGCGATAGATGCCAAAGAATGGGAGTTATTACTCGTCGTGACATGATGCCATTAACCCCAATTCTAGTATTGGAGTTGTTTGATTGTTGGGGTATTGATTTCATGGGCCCATTTCCACCTTCTTTTGGTTTTCTATACATCCTCGTCGCCGTAGATTACGTCTCAAAATGGGTTGAGGCGATAGCTACAAGGACGAATGACAGCAAAGTGGTGATAAAATTCATTCAAAAACACATACTTTCTCGTTTTGGTATGCCTAAGGCCATAATCAGTGATAATGGCACTCATTTTTGCAATAGTCCTATGGAGAAACTAATGCGGAAGTATGGAATTGTCCATAAAGTTGGAACAACTTATCACCCTCAATCGAATGGCCAAGCCGAGCTCGCTAATCGGGAAATCAAAAACATTTTGGAAAAGACAGTCGATCCTAATAGGAAAGATTGGTCTCTCAGATTGAATGATGTGCTCTGGGCTTATAGAACCGCATATAAGAATCCCCTTGGGATGTCCCCATTTCGATTTGTGTATGGCAAATCTTGTCATCTTCCGGTTGAGATCGAACACAAAGCGTATTGGGCTATCAAAAGGGTAAACTTCAACATGGATAAAGCCGGTGAAACACGTAAACTTCAATTGAATGAGTTGGAAGAAATACGCAATGATGCGTATGAAAGTGCTAAAATATCCAAGGACCGAATGAAACGAGCTCATGACAAAATCATTCGTAAGAAAGAGTTTCATTCGGGACAAAAAATACTTCTCTACAACTCGAGGTTGCACTTGTTTCCCGAAAAATTGAGGCCAAGATGGTCAGGTCCATTCATTGTGAAAGAGGTATTTCCCCATGGAGCTGTTGAACTCAAAAATGAGAAAGGGGAAAACACATTTAAAGTTAATGGGCATCATCTCAAGCCCTATTTGGAAGCAATTTTCAAAGAAGCCGACACAATCTGGCTGTCGGACCCCATTTATGGGGATTGACTGAACAAAGAGAGGTGAGGTCGTCGCACCCCCGACATGTATGGGGTGATTGTTGTACATATGAGTCTTAGGAGTTAGGAGTCGTAGGTTTGAGTCAGTCCCGGGGTTGAGAATCCGAAGGGTGAGGGGTGTTTCGTTTTCGATGAGCATTGAGAATAGTTTGAAGTGTGAGCGGTTGAAAAACCATGTTTAAAATGGAGAATAGGAGCATTTATGGTGAAAAGAAGAGAGAGGGAGAATTCAGGAAAATCAGCAGACCGGATCGGTCCGATCTGATTAAAAGAACCGATCCGTTCAGGCGGATCGGTCCGGAGGAATTAAAAGAACCGATCCGGTAAGGCGGATCGATCCGGTCCCAAAATCGGATCGGTCCGGTTTTCTGCAGAAGTTCATTTCCCAAGGGTCACACCTCTTCAATCCACACCTTTTCACTTCCCCCAATCCATTCACTTCCTTCAAAAATTCGTCCCACCTTTCCCACCCTTTCATTCCCTCCAATTTTCCACTCCCCTACTATAAATACACCCATCCTCCTACCCATTTTATTCACACCTCCACCTACCTTCTCTACTCTATCTCCATTTCTGTTTCAATCCTCCATCTCCATGGCTGCTCCCCAAAAATATACCTCCATTGAAGTCCTTCCCGACGGAAATGGAGAGTACCGTTCCCGCCGCGAAGCAAATTGGTGCCGTAAGTTTTTCAGCCCTACCCGAAAAATTCATATCCAACGTCAAGTGTTATGGGACCAAATGCCCAATTCTGTCACAGCCCTTTTCCTGTCATGGGGCTGGTGCCGTTTCTTCAATGAACCCTATGAGGCCGTTTGGGAGAATGAAGTGCGTCAGTTCTACGGATCTCTTATCCGTACCGCTGAATTTGAATCCCAAACCTTTGTGGATTCCATCCCTATTCCATTTTCACTTGACCTTGTGGCACGGAAACTCGAGTCTTATGGTGTGATCACTCCGGCCCAGTTTGACTATCCGGGTCCCGATCCCGTTCTCACCAAAGAAGTTTGTATCTCGAGGATCAAGCCCGGTGCGATTTGGAATACCGAGACATTTCCCGTCGGGCGCTTATCCGACAAGGCACGATTCACCTTTCATATCGTTTGTGCCAATATTTTGCAAACCTCCAATGATTCAGCGATGAGGCCGCGCCAAGCTACTATGATGTATCATTTGTTCGACCCTGCGACAGTGATCAACTTAGCCCGGACATTTTACACTGATATCCTTTTTGTGGCCTACGATAAAAAGGGTCGCGCTCCTCTTCCTTATGGTCGCCTCATTACCTCCATGCTTCGGGATGCCGGGATAGCACCACCACAAGACCTTATCAATTTGCCCAAACCATTAGGACAAGAATCCCGCACTCGTAGTGAAAGACAAATTCAGCTAGTCCGTGCAAGGCGCGGTGATGATTCGAGTGACGAGGAGTCCGATGAGGAGGAGGACGTCGCTGATGAGGACGTTGAGATGGAGGAAGGTGAGGAGGAGGAATATGATGAGACGACGGATCCGGATTATGTTCCGGTTGGTACGGGTTTGACTGAGAGCGTTCTCTCCCTTGAAACGAGATTCGACGAGTATGTGTCCTCCTACAAGAGGGACATGAGTTTGGTCCTGCGTATGCAGGCCGACTTGTACCGTCTTCAGTTGGGACCCGAGGCCCCTCTTCCTCCTTACTATTACAATCCTTATGATCCTGCTGCTCCTAGTGCTTCCCATCCCCCTCCCGCCCCTTAGGATGCCCCTCTTCCCTTTAGGATTTTTATAGCTATGTTTGTTTTTTTTTCTTTTTGTTTACACAGTGGGACCGGTGTCATAGTTTGTTTGTAATCTACAGTTTTAATATGATATTTGATTGTTTTATTTATCGCACTCTTTATGTTGTCTTCTTTATATCTCTTATCCATTTGATTGAGGACAATGCAAATCATTGAGTTAGGGGGGATGACAGGTGCGTATTTATAAAACTTCGCTTGTATTCATATATATGTGTAGTTAAAAAAAAATATTTTTCTTCAAAATAAATAAAGATTGGAATTTAAATTTTTCAAAAATATCACCTTTATTCTGTTTGAAGTCTCAAATTGTTAACAATCAATTGCACTAAGCCAAAATTGACCAAAGATAGAAATTGAAAGAAAATTGACGACTTAACGAATAAGTGTAGAGATTGATCAAACCCGGTGAGATTTCGAGCCTATCAATTTTTATGAGTTTTTAAATCAATTCGAGTTTATGATTAACTCAAAGTTCTTTTCAGCGTTTTAATAAGTTGTTGATGATCTCAATCCTTTGTTTTGATCGGTTATGGGAAATGTGTGAAATGTTGTCTCGAAATTCGTGCTAAATATATCTCTAAACATTAATTAATCTCGAGATGCATATGGTAATGTGATTAGCAATTTGGACGATGAAGTAGGCCATCGTTTGTTACCCAAAAATATTGGCCATAAAAATATGTGAAAAATTATCCCTTTGCAACCCACTTTGAGCCTAATAAAATATTTCCCTTTTGTTTGACAACCCGAAAAACCCAAATAGCCCGAAATTGTGAAAATTGAGAAAATTCATCAAGTAAGTCCAAATTATGCAATAAAAAAAAAAGAGAGAAAATTGAGCAAATGCCCGAAAAAGCACTAATGGACATCATAAAGACATTTTCCAATTCCAAACATTCCGTTCATTCCCAATTTTACCCTTTACACTTTTTAACCCGAAAAGTCCTAACCGAGTCCGAATGGCGAAATTAATTACTGCATGGAGAGCTAAGATATGAAAAGATAATAAAAGAGATTAAAAGGGTGTGATTAAGAAATGATGTTTCCCATTTCCTAATAACTGTATTCCGATGATGAGATCTTTGTACCATAAATTTCCTTCTTTTCAATTTTGTATGCATGATTTTGTGTCCATTATATTTACTCTTTATATCATGCATACCGAGAGAAAATAACCACAATCCGAGTGATTCGTTTGTGAGTGCAATCCGTAAGAATTTGAATCAAAACGAATTTTCGGAAAGTAACGTAATGCTCAATCGGTGGAAATTTGAGGTTTAATTTCTGGATTTGCACACACACACTATGGTTTGAGACACTTGAATGTGAATTTATGGTGATTATTTTTCGAAAAGTTTAAATTGTACAATTTTTAAGTATTTTGATCTTTATTTGAGTCAATAAAGAATTTTGTGGGTGTATTCACTGCAAACCCTCACGAGACAAAACTCGTCCTACTAGGGTAACCTAGAGGTTTAAAGGCTTGTTGCATACGCTAAATGCAATCGCTTGCCCGCGAAAAAGGTATTCTATCCCAATAAAGGAATTTTCAAGAGTAGAATTTTGGTTAGATTCAGTTACATTGCCCGGGACGTGCAAAGTCCTAAGTCAGGGGGATTTGACCAAGCGTAAATTCTTCTGAATTTAGCCCCTTAATTTGGTGATTTTTAATATCTCGAACAAGGTAATTGAATCATTTTTAGTCCATATTACTCTATTATCTGTTTCTAACAATATTCCCTAGTTTTTGTGTAATTGTGATGAAGTTTTCAGGAATGGAATGCAAGAAAGGAAAAGAAGAAAATCAGAAGAAAAGTCAAAGGGCAAAAGAGTAAAGTTCCACTCAAAAATCGAAGGCGACACCAAAAGTGAAGTTGAAGAGCATGAGTTCACAAGAGCATAGGAAGAAATGGCGCCCAAATCGGAGTTCTAAATCAGAAGATATGGCTAGTCAAAGTTGCATGGAAAAAGTCAAAGTTGAAGAAAAGCGGACCGATCCGATGGAAACTGGACCGATCCGAAATGATCCAAGTCCAGTAGGCCTCGGATGGATAGCAAACCGATGGAGAAGAAAATAGGGCCGATCCGACTAGGACCGGACCGATCCGGTAGAAATAAAAGAACCGATCCGGTGGATATCGGACCGATCCGAGGGAAATCCGGACCGGTCCTGTCATGCGAAATCCTGGCAATTAATTATGCAGTTAATGCAGTGCAACTCTTGGAAAACTTGTGCCACAAGCACATTGAGCTGTCAATTTCGATTCTTTGTGCTATAAAAGCCCATGCCCTACATCATTTGAGAGGCTAGCTAGAGAGTTGCTAGGGTTTGCTAGGTTGAGAGTTCTACAGAGATTTAGAGGTTGAATTTTAGGGTTAAATTTTCTATTCCTTCAAGAGTTTTCATGAACCCTAGTTTGTAAGAAATTCTGAATTCCCATTACTTTCTTGTTGCTGAATTCAAGTAATCTCATTCCATTCTCTAGTTTTATTATTTGCAAATTATTTACAATGTCTTGTGGATCCATAATTTTATATGTGAATTTATTTTTGAACCAAATCATGAGTAGCTAAATTCCTAAGGGTTGGGGTACATGAACTCAATCCAAGGCAAATTATTTATATAGAAAATAGAGGTTAAATTAAAATATTGATTGAATCGTGAAAGAAACTCATACAAACATTGTCAATCTTTTAATCTCTCTTGCCCTAGGTACTTGAGATGTTTAAGAACGCTTTGCGAGTATAATTTATCATTCACCGCTTTATATCTATCTTTGATTTCATATGATGCGGGCTAGATCCCTCATATCTGTAATGCTTAGAATTTATAAAGACCGGATCTAGTCAATAATTTTAATTTACAATTCTAGTATTCTATAAGGTAATTTGTTAAGGATTGAGGGATTGTACCCTACCCTATTTTCTCCCATTTGTTAGATCTAAATTCTTTTGCAATTTTCAGTTTGTTTTTCTTAAGCAAATTTTTATTTCACTAGAAATTTCCCCAATCATTAATCATCTTTTTGTTTCTTTTAAGAAATCATTTCAAGATTTAATAATTTTTCTTGTTATTATTTGGCAATCTCGATCCCTGTGGATACGATCCCGATTTACCGGGTTACTACTTGAGCGACAGGCTTGCACTTGAGCCTAGAGTAAAACGCACTTTTGAGACAAAATCTTAGTCGCGTCACTAAGCCGTAACCATTTTTAATTACATTAAAAAAAATAGGGCATAATTTTCTCTATTTTCTGGACATTTTAAAACCTTCATAATGTAAACCCCGCATGACCATAATGTTAAACAATAAATTATAAAAGCCCGCTTAGTCACGGGACCCCCGGTTTGAGAGCATTGCGAACTCTGTTTTCTTGAACTCTCCCAACATCATTTTCTTAAACTTTGTTTCCTCTGGAAAGACTTTATTGTGCATGAACCTTATTGGTTTGTAATACTCTTCAAATTATGCAAACCAATCATTGCATATAATATCGAATGATCTTCATCGCAATCTTATTTCTAGTAATTATCACCGTGCCTCATTTTTACTGAAAAAATATTATCCAACAATAAGCCAACAAATAAAAGGCCCGTCGACTATGCGATCTTTACTCTTAAGATTTGATAAATCTATCATAATAATTTTGGAGTCAGGATCAACTTTGCAAGCATTTGTAGTATCCTCCACCTTTACCCAATCATAATAGAATACGGTTTCTGTGAAATCTAAGTAATCAAGTTCTAGAATTTATTGGATTATCCCATAATAAGTTAGCACCGTATTCTTTGGATTTTTATCGCTTTTACTAGCAATACAGGTTGTCAAGGCTGAAATGGATATTCCACTATTTTGCATCAAAAGATTTTCCTAATATGGATATGAAATGAAATCAAAACCGTTGTTGTGGAATTTCTTAAACTCTTTCGCACGAAAACAAAGGCCTTTTATTAGGTGTGCAAGCCTGGAAGAGACATCACCTCTTTTTAGAAGCTGAATTTATTAATGAATTTATATTATAGCATATTTTTATCACACACGAATAAATAATCGCACACATAAGATGTAAAATTAACCTCTTTTGATACCCACACCCTAAAATCAGTTGTCGTCCAATTTCTTGTTTGATTTTGGGCTATTTCATTCTTGTACTTCTTACGAGTAAATTGCAGAGTTTAGATTATAAAATATTAAATAAATATAATCAAAATTGAAAAATTCAATAGATACTCACTATCTCTTGTCTTCGACTTCATCTTGCGATTAAAAGACATAACGAGTTTCCTGATCGTATTCTATATTTGTGAGTTTCAACTCTTTAGGGCTCTCAAACAGTAATTCATCCTCAAACTCGTTAGATTCCTAGATCACTCCTCTTCCATGAGGATTGAACCTCCTCATCTATTGTTCTGACATATATTCCCTAGAGTATAACGATGATTCCATTGTTATGTATTCTTCAACAATTGACCTTCCAATGTACCGTGTATTCTTTACATAATATTCGAAGGTTTTCATCAAGCGCTCAAAAGAACGCATCCAACAATACCTAACGGGACCACATAATAAAGCCTCATCACATAAATACACAAGCAAGTGGATGCTGATATCGAAGAAAGACAGAGGAACATATTTTTCTAATACACAAACTGCCTCGGCTAAAGTTGACTTTCCAGCTTAAATGTACCTTTTGTTTACCACTTTTGCACAAACTAAGGTAAAACACAAAATGATTTGCATAATTACCTGATGGAGATCTTTGTGTTAAGAGAAGCAATGCTGAAATAACAGAGAGATTAATTGGATGATTACATGCCAATTGTGATACTTGCATTATTTTAAGTCATTTTCTTCGTAGCTTACTACCCTGCATAAATTACCAAAATAACCCGTTGGAGTCTTCAAGTTGAATAATGTGTCTAAGATGATATTCTTCTCATTAGTAGTCAAAGTGAAAGCTGCTGGAGGGGTAGAAATTCTTCCTATTGTAGAATTATTTTTTAATTAGAGCTTCTTTAGCTTCATATCCAGTAGATCTCAGTGGGCCTGCTCTCCATCTTTGGAATGAGATTCACCCAGGAATGTTCCTATCAGATGTTGTGCAACATTCTTCTTTGTGAGCATCATATCAACTACATTCCTTACACGATGATCTTTCCAATGTGACAAATAAAAAAATATTGATCACCTGGACCATGGTTTTGCTTTACTAGGATCGTTAGGATCTCCCTTTCCTTTACGCTTCAGGTTTACAAACTTAGGGTATTTTTCTACGTACCTATACCCCGCAGTCATAGCCATCGCCTTCCCCTCGATCTGCTGACCAGAAATCCGAGCAGGTGCCATCCGACGCTCTTGACCAATAGGATGAAAGTTAGACTTGTCATTCCTGAAAGGGTAACGGGTTGGCAGAAATCTACGATGACCCGTGTAACTCATCTTACTACTATATTGTAGACAAGTGGCTTCAGTTCCCCCCCCCCCCCCCCCCACATATAGGGCATTTATAATAACCATGAACATTACATCCGGACAAGGTCCTATAAGGAGTAAGGTCATGGATCGCCCACACCACTATTGCTTTAAGTCTGAACTCTTCACCCTTGTGAGAGTCGAAATCCGTCATGCCTTTATTCTAAAAATCTGTAAGTTCTTCGATTAATGTGGCTAAGAATATATTAATATCATCTCTTGGAGCCTTCGACCCAGGTATCAATAAAGATAATAACGTGAACTCCTTTCTCATGCACATTGTTGTAGGGAGACTTAAAGGCGTCATGATAAGTGGCCAATTACTCTGACTAGTACTTAAACTACCGAAAAGGTTAACACATCGGTTGATATTGCAAGACTAATATTGTGTATTTCCTTTGTAAATTCATGGTGTCGTGCATTTGAAATTTTCCAGATGAGTGAATCAATTGGATGACGCATCATATTCCTACCCACCTCGCATCGAGCATGCCATGTCATGGCCTCCGCTATCCACAGTACAGTAGAAAACCATTTTAACCATGGCCCAAAAGGAAAATACTTCAAAACCTTTTGTGGGACTTGCGACCTCTTTTGATAATTTGTAGGTTTTTCATTTATCTTATCGCAAACGACATATCTAGGCTCACCGCATACTGGACATCCATCCTTTTCTCCATGCTCGTTGCGGTATAATATGCAATCGTACTTGCTTGCATGAATAGATTTGTTTTTCCATCCCAAACCCTTAAAGCTCTTCTTTATGGTAGGATAATTGTCTGGTAACGTGTTCTCTTTTGTGAGAATTTCTTTATCTCACATAAGAATTTTGGTTACGTTGTTCCCAGACAACAAAAATGACTCTTCAAATTATGCAAACCAATCATTGAATATAATACCGAGTGATATTCATCATAATATTTATACAACAGTGTAGTTGCATAAACTTTCAACCGTATATATTCTCGATCTCCTAGTAGTTCAGTATCAAATTGTTCATTATGTGCATTATTTGTCTCCATAGGTTGGTGATTTTGGTCATGGTGGACTCCATAAGCATCGCCAATTAGGTTGATTAGTGGAAAATGTGTTGGCGAATCATTTAGCACTTCCACTAGTTGGTGTTCTGTTACATTGTTAGTTACCAGTAATTTTTCGGGAACATAAGCTATATGTTTTTCACCATGGTATGTCCATTTGTTATAATCGTGACAAATTCCCAACTTTATTAAATGTAACTCAACATCTTCTAAAGATTTATATTTTCCATTAATAAAATGGGCGGGTGCACGAACACAAAATCTTCTCACTTTTAATTTTCTTAAATGCGTACCTAATGAATTCTTGATTTCCTTTAACATAACTATTAGTTATTAAGTCAGTTTCCCTCATCCACCGTTTTGTATTGTGGAAAATCCATTTAATAATCTTCAAATTACAGTCCTGTGTTAACATGATAAAATAAATATCATGTTGCATAAATATCATTTTGCATAGTAAAGAACTAATATAGTGTCAAAGAAAAGAACTAATATAATGTTAACAATGCACCAATCAATCAAACCATGAAGTAACTTAAATACAGGAACACACCAATTAACGATACTACACAACCACTTAAACTCAAATTAAATAAATTTGTCTAGTGATATTATTACAACATAAGAAAAATATTACTACATCTTCATCAAACGATAAACTAGCCAAGTGGTCAAAGAATATAAATAATTTTTCAACAAATTCCCTTCTCCAGTGTCGACGTGCACTAGAGCATCTTCGTAACCAACATATACTTTATCGACTAGGATCTGACACTCACCCTCCTGCAAAAATGATTATGTACTAGAGTTCCTACTTGAGTGGAGATGAGCGGGCACACCCCAACGACAAATTTACCGCTCAGGTCCTTCATATAGTATTTCTCACTATAGTCAGCATGGGTTATTAACGATGATCCAAGACCTATGACATGCTGAGGTGCTAAGAAGGCAAATGCTGAAGGAGGAATAGACATCTGTGAGGGGAATGGAGCAGGAGGAAAAATTTGAGAAGGTAAGGGGAAATCGGGATGCATTGGGAGCTGTAGGGGCATACAACCGGTTAAAAGGGACACTATTCATGAAAGTTATCATTTACGCCTCCCAATTCATTTTGAAGTCCCATTACATCCCCTTCAGTCCTAGAATGATGTTAATCATTGGATGGGAAACGCTTATTAACAGAAGAAAGATTGTCCACGAGAGGTGCGGCGTGTTTGAATCTTATTTTTGACATATGTGACCCTCAACCTCTCGTCCTTCCTCTATGGTCCTTCCCCAAGGTATGTGTGAGAGCATCATTGACAATGTTGTCGAACGAGCTTGAAGATAACTGGCTACTCATAAACTCTATTTATTTTAGAGGCTTAGCCAAGTGAGGAGGAGTTTATTATCTTTGTCTCGTCTTGCATGCATATACAAGTTGGCCCTATTCGGTATCTTTCCTTCATCTGGGCTGCCTTTTGCCTTGCTCGACCACTCGTTCTTCAAATCTTCATAAGATTTTGAGCCAAGCCGGTGGACATTAGTCTTTTGTCCCTATTTTGTTTTTTTTTCTCTCTTTGCACCATTTTCGAATCCTTCGCCTCGTGTTTTAAAAAATCATTCCATTAACCGACTAACATCTTAACATTCGAAGGGACTTTTTTCTTTGAGTGCCAAAATATCGGAGCTCGATGCTCCCTTAGGGAAATGCTTCTGCCTAAGGTTTCTCCGATATGTTCAGAGTTATTCATCAACCGAGAAAGAACCTTATTTTTTGAGTTTGCAAGAAATTAAAACCGTTTTTTGAGTTGCACGTAAATGTCATCTTTAATAGCTTTATCTACGAGGTTCCAATTGTGAGCTCTTCCCACTCCCACATTCATTTTGCTAAGGAAAAACACTGGGGTTTGAATTGCTTAACGTGATTCTTATCCCTTGTGGGGTTATTTCCCAATAAAGAGAACCCAATGAGCTTCTTCTCAACTGACCCGATAGTTTCAGGAGAATTGGGAGTGTTTATTTAATTAATGGGAGTACCTTGCTTACTAAAACTTAGAGTAGGGGAGTGAACCGTTTGTGGATTTGATTATTCCTCACCAATTGGTGATAAGAATTCTCCTTGTGCTGGTGTGACGTCCATGGTTGGAGCGTCGTTTCCATTACCGCTCGACATTGTCTACAAAAATAATAAAAGTGTATCTATAATAATTTGTGCATAATTTCAAAGTTCAATATGAAATTATAACTAACAAAATAAATTTTTTGACCATATATTATAATCTACCTTTTCAAAGTAAGACTTCAATAAAAGTTCAATGTGTCTGATCTCCATCCAGTCGGGATTTGTTTTTAAAAACCTATGGATTTTTGCACATGGGTAATTAGGAGGAAACGTATCTGTAATGGATGCATAGATGTCAGCCACATGAACTCGAAATCTCATCCTCTTTAGCCTATTGGCAAGAATGAGTTTGACGTGTATGTGTCGCGATAAATCACAGTCTTCGATAATGCTCTTTGTATGTGATTATATCCATAGATGTCAATGTTGTATCATGATTACATAAGTGAAATATATATTGTACAACTTCATCCCAGCATTTAGGTAGGGAAAACAAAATACGATTAAACAATTACTCTTGCTAGAGATGAACTCCACGGTTTACAAGTTAGTTAAATTGTTCGATATTCCTATTCCCATACCAATAAATTGGAGTACCCTATGAATGAAACTTATAAATGAAAGAGGTATGTGTGTGGTCCAATTGCAACCTTTCACACTCTTGTTGCCATTTATTATCACCGTGACTTATTTTTCTGAGAAAAATGAACGATGGCGTGAATATTATTCCAATAAATAATGGCTGTAATGAATTAATAACTAGTTATTATGTACGAGGGCGTGAATCCCATGCACACATACACACATAAATACATACATACAAATAGAAATACCCACATAAACTGGGAGTCCTATGACTACGAGGTCAGTTCCTGCGGGTTACATTGGCAGTTTTGTGGTTGTTTTACGTAAACATATATGAATGGGATTGTGGAGTCACTTTGGGTCAAATAATCCCAAAATAGACCTCACTTTTTTAGGCCATATAATTCTGCAATTGACATAGCTTGTAATTGAAGGAGAGAACGGTACGGCCCAAGTCGTGAAAATCTTTGTGATCTGACCTTTGATTTCCTTCACACAACAGTTACTTTCTCTCTCATATTAAGTCTTCGCTTTACAATGGAAATTCCCACTAACAATATGACATTTGAGAAGGAGAGCATGGAATCAAACTATAGTTGCATAACAAGCCTTACTTCTCCCCACTCTCCTCAACAAAATCTAACTCCACCATCTAAAATCAGTAATGGAAACACTTGCTGCTATAGTTGTAAAAAGCCAGGGCACTAGTGCAAAGACTTTCCAGAAAAAACTCCAAAGAAACAAACAGAGCCACGTAATCTCCCACTATTGAATCTCTTGTAGGTGTGTGGATATCATCGTTAATTTATTAGTTTTTGAATACCTACTTTTGTCATTCAAGCCAACAATCCCTAAAATCAACCCTAAAAGTATCCCTTACAAACATTAGTCATAAAATTAACCCTTATAAACATTAGTCATAAAATTAATCCCTTATAAACATTACCCCTAAAATTAATCCCGAATTTGGCATCAATATTAAAGGAGAGGTATTTTTTTTTTTATTTTAGCCCCAAACTTAAACCAACATTAGTCATATATATATATGTATTTTTCTAGAATACACACACACATACATGTACATACACAATACACACATGCATACATAATACACACACACATATAATATACATATACAGCATACACACATACATATACACTATACACACATATATAGTATAGGCACATACATACACAATACACATGCACATATACACACAGAATACACACATACATACACATATAAATACACACACACACACACAGAGAAATGCACACATACATACACACACAGAAATATAAATGCACAAAATATTTCCCTTGAGATTGAGAAAGAGCCGAAATCACCAGAGAGAGGGAAAGTTGTGAGAGTTTAGAAATTTTTGAGGGAAATGAAAAACTCGTCTAGGAATTAAGTATAAAGACACTGGTTATGGCCCTAAGTTGTGATCGCATGTCGTGACCCCTTAACTTTTAACACGTCAGTGGTCGTGACTCGATTCCTTTTATGGTCATGGTGTTCTGACGTGACTATCTCAGTGTGGCTTTTGATTTATGGTCACGGCCTTAGATCGTGACCCCATACAAGATAACATTTGGAGGGAAACTTGACGCTCATTGTAGTGACCCACATGAGTCAAGGCCTGAGTTCGTGACCGCATACAAGACCATCCATGACCACCCTCAGCTATAGACTTAGCCATACCCACTTTGTTTATGGTCATGGCAACGGGCGGTGACTAGCTAGTCATGGCTATGGGCCGTGTCCCCAATACCGTGACCATTCGCAGGATTTGGTGTAGTGTTAGTTTTGCTGATGATGTTGTCATTTTCACTAATGCTTCTAAGAGAAGCGTGGGAAATTTGATGGAGTTTTTGCAAAAATACGAAAAGGTATCTATCTGATTGATCAATTTAGCTAAGAATATTTATACAGTTAGGGGAGGAAGTCTATAGAAGAAGAAAAGTTCTTATTGAATAGGTTATTGGATTGTCTCATACAAATCTTCATATAAATTACTTAAGAATACCTTTGTTTAAAGGTAGGAAGAAATTTATTTACTTTTAAGCCTTGGTGGAGTCTATTAAGGTCAAGCGATAATACAGATATAGTGTATTGTCATGCAATGTATACAATGGCAAGTACTGAGGACTTATTGCTGCGACCCCATCGTACACAAGGTGCGGCACCTCAATGCTAGGGGAGCGGCCCCTATTTGATAGAGGGCGCGGCCCAACTTACTAAAGGGCACTGCCCCGGTCTTATCATATTAACTGGTCGTGCCGCCTTACACTTACTACAAATACAACACCTATAAATAGAGGTCAACACCTCGGGATAGGGGCGGATTCATTGTCTTAGACCAGGGTCAAGCATAGTGTTGATTACTCTCTCTACTGGACTGGGTACAGCTTAGGGGTTACTCGTCGGCATCGCAATCACCACTCCGGCATGCCGGAATTCTCCTTACTATCATGTACTCTCCCTTATTCTCACACTTGTAAGCCTCTTTAGGCTCAATCATATTGTACTATTCAACGTATATAATAAGAATGGAGCAACACAGTGGACGTAGGCCTATTTTAGAGGCTAAACAACTATATATCTTGTCTTTTATCTCTCCTTACTTGCTCTGCTCGCTTATTATGCACATTATACTTGATTTGCTGGTAAAAGAATGACAGTGGATGATTTCTCATATCATCAATTTGGCGCCGTCTGTGGGAATCGAGATATTTCAATCTTGTTTCTCTATATTTCGAGTTCTCAAACACCTTATCTTATTCATGGGGATCCTTTGGATCATAATCTCATGAGTAAATTTTGGTAACTGAGCTTTGTTTCATATTCACACCCTTAAATGGGTATTTCTTATGTTCAGATCTACCCTTGGGTCTCCATTTTATGACCTTAGATCTATTTTACATACCCCTATGATATCGTTTCAGCTAGATAATACTGAAAAGCATGATGGGCTTTAGCCGTAAAAAGATGAATGATTAGGGAAGGATTATATTTACCCCCCTTTTGCTGTTCTTGACCTATGATCTAGGGTTTATCATTTGAATTGTGTCGTTTTGTGCACCGAGAGGTTATTCTCTCATGGATAGACCCTAGTAGGTATGCTATCCATGTGTTCCGAGAGAAAAACTCGGTTCTTGGGTTTTAATTTTTGGATTGTTACCTTCACTGCTTAGAACGGGAAGCGACCTGGTAATTAAAACTGCCTTTCTTACTGCGGCCTCTATTTGTGCGGTTGCATTATAGTAGGTCCAAATCACCAGGGAATGGACTCAGGTGGTCTTTAGCTCAACCTTGGTGAATATTATGAAAAGGCTATGATAGTACACTTGTGTGCCTTGCTGGCCGCAACCTCAATAGTAGTATCATACCGTAGTGCAAACGCAACATCCCAATTTCCTACTTGGTTAATCCAACATTTCTATGATTACTCACTTTTGCTAGTTTTTTCTCAGATTATATATTTTAAAAAGACTAACAAAGAAGAAAATGGAAGGAGAACCCATCCAAAGTACATAAATGAAAGATAAGATTGTGCAGATGTACAATTACCTCAACTATCTCTGTGACAGTCATGCTTCACTCCAAACCCAAGTCAACTATTTGACTCAGAGGGTCCTCATGCTCGATGCCACAGCCTTATCCATTATGGGCGCGGTACCCAGGATCATTGCTGCAGCTCCTAACACTGTTGTGGCCATAACATCAGAAACCGAGGAAGTGTCCCAACTAAAAGCACTGGCCGCAAAAGGCAAGGCCACGTCCAGGGCCCTAAAGAGGAGGATGAAACAAGAAGAAAGGGAGTTTCATGAGAACTACACACCGCTTAACTCTAGCTTGGAGGATATCCTTGGAAGCATCGAGGAGAGATTACTCAGGTGGCTAGAAAATCAGAAAGCTCCACCTCATAAAAGGGACAAAGCCAAGTGGTGCAAATTCCACCATGACCACGGCCACCTCACCGAACAATGTCATGCTTTAATGAATGAAATTGAGAGGCTCATAAGGCAAGGGATGCTGCAGCGCTTTCTCAAGGATGCCTAAGGGATGCAGTCTAGCTAGACATGCCACATCCCTCTTTTTATGCCCATATATGTATTTTATATATTTCTGTTCTTAGTGAACTCTTTTGAATAGTTTCGTTTTAACTTCTTATTGAAATAACAAAGTCTTATATATATATATGAATAGATATATGAAATCAAGTTCACTTTATAGTGGCATATTTTGATTTCTCGATTCCATTAAATGATATCTTATAAAAGACCATTTTGACTTAAGCAGATCTCGATTCGAGACAATATGTTATATCGGGAATGATAATATCTAAATGGGCTGATAATGCCCGTCAAGATGACTGATTGTCCAAAAGCAAATGATAATTGAAAATGACGAAAGCAACTATTGAGGCTAGCTTTCTGAATTGGTCTACAACATCACTCATAAAGACTATATCCCAGCATATTATGGCTACATTCTTGAAAGCAGTTATCAGAAAGCGTCATTAGCCACAAGGGCATACAATACCTCTTCTTAGCTTTTGGGATGTGTCATTATCCCGGGGAGGTTACTCCCCCAATAAACATCATTAACTTGGTGGATATGAGACTAAACATCATTATCTTGGTGATCTCGCACTAGATTGGGGAAGCTTCATAATACCTAGCCCGGGAAGGACTGAAAATAACCCACAGGGGCCGAAGATTTAATTGCCTACGGATAATCCTATATTCGAAGGGGCCAAAGACTTAATTATCTGTGGATAATCCTATTATAGCCCGGGAAGGATTTATATATATCCACATAAGATTAGGGAAGCTTTAGAATACCTAGCCCTTAGGGGCCTGATAATAACCCAATTGAAGCGACTAAAGAAGAGCCATGAAAGGCAATTGAAACGACTAAAGAAGAGCCATAAAAGGCAATTGAAGTGACTAACGAAAAGCCATAAAAGGAAATTACTATGATCACAAAGAATGCCAAAGCTACAGAAGGATGGCCTCAGCCTAGCATGCTATCATCAATTTCCTAAACGGCTAGAAAGATATAGCATCCTCATTAGTATGGTTGCGGCCGTTAAGTTAATTCATTCAGAAGATATTATAGATAAAGGCAGGCAGGATTTTTAACCTATCGCAGGCCTATTCAAGAAAACACGCGACAGTTAGATTAGGGTCCAATTATAAAGCTACAGCATAGGGTATTTAAATAATCAAAGGAGTCGTAGCTTTGTTCGAGAAGTAAGGATAAGGTGAAGAAAACAGGTCGCAGCCTATGCGAAGCACGTTTATGCTATGTTGCTGCGGCTTTAGTTTATTACGTGTTCAATCAATTAAGTAATCAATCCTAAAAGCAAACAGTATTAAGGCATACAAATGAAGTGCAAAAATAATTTAAAAGTCTGCAAAAATTAAAGAGGGGAAACAGTCATGCATGTCAAGATTCAAAATCTAAAGCCTCGGCAAAAATTAGTGTTAAAATAGTTACACAGATTATAAGTCGTAACCTTGATGAAAAGAAGTAGTTTGCAAAAAAGGGACGCAACCCCAATGTTCAAAAACTTAGAAGTGAGACTAAGAAGTTGCATCATCTTCTTCATTTCCATCCACTTTATCCGCAGCTGTCTCAGTCTCTTGCTCTGCTATCGCGGCCTCTGCTTCAGCCCTTAGCCTAACTCTCTCCTCGGCTGCAGCCTTCATCTCCGCCCTGCAGGCATCATGCTCAACATCTTCCATGCTCCTAGATTTAATTATAACTGTGACATTAGGGAAGTTCTTTTCCACCTTGTACCTAAGCTCTTGGTAGCCACAGATATAAGCTTTGTTATTGATAAGCAAGAAGCCCGAGGAGCCTTTGTATAATGCTACGGTATTGTCAATGGATAATTAAAGGGCTTCGTCGTGTTGTTCATCTTTTCTTGAAAGGGTAACAGAGTGTTCATCCTCCATCTTCTTAATTGTCACGGCATGAGATTCCTCCATCTTCTTCATCGTCGCGGCATGGGCCTCGGCATCATTAGCAGCTTTAGTCTCTAATTCATCATAACTCTTCTGGAGTAGCCCTCACTTGATAATGATAAACTCCGCAGCCTTAGTAGCCTACACATCCTGAGCTTGAGAAACTTTGAGGGACTCCACGGCTTGCCTAAAATTCTCCTCAGCTTCCTCTTTGGACTTGCAGACGGCTTCAAGGTCCATCTGAGCCGCCTGAAGCGTCGCGGCAGAAGATTTCTTCCCAGCTTCAAAGGATTCAGCTCTTACCTTCGCCAAGTCAGTTGTGACAACCCCCTCTACGGCCTCCTTAATTCTATAGAGACCCTCATACTACATTTTCTGTGTAGCGACATCTTCTGCAGCGTATAAGTGTATTAAGAGTTAGAAAATAAAATTGAAACAACAAAGAATATTGGAAAGATGGAATTACATACTCTCAATAGGCTATGAAGGGCGTAAGGCTCCACGTCCTCATGGTCCTCATCTACCAACCGATCTAAGTCGGCTACATCCATTGCCTTCCTTATCCTGTGGATGGCACGGGCAGTATTATCCCAAGAAGACAGGGGATCCCGTCGGCGCAGCTGTGGACGTGGACGTCTGCTTTGCGGAAGAGGTAAATTGGCATTCACAACCATTATTAATAGAGGGGGAGGAGAATTTCTCTCATGAATAGGGGAAGTGCCACGAACTCCTTGGTTAGAAATTGATGACATTAGACCTGCCGCGGTAAGATTATCCCCAATGTCATCATCAAAAGTGCCCTCAACCCTCTCATTAGGGGCCAACTCCTCAACTTGGAGTGTGGGAGCGATAGCATTTATTTGATCCACAGACAGATTTTGGGGCGCTGTAGGCTTAACTTGACCACTAAGGGCGACCGCGATAGGAGCCTTGGACTTGGTCCTTTTCCTCATCTTATGCCTAGCCGTGTTATTAAGGACAATTGCATCCTCATCCATCTCAGCTAGCTGAGCTGCTAATCGAGACCTATCAATCACCTCACCTGAGAAAAAATAAAGCAAAGTCAATATCCAAAGTTAAAGACAATTGTCGCGGAATTAAAAAATTAAAAAGTAGCATTACCTTCAGCACCCATCTCTTTGGGAATGGATTTTCTGGGGAAGTAGGCCGCTTAAAAAATAGAGGCAAAAGTTACAAGTGTACTGTACTTCTTCTCCTTAGCAGGAACTGCCACAACCTTGCCAACTCTCTTCTCCTACCGCTTACTCAGCTGTAAATTATCGAGAACTGTAGAAAAATACAAAGGTTAGTTCAGAAGCAAAGTGGAGAATAATGTGAAACTATAAAGAGGGGAGGAGACTATAATTAAAAAAGGTACCTAGTTTGGAGGGATACCCATATTATCGTGGCATCCTAAATGATCTCTCCTTCTCACTCTCTTCAGGGTGGATATCCCACCCTTCTCTAGATATGTAAAAGTATTTGATATTCCACTTCTTTACACTATTAGGCCTCCTAGAATAAAGTGTCTCATCCTTGCCGCAAATTGAGAAGTAGTAGTACCCCACAAACTTCACATAATTTTCCTTTGGTCAGTAGAAGTGGGAAAACTCCGCGGGAGTAATATCTATCTTGAACTAATTCTCCTATAGTACAACATCTGCTAGAATGGCCCTCAAGACATTGGGATCTAATTGGGCTAGAGCTAACCTCATTGTTTGGAAAATCCTTCTAATGGGAACAGGGAAAGGCAGCCGCAACCAGTAAATGAAGGCGTGCAAGGGGAAGCAGATCCCATCGTCATCTAGTGTCATACATGGCCTTTGTTTCGCGGTAGGTGCTGAGCACATAACACCCTTAGGGGACTCGAAGGCCTTAACTACTTGATCAACCCATTATTGATTTAATATAACACCTGGGTAGCCTTAGGGTTACAATTTAAACATCAAGGACTGAGTTTAAGCTCATTATTGATTTCGCAAGGGCTGAGTGTATTACAAGAGCGTAGTGGTATGGCTCCTGGATAGAGATGGGAGTTTAGAACACATTTGGTTGAAAGAGGGGATGAGGTTATTCCGATCGCATATTTGAAGTTGACGAACCTCCTCGATCGACAAAGTTAAGTAGTAGTGTATTGGAGGGGTTCCTTGTTTGGATTTCGCTTTGTGAGACGCTCCGCGCATGAACCTTAACGACGTCGGGAGTGGAGAGATGTTATAGAATGCAGGCTAATTAAATTATGAAGTAAAGATATGACATTTTAATACGTGGAATTTAAAAGAGATATAATGCTACGTATGGGAATTATCTTGGGGTAGTGATATTACCTTATTGATATTATATTATAGGTATGATAATGCCTATTTGATTGGTTAATGATTATGTGTATGACATACCTAGCTTACTTGCTATCGGTGGGAGGTTTGCGCGTGAGGGCAGTCATATCCTGATGAATCCATGGGATCTTTGATTTGTCGCTCGAGAACATAGGTCTATGAAAGACTTATCGGGGAGTTGATAAGTCCGTTGACTATGGGTACGTAGGTATGTGCGTGACCCATGGGTATGAGAACTATGTTTGCCTCCAATGCTTGTGTTGTTGCTTGTGGTTCGAGGAATCTTAACGAACCTTTAGTCCCTTATTCGGCGACAAGCGATATTGGGACATGATAGCAGAGTAATGCATTGCACCGCAGCTGTGACTCGGGGTGCCGTATTATATATGAATATATATATAATGGATTAAATGAATGAATGGATATATATTGGGGTTAACTCTATCTACGGTGATAATTGTAGATAACGGTTAATGAATGCTTATGCTTATAGAATTGAAAAGCTTAATTCATATTAATGAGAAATGATTCATGTTAATGAGAAACTAATCATATAAATGAGAAATGTAAATGAATAATAATGCGACGTATGGTATGGGACATACGGGGATTACTGTAATGGATTAATATTATGTGGGAATGTTTATTCCAAATGCTTTTAAATTCTTTTATGTTATCTATTTGGTTATCAGTGTTGTAGAATAAAATGTGTTGTGTTATTCTTAAACTAGAAATGAATTTTGTTGAATTAAAATTTGGAAAGTTTTTTTAACATCAGCTTAATTGAGTATTGGGTGAGTTGTAAATGTTTTCGACAGTGATGCTAAGAATGAGCCAACTGTATATTCTGTTTTAATTTGGTATGGGACTGGCCACCCGGTATTTAATTAGGCGGGGTGTTACAGGTGGTATCAGGGCATTAGGTTCTAGTGTCCTTTAGGATCTGTACGGCTTACTGTGTTTTCAGCTTAGCGTTCTTTGATATAGAGCCCTATGTTTAGGATTGTTGATCTCTTCGGTAAGATTTCGTATATATCAGTGAATCTTATTTACGTTCGGGAGTGATCGAACAAAGAAGTATGGCAGATGAGGGCCATTGAATGGATAGCGGAGATCGTACTTAGGAGGTTATGAAGTATGTTCGAGTATGATGACCGTAGTCGAGGTCACACCTATTATGGAAAATTGAGGAGAGTCATTAGTAGAAGTTCTTGAAATGCGGGAATTATGTGTGTTACCTAACAAAGGCAATATATTCAAAGGATTGGGCATATAGTGGAGTGTGGTTAACTAGAACTGAAAATTTGGGGTAAATTTTTCTTGACTCATCGGAGCAAAGTTATAATAGTGGGATTCAATAACCACCACCCGCAAATGAGGGTATGTTTCCTATCTAAGGAATTATAACGCATATATTGATTTTTTGTAGCAATTAATATTGTGTGGGCGAAAGGGTTGCTAAACTTAGCCTATAGCATCGTTATTTACGTAGACTCACCAAGGGGTGTGGGACACCTATGTTTTACATGTTATCACATGGGTTTGATTTTTATCATGGGATTACTTCCTTTGGGCATGTCCGAGCATGATGTGACTATCGGCATGCATTGACTCGTGGTATACGAGAGCGTATGTACTACTATTAACCAGCATCTTGTCTTCTAGAGAAGAGTAGATGAGTAGACTTTATTCGAATTAATAAAACCTGTAAAGAGGTTATAAACTATTGACTAAAGACCTGAGGAGTTTCGATGACCGACTACTTTAGGTAGTAGTGTACCGGGGGGGTTCCTTGTTTGGATTTCGCTTGCGAAACACCCCACGCATGAAACTAATAACCGTTGGGAGTCGAAATAAGATAGGTCTTTAGGATATGAGTTTATAACCTTTGCTATAATTATGGAAGTGGTACGATAGGGTGTATGGGCGCCCTGGATGATTGGATTGTAGTAGTTTTCAAAATTGTGAAACAGTAAGTAGTTGTGACTTCAGGATTTATTTGTTTAATAAGTGAGGATCATTTTTCCCAAACTTTGTCACGAGGATGGTATAGGGAAGATTGGGTATAATTTAAATTTGATTTAGTTGGAACTATATGGTGAGACTTAGTGTAACATCAATGGGGATTTTCGTTAATGTACTGTATGGGCAGTACTACTTAGATTTCTTGTGATGTGAGATTTATACTCGGAGTTGACCTTATCAGTATGGTTCATTTTTCTGAATTTCGGGACGAAATTCTGTTATAAGGGGGGAAGTATGTAATACCCCGTAATTTTAATGACTTTTAAAATGGGTTATATTTTAAATTAATGGATTAATTGGATCTTATTATAAATTAATTCATTTGGGTTTTATCCGAATTGTGGATATTAAAATGGATGATTCTGAATTGTACTTAAAGATATTTAGGTAATATATGAATGTGATGTCATTGATATGACGGTATGATATAAATTTGGTAATTTGAATTTTTAGTCAGACGCGGTATGGGACGTGTCGGGACTAATTTATTAAATTAAAAAGGAAATTTATTTTCTATTAACCTTATAGTCATTTCGACTGCGTCGTTACGTCCGAAAGGTTCGAAATAGTCAGAAAAGTATATTTGGATGTTAATTTTGAGTCTCGAGTCATTTGGAAATGAAAAGACAACCCAAAAGGGCATTTTGGTTATTTTTACAAGGGGGATGAATAGTGATTTCGGGTTTTGTCTTATTATAAGTATTTGGAGATTAGTTGAATGTGGGTTCATTCATCTCTTCTACACAAAATTGAAAGGTCATCTTCTTAGAGAGAGTGAAAGGTTGCTTGGGAAGAGAAAAGCTTGCTTGGAAAGGAGGAGAACTAAAGACCAAAGGTCACTACCACCAACCACCACCGAAAGTGGCCGAAAAAAGGGAGAACCACCTATGTTATTCAACCCCAAAGGATCAGATCTTCATTAGAGGCAAGTGTTTGATATTTGCAATTTAAGTTTGTATATTGTCCATGTTTGGATAGTTATAAAAAGAGATGATTTTCATGCTTGGAAGATGAAAGGATATAGTTGTTAATGGATTTTTGGAATCTAAAAATATATAGGAATTAAACTCATGTTGTAGGTAGTTAGTAATCCAATAAATATTCATCAATCTGTGGAAGAAATTCTGAAAATAATTTAGTGTTCTTGAAGATAATATGTTGATAATTTTCTGGAAAAAGAGGCAAAAACGAGTGGAATGAGAAGAGCCAATCTGGAATGTTTAGATCTTCTTTTTGAGTGCATTTGGATGAGATTTAAGAAAAACTCAAAACACATACCTGACTCAATTTTTCGTGTAGAATCCAAATCTGAAGTCGGATTGATGATTTGAATAATTTTTGGATCTGATTTTTCTGAGTATTTAAAATATGAGAATTCATGATGTTGTTTCTTTTTAAAGTTGGTTCTTATCCCAAAACTTTTGTGGATCTTTGGTGATTATTAATTGCATATTATGGGACTTAGAAAATATCAGTAGACCCTTGATGAGATTTGAATTAATTTTATTGGGATTTAAATTGATTAGAATGATGATAATTAAATTAAAGAAATTTCGGTTGCTAGATTCATTTGTTGGATTATAATTGGTTTGTATGAGGATTAAGGATAGTTCAAGTAGGGGAGATTTAATATAACACCTGGGTAGCCTTAGGGTTACAATTTAAGCATCAAGGACTGAGTTTAAGCTCATTATTGATTTTGCAAGGGCTGCGTGTATTACAAGAGCGTAGTGGTATGGCTCCTGGATAGAGATGGGAGTTTAGAACACATTTCGTTGAAAGAGGGGATGAGGTTATTCCGATCGCATATTTGAAGTTAACGAACCTCCTCGATCGACAAAGTTAAGTAGT
This sequence comes from Sambucus nigra, assembly GCA_949130495.1. NCBI lineage: Eukaryota > Viridiplantae > Streptophyta > Magnoliopsida > Dipsacales > Adoxaceae > Sambucus > Sambucus nigra. Next base: position 139,214,191 of record OX422221.1, on the reverse strand, counting down.
AGTGTATTGGAGGGGTTCCTTGTTTGGATTTCTCTTTGCGAGACGCTCCGCGCATGAACCTTAACGACGTCGGGAGTGGAGAGATGTTATAGGATGCGAGGATAATTAAATTATGAAGTAAAGATATGACATTTTAATACGTGGAATTTAAAAGAGATATAATGCTACGTATGGGAATTATCTTAGGGTAGTGATATTACCTTATTGATATTATATTATAGGTACGATAATGCCTATTTGATTGGTTAATGATTATGTGTATGACATACCTAGCTTACTTGCTACCGGTGGGAGGTTTGCGTGTGAGGGCAATCATATCCTGATGAATCCATGGGATCTTTGATTTGTCGCTCGAGAACATAGGTCTATTAAAGACTTATCAGGGAGTTGATAAGTCCGCTGACTATGGGTACGTAGGTATGTGCGTGACCCATGGGTATGAGAACTATGTTCGCCTCCAATGATTGTGTTGTTGTTTATGGTTCGAGGAATCTTAACGAACCTTTAGTCCCTTATTCGGCGACAAGCGATATTGGGACATGATAGCAGAGTAATGCATTGCACCGCAGCTGTGACTCGGGGTGTCGTATTATATATGAATATATATATAATGGATTAAATGAATGAATGGATATATATTGGGGTTAACTCTATCTACGGTGATAATTGTAGATAACGATTAATGAATGCTTATGCTTATAGAATTGAAAAGCTTAATTCATATTAATGAGAAATGATTCATGTTAATGAGAAACTAATCATATAAATGAGAAATGTAAATGAATAATAATGTGACGTATGGTATGGGACATACGGGGATTACTGTAATGGATTAATATTATGTGGGAATGTTTATTCCAAATGCTTTTAAATTCTTTTATGTTATCTATTTGGTTATCAGTGTTGTAGAATAAAATGTGTTGTGTTATTCTTAAACTAGAAATGAATTTTGTTGAATTAAAATTTGGAAAGTTTTTTTAACACCAGCTTAATTGAGTATTGGGTGAGTTGTAAATGTTTTCGACAGTGATGCTAAGAATGAGCCAACTGTATATTCTGTTTTAATTTGGTATGGGACTGGCCACCCGGTATTTAATTAGGCGGGGTGTTACACGAACTATTCAGTCGCAGCCCTAATCGCAATCTCTTGGCACTACGACTTGGGGGCTTATTGATAGTACAGGTATAGTGCCATGCCGGGGAATGTATACAATAGCAAGTAATGAGGACTTATTTCCACGTCCCCATCGTACACAGGGTGCGACACCTCAATGCTAGAGGCGCGACCCCTATTTACTATAGGGTGCGACCCAACTTACTATAGTGCGCGGCCCCAGTCTTATCATATTAACTAGTTGCACCCCCTTACACCTACCAGTAATACAACACCTATAAATAGAGGTCAACACCTCAGGATAGGGTCAGATTCATTCTCTTAGACCAGGATCAAGCTTAGTACTGATTACTCTCTCTACTGGACTGGGTACACCTTGGGGGTTACTCGTCGGCATCGCAACCACCACTCCGGCATGTCGGAATTCTCATTACCATCATGTACTCTCCCTTATTCTCACACTTGTACGCCTCTTTAGGCTCAATCATATTGTACTATGCAATGTATATAATAATAATGGAGTGACACATTGGATATAGGCCTATTTTAGGGGCTAAACCACTATATATCTTGTCTTTTATCTCTCCTTGCTTGCTCTACTCGCTTATTATGCACATTATACTTGATTTGCTAGTACGAGAATGACAAGTAAAAGATTTATCGTATCATCAGCAAGGTTCAAGGTTGGAAATCTAAATTTTTTTCTTATAGGGAAAGTTTGGTTCTCATCAAGTCAGTTTTGAATTATATGTATATATATATTATATAACTACTTTATCTCCTTCCAATTTTCTTTGAATTTTCTGGGGATCTAACAAAGATTTTGGGAAGAAGTATCAATGGATCAAATAAAGAGAGTTATCTTATGCTATTAAGGAGGGTGGTCTCGGCATTTAAAGTATGTGATATGTTGTGAAAGTTGCCTCTATGAGACATTCTTGGAAATTTAAAGTGGATTAAAACACTTGGTCTTCTTTTATGATGGGTAATTATAAAAATCTTATAATAGCAAATGGTTTTATATCTATAAAGAAAATTAAGATTTGTTAAAATTATGTGAATCAATTTTCAACAATTATTGAAGGGGAGACAATCTGGTCTTTACTGAAGATGGAAGTTTCACTTTCAAATTTTCTATTGAGATTGTGAGAAAAAGATGACCATTATAAGATGTGTTTAATTCAACTTGGAGCCTTCTACTGGGTCTAAAAATATCCATCTTCATTTAGATATGTCTTTATTATGTGGTCCCTCTTGAGGAAAATATGAAGAGAGTTTGAGTGAGGCTTGCTTCCATTTCTAGATGTTATTTTAAGAATTTGGAAGATCTTGATCATATTTTTATATACGTTCCCATTGTTGTAGAGTTTTGGAAGATCTATGGGGGTTTAATAGGCAAGGAGATGAGTTTTAGATCTTTTAACTTTATGTAGATGAACTAGTGGCTCAGGAAATCCAATAATTCTATAGCTAAGTTTCTAATTGAAGTGTTGCCAGTTATTAGTATTTGGGAGATATGGAAAAGTATAAATAAGGCTACTTATTAAGGTTGACCTATGAAGGGTTTGTACATCATTCAACAAGTGATTATCACAGTTAATGACATTCTCAAATTAAGTTTAATGTCTGTGAGTATGAAGATGTATTGAAGTTGTTCTCTTTGAAGCAGTCTACAATTAATTTTTCCTCTATAAGATTATAACCTAGTATAAGCTTACTATTAATAGAGTAAAACTTAACACTGATGGAGCTTCTAACGAGAATCCATGTGAAAGTGGTTATTGTGGAATACTTGTAAATGCTTATGGTTTAGTTTTATGGGTGTCAGACTATGGTGGAGTTAATACAAATAACGCGGCAGAGGCTTTGGCTATTAGAGATGGTCTAAGGTGTTGTAAGGACATAAAGATTGTTGTTGTTTAATTAGAATCAGACTCTAATATGTTTGTGGAGATCCTTACTAACAAGGTGTTCAAAATTCATTAGAATATCAAGAATATTGCCAAAGAAATCAATCATATTAGTGACATTATGGATAGTTAGTTTCTTCATCGTTTCAGAGAAGCAAAATCATCTGTTGATGCTTTGGCCAATCATAGTATTAGAAGTCAACACAATTCTTTCTTTAATGTTTTTTACGATGTTCCTCAAAATGCTAAAGGTTTGATCATGATAGATTAATAGAGTATGCCTAATTTGAGGATCGAGAAGCCTTATTAAAAAAATTGCAAACAATTTTTAAATATGAATATATGAATGATTAGATGTCACAGGCTCAAAAAGTTCATGCACTTAGTCATTGGATAACAATCAAACAACTATTTAGGTATCTCCTTTTTCTTTAAGTTATAGTGTTTTTTACATGATTGAAATAATGCATTTGTAGTTACTGTAATACCCCGTATTTTTATGCTTTCTAAATTTGGGGAGTTATTAATTTAATGTGAGTTATTAAATTTAATGTGAGTTACTAACGTGACGAGAGTTAGTAATCATTGGAAACTTGTTGAATATTACAAATGAGTAAATTAATATAATATTGGTACTATTAAATGTCACGAGTGAATAAAATGACAATTTTGAAAATTTAAGTCGGGACACGCCCGTGTCGCGTCGGGACTAAATATTGATTAATAAAAGTGAATAAATTATAGGTCCCTCGTATGGTTGTTTTGAGTGCGCCAAAGTGTCCGGAAGGGTCGAGATAGTCAGAAAAGTGTACTCGGGGGTTTAGTTTGGGTCTCGGGGCGTTTTTAGGCCTGTTTAGCACCCCGGGAGGGCATTTTGGACATTTTGCATTTTTGGTTAATTAAACCCACGATATTTATTAGGTTATATCAGTCATTTGGAATGGTCTTTAAGAGTTAGCAGACTCACAACCTTAGAACGGACATTAGAGAGGAAGGTAGAAAGCTTTCCAAGCAATCCAAGGCCAAAAATTCATCCGGTTGCACCGCCACCATCAACAACGCATAGATCGCACGACGGGAAACGCAACCACACCAAATTTGTCCACAAATCAGAACCCTGAAATCTACAGGCAAGTATTTATCTTGCTGAATTCTGTAATACCCCGCATTTTTATTGATATTTATTTATGGGATTAATTGAATTAAATGTGTATTAATTGAGAATTAATCCGGATATAATACTAACGAGATGTGAGTTGGTATTCGATTATAATGTGTATATATGGAAATATAAATATTGGAAATATTGAAATTGTCGCGAGATTGAAATACGGCAATTTGGGAAATTTTGTTGGGACGCGTGTGACAGTCGCGTCAGGAATGTAATTATTTGAATTAAAAAGTGAATTTTATTTTTATCAACCGTATGGTCATTTTGAGTGCGCCAACGAGTCCGGAAGGGTCTAAATAGTCAGAAAACACTAGCCGGGGGTTTAGTTTGGGTCCCGAGGCATTTTTAGGCCAAAACGGAAACCCAAAACGGTAGTTTGGTAATTTCGGAAATTTGGTAATTAAAACCCACGAAAATCATACTTTAATTATAACTTATCATTAAACCCACTAACCCATTTTCAACCCCAATCTAAGTAGTGGGATACGGGAGAAGTTAAGAAAATATTTCTAACTTGCCAAAAACCAACCCCCACCTCCATTGTCATCTTGTGAGAAGAACTTGTAGAGAGAGAGAGAGAGAGAGGAGAATTCTGCAGAGAGAGAGAGAGGAATTCAACCATCTTCAACCAACAACAAATCTGAAGAACATAAGGCAAGTGATTTAGTTACAATTAATTCCATGAATGTGTTCGTCCATGTTTAGTATAATTATCGAATTTTGTCTTGGCAGATTGATATAGACCCATGAATTTGAGGATAAAAACTATGAACCATGTTAGGAATTGCATGTAGACATATTCTGGACGAATTATGAATTCAAAATATAACCCTTGATGATCTAAAAATGGATTTAAGAAGAGATTTATTATTGTTCTTGAAAGAAATAGAAAATTAGGGTTCTTGATGAAGTTTTGATCCAAATAAAGCCCTTGGTTGATGATTTATTGGTTTTAGAATGTTAACAATGTTGTAGGATGGTTGTATGATGATACTATAACGTTAGATTAGAGTTTCATGCATTATAATGGAGTTTTGGGACGATTTGAGGGCTGCAAAACGAAGCAGTCCGTAGCCTACCTGGTGCGATCGATCGACATTCATCAGTCGATCGATCGACCACCATCGATCGATCGATTTTCAAGGTCGATCGATCGATTTTCAAGGTCGATCGATCGACCTTCCCAGAATGAGTAAAATTTTCCTAGTTAAATTTTAATGATGTTAACCCTTAGAAAATTATCATTGGAGACTTTATGAATATCCTTAGACTTAAGGAAGACCAGTAGGTATGGTTATAAAATTTGGACCTTAATTAGAATTCAATTTGAGGAATTATTCTAAAATCTAATGAAATTCGATAAGTGAGATAATATTGGGGTGAAAAGAGTAAAATTGAATGATTTGATGAAATGAGGTTTGGGGCAGAAGTAAGGACCTTAAGAATAATGATGTTATATGTGGGAATAATAAGAAACTTAATAATCCCTTCGAGATAAGTCTTAAGTACAAGAAACTATGACGTGAGATGTGTCGACAGCCTACATTATGTATTATCGGAAGACTTAAAATATATAAAATTGGAATAATGGTATAAGGATGTAGAATATACCTTTATTATATTGAGACATCTAAGATGTGTGCATACTTAGTTTATGTATATGATTTTATGTGTATGACATACCTACCATACTTGCTTTCACGAGAGGTTTACGTTCGCTTAGGGCCATCTAATCTTTGTGTGCCCGGATTTAGATTGGTACCTTAAGAACATAATGCTAGAATGACTTATTTGTGAGTTAATAAGTCAGCTGACTATGGAGCGTAGGTATGTACGTGACCCATGGATATGTTGAATTATGTTCGCCTCCATTTTTGTGTGTTGTGCTTATTCTAACAATTCCTGAGAGATTCGGAATTTGTAATCCTTATGTACGTGATGTACCGGGATGGATAGCAGAGTATGTGTGCACCGCAGCTTAGCCTCGGGGTGCTTGTATTGTATATTTATAATGTGAATAATATACGGTTAAATGAAAAGGAATTGCTATGTTTAATCGCGAGTATAATTGTAGTAACGTTATGAAAAGATAAAAAGGGGATATATACAAATAATTGGTTTTGTTAATAATTGGGAATCCGAGAATTAAAGTAGAACTCTCTATTTAATTGTTAAGGTTGGAATTAAAACGTGAACCGAGTAGATATGTTAGAAACTCTTTTGAACCAGATAGATATGCGAAACACATGAATGGGCACGGGAACGTTAGGAGTGCACAGTTAGACGAGAGGTGAGTATTTCATGTGAGAGAACGTCCTAACATGTATTTTGCATTCATTGTTTTAAATGTTATTAAAGAACTTGTTGTTTTTAAAATACTCTCCACATTCGGGCTCTGACCCATTTGCTTTCAAATCTATTTTTTTTGTAAAAACCTTTTAGGTGCCCAGCCACAAGGACACCATGCATAGTATTTCCATTCAGGTGACGAGCTGTAGCTGTTGTGGAAGTTACAGGGCTTTGACAGTAGACGCCTCTTTTCTAGTCTTGACTCCATATTCAGTTTCATCATTGTAGGGCATGTCGCCCATTTCTTTAGAGACATTTTATATTTCAGTTATTCAGACTTTGGTTTGTATTTAATTCAGGATGCAGACTTGTTTTATTATTTCCATATTGGGATTGTTGTGAGGAGTATTTCCTCCAGACTTATTATCTATTGGATGTTCTATTTCTTCTTTATGGTGAATGGTTACGTTATTCTTCCATAATTCTTTTATTGCATGTTAATCAGATTTAATTTAAAATTTGACAACTTACTTTTTAAATACTAGGTGGTTAGAAATCATTAAAATGGACAGTGATGGTATTAACTGAACCAACTTGGCATTTTGTATTAATTTAATAAAGGAGTAGCTACCCGGTATTTAATTAGTCGGGGTGTCACAGGTGGTATCAGAGCATCAGGTTCTAGTGTCCTTTAGGATCTGTACGGCTTATTATGTTTCCGCTGAGCTTTCTTTGATGTAGAGCCCTATATTTTAGGACTGTTGTATTCCTTTATGTATGCTTCGTTCTTCAGCTATTTTAAGTTTATAACTGCGAACTTATAGACTTTACTCTCATTTCAGATGCCTCCACGACGTGCGCAGCGAGTTCCTAGGGGTGCACAGCCAGAGCCACAGCCAGCACCAGTACAGGGCACCATGAATGCCGCCGAGGTTGCAGCTATTGTAGCCCAAGCGATAAATGCCGCCCTAGCCGTTGTACAGCAGGCACCACCCCAGGCGCCAGTAGCCGCACCAGTTCAGGCACATGCATTCCCATCTGCTTGGGAACGCGTTCGTGATGCTTTTCAGAAAGCACACCCTCCGGAGTTCGCAGGTAGCTCCGATGTTGTGGTATCTAGTCAGTGGAGGAAAGATATTCAGAGGCACTTGAGGATGTATGAGTGCACCGATGTTTAGAGGCAGATACTAGCTACTTTCAAGCTAGTGGGATCTGCACTACAGTGGTGGGATTCTATTACCACCGTGGAGGAGAGAGATACTCTCACGATACAGGAGTTTTGGGTGCGGTTCGACCGCTAATATTTTCCGTCAGCTGTTCACACGGAAATGAGGAGGAAGTTGATGAACCTTAGATAGGAGGGAAGGACTGTGGCCGAGTATGAGGCCGAATTCACAAATTTGCTGAATATTGTCCCGGATGAGATACCAACAGAGGAGAAAAAGATTCAAAAGTTTACAGATGGATTGACTTGGAGGATCCGTCAGTATTTATTGGGGAACCTCTCATTGGCCACTTATTCTGACGTGGTTAACGCTGCACTGCTCCATTGCCAGGACCACCGCTTTCACTTGATAGAGGGGAAGCGATCAGGAGAGTCCAGCCATCAGGGCAGCACAGGGGGAAATGGTGCCAGTGGGGCACAATCAGCTCAGGGTCAGTATAGGCAGGGTGACTAGGGTTCCCAGCAGGGGGATCATAAGAGGTTCAGATCGGGGAATTTCAGGCACGGACAGGGAGGTTTTAAGCAGAACCATCAGGGTCCGAACGGCCATCAGGGCCAGCAGGGTCAAAATGGTCAACAGCAGCTGTTTCACCAGGGCCAGCAAGGCCAAGGCAGAAATGGTAACGGTCACCAGGGTCGTAGTCAGCAGGGGCAGTGAGGAGGAAACTTCCAAGGGAAGTGTTTCATTTGTGGTAAGATTGGCCACAAACGTTAGGATTGTCCTGATAAGGGCAGGGCCCCACAGCAGCAGCAGCAGGGTGCTCGACAGGAGCCGTAGAGGCCTATGTTTCCCGTCGCCCTCCCAGCACCACCGCAGATGGCAGCACTGCCACCCATTCCAGCAGTCCCAGTTCAGCAGGGACAGCTCCAGTATGGGAGAGTGTATCAGCTTCAGCATGCCGCAGCGCCACAGAATCTGCCAGCAATTGAGGGTATGTTCTCTATTCAGGGGACTATGGGGCGTATTTTGTTTGACACGGGGGCCACACATTGTTTCATTGCCATGAGATTTGCATGTACTATTGGGTTATTAGACACCGCAGATAGCACCGCTACTTGTGTAGACTCACCGTTGAGTAGGGGTTCCATGATTTTGCTTATGTGTAGAGGTGTGGGTATAGAGATCGGGAGGTTTACTTTACCCGCTGACATGCTAGTGTTAGAGATGACCGAGTATGATGCCATTATTGGTATGGATTGTCTAGTTGCGTACCGAGCCATGATTGACTGTTTTAGTAGGAGTATTATCTTTGCCATTCCCGGGCAGGAGATGTTTTTAGTGGTGATGCCTCGCCCTGAGGGAGGATCGTCCACTCATTTGTACTACATAGAGGAGGAGACCTCTAAGGAAGTGGTGATACCACTTGATTCGATACCCGTTGTTAGTGAGTTCGCTGATGTATTTCAGGATATACCTGGACTACCTCCGAGTAGGGAGATAGATTTTGTGATTGATTTGACGCCGGACACTCAGCCTATTGCCCGCGCACCTTACCGTATGGCTCCAGCTGAGATGAGAGAGTTACGGGATCAGATTGAGCAGTTGTTGGGTCAGGGGTTTATACGGAGGAGTACTTCGCCGTGGGGTGCCCCTATATTGTTCATGAAGAAGAGGGATGGATCGTTGAGGTTGTGTGTGGATTACCGGGAGTTGAATAAGGTCACGATACGGAATAAGTATTCGTTGCCCCGAATCGATGACTTATTCGACCAGTTGAGAGGAGCTTCTTTCTTCTCAAAGATTGATTTGCGATCGGGATACCATCAGTTGCGTATCAGGGAAGAGGACGTCTCGAAGACTGCTTTCTTAACGAGATATGGTTCCTACGAGTTTCGGGTTATGCCTTTTGGTTTGACCAATGCTCCAGCCGTGTTTATGGACTTGATGAATAGGGTGTTCAGAGAGTTCCTAGATCAGTTCGTCATTGTCTTTATTGATGACATTCTGGTTTACTCCCAGACAGAGGAGGAGCACGCCGAGCATTTGAGACAGGTTTTGCAGACGCTACATCAGAACGAGCTGTATGCAAAGTATGAGAAGTGTGGGTTTTGGCAGAAGGAGGTTCAGTTTTTGGGACATATTATTTCCGACTGGGGGATATCTATTGATCCGGGGAAGGTATCCGAGGTGAGGGAGTGGAGACAGCCCACCACACCGACTGAGATTCGTAGTTTCTTGGGCCTAGCAGGATACTACAGGAGGTTTATTCAGGGTTTCTCAAAGATAGCGGGTCCTTTGACACATCTAACTCGTAAAGGTGTGCCGTTCATTTGGAGTGATTCCTGTCAGTTGGCATTCAATGAGTTGAAGGATAAGTTGACCTCAGCACCTGTGTTAGCATTGCCGAGATCGGGAGTTGAGTATCTAGTTTACACCGATGCGTCCTTACAAGGACTTGGAGGTGTATTGCAGTAGGAGAGTCAGGCCATAGCTTATGCTTCCCGTAAGCTTAAGCCTCACGAGAAGAATTACCCCACTCATGATTTGGAGTTAGCGACAGTGGTATTTGCCCTTCGGATTTGGAGACATTACCTTTTGGGGGAGAAGTTTCGATTGTTCACAGACCACAAGTCCCTACAGTACCTATTCACGCAGAAGGAGTTAAATATGCGGCAGCGAAGGTGGCTTGAGTTTGTGAAGGATTATCAGTTCGATATCCAATATCACCCGGGGAAGGCTAACGTGGTAGCAGACGCGTTGAGCCGTAGGCCAGTAGATGAGGTGGCAGGGGTGTGGAAGGCAAAGTGGAAAGAGTTGGGACACCAGGATGCAGTGGCCCGATCGTTCATGTCTGTGATGACTATTACACCACAGATTGTCACGAAGGTGGTAAAGGCACAGGAAAATGACTCGTTCTGTCAGGAACAGATAGTTCGATTACTAGCACAGGGAGCTGAGTCCTATACCGTTAGCTCAGACGGGGGATTACGCTGTGACACCCCGACTAATTAAATACCGGGTAGCTACTCCTTTATTAAATTAATTCAAAATGCCAAGTTGGCTCAGTTAATAGCATCACTGTCGAAAACATTTTATTATTACTAACCACCTAATATTTAAAAAGTAAGTGCCAGATTTTAATTAAAGTCTGATTAACATGCAACAAGTGTAATGAAGAAATAAATAACACCATATACCATACTGAAGTAAAACGAATAACCATCACATAATGTAATTAAGTCTGGAGGAAAACTCCTCACTACAAATCCCACAACTGAAATAAGTAAACCGAATACTAAAACATTACATGCCAAAGTCTGAAAACTGCAATAGAAGAATGTCTCTAATAGAAATGGGCAACATGCCCTACAACTGATAGATAATGACTCTGGAATCCAAATGATAGAAGCGTCTACAAGAAAATCCCTGTAGCTTCCACAAACAGCTACAGCTCGTCACCTGAATGAGTATCCTATGCTTGGTGTCCCTGTGGCTGGGCACCTAAAATGGTTTTACAAGAAAAAGATTTGAAAGCAAACGGGTCAGAGCCCGAATGTGGAGATATTTTTAAAAACCTGCAAGTGCTTTAAAAACATTTAAAACATTAAATGCAAAGTACATGTTAGGACGTGCACTCACATGATATTCTCACCTCTCGTCTAACTGTGCACTCCTAATGTAAGTACCCATCTACAACGACACAAACCACTAGCTAAGTGACATCGAATCTAGCTAGATTGTCATAGGTCCTACCCTTATTACTCGGTTCTATTAACATTATAACGCTTGTAATTAAATAGGGGTTTAATGTAAACTCATATGCTCAATATGCAATATACTTCACTATCAGTTAGTCCGTTATGTTTTTCTCGAAACAATACCGTAATTATATTCACAACATTAATCATAAATATTCTCACTAATTAAGTGTATATTATTCACATCATAAATATACAATACAAGCACCCCGAGAACTAAGCTGCGGTGCACACATACTCTGCTATCCATCCCGGTACATCACGTACATAAGGATCACATATTCCGAATCTCTCAGGAATAGTTCAGATAACACAAATCACAAATAGTGGAGGCGAACACAGTCACATCACATGGGTCACGTACATACCTACGCTCCCACGATCAGCGGACTTATTAACATCCCAATAAGTCTTTCTCTGACCTATGTTCATCGAGGTAACCAGTCTAAATCCGGGCAACACAAGGATTAGAGGGCCCTAAGCGAACGCAAACCTCCCTTGATAGCAAGTATGGTAGGTATGTCATACACACAATTCATATACCAATACTAAGTAAACACACGTCTTAGTAATACCGTAGTTTAATCGTAGTACATATCGTATTCTCGCACTAACTTGTAATTATCACAATTTATACTATTCCTGGTTTATAATCATACGTGCCATAATTAATTCTCACGTCGTAGTAAACACTCACGTCTCAATCCAAACGGTTCATTGATTTAAATCACTCGTATATAATTTACTCCTCGTAATAATCCAAAAGTCCCAAATCTATCCATATATCATCAAAGGAATACTATCTCTATCCTCGAACAAGTTCACGGGACTCCCAAAATCAAAACAGGCCAAAAAGGCCCAGACTGCCAGCTCGTTAGAAGTCTCGTTCGAACGAGGCTGTTCGAACGAGATTGAATTGTCAGCTCGTTAGAAGTCTCGTTCGAACGAGACTGTTCGAACGAGATCCAGTTCGTTCCAACGAACTGTACCTTCTAACGAGGGACCAGTTTCGGCCCAGAATTTTCCCAATCTCGTTTTTCATCAAATTCTACTCCTCAAATCTCCTCTAAACTTCGTCCCAACTATGTTTTAAGGTCTCTAATCAAACCTAAACATATTATAGTCACATCCTAACACATTTTCAAGGATTAAATCACTCTAACATCAATCAAAATATAAATATCTACACTTTTTCCCCAATTATTTCAAGAACATGAACCCTAACTTTTTGAATCAAGAATTAACCCAATATAAATCCGTTTTAATCTCTTCCAATCACAAATATCATGAGAATAATCATCTACCTATCATTCTACATGCAATTCTCCTCAAGATTTTCAAGTTCTATGTTCTAAACTACATGGGTTTTCATATTTCACCAAGAATAAACGTAAATTTGAATTATCTAACATGGAAAGAACATTCTCTGAAATTAAATGGAATAGAGTCACTTGCCTTGATTCGATTTCTGATTTTGGTGTTGGTTTGGTGAAGATTTCTGCAGACTTCTTCTCTCTCCAAGCTTCTCCTCCAATGGTGGCTTAAGGTGGCTAGGGTTTGTTTTGGGGAAACTTAGAAAACCTAAATGATAACCTCCGTAGCTTAATGGGTTAATATGGGTTGGTTAGTGGGTTTAGTGGGTTAAATCCACATCAGATTAAAACTCCCAATTTTCGTCACTTTTAAATCCTAAAAATACGAAATTACCAAAATACCCTTTTTATTGCCGGTATGGCCTAAAAATACCCCGGGACCCAAACTACACCCCCGGCTAGTGTTTTCTGACTATCTCGACCCTTCCGGACGCATTGGCGCACTCAAAACGACCATACGGATAATAGAAATAAAAATCACTTTTATAATTAAAATAATATACCATGACGCGGCGGTCACACGCGTCTCAACAAAATTCCCAAATTGCCGTATAAAAATCTCACGACAAATTTTATAATTCCAAATTCATATATAATCATATATATGTACATATAATCAAATACCAACTCGCATCTCGCTAGTATTTTAACCCGGATTAATTACCAATTAATTCACATTTAATTAATTAATCCCCAAAAATAAATATAGCCAAAAGTACGGGGTATTACATACTCCCCCCCTAATAACTGAATTTCGTCCCGAAATTCGAAACTAGAAAGTACCTGCTAAAAATAACTCTGGATAACGTTCGCGCATCTCATCCTCGCGCTCCCATGTGGACTCCTCGACATTGTGATGTCGCCACTGAACACGCACTAACGGGACTATCTTTGACCGCAGCTTCCTCTCGCTTCGGTCCAAAATAGCAATTGGCCCCTCCTCGTAGGAGCTATCCGGCTGGAGATCGATGTCCTCCACAGCAATGTGAGAATGAGCCAAATTATCTCTAAGGTATTTCCTTAGCGAGGAAATATGAAACACATCGTGAATCCGATGCAAATGCTCCGGTAACCCAAGTCTGTACGCAACCGGTCCGATCCGCTCAATAATAGGAAACGGCCCCACATACCTCGGTGCCAACTTCCCCTTCTTCCCGAAATGCATAACCCCCTTCATAGGAGATACTCGGAGCAAAACCTGGTCCCCCACTTGGAACTCCCTGAAAAATCTCTTCGCATCAGCATAACTCTTCTGCCTGTCTTGAGCTACCCGAATGCGACTCCGAATCAACTCAATCCTTGCCGAAGTATCCTGAATCACTTCCGATCCAAGTAGTTTGTTGTCCCCCACCTCCAACCAACATGCTGGGGAACGACAAGGCCTACCGTACAATGCCTCAAACGGAGCCATGCCAATAGTGAACTGATAGGAGTTGTTGTAAGCAAACTCCACCAGTGGAAGGTACTGCTCCCATCCACCCCCAAAGTCAATGATGCACATGCGTAGCATGTCCTCCAACATCTGATTTGTGCGCTCTGTCTGCCCATCGGTCTGCGGATGATAAGCCGTACTCAACCGCAATTCCGTGCCCATGGCCTCCTGGAAACTCTCCCAAAACCTCGAAACAAATATCTTATCTCTGTCAGACACGATATTTAGGGGCACACCGTGAAGTCTCACAATCTCTGAGATGAAGAGCTGGGCATACTGTCCCGTAGTGTAGTCAGTCCTTACGGGTAAAAAGTGAGCGACCTTGGACAACCTGTCCACAATTACCCAAACGGAGTCGTGACCCCTCTGCGACGTAGGTAACCCCGTGATAAAGTTCATGGATATGCTCTCCCACATCCACACCGGGACCTCCAACGGCTGTAGCAATCCTGTCGGTCTCTGATGATCCACTTTTACAAGCTGACAAGTGGCGCATTTCGAAACGAACTCAGCGATATCTCTCTTCATACCGCTCCACCAATACTGGCGTCTCATGTCTTGGTACATTTTGTCCCCTCCGGGATATACCGCGAACCGTGAGCCGTGCGACTCTGCCATCACATTGTATCGCAATTCCTCCCCTTCCGGAACTACCAATATCCCATTGAAGCGTAATCCCCCGTCTGAGCTAACGTTATAGGACTCGGATCCCTCTGCTAGTAACCGAACTATCTGTTCCTGACAGAACGAGTCATTAGCCTGTGCCCGTACTACCTTCGTGACAATCTGCGGTGTAACGGTCATCACCGACATAAATGATCGGGCCACTGCATCCTGGTGTCCCAATTCTTTCCACTTTGCCTTCCACACCTCTGCCACCTCATCTACTGGTCTACGGCTCAACGCGTCTGCTACCACGTTAGCCTTACCCGGGTGGTACTGGATGTCGAACTGGTAGTCTTTCACAAACTCAAGCCACCTACGCTGCCGTATATTCAACTCTTTCTGCGTGAACAGGTACTGTAGGGACTTGTGGTCCGTGAACAGTTGGAACTTCTCCCCCAGAAGATAGTGCCTCCAAATCCGTAGGGCAAAAACTATTGCTGCCAACTCCAAATCATGCGTGGGGCAATTCTTCTCGTGAGGCTTAAGCTTACGGGAAGCATAAGCTATGGCCTGTCTCTCCTGCTGCAATACACCTCCAAGTCCTTGCAAAGACGCGTCGGTGTAAACCAAATACTCAACTCCCGGTTTCGGCAATGCTAACACAGGTGCTGAGGTCAATTTGTCCTTCAATTCATCGAATGCCAACTGACAGGCATCACTCCAGATGTAGGGCACACCCTTACGAGTCAGATGTGTCAAAGGACCTGCTATCTCCGAGAAACCCCGAATAAACCTCCTGTAGTATCCTGTTAGGCCCAAGAAACTACGAATCTCCGTTGGTGTCGTGGGCTGTCCCCACTCTCTTACCGCGGACACTTTCCCCGGATCCACAGATATTCCCCGGTCGGAAATAATATGTCCTAAAAACTGGACTTCCTTCAGCCAAAACCCGCACTTCTCATATTTTGCATACAACTCGTTCTGACGAAGTGTCTGAAAAACTTGCCTCAGATGCTCGGCGTGCTCCTCCTCTGTCTGGGAGTAAACCAGAATATCATCGATGAAGACAATGGCAAACTGATCTAGGAAATCCCTGAACACTCTGTTCATCAAATCCATAAACACAGCTGGAGCGTTGGTCAAGCCGAAAGGCATAACCTAAAACTCGTAAGAACCATATCTCGACAGGAACGCAGTCTTCGAGACATCCTCCTCCCGGATACGCAACTGATGGTAACCCGATCTCAAATCAATCTTCGAGAAGAAAGAAGCTCCTCTCAATTGGTCGAATAAGTCATCGATTCGAGGCAACGGATACTTATTCCGTATCGTGACCTTATTCAACTCCCGGTAGTCCACACACAATCTCAGTGAACCATCCCTCTTCTTCACAAACAAAACTGGAGCGCCCCAAGGTGAGGTACTCCTGCGAATAAAGCCCTGACCTAACAGCTGCTCTATCTGATCTCGTAGCTCTCGCATCTCTGTCGGAGCCATACGGTACGGTGCACGTGCTATAGGCCTCGTATCTGGCAATAGGTCTATAACAAAGTCTATCTCTCGACTGGGTGGTAAGCCTGGTATCTCCTGAAACACATCCGAATACTCCCTAACAACTGGGATAGAATCTAAAGGAATCACAACCTCCTTAGAGGTATCCTCCTCTATGTAATACAAATGAGCGGTCGATCCTCCCTCTGGGCGAGGCATCGCCACTACAAACATCTCTTGCCCCGGAATGGCAAAAACAATGCTCCCGCTGAAGCAATCAATCATGGATCTATATGCTACGAGCCAATCCATACCGATAATCACATCGTGAACATGCATATCTAATACCAACATGTCCGCAGGTAATACCAGACTACCAATCCCTACTCCCACTCCCCGGCATATAAAGAATATAAGTGACCCACTCCCCAATGGTGAGTCGACACACGTCACTGTGCTCTCTGCCGTAGCTAACAATCCTAAGGCTTTCGCGAAGTGTGTAGCTATAAAACAATGTGTAGCACCCGTATCAAACAATACTCGACCCATAGTGCCATGGATAGGAAACGTACCCTCAATTGCGGGCGGTGCCTGTGGAACTGCAGCCTGGTGGACGTTGTAGACACGTCCATACTGTAGCTACCCCTACTGAACTGGGACCGCTGGAATGGGTGGCAATGCTGCCATCTGTGGCGGTGCGGGGAGAGCGGCGGGAAACATAGGTCTCTGTGGCTCCTGGCGAGCACCCTACTGCTGCTGCTGTGGGGCCCTGCCCCTATCAGGACAATCCTGTCGTTTATGGCCAGTCTTGCCACAAACAAAGCACTTTCCTGGGAAGTTCCCTCCTCTCTGCCCCTGCTGTCCCCGACCCTGGTGGCCGTTACCGTTCCTCCCTTGGCCCTGTTGGCCCTAGTGAAACTGTTGCCCATTCTGCCCCTGTTGGCCCTGATGGCCGTTTGGACCCTGATGACCCTGACGGAAACCTCCCTGTCCCTGTCTGTAGTTCCCTGACCGGAACCTCTTATTATCCCCCTGCTGGGAGCCCTGCTCATTCTGTCTCTGCCCCTGACCAGATTGTGCCCCGCTGGCACTATGTCCTCCAGTCCTGCCCTGATGGCTAGACTCTCCCGACCTCTTGCCCTCGGCCATATGAAAACGGTGGTCCTGGCAGTGTAACAATGCAGCGTTAACCACATTAGAATAAGTGGCCAACGATAGGTTCCCTAGCAGATGCTGACGGATCCTCCATGTCAACCCGTCCGTGAACTTCTCAATCTTCTTCTTCTCTGTTGGTATCTCATCTGGAACGATATTCAACAGGTTCGTGAACTCGGCCTCATACTCGGCCACAGTCTTACCCTCTTGCTTCAAACTCATCAATTTCCTCCTCATTTCCGTATGAACAGCGGACGGAAAGTACTTGCTGTCGAACCACACCCAGAAGTCCTGAATAGTGAGGGTATCCCTCTCCTCCGCGGTGGTAATAGACTCCCACCACTGCAGTGCAGATCCAACTAGCTTGAAAGTAGCTAGCACCTGCTTCTGAACCTCCGTGCACTCATACATCCTTAAGTACCTCTGCATATCCTTCCTCCACTGGCTCGAGACTACCACATTTGAGCTACCTGCAAACTCTGGCGGATGCACTTTCTGAAAAGCATCACGTACACGCTCCCAAGCAGACGGGAATGCATTTGCTTGCACTGGCGCGGCAACCGGCGCCTGAGGTGGTGCCTGCTGAACAACGACAATTGCGGTATTTACCGCTTGGGCTACTATAGCTGCTACCTCAGCGGCGTTCATCATGCCCTGAGCAGGAGCGGGCTGGGGTTCGGGCGTTGCTTCCCTGGGAACTTGTCGTTCACGTCGTGGAGGCATCTGAAATAAGAACAAAGTTTATAAGTTCACTGTTTATAAACTTAAAATAGCTGAAGAACGAAGCATACACAAAAAGAGTACTACAGTCCTAAAATATAGGGCTCTATATCAAAGAAACTTAGCGGAAACATAATAAGCCGTCAGATCCTAGAGGACACTAGAACCTGATGCTCTGATACCACCTGTGACACCCCGACTAATTAAATACAGGGTAGCTACTCCTTTATTAAATTAATTCAAAATGCCAAGTTGGCTCAGTTAATAGCATCACTGTCGAAAACATTTTATTATTACTAACCACCTAATATTTAAAAAGTAAGTGCCAGATTTTAATTAAAGTCTGATTAACATGCAACAAGTGTAATGAAGAAATAAATAACACCATATACCATACTGAAGTAAAACGAATAACCATCACATAATGTAATTAAGTCTGGAGGAAAACTCCTCACTACAAATCCCACAACTGAAATAAGTAAACCGAATACTAAAACATTACATGCCAAAGTCTGAAAACTGCAATAGAAGAATGTCTCTAATAGAAATGGGCAACATGCCCTACAACTGATAGATAATGACTCTAGAATCCAAATGATAGAAGCGTCTACAAGCAAATCCCTGTAGCTTCCACAAACAGCTACAGCTCGTCACCTGAATGAGTATCCTATGCTTGGTGTCCCTGTGGCTGGGCACCTAAAATGGTTTTACAAGAAAAAGATTTGAAAGCAAACGGGTCAGAGCCCGAATGTGGAGATATTTTTAAAAACCTGCAAGTGCTTTAAAAACATTTAAAACATTAAATGCAAAGTACATGTTAGGACGTGCACTCACATGATATTCTCACCTCTCGTCTAACTGTGCACTCCTAACGTAAGTACCCATCTACAACGACACAAACCACTAGCTAAGTGACATCGAATCTAGCTAGATTGTCATAGGTCCTACCCTTATTACTCGGTTCTATTAACATTATAACGCTTGTAATTAAATAGGGGTTTAACGTAAACTCATATGCTCAATATGCAATATACTTCACTATCAGTTAGCCCGTTATGTTTTTTCTCGAAACAATACCGTAATTATATTCACAACATTAATCATAAAGATTCTCACTAATTAAGTGTATATTATTCACATCATAAATATACAATACAAGCACCCCGAGAACTAAGCTGCGGTGCACACATACTCTGCTATCCATCCCGGTACATCACGTACATAAGGATCACATATTCTGAATCTCTCAGGAATAGTTCAGATAACACAAATCACAAATAGTGGAGGCGAACACAGTCACATCACATGGGTCACGTACATACCTACGCTCCCACGGTCAGCGGACTTATTAACATCCCAATAAGTCTTTCTCTGACCTATGTTCATCGAGGTAACCAGTCTAAATCCGGGCAACACAAGGATTAGAGGGCCCTAAGCGAACGCAAACCTCCCGTGATAGCAAGTATGGTAGGTATGTCATACACACAATTCATATAAACACACGTCTTAGTAATACCGTAGTTTAATCGTAGTACATATCGTATTCTCGCACTAACTTGTAATTATCACAATTTATACTATTCCTGGTTTATAATCATATGCGCCATAATTAATTCTCACGTCGTAGTAAACACTCACGTCTCAATCCAAACGGTTCATTGATTTAAATCACTCGTATATAATTTACTCCTCGTAATAATCCAAAAGTCCCAAATCTATCCATATATCATCAAAGGAATACTATCTCTGTCCTCGAACAAGTTCACGGTACTCCCAAAATCAAAACAGGCCAAAAAGGCCCAGACTGCCAGCTCGTTAGAAGTCTCGTTCGAACGAGGCTGTTCGAACGAGATTGAACTGTCAGCTCGTTAGAAGTCTCGTTCGAACGAGACTGTTCGAACGAGATCCAGTTCGTTCGAACGAACTGTACCTTCTAACGAGATCTCGTTCGAACGAAGTATCGAACGAAATTCCTTTTTGTTAGAAGCGACTGGTCAACTCGTTAGAAGCTCGTTGGAACGAGCTCGTTCGAACGACCTGGGAAGGTCTTCTAACGAGGGACCAGTTTCGGCCCAGAATTTTCCCAATCTCGTTTTTCATCAAATTCTACTCCTCAAATCTCCTCTAAACTTCGTCCCAACTATGTTTTAAGGTCTCTAATCAAACCTAAACATATTATAGTCACATCCTAACACGTTTTCAAGGATTAAATCACTCTAACATCAATCAAAATATAAATCCCTACACTTTTTCCCCAATTATTTCAAGAACATGAACCCTAACTTTTTGAATCAAGAATTAACCCAATATAAATCCGTTTTAATCTCTTCCAATCACAAATATCATGAGAATAATCATCTACCTATCATTCTACATGCAATTCTCCTCAAGATTTTCAAGTTCTATGTTCTAAACTACATGGGTTTTCATATTTCACCAAGAATAAACGTAAATTTGAATTATCTAACATGGAAAGAACATTCTCTGAAATTAAATGGAATAGAGTCACTTGCCTTGATTCGATTTCTGATTTTGGTGTTGGTTTGGTGAAGATTTCTGCAGAATTCTTCTCTCTCCAAGCTTCTCCTCCAATGGTGGCTTAAGGTGGCTAGGGTTTGTTTTAGGGAAACTTAGAAAACCTAAATGATAACCTCCGTAGCTTAATGGGTTAATATGGGTTGGTTAGTGGGTTTAGTGGGTTAAATCCACATCAGATTAAAACTCCCAATTTTCGTCACTTTTAAATCCTAAAAATACGAAATTACCAAAATACCCTTTTTATTGCCGGTATGGCCTAAAAATACCCCGGGACCCAAACTACACCCCCGGCTAGTGTTTTCTGACTATCTCGACCCTTCCGGACGCGTTGGCGCACTCAAAACGACCATACGGATAATAGAAATAAAAATCACTTTTATAATTAAAATAATATACCATGACGCGGCGGTCACACGCGTCTCAACAAAATTCCCAAATTGCCGTATAAAAATCTCACGACAAATTTTATAATTCCAAATTCATATATAATCATATATATGTACATATAATCAAATACCAACTCGCATCTCGCTAGTATTTTAACCCGGATTAATTACCAATTAATTCACATTTAATTAATTAATCCCCAAAAATAAATATAGCCAAAAGTACGGGGTATTACATACGCTTCAATGGGAGACTGGTAGTTCCGGAAGGGGAGGAATTGTGACACGAGGTAATGGCAGAGTCGCATGGCTCACGGTTCGCGGTACATCCCGGTGGGGATAAAATGTACCAAGACATGAGACGTTAGTATTGGTGGAGCGGGATGAAAAGAGATATTACCGTGTTTGTTTCTAAATGCGCCACTTGTCAGCTGGTAAAAGTGGATCATCAGAGACCGGCAGGACTTCTACAGCCATTAGAGGTCCCGATGTGGATGTGGGAGAGCATATCCATGGACTTTATCACGGGGTTGCCTACGTCACGGAGGGGTCACGACTCCATTTGGGTAATTATGGAAAGGTTGACCAAAGTTGCTCATTTTCTACCCGTAAGGACAGACTACACTACGGGACAGTATGCCCAGCTTTTTATTGCAGAAATAGTGAGACTTCACGGTGTGCCCCTAAATATCGTGTCTGACAGAGGCAAGATATTTGTTTCACGGTTTTGGGAAAGTTTTCAGGAGGCCATGGGCACGGAATTGCGGTTGAGTACGACATATCACCCGCAGACCGATGGGCAAACCGAGCGTACAAACCAGATGTTGGAGGACATGTTGCATATGTGCATCATTGATTTTGGGGGTGGATGGGAGCAATATCTTCAACTGGTGGAGTTTGCTTACAACAACTCCTACCAGTTCACCATTGGCATGGCTCCATTTGAGGCGTTGTACGGTAGACCTTGTCGATCCCCAGCATGTTGGTTGGAGGTGGGGGACGACAAACTACTTGGGCTGGAAGTGATTCAGGATACTTCGGCGAGGATAGAATTGATACGGGGTCGCATTCGGGTAGCTCAGGATCGGCAGAAGAGCTATGCTGATGCGAAGAGGTTCTTCAGGGAGTTCCAAGTGGGGGACCAGGTTTTACTCAGAGTATCTACTATGAAGGGGATTATGCGATTTGGGAAGAAGGGAAGTTGGCACCGAGATACGTGGGACCATTTCCTATCATCGAGCGGATTGGGTCTGTTGCGTATAGACTTGGGTTACCGGAGCATTTACACAGGATTCATGATGTGTTTCATATTTCCTCGCTAAGGAAATATCTGAGACATGATTTGGCTCATTCTCACATTGCTTTGGAGGACATCGATCTCCAGTCTGATAGCTCCTACGAGGAGGGGCCGATTGCTATTTTGGATCGAAGTGAGAGGAAACTGCGGTCAAATATAGTTCCGTTAGTACGTGTTCAGTGGCGGCATCATAATGCCGAGGAGTCCACATGGGAGCGCGAGGATGATATGTGCGAACGTTATCCAGAGTTGTTTTTACCAGGTACTTTTTAGTTCCGAATTTCGGGACGAAATTTTGTAATTAGGGGGGAAGTATGTAATATCCCGCATTTTTATTGATATTTATTTATGGGATTAATTGAATTAAATGTGTATTAATTGAGAATTAATCCGGATATAATACTAACGATATGTGAGTTGGTATTAGATTATAATGTGTATATATGGCAATATAAAGATTGGAAATATTGAAATTGTCGCGAGATTGAAATACGGTAATTTGGGAAATTTTGTTGGGACGCGTGTGATAGTCGCGTCAGGAATGTAATTATTTGAATTAAAAAGTGAATTTTATTTTTATCAACCGTATGGTCATTTTGAGTGCGCCAACGAGTCCGGAAGGGTCGAAATAGTCAGAAAACACTAGCCGGGGGTTTAGTTTGGGTCCCGGGGAATTTTTAGGCCAAAACGGAAACCCAAAAGGGTAGTTTGGTAATTTCGAAAATTTGGTAATTAAAACCCACGAAAATCAGACTTTAATTATAACTTATCATTAAACCCACTAACCCATTTTCAACCCCAATCTAAGTAGTGGGCTACGGGAGAAGTTAAGAAAATATTTCTAACTTGCCAAAAACCAACCCCCACCTCCATTGTCATCTTGTGAGAAGAACTTGTAGAGAGAGAGAGAGGAGAATTCTGCAGAGAGAGAGAGAGGAATTCAACCATCTTCAACCAACAACAAATCTGAAGAACATAAGGCAAGTGATTTAGTTACAATTAATTCCATGAATGTGTTCGTCCATGTTTAGTATAATTATCGAATTTTGTCTTGGAAGATTGATATAGACCCATGAATTTGAGGATTAAAACTATGAACCATGTTAGGAATTGCATGTAGACATATTCTAGACGAATTATGAATTCAAAATATAACCCTTGATGATCTAAAATGGATTGAAGAAGAGATTTATTATTGTTCTTGAAAGAAATAGAAAACTAGGGTTCTTGATGAAGTTTTGATCCAAATAAAGCCCTTGGTTGATGATTTATTGGTTTTAGAACGTTAACAATGTTGTAGGATGGTTGTATGATGATACTATGACGTTAGCTTAGAGTTTCATGCATTATAATGGAGTTTTGGGATGATTTGAGGACTGCAAAACGAAGCAGTCCGTAGCCTACCTGGTGCGATCGATCGATCGACATTCATCAGTCGATCGATCGACCACCATCGATCGATCGAGGTTCAAGGTCGATCGATCGACCTTCCCAGAATGAGTAAAATTTTTCTAGTTAAATTTTAATGATGTTAACCCTTAGAAAATTATCATTGGAGACTTTATGAATATCCTTAGACTTAAGGAAGACCAGTAGGTATGGTTATCAAATTTGGACCTTAATTAGAATTCAATTTGAGGAAAATCTAATGAAATTCGATAAGTGAGATAATATTGGGGTGAAAAGAGTAAAATTGAATGATTTGATGAAATGAGGTTTGGGGCAGAAGTAAGGACCTTAAGAATAATGATGTTATATGTGGGAATAATAGGAAACTTAATAATCCCTTCGAGATAAGTCTTAAGTACAAGAAACTATGACGTGAGATGTGTCGATAGCCTACATTATGTATTATCGGAAGACTTAAAATATATAAAATTGGAATAATGGTATAAGGATATAGAATATACCTTTATTATATTGAGACATCTAATATGTGTGCATACTTAGTTTATGTATATGATTTTATGTGTATGACATACCTACCATACTTGCTATCACGGGAGGTTTACGTTCGCTTAGGGCCATCTAATCTTTATGTGCCCGGATTTAGATTGGTACCTTAAGAACATAATGCTAGAATGACTTATTTGTGAGTTAATAAGTCAGCTGACTATGGAGCGTAGGTATGTACGTGACCCATGGATATGTTGAATTACGTTCGCCTCCATTTTTGTGTGTTGTGCTTATTCTAACAATTCCTGAGAGATTCGGAATTTGTAATCCTTATGTACGTGATGTACCAGGATGGATAGCAGAGTATGTGTGCACCGCAGCTTAGCCTCGGGGTGCTTGTATTGTATATTTATGATGTGAATAATATACGGTTAAATGAAAAGGAATTGCTATGTTTAATCGCGAGTATAATTGTAGTAACGTTATGAAAAGATAAAAAGGGGATATATACAAATAATTGGTTTTATTAATAATTGAAAATCCGAGAATTAAAGTAGAACTCTCTATTTAATTGTTAAGGTTGGAATTAAAACGTGAACCGAGTAGATATGCTAGAAACTCTTTTGAACCAGATAGATATGAGAAACACATGAATGGGTACGGGAACATTAGGAGTGCACAATTAGACGAGAGGTGAGTATTTCATGTGAGAGCACGTCCTAACATGTATTTTGCATTCATTGTTTTAAATGTTATTAAACCACTTGCTGTTTTTAAAATACTCTCCACTTTCGGGCTCTGACCCGTTTGCTTTCAAATCTATTTTTTTGTAAAAACCTTTTAGGTGCCCAGCCACAAGGACACCATGCATAGTATTTCCATTCAGGTGACGAGTTGTAGCTGTTGTGGAAGTTACAGGGCTTTGACAGTAGACACCTCTTTTCTAGTCTTGACCCCATATTCAGTTTCATCATTGTAGGGCATGTCTCCCATTTCTTTAGAGACATTTTATATTTCAGTTATTCAGACTTTGGTTTGTATTTAATTCAGAATGCAGACTTGTTTTATTATTTCCATATTGGGATAGTTGTGAGGAGTATTTCCTCCAGACTTATTATCTATTGGATGTTCTATTGCTTCTTTATGGTGAATGGTTACGTTATTCTTCCATAATTCTTTTATTGCATGTTAATCAGATTTAATTTAAAATTTGACAACTTACTTTTTAAATACTAGGTGGTTAGAAATCATTAAAATGTTTTCGACAGTGATGCTATTAACTGAACCAACTTGGCAGTTTGTATTAATTTAATAAAGGAGTAGCTACCCGGTATTTAATTAGTCGGGGTGTCACAAATTCTAGTTAATGTTCCCCTCATGTTAGTCTAGGAATAAAATTTTCGTATTTTGATTGAAAAAGTATATGTTTTGGAAGAAGAAATCGCATGTGTTGTAAGGAGAATCTGTGTAGCTTGAACCTTGATCTTATGTAAAGGTTGTATTACGAAATTTGGAATTAATATGGATGAACGAATTGATGTTGATTAGGTTCTTTAATTAAAAATTTGGGAATTAGGATTCTTACAAATTAATTTGGGGATTTCATGTAATTTAAATGATTTTTGATGAATTAATGATTCTAGGAAGTTATTAATGTTATATAATCATGATATTATTGATTGGTATTGAAGAGGAGACATTTGGGATTAAACTATAGAGGTTTTTTAGGCTTAAAAATGGTGAAAAATGAATCTGCCAAAGGTTGAAGACGAAACAGTGCAGTTCGCGCGATGTCGCGCGAAGTAGTTCGAGCGAGATGTCAATGTCGAGCGAAGTCGTTCGAGCGAGATGGACAAGTCGCTCAAAGTAGTTCGAGTGACACGTGGAAGTCGTTCGAGCGAGAACTATTCTGGTTCGAGCGAGATTTTCAATTTTTAGGGAAATTCCTATTTTTACCCGTATTTTAGAAATCGGCCAATTTGAGTGAGGAAAACCAGTATTCGAAGAATTCAGATTAGTACAAAATTTTTGGGGTTGTGTAGGTGTGACGATTTAAGTATTTGGGACGGTGAGGTTACTTTAAAGATCATGAGAGGGATATAACCATAATAAATGATATGAGTCCGTTATACGGGATAAGTGAGTAAAATGTCTTCAGAACAAGGAGTTATAATTATAGGTTGTGGGTACACCAAATTGAAAAATGTGAATAAGTGTTGTATATATATGACTATGTGATTGTGCATATATTATAAATGTGTAAAAACCATGCCCGCGCTACTTGCTATCCCTGAGGTTACCGCGCTGGGACAGTCTTATCTCGATGGGACCTTTATGGGGGATATTGACTTTTACCCTAGAAGATAGAGATCCTTTGGTACAGGCTAATCGGATCGATAGTCAAACGGCCTAAGAGACGTGGGGGAATGTGCTGACCTCTGAGAGACCGGGACTCTATGCTTCGCCTCAATGTTGTTTGTGATTATGTTAATACAATTTGAGAGTACTTCCGAACTTGTATTTCCCTTAGTACGAGTGATACGGGGACTGGATAGCAAAGTATGCCCGCACCATAATTTTTATGTGGGGTGCTATTAGAATATATATATTATATGAGTATTTAATATATATATTTAAATTCTGAAATTTGAGAATTACCTCCTGTGTTTATAGTAAGTAAGACATGATAAATGATTTCAATTTGGAAATACTTGTTTGAAAAATATAATGTGATATTGGAAAACTTAATTAGAAAATAACGTAAATTTAGAGCTTTGTTATTAAATGAAATTTACTTCTTAAACAATTGAATTGCCAGTTTAAATCTTACGAGTAACCTAAGATAAGACAAGTTTAACCGTTGGGAAGGTTAGTGCGATAGGTTTGCACATTAGAAGAGAGGTGATAATTTCTCAAGGGAGTGTCGCACTAATATGTTGTTGCATTGGCCAGTAAACATTTTAAATACTTGCTAAACAAATTTTAAATCGTTTTTACAATCGGGCTCTGACCCGTTTCCATTTTCTTTTCCCTCTTGTATATATATGTATATATTATAGGTGCCCAGCCACAGGGGCATCTTGCATAGGATCCTTTGGAAGGAACGCGCTGCAGCTTAGGTGGGAGTTGTAGGACTCTTGCTTAGACGACCTCACTTCTTGATTCCTCTTCTAGCACTATTATTTCAGTTGGGAATGTGTCGCCCTTTCCAATATTCAGTTCTTTTATTGGATATTGTAATCCATTTATTTCCAGTATTTGCACTTTGGGATTAGTATTGTCAGGATGTTTTTCATTTAAGTATTAAATGTTGGATTCAATTAATTGAATGTTTGGTTATTTGGATTTATATATTCCAGGATAGTTGTTGTGTGATTCTTTATCTATGAATGATGTCCAGTTTAAATGTTGGTTTATATAAATAAAATTTGGAAAGTAATGTCTAAAATGGTTTTGGCACTTAGCTTAATTATTTAGGGTGTTAAATTGATAAAGTTATTTTTACGACAGTGATGCTAAGAATGAACCAACCGTCACCTTAATTTTAATTTAATAAAGGACTGATCACCCGGTATTTAATTAGGCGGGGTGTCACAGGGGGTATCAGAGCATCAGGTTCTAGTGTCCTTAGGATCTGTACGTCTTATTTCGCTTTTAGCTTAGCATTTTTTTTTATAGAGCCCTATTTTAGGATTTTTGTATTCTTGCTTTTACGATTACTTCGTCAGCTATTTAAGATTTGATAATAACTGTAGACTAATAAATTTCTTCACATTTCAGATGCCTCCGAGACGTGCACCAAAGGATAGGCGTGCCCAAGCCGAGTGTAATAACCCGCGTAATTTTTGGGGTATTTTCAAAATAAAGAGGAAAAATAAAGTTTTTGAGAAAATTATTTTTATTGCTCAAATATGTTGGATATTTTTTTAAAGGCGAGAATTTCAAACGGTTTCGAAATCGGAGTTAAAACGGATTTTAAAATGATTTTTAAATGTTTTTAACTCTTGGAGTCGTTTTGACTTCCAACTCTTCATTTCTTTGCCTTATTTAAAGGAGTCTTTTGGATTCCAACTCTTCATTTCTTTGCATTATAAAAGGAAGTCGTGGGCAAGTCTTTTAACCTACTTTTGGCACAAATTTTGGCAGCAAATATATTTTATATTCCTCTTCTTTTTATATACACATTGGCCCTTGAGATTTGTGAGTTTCAACCTTAGTTTAGAGGTGTTCTTGGGGCTATTTTATTGGATATTCTTGGAGGAGATTTTGTAGATATTTTGAGTTGATCTTGAGTATGTGATCATTGGTTTCTCATCATGGTTTGAGGTATGGGGTTTTACACAATATGCTCCTTAAATCTCTCGAGAGTTATTCCGTTGATTTCATGTTTAATTGAACTCATATTTGAATTGATAAATTCATTAAAATCTGAAAAATAATTGTTGAAATTATTTTGATTCATGTGGTATCATTATATTGTTGATGAGCACGTTGTCATGAGATTTTAATATGGCACGGATGTTGGGCACCCGCCAAAATTCCTGTTTCCCGGGCTATGGCTTGATAAAGCATATACGGATGTGGTGAGGCCTGGTGACCCGGTTAAAGTGTTGTTGAGAAATTATATTGATAAATGCTTTGAGATTTGCATTTTGATTTGAATATTCGTACTCGTGTTGTTACGCTTTGTTCATCGTTAATATATTTGTTGAGCATCTTTCCAGTCGTATTGTGTACTTCCCCATATTTTCTTTTAGTTGGCAGGTTAGTGTGGATTGGGACGCTATAGACCAATTGGGATTATTTTAGCGTGGATTATTTTGGGAAGAATATTTTTGGAAGATTTGTATTATTTTGATGTATAGAGCATTGGAGATTTGTATTTTATTTTCAAGTTAGTTGTTGTATGTAATTCGAGAGATTTGTTGTATTAGTTTGAAGAGATTTGAGATTAGTGGTTTCCTCTATTGTTGTTGTGGAATTTAGATGCCCTATACCTTGTTATTTGTGGAATTGATTTATTTTATCGCAATAGCGCTCCGTTCGCTCTCCCCGGGCGGGCGGGGTGTTACACCGAGTAGCCAGCAGCTCCGGCTCAGGGAACGATGAATGCTAATGAGGTAGCCGCTATGGTTGCTCAGGCGGTGAATGTCGTGTTAGCGGTAGTACAACAGGCTCCACCCCAGATTCAGGTAGTGGTGCCAGTACCTACACAGCTTCCATCAGCATGGGAGCGGGTTAGGCATGCTTTCAGAAGGCGCATCCCCCTGAGTTCTCGGGTAGTTCAGATATCACTAACGTCAGCCAATGGAAGAAAGATATCCAGAGGCATCTGCGTATGTATGAATGCACGGACGTGCAAAAACAATTGTTGGCTTCCTTTAAGCTAGTGGGGGCCGCTTTGCAGTGGTGGGAGTCCACCACCACCTTGGAGGAGAGGGATACTATTTCGATTCAGTCATTCTGGGAGCGGTTTGACCGCAAGTATGTTCCACCCGCCGTGCAAACTGAGATGAGGCGGAAGTTACTGAACTTGAAGCAGGAAAATTCTACTGTTGCTGAGTATGAGGAGGAGTTCACGAGACTTCTCACTATAGTGCCAGATGAGGCACCCACTGAGGGTAAGAAGATACTGTTGTTTATGGACGGGTTAGCTTGGAGGATCCGTCAGCACCTTATAGGGAATCTGTCTCTGATTACTTTCACTGATGTACTCAATGCTGCTTTGCTACACTGCCAGGATCACTGCTTCCATCTGCAGGGAAGCAAACGGGTAGGAGAGTCCATCCAGTAGGGCAGGACAAGGGGTAGTGGCGCTAGTGGAACACCGACATCTCAGGGACAGACTCCTCAGCACGATCAGAGTTCCCATCAGGGGGACCCTGCCAAGCGGTTCCGATCAGGTGATTCCCGACAGGGATTTGGGGGATATAGGTAGGGTCAGCAGGGCCACCCTAATCAACAGGGCCAACAAGGCCAACACCGCCAGTAGCAGGGTCAGCAGCGTTTTCATCAGGGCCAACAGGGCCAGTGGCGGGGTGGTAACGGCCAACGGGGTCGTGGTCAGCAGGGTCAGAGGGGAGGAAATTTCCGAGGCCGATGTTTTATGTGCGGCAAGAATGGCCATAAGCGCCAGGATTGTCCAGAGGGTGATAGGGCCCCACAGCAGCAGGGTGCCCATAATGAGCAACAGAGGCCACTTTTTCCAACTGCCCTTCCAGCACCAGCTCAGGTACCAATCCTACCGGCCATTCCAGCCGCTCCAGTGTAGCAGGGGCAGTTACAGTACGGACGTGTCCATAACGTTCACCAGGCAGCAGCAACACAGGCACCACCCGCGATTGAGGGTATGTTTCCTATCCATGGTACTATGGGTCGAGTTTTATTTGATACTGGGGTGACACACTGTTTTATAGCTACCCATTTTGTGAAGACCTTAGGGTTATTAGCCACGGCAGAGAGCACTGTGACGTGTGTAGACTCACCACTGGGAAATGGTTCGCTTATTTTCTTTATATGCCGGGGTGTGGGGGTAAAGATTGGTATTTTGGTATTACAGCAGACATGTTAGTCTTAGATATGCATGAGCACGATGTTATTATCGGTATGGATTGGCTCGCAGCTTACAGAGCCATGATAGATTGTTTTAGTGGGAGTATTGTCTTTGCCATTCCAGGGAAAGAGATGTTTGTAGTGGCGATGCCTCGCCCAGAGGGAGGCTCGATCGCTCATTTGTATTATATAGAGGAGGATACCTCTAAGGAGGTTGTGATTCCCTTATACTCGATCCCAGTTGTTCGTGAGTATTCCGATGTATTTCAGGAGATACCAGGCCTACCCCCAGTTGTAAGATAGACTTTGTCATAGATTTATTACAAGATACTCGACCTATAGCGCGCGCTCCATATCATATGGCTTCGGTAGAGATGCGAGAGTTACGAGATCAGATAGAGCAGCTGTTAGGTCAGGGCTTCATTCGAAGGAGTACCTCACCTTGGGGCGCTCCAGTTTTGTTTGTGAAAAAGAGAGATGATTCACTGAGGCTATGTGTGGATTACCGGGAGCTGAACAAGGTCACGATACGGAACAAGTATCCATTGCCTCGAATCGATGATCTGTTCGACTAGCTGAGGGGAGCAACTTTCTTTTCGAAGATAGATCTGAGGTCAGGGTATCATCAGCTACGTATTAGGGAGCAGCATGTTTCAAAGACTACTTTCTTGACGAGGTATGGGTCCTATGAGTTCAGAGTGATTCCATTTGGACTCACAAATGCTCCAGCCGTAGTTATGGACTTAATGAACCGAGTGTTCATAGAGTTCTTGGATCAGTTTGTCATCGTCCTCATAGATGACATTTTGATATATTCACACTCCGAGGAGGAGCATGCCGAGCACTTGAGGAAGGTTCTTCAGACTCTACGAGAGCATCAGTTGTATGCTAAGTATGAGAAATGCGGGTTCTGGTTGCGGGAAGTACAATTCTTGGGGCATGTTATTTCTGAACAAGGGATAGCAGTTGACCCGAGTAAAATGTCAGCGCTGAGGGAGTGGGGATAGCCCACGACACCGATGAAAGTACGTAGTTTCGGGGGATTAGTGAGATACTACAGTAGATTCATTCGGGGGTTCTCCAAAATAGCGGGGCCATTGACGGACCTGACTCGCAAAGGGATTCCATATGTTTGGGATTATGCTTGCCAATTGGCTTTCAACGAGCTGAAAGACAAGCTTACTTCAGCACCGATCCTTGCTTTACCTAAGACGGACGTGGAGTACCTGGTTTACACCGATGCTTCCTTACGAGGACTTGGGGGAGTACTTCAGCAAGAGGAGAAGGCTATAGATTTTGCCTCCCGCAAGCTTAAGTCGCACAAGAAGAACTACCCCACTCACGACCTAGAGTTAGCAGCGGTCATTTTTGCATTGAGGATTTAGAGGCACTATTTATTGGGAGAAAAATTTTGCTTGTTCACATACCACAAATCACTGCAGTACCTGTTCACTCAGCTAGAACTGAATATACGTCAGCGCAGGTGGTTAGAGTTAATGAAGGACTATCAGTTCGACATACAGTACCATCCGGGGAAGGCCAACGTAGTTGCTGATGCGTTGAGCCATAGACCGATAGACGATATAGCGGACGTCTGGAAAGCAAAGTGGAAAGAGTTGGGTCACCAGGACACAGTAGCCCGTTCCTTCATATCTGTCATAACAGTGACACCCGAGATTGTTACGAGGATGATACAGGCACAGACTGCAGACCCATTTTGCCAGGAGCAGATTGTACGGCTTTTAGCCGAGGGTGCTGATTCCTATTCTGTTAGTTATGATGGGGGTTTGAGGTTTAATGGGAGATTAGTGGTTCCGGAAGGAGCAGACTTACGTCATGCAGTGATGACCCAGTCCCACGGGTCCCGATTCGCAGTACATCCTGGGGGAGATAAGATGTACCAGGATATGAGGCGGCAATACTGGTGGAGTGGGATGAAAAAGGATATTGATGAGTTCGTATCCAAGTGTTCTACCTACCAGCTAGTAAATGTGGACTATCAGAAATCGTCAGGGTTGCTTCAGCCATTGGAAATACCCGCGTGGAAGTGGGAGAGTATTTCTATGGATTTTATTACAGGGTTGCCTACATCACAGCAGGGCCACGACTCTATCTGGGTGATTGTGGACCGTTTGACCAAGGTGGCTCATTTTTTGCCAGTGCGAACAGACTATACCACGGGTCAGTATGCTCAGTTGTTCATTGCTGAGATTGTCAGATTGCATGGGGTGCCACTGAATATTGTGTCAGATAGAGATAAGATTTTCGTGTCGAGTTTCTGGGAGAGTTTTCAGGAGGTTATGGGTACAGAGTTGAGGTTGAGTTCAGCTTATCACCCACGGACAGATGGACAGATAGAGCGTACTAATCAGATGTTGGAGGATATGCTACGCATGTGTGTTATTGATTTTGGAGGAGGTTGGGAGCCACATCTTCCACTGGTAGAGTTCGCTTATAATAACTCTTATCAGTTCACGATTGGCATGGCTCCATTCGAGGCTTTGTATGGATGGCCTTGTCGTTCCCCAACTTGTTGGCTAGAGGTGGGGGATAACAAGTTGCTAGGACCAGAGGTGATTCAGGAAACCTTCGCGAGGATTGAGATTATCAGGAGTCGCATTCGAGTAGCACACGACGGGCAGAAAAGCTACGCCGATGCGAAACGATTCTTCCGAGAGTTTAACGTGGGGGACCAAGTGTTACTACGTGTATCTCCTATGAAAGGAGTGATGAGGTTCGGGAAGAAAGGGAAATTGGCCCCGAGGTACGTGGGACCATTTCCCATTATCGAGAGGATTGGGCCGGTGGCATACAGATTGGGACTGCCAAAGTATTTACATCTCATTCACGATGTATTCCACATCTCGTCGTTAAGACGATACCTTTGGGATGCCATGACTCACACCCACATCGCGATAGATGAGATAGACTTACAGCCTGACATCTCTTACGAGGAGAGACCAGTGGCTATCCTAGACCATAGCGAGAGGAGATTGAGGTCGAAGGTAGTTCCACTTGTACGGGTCCAGTGGGATCATCATAATGTGGAGGAATCCACCTGGGAGTGCGGGGCAGATATGCGCGAGAAATACCCAGATTTATTCTTACCAGGTATGCTTTATTTTTTGAATTTCGGGACGAAATTCCGTTATTAGGGGGGGAGTATGTAATACCCCATATTTTTATTTCTAAATTTGGGGATTTATTAAATTTAATGTGAGTTATTAATTTAATATAAATCCAGAAATTAAATATTTTTAATTACTAACGTGACGAGAGTTAGTAATCATTGGAAACTTGTTGAATATTACTAATGAGTAAAGTAATATAATATTGGTACCATTAAATGTCACGAGTGATTAAAATGACAATTTTGAAAACTTAAGTCGGGACGCGCCCGTGTCGCGTCGGGACTAAATATTGATTAATAAAAGTGAATAAATTATAAGTCGCTCGTATGGTCATTTTGAGTGCACCAAAGTATCCGGAAGGGTCGAGATAGTCAGAAAAGTGTACCCGGGGGTTTAGTTTGGGTCTCGGGGCGTTTTTAGGCCTATTTAGCACCCCGGGAGGGCATTTTGGACATTTCGCATTTTTGGTTAATTAAACCCACGAAATTTATTAGGTTATATCAGCAATTTGGAATGGTCTTTTAGAGTTATCAGACTCACAACCTTAGAACGGACATTAGAGAGGAAGGTAGAAAGTTTTCCAAGCAATCCAAGGCCAAAAATTCATCCGGTTGCACCGCCACCACCAACAACGCATAGATCGCGCGACGGGGAACGCAACCACACCAAATTCGTCCACAAATTAGAACCCTTAAATCTACAGGCAAGTATTTATCTTGCTGAATTCTAGTTAATGTTCCCCTCATGTTAGTCTAGGAATAAAATTTTCGTATTTTGATTGAAAAATTATATGTTTTGGAAGAAGAAATCGCATGTGTTGTAAGGAGAATCTGGGTAGCTTGAACCTTGATCATATGTAGAGGTTGTATTACGAAATTTGGAATTAATATGGATGAACGAATTGATGTTGATTAGGTTCTTTAATTAAAAATTTGGGAATTTGGATTCTTACGAATTAATTTGGGGATTTCATGTAATTTAAATGATTTTTGATGAATTAATGATTCTAGGAAGTTATTAATGTTATATAATCATGATATTATTAATTGGGATTGAAGAGGAGACATTTGGGATTAAACTATAGAGGTTTTTTAGGCTTAAAAATGGTGAAAAACAAATCTGCCAAAGGTTGAAGACGAAACAGTGCAGTTCGCGCGATGTCGTGCGAAGTAGTTCGAGCGAGATGTCAATGTCGCGCGAAGTCGTTCGAGCGAGATGGACAAGTCGCTCGAAGTAGTTCGAGCGAGAACCATTCTGGTTCGAGCAAGACTTTCAATTTTTAGGGAAATTCCTATTTTTACGCGTATTTTAGAAATCGGTCAATTTGAGTGAGAGATTAGTACAAAATTTTTGGGGTTGTGTAGGTGTGACGATTTAAGTATTTTGGACGGTGAGGTTACTTTAAAGATCACGAGAGGGAGATAACCGTAATAAATGATATGAGTCCGTTATACGGGATAAGTGAGTAAAATGTCTTCAGAATAAGAAGTTATAATTATAGGTTGTGGGTATACCAAATTGATAAATGTGAATAAGTGTTGTATATATATGACTATGTGATTGTGCATATATTATAAATGTGTAAAAACCATGCCCGCGCTACTTGCTATCCCTGAGGTTACCGCGCTGGGACAGTTTTATCTCGATGGGACTTTTATGGGGGATATTGACTTGTACCCTAGAAGATAGAGATCCTTTGGTACAGGCTAATCGGATCGATAGTCAGCAGCCTAAGAGACGTGGGGGCATGTGCTGACCTCTTAGAGACCGGGACTCTATGCTTCGCCTCAATGTTGTTTGTGTTTATGTTAATACAGTTCGAGAGTACTTTCGAACTTGTATTTCCCTTAGTACGAGTGATACGGGAACTGGATAGCAGAGTATGCCCGCACCATAATTTTTATGTGAGGTGCTATTAGAATATATATATATTATATGAGTATTTAATATATATATATTTAAATTCTGAAATTTGAGAACTACCTCCTGTGTTTATAGTAAGTAAGAGATGATAAATGATTTCAATTTGAAAATACTTGTTTGAAAAATATAATGTGATATTGGAAACTTAATTAGAAAATAACGTTAAATTGAGAGCTTTGTTATTAAATGAAATTTACTTGTTAAACAGTTGAATTGCCAGTTTAAATCTTACGAGTAACCTAAGATAAGACAAGTTTAACCGTTGGTAAGGTTAGTGCGATAGGTGTGCACATTAGAAGAGAGATGACAATTTCTCAAGGGAGTGTCGCACTAATATGTTGTTGCATTGGCCAGTAAACATTTTAAATACTTGCTAAATAAATTTTAATTCGTTTTTATAATCGGGCTCTGACCCGTTTCCATTTTCTTTTCCCTCTTGTATATATATGTATATATTACAGGTGCCCAGCCACAGGGGCGTCTTGCATAGGATCCTTTGGAAGGAATGCGCTGCAGCTTAGGTGGGAGTTGCAGGCCTCTTGCTTAGACGACCTCACTTCTTGATTCCTCTTCTAGCACTATTATTTCAGTTGGGCATGTGTCTCCCTTTCCATTATTCAGTTGTTTTATTGGATATTGTAATCCATTTATTTCCAGTATTTTCACTTTGGGATTAGTATTGTCAGGATGTTTTTCATTTAAGTATTAAATGTTGGATTCAGTTAATTGAATGTTTGGTTATTTGGATTTATATATTCCAGGATAGTTATTGTGCGATTCTTTATCTATGAATGATGTCCTTTTTAAATGTTGGTTTATATAAATAAAATTTGGAAAGTAATGTCTAAAATGGTTTTGGCACTTAGCTTAATTATTTAGGGTGTTAAATTGGTAAAGTTATTTTTACGACAGTGATGCTAAGAATGAACCAACCGTCACCTTGATTTTAATTTAATAAAGGACTGATCACCCGGTATTTAATTAGGCGGGGTGTCACAGTAACTTGGAGGGTGTAAACGCATCTTCAAATTGGTCATCTGATAAGTTTTTGAGGAAGTTCTGTGAAGAGAAAAATTCCACACGAACATAGCCTAAAAAATTGTTCTATTTTAATATGCAATATTTCAGGTATAATTTGTTGGAATTATTATCTAATTAATTACTAATTACGAAATTAGATCAAATTATGTGATTATGGATTAAATAAATTACTTCTTCTATTAATGTGGTCCATAGAAGGTGACGAATTTGATTATAAACTATTGGAATTTACACTACACCAAAAATGATAATCTGGCATGCTTGGATAAGAAGAATATCGCACAGTTTATAACCGTGCCAGATTTTTTCACGGATCTGGCAAAATGTGTTTTTTACTTAAAGTCAATTGAACTTTCATTTGGAGCCATTTGTTTCACCCATGTCCGTTCTCCCTCCCACTCTCTCTACCAAGGCCGATTCTCTCTTTCCCAAACAAATATTTCCACATAATCAACCCTATCAAGTTTCTCACAACCGTAAATCCTCACAATCTCGTTAACTCAAATTTTTGATCTTGTGAAAGTTAAAAACATGTCGTTAGAGGGTGAAAATTCAAAATACCCCAAACGGCCCCGTAAGAGGAACGAACACTTGGTACGGGACTAGTGTAACTCGTAGGAACTAACTGCATAGTCACGGGCATCCTGGATTGGTAATATGACGATAATTTGAAAATATATAGATTAGGCTTAAAAATAAGTCATTAAAGGGTGAAAATCCAAACCAGCCCCCAAACGACCTCATAAGAGGCATTAACACCTCGCACGAGACCAACATAACTCATAGGAACTGACCACATAGTCACGAGTCTCCCGATTTGAGAATATAATTATAATTGTTACTCGTATATGCAATTTTTTAATTTGAATACGATTTTTTTAAATTACTTGGTTATAATATCATCTCTTTTTTGTATCCTATTTTTTTTAAGATAACATTTTTTCGTTAGCTTTTATCTACCGGGAACAACCGAAGAAGTTGATGGCTTACAACAAGGGGATTATTTGTTTAATGTCATTAATATTCGGGATTCTATTATTTACGTGTTATGACCGTGCGGTCTTTTGTAGTTTTATTGGCCGTGGAGACTTTTGTAATTTTATTGTTATATTTTATGGCCTTGCGAGCTTTACATTACACAAGTTTTATATTAACAGGTTTTAGAATGTTCAGAAAATAGAGGAAACTCTCCCCAATTTTTATTTGTCTGTGAACTATTAAGACTTGTAATATTTTGAAGTTTGTATGTGCATTAGTTTATCAACAACGTGCGAGATTCGCAGGATGTGAATTTCCTTGATTTTTTTGCAAATAATAAATATTTTTCCTATCAGATTTGGAATTTGTTGATTTTCCTAATTTGTTTTCAAATAATATATTTTTTTATTAATTGAAAAATGTGGCACGATTTAAAACCGTGACAAAATCGTAACAAATTATAAAATTTGAGTAATCTTATAAAATAATCTGACACGTTTTATAACCATGACAAATGCGTGCTAGAAAAATAAAAATTTGACACAATTTAAATGCGTGCCAACAACGTGTCATATTCAATATCTGGCACGGTTTAAAAGCGTGCCAGATTGGGAAATCTGATGCGGTTTTAAATCGTGAAAGAAAATTTGTCAGCCCTGATTCTGGCATGGTTTAAAACCATGCTAGATTGGGTCTGACATGGTTTAAAACTATGCTATATTCCTTTTTTTGGTAAGGTGTTAGTCTTAGAAAATATTCCAAGAGACACATGACCCTTGTAATCCATGTGAGTCCCTTAATCTACTTTTTTGGAGAGTAGATGATGAGACACCAAGGGAATTTCGGGTCCCCTTCCACCCTATATATAGTGAGCTATTCTCCACCAAATGGTTCACTCAAAATACACAATTATATCTAGGCTAGGCAGGAAAATTCTGAATTTCCAAACTACCTTATTTTCAGATTTTTGGGTTGTTTTCTAAGGACTATTCAGGAGCTTCATAAGGAAGAATAAAGGAGTCATTCATAGGATAGATCAACAATAACAAACACATCGACAAGCAATGGGTCAAGGTATTTTTCTATAATTATTTGTAGTCAATTTTATGTGGTGATTGCATGAAAAAAATTAAAGATCGTATAAGAACTCATAATATTCATGTATATTTTTCTTATTCATGTATATAGAATATTACATGTGGTATCAGAGCAATGTTTAAAATTCTCATGCTATCCCTCTACAAATTTGACTGATAAAACTATTAGTGT
This sequence comes from Sambucus nigra, assembly GCA_949130495.1. Classification (NCBI taxonomy): domain Eukaryota; kingdom Viridiplantae; phylum Streptophyta; class Magnoliopsida; order Dipsacales; family Adoxaceae; genus Sambucus; species Sambucus nigra. Next base: position 139,174,995 of record OX422221.1, on the reverse strand, counting down.
TAATATACCCATTATTAATGTTTAATTCCACATGTTTATCTTTTAAGCCATTTCTTTCACAATTTTATCATATGTATAGGGACCATATATGTTGTTTTGATGATATTTTACTGGTTTTATAATCTGTCTCTATCAACCTTACAAATTTCAAACAATTTTGGAACAAAAAAATTCAAAAGCAATTGCAGTGAATAGTGTTTTTCCACTGAACTTGTTTCGAACGCGATGAAATTTGGTAGTCTAATTGGAAATCGGCCAGAGACCAAATTCCACCACCTTCGGTTGAGATGTAAACGGTTTTTGGGCGATTCGAGATCGTTTAGGCCCTCGAAAGTCTAATTTTTCCATTTATGATCATAATCTCGGGGGGTATATCTCACTCTAAAAAAATTATTTTTGAATTCCATCCAATGTTTTGAGTTCTCGAGTAATTTTCTACAGTTTCATGATTCTAACTCATTTTTTACGTTTTTGGTAAAAAATTATGTTTTACATATTTCATGAATATTACATCTAGAACTGTTTTAAAAACCTTATTCTAATGATCCTGTTCTAGTTCAATATTCATGACAAACACATGCCAACATATTTCATATTGTTGGATATTAGACTTGTGTTAATTTTAATATTCATAATTTTGATAAGGCTCATGCCAAAAACAACCCAATGATTGAATATTACATTTTTTATTCATATTTTAGATGTGTCTATGCCAAACACAGGTTAAAGACTAAAATTATTGAATATTATTGATATTCATGTTTCAACGAGTCTCGTGCCAAACACATGCCAACGAATCATAAAGTGAAATATCAAAATTATTGTTTATTCTAAAGTTTGTTAATATTAATGCGAAGAGGAGGCTACAATATCAACTTAGAATTATTGATTGAATATTAAATTGTCAAATAATGCGTTTGTTAAATGTAGATTTTTCTTTTATCGTTTTATGATTTAATAAACATTAAAGGGAATTATGATAAAATACAAAATAATGTGACATGATTTATTATTATTCTACCATTAAATTTTTTTTGACAATCATATATATTCATTTCCTTGCAAATTTCAGTTTTTTTTTATTAATTAGAGTGAGCATTTTGCAGCACCTCTTAAACTGTTTTCTCAAGCCTCAAACTTTTTCAATTTTGACGAAACTAATCTATCGAAATGGTGTGCGCAAATTATATTCAGCCTTGGTGTCTTGGACCTTGACGTAGCACTCCTTAATGATGAACCCCCTGATATTACTGAACAAAGAAGTGAGTATGATGTGCTCATTCACAATACATGGTTAAGATAGAACAAGCTTTGTATGATGTTCATTAGAATGTGGATCGAAATAAATGTGCAAACTTTCCTACCTGAAACCACAACCATAAAACAATATTTGAAAAATATTAAGGATAGGTTTTGCTATACTGACAAATTCCTAGCTGGGAAACTTATGGCTGACCTGACCACTATGATGGTCTGTGGCACTCGAACCATGGACAAACACATTATTGAGATGACCAATATTTCTGCTAAACTGAGGAGTTTAGGCATGACAGTGGACGACTCTTTTTTAGTCCAATTTGTCTTAAACTCTTTGCCTCTTAATTATGGGTCATTCAAGATTCATTACATTACCATCAAAGATAAATGGAATTTTAATGAATTTCAAATAATGCTAGTTCAGGAGGAAACACGCATTAAGTAGTAAGGTGGTAAGCTATCCAAATTTCAAGTGGAGAATGTGGTAGTTAATAAAGGAGTTGGTAAGAAAATTAAAGTAAAGGGCATGAAGGATAAAGCAGTCACATGTCAATTCTGTCACAAGAAAGGGCATAGTCAGAAATACTACATGAAGCATAGGCTTGGTTTGAAAAGAAAGGTAAGCCTTGTGATTTTTTTTGTTTCGAATCAAACTTAATTCATATTCCTTATAACACATGGTGGATTGATTCGGGTTCTACATGTCATGTTTCAGATTCTATGCAAGGATTCCTTTGAATTCGGAAAATAAAAGCAAATGAATATTTTCTTTACTTGGGAAACCGGGCAAAAGCAAAATTTGAAGTGATAGGAGTTTTTCTATTATTATAATCTGGGTTTTATTTGGATCTTGAAGATCCTCTTCTTGTACCCATAGTTTCCAGAAATTTAATTTCCTTGTCTGAACTCTCAATAATAGGATTCACTTTTAACTTTAAAGATAATCGTTTTACTTTATATAAGAATAATTATGTTTTTGGCTCGGGTTTAATGTCGAATGGTTTGTTTCAAATCAATATTGATCATAATTTTTCGGAACTCTTATTATCTCTGCATACTAATGTTGGAACTAAATGTACCTTATTTAATGAGAACTATGCTTACTCGTGGCACAAAAGATTAGGACACATATTTAGAGAAAGAATTGAAACACTTATTAAAGAAGGAATTATTCTTGATCTGGATTGATCCAATTAAAGTATATGTGAGGATTGTATTAAGGGTAAACTAACGAAACACACAAAGAAAGGAGCCACAAAAAGCACACAACTTCTTGAAATTATACATAGAGATATTTTTGGTCCTTTTGATGTTCCATCCATTGGTGGAGAAAACTAATTTATCACTTTTATAGATGATTTTTTTCGATATTTCACACTGTATCTATAGAATGATAAATCTCAATATGTTAATGCACTTGAAGTTTATATTATAGAAATAAAACGACAATTAGGCAAAAAGGTAAAAATTATTAGATCGGATAGGGGTGGTGAGTTTTATGGAAAATATAATGAATCAGGGAAATGCCCTGGTCCTTTTGCTAAACTCCTTGAATGTTTATATATTTGTGCACAATACTCAATGTCAGGTTCACCTTAGAAAAATGGTGAAGCTGAAAGGTGCAATTGTATTATAAATTGAAATGGTTAGGATTATGATAAATATAACTAATTTACCTATGTTTTTGTGGATGCATGCTCTCATGGTTGTTGCGCATATCTTAAATAGGGTTCCTAGTAAGGTAGTTTCAAAGACTCATTTTCAACTCTGAAAAGGATAAAAACCCTCTTTAAATCATTTTTGTGTTTGGGGATGCATAGCAGAAGCAAGAATTTATATTTACATAAAAAGAAATTGGATCCTAGAACACTAACTTGTTGTTTTATTGGGTACCCAGAATAATCCAAAAGGTAGAAAATCTATTGCCCTAACTATACAACAAGAATTATTGAAATCGAAAATGCTAAATCCGTTGAACATGGTGAAGTTAATGGGAGTGATAAAGTTAGGAATGTGATCATTCAAGAAGTCAAGTGTGACACCCCACCTAATAAAATACTAGGCAATCAATCATGTATCAAATTAAAACAGGAGACTCATATGGTTCATTCTTAGCATCACTGTCGAAAACCAAATTAATTACTTGATAGAAAGAACTTTTCGGTATATTTTTCTTTTTGTCGTTGATTGAAAAGCTCTTCTAATCAAAACCTCAAATACCTACAAATATAACAATCTCAAGTGTATAGGTAAGTAAGGGTATCAATCCACATCAAGGGGGTAATCTAGATACAAACTCAATTGTAATTCAATTTTATTTTCTTTTTATGCTTTTACACTTTTTAAATTTTTTTTAGCTTTTTCAATATTAAAACAATTGGGTGAGCTGAGGTGAAATAAGACAATACTATATGGAAGATGAAAACAACTAACTAGAAAGTGATTAAAAGTGAAAAATAAAGTCTAACACTAAAATAAAAGATAGAGTGAGGTAAATAAATGTGAGAACAATCAAGGAATGGGATTACACCATAAATTTTAGCTATTCTAACTAATTAATTTAATTAATTGAATTCTCCCAAATTAATATCAAAATTACAAATCAACTCTCGTTGCAAATGTAATTTTAATAGTAATATTTTAGAAAATTAAGTTTAACACCCCACAACTCTAGAAAATAGATCCACACTCCTTTTAATTAATCACCCGCTAGGATCGATCAATTAAAATTTATGTCAATCTTAGAAAAAAAATTTAGAGTTGAAATTCAACCCCTATCTCTAGTTCGAATCTAAAATGGGTATTATAACTAGAATTTCGATTTTCTCTCGAAATTCATTTACCCTCTCTTGAGGCGTAAATCTAAGGGTGAGAGATCAAAATTAACATTCAAAGGGAATATTCAAGTAATCAAACTAATTAAACTAAAATAACATCAAATAAGGGTTTTCCCCTCCCCTTGAAAGGGGATTTAGCCTAACATGATATGAAATTTGACAAATTAATAATCAAGGCTACTAAAATAAATTAGAAGGGAATAGAACAAGCCAACCAAATCTCTTTGAGAAAGTTGAACTCTACGCTTCCAAATTGAAGCATACAATCCCTCTAATTGAGAATCTAAGTGATTTGAAATTAAATATCCACTCAATTAACTCTCTTACAATATTTAATCTCACAAATATCTAACAAAAATAAAAAGAATAAAATAAAACTATTTACAAATGGTGTTTTTCTCTACAATTCTCTCTCTAGAAATTCCTATCTAAAAAGCTCTTTTCTCATATGGGGTCTTCATCTTCATTTATAGTAGGAACATAGAGAATGGGGGTATTTTTGGGAATGGACATGAGTGTGCATGGAAATGGTGAGAGGAGTGTGAGGTCATGTGGGTGAGGGGATTTGGGAATAAAATCTGATATGGTTAAAGGAGTATTTTAGGAAAGTGGGTAAAAAGGAATTTGAGGGTATTTGGGTAAAAAGAGGGTTGAGTGGGTTTTTTAAGCGTGTGGGATAAATGAGTTGGTTTATGGTTTTGTCTTGGTTTGTTAACAGGTGGATATGTCGTTTGGCTTTTGTAGAAATGGGTATGGGCAAAAAGGGGGGATAAGGTTTCAAATGGGAAATGAATTTTGCCATGGATTGAAAATGGGTTTGGAATTGGGTATCCGGGTTCTTGGTTGTGGGAGGTGGATTTAGCAGTGCCGTCGGCATGGCTGTTGTCGCCGGAGTTGCAGTTGGACTTGGGTCAGTAGTGGGTGAGGGGTTGGTTTGGTGGTTGCCGGCGATTTTGGACGCAAGTGGATGGTGGCTCGCCGTTAAGGCTATCGCCGGCGGAAGGGTCACGATTTTAACGCCGGCGGGAGGCAGGGGGAAGGGCTCGCATCAAGGGGGTGCTTGGGTCAGTGGATGGCAGTGGCGGTGGTTGAGGGGTGAGAAGTGTGTTAATGGAGATTTTTTTTAGGAGAGAGAGTGGGTTGTTGGGTAAGATGAGGGTGAGGGTGTTAAGGTGTGTGAGTGTGTATGGTAATGGGTTGAGGGTTAGGGATTTGTTTATGGTGTAATATAGGGTATTGGGTGGTTATAATGTGAGTGGAGTTTAGGATAAGTGTGTGTGTGTGCCCTAAAATAACACTAACTACCAAAAAAATAAAAATAATCAAACAAAATCGAACTAACTAAATAAAAATATTAAAACTTAAGAAAACAAAATCCTAAGCTATTAGAAACTAAAATAATAAAACAAAAGAAATAAAAAAATGAAAAATCTAATAACATATGAAAACAAAAGTCCTAAAATATAAAATCTAATAAACTAAAAATAAACTCCTAAAACCTAATCCTAATAAAACTAAAAACTAATAAAAATAAAAATAAAATAAAATTATACTAATAAAATAAAATAGAAAACAAAAGCTAGAAAATACTAAATAAATCAAAAATAAATCCTAAAAATAAAAATGACTCAAACTAAAAATTTAAACAAATATAAAAAGACACAAACTAAACACACACAGTGTTTGGGACAGGTTTAGGTAGGTTTTAGGGTAGGTTAGGGTTCGGGACAAGGGTATTTAGCTCCATATTACGCACAATTGCCTTGAAATATGCGTTTGAACACCGCAACGTGCATTTGACCTACAAGATAAACATTTAAGCACATAAGACCCATATTGTCGAGAATTGGCAACTAAAGTACATCTATTCGGGGTATAAAATATACAATTTTGTGTGTTTATCATTACTAATAACCTATTAGGCCGGCGTCAAAATTTCAATTAACTAATCTTTTAAAATAAATTATTCAATTAAAACATCCACAAATATTTTAGATATATGAAACTGAAATGAAATAAAATAACCGAACACTCGATTTATAATAATACAACCAAATTGAATGCCGCACTAAAAGGAGATAAAAGAATAAATAAATACAATTGGGCTTTCGGCCCGAATGTTCTACAATAACTCCTGTCTAGATGACAAGGATAGAAGTGTCGACAGTAAACCTGCATGCATCCACAGCTGCTGCAGCACACGTCTGACTCGAAGGAATCATCATCCAGACGTCCCTGTGTCTGGACACCAATATATATATATATATATATATATATATATATATATATATATATATATATATATATATATATATATATATATATATATATATATATATATATATATATATATATATATATATATATATATATATATATATATATATAGCAAAAAGAGGAAAAATAGATAAATGGGTCAGATCCCGAGTTGTGAAAATATTTTGCAAGTGCATAAATGCAATACTTTTAAAATATGTTTTACCTCATATTTAAATTGGTATCGCACTCCCATGAGATACCCCTCACCTCTATTCTAATAGTGCACACCTAACGCGTCCTAATAGACAACCTAGTTAAGCTACCCTGCCTACCTAATTTATTTCACCAAAACTCTAAAAATCCTAATTAACCTGAGTACTAAGGGCTAAACTTCCCCCCAGTCTCAACACTTTCCCACGCTCGTGCGTGGGGTGTCTCGCAAAGCGAAATCCAAATAAGGAAACCCCCCGATACACTACTATTTGGCGGTGTCGATCATCGAGATCCGTAAGACCCTCAGTATACAACGTACATATACATACTCATATAATTATATACATTTTCATACTCGCTTTCATATACATATCACAATTTAAGTCCGGATAAAATCTCCCGGAATGAGAATAATTCCTTATTCACTTTATCTCTTTACTCAAATTATATATATATATATATATATATATATATATATATATATATCATCTTGTTCTCATACACAAGCAATATACTATACACACAAGTACAATAACCATCCCAACGAGCTATTACTCGAGGATGCAGTCTCTATGCTATTATCTACCAGGGGATCGCTCACGTATCATCCTGGGTACCAACGGTCGGAATCTCACACCGTCTTGGTAATAACCAAATCACAACGTATGGGAAGCGGTCATAGTTCCTCCCCAAAAGTGAGACGAAGCATACCAACCATGTCTCACCCCTAATAAAAATCACAATATAAAAATGGACGCTATGACCTGGGGACTATACGCTCCCTGCTCCTCAAGCCAGGGGCCTCACCCACATCGCGCAACTTCCCATGATAGCATAGAGGGGGTATGCTTCACACACACACACACACACACACACACACACATATATATATATATATATATATATATATATATCATTTTATATATATACTATAATCACATTGTATATAAAAAAAAACTGCCTCGTTCTTCAATGTATAAGTGGCCCCAATTGCCAATATCACATAACGATGACTGACAGCCCCAAAATGTTTTCACTCATAATAAAATTCATTTATTCTCACACTCACGATACTGATCCCAAAAGTATTTCCCCACTCAATGTATGACTCGCACCTAAATCACGTTTAAGGATCTACAAATATATACTCCCGAATATACTAATTCCTAATAATCACATCCTAGGATTTACTCGGATGTATTCAGCTCATATACATTCGAACCACATAAATATCTATGCCCACTGGCAGAAGAACTCTCTCTCTCAAATGTAGCTCGACCCGAACACTCACTAAGTCCGTTCCTCGAATTTCACGCTGAATCAACCCGAGATCCCCCCTTTCATCTCAAAGTTTATATATCCTCTAAACCATAACATACAATTCCTAATGTCATAACTAGAGCCCCCATATTCATTTTCTAACTTCAATTTAATTTCCTCTAACTCAAAGAGGTAAAAACTACTCAATTATACATAAACCGAATCGATTCTCCCCCCTTTCCGAATAGATTTGGGCAAGCGTATCGATTCGGACCAAATTAGAATCGATTCGGAAAAGGGTTTGCAAATAGGTCTCCAAAGCCGAATCGATTCGGTCTCAACCAGAATCGATTTGGCCTGAGACAGTGCCCCAGTCCTCCTTATGTGAATCGATTCGGGTTAGACCCGAATCGATTCGCCTTGTTTGGGGCTTACAGTTTGGGAAATTTTTTCTTCTCCAAAATCCCAAATAACATCCCAATCTCCATTTTAATGGTTTCTCACCTCAACCAACAACTCTATAATATTTGTGGTATTAAACCATTTCTTTTAGGTTTAAAACTTAAAACCATAAAAACCCTAGTTTTGACATTTCTCCCATTTCAATTCAATTTTTTTCACAACATTAACATGGTTTTAACATTAGAAATCATTTAGAGTTTACATTACATCAATTTGTAAACTAATACTCAAATTTTCTCAAATTTATTTAAAGGGTTCTAACCCAAAAATCATATAGTTTACCCACTATAATATGAGATAAATGCACAAAATTAAATAAAGCAAGTATACACTTCTCTGGAGGATGAAATTCGACAACCTCGAGTCGAATCCGGTGGAGTTTGGCCGGAATCCCTCATTTCTCTCTTTTTTTCTCCTCTTCCTTTCTTTCTCTCTTTCTTTCTTCTTTCTTACTCTCCCGTGCCTTATAAGGGAGAAAATGAGGGCTTGTCCCTTATTAACCCAAAAATGACTCTTTTACTCCGTTATGAGTCCCTACTGGTCCAAAAATTCCCGAAACCCAACTACTACCCCCAGATACTCTATTCTGACTATCTCAACCATTTTGAAACCAACCGCGCACTCAAAATCTCCATCCGAGTCACTTAACTACAATTCACTAATTAAACCCAAAACACCTTAATAAGGGTTTTCCAATTAAAATATTATCCTTTGTCCCTTTACCCAATTGCGAAATATAATAAAATACTTCGACTTATTTACTTAATCCCAAAAGTAAATATACCTCGAAAATCACTTAATTCTTGAAAACCTCAAAAGTTACTATTCATGATAATTTCTTAAATTCCCAAATTGCACTTAATTATTAAATTTAATTAACCAAAAAATTGCGGGGTATTACATCAAGGAAAGTATTCCTCTTACAAGAATTTAGGATAATAACAATTTTCCTAATGAGGTTCCTATTGTTCATGATGACATTGTTGATCTGATTATTGATCCGACCAATAACGGAGAACAAATGAATAAACCACATAATGAGACTATTGTTGAAACACCACAAGAAATTGCTTTAAGGAAATCTCAGAGAAATCGAAGATCGGTTATTTCGAATGACTATGTGGTATATCTACAAGACAATGAATTCAACATTGGGGATATTGATGATCTGGTATCCTATAAAAAAAGATGTTTCGTAGCATTGATCTTATTAAATGGATTGATGGCATTAATGAAGAAATAAAATGTATGGATTTTAATCAAGTCTGGGAGTTAGTCGATTTGCCTGAAGGTTATAAAACAGTCAAATCTAAGTGGATATATAAGACCAAACGCGACTCAAAGGCCAAAATTGAATGACATAAAGCTAGACTTGTTGCCAAAGGTTTTACTCAAAAAGAAGGCATTGATTATAGTGAAACCTTCTCTCCTGTTTCAAATTACGATTCTCTTAGAATCATATTAGCGCTCATAGTTCATTATGAGTTAGATATACACCAGATGATTTTTAAAACAAATTTTCTTAATGGGAGTTTAGAGGAAGAAGTCTATGTGGAACAACCAAAGGGATTCATTAAGGAAGGAAAGGAACACAAAGTTTTTTGTTAAAGAAATCAATATATGGACTTAAACAAGCTTCTCGTTAATGGTATTTTTTGTTTCATAATACCACTACATTCTTTGGGTTTAAGGAAACCACTATTAATCGGTGTATCTACCTAAAGTTTAGTTGGAGTAAGTTTGTATTCTTGGTGCTACGTGTTGATGACTTTCTAGCCAGCAGTGATATTGGTTTATCAAAGGAAACTAAGAAGTACCTTTCGCAAAAATTTGAAATGAAAGATCTTAGCGACACATCCTTCGTGATCGGGATAAAGATTTATCGTGATCGATCACGTAGATTTATAGAATTTTCTCATAAGGTTTACATTAACAAAGTTTTACAAAGGTTTGGCATGCAAAATTGTAATTCAATTGTTGTTCCAATTCAAAAGGGGAGAAATTCAACTTAAGTAAATGTCCACAAACTCAATTGGAAAGGGATATATGTCGTATGCTTCTCTTGTAGGGAGTTTATGATATGCACAGATTTGTACTAGACCAGATATTAGTTTTTCTATTGGGATGATAGGAAGATATCAAAGCTATCCAGGTGACTTTCATTGTAAGGATAAAAAGAAAGTGTTAAGGTACTTGTAAGGGACTAAAGACTAAATGCTTACTTATTGGAGATCCGATCACCTTGAGGGGGCTGGTTATTTAGACTCAGATTTTAGATTATGCTTTGATAGCAAAAAGAGCATTTAGGGCTATGTTTACCTTTTGGTAGGATGGGCCATTTTGTGAAAAAATTCTAAGCAGAGTGTCATCGCTTCTTCTACTATGAAAGCTGAGTTTGTGGCTTGTTTTGAAGCTACAAATCATAGATTATGGCTCCAAAATTTTGTTTCAAGACTTAGTATTATGGGCTCAGTATCTAACGCTAAAAATTTATTTTGATAATGTCACGACAATCTTCTTTTAAAATAATGATAAATATTCTAAATTAACTAAGCATATTGAGATGAAGTATCTATCTGTCAAAGAAAAAGCTCTGAAACAAACTGTGTCAATTGGACACGTTAATACTAGTGTTAACATATCATATCCTTTAACGAAAGGGCTATCTCCGAAGATAGTTTTTCAACAAATTAAAAAAATGGGTTTCGAGCAGTTTATTGTGTAATTTCTATTTGCTTAGTTATTTGGCACAAGCTTTAATATCAATAAAGTGTTTCTGAATTCTAAATTTATGTCTTAATTGTATACATGCATGTGATTGAGTAACTATGAAAGAAATAATCTTTTATAATAGACATTATGATACTATTATGATAACTCACATATTTATCCTTATTAAGTATCACATTGGTGGCGTGGCACATGGACGGGACCATGCTCTTGAATTAGTATGGAACCACTATGACTCACACTAATGAAGTATTTAGTTAAGGTACTTGATGATTGTTCTAAGACATTTGTACAACTTATGTTAATCAAATCATTATGGATAACCTTATTAAGACAAAGTGCGAGACTTTTGGAATTACTATTTAATTATTTACTAACTAAGAAATTCGACCAAATTTTGTAATTATAAATAAAATAAAATTATTGCTCTTATTAATGTGGTCCATATAAGGTGAGGAATTTGATTATAAATTATTGAAATTTGGTGTTAGAAAATATTCCAAGAGACACATGACTCTTGTAATCCATGTGAATGTCGTAGGCTACTTTTGTGGAGAGTAGATGATGAGACACTAAGGGAATTTCGGATCCCCTTCCACCCTATATATAGTGCGTTATTCTCCAATAAATGGTTCACTCAAAACACACAAATATATCTGGGCTAGGAAGGGAAAATTCTGAATTTTCAAATTACCTTATTTTCAAATTTTAGGGTTGTCTTCTAAGGACTGTTCAGGAGACTCAGAAGGAAGAAGAAAGTGGTGTTTAGGAGTCATTCATAGGATACATCAACAATAACAAACACATCAACAAGTAATGGACAAAGGTAACTGTTTGTGTTAATTTTATGTGGTGATTACATGAAGAAATAAAAGATCCTATAAGAACTAATAATATTCATATATATATATATATATATATATATATATATATATATATATATATATATATATTGTTCTTATTCATATTTATAGAATATTACATAATTGGTAGGGAATATTCTATGTAAGGTGTTCAACAAATGAATAATGTAGAAATGAATCAAAATTTCCTAAGACAGATGTTAACATTATTTAGTGTTCGTGGAATAGTTGGAGAAGGCCCAAAAGAAAACAATGACCACTCCTAATATTAAGATTTGTGAAAATATATTTGTACTTGGAAAATAAATAAATATTTCTAGTCGACACAAATAAAGTTAGGGTAATTTGATGCATACCTCTGTTGTAATTGATGGGAGAAACTATACATATATAGTAAAGTGGAAATATTATTTTTCATTCCAATTTTATATGTTATTAATAAACCTATAGAAAAATCGGAATAATATATTTTCATGTCTATTTCCTATTACTACTACTTGTCGTGATCAGGATATATATGAATATTGCATCCCTTTCCTTATTCAATATATGATACATAGTACCACTTCCTCTATATAACCCTTTTACCCTTGTTTTTCACTAATTGTTTATGCTTTTGTTGAAAAATATGTATGCAAAGGTAGAAATGAAAGTCTTCTATTTATAACAATAATGTCAACTTCAATACAATAATGTAAAATTCGGAATAAAACTCAGTTGAACTTCTAATTAATTCTGAAAACTTTAAGGCGTGATGTCACTATCCTAAATACAGTATTTGTCCCACTAAGATAATTCGGTATACAAATCGGAATTAGCAAATCCGTACTCAAGATACAATGAAGAAATTGCATTTTCTGCAAATTGTATGTTTGAATACAACCCTCTGATGTATCAGCAAAGAACAGACAATCAATTTACTATTTTGTTTCTATAAATAAAACAGAATAAGATATTTTTGTATCTCCTAAAAATTGTAAGTGAGTAATTGCAGGGGTTCGAAAATCTGCAACTAGGTTAATATGAATAATGTGAAATTTTGAATTTGGCAGCCTTTATTGACAAGGAATGAAAGGCTTTGTCTTCAAGAGTCATGACTTTTGGATTTAATAGTTTTATTTAATTCTGAAATGGTGTGACTGTTAAATACCAACAGTCATAAACCATTTTTGAAAATGTGCAAGTAAAACTGAACCAATTTTACACAGATAAAAAAGTGACCATGCCTGAGCTACCGCGATCCGATCCGGATGAATCCCAATAACCCGCTACCACTACGGGGATGCGAAGTGCAAAGTGCACCACTAGCGCCTCTACAGCCCACTACCTCACACTCGCAAGAGTGCGCGCGTGTGTGCGTACGGTGCTTCGCACCATATTAGAGCTCTCTTGAATAGCCCTCCTATATGCTTGATGAAGTAACTCTTCATCTTCCATTTGTACTTAATAAGTTCATATTTTCTTTATATTTTTTCAATATAAGACAAAGGTTTCCCACTACTTTTATAGCTTAGTGGATATCACTTAGGATTACTCATTTTCCAATATGGGATACTCTCCCTTTTATGTTGGCTTTGTTTCCCACTTTCCTCCACACACTTCCAATGTGGGAAAATCTTTCATACACCAAGCTTTTACTCCATTATTTTAAAAATCTCTAATAGCTTCTGATTGGTTATGAATTTAAAGAAAAAATGAAAGAGACGATATACTATCGAGTAAGGTGATAAAGCACATTAGGCTAGATATCTCTTAGTTTACAGGATTAATACTATTTATAGAGAAAGAATGGTTCTAAAGAGAATGGATCATTGAGTAGTTAACGAACCAACTCAAAGTCTATGAAATTGGTATATCTCTAAAGGCTAACGTAATTGTATATACTCTCTTTGTCCCAAATTGATATTCATGGTTTGAAACTTAGATATTTTAAGAAAATATTTTACTTTCCACATTTATCCTCCTAAAAATGAATATCTTTGAATGCAATGCGTTTAAGAAAAGGATTTATATACTATTTTTTAAAACATGATAAAAAAAATAGGACTACTAAATTGGGATAGAGGGAGTATTGAAAAGCTAAACAAAATGACGAGGTCATAGCACGCTACTCTGATAAATGTCAAGCATGTCACAGAATGAAGAGAGATAACTAAGTATTTGGTTTCTTTATTTCCATACATTTTCTTCTTACAACGGTCACTGTATTTAGTTTTCAAATAAGTCCATCTCTCTATGAATTTACATGTACTTTGTTATGAACCTAATGATGTATCATGTACAGTTACGACCACTTTCTTTATGCAACGAAGCTCGTTGAATTCTAAAAATATAATTCAAACACAATAAATAACTCACCACGCAAGAGGAAAAATAAAAAAATGATTTTACTTTGTTTGTAATGTATAGACGAATAGATAAGTCCAAGAATTGTTGGATCTTCAATTTGTTATGTTATACCAAAACAGCAACCAAGGAGAAAGAGCGAGAATTCAAGGAAGATCAATCAGTTTGATGAATATGGATGAACAAACTTCTTATATATAAAATGAAAAAAAAGATGAAAATGGCCAGTAACTAATACGTGTATGCCTTAACTAATGTTAAAAAAAATGACAGCAAGGTGTGAAGTGTTTTCTTGTAAAAGAGTGAGGCACTGAAACGTAAGCTTTTTGTGCATATAATTTTTAATTAACAAAAAATGAAAATATTATAAAAATGGTTGTAAAAATAAATTGAATGAATAATAGTTACATAAAAAAATTATAAAATTAAATACCATAAGTTAACACAAATGTAAATATATTTCAACAAACTCCCTCTTAAAAAATCATTTTCAAAACTTTGAAAGTAAAACAATTGAATTAGACGTCTCTTGTTTAAAACAAAGTTGAGAATATGAGAGAAAATAAGGTGTGTTTTGTCATTTATAAAGTGAACCACAAAAACATACAAAATAAGGATGATGAAGAAAAATGAAGGATAAATGACTGAATAATGAAGACTGGAAAACGAAAAAGGAAAGATGAAGAAATCATACCTTATAAATAATCGTAGCATGGAATCAAATCATCTTATCAAGTCATCTATCTCACACCCTGTAACAGCCAGCCTATTAAAATAATGGGTGGCCAACCCTCTACTAAAATAAAACAATGGTATCATATGGCTCATTCTTAGAATCATCATCGAAACATAATTAATTACTAACCACCTAATTATTTTGATAAGCAATGTCAAATTTTATCTTTCATTAACATATAACAAGATTAACCAATGCCCAATAAATCCATACAAAATGACAATATAAATTTAACACCAGATAAAGTCTAAAACTGACATAAACAATGAAGGTTCTCAAATAAACCATTGGGTAAGAATCCAATACAAAATATCCAACCAACTAAAAAGCCTTAAAACATAGGTCTGAATAAAAGGATCAACATGCCCAACAGTACTAGAATAGATAACCTAATCTAGAATAACAAGAATGAAATAGGCTACTCAAGAATCCTGCAAGCTTCAACATCAGCTGCAGCTACGTGTACCTGGAAAGAATCAACCATCATTGGCATCCCTGTGGCGGGACACCTAAAGGTTTAGAAAATAGATATAAAATGAACAGATCCCAAAACCTTTTAAAAAAGTTTAGCAAGTAATTAAGATGAAGTAAACAAATATGGAATTAAACATCCTATATTTAAGCCGGTGTCGCACTCTCATGAGATCACCCCCCATCTCTCAACTATTGTGCACACCTAGCGCCTACATCTTAACCTAGATAGTTACATTACCCTATCTAACTAGTCTTATTTGCAAATATCACTCACACACTACCCTGACTCAAGTATTGTCTAACTTTAATTTCTTAATTATCTATATCTCTCATTAGCTTATTAAACCATTAATCAATTTATAACTTTACTCGAGTTATTTATTCACATTCATCATTAACGTATTAAGGCTGTATATAATTTATTTTAATGCTATATACATTTATAAGACATGTTACACCAAGACACTATATACATATATATAATTCATAATATATGCAATTTTATTTTCGAATGTCTTCCACATTCAGAAAACGAGCCGATTAGCATGCTATCGTGCTCCAAGAATGTCCACCACATTCTGGGAAACTGGGCCGAAATCTCACCACTGAACCCCAAAATCATAAAATAACAATGGTTGTGGTCATGGCCTTAAGTCCATGGTCATAACCACACCTTAGTATTCCACGGTACTCAAACCCTACATCACACGGGCGTGCACAACACCTCTGATCTTGGAGAACGATACTACCCCTACTGGGATTTGTTAGAGTGACCTTTCATGGCCCGCAATCTCCTTGATAGCATAACAACTAGGATAGGTACGTTTCATATAAATATTATATAGACATATATTATTCACATTCGTATATAGATTGTTTCTATACCCGTATATATAAATATAATTACAAAACTCGGCTAACTAGTGCCTATCGCTCAATGCACTATCCTACAAATCCCAAATTGATCTCATGACTCTTAATTAATTAAATTCTCATTGTTTAATTAAAATACAATAGCGTCACCCTGTTCAAATGTCCAGACTTACCCAACCAGCCCGTCGTATAATCATTTAAGTTTATCAAGTAACATCACTCGTTAAAGCACCCGAACTTAACCCAACTAACTCGTTCATTTATTCCCGAATTTAACTTATCAATTCGATATTTCAACTTTATCGTCAATTATATCTCTCACGATTTATAATTAAAATTTAAATACCCACTCATCCCTAAGAAATAAATCTCTTTAAAGCACTCCACTAAACTCTCTCTGGCCTTTAGGGCTTATAAATTTCACTTGAATCTCCCCAAAATTTACCCAATAACCAAACCCTAAAATTCTCCAAAAATCATATTTCATTGATCAATTGATAATCCCAAACTGCTCAAGTTATGATTCCTATAATTTATTTCAAGTTTTACAACTAAACTAACAAAATTTTCATTTTCTAAACAACCGAATCGGATCGTAAACTTTCTGGCAGATTAAAGA
Source organism: Sambucus nigra (assembly GCA_949130495.1). Classification (NCBI taxonomy): domain Eukaryota; kingdom Viridiplantae; phylum Streptophyta; class Magnoliopsida; order Dipsacales; family Adoxaceae; genus Sambucus; species Sambucus nigra. Next base: position 139,158,066 of record OX422221.1, on the reverse strand, counting down.
CTTTGTAGTAAAATTGCGATTTCTACCTTTACAAAACTCCAAATGACCTCATTCAAAGCTATTTGGAAATCTAAGACATATATGTAACGCAATTTAATTCTAGGTGTAAGGACACAAATTTCCAATTGAGTCCATATATTATTTTGGCTCAATTCCGGACAAAAACATTTATTCATAGGATTGTATTTAATTGTAATATTCTCAAGCCTATGAAGAGTTTGTTGAAAACGTAGCGGCAAAGAGTATAAAGCTTCATCAATATGCCGGTTTGCGTGCCTCGTTTCTACGTCATCAACTATGGTTCCATGCTCCCAAGGTATGAATGCAATATTATATATATATATGATCTTGGAACAAGTTTAATTAGGTGTTAGGTTTAATTAAAACCGTGTTTTATTTTCAGAAAGAATTAATTAAAACTTTAAAATAAGTTTATAAAGTTTTCTGGGCTAAAATCGAATATTCCAAAGTTTTTGGAAGCTCGTTCGATATGTCGTTCGAACGAGATTGTCGTTCGAACCAGATGTCGTTCGAACCAGATTGCCAACGACGTCCCATTATGGCATACTGGAACTTCGTTCGAAATATCGTTCGAACGAGATTGTCGTTCTAACGAGTTCATACTAGAACTTCATCAGAAGACTCGTTCGAACGAGAATGTCGTTCGAACGAAATGTCGTTCGAACGAAATGTCGTTCGAACGAGATGTCAGGCGGGAACAGTTTTTGGCAGTTTTTAAGAAGTTTTTCTCCCACTTCCCCACTTGTTTCTTAACCAACTTTTCTCAGACTTTATTATATGCGGGAATAAAAATTTTCAACTGAAATTTTCATTCTATTTCATCTCTTAGAGAGAGTTTGAGAGCTAAATTGTTTAAGGAAAATGTTCGTGTTTTTTGAGTAAGATTTTTACATAGAGAAAAATATACACCACTCTAGTTTATACCCAATTGTTTGTTTATCCAATTTTCAATATATATACATCTTTCTTGGAGTTTTGGCACCGGGTTCATCTCTTCCGTTCAAAGAGAAGTTTTGGGTTTGCTTCTACATCCATCAAAGAAAGAAGAAGTTGTTTATTGCGGCATTACCCACTTGGAGAAAGGCTCCTTGTTTGGGTGACGGTGACCATACAAAGTCCGATCGGTGGACTCCAAGACCGCGGTGGACCTCCGTGGTTATCCGCTAGGAAGAGGTATCTACAAGAAGAAGATTCGGGGCTTGAGAGGGATCGAGTCATGTGTTGTAAGCCTTTTTGTCTTGTATTTGTAAATTCCTTACTTAGTGGATTTGAGGCTAGGGCCGTCCGAGGTTGTTTTCCGTCTTGGGTTTTTCCTCGTACATCGCGGCGTAGTGATTTCTTATTTTATTTTATCTTGGAAAATCACCTAGAATGCATGCTTAGGTAAAGAAGATAAAATTGGTTTAAATCACTTTTAATTTAATTTGGTGCATAATTAAATTTGGGCAATGTTTACTTAATTCAAGTCATTTGTTCAAAATGGTTTGGCCTAATTTGTTTAATTAATTTTCACTTGGGTTTAATTTTAATTTGTTTAAGAAATTAAAATTTTGTTTTAAGTTGAACCATCACCTTTAAGCTTCCGCGTCGATTTTCATAAAAGGAAATATAATTTATAAGAAATTAAAATCGGGGGCCCCTCGGGCGACTTCAAATTGGTATCAGAGCCAAAGCGATAAATTATTTCGTTAAGATCCTTTAAATATTTTTGGCTCAAATGGAATTTTCCCCATTTTCTAAATTGCTATTTTCGATGGTTCTAACTATGCGTATTGGAAAGCGCGAATGAAATCGGCACTAAAATCTATCGACAAGAGAGTTTGGATGTCTGTTGTTAACGGGTGGTCCCCACCAACTCACTTAGTTGAAAATGAACGTGTTCCCAAACCGGCCGATAGATGGACTGAGAATGAGTTTAAACTTTCTAATTTTAATTCCCGTGGTTTGAATGCCTTGTTTAGCGCTGTCACACCGGATGAATTTCGACGTATTATGACGTGTGAAATCGCGAAAGAAGCTTGGGATATTTTACAACTAACTCGTGAAGGAACTAGTGTCGTTAAAGCTTCAAAACTCCAAAACCTCACCACTCAATTTGAAACTATCAAAATGAATGATAATGAAACTTTTGATGAATTTTATGCTAGACTTTTCGATATTGTCAATTCCTCATTTAATTTGGGAGAGAAAATACCTGACATCCGTGTTGTAAAGAAAATTTTACGGTCCCTACCCTATAGATTTATTCCAAAAGTGACCGTTTTAAATTCTCTAGTAACTTTAGCCTCTACGAAATTAGAAGAGCTTGTAGGTGATTTACAACCCTATGAACTATATATGTTTCCCTCTAACACTGAAAAGAAAATTGAAAAGGGCGTTGCTTTAAAATCCCGAAAAGAGGTCAAACAAGTAGTAGAGAGTGAGAGTGATAGTGACTCGGAAGACATGGCTTTGTTTGCTCGAAAATTTCTTAAATTTAACAAAGATAAATTTAAAAATGATTTTAAGAAATTTGAAACTTCTAAGCATGACAAAGTCGAGAAGATCCCTAAACCTATTAATGAACAACTAAATAGGGACGAGTCTAATAGGTGTTTTGGTTGTGAGGGTTATGGCCATAGGGCTTCTAAGTGCACCACTAAACTAAGGAAAGAGGGAAAACGACCCATTGCATATAATGCGACCCTTAGTGATAGTGATAAGGAAGAGGGACCCGATTCCCCCACTAAGCCTAATTTTATGGCTTTTATGGCTAGTCATGTGAGTGACAGTGAGAACTCATCGATTGATGAAAAGTTAACACATGACACTTCCAAGGTCATAGTTTATGATTCTCTTATTTTTTATGATAGTGAGAGTGTAGAAGAAAGAGAGAGTGAAAATGAAGAAGAGGTTAATGTGAGTGAACTTCAAAATGCTTTTCAAATCAATTAAGTTAAAAAGAGCTAATTTGAAGTTAGAAGCTAGTTTAAAAGAGCGTGTCAAGGTCATTGATGATAGTTTGTTGGTAGAAGACCTTAGGACATGTGAGAGGACTCTTCGAGAGAAGCTCGAATATGTAGAAGGCGAGAGAGATAGACTTAGGGGTTTAATAGAATCCTTGAAAAAGGAGCTTCTTGCTTTTAAAGAGAGAAATGTTTTATTAGAGTCAAACATTTTAGAATTGCAAAATAATTAAAAGACTCTAGTAATGTCAAATTTGATTTGGAGTGTCGTTCGGAAAAATTAGATAAAATATTAGGAACGGTCCAAATTAAAAATGACACTTGTGGTTTAGGCTTCAATACTTGTAATGAATCTACTCATAAAGCCAAAACTAACGTTTTTGGAGAATCTACTAGGAAAACTTTTAGAGATCACTCCGTAAGTAAATCTTTTCGACATGTCTTCACTTGTACACATTGTGGTCGAAAAGGTCATCTTAGTAAATTTTGTTTTGATCTTAAACGAATTCCTAGAAAATCCCAACGTAAAGCAGCCAATGTATTTAAAATTCCTACACCCTAAGATAGTCATTCTTCATTAATTTGGGTTAGGAAATCCGGCTTGGTTGCCTTGCAAAATAGGGTTTTTGATTCTCATTTACTTTCACATGCTTCCTCCCTTGCTAAATCTAAAGGATGAATGTGTTAGTGCCTGCATACTTTAGCTTTTGTACTTTATGCTATATTCACATGCTAAATGTATGCTTGTTTAATCAATTTCTAGTCCTTACTTTATATCATATCACATGCTAGAATAATGATTTTTGTTTATCATTTGAAGTTTTTATCTCTTGATAGTTTAAGCTTAAAGAAAAATTCAAACGATTTTGGTTTGTCTTTTGAGTATATATTTTTTTTTTGGTTATAAATGTCAAAAACTCAAAAAGATTTTATTTTGTGTGTATTTTGGTTTGACACACTTTATGTGGCATATACTTGTGTTTGAATCCCTCCTTTGACGCTCTCATGTGGCTAGAACTTTTGGTGTAGATTATCAATCCTTATTATGTTCTTCACCATGCTTACATGGAGTAGTTGGATTTTGTGTTGTTTTAAACGGATTCTATTTTTATATGCCTCTATTCACACATGCACGAGCTCTTTTGAAATTTTAACTTCAAATGTATATTTGAGCTATGTAAGGTGTTCTCCTTCCAATCTTGTCATCTACATATTTGTGACTTAGGAGGACTAGTGCATGTCAAAATCCATTGCATGTGAGATTTGTGTGAAAAATGAAAACATGATAAATATAAATGTGCACGGGAATGTCTCCGAAAGGACTAAGTGATCCTTCGCGATTGTAAGCCACCGTTTTGAATGGACCTAAAAGAAATACGTGGTCCAAAGGCCTAAAGACAGAAAATATGGCATTAAAAAGAGAAATAATTTGCCAAGGCCTATGTTTGATTGATATATTCATTCAAAATTAATATAAATGCTTACTAAGGGAGATCGGAGAATATATCAACGGTTTGCACAATATTCGTTTATCCTAGTTGCGTATTTCATGTCATGACTCTATTGGTTTGTAGAATCATCAATATGCTAGGTTTGTATGCATTGTGTATTTTTGTTCATTGAGTTCAATTTATATTGTCACATGAGGTTATATTCAAATGTGCTGAAGTTTGCAATCAATTGAGAACTCCGTGAACATGTTTTAAGTGATTGGGTCTAAATTTAATCGTTACTAGTTCACACCCCAACACTTTTGTTTCCATATGACACATTTTTGCCATACGAGTGTGCAAACGTATTGTATTTTGTGTCATGTGTGTTTATATATATGTGTGTGTGTGTGTGTGTGTGTGTGTGTGTGCGTGTGCGTGTGCATTATTGATATATTTCTAGTACATATATATATGATATTTTGTTTTGCCTTTGCCTTGCTTTCTAGTCCTTCTATGCGTATACTTTAGTTTTGGTATCACTTTAAGCTTCAACATGCTTTTATATTTGTTCTTTATCTTTTGCCTATTCCTGAACAAAAAGGGGGAGAATGATAGGGGGAGAAATGGTATCTTATCCTATTATAATCTTATCTAAGTTTAGGAGATTTAACTTAGGGGGAGTAGCTAACTTCTTGGGTTGATCATTTTGATAAAGGGGAGAATTAATTTTGGGGGAGTATTTATTTTCATTGCTTTAAATACTTTGATATTCCCTATGCATTTGATGAATTTGCTTAAGTGTGCAGGAATTCTTCTAAAGTGGCATCTTTCAATGGCAAAGTGTTTGATCCTTGGGTTGAGTCAAGTTTGGGTGGGTTATGTTTTGAGTCTAGTGAGCTTGACGGCCCTTTAGGATTTTTGTTTGGTTTTTGTCCCAGAATAGCCAAAGGGGGATATTTGTAAGGACACAAATTTCCAATTGAGTCCATATATTATTTTGGCTCAATTCCGGACAAAAACATTTATTCATAGGATTGTATTTAATTGTAATATCCTCAAGCCTATGAAGAGTTTGTTGAAAATGTAGCGGCAAAGAGTATAAAGCTTCATCAATATGCCGGTTTGCGTGCCTCGTTTCTACGTCATCAACTATGGTTCCATGCTCCCAAGGTATGAATGCAATATTATATATATAGGTGCTTGGAACAAGTTTAATTCGGTGTTAGGTTTAATTAAAACTGTGTTTTATTTTCAGAAAGAATTAATTAAAACTTTAAAATAAGTTTATAAAGTTTTCTGAGCTAAAATCGAATATTCCAAAGTTTCTCGAAGCTCGTTCGATATGTCGTTCGAACGATATTATCGTGCGAACCAGATGTCGTTCGAACGAGACTGCCAATGACTTCCCATTATGGCACACTGGAACTTCGTTCGAAATATTGTTCGAACGAGATTGTCGTTCTAACGAGATTTCTAACAAGATTCTAACGAGTTCATACTGGAACTTCGTCAGAAGACTCGTTCGAACGAGAATGTCGTTCGAACAAAATGTCGTTCGAACGAGATGTCAGGCGGGAACAGTTTTTGGCAGTTTTTAAGCAATTTTTCTCCCACTTCCCCACTTGTTTCTTAACCAACTTTTCTCAGACTTTATTATGTGCGGGAATAAAAATTTCCAACTGAAATTTTCATTCTATTTCATCTCTTAGAGAGAGTTTGAGAGCTACATTTTTTAAGGAAAATGTTCGTGTTTTTTTAGTAAGATTTTTGCATAGAGAAAAATATACACCACTCTAGTTTATACCCAATTGTTTGTTTATCCAAGTTTCAATATATATACATCTTGATTGGAGTTTTGGCACCGGGTTCATCTCTTCCGTTCAAAGAGAAGTTTTGGGTTTGCTTCTACATCCATCAAAGAAAGAAGAAGCTCTTTGTTGCGGCATTACCCACTTGGAGAAAGGCTCCTTGTTCGGGTGACGGTGACCATACAAAGTCCGATCGGTGGACTCCAAGACCGCGATGGAGCTCCGTGGTTATCCGCTAGGAAGAGGTATCTACAAGAAGAAGCGTCGGGGCTTGAGAGGGATCGATTCGTGTGTTGTAAGTCTTTCTGCCTTGTATTTGTAAATTCCGTACTTAGTGGATTTGAGGCTAGGGCCGTCCGAGGTTGTTTCCCGTCTTGGGTTTTTCTCGTACATCGCGGCGTAGTGATTTCTTGTTTTATTTTATCTTGCAAAATCACCTAGAACGCATGCTTAGGTAAATAAGATAAAATTGGTTAAAATCACTTTTAATTTAATTTGGTGCATAATTAAATTTGGGCAATGTTTACTTAATTCAATTCATTTGTTCAAAATGGTTTGGCCTAATTTGTTTAATTAATTTTCACTTGGGTTTAATTTTAATTTGTTTAAGAAATTAAAATTTTGTTTTAAGTTGAACCATCACCTTTAAGCTTTCGCATCGATTTTCATAAAAGGAAATATAATTTTATAAGAAATTAAAATCGAGGGCCCCTCGGGCGACTTCACTAGGTTCAATTAAAATGGCATACGTTTAGAGTAACGTAAAAAATTCTGACAGATTGATATGCTGACATATTAAACACCCTGCAGTAAACTTGCGATATATCCCTTTACATAACTCCAATTGACCTCATTCAAATCTCATTTAAGACCTAGAAATTTCCATACATCTATGACACGTAATCTAATTACAAGTACAATTAAAATGGCATAAGTTTAAATAACATCAAAAATTCTGGCAGATTGTTATCTTATGTTAATCGATTAAACCCGAAGTTATTTAAGATTCAGGTTCTTTAACTAATTTCCTAACAAGATACCATCTTTATGTGTCTCAAAAATCAAATTTTGAAATATAATCTAATTTTAGCAATCATAAATGGTTTTACTTCATCAACTGATCATCTAAACTACACATGATATCAATTTCATCAAAACCCCCATTTACATATAAGATCCCTTCCCAAAATTTCTTTTGTTCTGCACCTACCATGATATGAACATGAATACACCTAAATTTGATTTAAAGAAAGTCAATTGCTTGTCTTAGATTGTTCATAGGGTCTGATCTCTCTCTCTCTTGTATGTGTTGATTTGATGTTAGAAATCCTTAAATCTCCTCCCACATTAGCCTCTTGTAGCTTTCCCCTTACTTTCTCCTCTCTTCCTTCTCTTTTAGGGTTTAGAATAATTTTTTTGGCTGCCTCACATCTCTAAACCTTATATTTTAATTCACTAATTTCGAAATTAGGCTATTAGCCCACATTAAAATGACCTAAATACCCCCGATGTGAGTCCGGGATAGTTTAAAAAGTCCCCGGAACCCAATTACTACCCTCAGGTATATAATTCTGACTATTTTCACCTATTCCGGATCGTTCACTCAAAATCACCATCCTAATCACTAAAAATAATTATCCTATTTTATCCCCAAAATAGCCCACATAAATGCCCCATTTGTGATACTGTCAATTCTCGTCATTTTTACTCACTTATGACGCACTACAATTTACTTAAACACGCTAGTAAATTTACCACATGTATAATAATCTTAATCTCACAAATTAATATTTACTAATTTCATATTATTTCCCATTTATATTAAATTACATCACACATGCAATTTAACTGCTAAAATAAATTACTCAAAATTATGGGGTGTTACATGGTTCCCCCCTTACAAAGGAATTTCTTCCTTAAAATTCGGATAAGTATTGTACTAATAGCTCTAGATACTTCCTCGCACAACATTCATACATTTACAAAGTCAAAACCATTATGTTGTTCAGGCTATACCTCCACTAATGGCACTCTTCATCCCGACGGTATGTGCACTACCGTTCAAAGTAGTGATCCATCCGCTCTTATCACCTGACACCGAAATACCCACTATTTTACTTACCATTTTACCCTGGTCACCCTTTTTTTATAATTCTTCTTCTAACTTAGCAATAAGCATAGGTTGAACCCATACATTTTCGTGTCTTCTCGTCGCAGACGATACTGAAAAATTCAAGTGATTAGGGCACCCATACACCCTATCTCCCTTGCAAATCTTCACACATACCACCCGACTCCACTAGACTTAAATCATTAAATAACTATCAAATAACAATTTTATCCACATACACCTGCAATAGATAAAGTACTAACTCCATGCGTTAACGGCCACACATATCTCAACTCTCAACGCTCACTAAGGTTCATGTATGGCACGTCTCACAAGTGAAATCAAAACAAGGACCCCCCCCCCCCCCCCCGATACACTACTACCTAGCATTGTCGTTCATCGAGATCCATAGGCCCAAAGCACATAACTAGGATATCCAAAATCCTATCCCCATACATGTAAATCTAATTATCCACTCCCACGTCAATAAAGAAGTCATACGCTACAACGCTCTCACTATCACTAAGTTTTTTGCGCTAATTGAATAACGAGCTAAATCTCTTCGCTTGACAGTTACCCAAAAAACCCTGAATCATGTCAGTAAAAGTCCCTACACACTGGAATCAAATGTAACAAGACAATTATACTCTTTGAAGTCTCCTATACTGTATTATATATATACAAGCTTGACCCTCTTTCAGGTGATACCTTGTAAAACAAACATTCTACCCTAAAATAGCAAATACGATAGTCTCACTATAACAGTCCACTACCGCTCAAACCCTCACTAACCATTCACTACTCAGGATAAGAATATGCGGTACTCTCATAACACTCAAAAGGAGAAAAACTAACACAGAATATAAATCTCCTCTTAGTATCCACTGATAAGAGGCTTTTTGCGTGTATTCGTCGTTGTCTTCAAAAGCCTAATCTCAAAGTCCCTTGAATACCTACAAAACTTCTTAAACAACTCGTATTGCGGTAAGTACGGGTATCAATCCAACTTTCAAGTTGAAATAATTAACGTGAATACTTGCAATTTTAATTTTTATTAATTTTGTTTATATATTTTTTTTAAAAAACAATTTCAAAGGAGAATGAGTGAATTAATGCTAAAAATCTGAAGTGACTAAATAACTAAAAACGACATTGCGTATTCAATTATTTTTAATTTATTAATTTCTTAATTTGAAATATTTTTGTAACAACCCTCGCTTTTGGGAGCCCATTTTTATATTTATTTACTATATTGAGTAGTTGCTTATATAAAATGTCGGATGTGGGTAAGTATTAATTTGATGAAATAAGTTAATATTTACTAATGAGTTGCAAAATTCCCATGTGGATAAGTGATTATCACCAAGTGGTGTTCTATTTTGTCATGGAATTTAAAATGGCAATTTGAATTAAAATGGAACCGGAACTTAAAATGGCTTATAAAATCTCCAAATGATAATTTGGAGGGTGTAGTTAGTTCCGGGAGGTGCGAGACAGTCAAAATGTGTGACATATTGTATTTTGAGATTTTGGGCACTTTTGACTGGTTTTGGCATATTGCGTATTAGAAATTAACTATTGCGGTATTGTTACTTTAAGGTTGGAGACTTTTAATCTAAAGCCACGTTTTAGTCTTTCCCCCAAGTCTTTCATTTCCTCTTATTTTCTCTAAGTGTTCTAGCCCTAAGAGTGAGAGTGAGAGTGGAAGAAATTGGAGAGAAAGAGGGAGTTATTGAAGATTTGTGGTTGATCTTGCATTCTTCTTCAACCAAGACTGAAATTGAAGCCCCAAGGAAAGTTTTCTACTTGCTATTATATGGTTTAAGATGAATAATTAGTATGGGTAGTTATGTATAGTTTTGAGGTAATATAATTGTGGTTTTTGGTTGGATTTATGGGTATCAATATCTTTGGTAGAGATTGATTTTGGTTTGAGGTAGAGAAATGTTGATGGGAACATTTTTGATCTTCTAGTATCATTAAATGTGGTTGGATAGTTGTGGTTGGTATTGATTTTGGGTTTAGTAGAAGAAATAGGAAAGAGTTGTCTAGGTCTGCAATGATCGGTCGACCGCGTCTCTCAGACAGGTCGACCGGGCCTTCGGGAGAGGGCTCACTGCTTTCTTTCAAAGGCATGAAAATAAGGGCGCGGTCGATCGCGGTTCTACTGCCGATCGACCAGTTCGTCCGAAATGAACTTTCTGCTTTATTTCAAAAGCTAAAACTTGGGACGCGGTCGACCGCGATCTTGGGACAGGTCGACCGGTCCCCTGTTTTCTTCCCCAAATTTCCTATTTTTGTTTTTAATCCCTTTCTTACCCTAGGAACTTAGGACTCTTCTTGAATGAAGTAAACCTTGGCTTTTAGAGTCCTAGTGGAGTTGGTTGTCACCCTAGTGTTGAATAGGTTTCACGTGGGGTTAAGTCCGGGGGAGGGGTTGTCCTAAGTGATGTTAAGGTATCACTTTTCTTTGTGCATCCTATTATATATGGATGGGAGTTGTAGGCCCATACTTGGAGACTTTAGGGGCTTGAAATGAGGCATATAAGACCTTAAGCTCGGGAAACTAATATAATCCCTTGGAGATTTATTCGAGGCATAACCTAGGATGGAAAGTAATGAAATATCCTATGATTATAGTTTCAAACAAATGAAACATGTAAATGTAATGAAGAGAAAAAGTATGGTTTTTATAGTAAATGCTAATTTACTTAAACACACCTCTCTAAATGCTATCATAAGGGAAGCTCGCGCATGAGGTGATGTTCCTTGACTAGTGAATGCAGGGAGACTATAGTCCTCGGCCATATGCGGGTTTATTATATGTATTTTCTGCGCTAGTGAGGTAATTCCGGGTGTGGTTATGACTCACTCGCAGGTATATGGCCACTTCCCGACGTGCGTTAGGTACCCAGGCTGCCTTGTTTGATGGGCCCCTGGAAGATGATAGTCATTTAGGGGCGCGCCCAGTGGGGAAACTCGGAGGGACGGTCTTAGAATCGTTATATGTATAAGAGTATAACTTTTCTAAACTCAAGTGGGACTTGAGGGAGGTATATTTCCACTAAATGGTATTATGATAATTACATTCCTGCTAAGGAATGGGAATAAAAATGAAATGAGAAGATAATGATAGTATATTCCTGTTAAGGAATTGAAACTGGATTAAAGTGGAAATTGGTGAATAGAAGCTTTTAATTTAATTTAATTTAATTAGTACATAATTTCATTTTCTTGCATAGTTTCTTTTAGGCATGTCATTTCACTTGTCTTCTTATGATTCATGCTTAGGTTGTTAGAATTCTGATTTCTATCCCCATGATTCGCTATTCATACCTAGCATGCTTTCTTGTTCATCTGGGAACTATATATAAATCGGGTCCTGACCCGTTCTTTTTCCTCTACGTTGTGCTTGTTATTGTATCCGCCCAGGTGCTCCTCCGCAAGGACGCCCGTGTTGATATTCCTACTCTTTTGCTTTTAAGGAGCTGTATGAAATTGCGGATATTACAGGATGTTTTGTTAGACGCCATCATTCTTTTGATATCTAGTTATGATCGGGTCTGTCACTCAGGCGAGTGGCCCAAACTTGTAATTGTATAATGAATGTATTACATAACATCTAACTGTTGTAATTACTTTTGTGTAGCTGTGAACCGACAGCATATTCGGTTCTCCTCCTTGTACATAGTTGTTTTAGATGCATGTTATTTGTGTTTCTTTGGATTCCACTATTTTTCTAGAATGGGTTGTTTAAATTATTTTCTTAATTTAATTTTTAAATCACATAAATTGTTTTGACAACCCGTTTTCTGAATTATTGGGTGGTTTTCTCGGTTACTCTTACTATATTTGTGGTGCTGAGAATGATTTCCGTCCATGATTACCGTATATGTCGAAGTATCGGGCTGGCCACCCTTTATTTCGGAGTGCGGGTTGTCACAATTCTGAGATAAAATTAAATTTAAAATCTAAAACAAAGAAATAAGACTATTTTTTTTTTCATCTTTTTTTCTTCACAATATCAACACTTGATTACAAAGAAAAAAAAGTAAATAAAAACTAAACCTAAAATTATTCTAAAGATTAACTAATTGTTGTTTGTATTTTTGTAAGCCTATTTTTTTTATTCCTAATACTGTACAAAAATGGTACTGCAAATGAAGTCCAAGTCTCTCTGTTATTCTCTTTGTGTCGAGAGTCCTCTCATATCATGAGTTTCCCATCCTCTTTATTTTTATAACCTCCGTATTTGAGTTTTTTAGGAGATATTTGGGGGATTTCAAAACCCTATCAAAGCATTTTATTTATCTTTTAATTGGCAGCTGGCTTGGAGTGGAATTGGCTTTTGGCGATTTTGTTGGGTTTGGGGTTGACTTGGTTGCTGAATTGGGTTTTGGAGGTTGGTTATAGATTTAGCGGCATGGATCGGGTTTGACAAGTTAGCAGGTGATATTGGGTCGATATGGGTATGAATGGATGTAAATGGGTCGCGGTTGGTTATGGTGGTTAGGTCCGGAAACGGTGGACAATTTTGGGTATAGCAGGTGTGAGTTCGACCGACGGGTTAATGGGTCAGGTTGGAGGTTTCTCCAGTAGGAGAAGGTTCATGGTTACTCGTTTGAAAAGGTATTGTGGGATATGGAAGAGGGCTTCCACGGGGGTCGGATGTTAGGCTCGGGTTCAAGGCAGGTGAGGTTGTTAATGGAGGTTAGGGGAGAGAGAGAAAATAATGGGGGATGAAGATGGTGAGGTGTTTATTGGATGTAGTGGGGTGTATGGTAGTGTAGGGGGTGTATGTGAGAGTATTTTTTACTTAAATGAAAATTAAAATAGCTAACACTTTAGACACACTAAAAAAAATATAATATTAATAAAATTAAACAAAATTTATAAAGATAAAAATACTAACCTATAACTAAAAGACTCAAATAAAAATAAAAATAACCTAATAAAATTGAAAACAAATAAACTAAATGAAAATAATAATAACACTAAATTAATAATAATAAAAAAACTAAAATTAAAAATAAAATAAAATAAAATAGATAAAATATCTAATAACACCCACACTTATAAAACTATAAAACACTAAAAAATAAAATAAAATAAAATATTAAAAAAAAAACACGACGCACAATATGGACTATAATATATACAACTATACGCATGAATAAATCCTAGAAATATACATAAATCAAAACATAATATAAAATAAATTATAAAAATTATAAATGGCTCAAATAAAAATCTAAAAGGTGCAAACTAAACACACACAAGGCTCGGGACAAGTATGGACTCGATGTAGGTTTAGGTTCGGGTTTGGGGACTCGTTAATAGGTATGGGGATCAGAACTCATTGGACAAGCCCAAAAATGAACTTCTGACTTCGCGGTGTTTTGATTTTCTTCATTTAATGCATTTGACCATTTCTGTGTCGTAATTATGTCGAATTAGTACACTTTAATACTGCGATTGCATATTGACCTGCAATATAGACAAATAAGAACATAAGGCCATTTTTATTAAAAATGAATGACTAAAATGCATCTATTTGGGGCATAATCCACACCCCCTCCCCCGCAAGCGATACTGAAGAGACCCGTTACACAATGGTAAACATATTCATAATAAGGATGATACTACCAACACACCCACTAAACATGATCCACATGTGAATTTTAGTGTTAACAATCATATGTTGTGATAAACCCATACCCTAAGCTTACACCATACTCATAAGGATAAAATAAAAAAAATTACCTCTAGCTACTTACTGCTTTTCCTGGTCGACGGATTCCTGGGCATGATTCTTGTAAGGACATATTTTATAAGTCCTGTTACATTAGTATGTTGTATACCGCTACAAATCCGTCAAAGAAAAAGTTCAAGTTTGAAGATATGAGAAGACGTACTCGAATATCAAAGTTCTTCAACATTCAAACCTCCATGAGATGAATTTTGAAGACTGTGTTTTGGATACTTAACAGTTCATTTAAGAATATTGGGATATTATTCTAAAATTTTTCTAAGTGTTGAGGCTTCATTTTTCATCAAATGATTTTTTTCTAAGTGTTGAGGCGGACATTTTTTTACGAAACAACAAATTTATTTTTTAATTAATTTTGTTCGAGCGACAATAGTTAGTCGTTCAAGCAACAAATTTATCTCGCACGAAGCTCGTTCAAGCGACGCGTGCCATCGTTCGAACGAGATGGGCTTTTCGTTTGAGCGACGCGCCGCCTTAACATTTTTATATATAACGTGTTAAATAGCTTTGTTTTTCTCAAGAAGACCTGACGTTTTTATAGAACACGTAAAATACAATTTGCAGAATTCTTTAGTATTCTTCTTTTAAGGGTTTTTCAATTTTTTTTCAATTCACACAATCCCAATCTTTTATGCGAATTATTTTGCAACACGAAATACGTTTTTCTAGAGTTTACTCTTGTAGGGAGGATAACCTACTGTTGATATAGATTCCATTTGAGGAAGGTGCTGGGCTAATGTTGACTGCATGCCAAAGGAAGTACTCGAGGGTGTTCCTGGGCTGATTCAAGACTATGTGTCTTTGTGGATCTTCTGAGGTTGATTCATTGTTGATTCAGGACTGGGGTTCTTGAGAGTTTGTTGTGGTAAATTCTTTACAAATTTTATTGTAATCATTGTAAGTTGCGATTTACATTTTTTTAGTGAAATAAAAGATTTTACCCTTCTAATATTTTTCCTAAAATCTGTGAGTCAGCAATTATTATTTGTGTTTGCTCAATCCACTGCACCTAGATATTTGTTTAGGGTTGAAACAAATTTGGACTTACTTAATTTGGTATAAAATTGACAATTGATTAAATACGAGTTTACTTGGAATTTGCAAATCTATTCAAATCAGTATCACACCATGAATTTTACAAGTTGGTATTAGAGCAGGTTACACTAATTTATTGTGTATTCCTATTTTCGCAAAAATTATGTGATTTTGATTTTTTTTTAAATCTGTTTTGTGAAAAATCGTAATTTTTTCAATGGAGCCCTTATATAATCGGATGCCCATTTTTATGGTCTAATTATGCCTACCGGAAAGCACGTATGAAATCACAGTTAAAGGCCATTGATGAGAGCTTTTAGGTAGTTTGTGAAATAGGCCAGACTCCTCCCACTATCACCATAAATAAAATAACTACTTAAAACTCGTGACAGACTGGACTGAGGATGAGTTTAGGTGGAGTTCTTTTAATTCATGTGGGCTTAGTGAAATTTCTGGACACGTCACCCCGATGAGTTTTGATGTATTATAATGTGAACCATGTCTAAAGAAGCGTGGGATGTTTTACAACTCACCCACGAAGGCACTAATGTGGTCAAAGTGTTTAAAATTCAAAATTTAACTACTCAGTTTGAAACGATAAACATGCTTGAGACTGAGAGTTTGGATGACTTTTACGCTTGTTTGTTTGACATTATTAACATTGGTTTCAATCTTAGTGAGCCCATACCTAATGCACGAGTGGTTAAAAAGTTTTTAAGATCGCTGCTTAAATGTTTTATCCCAAAAGTGACTGTTTTGAATACCGTAGGTAGTTTGGGCAATTTAAAACTAGAAGAGATGGTAGGAAACCTCCAAACATATGAAATTGACATGTTTCCTGACACTGTCAATCCTAAAAATAGAGGGCTAGCACTTAGAGCCCAGTCTAATAAGGGATAAGAAGTGTCCAAGAGAGAGAAGAAAAATAAAGTGAGAGTTTATGAGTCTTACTCTGGGGCCATGCTTGCGAAATTTTTTAAAACGTTTTTCAAGTTTTCAAAAGAAAATTCTTCCAATAAAAGGTTTCTTGACAAAAATAAAAGGAAAGATGAGGCCAAAGAGAGCGGTGAGAAAGAGAATGAGAAAGCGGGACAATATAAGTGTTTTGAGTGTGAGGGTAGGGGCATAGAGCTTTTGAGTGCCCCACTATGCTAAAGAGAAAGGGAAAACAGACTGCCATGCTATCCTTTCTTAACAATAGTGAGGAAGAGGTGAAAGATTCTAGGTATGAGTCTTCACGTGGGAAGTTTATTGCCTTTTTATCTAGTCACGAGAGCACATCTAGTCTTTCCCACGATGATGAGGATACTTGTACACGTGAGACCTCGGGGAGGAGGATATTTTGAGTGTTTTGATTTAGGGAGAAAGTGAGTGTGGGAGCGAAGGTGAAAGTGAGATCCAGATTTCATTTAGAGATTTTTATGTCGAGACTTTAAAGACTAAAAAATTGAATAAGGAGTTAAGTCTTAGGTTGCGAGATTTGGAGAGAGAGAGAGAGATTAAGAGTTTGGGGGGTTTTGAGGCATCATCGAGTCAACTCGAGATGGTGAAGATTAATTTGAGTGAGTTATTGATCGATGTGAATTTGGAAAAGAGTGAACTTATTGCCCGTGTGTCACAATTAGAGAGCGATCTTGAACGTGACCAGGAAGTAAAGGTCACTATATATGACACATCTAAGAAGGTGGGAAAGATGCTCCTCGATCCCGCTTTGCGTAATGTTGAGAAACTAGGAATAGGTCATGACGGTGCGTCCACTTCACATTTTGCACCCGAGTGGATTCCTGAGTTTGTGTTAGGCATCCCGTACCTTATAGGAGAGTGCGTAGGAGATGTTTTGATAGAGGTGTACCTAGGCTTGTTTATGTTTGCACACACTTCAAGAAGAGAGGAAAGCTTAGGGAGTTTTATTTTAAGTTGGGTCATGTGTCATGATTTTCTACTACACGTGTTCACACACACGCACCCACACCTGATGCTTCGGATGACTACACGAGAGAGTTTGCATATATTAGGGAGTAGGTAAAGTTTTTGGGCAAGACTTCACAAAATTTGATGGAGGTTTTTCATAGGATGTTGGAAAAACTCCACCGCACCTACCGGTGGAAGTTTAGACTTGTTTGCTAGCATAGGATGATTTCATGTTGTTATTTTATCCATATTGCTAGTATGTACCATTTTTGTATTTATATTTTTTCCATTTTTGATATTTTTTTTGAAAAACCAAAAAGATTTTTTTTTTGAAATGTTTTGGAAAAATACAAAAAGATTTTCATTTTTTTGAGAAAAAATTTAAAAATACAAAGAGATTTTATTTTGATAATTTTTTTGGAAAAAGACAAAAATAGTTTTGTATTTTGTTTTGCACCGTATATAAATGGGCATTTAGGATGACGGGGTCACAATTTTATTCCATATCAAGTGACTATTTGATAGTATTTTGATATGCGTCATCATTTCATTATTGTGCTTTACAATATTTGGAGTCATTGAGATGTGATTTGCTCTTACTACCTACATGTTTGACTCATGAGTTCCTTTATTGCACACTTGCACGGATTTGTTTGACTATTGTTCTTGTCTATCATATGTTGGTCGATGGGTTTTTATCTCAATTTTGTCTTTAAAACGAACCAAATGTAATGAAACTTGACAATAGTGCATGTAAGAACCGTTGTTTATGAGTTTGTGTGATATTTATGAAAAATGGGGAACGGATACAAAAGGTACTCCTTTATCCTTTGCTATTATGCCACCGTTCAAATCGGACCTAGAAAATAAAAATTTGGAAAAAACAGAAGCCAAGGTACAAAGAGGTTGAAAAGAGCCCAAAAAAATTTAAACGCAATAAAAGAAAAATATGCCATAAAGTGGGCCAATTTAGTTTAGTTTCATCACCTCAAAAGAAAAATAAAAACCATTATTATTTCTAAGCGAGTTGGATGGCATATAAAATAGGTTTGCACGTCTTGATAAAGTCATGAATAAGCATTACATAGTTTTAGATGTTATTGGTGTGAAAATAATGTCTGACTTTGATTTGTCGATTTGAATAAGACGATGCCATCTAAAATCATATTTTTTCGAGACCTAAGAACGATTTTGATATTCCTTCGTTAGGAGTACACATATTCATCGTGCACATATGTTATGTTTGATTTCTTTGATTTACCTATCGAATAAGTTCACACTCATTCATTCCATTTCCATGATTTGGTTGTCTTAGTTTAAATTTATGGTGTGTGATTTTTGTAAAATTATTTTTGCATTTTTGTTTGAAAAAATTGAAAAATAAAAAATAGTTGGTGGATTCCTTTGAGGATTCCTTTGCATGAGCGTAGTTTGATCCATATTTTCTAGGCATTTTTTCCATGACAAATCCATGTTATGTTTATTCATTTCCTTATCTATTTCGGACAAATAAAAAGGGGGAGAAAAAATTATGGGGGAGTTTTTGCATTATGGGGGAGATTTGATTATTTATTGATTTATTCTAATATCATTTCAAACTCGATGCGTCGCGAAGGTATTTGATTTGTCTCATGTGTGTAGGTACAGAGATTGAAGATCATATGTTTCACACCATGATGAGAATTTCTTGAGGATTTGAAGATTTTGATGTTGAATATTTTTGAACAAAAAGTTTTTAGATTTGTATAGACATTTTAAAACGATAATTCAGATGTTTTTTCTACCGCCATAGACATAAGGGGAGATTAGTAAGGACATATTTTATAAGTTCTCTTATATTAGTTTATATCATAAACCGCTACAAAGTGGTTGAACAAAAAGTTCAAGTTTGAAAATACGAGAAAACGGACCCGAATATCAAAGTTCTTCAACATTTAAGCCTCTACGAGATGAATTTTGGTAAGTCTATGTTTTGGATACTTAACGGTTCATTTAAGAATATCGGGATATTTTTCTAAAATATTTTCTAAGTGTTGAGGCATCGGTTTTCGTCAAATGAAATTTTTCCAAGTGTTGAGGCGGACATTTTTTGACGAAACAAAAAATTTATTTTTTAATTAAAATTTCGTTCGAGGGACAACATTGAGTCGTTCAAGCGACAAACATATGTCGTGCGAAGCTCGTTTGAGTGACACATGTCATCGTTTGAGCGAGATGGACTTTTCATTTGAGCGACGCGTCGCCAAAATTTTTTTATATATAGTGTGTTAAACAACTCCTTTTTTTCAAGAAGACCTGATGTTTTACAGAACATATAAACTGCAATTTGTAAAATTCTTTACCCTTATTCTTTTAAGGTTTTTTCACTTTGTTTTCAATTCACACAATCCCAATCTTTTATGTGAATTTATTTTCAACCCAAAATACTTTTTGCATGAGTTTACTCTTTAGGGAGGATAACCTACTGCTGATCTAGGTTCCATTTGAGGGAGGTGATGGGCTGGCATTGACTGCGTGTCAAAGGGAGTACTCGAGGGTGTTCATGGGGTGTTTCAAGACTATGTGTCTTTGTGGATCTTCTGAGATTTATTCATTATTGATTCAGGACTGAAGTTCTTGAAAGTTTGCTGCGGTAAATTATTTACAGATTTCATTGTAATCATTGTAAGTTGTGATTTATGTTTTTATAGTGAAATAAAAGGTTGTGCCCTTCGGGGATTTTTCCTAAAATCTCTGAGGCAACAATTATTATTTGTGTTTTCTCGATCCACTACACCTATATGTTTGTTTAGGGTTGAAACAAATTTTGAATTACTTAATTTTGTGTGAAATGGATAATTGATTAAATAAGGGTTTACTTGGAATTTGCGAATCGTTTCAAATCAGTATCACACCGTGAAATTTCTAATTCTCGTGTCGGAACTGACACAAAATTTATTGTAATGGTTGTACCTCTAGGATACCATCTTATAGTTTCCCCCTGCCTCACTTTGGGCAATCCCTCTTCTTGTGGACCGTCTCTTCATAATCGAAACAACTAGCAGAAAAACCTTCCTGACTCTGGCCCTGGCCCTGCTGGCCTCCCTTATTATTCCCTTGAACCTAGTGGCCCTAAGGAATGGGATGCTGCTACTACTATGAATGAGGACCATTGTGTCCCTTTCTAAGCCCACCGCCCGATTGTGCTATTGTTGTGCCCCATTGGCACTATTACCACCTACCTTCCCAGCATTTGCTCTTGTCTAACGGGTTCTTCTTTGTTAGCATCTTAAACGAGATTGAAGTTTCTATAACCTCACAGTCAAATAAAAAATAATCAACAGAAGAATGTATATGCGTGTACATAAGGAGGAATGCAACAATCCTACACTAAGGGTCTATATCAAAGAACACTATGCTGAAACGCAAAAAGTCGCACAGATCCTAAGGAAACTAGAACCTGATGCTCTTATACCGTCTGTGACACCCCCTCTTATTAAAATAATGGGTGGCGAAACCTCTATCAAAATAAAATGTTGATCTCATATGGCTCATTCTTAGCATCACTATCGAAACATAATTAATTACTAACCACCTAATTACTTTAACAAGCAATGTTAAATTTTGTCTTTCATTAACATATAACAAGATTAACCAATGCCCAATAAATCCATGCACAATGACAATGTAAATGAAACACTAGATAAAGTCTAAAACTAAAATAAACAATTAAGGTTCTCCAATAAACCATCGGGTGAGAATCCAATACAAAAAATCCAACCAACTAGAAAGTCTGAAAACATAAATCTGAATAAAAGGGTCAACATGCCCAACAGTAGTAGAATAGACAACCTAATCTAGAATATCAAGAATGAAATTGGTTACTCGAGAATCCTGCAAACTTCCACATCAGCTACAACTACGTATACCTGGAAATAATCAATCATCCTTCGCGTCTCTATGGATGGACGCCTAAAATTTTTGAAAATAGCTTTGAAATAGGTCAGAACCAAAAATCTTTTAAAAATATATAGCAAGTAATTAAGATGCAGTAAATAAATATGCAGTTAAACTTTTCATATTTAAGTCGGTGTCACACACTCATGAGATTACCCCTCACATTTCAATTATTGCGCACACCTAGCGCCTACATCTTAACCCACCTGGTTACATTACCCTATCTAACTAGTCTTATTTGTAATTTTCACTAGCACACTACCCTGACTCAAGTATTTTCTAATTTTCATTTCTAAATTATCTATATCTTTCATTAGCTTATTAAACCATCAATCAATTTATAACTTTACTCTAGTTATTTATTCACCTTCATCATTAATGTATTAAGCCCATATATAATTTATTTCACTACTACATACAGATATAAGACATGACACACCAAGACACTATATATATATATATATATCACTGGTAATATATGCAACCGCATTTTCGAATGTCCTCCACATTCTGAAAGCGAGCTCACTAACATGTTATCATGCTCTAGGAATGTCCATCACATTTTGGGCAACTGGGTAGGAATCTCACCACCGGACCCAAAAATCACAAACAAATGTTAGAGGCGGTCATGGCCTTAAGTCCGTGGTCATAACCACACCATATTATTCCATGGTACTCCAAACTACGTCACAAAAAGTGTGCACATCACCTATGGCCCTAGGGAACTGTACTACCTTTGTTGGGATTCATAAAAAAGGGACCTCCACGGTGCGCACCCTCCCTGATAGCACAATGACTAAGATAGGCATGTTTCACAAAAATATCATACGCACAGATATTATTCGCATTTATATATATACTGTCTCAATACCCACAAAATCCGGATAACCGGGGCCTATCGCTCAAAGCACTAGCCTACAAATCCTTAGTCTATCTCACAACTCTTAATTAATTAAATTCTCATTCTTTAATTAAAATACATTACGGTAAACTTGCTAAAACGTTCAGACTTGCCCAATCAGCCCGTTATATAATCATTCAAGTTTATCAAGTAACATCACTCCGATAAAACACCCGGGCTTAACCCAACTAACCCATTCATTTATTACTGAATTTAACTCATCAATTCGATATTTAAACTTTATTGTCAATTATCTCTCTCATGATATCTAATTCAAATTTAATTACCCACTCATCCCTAGGAAATAAATCTATTAAAATCACTCCGCTTAACTCTCTGTGACCTTTAGGGCATATAAATTTCTTTTGAATTTCCCCGGAATTTTTGCAACAACCAAAGCTCAAAACTTTTCAAAAATCAGCTTTCATCGATCAATCGATAATACCAAACTGCTTAAGTTATGGTTCCAATAATTTATTTCAAGTTTTACACCTAAACTAACAAAATTTCCATTTTCTAAGCAACCGAATTGGGTCGTAAATTTTCTGGCAGATTAAACACCCTCTAGTAAAATTACGATTTCTCCCTCTACAGAACTCTAAATGACATCATTCAAATCTCATTGTAAAGATATTACCTATCCCTTTCCATAAATATATGGAACACAATCTAATTCTAAGAAAAATGAAAATGGAAAACGCTTAAAATAACGTCAAAAATTCTGTCACGTTGATATGCTAGGAGCTTAAACACCCTCTAGTGAAATTACGATTTCTCCCTCTATAAAACTCCATATGGATCCATTTAAAGTTGATTGTAAAGTTAAGACTAGACCTTTCAAGGCATCTGTGGAACACAATATGATTATAAGTACAATTAAAATTGCATAACTTTGAAGTAACGTAAAAAATTATGGCAGATTGCCATCTTATGTTCATCAATTAAACCCTAAGTTATTCAAGATTCATGTTCTTCAAGAACAAAGTGAACAAGATTCCATCTTTATGTGTATTAAAAATCAAATTTTGAAATATAATTTAATTCCAGCAATCCATACCAAAATTTATATCAATTTCATAAAAAAAACATTTATATCTGAGAATCCTTACAAAAATTTCTTTTGTTCTACACCTAACATGATATGAAAAATAATACACCTCAATTTTATTTAAAGCAGGTGAAATAATTTCCTTTGAATTTTCGTAGCATCTAATCTCTCTCTTGTGTGTGTTGATTTGATGTTAGAATTCCTGAATCTCACCCCAAATTAGATTTTTCTAGCTTTTTCCTTTGATTTCTCTTCTTCATCCTCTCTCCCTTCTCTCTTAGGGTTTAGAATAAATGTTATGGACACCTCACATCTCTAACCCATGTATTTTAATTCATAAATCCCGAAATTAGGTTATTAGTCCACATTAAAATGACCTAAATACCCCTACGTGAGCCTAAACTTGTCTAAAAAGCCCTCGGAACCCAATTACTACCCCCGAGTATATAATTTTGACTACTTCCACCTATTTAAGATCAACTGTGCACTCGAAAACATCACCGAACTCGCTAAACATAATCAACCTATTTCATCCCAAAAATAGCCCGCACAAATTCCCCAGTTGCGATACCGTCAATTCCCGCCGTTTCTACTCATATACGACGCACTGCAATTGACTTAATTAAATTTACTTAAATAAGATAGTATATTTACCACATATATATTAATCTTTCTCACAAATTAATATTTATTAATTAAATATTATTTCCCATTTATATTAAATTACGTCACACATGCAATTTAACCGCTAAAATAAATTACTCAAAATTACGGGGTGTTATACTCCCTCGGCCTCATAGGTCTGGAGTAGAAAGATAAGGTTGTCAATGTAAATACAACCGATGCAGGTTTTATGGGTTACTATTCCATATGGTTACACATCTTTATTACTACATAACCGGACAAAAGCACTATGAGCGGTTTGGACACCAAATTTACTGTGTTCCATATTTAACCATTTTTCTTAGAATCACCCTGTTAGAATTTTAGAAGGAATTTTGTCATCTCTATTTGTTGTATCCCTCTCTCCCACTCTCCCCAAACAATTATAACTCCAAAAAAACTTCCATACATGTTATCCTCTCGCAAAACTCTTCATCCCTCCCATTCTTTTAAATTGCAGACTCTGCACATTAAATTTTCATCGGTCTCTTCCCATCCATCAACCATTAGCTCAACTATGCTTCTCATTCAATTTTGACTTCTACTCTTTTATGACTTTATATTATATCCATATACATCAAAAAATGCCCTTGTCTCACCACATGTCATGGTTTAATTTTGTCTAACGCCACTACAAAGTTTTAAAATGCATTACTGTATGTAAATTAAAATCCACAATTCTTAGTTTTATTTTAAAATGTTAATGCTATAGAAATTCGTGACCATTAACTGCTTCCTTTTTTCTCGGTGCTTAGTGAATAATAAATTCCATCATCATTGTTTCCATTCCCAGTTATTGCATAATCCACATAGAAAAATAAAATACATCTCACACTATTTATTACTACATTGTGATACATATAGAACGTTCCATCACCATTGTTGTCATTCCCACTCACTTCACAATCTACATTGAAAACACATATAACAATAATTTATTGTTCTAAAATCTACTTACAGAACACATTTCATACTATAGAACACTCACAATTCATGGGAGTATGAAATCCTTAAAAATCCACAATCATAACAATGAGCATCTGATATGTTTTTTTTATAATGAAAATTGTGAAGAATGACCAAAAGTAACTTGTGTAATCTCTTTCAAATTGTTCAACGATCTTCTTAACCTCCCCATTCTCAACATGTGTCTAAATAAATTCAAATTGTTCTCGGTGTACTTCATTAATTTCCTCAAGAATTAAAGTTAAATAATAAAACATGCTTTGCATTGTGTCTGCAATATGAAATGAGAAGCAAAGCATAAGGGGTAATGTCCAAATCATAATTATCTTATATTCTATGTTCCTAACTTGTTGATATTCGTCACATAGCATCAATATATCACTTACATTCCAAAACTTAATTTATTTCGTACTTACATAAGGAATGTAAATACGAGGAATGTTATATTTATATAAGTTTTCTCATCGCTCCAATAAATTAATCATTGATGTCTGACAAAAGGTAATATTTTTTTCCAAGATAAATGTCTTTACAATTACAATTAAATAGATACAATAACTTAGTTTTATTGTTTTTCTATGGATAACTCCTGTCAAAATGCATGCAAACTCGTATGTAATATCAAATTGATTTGCGACAACCATTAGTAACAAAGTTTTTATTTTATTATCTCAACTTTAATTATGATACATATTGAAATTATTTTATTTTTAATGTATCAATTTCGATAACGTACTTACATTATATAGTTGTTCATTACATTTATGCATATTTTAACTTGTTTCAGATTACATGTTTCCCTGCTTTAGACTCTTGAAATAATTTTCATTTTACTTTCTTGGGGTTCAGGGTATCATGTTGTTTCTTTCACTTATTAAGTTTTTTCATATTTATGATAGAAATCAAATGCAACAGTCTTCAGATCATTCCTTCTTAGGTAATTCTGGAAATACTCTGTACGCTCTTGTAGTTGATTTATTTATAATTTTTACCCTTATGACACACGCATAATGTGTGCCTCACTGGTAGTAAAATATGTCAAGCAATGAGTATTTCCCCTCATTAGATCCCAAACGATGTCATATGGCTTGGAGAAGTGAAATAAAATAGGCACGACAAGCGCTAAAAAGGTATAAAAAGCATAACAAGCGTTAGAAAAGCACCAAAGCATACCATAAAGTATAAAAGCATGTGTTTTTATTTTTATGGATGAAATAAAAAATCCTCAAAGAGTTTTTTCTCCTAAAATCCCCAAACGTAAGGGATGTTTTCCTACGCTTGTTTAAACACTAGCCTTAACAAACGTTATTTAAGAATGATCACTAGATCTACTCTTGAATTACACAAGATTGATAAACAATTTCCATTAGTTCTTCGACTTCTATAATTCACCAATTGATAATGACTAACAAAATGAAAAAATCCAAACGAGTATTGCACTCAGAATTATCAAAATTGCTAAAAAAAAAACTAAGTATAAAAATGGTTCAATAGAGGAAGGACTATTATTTTAAGAAGCCCTTTAGATAAACCGGGACTTAAACAAAAAGCATAAACAAGAGGTTTTTATTTAAAATGAGAATACAAGCATCAATGGTTCATGAAAACTGAACTTGATTTTCCTATAACAACTGTTTTAGGTCATTGGAAATTCATATAAACCAAATTGAAGTGACATTAGATCTAAGAAGAGTTAAGGAATCCTTTATTCGGATATTCCTTTATATTAGTGAATATATGATAAAATTGAGTTTAAGGTTTATGCTTAAATATTTATGTTCTGTGAATTGTTGGCACTTTATTTAGATGATGAATCAATATGTGCATTTTAAAGGTTACGCTTGAGACTAACTAAAGCTTGATAAGAGCATGAATTGAACCTATTTAAGTTAAAGGGTTTGTAAATGTTAGTCATAAGGGCATGTATGAAACAACGTATTCACATTACATCATCATAGTAAATAATAAATAGTGTTGCAATGCTTACACAATAAAAAAAGCAAAGCACTACAATGAAAATATAACTGTAAAAACTCCCAAACTGATAAGTATATTAAATCATAACTCAATATAACTTAATGATAACATCTTCTTTGAAGCGAGGGACATGGAGCTGGAGGGCTCTATTTTCAAGATAAGTCTAAATAGCTATAAAACGTTAATAACCAAAAGAAAAAGGAAGACAACACAAAATAGGTGAGAAGAAAAGAAACCTATGTTTTATACACTATCACAATAATAAATTACTAAACATAATGGTTTTAAAAATTTAATGGAACGGTGAGGAAATATGTTTATATATTCTTTTTTACGGTTTCTTTTTATCCAAATATGGATATTAAATTGTAATCATATAAGGGTGAAGAATATACATTGAACGTATATATCGAGTTTACTAAAAAAACCAATGGGTTATTTACAAATCTAACAAACAAAAAGAAACTAAACTCATTTTCAAATTAATAAGATCTATTCGCAGGTTACAGGTTTGGAGATGCATTTAAGAAATTTCAATAGTTAGGTTTGATAGAAGAATCTGACCGTGTTGGTGTTTTTTCCAGATAGCCTTTGTAGTCCAAATGACTTTTTAATATTTTTGAGGCAGTACTAACTATGTACCTTGTGTTTTAATAAAACTATACCACCTAAACAGATTGGGGGGCCAAAGTCATGTCCTCTTAGTGGAAGAAATATACACTATAATAGAAACCATATGGAGTAATGGTAATGGCGTTAATCATGGGGATTCACACTAACAAAAGGAAAATTCAAATTTATTAAGAAAATAATTTAATAGATAAGACATACTGTAAAAGCTTAAATTGCCTTTTCCATGAACATATACCGAGTTTAATTGGGGAAAACAAACATTGAAATGAACTCTAATGCATGTAAAATTGAAGGTAGCTGGATAAGCAAGCATATAGAGAAGTTGTCTATATAAGAAAAACTAATCACAAAACATATATAAGAACAATGCCAATATAATTGCAAAACAAATTGTAAACCTTATCATATAATTTCAAAACAGCAAAAAATGAATGCATATATATTGATCAGATTAGTAAATACAATAATAAATAGAAAGTGTTGTAACAACACTCGCCTTCGTAAGGAGGTTGCCTAGGACCAAGAATCATGACATTAAAGTAGCACATATTGTCCTTGAATAAAGAGGCACTTATTCCTAGAGATGCATACACATATAAAATTAAACATATATTTTTAAGAAATAATGCTTATGCCATATCCAATTAATACACCAAAACAAGACAATTATATTTAACATCATGCATTTTCATATAACTCAGTAATAAATAAACAAAGGATAAAAAACTAATCTCTAAGAATGTAAAGTTAAAAATTGTATGGGAGGGATAAAGAGATATCCTGGTTTGCTAAGGAGACGTTGTGTTTCTTTTTCAATCGTAGAATAAAAGTAAGCAAAACAAAGTCATCATAGGATGTTAAAAAATTAGACTCGCATCAAAAAATTGTTAAAAGTTAAAGAAGATACGAGAGGAAAAGGTGACCTCCGAGTCAATTAGAAGAGGGATCAAGTAGAGAGTATCGTACAATAACCTACTTGGATTTTCAAGATATATAAGTCATTAAAAGTTATGCTTATCCTAATTTACGATGTATACAACACAATTTTATCATAGGAATTGGTATGACTTTAATAACTCATCAGTGCTCACTTTGACGAGTCAATCAAGATTTAATTGTCCCTTTAAACCTAGGTCTTGATATTTCCAGTCATGTCGGTAAGGTTGCCATCAAGACAACTCTTTAGTTTATAGGCTTTAATCCTATTTCCTTAATAAATGATATACTTCCCCTCTATTCAAACCTTTAGTTAATGGATACGTTATATTGTCATTAGATAACATATAATAGTGGAAATAATTCCACTTTAGAGAAGTTATTTCACGGTATTTATCTCCGACGTATATGTCGAGACTTACTATTATATGTATTACGTTGTGGTCTTCCAACTGCTGATTGGGTATCACAATGTATGCAAATTATGACCACAAGTTTTGGCAACATCAGAATATCCTCCAAAAAGTTTCGAAGCCATAATGCTTCTTATTTAGCTTTATCCAAAGCGATAAATTCAGATTTTATTGTAGATCTGCCAATACAAGTTTTTTTAAGGATTTCCAAGACATTGCAACACTACCAAGAGTAAATACATACCCACTTATGGATTTAGAATCTTTCGAATCAGATATCCAATTAGTATCAATGTATCCTTCAAGTACAACTGGATATCTTGTGTGGTGCAATCCATGGTTATAGGTATATCTTAAATATCAAATAACCCTTATAATAGTTTTCCAATGGTCTTCCTCTATATTTCTTGTCTAACTACTCAATTTTCCAACTGAGTAAGCAATATCTGGATGAGTGCAGTTTGTGACATACATTAAACTGCCTATAATACGATTGTACTCTAGAGATATATATTATTCCTAGTATTTTATATAAATGAATATTTGGGTCAATAGAACTTTTAGATATGCTATCACTACCCTTTATCGAACTTATCAAGTATATTCTCAATATAATGAGATTGAGACAAAAAAAATCATTCACAATACCAAAATCTATCATATCAAAATAACTAGAAAATATTATCTTAGTAGATTTAATGGCATTTTTATTACATCCAATAATAAAGATATCATCTACATAGAGACAAACAATGTCATAAACAATATGAGTTTTTTTAATATAAACACATTTATCACATTCATTTGTTATAAATTTGTTTGACATCATTACATTGTCAAATTTTTCATATGATTGTTTAGGTGATTATTTTCATCTAC
Organism: Sambucus nigra; assembly: GCA_949130495.1. NCBI lineage: Eukaryota > Viridiplantae > Streptophyta > Magnoliopsida > Dipsacales > Adoxaceae > Sambucus > Sambucus nigra. The sequence goes on along the minus strand of OX422221.1, from coordinate 139,128,681 downwards.
AGAGGGATTTGACAAGTCTACACACTTTTCTCTATTATCTTGGAACTTTGAGCACTTTTGGTTGTTCCATGTATATCTCTATATTTAATTCACCATTTAAGAAGGTGGTTTTTACAGCCATTTGATGTACCTCAAAACTATGCAACATTGCAATAGCTATTAACATGTGAATGGATGTTATTCTCCTAATAGGTGAGTAAGTATCAAAATAATCCAATCCTTGCTTTTTCTTATAGCCTTTAGCCCCACGTCTTTCTTAGTATTTTTTCAATTGATCCATCTACCTTCATTTTCTCTCGAATATCCATTTGCATCCAAAAGGTTTATTTTCTAGTGAGAGATCCACTAGTTCCTTAGTATGGGTTTGTATGATGAATTCAATTTCACTATTTGTAACCTCTTTTCATAACGGATGTTTTGAATTTGACATCGTTTCATTAAAGTTTCTGGGCTCACTTTTGAATATATAAGTTAGAAAATTTGGACCAAAAGACTTTGAAGTCTTTGTCATTTTACTGCATCTAGATTCAAAGTCATCAGCTTTATCAATAGATTTTATATTCTCTTGCTGACTACTAAAGGCGATGTGATAAGCTATTTTATAAGAACTTGGACCATATGCATTATCACGTGGGAATATATCTTAAATAAAATATTCATTTCTAGATTCAATGATTATGTTTACGTGTATATCAAGAATCTATGATTTATGTGCAAGAAATTGATATGCACTAATATTGATTGCGTATCCAATTAAAGTGCAATCAATAGTTTTGGTCCTATTTTTTCCTTTTTACGGTTATGAATCAATACATTTGCAAAGCAAACCCACACTTTGAGATATTTATAAGAAGGTATTCGACCTTTCCATAATTCATATGGTTTCTTATAAGGCATTTTATTAACAAGGCATTTGTAGAAATCAAAGTTCCCACCCCCTCCAACACAAGTTACGAGGTAAACCCAAACTTATCAACATAGCATTCATCATCTCTTTTAGAGTTTGGTTTTTGCGTTCAAAAATAACGTTAGATTGGGGTGAGTAAAGAGCAGTAATTTGATGAATAATTCCATATTGGGAGCAAAATTGTTCAAAAGGGGAATCATATTTACCATATTTATCGCCTCGAACCTCTTTAATGTTTTTAATAAGTTGATTCTCAACTTTTGTTTTGTAATGTTCTTGGTTCGAAGCAAGTAGACATAACAATATCTTGTGCAATCATCAATAAAACAAAATAAAATACTTTTTTCACCTCTTCTTATTACAAATTTCAAGTCACATATATTACTATAAATTAATTCAAGAGTAAAATTCTTTCAATTAAATGAAAATTAGTTCTAATTAACTTCGATTCCACACACATTTCACATTTCTGATTTTAGTCAATAATAAATTTAGGTAGTAAGTCTAACTTAATTAATCTAAGAATAGTATCATAATTAATGTGACCAAATCTACCATGTCTCACATTACAAGATTCAAGAAAATAAGTAGAAGATAGATTCTTATTAGTACTATTAATAGACATTATAATCATTACTTTGAGTTTAAAGAGTTCGTGTCTAAAATATTCTTTATGCACATACATATCACTCTTAGTGAGTACAAATTTATCATATTAAAACACTAATTTGAATCCCTTATTCCTAAGCAAGGATCTATAAACCAAGTTCTTTTAAATGATTCCTACATGAAGAACTTCATTGCGAGTATGTTACTTTATTGAAGTCATATTGAGTATAATTTTTCCTTTCCTTCAACCTTCGAAGTGGAAGAATTTCCCATATAAGTCTTTATTGGAAATAAAATATTCTTGTCAGAACATATGTGACTAGTGGCACCAGTGTCCACCCGCCATTCTTTAGTATTTCCCACCATATTGACTTCAGATTCCATGGTCGAAAGGCTCAAATCAATAATATCGTCTAAAAGGTTTTCAACCTCATTGACATTGGCTTGTGCGGGCTTCTATTTTTTATTCCATTGATTTTTTCTCTTACGATAATATTTAGCACTATGTCCTAGCTTGCCATATACAAAGAATTTTCCATATAATTTTTTGAAGTTCCCGCGTTTCAGTCCTTCGAAAGGGCCAACTTGGTTCAGACATTTGTTTTTCTTGTTCTTACTATCTTACCCTTCTTCTATAATATGTGATTTGGATTCCATAGGATTTTCAGTTTTCTCTTCGGATGCACGATTATCCTCTTCAGTCCTCAATCTCATAATCCAGTCCTCAGGCACCATTTCTTTACATTTATGTTTCAAATCATTTTTGAAATCTTTCTAAGATGGCAAAAAAATTTCAATCATTATAGCCACTTAAAATGATTCACTCAATTCCATTTTTTATGAAAATATTTTATGAAAAATTAATTGGAACTCTTGCATTTGACTCATAAAGTCTTTGAATCAACCATTTTAAAATCCAACAATCTATCGCCAACGAATTTGTTCATTCTGACATCTTCCGTTTTGTAATTTTTGTCCATGAACTCCCGGACCGATTTAACCGTTTTAAAAGGGTGTACACATTATACAATGTATTTTCTAGATTGTTGAGGCGATAGTTCTTGCATAGAAAATTTGAATATTTCTATGCATCCACTGCAGCAATTACTTGCCAATCAGCGTAATCTTCTTCCAGAGTTGGTGGCTCTTCATGAAGGAACTTATTCAAGTTCCAAGTGTTTACATAAAATAACATTTGGTGTTTCCAACATTTGAAATCAAACCCTTTGAACTTTTCAGGTGTTTCACCATGACCAACATTTTTTTGTAGAACTGCAATAAGCAAAGCAGAGGTAGAAGCCATTTTTGTTTTGAACACAAATTATAATATATATTTATTTATCACATGATATATGAGTGGGAAGTTATATATATATATATATATGATTACACTGGTATTTATTGCATATCAATATCAATATAACTTTTTAAACACCCATTGAGTTTAACACATAATAATATACATGCAATAAAATAAAAAAGGATTTTAAAATGAATATAAAATATTTTATGTCATGGAATAAAAAGCAATATTCACAAATAATGTTTATAAATAGGATGTAACCAAAATATAGCTTTCTGATTTATAAAAAAATATTTTGGAACACGCAGATTATTGCAATACATGGTCTGTAATTTTATTGCTATAAAAAATCATTATGGAATGATGATACCAGAAATGATACCACCAAGTCAAGGTGTATGTAATCCCAAAACCAGACAACAATGGATTATGATAGATATAAATAAGTGGCAGAAAGATATGAGGAAAAGTAGAAGATGATACCAAATATAAGTGGTTCAACCTATGAATAGCCTACGTCCAATGTGTGAGTGTATGAAATCCACTAAGTATGGGCTTTAATGGCCTTGGGATACAAACACTCAAGCCTTCTCTCTCAAACAATGGTTTTGATAGAGTTTCAGTACGGTTTCCAATAATCGACCTTTTATAGTGTAGAAGATGAAGGCTTGGGAGGTACAATGCACCCCTAAGCATGTAAGCAACATGTTCATGAGGAGGCTCCTAATAACGAGTTGCAACTTGTCCCTCACACATATAGCTAATCATGATGTAATATTCCCTCATGTGAGGGGATAATTTTGTTGTAACAGACTTGTCCACGCTGAATTTGTCATCCTGGAACTTTGTACTACTCGTACTGTAGAGGTCGTCTGGAGGGGTATCAGCCTGGCCTAGTACGAAACCCCCACGTAGCCTTGTTCGATATTCTGGTAGAAGTTTAGTCTCAGCTGAACACGTCAGGACGAGATGTGACTTATGTGATATTATTGGGTCTCGACCGAAATAGCGGATGAGACATGTATTTATTAATGAGACGCTACCCTGGAACCTCGACTCATGAGAGGGTCGAGAGCATGGATTCACGATGCTAACCTTATTTCGGATGAGCCCTGAGTATAGCTTAGATGGCATATTTTTGGAACTCGGTTGTTGACACTACTAACCCTCGTCTTAGGACGAGGTCACACTTGGTCATATCAATCACCCATATCCCATAGATATTTGTGTGAAGAGGTGGCTAAGGGATACGAGTTGACATGGTCTTGATGAGACATCTCTAATGCGTCCGATGATTGCGGCTTATAGGATGAGAGAATGACACATGTATTTATTTAGATTGGGTAGCATCTTCCCCAAGTTTGATTTCATGGCTAGGCGCTTAGGGCTTTGTGCCCTTAATGATGAGGTGTATTGGGAAATGCAAACAATAATTTTAAGGTATCTAAACCTATAATTTTCTCTCTTTCCTCAATAACCCAAACTTTCCCTCTTTGAGTCTCCTGCAAACACCATTGGCAATATCTCCAGAGCTCCTTGATTCTCTCTGTTCCCAAGCTTTTCCAGTTTTCTTCCCTTCCAACAGGTTCCCTCTCCTCTAAGTAACATCTTTCCTATCATTTTTTTGTTTTTTTCCCTTTGGTTTACGAACTTTTTCTACACTTGCATTTTTCGACGAGCTTGTTCGGTGGTTTTAGGTGTTGAACCTCCCCCCCCCCCCCCCCCCCCCCATTTCTATTTGCTCCTTTGGGCTATTAGTTGTGGTAGAGGCTGTATTTACTAGGTTTTAGGGGTAAAGCATCGTAGGAGGGGTTTTCAGGCCTCCCTCCGATGGGTTTTTGGGTAATATTCTTGACTATTCTTATTGAAAACAATTAAGTTTCCAACTTTAGATCCTTTAGTCAACAAAAGTCAAACTTATATCTTGTTTTCCCCCCTTTCAGTTTTCACAAAAGTTGAGTCTTATCCTGTTAATGTTAAGGAGGTTATATAAAATAGCCGAGGAATTTCCAAGCCTCAGAGAGAGGTGTTATCAAGAAATTAGGAGGGTAGAGGTTGAGGAAGACGAAAGGCATAGAGACGTGACTTTTCCTAATCGTCATATTTTATCCTCCCCCACTAGCTGTCATTCGTCCTCTAACTGTTGAGTTGAGTGACTTTACGTCTGAGTCATCCTATTTTCCAGAAGATAATATGTTCATCTCTTAACTGATCTAGAGGGTTGACTCTTTTGAGGAATACATGGCACAATACTCATCCCCTTCTGAAGGGTCTAAGGTAAATGGGGCCTCTTCTTGTGTCTTGTCCTCTCATACGGTAGAGACATCAGATCAATATGAATCCTCTATCCAAGTACTTGAGCCCAGTGTCGTCGTTCTACCTTTAATAGATGCGATGCCTCCCTCGAATGTGATGAGGGATGACCTTGTCCAGAAATTCCCAAGTGGTGACTCAAATAATCCCCCGACCGAATCACCAGAAGATAGTGATGAAGATAGTGAACTTGATACTTCTGTTGCTGAGTCCTACAAGAGCACTGTCTCTAAGGATGATCTTCTGATTTGGAGACACCTTTATGGCATAGGACCCTCCATTTCCATGAGAAACCCTCTAAAGATGAGAGAGTTATTCATGGACGAGAGGGTGAGATTGGTGTCTATAAGCAGATGTTTAAGGTCGGATTCCTACTACCTATTCACCCGATCATACGAGCCATCCTAGGCCGCTTAGGTCTTACCCCATCTCAGCTTTCTCCGAATTCTTGGAGAGTTATTCTTGAATTTGTTGCTATCTGGAAGATTTTTCACCAAACTGACCTTCCTGTTAGTATTTGTATGGCTTGCTGTACCGTGTCGTCCTCCAACACTCAACATAGCTATTGTCATCTCGTAGCCAAAAAACTACAAAGAAATTTATGCTGGTAACCCAAACCTCTAACAATAACTGGAAGCCTCGCTACTTTTTTTTGTCTCTGGGGCTTGGGAATTTGGTCCCAATGTCTCTTGTGGCACATCTTAACCCAAGACTCCTCAATGATGGGCCAAGGTCTCTGCGTTGGCCAAACTTGATCTGGGCATGAACCCTGAGGATATTGAAAAAGTTAAGAAACTTCGTAAACAAGGTTATGGTGCTTGTATTATTAAGTTTGAGTTGTTAATGATCCCATACTACTTATCTTAGACAGGTTTGGGGGTTGACCCCCTAATCGAGCTACGTAAGTGACTTTCTTACCAACTGTTGTGTATTATCTTATAGTTTTTCATTTCTAACCTTGTCCGCTATTTGCAGATCATTCAGTGAACACACCAGATAACATTTGGAAGTTGGTGTCTCCAAACCTAAGTAAACTTGTCGGTAAACACGACAAGAATTTTGACGCCCCAGCTACCCCAACTAACAAATCCACTATTGGTGGACCCAACCAAGCCGACGATGCTGGGAAGATGAGTAAAGGGCAAGCCAAGGAAACTGCTTATCTCTATCCAAGTAAGTAGGGCCGGCCAGATAACGTGATCCCCATCTCTACAGATGAGGCTTTAACAACTCTTCTCTCTCAATTCAAACTAGATGATGAGAGCGTCATTGGCCATGCTAAAAAGGCCATAGATGGTGTCGACTGCCTCATCTCTGACGATGATAAGTGATTCCTTCAGTTTATGGACATATCACAGCTTACGGAGTTAACTCTTCATAGGGTTCTTCAGGTAGTTACATAGACTTGTCAAGTGTAGTCTCCTTAGTCCCATCTCATACTAATTTATATATCAATATTTTTTATTTTAGAGCGTAGTTTTCCTCTATGGGATGGGGGAATGGATCCACAAGAAGCTTCCCTTGATCCAGAAGGGAAGAGATGTAGTGATGATCGAGAATAACCCTTAAGGATGAACTTCAAAAGTTTAAGTTGGTACTGTAGAAATCGATCGACGTGGTTACCAATCTGAAGACTGAGCATGCCAATACTTTGTAAAGGATAATCGAAAACAAACAGATCGATATTCATGTTGCCGTTAAGATTGCCTTGGACAAGGCTAAGGTGCAACATATAGCTGAGTTCAAGCAGCCTGATGAGTTCGGGGGCTATGCCTTTAAGTATCTTGATATAGGCATAAAGGCTATCGACTGATGGGTTGCACTCAAGCACACTCGAGATCGCTCTACAATGAGTTGCACAGTGCCCTTTGGGCTTATAGGACTACACCAAGAATAGCAACAACGTAGACTCTATACATGCTCATTTTTGGTACTGAGGCAGTGGTACCCACTGAAGTAGGTTTATCGACTCAAAGGGTACTGAATTTTGACTCTCCAAAAAGTGATCTCATGAGGAGACTAGATCTATAAATGGTTGAGGAAGTCAGAGAGGATGCTATAATTCGGACATCCGCTTATAAATAATGGACTCCTAGGTTCTACAATCGGAGGGTCAAGATGACCAACCTGAAATAAGGAGATCTTTTACTTAAGAAGGTAATCCAGAAGGGCAATAAGTTGGAGATGAATTTGGATGGTCCATACTGTATCTGGACAGTTCTCAGACCAGGAACATATCGTCTGGAAACACTAGAATGGGAAGAATTTAAAAACACCTATAATGCGGATCACCTTCGCAAATATTATCAGTAATTTTGATGTAATCGTTCATTTTATTTAATGAAGTTGCAAGTTTCTACCAATTATGATTCCTTTTTATGTTTTTTTTTCGAAGTATGGTGATATGCATCTACCAATGATAAACTTTTCCAACTTAAAAAAAGTTTAGATTGGAAGTTTCTTTATTCAAATTTTTCCACCAATAACAAACTTTTCCAACTTAAAAAATGTTTAGATTGGAAGTTTCTCTAATTCAAACTTTTCCAACTTCAAAAAAGTTTAGATTATAAGTTTCCTTAATTCATACTTTCCCAACTTCAAAAAAATTTAGTTTGGAAATATTTTTAAACTTCATATATGATTTCATCTTTGACAAGTCAAGAACAAGAAGTTAGAAAAATTAATGTATAAACACGAGAAGTTTTACCCAATTGGGTTCAACACAGTAATAATTGTACATTCCTAACACTTGGTCGCCAATGATAACTAATATCAACACTTAGTTCAACAAAACTACTTGCACTTTTATCTAAGTGCATTAGTGGAATCTAAGGCATTACAAATGGGTTCAACCATGAACCAAACACTTATTATTTAAGCATATTACCTAGTCATCAAGCTGGGTAACTAATCAAAATATAGATTACCTAGTCAGTAAGCTGATTAAACTAATCACAAGCTTAAATAAAGATGAAAATAAATAAATAAACATACATATTAAAAACTAACTTTATTTTATTACAAGCACTCTGTGTTACAATATAAATTTCTGAAAAGTAGAAAATACAAGTCTGTTCTAAAGGACATTTTCCTCCAGCTCTACTCATCCCTGTAGAAGGCTCATCAAAGGTGCTCGGCAAGGTTGTAAATTTAAAATCTTTTATTCTAGTACATCTGCTGCTGCTCGATCGGTCCAGTAGATATGGGGGTCAAACATATTCATCATATCCTTGAAGATCATAATCTTTAATATATTTTCTGACTACACTTTGAGAAATGACATCAACTAGAATCCAATTAATGTCAATTTTAAAGGGGTGGATGAGGATAATCCAACATCCTCGGATCATGCCAGTGCCATAATTTATTTCCTTGGGGTATCTTCAGCATTCCAACAAGTTCATCCAACCCCATTTATACCCTTTCGACCTAGCTTGCTCCGTGTGTTTATCCAAATAATTTAAGGCTTCATCATACCCATCTACCTAGATAACCCTGGGTTGCTTATGTAAGTGGAAAGTTAGTCAGTCTACCCCGTCTTGGAGTTTTTTTACATCATTATCCTTCTCCTATAGTAGAGTTGCTTGATCAGATAACGTTTTCGTTGTTCTTTATTCATCTACTATTGGACGAGTAACCATGACTTGCCTTGAAGATTACCTAGATTTGGATTTTCTCTTCTTCAAAGTCTCCAGTTCCTCCAGAAGTCAGAAATTTTCCATGTCCAAGAATGAGACACCTTCATTTGGACCAGTATTTGTTGTCTTCTTCAGGATATCCAGCTTATTACTCATAGCGTTATTCTCTTACTCTAAGAGTGAAACAATCTCCCGAGCAGTTTCAGCTTCCTTATCCAGCACAATCTCTTTCTTATTCAAAGAAGAAGTGATATCTTGAACTTTCTTATCAAACCCCAACCTTCGCTCCAGGCTTTGTATTTAGCTTCACAATCATAACAAAGCAATGCCAGAGAAAGTTTGTGGTCTTTCTGCAGTCGTTTAATCATTTCATAGTAGGCAACATTATTCATCATTGCCCTATCAAGAAGACAATGAAGATGAACATAGACATCTTTTAATTGGTCGGAGGCATCTGAACCGAGCAACCCCACCAACTCTTTTTTGGTCAAAGCTATATGACCTACTTTAAGAAGACTTTCACATCGTCTTAATAGGTCAAATTCAACGAAAACTATCATATTTTTTCTTGTATTAAACTAAAAATTTACAAGAACAAGTATAAAAGTCTGACCATGAAAGATAAGAAGTAATGATCAAACAAGTAAACAACATCAAAGAAATGTTGGAAAGATTGAATAAGGTTATTTTCATTTCATTGATAAGTTAAAGATTACAGAGGTGATTCCTTCACAAAGGAAAAGAAAAGGAAAAAAAGGAAAATACATAAAAGCAAAATCAAAAAAATAATTGAAATGAGATAAACTTTCTCCTTGTCCTTGTCCTTGTCCTTGTCCTTGTCCTTGTCTTGACTACTAGTTGGCTCAGGCGAAGACAGGTCGACCGTATCCATAGGCACCAAGGAAGATTCTCCAAAATCGTCCTCGTTATCAAAGTCCTCATCCAAGTTAGGAGGATTTCCTGGGTCATGTTTCTTAAATAACTCGGAGTCTGCCTAGGTGTCGACCTCCTTTAGGGCATTCGACCATCCATCCTTAAAGGAGAGCTTATTGGCGTAGTCTATTTGGATGGTTGATGAAAAAAAGGCTTTATTCAAACCTTTATTATCATCCACCTCCTTATCCTTATTGCTCTTGGCCTTCGTAGCAGTGTTCTCGGTACTTAGGCTGGAAGTCATTTCTTCGTCAACCTTTGCCCTGCTCTCAACTTCTGTCAGTTTTTTCTCATCCAGGGTCAATTTTTCATCAGCAACCTTTTGTTTGTCCTCTATTGACTTTGACCTATCCTCGGTTGCCTTAACCTTATCCTTCCATGTCTTTCTCTTTATCTGTCAAAGGCTTCACGAGATACCTGTAAAGATTTCTACAAGACCTAAAAAGTTTCCTCTACATCAGCCGAGGAAGCCTTCAGCTGGTTATACTTCTCCGGCATTTGATTATAATCTATCAAGAACTGAAAAAGGGTAAATATGCAACATCAGTATATAAAGGGTGCAACAAATGGTATTAAAGATAAATAGAGAAGTAAAAAACTTACTAAGGCTAAGTTTGGACTAGCCCCCTCAACCACTCGGGCTTTAAACATTAGGGTTGTTGTTGACTTGTCTGATGGAAGAGTGCCATCCTTTATCAAAACCTTGGCTAATCCAGGGTTAATCTCCACATTAGCATCTTCAATTTTTCCTTGCTTGGAAGAGGATTTTTTGGCCAACTCTTAGTGGTCGGACAGACCTTTCTTCAACCTCTTAAAATGAGGTTCAGTAATTATGGATTCTTCAATGTTGAGGACTTGAGGCCTCTTCTCAGTAACCTGAGGCCTCTTCTCAGTAGCAGCAGTACTCTTTTTAGAAGGGGGAGTAGACCCAGATTCAGCCAATAAGTTCAAAATTTTTCTCTTAACCATTTTTGCATTAGATGAAGTGGGGATAGTAGTAAGGTCAAGGGACTCAAAAGAAGAAGAAGTTCCTCTTTGGGCAAGCTCTCTCTCTCTCTCTCTGCTCCTGTTGACTCAGCAGCAAAGGAGGTAGACACTAGTTCCTCGTCCAAATTGATGGGTGATCGGGGCAAAATGATTGTTGGTCGGGAAACAAAGGAAGTGACAGAACTCTTGTACTCTAGAAAAACAGTAGCTTTTTGGGGATGCTCCACTCCCTCTCTTTAATGAATAGTCCACAAATACTTGAGGCCGTCAATATTAACCTCACTTTTCTTTGGGCACTTCTTTTTGCTTTCCTCTATACAAAAAAAAACTAATATGTTAGTCAGCACATCAGTAGAGAATTAACAAACAGGGGATGAAATTGAAAAGTCAAAGTATGACCTATGCCACGCCCATCCTAGAGGCATTTGGGTCCAGTGTATGTTACCCCCTTAGAAAGAGGGGCATATTTCCAATTCTTCACTACAACACCAAAATCCCAGTAATCTTTGTTGTAATCTGGTAAGTTAACCACCAAAGCCTTATTGTCCTGCCTAGTCTTAATATAATAAGTATTATCACTAGTGGTTCATCACTTGTAGTAGAACGTCAATTCGGGAATCCCAATACGAGTTCCATGGATTTCATTCAATCTATTCACTCTAATTATAACCCTCCACGTAATAGGGTCTATTCTTACTGGAATGATGTCAAAATACTGATAAAATTAAAAAAAGTAGGTTTAGGGGAAAAGTGATACCACACTTAGAAGTGAACAAAGTGAGAATCCAATGAGCCTCAACCAACAAATGCACATCAATAGGGCCACTAGAAATATCTAAACCAACCCAACTAGAAATTTTTATTTTTTCCCTAAACTCTTCTAAAGAACCTTAATTTACGATGTACACCATGAATGAAAGACAATAAAATCAAATAAAAGAAAGAGAAAACTTACAGAGATTGAAAAACGATGGTATATAGCAAGCAGCGAAGGCGGAGAAGAAAATATTAAGAAGAAAAGAAAAGTCTAAGCTCAGAAAGTTTGAGTAAAGAAAATGGAGGGAAACAATCGTCCTTTTATAGGTCACCATAAAGTAGGAAAAAATGTTTAATTGAATTAACGATTGAACTACCGACGACTGTATGCTTCCCAACGGGTAAAAAGACTAGCATACCCTTTGACGGTTCACCAAAGTTCGAGTTATTCACAAATATACCATTAGCAGAAATATTGATGAAAAATTTAACAAGTCCTGGAAGTCGGCTGCCGACCAACTCTCGGACATTATGCCGAGCAAGATCTTGAACAAATACTCCATACTTTCGATTAATCACTAAGCATGGACCATTGGGGGCTTTGTTGTATGTAAAACTTACTCTCATACGTACACCAATGATAAGTATACATCGGCCTTCCTACGTGGTTACCCCAGCTATCCTGGGCTGAGAACGTGTGTGCTCGCGTTCAAATGATCAAATTATATATAAAACCCTTTTAACACAAACAAACCCTAAACATGCAGCAGTATGTGATTGAATAAATTGATAATCTACGCAAGAACATTCAAACACATGCAATTAAGGAAAAATCCCCCTCAGGGGAAAAACCATTTATTTTCACTATAATTTGTAAGAAAACGGCTTACAATCGGATTACAATGAAAATACAAGTTGACTAAGAATTACCCTCGGGTATCGGATTCTATAGTCGCGGATGGAACTATCCCTTTCCAGTAGGGCTGCAATGGAGAAGAGGAACGGCTTCTCCACAAGGGTTGAACAAACCAAAGTTGTGTTCTTGGGTTGCAAAAGGATTCACAAATATTTGGCAAGGATGTGTGAATCAAAACATGAGTCTTGGGACTTAAAAATATGAAGACTAGATGTATTTGGACTCTCAAATTCGTCTTCTAAAGTCTTGCAAAACAACTCCCCCGAAGTTGGTATTTATAGGGAAATACATGAAGATACCCACGATTTTAAAATGCTGAAATTCTATCCAGCGTACAGGTACCCGAACCAGTTCGGGTACCCTGCGAACCGGTTCGCCCCCCCGAACCGGTTTCGTGCTGGGTTCGGGAAAGTGTGCTGGGGACAAGGGCTTAAACACTTAGAAAAATTTCCAGTATTTTTAATGAACATATATCCATTTTCAACAGGCCATAACTTGTTCACCGTAGCTCGGATTGAGGTTCCGTTTCTTCCAGTATCTTTGTTACGGCACGCTCTTCAACTTTCCAGTTGACCGGTCCTCCGGACGGTGGCTGTAAAATTACCAATTTGCCCTTGAACATCCCTATCATGCCTTGTTTCACTGATTTGACTTCTCTTGCGTACCGCTTGCATTACGAGCCTACAATCAAGGAACGTGAAGTCGTTGATGCAGATGAGGGACACATTAATGGAGATAATGCATGCTTGATTCCCGGAATTCGGATAGAGGCCGTCATGTGATATCGTGAGGTGACGTGCCAAATGTAGCGGCGTACGACATAAATAAATGAAACATTTCGGACATGAGTAAAATGTCCTTACATGGTCTTATCTAGAAACACTTAGTCGACTAGCATGCCGACCAACACTAAGAACATGAATCGTCAAGAATAGTAAAATTTACTCGGGTGGAATAGCGACCAACACTAAATATCAACAGTCTTATTTATAGTATACAGACGTAAATGCCTAAATATATAAAGGCACCCCATCTCTTAAGTTCCTAATGAGTATAAATGCATGATCTCCTTTAACTCAAATGGACGATTCAATCAAGCACGAATTCACCCCATACTGAGCTATTATAATCACCTGGAATAATACCAACCGTGGATATAGGCTCTTCTTATTTATAGGATCCCTTGCTTGTTTTTCTTTATTTATCTGTGATTATAAATTTGTACCCCCTCCATTTTTAGAAATCAACAACTATTTTGTGTTATTTAAAAAGAATGTTGAAAAATAGTTTTATTTTTTTTAAATGTTCTATTACAAACAAACGTTATTAAAACAGTTTTTGAAGTAACTATATTGTGTAAAAAAAACGTTAAGACAAAAAAATAGTTTTATAACAAACACGTTATATATATATATATACTGTTATTATTATTGTCTAAAATTGGTATGTGAATTTATGAGTCTTAGCCTAATAAATACAAATAATAATCTATAACAGATAAAGAGATCAATAGATTAAATTGAGGAGAAAGGTGAGAAATTGAGATAAAGACATGAGATTAATGTGGTTCACCCAATAAGGGATCCTATGTCCATAGGTGTTGTACATGAAATTATTATTACAAACTCTTAAGGTTCTCTCTATGAACGTATTGATCTTCCATTTTCCATTAGGTGGGAGTGTGTGTTATATATAGGGGAGAAAGAGAGTAGGTGGATAGGTAGAGTTCTTTTATAAGTCAGATAATTGTACCCTATTATATTTTAAAGGTAGTTAATGATTGTTTAATTACAATCAGTTGAACAAACCATCCCACGTGTGTGTAATGATGGTTGTACAAATTCTCATGTATGACCCACACGCGTTCTTGGTGATTCAAACAAATAACATAAATTTATTATGGTCGGATTCCTAACCGACCAAGAGTAATGCCGACCACATTCAGTGAGTGAGCTGAGTTTATTTTGATAATAAGTGTCACAATACTTCATTCATGACTGTAACAGGTAATAACTTCTCAGGAGTATTACCTCTCTAGGGTGATTTGGAAGTGGAATAAATGGATGGAGTGTTAAATGGTAGTGATTGATCTGCTTTGTATAATTCTGGTCGTCAGTCTTTGTTTGTGACTTATTCGATAGAGACTCCTGGTCGGCGGACGATCTCAAAGAGTTGTTGTTTTATGATTTTTTTATTATCCTGGTTCAGTGGCAGTTTCGTAAATATAGGCAAGCTTAAGAAATGATGTGCTACAAGGTTACGCTTACCGCCTTTGGCGGTCCATCACTATCAGAATGAAGCATCAGGTACGTTTAACCATCATTAAGCTTAGGAAAATGTGTAAACATCTTGTGGACCTATAAATTGTCAGCTCCCACTCTTTTGCTTCACTTCATTTTCATTCAAAAACTTTCATGTCTTCGTTTCCAAGTTTTTTAACCGTTTTGAGGGTTTCTTTTTCTTCGCTTTAAGTCTATTCCCTTTTTTCTTCCCTTTGTAATTCTTTTCTATTCTTGCTGAAACATGATTTATATTATTGATGAGAGTTCATTATAAGTATTTAGGGCCACACACGAAATCCTTCCTCGGGTAATAAATGAACTGTTAAATGGGGCATGTGACCTTTGTGCCCTGCCTAAGGGGCACTAGTTATAGTTTATTTTCATTGTTGATTATGGGGTTACATTATGTAATTCTGTAAATATTTTGATGTGGTCCCTACCGAAGTTGCTCTAAATACGTGAAGAATCGTTAATGGGATCTTCCACATTAACGAGCAGTATGGGACCCATATTGGGATTCTAGAGTTAATGTAAGGTTATAATTGGGGCACAACTAATGAGAATATTTATTATACGAAGACAAGGAAGTCAAACAAAGCCTTGATTGTGAATTTACCTGATTCTTATGAGGATTATTGGGATCATGGT
The DNA here is from genome assembly GCA_949130495.1 of Sambucus nigra. Taxonomy (NCBI): domain Eukaryota; kingdom Viridiplantae; phylum Streptophyta; class Magnoliopsida; order Dipsacales; family Adoxaceae; genus Sambucus; species Sambucus nigra. The sequence goes on along the minus strand of OX422221.1, from coordinate 139,113,389 downwards.
TTGATTATGATGAATTGACATTTTACCCCTCTTCCTGAGGTAATAGCATATGAGGGGCCAAGATGCCATTAGGAAGGTAAGGGAATAGGTTAGGCAATGAATTCAAAAATATCTATGTTAGAATTGTCACTTTATAATTGATGTCGATTTTGTGCTCTTAATTTATCTTTTTTGTAGCGAAGAGTAAAAATAAACTTACACCCGACTCCGTGGTTAATTTCACAGTTTGGAAACTCCTTGGTCTATCTAGCAAAGGCTTAGCACTAGGGATCATCCTAGGTCGGCTTTGGATTCTTTAGAGTCTGTATCAGAGTCCTCCCAGAGCAGGGGACAATTTTTTAACAGGATGCACATCTTCTTCCCTTGAGCCTCTTAATGTTGCACTAGTACTGGTCAACGTCTCTTTAAGCAAGATGCTGAAATAGAAAATTACCAATTTGATTGCCACCCATGTTAGGGCCAGGTCACCTCCTTCAGCTCATCCATCGAGCAAGAGATCTGGCACTGGAGTCTCAAGTCGATCTAGATTGTGAACACTTCTCCTGTCAATGAGCCCTTATCCAAGAAAATAAGGAAGGATCCTCCTCCTCTAGTTGAGATTATGGGGACGAATAAAGACGACAAAGGAAAGAGTACCACTCAAGTGGTGGCTGGTAGTCCTGGACTTTCACGTAACTTGATCCTTGTTAGGGTCCATCATGCCGACCGAGCAACCACCTCTTCGATACCTCACACTAGGTTACTGAAACGAGTCAATCATAACTTAGCCCTTTTAAGTTGGTTATTTGTATGTTTATTCTTAAAATTTATTCTGTCTTTTTACTAATGTCTCCCTTTTCCCTTTAACTTTGTAGTTCCTAGTAGATTATTAGCGTCTACTGGCAAGAAATGATAAGATGGGGGATTTATTCTCTAACGCAGAGATTGCACTTGATGTACTACGAAAATCATTGGAGGCTGATCGCCAGGCCAAAGAGGCTCAAATGCAAGAGAAAGAAAAGATGGAGAAGAGGGTCCATGACGCGAAAGGGGATAAGTTGGTGTCGGACGACACTTTTTCTACTGCTGAGAAATCCAAAAATGAAGATGATGATGCTCGGGCTATTTTTCAAGCAAGCAAAGGTCAAGGTTGAATAGGCTTTGTCTTATATTGCTAATTCCAAGGAATATCTCTTTAATAAATGTTGGGATAAGGCCTTCACCAATGCCTCTATGCAAATTGACTACTTGAAGAAGACATTCTTCAAAGATGGTTGGGATACAACACTTACTAAAGCTAGCACTACTAAATAGTCTAACCTCCTCCAACTGCACCTTCCTGGAACTCACTCTCTGGTCTATATAGAAATTAATGATGGTGATGATGAAGAGAAAATTATTATTGTGGTTGATAAGGAGAAAGTGGTAAGTGCCGAGCAGGCTGAGGGTCAAGCTACTACCGATAAAGAGAAGGTGGGGAAGTAATCCCAATAGTTGTCTTATGAATGTTTGAACTTTCTAATTTTATTTTAATGTATGGGGATTGCCCCAATGTAACTCTTTTTTGCCAATGGAGTGAAATTATTATTTCACATACTACTGCTTCATTTAAATTTTTATCCAGTTATTGTTGCTTAATAAATACTTATATTTGACCACGTACTTTGCAGTTCAATGCCAAGTTGGCAGCTTTGGTCACCAGTAAGAAAGACTTTTAGGAAAGGCGTAAGTGACTGTTCAGCACCGGTTATAGTGAAATAAATGAGAAGAATTTTAAAGAGTTACTTGGTTAGTGTGTTTCTCCTTTGGCCACACGATTATACCTGAATTTGCGTCATCTTTTTCACCGGGTGGTCGCATATAATGTTGTCTACCATTATATGATTTTCACTATAAAACGAAACCACAAAGATTCAATGGTAAGCCTTCAAACTAACCATGAGAGAAAGCTAGCTGACCAAAAGTGCAGTGAGTTTGATAAGAAGTTTCTTTCTTTATCATCTGCATTTTCTAGAAAGGAGATTGTCCTTAATACAGAGTTAACTGGTGCTAGGCAAGTCACTTACATGACTGAATGGTAAAATAATGCTCTTCGAATTGATCTTGAAGATTTGAAGAAGTCTAGGCCTATTGGACGAAATGAAGGTGCATCATTTCTAGAGGAACAAAATGCTCAGAGAGGAGTGTTGGAGAAGATGAGGAAAATAAAAGTGCAACCTTCTCAATTGCAAGGGAGGATTTCATGATCAGTTGAAGATGAAAGAACTAAATAGACTTTATTAGACCAATCAGCGACTATTAAGAAATAATTATCCACCATCAAGAGGTTGGGAGAGAAACTAGATCGCCTGGCGTATCAAATCGACAAGAAACCTCGCATTATTTAGATGTAAGGCTATGATGAAGACCTTGTACAATAGGGGTCGAGCTTAATCATGCAAAGAAAATCGACTACAAGCATGGTTGGCTTAATGATCTGGCAGTAATAAATGTTCTAAAGAGAGCAAACTATGGTACTGGAATAACCCAGGCTATTTAGATATGCCAAAACCTACCTTTAAGCTTGACCCTTTATGGATTCCTCCAAACGTTATTCTCGTAAATTTAATAAAAATATCTTGGGGATTATGGCCTTAATGGATATGAAGATTTGAGTTGACCTCTTCATCTAGTAGATAGGGTTAATTCTGGTATCCAGACTAGGACTAGAGATCTTCCGATGACCATTACCCCTTATGCCTTAGACATTACTCAAGCTAGGTTTAAAGGTTCAATAAGCAAGCCAACCTTTTCTCGTGATTAAAGATTATGTAAAAGTATGCTTCTGTGATGTCTTGTAATAATTTGTCATTCTTATAAATATCTTCAAGTTATGGTGGAATGTTATATCCATAGAATAAAGGCTTTAATACTAAAAGCTTTGTTTACAAGGTTAATAACAGAATGTTATAAATTGTGTAAACTCCGAATAAACTTTTTGGGCAAAACTCTTTTCGAAAAACACAAGATGTGTAATAAAATACTTTCTGAATATATGGATTAAACTTGATAGTTGATTGCCTTACCTTTTAAGTTTTAATAAACATCTACTAAAGTTACCATGAAGTCCCAACCACAACAATAGTTAAGAACATTCAAAGAAATAAACACATGAATTTTAACGTGGTAAAACCCTTAAACAAGGGAAACATCCACGGTGCCCTCTACGGCACAAAACAAAAATCCACTAGAATAAAAATCAAGTTAAAACACTTAAGCAAACCATAAAGATCCTATCCTAAGTTCAGAATGTACTTACACGAGATTCTCCACTCCAAAGGTATTCTGAATTGGAACTTAATCTTTTCCTGCTGCTTCTTTGCCTTTTCCTTGATCTCCTTCTCTTTGAATTCTGATTCTAATAAATCTTTCAAATTCAAGATTCTCATACAGAACCACAATGTCTAAGTGTTCATGTGAGATAGTGTTTGTGATGTGATACTACATGCAAACATGCTACTCACCCTCTCCAGCTTTATACAAACTTTCCTAACAAATTACAAGAGTTCTAAAATTAAAGTTAATTCTAAATATTGATTTTTCAATCCAAGACTTCTTGATCTTTTATTTGTCCATAGATCTCAAGGATACCTTGCTCAGAAGACGGTTCAGGGTCTTAAACAATTTCAGGGTTTTGAAAATATTTTTGAAATTGTAAACCACCAATTGAGATCCAAACTACACTAGAAGTCTACTTTATCAAAACAGATTCAGACTTAACATGCAGAAACTGATTCAACAATTTTTGTGATAAAACTTCTTTTTCAGATTTGTAGGCCTTAAAACTTTAGCAAGAATTCTTTGTGTTCCTTTTATTTTTGTACACGAGTATTTCATAAAAAATGAAATAAAAACTAGAAACACACAACTTACAAGATCTGAAAAATATTTTAAAACTTAAAAGTTTTTATTTCAAAATTTATTGAAACAGAATAGATCTAAAATGCTAGATCTAAAAATAGAAACATAAAAATCATGTGGCGTTCTCTTTTAGAAAAACTCAGTTTCAATAATGAAACTTAAGTCTCTCTTAGAGATGAGTTCTGAGAGAATCAATGATTTGAAGAGGTCTTCAAAATGAAAACACAATACCAAGAACACAGAAACCCTAAATCGATCTAACTCTCGAAAATGGGTTTTCCGGTGTTTGGAATTGTTTAGGTTTTAGTGTTTGGTTTGGGAGAAACACTCAGGGGGTTGAACTATGAAGAAAACATAGGGTTTCTTTTCTAATCTCTCTCTTATTCTTTCCCTCTCTTTCTCCCTTCTCTCTCTTATCTCTACTCTCTCTTTTCTCTCAGAAAATAACGAAATGGCAAAAGTCTCAAAATACTGAGGCTTGGGTCCTTTTTATACTAAACGTAGAAGGATCCAGAACATCGACCTCAATCCAATGGCTGGGATTGAGTCTTGAGAGATTGACTTTAATCCAACGGTTCAACACAAGCGGTGGGTTAAATGCACACTGAATGGTTTAGGCTGGGTTCACAAGGATTGAGTCAAAACGCATGCAGTATGTTGAATAAAATGATCCAATGGCTGAGGATTTGTACGCATTTTGTGTCTAACAAAAAACACAAATCCACTTGACAGGTTACCAACACGTGTCCGCACAAGATGAAGGCAAGAACGCGTGTTGAAAATAATTACACAGCACACCTCCAATTCTCGAGCGCTTTTGGATTCTACCCAGGCAAACAATCAGCATAGAAAATAAGTTTCTGAAATTCAATTTATACCCACAACACTTTGAAAATCATTTTTTAATTAATTCAAAAATCATTTGAAAATTATTTAAAAATTATATAAAATGATTTGTATTGAATTAGATTGATTTTAAAAAGATTTGAAGTGTTGAAAAATCATTAAAGAAAATAGGTGATATGTATGATGCAGTGCAAGTGTCCTATTTGTGGTTTTAAGGTTTAGAATTAAATTCCCTTTATGTTGATCTTGAAGGTTTTCTTGGACTGGATTTCTTCAATGATTTTGAACCTTTGCGGAGATGGAGTTATCCAAATAATCTAACCTATTTTGTCTAGATATCCAAACTAGTTGGAACTCCTATATATACATACTCAAGTAAGTCAATATATAATGTGTTCTCAATCTCCCCCTTTGGATATTAGAGACAAAATTCCCTTGAGTATTCAAAACTCGTGGGTCAAAAAGAAAAGAACTCATATTTGTCCTATACAAAAAGTCTAACTACCCTTCCCCATCCTAGAACTGAAAATAAGGTAAAAAAATACATCACTCAACTATATACACACCAATTCCCTACAAAAAGATAAACAATGGGTCTGAAACGCCTGTAATAAGATAAACACTAAATTGGCATATTAGTTGAGTTAAAAAAAGACATAGTTAGAAAAATTGCTAAGCAATACTCAAGATCTTCTCCCCCATTTTTTCTCAAATATACAAGGGGTATAAATCACAAAAAAATAGAGATTAATTGAGAGTGATCATGCCTACAGTTGTTCGTAAATACTCAAATCGAATGTTATCTAAAAGTTTTGTAAAAAGACCTGCGAGCTATTTTTTAGTGTTCAGATATTCAATAATGAGATCTTTGGTTTCGACAATGTCACGGATAAAATGATGTCTAATATTAATATGCTTAGTTCGTGAGTGCAGTATAGGATTTTTGGAAATATTCATTGCACTTTGATTATCATAAAACATGGTTAATTATTTTTCTGTGGGACCATAATCACTAAGCATTTGTCTAATCCACAGTAATTTAGCACAACAACTACCAGCTGCTATATATTCAGATTCGGTGCTAGATAATGAAATGCAATTCTAATTCTTACACGACCAACCTACGAGATTATTGCCTACGTAGTAGCAAGCACCATAAGTGCTCTTACTCTCGTCAGAACACCCATCCCAATCGGTATCAGTGTATCCTACAATGGAACTAGTTGTATCATTTTTGTACCAAATACCAAATTTTGAAGTACCCTTAATGTATTTAATAATTCTTTTTACACTTAATAAGTGAAACTCTTTAGGGTTACTTTGATATCTAGCACAGATATACACAGCGAAGGATATGCCGGGTCGATAGGCGGTAAGATACAGCAAACTCCCTATCATACTTCTATAAAGAGTGGGATCAACACTTTTTCCATTATTATCCTTAGAAAATTTAGTTGAGGTACTCATGGGGGTTCTATACGTTTTTGCATTTTCTAAGCCAAATTTTTTAACTAAATCTGCAGCGTACGTGGATTGAGAAATAAAAAGACCATCACTGCATTGTTTTACTTGTAAACCCAAAAAATATTATAGTTCACGCATTAGAGACATATGAAATTCGGTATGCATGATATCAGAAAAATTCTCTACTTGTTTAGGACAGGTGGATCTGAAAATAATATCGTCGACATGTACTTGCGCGATTAAGACATGTTGATTTTCCTTCTAACAAACAATGTTTGATCGTTTCCGCCACGGACAAAATTATGAGACACTAAGAAGGTAGACAGCTTCTCATACCAAGCACTGGGAGCTTGTCTCAAGACGTATAAGGCTTTCTTAATCCTAAAGACGTGGTCCGAGTGTACAGAATCAACAAATCCTTTGGGTTGTTCTACGTAAACTTCTTCAGACAAAATTCCATTTAAAAAAGAGAATTTAACACCCATTTGGAATAATTTGAATTGCATATAATAAGAAATTTCAAGGAGATGAACTGATTCCAGACGAGTAACAGGTACAAAAGTTTCGTCGAAATCAATTCCCTCAATCTGGGAGTATCCCAAGTGGGTACAAAGGGATTCTCAGGTGGCAGTGAATCAGTATCATCTTGAGGATCAGGGGATAAAACAGGTTCGTCCTCATCAAATGTTACTGGTTGACTGTCACTACTCCTAACACTTGTGTCATCTACAATTACATTAATTGATTCCATAATAGTTTCAGTTCTGTAGTTAAACACACGCAAAGCCCTACTATTTTGGGAATAGCCAATAAAAATTCCCTTTTCTCCTCGGGTATTAAATTTTGAAAGATGCTCTTTATCTTTGCAGATATAGTAGATATTGCAGAAGGTTTTAAAATATTTTAAGTTTGGCTTTTTATGGAACCATAACTCGTAAGATGTTTCTTTGGAATTTTTTCTGAGGTAGATACGATTAATAATGTGACATGCCGTTTGGACAGCTTCTACCCAAAATATCTAAGGAGATTCTTAGCATGTAATATAAACCTAGCCATTTATTGTAAAGTCCTATTCTTACGGTCAGCTATACCATTCTGCTGCAGAGTTTTGGGAGCGCTAAACTCATGTTTATAGCCATTAGCTACACAATACTCAGAAATTCCAGAGTTCTTGAACTCTCCACCTCTATCGCTCCTAATTCGACAAATCTGGGTATCCTTCTCATTCTCAATTTTCAGGATGATTCTTAAGAATTCATTGAAGGTATCTGATTTATGTTTCATAAAGTATACCCATGTATATCTCGTATAGTCATCCACTATAAATAGGATGTAAGAGTTTCCACAGAAACTAACAGTTCTTGATGGACCCATGAGGTTCATGTGGATAAGTTCTAGAGGCTTAGTGGTAAGAGCATCTTTAACTTTCTTGTTTGGGGATTTACTTATTTTTCCTTCCTGACAAGGTCCACATACAGGAGTAAAAGAATTTTTAATTTTTGGCAAACTTCTAACTATCTCTTGGGAACTCAATCTTCTAAGGTTATCATAATTTGTATGTCCCAATCTATTATGACATAGATCAAAATCTTCTAATATGGAAACATTGCAAGATTCAGAATTGGGGATTACTATGTAACAGTTTTCCTGGGTTATGTTTCCTGTTAAGATACAATTACCTTTTTCCTCAATAATTTTGCAATCTTTTTTAGAAAAGGTAATTGAGTGATTGGAATCACAAAATTGTGATATACATAAGAGAATGACTTTAAGACCTTTAACTAAGAGAACATTATTCAGTTCAGGAAGCCCTTGCTCAGTCAATGTTCCTTTACCTATGATCTGAGAAGAAACACCATCTCCAAACATGACACTACCTCCAAGGAAGTTTGTTGTTCTTCAATTTGGTTTCGTCCCCAGTGATATGTTTAGAATATCCAGAGTCTAAATACCATCCAGTTGAAGTGCTTTGTGCCTTCAAAGCAGAAATGATAATGTTGCACTTGAGCTAGGGTAGTAAATCATCTTTTCTCATCTAAATAGGCCTAGTTTTAAAAAAAATTGCCTTTTGATTTAGAAAATGTTTGAGGGGTCTTTCTAAATGATTTTTTCTTAGTCTTGGACCCTCCCTTTTTCTTTTTAGAGTTAGAGTTGTTTATGTCCTGTTTAGGAAGTATATAAGTATTTTTGGATTTCCTAGAATAGTTAAAGTTCTGGTAGGTAGGGGTATATGTCCTTTTCTTAAAACACTCATCAAGAGTATGGCCAAAAATATCATAATAGGAACAGTACTGATGGGTATAGGACTTGACTTTCTTACTAAAGTCTTTGAAAGTTGGCTTGGATCTATTGGGTACAGTAGTCCAGTCATCATTAGATTTAGATTTCTGTCTTTGGTCTTTGGCAGAAGGACAAACATATTTGATTTGACTGTTTCGTTTCAACTGTTGATTGTACTGATTATGTGTTGATTGAGAGACATTCAGACTAGGTTCACCTTTTTGAACATTTTGAGAAGTTTGGCCTTGTTTTATAAAAGCAACATTTTCAAGAGAAACCTGGTCTTACTTGTGTGCATTATTTCTCCAAAACCTAGGCCAGACTTATCTTCAGAGTCAAATTTGCTTCCAGTAACAATTTTTTCATAAGTCTTGGTTTGTGTTTCAAAGTGTTGGCATTTTTTAAACACATTTGAAACCTTTTGCTTTGACTCTTCTAGTTCAATAAGGGTTGCCTTGTATTTTTGTTCAAATTCATGGTTCTTTTGAATCAAAGAATTTATTCTCAAGTATTAATTCTCAATCTCAGTCTCATGAGCAACACATTGGGCAGTATAATCTTCAGTGCTCTTCCTAATGGTTTGGTTAACACTACACCAAATCTGTCTAATTGTCACGGTCATGGACCTTGACAAGTTGGACTTGTCAAGGTCAATGACCGTGATAATTCTGGGGGTGACAACTTTTGCTGTCACGGAAGTTTCACAGTCAATGATCTTGATAAGTTCATTAGAATTGTCACGGTCATGTCACGGTGATAAACCGTGACAAACTCGTGACTTTAAATAAAAAATTATCACGGTCAATGATCGTGACAATTCTGGACAGAAATGAAAAAAAATATGATGGGCAGTATGAAAAAAAGTTTCAATTTCAGATTGATGAGATTGACACTGGTTAGTGTACTCTTCGGCATTCAGCTTCACAATAAGACTTAGATCATCTAATTTCTTAGTCAGGTCTCTAACAGTCTTCTCCAGTCTAGTGCCTTTTTTAAGAGTTTTAGCATACAAAGTATGGATATCTGGGAGGTCATCTGTGTCTGAGTCGCTAAGTGAAGTGTGTGTAGTGGCCCCTAACGATTCAGTTTTAGTACTCACGCACCCATCTGCATCGTCGTTATCGAGATCACTTTGACTCACACACACGGAACTAGAACTAGCAACATTTTCAGATAATAAGGCATCTAGGCCAGTCAAAACAGTATTCACACAAGCAGGAGTAGAAGCATCATTATCACACACAGGCATATCATTATTGTAAATGATCTTGGCATAAAAACACATGCAAGGGTCAAGAACATTTGATGACTCAAGTTCCTCTTCATCAGAGTCACTTGAATCATCCCAAGTTTTACAGACATTGGCTCTATTGTGTGTGTTGGCTTTATTCAAATTAACTCTGCAATCGTGAGCAATGTGACCTAGTTTCCCACATTTAAAACATTCAATCTTTTTAAGGTCTCTAGTGGGTCTGGAGTTGTTTTCCTTAGGATGTTTGTCAAGACCTCTCTCATGAGGTTTGGGATTAGACAGAGTATGATAATTAGGCTTGCCTTGTTTAGATGCCTGTTTATTTCGAAATTTGACAATTTTCTTAAATTGTTTAGACATCAAGGCAATCTGATTATCTAGTTTGTCTATATCGCACTCCTCATCAGAGTCAGAGTTGGTCAAATTAGACTCAAGTTTGGGTATCTTAGAGGCAAAACTCAAGTTAGAGTTGGGTTGTTTTCTTTGAGAATGATTTAATTATTTCTTAAAGTCTAATTCCATTTCCACAGTTCTAAGTTTGCTACTGAGTAACTCAGGGGTAAGGTTTTGATCATTCATTTCCTCAATAGCATACCTCTTACTGTCAAACTTTTGTGGTAATGACCTTAGGATTTTAGAAACAATTTCATTTCTATCATAAGTAATACCATTAGCATGCAACTTAGTGACTATATCAGTTAAGTTCATGTAAAAATCATCAAAAGATTCAGAGTCAGACATGATCAAAGAGTTGTACTGCTGGATAAGCATTTGAGTTTTAGCAGCTTTAACTCTTGAGTCTCCTTCATGGGCAGTGATTAATGTGTCCCACGCTTCCTTAGAAGTGGCACAAGATGAGATTCTCTTGAACTCATACTCATTAATAGACATAAAAATGGCATCCTTGCCTTTATTGTTATTTCGAGAAATAGTTTTTTCTTCTTGGGTAAACTCACTTAAGATTTTCTTTACCCTCTCATCACTTCCTTCAGTGGCTGGTTTAGTAGGATAAGTGTATCCATTTTCAATAATGTCCCAGACATCATCTCCTAAAGTCCCTTGGATGAAGGCAACCATTCTTACTTTCCAGTAAGCAAAGTTGTTTCCATCAAAGAGTGGAGGTCTGGACAGATTACCAAACCTTTCATTCTTCTTGTCCATAGTTAGGTTTTTCAGAAAACGATTTCAGAAACACAAGATCTTTTGAAATAAAAGTTAACAGGGCTCTGATACCAATTGAAAAACGTTGCTAGTGCCGTTTAACACAAGGTTAAACTGTATAAGCAACTCCGAGTTGTTTGTTGGAGAAACCCTTTTCTTTTGAAAATAAAAATTATAAACAAGATTTGTTTACAAAGAAACTTATGTACGAGAGTAATAAAGAATGTGTAATCTGTTTTTAAAACTAAGGCAGTTTCAAAAATTCAGCACACTTAAAGAATGAGTTGAGTAGATGAAGATAATCAACACACGATTTTTAAAGTGGTAAAACCTCTCCCAACAGAGGAAACATCCACGGTGACTTCTAAGTCACAAAAGCAAAATATCCACTAATAACAAATAATAGTTACAAACAATACAACATGCAAGCACACAAATCAACCTATTCTAAGTTTAGGAATATACCCCACTTGGTTTCCTTCTAACTTCTGATAGATCTGATTTGTTGTTGATGTTTCTCCAGTTTGCTAACTTCCTTTCCTTTAGCTTCCTTATGTCGACTCAATGATCTCAGATCTTAAACACAACACTTCCAGTGTAGTAGTGTGTTAAGTGTTTGTGTAGAGGTTCCTATTCACATTCATGAACTCACACACACTTAGATTTACAAATAGTCCTAGTAAATTACATATAAAGTCTATATGCAGTGATTTTAGTTTATTTCTTTCTCACAGAACTCGAACCCTTTTTGACCTTTAAATCAATCCAAGATTCCACGGAGATCTTGCTTCAGAAATCGGTCAAGACCTTAATCAATCTCTTTTTGAAAATATTTGTGAGATTGAAAACCCTCCAAGTGTGAATCCAACTAGGTCAGGATTAAGTTTCGTAAGAACAGAAACCAGAAAACATTTTCAAAACTAAATCAGTAAAGATTTTCTTAAAACAAGTAGAAAATATGCAGATCTAGTGAAAATATAACATGCAGTATGTAGATCTAAAGTTACTATGAAAAAAGAAACAAGATCTTCACACGAGTGTTTAAGTTGTGTACAAGATCAGAGATAATGAGGTTACAGCTTCAATAAAAGCAAACTACTCTCTCTCTCAAACACTCAAGGATGTGTTTGGGGTGTTATATAAACGAAGGTTTGTTTCTGAGTTGAAGTGTTTAGGGTTAGGGTTTGATTTTGGGCTAACAGAGTTTTCTTTCTCTCTCTTCTCTCTTTATTTTCTCTCTTCTCTCTCTCTTCTCTCTTATTTTTTTCTCTCAGAAAGACGAATGCCCAAAAAAATCTTGTTAGGCTGAGAAGAGAAGGGTATTTATAGGGCTTAGGGAAGGTTCTGGATATTCGAGGGAAATTAAGGGCTGTGATCAAGTCTTGCAATGTTTGACTTGATCCAAAGGTTATAAAACAGCGATGATAAGAAATGATTCTGATTGGTTCATATGGTTAGCACCGGGATTAACTAAGAACACATGCAGACCCTTGATAAGGAATGATCCAACGATCATCAAACATCCATCCAGCCCTCTCACATAACAAACACAAATACATTCACCCGGAGGCTGACATGTGTTGGCTTGTTAGAGGATCTCATACGCGCGTCAAAATAATTACAAAACATCACCCTGAAGTCTCTAGCGCTTTGAGATTCTACCCAACCAAACATTCGAGTGAAATATGAAGTTTACAAAATAGAATATTAACCCCACAAATTTTATAAACACAATTTTATTTAAGAAAAAAATGTTTAAAAAATGTTTAAAAAATATTTAAAAATCCCCAAAAATTATTAAATCACCAATGTTAAGGGGAATTAATCACACACTCAATTTTAAGCAATATGAACACATGTATGCACTTTTAATTTTGTGTAGTGTGATTCATTTTATACCTTCATAGATCATTGAAGAGGATTAGAGAGATAGGTTCTGAGGCTTTTTGGATTCTAGGATAGACAACCAATTTTGTCAGTATTTCCAAACTAGTTGAACACTTATACAGTATAGACTTAAGTAAGTCAAAGGTATAAGGTGCTTCAATCTCCCCCTTTGGAAATATGAGACAAAATCTCCTTTGAGTTAGCTTAAAACTCGTAGGGAACCAAAAAAAATAAAACCTAGTCCTATATAAAAGATACTATCTACCCATTTCCTAGAAAGTCAAAAATTACATAACTCAACTATGTACAAATTTTTACACTAGAAAAGGTAGACAATCAGTAGAAGAGATTCCTGCAAATATACACACTAAGATCAAGCAGTTTAGATGAAATGTGAGCAAAATATTGAACTCATAAAACTCAAATTTCTCCCCCATTTTGCCTCAAATGGACAAAGGGCAAAAATTAAGGTCTTAAGAGTTTAATCAGCGCAAACCATGCCTAAAGAATTTCGTAAATACAGAAATCTGTTATAGTCTAGAGGTTTAGTGAACATGTCTGCAAGTTGAAGATCAGTAGGCAGGTAATGAATTTCTAATTCCTTAGTTTCAACAAGTTCGCGTATAAAATGATGTCTTATTTTAATATGCTTAGTTCGCGAGTGTTGAACCGGGTTTTTAGATATGTTAATGGCGCTTTGATTGTCACAATACAATTGTAATTGATCTTCTTTAATCCCATAATCACTTAACATCTGTTTTATCCATAATAATTGAGCACAGTAACTTCCTGCTGCAATATATTCGGACTCAGCCGTGGATAAAGATGTGCAATTCTATTTTTTACTACTCCAACCAACTAAATTATTGCCGACATAATAACAGGCACCTGAAGTACTTTTACTATCATCAGTACAACTGGCCCAATCAGCATCGGTATACCCTATGATGGTGCTGCAGGTATCATTAGTGTACCTAAGTCCAAGATTGAGAGTGCCTTTTATGTACTTTATTATACGTTTTACACACAATAAATGGCTCTCTTTAGGGTTATTCTGGTAACGAGCACACAGACATACAGCATACATTATGTCTGGTCGTGAGGCAGTTAGATAGAGTAGGCTACCAATCATACTACGGTATAGTGTGGAATCAACTGACTTACCATTTTCATCTTTGCTTAATTTAACAGTAGTACTCATAGACGCTTTGGCAACTTTAGCATTCTCTAAACCAAATTTCTTAACAAGGTCTAAGGCATACTTAGTTTGAGAGACAAATAAACCATCAGAATTCTGTTTCACTTGAAATACTAAGAAAAGTTGTAGCTCCCCCATAAGGGACATGTGAAACTCCTTGTGCATAATAGCAGAAAAGGATTTAACTTCAGAGTTTGAAGTTGACCCGAAAATGATGTCGTCTACATAGACTTGCGCTATAATAATGTTTTTGTCAAAATGTTTGACAAAGAGAGTCTGGTCATTTCCTCCTCTCTTAAAACCCTTATCCAACAAAAAATTGGAAAGGCGTTCATACCAAGCTCGAGGAGCTTGTTTTAAGCCATACAGAGCCTTTTTTAGACGAAAGACATGGTTAGGGTATTTAGGGTCAATGAACCCTTTGGGTTGTTCTACATACGTTTCTTCGGACAGAATTCCATTTAGGAAAGCAGATTTGACGTCCATTTGATAAAGTGTGAATTTTAAGTGACACGCTATGGCGAAAAGAAGTCGAACAGATTCAAGACGAGTGACAGGGGCAAATGTCTCGCTAAAATCTATCCCTTCTATTTGAGAGTATCCTTGAGCAACAAGTCTATCTTTGTTTCTAAGAATCACCCCATTTTCATCAGATTTGTTCTTAAAGATCCAACGTGTTCCAATAACATTTTTGTTTTGAGGCCGAGGTACAAGATACCAGACATCGTGAATGACAAATTGTAAAAGTTCTTCCTGCATAGCAAAAATCCAGTGTGTGTCATTCAATGCTTCATTAACATTTTTCGGTTCCACAAGGGAAACGAAACATGCATAATTAGCATAATTTCTTAACTGGGATCTAGTACGAACTGGCTCATTAGGATTACCGACCACGTTCTCAATGGGATGGTCTTTAGAGACCCAGCTACGTACTTCTGGACTCTCAATAGGTAATGAGTCATCTATTTCTGGTGAATCAGTTTTGAAATCATTTTCAGATTCAACCACAATAGGTGATTCAGATATCTTATTTTCGACAATAGTGTCGCTTACAATTACATTTATCGATTCCATAAGGGCCTTAGTACGCAGGTTGTATATACGATAAGCACGACTGTTTGGGGAGTATCCTAAGAAGATGGCTTTATCACCACGTGCTTCGAATTTAGACAGATGTTCTCTGTCTTTACAGACACAACACTGACTTCCAAAAGTTCTTAGGTATTTCAGATTAGGCTTCTTACCGTACCACAACTCATAAGGAGTTTGTTTAGAGTTTTTCCTTAGATACACCCTATTTGTGATATGACAGGCAGTTCTAATGGATTCTACCCAGAAGTATTTAGGTAGGGATTTGGCATGGAGCATGACTCGTGCCATCTCTTGAAGAGTTTGGTTTTTCCTTTCGGCTACACCGTTTTGCTGAGGGGTCTTAGGGGCGCTGAATTCGTGTTTGTAACCGTTGTAGTCACAATATTCAACTATTCATGTGTCTATGAACTCTCCCCCTCTTTCACTACGAATACAATTTACTTGTGTGTCCTTCTCATTTTCAATTCTAAGTAAGATTTTTAAAAAATTCTGAAACGTGTAAGATTTATGTTTCAAGAAGGCAACCCAAGTGAATCGTGTGAAATCATCAACCATGACAAGGATATAACTGTGTCCACAGAGACTAACAGTTCTAGAGGGACCAATAAGGTCCATATGGATGAGATCTAGAGGTCTAGAGGTGAGGATGTCTTTAACCTTTTTATGCGAAGTCTTAACTATTTTTCCTTCCTGGCAATGACCACAGACAACACTTGAAATAGGTTTAATTTTAGGAATTCCTCTAACTATCTCTTGACTAGACAATCTACCAAGGATATCATAACTTAAGTGACCCATACGATTATGCCAGATTTCATTGTCATCCATTCAGACAATGTTACAGGTTTCAGAACTAGTCTTGACAGTATAACAATTGTCAGGTGTTCTAAATCCTGTAATAATGCATTCACCTTTATCATTTAGAATTTTACAATTGTTCTTTGAAAAGGTGACTGTATGGTCAGAGTCACAAAATTGTGATATACTTAGGAGGTTGGCTTTAAGGCCTTTAACTAATAGGACTTTTTCAAGAACAGGCATTCCTTCTTCTTTTAGGGTTCCTTTACCTATGATCTGGGATGAAACACCGTCACCAAAAACTACTTTTCCACCAGCAAATCTGGTTTTGTTCAAAAGTTTTGTTTCATCTCCTGTCATATGTTTGGAACATCCTGAATCTAAGTACCAACCAGATGAAGTATGTTCAGCTTTTAAAGCAGTGATAACAATGTTACACTTCATTTGGGGTAAAAGATCATCTTTTCTAACCCAAATAGCTCTAGTTTTAATTTTGCGTAAGTTTGCCCTCATTTGATAAAACCTTTGAGAAACAGCTTTTTGTCGAAAAACATTTGGGGCAACAAAAGGATTATTGTGGAAAATTTGAGCTTTTGGTTTAGGAAAGTTTCTGGGAGCCTTTCTCTTAAATGAACTCTTAGTTTTGGTCTTTCTATTTCTGTAGTTAGAGTTCTTGTCAGGTTGTCTTGGAAGGACATAATGGTTACGATTTTGCCTAGAATAGTTAAAGTTCTTATAGACAGAAGTGTTGTACACAGGGGTGTTTAGACGCCTAGCATAACAACCTTCAAAGGAATGACCATAAATGTCACAGTAAGAGCAATATTGATTGCTCGAAGGATGAACTTCCTTAGGAAAACTTCTAAAAATGGGTTTAACAGCATTCTGTTCAGAAGTCTTAGTGTTATTCCTAGGAGGGATGGTTTTAAAGTTGGATTCAGCCTTTCTGATCAAAGGACAGACGTATTTAGTCTTAAGTGTAGTGTCAGCCTTAGAATTACTAGACTCTCCAATGTCTTTCTATTGTTGCTTTTGATCAAATTCCTTTTTAATAACATGAAACTCTGGACATGTTTCAATTGGTCTTTTTCCCCCAGACACAAACTTAATAGGTTCAAGTTTAGTAGTTTGTGGTTTGTTCTTAGGACAAAATCCAATACCGGTTCTATCATCAGAATTGGTCTTGGAGTCAACAACAAAGTCAGTAAAACAATTTGAATTGCTTTCAAACTTAGAAAACTTTTTGAAAATAGTTGCTGTCTTTGTTTTTGCTTCCTCCAGTTCTAATAATGTTCCCTTGTATTTCATTTCCAGAGTTTCATTAATTTTAGTCAACTCTTTTAATTTTTGATCAAAAGTTTCAATTTCAGATTGATGAGACAGACACTGGTTAGTGTACTCTTCGGCATTCAGCTTCACAATAAGACTTAGATCATCTAATTTCTTAGTCAGGTCTCTAACAGTCTTCTCCAGTCTAGTGCCTTTTTTAAGAGTTTTAGCATACAAAGTATGGATATCTGGGAGGTCATCTGTGTCTGAGTCGCTAAGTGAAGTGTGTGTAGTGGCCCCTAACGATTCAGTTTTAGTACTCACGCACCCATTTGCATCGTCGTTATCGAGATCACTTTGACTCACACACACGGAACTAGAACTAGCAACATTTTCAGATAATAAGGCATCTAGGCCAGTCAAAACAGTATTCACACAAGCAGGAGTAGACGCATCATTATCACACACAGGCATATCATTATTGTAAATGATCTTGGCATAAAAACACATGCAAGGGTCAAGAACATTTGATGACTCAAGTTCCTCTTCATCAGAGTCACTTGAATCATCCCAAGTTTTACAGACATTGGCTCTATTGTGTGTGTTGACTTTATTCAGATTAACTCTGCAATCGTGAGCAATGTGACCTAGTTTCCCACATTTAAAGCATTCAATCTTTTTAAGGTCTCTAGTGGGTCTGGAATTGTTGTCCTTAGGATGTTTGTCAAGACCTCTCTCATGAGGTTTGGGATTAGACAGAGTATGATAATTAGGCTTGCCTTGTTTAGATGCCTGTTTATTTCGAAATTTGACAATTTTCTTAAATTGTTTAGACATCAAGGCAATCTGATTATCTAGTTTGTCTATATCGCACTCCTCATCAGAGTCAGAGTTGGTCAAATTAGACTCAAGTTTGGGTATCTTAGAGGCAAAACTCAAGTTAGAGTTGGGATGTTTTCTTTGAGAATGATTTAATTGTTTCTTAAAGTCTAATTCCATTTCCACAGTTCTAAGTTTGCTACTGAGTAACTCAGGGGTAAGGTTTTGATCATTCATTTCCTCAATAGCATACCTCTTACTGTCAAAC
Organism: Sambucus nigra; assembly: GCA_949130495.1. Classification (NCBI taxonomy): domain Eukaryota; kingdom Viridiplantae; phylum Streptophyta; class Magnoliopsida; order Dipsacales; family Adoxaceae; genus Sambucus; species Sambucus nigra. The sequence goes on along the minus strand of OX422221.1, from coordinate 139,095,176 downwards.
TTTTGTGGTAATGACCTTAGGATTTTTGAAACAATTTCATTTCTATCATAAGTAATACCATTAGCATGCAACTTAGTGACTATATCAGTTAAGTTCATGTAAAAATCATCAAAAGATTCAGAGTCAGACATAATCAAAGAGTTGTACTGCTGGATAAGCATTTGAGTTTTAGCAGCTTTAACTCTTGAGTCTCCTTCATGGACAGTGATTAATGTGTCCCACGCTTCCTTAGAAGTGGCACAAGATGAGATTCTCTTGAACTCATACTCATTAATAGACATAAAAATGGCATTCTTGCCTTTATTGTTATTTCGAGAAATAGTTTTTTCTTCTTGGGTAAACTCACTTAAGATTTTCTTTACCCTCTCATCACTTCCTTCAGTGGCTGGTTTAGTAGGATAAGTGTATCCATTTTCAATAATGTCCCAGACATCATCTCCTAAAGTCCCTTGGATGAAGGCAACCATTCTTACTTTCCAGTAAGCAAAGTTGTTTCCATCAAAGAGTGGAGGTCTGGACAGATTACCAAACCTTTCATTCTTCTCGTCCATAGTTAGGTTTTTCAGAAAACGATTTCAGAAACACAAGATCTTTTGAAATAAAAGTTAACAGGGCTCTGATACCAATTGAAAAACGTTGCTAATGCCGTTTAACACAAGGTTAAACTGTATAAGCAACTCCGAGTTGTTTGTTGGAGAAACCCTTTTCTTTTGAAAATAAAAATTATAAACAAGATTTGTTTACAAAGAAACTTATATACGAGAGTAATAAAGAATGTGTAATCTGTTTTTAAAACTAAGGCAGTTTCAAAAATTCAGCACACTTAAAGAATGAGGTGAGTAGATGAAGATAATCAACACACGATTTTTAACGTGGTAAAACCTCTCCCAACAGAGGAAACATCCACGGTGACTTCTAAGTCACAAAAGCAAAAAATCCACTAATAACAAATAATAGTTACAAACAATACAACATGCAATCACACAAATCAACCTATTCTAAGTTTAGGAATATACCCCACTTGGTGTCCTTCTAACTTCTGATAGATCTGATTTGTTGTTGATGTTTCTCTAGTTTGCTAACTTCCTTTGCTTTAGCTTCCTTATGTCGACTCAATGATCTCAGATCTTAAACACAACACTTCCAGTGTAGTAGTGTGTTAAGTGTTTCTGTAGAGGTTCCTATTCACATGCATGAACTCACACACACTTCGATTTACAAACAGTCCTAGTAAATTACATATAAAGTCTATATGCAGTGATTTTAGTTTATTTCTTTCTCACAGAACTCGAACCCTTTTTGACCTTTAAATCAATCCCAGATTCCACGGAGATCTTGCTTCAGAAATCGATCAAGACCTTAATCAATCTCTTTTTGAAAATATTTGTGAGATTGAAAACCCTCCAAGTGTGAATCCAACTAGGTCAGGATTAAGTTTCGTAAGAACAGAAACCAGAAAACATTTTCAAAACTAAATCAGTAAAGATTTTCTTAAAACAAGTAGAAAATATGCAGATCTAGTGAAAATGTAACATGCAGTATGTAGATCTAAAGTTTCTATGAAAAAAGAAACAAGATCTTCACATGAGTGTTTAAGTTGTGTACAAGATCAGAGATAATGAGGTTACAGATTCAATAAAAACAAACTACTCTCTCTCTCAAACACTCAAGGATGTGTTTGGGGTGTTATATAAATGAAGGTTTGTTTCTGAGTTGAAGTGTTTAGGGTTAGGGTTTGATTTTGGGCTAACAGAGTTTTCTTTCTCTCTCTTCTCTCTTTCTTTTCTCTCTTCTCTCTCTGTTCTCTCTTATTTTTTTCTCTCAGAAAGACGAATGCCCAAAAAAATCTTGTTAGGCTGAGAAGAGAAGGGTATTTATAGGGCTTAGGGAAGGTTTTGGATATTCGAGGGAAATCAAGGGCTGTGATCAAGTCTTGCAATGTTTGACTTGATCCAAAGGTTATAAAACAGCGGTGATAAGAAATGATTCTGATTGGTTCATATGGTTAGCACCGGGATTAACTAAGAACACATGCAGACCCTTGATAAGGAATGATCCAACGATCATCAAACATCCATCCATCCCTCTCACATAACAAACACAAATACATTCACCCGGAGGCTGACAAGTGTTGGCTTGTTAGAGGCTCTCATACGCGCGTCAAAATAATTACACAACATCACCCTGAAGTCTCTAGTGCTTTGAGATTCTACCCAACCAAACATTCGAGTGAAATATGAAGTTTACAAAATAGAATATTAACCCCACAAATTTTATAAACACAATTTTATTTAAGAAAAAAATGTTTAAAAAATGTTTAAAAAATATTTAAAAATCCCCAAAAATTATTAAATCACCAATGTTAAGGGGAATTAATCACAAACTCAATTTTAAGCAATATGAACACATGTATGCACTTCTAATTGTGTGTAGTGTGATTCATTTTATACCTTCATAGATCATTGAAGAGGATTAGAGAGATAGGTTCTGAGGCTTTTTGGATTCTAGGATAGACAACCAATTTTGTCAATATTTTCAAACTAGTTGAACACTTATACAGTATAGACTTAAGTAAGTCAACGGTATAAGGTGCTTCAATTACTACAAATCCAAATGAATTGTTACTGTTTAACACCTCAATTTTGAATTCCAAAACAACAGCATCTAGCTCATAATATGTACAATTACTAAAAAAATTAAACTTTAGTACTCATCGTCAAGGTTTTTCGTGATATCTTCACGAGCACTTGAACCTTGTACATCATCAATAACCTCATTCTCCTCTGCTTCATAAACTTCATACGCATCATCAACTAAATCCTCTAACATATTATGATCTACATCGTTCCCTTCTACATTTATCCTACTTGTTGAAGGTTGTTGTGAAGGTTGCTCGGGAACAAAAGGAACTTTCAATTCACCGTGAAAACTCCAAAATCGATAATTATCTTGCATACCCGATGTTAAAAAATGTAGTTCAATTATTTTCCACTCAAACACCTTACCATTCTTACACCTAGCACACAGACACGGAAACTCTTCATCATTATAACATCTCTTTGCGTACTTCACAAATTCATTAGCACCTCTGCGAAACACATCCTCCATTTTATTTGTCTCACCCATCCACTCTTTGTATTTCGGATATCCCATCACAGCTACCACAACTAATCACCTATTAAAGGTAAAAAGCGTACATTCATGGATTAGTATAAACAAAACTTAGATTTATAGTATGTTTCATTTAATTATGTCTTATTTATATTCGATTTTTAAATTTTAAATTCAAATTTAATTTATAATAGAAATTCCTATTTCCTCCATCTCCTCTAAAGGGTGAGTGGTCCTATCCCATTCAAGACCGCATATTTCTGTAATATACTTAACATCTCATGCACATTGTTACGATTTGAGAAATATTCGGCAGCATATCCCGGTAGTTCTCCAAGTACACGACATAAATTGGAAAGTGTGAGTATTATTTCAATTGATCAATTGAAATAACAGTCACACTTGTCAATCTAGTATGTACCCAGAGAACATTAGGATATGACTGCAGAACTTCCTCCAAAAGAAACAACTTTAAGCCACTAAGAATATTATTATACAGAAATTGTGCAGTCCCAAACTGTCCAAACGGGACAATTCGAGAGATCTCATTACAAGGGTAATGACTCTCGAACGGGTCTAAGGACTATTGAATGCGTACACATAAGAACTAGAAGTCTAGTATCTATATGCACTATATGTAATTTCAAGTATGTTTCATTTAATTATCATACTATATATATATTGTTCGTTATACAAAGTAATTTTCAAAAAAAGTTGAAAAATCCCACCCCCATATCGATAATAATCGAGTGGTCACGCCACTTTTAAAATTAACCAACCCAACATCGATCCACCATAATCCAACCGCAATGGCAACAACAAATGTGTATCCCGTACTCCTTCTAATTCATCTACTCAATTAATTATTTTCATCAATTAAAGTATACAATTATTAATTTTACTAATTTATAATAAGGGGCAATCCTACATGTATATGAAAGGGGCACTAATTATTAATTTACAAAAAAAATTAACAACCAATCAATATTAAATCAATCAATTCTTTTACAAGGGGGACTACAATATGAGGGGCAATATCTAATAAACCAATAAAAATTTAATTAAAAAAAACACACACACGCACATATACACACACATCCCCACACCCCCTGCCCCCTCCCCCCCACCACTGTCGCTGCCCACCACACGCACACACACACACATATACACATGCACAAACACACACGCACATATACACACACACACAAATACACACACATATATATACACACACGCACAAACACCCCCTCCCCTCCCCCCCCCCCCCACACACGCACATATACATACACACACATATACATAAATGGAGGAGAAATAGAGAGAGAAAACGTACCAAAGTTGTAGAGAGAGAGTGTGTGCAGTCGCTAGAGAGAGAGAGAAATGGAGGGAATGAGAATCGGTGGGAAAAAAGAAGAGGGAGGGTTTTTTTACTGACAGAATTGTCACGGACATGTCACGGTCATTGACAGTGACAACTTTATATGATTGTCATGGTCAATGGTCGTGATAAGTCCGTGACAAGTAAAGTTGTCACGGTCATTGACCGTGACAAGGTATTGTCACGGCCTTGTCATGGTCATTGACCATGACAAAAAACACGTGTTTTTTTGTCACAGTCAATGACCGTGACAAGGCTGGCCGATTGAAGGGCGCCAATTTGACCATTTTGGTGTAGTGTAAGTAAATTGATACGCTCACTTAAGGTTTTTATCATCTTTTCTTGGCGAGCACTCTTCTTAACCATTTTAGTGTATAACTCATGTAAATCAAGCAGATCATCATCAGACTCACTATGTGCATAGTGTGAATTGTCCCCTATGTTTTTTATAGGTTCTTTACTCACGCACACATTCAATTCGTCATCGACATTCTCACTTTAACTCACACAATCTTTCAGCAGTAATAGGAACGGAATTATCAGCAAGATTATTAACAGCATCAACAGGCATATCAAGTTCATGAGTAGGCAAGCAGGCATCATCATTATATATTATCTTAGCAAAGAAAGACATGCAGTACTCATTCATTTGGTTTGACTCAGTTTCATCCTCATCAGAATCACTAGAGTCTTCCCATGTCTTACACATATTGGCCTTGTTATTGTTGTTAAAACTAATTGGACATTTACTAGCATAGTGACTAGGGCTGTAAACGGATATTCGAAAATCCGCATCCGTCTGATATCCAAATCCCAATTTGCGGATATTTATCCGAAAATATGGAAACGGAGACGAATATGGATACTCTTTAAAAATATCCAAGAAAATGGATACGAATACGGATAGTACTAGTATCCGACACGGATAATCCGTATCCGATGCGGAGTATCCATTTTATCGGATATTCGTTTTACTGGATATCCGTATCCGTCAAACATATGTTTAAAATATTACTAATAATATTAACATTAGTATTACTAATAAAATAATAAAAAAAAATCTTAATCGTTTATTCACAAAACAAATTAAACACATATTCCGCTCAAAACAAAAACACCCAAAAGTTATTGTTTTATTGGGTATATTATAAAATATCATGTATTACTATTTTATTGGGTATATTATCATGGAGTTACACTAAAGTTACAATACACCTTATCACACACAAAGTACACTGACTAAAGAACATTTACTCTACTAAAAAAAAACTTCGTTTCATTTCTCCTTCGTACAAAATAAGAGAAAAGAAACTCTCATGTGGTTGTTCGTTAGTTTCCTTAATTATAAATAAATGTAAGAGAGAAACAGAAAAGAATGTAAGAGAGAAGCATAATAGAATGTAAGAGAGAAACATAAAAGTAAAGAGATGGTTTTGATTGTAATGAGAACAAAAGTTAACAACATGTATATTATATACAAAATAAAAATGTATACTTATTAAAATAAACATATCCGTATGTTTTGAAGACAAAAGGTCCATGAGGTTATCATTCTCAATAAATTTGATTAATCTAAAAGGTGCATATTTATTTCTACTGTCATGGAATGGGACTACTATTTTTTTGGATGGCTTTAAGCTTATATGGTTGTAAAGTATGGATGACTTTAAGCCATATTATCATTATGGAATGATACTATTATTATGGAATCCATAATTATTGATGTTAGGAGACAGTAATTTTGTTACATATTTGTTTGGATTGGATTTCATTGGATTGGATATTTTAATTGTTATTTTTTACGATGGCTAAATAATATAAACGGATACGGATATTATCCGAATCCGAGGTATCCGAGCGGATACGGATATGGATAGTTGTTTTAACTATCCGGGCGGATACGGATACGGATAGTACATTCAGATAGCGGATACGGATATGGAAAACATGGTATCCGATCCGTATCCGTCCGTTTACCACCCCTAATAGTGACCAAGTTTACCACAACGATGGCACTTAACATCTTTTATCTCAGGTTTAGGTCTGTTGGGGTCATAGATCCTCCTATTGTCATAAGTGTGTTTGGTATTGTCTTTGTCATGAGGTTTGAGAGATTGATTTCCTTGATAATTATATTTACCTTGTTTAGAAGCTACAGCATTTTTGAATTTTAAAATCTTTTTGAAATGCTTACTCATAAGATCTATTTCATTCTCAAGGTTTTCCAAATCAAAATTTTCAAGACAGTTAGTGTCAAAATCTAGAGTGTTCAATTGAGGCACTGGTAATTTAGATGAAAACACAACGTTTGAACTAGAGGCTTTATTAGTCTGTCTGGTCAATTTCTTTTTAAAGTCTAATTCCAATTCAACAAACCTCAGTTTACTTCTAAGTAATTCAGGAGTCATATTAGGGTCATTCATTTCCTCAATAGCATATCTATTGTTGTCAAATTTAGATGGCAATGACCTAAGAATCTTTGACACAATTTCCTTTCTACTTTAGGTTATACCATTTTCATGAAGTTTTGTAAAAATACCAGTTAACCTTATGTAGAAATCGTCAAATGATTCATTGTCATTCATAATCAGGGTACTATATTGCTGAATAAGCATTTGGGTTTTTTCAGCTTTGACACGTTCATGACCCTCATGAGAAATGAATAAAGTGTCCCATGCCTCTTTAGAAGTAGAACATATGGATATTCTTTTGAATTCAAGTTCGCTAATGGACATAAATATGGCATTCTTTCCTTTCATATTATCAAGAGACAGTTTTTTCTCTTCCTTAGTAAATTCACTAAGAAGTTTCTTAATCATTGTTGGATCAGTGGAAGAGGTAGATTTAGTAGGATGTTCAAACCCTATTTCAATCATTTACCAGAATTCATCACCCAGGGTTCCTTGAATGAAAGCAGACATTCGTACTTTCCAGTACAAAAATTTGTTTCCATCAAAGAGTGGTGGTCTGGATAGGTTACCTAACTTCTTAAATTTTTCTTCCATACTCAAAAATTTTTCAGAAAGAAGTTTCGAAAATAATTTCTCAAGTTTCAGGATCACAAAAGATATTCCCGCTCTAATACCAGTTAAAGAAAGGCTTCATACTAAAATCTTTGTTTACAAGGTTAATAACAAAATGTTATAAATTGTGTAAACTCCGAATATACTTTTTGGGCAAAACTCTTTTCGAAAAACACAAGATATGTTATAAAATACTTTTTGAATACATGGATTAAATTTGATAGTTTATTACCTTACTTGTTAAGTTTTAATAAATATCTACTAAAGTTACCATGTAGTGCCAATAATAACAACAGTTAAAAACATTCAAAGAAATAGACACAAGAATTTTAACGTTGTAAAACCCTTAAACAAAGGAAACATCCACGGTTCCCTCTACGGCACAAAACAAAAATCCACAAGAATAAAAATCAAGTTGCAACACTTAAGCAAACGACAAAGATCCTATCCTAAGTTAAGAATGTACCTACATGAGATTCTCCACTCCAAAGGTATTCTGAATTGGAACTTGATCTTTTCTTACTACTTCTGTGTCTTCTCCTTGATCTCCTTCTCTTTGAATTCTGATTCCAGCAACTCTTTCAAATTCAAGATTCTCAGACAGAACCACAGTGTCTAAGTGTTCGTGTGAGATAGTGTTTGTGATGTGCTACTACATGAAAACATGCTACTCACCCTCTCAAAATTTATACAAACTTTACTAATAAATTACAACAGTTCTAAAATTAAAGTTAATTCTGAATCTTGATTTTTCAAGCCAAGACTTCTTGATCTTTTATTTATCCACAGCTCTCAAGGATACCTTGCTCAGAAGACGGTTCAAGGTCTTAAACAATTTCACGGTTTTGAAAATATTTTTGAAATTGCAAACCCCTAATTGAGATCCAAACTAGACTAGAAGTATACTTTATTAAAACAGATTCAAACTTAACATGCAGAAACTGATTCAACAATTTTTGTGATAAAACTTCTTTTTCAGATCTGTACACCTTAAAACTTTAACAAGAATTCTTTGCGTTTCTTTTATTTTTGTACACCAGTATTTCATCAAATATGAAATAAAAACTAGAAACACACAACTCACAAGATCTGAAAAATATTTTAAAACTTAAAAGTTTTTATTTCAAAATTTATTGAAACAGAATAGATCTAAAATGCTAGATCTAAAAAGAGAAACAGAAAAATTGTGTGATGTTCTCTTTTAGAAAAACTCAGTTTCAATAATGAAACTTAAGTCTCTCTTAGAGATGAGTTCTGAGAGAATCAATGATTTGAAGAGGTCTTCAAAATGAAAACACAATACCAAGAATACAGAAACCCTAAATGGATCTAGTTTTTGTGTTTGGTTTCGGAGAAGCACTCAGGGGGTTGAAATACGAAGAAAACATAGGGTTTCTTCTTCTAATCTCTCTCTTATTCTTTCCCTCTCTTTCTCCATTATCTTTCTTCTCTATACTCTCTATTTTCTCTCAGAAAATAATGAAATGGCAAAAGTCTCAAAATGTTGAGGCTTGGGTCCTTTTTATACTAAACGTAGAAGGATCCAGAACATCGATCTCAGTTCAATGGCTGGGATTGAGTCTTGAGAGATTGACTTTAATCCAATGGTTCAACACAAGCGGTGGGTTAAATTCACACTGATTGGTTTAGGCTGGGTTCGCAAGGATTGAGTCAAAAACGCATGCAGTACATTGATTAAGATGATCCAAGGGCTGAGGATGTGTACACATTTTGTGTCTAACAGAAAACAAAAATCCACTCGACAGGTTACCAACACGTGTACGCACAGGATGAAGGCAAGAACGCATGTTGAAAAGAATTACACAGCACACCTCCAATTCTCTGTGCTTTTGGATTCTACCCAGGCGAACAATCAGCATAAAAAATAAGTTTCTGAAATTCAGCTTATACTCACAACACTTTGAAAACCATTTTTTAATTAATTCAAAATTATTTAAAAATATATAAAATGATTTGTATTGAATTAGATTGATTTTTAAAAGATTTGAAGTGTTGAAAAACCATTAAAGCAAATAGGTGGTATCTATGATGCTGTGCAAGTGTCCTATTTATGGTTTTAAGGTTTAGAATTAACTTCCCTTTATGTTGATCTTGAAGGTTTTCTTCAACTGGATTTCTTCAATGATTTTGAACGTTTGAGGAGATGGCATTCTCAAAATAATCTAACATATTTTGTCTAGATATCTAAACTAGTTAGAACTCCTATATGTACAGACTCAAGTAAATCAATATATAGTGTGTTCTCATCCATGCCTCATTACTTGTTTGTATTTTGTACAAGTAGATGTAATCAAATCCTAACGAGTTTTAAATGCTGAAAAAATGTTTCTACTAGTAATTTAGTCTTATGATCATGTGGTTGGTTGTTTCTTAAATGATCTTCCTTATAATTCACCAAGGTTTGAAGAACCTAGGTTATCCAGTCTTAGGCTTTACTAACCATTTACCGGTGTTAGTTTCCTAGGAAGACCAAATGTATTAAGAATTATCCTTGCATTTACTCGATTATGGTCGGATCCTGTTGTCCGTATGACTGCAATGGATTTCCTAGATTTAGGTAGATTTTTGTTCTTGGTCCACCCTAAAGGCGAGATCATATATTAATTAATTTGGTGAACTTCTTGTTCTTGGTTCATTCTAAAAGTGAGATCATACATGAGGTAATTTGGTACACTTCTTATTCGTGGTCTGCCCTAAAGGCGAGATCATACATGAAGTGAAACTTCTTTTTCATGACCTCTTGACGGGGTCATACATAAAGTTATGTGATATGTTATGTTAGTGGGAAAACATTTTGAGCATATCTCCCTATACCGAAGGAAAAACTTATAAGAAACAACAATATTGGCTTAATACATTTTTACTCGTCACTAAGAAATGGGTTACAAGAAATAAAAGGGTGTTACATGTTCTTCATTACTGGTATTACTTTCTTAGGGGTTACGCATTCCAAAGATTCTTGAATTGTTCCCCCTCCTGTGTTTCGATCCTATAAGTCCCTGGTCGTACCATCATAATTACCCAGTACGAACCATGCTAATTTCTATTCAATTTCTTCTTATTCTAAATTAAATTTTTTAGCACATAGTCCCCCTCCTTCAGGGTGCTCGATTTTACTCTTTTGTTGTAAAAACGAACAGTTCATTACTCTTTTGTTGTGAAAATGAGAAGTTCATTGAATTAGAAACATGAATTGTGTAAAGTCAACCTTGGAGATTAGGTGACTAAAGCATCATGACTAAGTAGTATTGATTTGTGATGAGGATATATTATGTTTTACGGTGTAGTACTTTCAAATAGATAATAATAATGATGTAATTAGGAGAATTCGATCCTTGGGACAGTATCATATTGTAAGGCAATTGATGATTCGGTAATAATAAGGAACCGTGTTGGCCAACACTTGGGGATGTGTACTTGGTCAGATTTGTTAAGATACTATTATTGTTAGTAAGTGTCTTGGTGGATGTTTATTGAATGTTGTACCTCACAAGGTATGATGAGAGTTACAAGAAAATTATGGTAAGTATGCTACGTATGCAATAATTATGGTTAAAAATACTTAGGAATGAACTCTATAGAGTCTTCTATGTCAGGGTTTTAAGAGATATTATGCAATTTTGGGTAATAAGATCCCTAGTGATGTCGGTGATGTAAACCTAGAGGCTTATAGGTTGTATGTGACGTCCTATATTTTTCCAAAATCCTTGTTAATGTCAATCTGTGATTTGGTACATGGATTATGGCCACAACCATTTGTAAGGAAGATAAGATTATTATCTAAGTGTCGAGGCTTGTTTTATCGACCTAAGTAATGTCAAGATACAAGGTAATTCCAGTGTGAGTGAGGTTTAAGGGCGTCTTGGAGTGTCCATGGGACTGATTGTGTGCGATGTCATTGGGAATATAAATAGACTCGTTGTGACGCCTTGAGGTGTTCGATGGTTAAAAGTGCTCTGTGTGTAAAGACTTGTTGGCTAGTATCTTTGCGAGTACCTAATGATTATGATGTGGATATTGAGAAATTTATAGAGTGTTCCTATGATGAGACAGTCATAGGTGATAAAATCTTATCGGGTTTGAGGACCTTTAGGTAGGGTATATTTGGTGTCCTTAGAGAACCAGTTAAGTTTGGTATTATGAAGTTCTAGCATTCTAATGATGATTGAATTGAGGGTCAGGCGATCATCTCTGGATATTAATCAAACTCAAAAGATTCGAATAGTGTACGTGTCAGGTGATGTCATCCGAATTGGCATATATGGGTGATGAAACCTTCTAAGAGATATTGGGATCTCATGTAGTGATTGGGCATGATGCTCGGGTGTCATGGGATAACTAGTGTAAGTAGATAATACTTGATTTTGAGGAGTATTAGGAAATGCATTAGGGACTTGAAATTAACACCCCAAGGAGGATTTTGAGGCATGATTAGAATATTGGCGTGTGTCAATAGAATAAGTTGGAATAGCCCTAGCAGGGTAGGGATTAGTTCTTGTCATGTCATGCCAAATCGGTACAGATTAGAAGATGTAGCCTTGTGTGGTACTTACTATCCTTAGAATGCTAATGACAACTGGTGTGACTGTCACGTAAGTTTAGTTTGGGTAGAACCTAGAAATAAGCTTACTGACAACCTTGTGTACTGAGAAGTTATAATAAGGTGAATGTTCTTGTTAATGGGGTACTTCCTAAGGAAAATTTGAGATACGCTCATGGTATGATAATGTCGACAACGACCTGGGTGCATTAGGTTGGTCACGACATCACTAAAGAGGTGGAAAAGTTCAGCATTGACAAAGGAGTTAGGTAGTCGCCAACCAAAGTGGTTCATATATGTCAAGGAGGTTAAAAAGGGATGCCTTACCCCTAAGGAGGGAAGTCCAGTATTTGGCTTTTCGGAGGACAATAGTTTCGTATGTTTCTTCGTCTTGTGGGGATGGATGGTTTGTGATCCGATTCGTCACAGTTGGTAACTCAAGCCAGGGTGTGTGCCTAGGTTAGTACCTAATGAGTATGTTCGGGAGGAGTCACAAACTTCTAATCATGTGGCGTGGGTTCGCTCTTGTAGTCCATAGTCCATTGCATGCAGCTGGGACTTTCTTGGAGCAGTTGTTTGTTCCTTATGATTCTTGTGTGTCCATTTCAGTTATGATAATCAAGGATTAGTATTCCCATGACTATATGTCATGGTACGAAGCGGTTTGGCCCAGTAGGGTGTGAGTGGTACTAGCATGGTAAATGCAGCTCGATAACTGGGTGTGCCCTTATCTAAGTTAACCTTGCTATGGAACATAGTTTAATGTATGGGTGGTTGTGCTTTTGTCTGCATGAATTGCTTATGATATCCATTCTCCTTAGAATTAGAGAGCTTATGATTATCGGCATGGCAGTCAGTGGCTCTGGTTATAAAGAGCAGGATGATAACTTGAGGACATTGTATACTATTAGCACTCAAGGAAACTTAGCCCATAGTGTCATTTTACCACTCAGGTGTGTGTTCCATAGTTAGATGCCTAGAGTGATCTGAGGTTTATGGAAGCATATTGTGGAGGGTGTTAGTTGGGCACACGAATTATGACTTGGTAGGTGTGTCTCTCCATGGGGCAAGTGACTCGTCATATGAGATTATGTGGTTATGGTGACTTGAGAATTTGAGGAAACTCATGACGTGTAGTCCTAAGATTAGAGATGCTTCTTGGGGATGAATCAGACTGGGCGTTAGTCATACATCATTTTGCTCTTGGGTGAGTATCGATCACTAGAAATGGTTGCCCGATAGAGACGTATGTATTCTTCGTATATTAGCAAAGGTAGTCCTAGGACTTGATTGCGCCTTGTCATCAAGTGAGTAAAGACTCGAGGATGATCATGTGACGTTGATGGTTAACATGATGTTGAGCACTAGAGTAGGTTACATGTTGAACTTTCATTTACAACCCCTTTGAAACAGCGTATGATGTGATCTTAGTTATTGCTAACTTCGATGATTTAGTCTTGGAGGATTGATATGAGCTAGAGTAATAATTGTAAATCCTATGAACTTGAGGAATTGGCAAATCGATAGGTTCAGGGATGAAATTTCCTAAGGAGGGAAGAATGTAATACCCGCGCTTAATATTTTATTATTTTTCCCGTGTAAAGGATAATCATATGAAACCCTTGATATTTGGATCATTAATATATGGTCTTTTATCTCTATTTGGTTATTCTTTGAGCCTTGTTTGTATTTGTTGGAAGTTTTTGGGTGAAACTTAAGATTTAAGGAATCTGTGTAGATCGAACAAACTTGAAGGTCGTTTGAATGAGGTTCGGTCCTTGTCTCGTTCGAATGAGAATACAAGTGGTTCGAACGAGAAGCCCACCTCGTTCGAAATAGGACATATAATGACGATCGAATGAACCACCACTGTATAGGTGCACAACCTCATTAGAAGGTCGTTCAAAGGGTTGATCGAACGATAATCCAGTCTCGTTCGAACCAGGTCCCATTCTCCTTCGAACGACTTGGGCATAAATTTTTTAAATCGAAATGCCCCTGTGTGCTGTCACATTTTGGATCGTTAGATCGATGACGTGTTGACCCCTGGTGAGCCAAGATGACTAAAATATGGATTTTAGTGTTGGGTGGGTTCTATATGGTTTTGTCGGCCCCCACCATTTTTAGCATTTCCCATCTCTCTCTACATGAAAGGACCCATCTTCTTCCCCAACCATTTTTTTCTCATAGCCACACCTTTCCACCACCTTCAAACACTAATATGCACCCATTTCCTCCATGGTTGAGATAAGCTACGAATTGATGGAGTTGTTGTCAGGGGTTTTAAAGTAGAAGAAGAAGTTGAACTTTATGGAGTTTTGAAGCGGGTTTTGCTTGGAGCTTTCATGCAGCATGCTTATGGAGCTAGGCAACCTCCTTGAAGCCGCCTTAGGATGTGGGGGTTTTCCATCACCTTCTTCTTAATGAGAAATTTTTGGGAGCTCCATTTGATGTGGAAAACTCTACTATTAGTTTAAAACTCTACTTTGCATATTAGTGGTATTGTAGCTAAAATTATAAGAGTATGATGCATTTATGATATAAGAATGATATTTATTATATTTTTAAAAAAAATGGGTTTACAAAGGGTTTTGAGTAAAATGATATATTTCAAGAAAACTTGGTACTAAATATTTTTATGGAATAAAAGTATTGGAAGAATGTTACTTTGTTGGGAATAATTTATGTAATAATATTTCAAAGTTTTCTTGTGAAAAATTGGGATTTTTATATAAATGGACATTTTATTCAAGTTTTGAAGAAAACTGAAATGTCTTTTGCCTTGAAAAGTATGTTTGTGGAAACATTATGAAATTTCTAAAATAAATCACATGTTAGACCTTTTTAGTAGGATTTTTGGACTTAAAATCCATATTCTCGGTCATATAAACAAGTTTAATGAGGGGGTTAAACTAAAATGAAGTAAATGAAAATTTCAGCCATTAAAGTGTGTGAAAATGGTTTTGAAAATGTGATAAGTGCAAGTTTTCAAGACAACATGTATTAATAAAGGAAATGGTGTTTTCTATATAAAATAATCTTTAAATTTTCGAGAATTCCTTAGAGTAAGAAAGTAATGAAATAAAGATGTGTCCAACTTGAGAACAATGTTACTCCAAAATGTTAAATAAGTGTTAATAAATTGAAAACACTCAAAAGTTAGTGTGGGTAACTTAATAATATTTTAGGAAATAACACTTGTGAAAATGCAGGAAAAGACAAGTTTGGAAATAAATGGATAAAATGATAATTTTACGCAAAGTGGAACATTTTTGTGAAATAAAAATATTGAAAAAGGTATTACACAAAATGGTTCTAAGTGAACATGATTTTTGGAATAAAACCAATGTACGGGTATAAGGGACAGAAAATGATTATTTTAAAGTGTATCACAAGTTAGGGTGAAACTCCGAGTTTTGGCTTCGGTTGGTAAAGGAAAAGTGGAATAATGTGGACATATGTAAAATGTTAAAACATATTAATATGGAATCGATTGATACCAGAATAACTAAGGAGGGCCTGAAGCCCGGGATGAAAGACCCAAAATCATTAGTCAGAGCATATGGTAGCATAGTCGGCAGTGTGGATCCGGTTAAAGTATGCGGATATTCAAAGACTCTGAGAAAAAGATAATGAAAAGTGGAACATGTCAAGAAATGGGTTATATGGTGAATATGAGAAATGACAACCTAACTTGAATCAATTAAAAAATGCTCCAGCAGAGGATAACATGGACAAGTAAATGTGAAAATTTACTAATGTGCATAAAGTAAAGGAACGGTAAAGTGTATTGGCTAAATGGGTAGTTAAGCAACCTAAAGGGGTTTAACTCATAATTAACACAAGGGTGTGTTTAAGAAAGGTTTTCAAAAGAAGAATAAGTATTTTCTAACTCGATATTTGCATGTCTTGAAAGGTGATTTTCAAGAAAAATACTAACGTGAAACGGTATGAACAAAGGGCTAATTTCGGTAAAAGTAATGATTACTCCTAAACAAAAGGTATATATATATATAGTCCTGCTCTTGTGCAGACTAGTTCGTATTTTCAGAATATGGACCGAACATGTGTCACCTATTTAGGAACACTCTCTCGCTTTGTTGGGCTCATCTCCAGGTGACACATGTCCGGTCCGCATTCTTAAAATGCGGACTAGTCCGCACAAGAGCATTATTATATATATATATATAAGGTAGTTTCATGTGCACATAGATATAACGTGTCAGAGTCTCCTTTCTATCGTTCGATTCTATACTGCATTATTCATTTTTTTCACTGGGCATTCGGCTCATTCCCTTGTCTTTGTTACGGCAGGTTGGGTGGGGTTTCGTATTTTGAGAGCACTGTACTGGTAAGTATTCTCTTTTTATTTTCACGTTAGTAGCTCTGTATGCTTTGATTCTGAGGACGCTTCCCACAAGTCCTTCACGTAGATTGATTTAAATGGAAATCTCATGATAAACAAGAGAAATGTTAATTAAATAAAACTGGACAAGCAACATTATGTATGTTGTTTCATAGCACTTCACACCTAACGCTTAGGTCGGACTAGGTTGACCACGGGTAACCTCTAAATTCTGGTCAGGGCATTGCAAGTTTCCTAGGATTTCTAGGGTTACTCTATTTCTCTATCTCCTAAACCATCCTTTTTTTCCAAATGGCAATCTATTTTCTTATCTCAAACCATCTTCTTCTCCAAATAACAATCTATTTTCCAGATAACACTTTATTTCTCTCTCTCTCTCTCTCATTCTTCTTCTTCTCTCTCTAAGTCTACCAAACCAATCTGACTATATGAGAGAAAGGTTATTTATATAGGGACTGCTAGAAGGACCTAGAACCCTTATGGAAATAAACGGCTGAGACAATTCTATGGGTTGTTAAAGAATTTTATAAAATACGGTTATAATAATGTAATACCCTAATCTTCTTAGAATATAAATTATAGTTTTTTTTATAAAAAACATTTGAATAAAAACTATGGCTGGAAGTTGTAAAGGGTTTATGGTTTGGTATACTGCGTACACATGATGTTGGGCTCTAACGGTACAAAATTGGAAGGTTGTGATCATTAAGATCTAATGGTCTGGGACGATGTGGGTTACAACTGGGTGTCATGAGAGAAGAAATTAGAGGAGGAAATGGGTGAAAATGGATTTGTCACCTGAATGGGCTAAAAGAAAAATGTGTGGTCATAATTTGAAGAAAACGGCCAGTCTTTTCTCATTAGACAGTCAAAGTTTAAAGGGATCAAGGCTTTAAAATCCATATAGCGGTTAGATCAAATTGCCTATCAAGGGTTAAAAAAACATATGTGAGAAATTATTCTAAAAGACATGCAAACAAATGTTTAACATATGACAAAAATTTACTGAAAATTTATTTTTAAAATCTAAAGATTTTATTTAAATCATAAAAAAATTATCAATTTCCAATATATTCGACTTTCCAAAAAACATATGGCATTTATAATTTTTTTAATTAATTAATTAGTTCCAATTATGATTTATAACATATGAATAAAATGTAGAATATTATGAGAAAAATATATTAATGTATGTGAAGTGTGTGCAACCTATTTATTGGTTGAACTTACCATCTTACCCTTTTATAGACTGTGATTGGTCTTCTTTGGGACTCTCGTGACGGTGTACCATCGAGTGGTTCTCAGACTAAAAAAATTATTTTGCACAAATTTCAACTAGTTGAAAATCTAAATTGTATAGACACAATTCAAATATAGGAGTCGACTATTAACGGTGTTTCAACAATGATTGTCTAACTTATGGAGATTTAAACCCAAACAATTGGATTGCACCCATAAAAATCAAAGAAACAAATATGTTAATAATCTGATCCTCATAATCCTTCAGATTGAGAATCTATTAACCATTTGAAAACATTGTGAGATTGCCCAAGTTCAATGTATTCAGCACCTAGACTTGAATCTCATTGTTTTCCCGTCTAATACATTCCTAATGTACTGGTACGATCCTCTTTGAACTATCAGATAATTTCCCAAACAAAAAGATAAGTTCTCGTAGTCAAGATAAACTACGAAGATCATACTCCTTGTTTTACTGATGGGATTCCAGTTCCCCATCTAGGCTATTTAATTGAACTAGTTACGGAATTCGGATCTTGTATGATCAAGCCAAACCCAACTCACTAAGATTTCTACTAAGTCCAATTAAACGATATATATATATATATACAGTCCTGCTCTTGTACGGACTAGTCCGCATTTTAAGAATGCGAACCGGACATGTGTCACCTGG
This sequence comes from Sambucus nigra, assembly GCA_949130495.1. Classification (NCBI taxonomy): domain Eukaryota; kingdom Viridiplantae; phylum Streptophyta; class Magnoliopsida; order Dipsacales; family Adoxaceae; genus Sambucus; species Sambucus nigra. The sequence continues at coordinate 139,076,825 of OX422221.1, read as the reverse complement.
CGGTAAGCCCAGAAAAGAGAGAGAGTGTGCCTATAATTTAGGCGATAATTTCTAAGCGCGCCGTTAGGTGACACATGTTCGGTCCGCATTCTTAAAATGCGGACTAGTCCGCACAAGAGCAGGACTGTATATATATATATATATATATATATACAGTCCTGCTCTTGTGCGGACTAGTCCGCATTTTAAGAATGCGAACCGGACATGTGTCACCTGGCGGTAAGCCCAGAAAAGAGAGAGAGTGTGCCTATAATTTAGGCGATAATTTCTAGGCGCGCCGTTAGGTGACACATGTTCGGTCCGCATTCTTAAAATGTGGACTAGTCCGCACAAGAGCATTATATATATATATATATATATATATATATATATATATATAAGATGAATATAAGTCATTCTCGCAAACATGATTCTTATTTTAAAATGAACTGACGCACCTTTACTGAAAACTAAACACCATAAATAGTATTAAGAATAAAAATACAAGAAATCCCCCACTTAATATTAAAGACATGTGCCAAGGAATCTAACTTCCAAATCATCTACTCGGTAGTCTATATCCTTAGTTGTAGAAGGATGAAACAGATGTTATATGGTGCAACTTTGGTCACCAACCTTTCACCTACCTTATTCGATCTCTCGATCTAGGTGAATTTAATCTTTTTATAGGTTATGGATTCTCTCGAACTTGTAATTGTTCCTATATTAACATAAAAAAAAGTGCGAATAAAGAATTGCAATTGAAAGAACCTCACATAAGTAACTCAGAAAGTTCCAAAGCCATGTAGCCTCTTTAGTTGCCTTTGAAGTGGCAATAATTTCAACCTCCATGGTGGTGTCAACAATGTAAGATTACTTCATAATCCTCTAACTGAAGCTCTACTTCCTAGGGTAAACACATATTCAGAGGAAGAAAACTTGAAATCCTTATACGACTGAAAAATAAGTCTTTTTACCTAAACGGTATAAGACTATCATATTGAAATCTACTAACCATGCCAACAGCAAAGAAGACATTCAGTCTAGTACATAATATAACATACATGATACTCCCCACCACTGAAGCATGAGTTATATTCTTCATTAATTATATCTAATCAAGTGTTTTTGACACTTATCACCATACATAATGATTCCATACTTGAAAACAAAATCTTTCATGTAATCTATCACGCTAATCATGTGTATAATATCTATATATATGAGATGTGACTGGCTTGTCCTAAGTTATATCAATCTACCTATACAGCCACACTCTTATGTAAGATAATATGTCCACCCCATTCTCGATTATGAGAATATCATCCATATACTGTACTAGAAATACAACCACATTTCTGTCATGCTTATTATATAAATAAGTATTATTGGTCTTTGATCTAAATCAAAAAATTAGTTTCCTGATCAAATCAAATGTTCAAATACCTTGATGTTAGCTTAAATCCATAAATGGATGTCATAAGCTTACACACTTTGATTTCCCATTTTTTACTATGTACATGTCAAGACAATCATTCAAGAACAAAGTCTTGATCTTAAAAAAATCCTGTAGACTTTAGCACAGCTATTGGTGATAATATTTTCTCATAGTCAAAACCTTTACTTCTGATTACACCTTTTATAACAAGCCTTGACTTAAAGGTTTTCACCTTCCCATCCATATATATTTTAACTTCTCATAGATACATTTGCACTATATGGGTTTTACCCAATCAGCAAGTCTATAATTCCTTAAAACTATATTCGAATACATCAAATCATTCGGCATCCGTATTCATAAGTCAAAGATAAAAATCTTTATCTTGGAATGCCTAATTGTATTTCTTGGTACCTAGTTTGTGTTTACCTGGGATCTTATCGAAATGATCACCCAAAGCACTAACCTTTCAGGATCTCTCCTGATGCTCCCATTATGACATGGCACTACTTTTAATCTAGTAGAAGTGACATGCGTATCCTGATTATTCATAATACTCCCACTGTCGCTAGGTAGTGTACTATCGGTATCAAGTTATATGTCATTATGTACGGATGGTCAAGTATCATCGGTAATATGACGTTACTTTTTATCTTGCAATACTAGCTTATTCCTAGGAAACTGCTAAATCTCTACACTCATGACGTAAAGCAGACCCCTACCCACTTGGGTATTCATATATAAATAAATCCCGATAAAAAAATTTATATATCTCATAATCATAGTAAACACACTACTAACAAATAACGATAACTCCTCAATATTTAAGTAAGACTAATGCGCATGAGTCGTAAACTTAATCGTAACCATCCCTAAATCAACTACTAACTAAGTGGTCTCACTCACTACTAATGTAACACCTTCCACTAAAGGAACCATAAAAAAGGAAGCCCTCGTGACCTTGCCTTACGGTCGATACTATTAAATAATTTTCCTCGTAGGTCCTATTCTCATTGGTTGTGGCCGCATTAGCCATTATAAAACATATGGTCTACTCCTGGAAACCTCTTATGGTACGTTCCCTCTATGCAGTTCCTTCTGCTGGTGAGGTCCTCCCCACTCCGATGAACACTACACCGTATCTAGTTATTTAGGTATGCGTTAGCCTAGGTCTTCACAATCTAGAACCTCATCATTCAAATAGTTATGATGGTCCCGTTATTATAGGAAGGTAACTTTCACCATCTAAGCGCAAGTGATGAAGAACGGGTTACCTAATAACACCTGCCAAACACTTCATATAAGGTTTATTCCAACTCAAAAAGTTTTCTCGCACTGTAACTAAAATTGAGAATATCCTTATTTACTTCTGTATCAATCTCTCCCTGTATAAAAAGAGAAGGATAGTTGAACTCCTCCTCATACTGGATACTATGTTGTCATCCAGACGAGGTCTTCTGAAACTAACTCCTAAAGCAGTTATGGATGGTGAGAGAAAGCATTTCCCCTCAAACCATGCGCTAAGCACATACTAAAGGCATGAATTTCCCCTTTAACCATACGCTAAGAATATACTAAAGGTCACACGCCCAAAATTCCTTAATTCCCGACCAATGTCTACCTCATGCGTGGGATGTCTCACAAAGGAAATCCAAATAAGGAACCCTCCCGATACACTTTGGTCTATTCTAATTGTTCGTTTGGGAGAATAGAGATAAACCCCCTAAGAAGACATCGTTATCAAGAGTACAAATCCTAAACGATAAAGCTCTAAAGTCATCAAATAACACATTGTAGAAAAGCGACGGACGCACTCAAGACTCTAGGATACTAGAACTTGGAATGATCTAATACCAACTATGGAACCCAGTAAAATTTACAAATAAATTGATAAAACCTAATATTGAGGGAATAAAAAACATTCAATAACATTCTCAACATAACTAAGTAAAAAAAATTAACAAATAAATATAATGCGAGGCAAAATACTAAATAAGATAAAACCAACTATGATACCATCCAACTACTGATACAAAATGAAATAAACTACATAATAAAAAATGTATCTCAAATATAAAATCCATACAGCTTCTTGCACATAAATATGCAAATATAATAAGAAGCATAAGAGTGGCACTGCTTTACTTCTACATCCTGGGATAGAGAAATAGAACGTCGTTAGAGATACTCTTCCAACAAACTCAAACCGAGTCTACAGCAGCAACAACAACCTAAGTTTATAAAGAATAAGAATTTAAATGAACTTTGGCCACAATAATAATACACCTCAATCTCATTTTAAGTGTATTGTTAATTTATTTAAGCTATCCAACACAAACAACCCTAGATATCATATTCATCTAATCCCGAACCCATGTTAGCCCAACAATTAATTATTTTCCATCTTTATCGAATATAATTAAAATTTCAAACTGTCTATACTAAATTACTCATCTCAAGTAAAATATCAAGTGAGAATATAGACCATCTCAAGTCTAATATCCATATAATTACGATCCCGACACGTACTTAGAATTTGGACTAATAATCATGTTAGTAACATCCCAATATGTACTAGAAATTTGGACTAATATCCATGTAAGTACAATCCCGGAATTAACTAGAAATTTGGTATAACATTCATATAAGTACAGTCATAACATGTACTAGAAATTTGGACTAACAACCATATAAATATAATCCTGACATGTATAAGAACTTTTGACTGATAAATTCCTAAGATGTACCGAAAATTTAGACTAATATCCATATAAGTACAATCCTCACATGTACTAGAAATTGGGATTAATATACATATATGTAAAATCCTGATATGTACTAGAAATTTGGACTAATATCCATATAAGTATAATCCCGACATGTACTAGATCTTTTTACTATAAGTAAGACCCTGACATGTACTAATTAAAGGTGCGCCCATATATAAAAATGTATAACACCAAGTATAATCTATTGCAGATTACTAAGCCATAAACCCGAATTCTTAAATTAATTAACCTCATTTAATTAATAATTAATTCATCAATCAACCCTGTAATCAAATAAAATCAATACAAAATCCAAACCCAAATCGCCAACCTAGAATTTCATCCTTGCGCATCGTTGGTAAAATATTCATAATAAATTCAATAAAAACGTAAAACTAACGCCCATGTGTTCGTAATTAAATTTTCTAAAATTCCATGCTTCCCAAGTCGTTCGAACGACCTATCCTATGTCAATCAAATGATAATAACCTGGTGGTTTGAACTACCTCTAAAGTGGTTAAAATAAGATTGACGCGTATCCTTCTTCTATAACTCTCAAAATCCTCAATTAATAACCTTAAAGCTTAACTTCAAAGCCTCTAAATGATCATAAACCCATCCTACATCGTATCTAAGGTCTATAAAAATAGTTCTAACCTAAATAGTATATTTTAGGTGATTAATTTAAGGTTTATGCATCAAACTCCATTTGTGGTTTAAAGAACCCTAAGCTCATCAGTTTAACTAATTCGACTCAGATTATTCAATTCCAAGGGGCTTTTGCATTATTTCTCAATGTGATTCAGGGGATAACATCATAGATCAAATTATAAACTCAATTAAAAGGTTTCTCAACAATTTAGCTACGTTCATTAATAATGGATTAAGGTATCACCGTTAAATAATTTTTATAAATTGGATTATAGATGAGTAAATCATATTTGCAAACATATTTTAGAATCCAGTGAACTACTAATAATATAACAAAATCCTATTTGAAATTCCTAAACAATACAAACTTTCCCTAAGGGTTGATTGAGGAATTAACCCCCAAAATACCACCAATTCCTTTTCTCCTCTTGGTACGTCTTCATTCCATCCCTTTAGGGTTTCTTCTATAGCCTAATAAGTTTCTAGGTTAAGTCTAACCACTTTAATAACTATGCATCCATAAAAATAGGCTTAAGACTAATCTAAACCCCAACCAGATGAGCCCAAATACATCTCCAAATGGTCCAAAATACTCCCCAATCCATATACCAACCCATACGACTTAAAATCCATTATATTAAATCTTCATAAATGAACGTTTTAAATGTCCTAAAAGTCAATCCAAAATAAAATATCAATCAAACTAATATATTATCTAGTAGGATTCCATATAGTTCTAACTAGCCCAATTAGTCCCAAAATTCATACATGGATTATATAACACATATAGAATATAAATAGTGACATCACATGTCACTGCGAGCACATATAGTTAATCTCCACAACTAAATAATGTATACATAATTAATTTCCACAATTAAACAGCGTATTAAAAACATAGGGTATTACAATGCGTGTTTCCAAATTATGCGTAATCTAAAACGGAGGCTCTAATACCATTTATTGGGGATCGATATACGCATAATAAACATTTCATCCCATAAATCTTTGATTAATCATGCTATGGAAAGTGGAAAATGAAAATTGGGTTTAAGAGATTAAACCAAAAGTTACGAATACAATACTTTGCGGATCCAGTTGCAATCCGACAATAGAGAAAATGTATTTGATGAAGATGAAGGGTTGACATATATTAGTCCTCAAAAAGCTTGCTTGTGTTCACCAAAATACTTTGATCTTCTAATATATGATCCTCCCAAAGCTACATAGGTGTGTGAGCACCTTTTGAGATGAAAAACTTTAGTTATGAGTGAGATACGGATCCCTCTCTCTAAGACTCTTAATAAAAAACGTGAATAGTTCCCCCTAACACTTAATAATGAATATGCATCTTAAAACCCTAGATTACACCAATATTTTTTAGTATAAGTTTTGGGCTTCAGCAAAATCAGGCTTCTAACTACTTGGGCACATGGACTGTACTAGGGAGCCAAGACAAATAATTAAACTAGCTTCCAAATAAATACTCGGAAATCCCAAATTAAAATCCCGTATTTATTTCCTTTCTTCATTTAATCATAATTAATTTCACTAAATAATTATGATTGCATTCCAATTTAACTATCTCAAAATTAACTCGAATATAATGAGGTCTTATTTCCAAAGTTTATTACAATACATAATATGATTACCCACGTTTAGCTTCTGATACCCGCTTGGTCAAATCAATTTTTCACTAATTAATTGTAACCAACATCTAATCAATTCCTTTATTCTCATATTTAACTTGATTTTCTCCTCCACTAGATTATAAAATAATCCATTGATAAGGTTTAACAGGTGGAAACAAATATTATAAGTATATCAAGGGGGTATCCTAATACAAGATCTTTCTTGTATATGGATTCCTTCAAATTATGAACTCTGACCTAGTCACACAACTGTTTCCCAAGTTGCATGGATTTATTGCCCAATATAAAATCGAATTGCACCCATAATAAAAAGACAATAATTGTGCAAGCATTCATATCCTCATAACTCTCAGGAATAAAAATCTATGATTCATTTGTAAATTTCTTGAGATTACATGAGTCTAACCAAAATATCCCTTAAACTTAAATCTCACTAGTGGTAATGTTCGATACATGCGTGGATGTACAAGTCGCAATCATCTTTCGAACTATCATACAAGTTCTTGAACCATCAGAGAGGTTACTTAGTTTGATATAAACTACTAGGATTTTACATGCAACCATGCCTATAGGATGTCAACTCCCTATCTAGTTTGTGAACTATTTAATTATACTAGAACCAAAATATTTTTCTCATGTGATCAAGCTGAACCCAAATCACCTGAATTCCTACTAATTATATCGACACACATATATAAAGTAATATATTTAAAACACAAAAATAAAGCATTCTCACAAACATGATTTTCATTTTAAATGAACTATAAAATTATTTTTATCAATAAATATAAGGTCACTGGATGGTTTTAAGAATAAATCCCCAACAATATGGTAGCTTTGCCAAAATGGCATAGACTTCTACTAAGGAGAAAGATTGTAATGCCTATAGCAAAGGCAAGTGGTGCCAACATGTTTCATACATAACTCTCGTAAAATTGAAATAACATAAAGATAAATTGATAAGGGATGCATTCATTGGCACCTACAAAGATGATGGGTGGTTAGAAGTACTTGGAATAGGATGATGTAAGTACAATATCAACCTTGGAAATGTTGCTGACACTAACCTAAAATGTTTCAACGCAAGAGGAACAAACCCATAACAGGACATTTGTACTTAATCCCAAAAAAGGATCCATATAACATTAATAAAACCTTATCATTCCTACAAAGAATTAATTAGGTGAATATCCCAATGCATAGAATTATAAGGTCCCCCTTACAAAACTCATTATATTATACCACAATCATAATGTCCTAGTTTAAAGTTACACACCTAAACTCAAACTTAAACATCGTAGGAGGTAATGATAATATGAAGGTGTGGAAACCTCGATCCACAATCGAGGTTAGAGGATGCTTCATCCTATCCCAAGTAAGCCCCAGGCATGAAACCCGAAAGAACCTAAAAAAATACTAACTTTAGAAACCTACACTAAAGTACGAAGTGTCAAAAACATCAAGAACCAATGCATGTAGTTCCAAGTTGAAAATAACATAAAAATTGATAACCCATTAAAATAACAAAGAAACAAGCCCTCTAGGACAGTTAACCGATCGATTAACGTCCATTCAAATAGTTAACCAATCGATTAACCGTTTCTCATCAAATAACTGATTGATTATCCATCCAAGAAAGTTATCATTATAAGATCTTTGTAGATCTAATATCAGCTTTGTATGTAAGGATATATTTTTATAAGTCCGTTATCAATTTATTATGTCATATACCGCTACACCGTCGAAGAGCATTCAAGAGAAATCTACATCAAGACGGATTCGAATATATCAAGGTTCTTCATCAAAAAGACTCCGTGAAGTTTACTTTGGTAAGGTTATGTTTTAAATACCTTAACTTTCCACTTAGAGCTTTTGGGATATTTTTACAAAATATTTTCTAAGTGTTGGAGCGAACTTTTTTGTCAAAATTTGAGAATGAATATTTTTTCTAAGTATTGGAGGGAACATTAAAATAATATTTTTTTACGCAACAGTCGTTCAAACGACTTTGTACTGTCGTTCGAACGACATGATAGTGTTGCGCGATGTAGTTCAAATGACATCTGTACTTCGTTCGCGCGAGATTGCTATTTCGTTCGAACGAGCTCTAATATCGAGGCGGCACATTTTTGTATAAATACTCGTTAAATGGTTTCATTTTTATTAAGAAGTCTCAGCATTTTGAAAGATAGAAAACTGCGAAACTGTAGAATTCTTTTGACTTCTTCTTTTAGGGTTTAATCCCTTTTTGTTTTCAATTCACGAAAATCCCATATGCTTTGGTGAATTATTTTGGTGTTCAAGAACATTACTTTGCTTTTGTTCAAACTCTGTGGAGAAGGCATCTCCATATTTGATTGGTGGATACCGAGCGTAGTTATTCTGCGTGTGGACGAGCCGAAGATGGCGAACCAACACCTGGAGGGTATTTTGTTGTATCTCGTATCTTTGAAGGTTTGCTGAAGGCACCATGAATTACACACTTGTGGGCGATTATCCGGTTCTATGTAAGTCAAAGGTCTTGTGAACTCTTCAAAGTGTTATAAAATGTTTTACCTGAAAGGGGTTTTTTCCTGAATCGATAGTCTTTATTTTTTCATGCATGGTTTGAATGATTTATAATATTTAGATGCATGTTTAGGGGATGAATTAATTTTGTTTAAAAATAGACTCCAATTAAATAAGATTTACTTGGAAACTTGCGAATTAAGTCAAATCGGTATCACACGCCGCATTTACACATTGTAAAAATTAGTGTCAGAGCTTATTTAAGCAATCACCACTTTGACAAATTGGTATCAGAGCATGTTACGCTAATGTATCGCGTGACCCTGATTTTTCTAGGATTTATTTTTTTATTCAATTTGACTTCTCACGTTTTCAAATTAGTATCAGAGCAGGTTACGCTAATTTATTGCGTATTCCTATTTTCCGCAAAATTTATGTGATATTGTTTTTTTTAAATCAGTTTTGTGAAAAATCACAATTTTGCCTATGGAGCACTTATATAATCAGATGCCTATTTTTGACGGGTCTAATTATTCCTATTGGAAAGCTCACATGAAATCTAGTTTAAAAGCCATTGACGAGCATGTTTGGTTCCTTCGCGAAAATGGGTGGACTCCTCCCACGGTCACCGTTGAAAATATCACCCCTTTAAAACCCGTGTCGGCCTGGACTGAAGATGATTTTAAAATGTTTAAATTTAATTCACGTGATTTGAGTGCTATTTCTGGAGTCATCACTCCCGACGAGTTCCATCGAATTATGACGTGCACCATGTCTAAAGAGGCACGGGATGTTTTGAAATTGAGACGTGAGGGTACGAACGCGGTTAAAGAATCAAAATTATAAAATTTGGCCACCCAATTTCAGACTATCACCATGTCTGAGTCTGAATGCTTTGACGATTTTTATGCACGTTTATCGAACATTTTTAACACCAGTTTTAACTTAAGTGAGGTGATTGATAACACTCATATCGTTAAAAAGACTTTGAGATCTCTCCCAAAAAGCTTTATTCCAAAAGTCACTGTTTTGAACTCTTTGGGAAATTTGAAATCACTTAAGTTTGAAGAACTTGTAGGATACCTTCAAACCTATGAGATAGACATGTTTCCCTAAACCATTAAGGCTAAGGATAAAGGCATTGCTTTAAAGACTCATTTTAAGAAAAAGAAAGAAAAAGTTTGTGAGTCTGATTCTGAGGGTGAGTTTGATTTTGATGATGTGACCATGCTTGTGAAAATTTTTAAAATGTTTCTCAAAATGAAAAAAGAAAATTCTTCCAATAAAAAGGGATCTTTTGAGTCAAATAAAAAGAAAGTAGAGGCCAAAGATAGTGACAAGGAGGATGAGATCAGGTGCTTTGAGTGTGAGGGCAAAAGGAAAATGGATAAAGAGTGTCCTACTAGGATAAGGAGAAAGGTCAAAGAGACTGCTATGCCCGCCACACTTAGTGATAGTGAGGGAGATATGGGAGATGAGTCTGATAAAGGTTTAGTACATGGGATGTGTGTAGCTTTTTCGAGTCGTGTGAGCACACCCATTTTGTCTCACGTTGATAGAGTTCATGAGATCACCGGTGATGACTCGAGTGATTCTAGTGGAGATGAGAGAGAATTGGAGAGTGGAGATGAAAGTGAGCTCCAAAAAGCCTTTAGATATTTGTACACCGAGACCTTAAAAATAAACAAGTATAATAGAGATTTAGGTCGTTGGGTTTTAGATTTGGAGAGAGAGAAGGAGAATTTAAGAAAGGAGAAGTGTGATTTGACCAACACATTTTCCAGTCTGACGACACGCGTATCCCAACTCGAGAGTGATCTCAAACGTGCCAGGGAGGTCAAAGTCAAATTTGAGAACGCACCAAAGAAGGTTGAAAAGGTGGTTATTAAGGGTAAAGGTGATAAGTTAGGAATAAGTCATAACAGTGCTTCTACTTCCCAATTAGCACCCGAGCCGGTTCTCTCTTTAGTGTTAGATTAACGTGAGTCTCACATTAACCCACCTAGGCGTCCCATTCCTATTAGTAGAGAGCATCCTAGAGATTTTGAGAAAGGTGTTCTTAGGCCTATATATGGTTGTTCCCATTGTAAAAGGAGAGGACACCTTAGGAAATTTTATTTTAAGTTGGGTTATGTGTCACATTTTGTTACTACACGTGTTTCTACCACACATGCACCCACATATGATACTTTACATGCTCCTGGAGACTACAAGAGAGAGTTTGCACATCTAGGTAAGCAAGTTAAGTTTTTAGTCAAAACTTCACAAAATTTGATGGAGGTTTTTCATAAGTTGGCACCACCTTTGGAAAACCCCTCCGCACCTAACGATTGAGGTTTGACTTGTTTTCTAGCATAGGATGATTTTCATGATGACATTATTTGCCTATTGCTTATGTATCATTTTTGTATGTTTTATTTTTTTTGGAAGAATTTTAAAAAATACAAAAAGATTTTATTTTTGATAAAATTTGTGAGAAAATCCAAAAAAAAATTTATATTTTGTTTGCACCGTTTATGGACACTTAGGATGATCGAGTCATAACATCATTCCATTTTTCATGTGACTATTTGATAGTGTTTTGAGACAATAGGTCAATTCATCCATGTGCTTTATAATGTTTGAAGTCATTAAGAAGTAATTAAGTGTTACTTCCTACATGTTTGACTCATGATTTCCTTTATTGCACACATGCACGAATTTGTTTGATTATTGTGCTTGTCTAATCACATATTGGTTGGGTGTTTTCTCTTCAATTATTTCCTTAAAACGATCCAAGCGCGATAAAACTTGATAAGAAAGTTGTGCATGTAAGAGCCGTTTGTGAGTTTGGGTGCTTTGTTTCAAAATGGTTAACGGCTACGAAAGATCGCCATTTATTCTTTGCGATTAAGCCACCGTTTAATCGGACCTAAAAAATTGAGAAATTTTATTATCCGGGGTCCAAAGAAGTTTAAAAGAGCTCGAAAAATTTGAAAGGCAATAAAAATAAATTCATGCCAATTATGGGCCAATTAGGTTTTTTTTGCACCAATATTCCAAAGTTTGTGAATTTAAATTACCTCTAAAATAAAATATATATGAGAGAGTTTGGATGGAGAATTAAAATGGGTTTGCACGTCCTTGAAAATCTTGAAAAAGAGTTGCATAGTTTTGGACGTTATTGGGGTGGAAATCACTTTGACTTTGATTTGTTGATTTGCATAAGACGATGTCATCTAAATTCAACAATTTTTACACCTAAGGATAGTTTTGATGTTCATTTATTAGGAGTACACGTATGCATCGTGCACATATGATTGATTGAGTTTATTTACCTATTGAATGTGTTCACACCCATACATTCCATTTCCATGACTTGGCTGTTTTAGTTTAAATCCATGGTGTGATTTTTAGGATCTTATTTTTGTATGAAAATTTTGCAAAATCAAAAATAGTTTGTGAAAGTTTTTGGGACATACCTTTGCATGCGCGTAGTTTGATCCATGTTTGCTATGCATTTTGTCATAACACTCCATGTTATGATTTTTTTCTTCTTATCTATCCATTTGGGGACATCATAAAAAGGGGGAGAAAGAATTATCATCTTTTGGGGGAGTTTTTGCATTATGGGGGAGATTTGATTTATTAATGCTTTATTCTTATCATTTCAAATGCGATGCGTCACGAAGGTATTTTGCTTTATCTCATGTGTGTAGGTACAAAGATTGAAGATCATGACGTTGCACATGAGAAAAGCTTTGAAAATTGATGAAGACTTTTTGAAGAACAGTTTAAGATCTTGCAAATTTATTCATGGGAGGGTAGATTTGTATAGGAATTTTGATTGTTGATAATTCGGATTTTTTATGTATGTACCGGCATAAACATAGGAGGAAATTTGTAAGGACATATTTTTATAAGTCCGTTATCAATTTATTATGTCATATACCGCTACACCGTCAAAGAGCATTCAAGAGAAATCTACATCAAGACGGATCCGAATATATCAAGGTTCTTCATAAAAAAGACTCCGCGAAGTTTACTTTGGTAAGGTTATGTTTTAAATACCTTAACTTTTCACTTAGAGCTTTTGGGATATTTTTACAAAATATTTTCTAAGTGTTGGAGCGGACTTTTTTGTCAAAATTTGAGAATGAGTATTTTTCTAAGTATTGGAGCGGATATTAAAATAATATTTTTTTTATGCAACAGTCGTTCAAACGATTTTTACTGTCGTTTGAACGGCGTGGCAGTGTCCCGCGATGTCATTCAAACGACATTTGTACTTCATTCGAGCGAGATTGCTATTTCGTTCAAACGAGCTCTAATACCGAGGTAGAGCATTTTTGTATAAATACTCATTAAATGGTTTCGTTTTCATTAAGAAGTCCCAGCATTTTGAAAGACAAAAAACTGCAAAACTGTAGAATTCTTTTGACTTCTTCTTTTAGGGTTTAATCCCTTTTGTTTTTAATTCAACAAAATCCCATATGCTTTGGTGAATTGTTTTGGTATTCTTTGCTTTTGTTCAACCTCTGTGGAGAAGGCATCTCCCTATTTGATCGGTGGATACCTAGCGTAGTCATTCTGCATGTGGACGAGCCGAAGACGACGAACCGACACCTGGAGGGTATTTCGTCGTCTCTCATATCTTTGAAGGTTTACTGAAAGGCACCGTGCATTACACACTTGTGGGAGATTATCAGGTTGTATATAAGTCAAAGGTCTTGTGAATTATTCAAAGTGTTATAAAAGGTTTTACCCGAAAGGAGTTTTTTCCTGAATAGGCCGTGTTTATTTGTTCATGCATGGTTTGAATGATTTATGATATTTAGATGCATGTTTAGGGGTTGAATTAATTTTGTTTAAAAATAGACTCTAATTAAATAAGTTTTACTTAGAAACTTGCAAATTAATTCAAATCGGTATCACACACCGCATTTATCTGAGCTTATTTAAGCGATCACCACTTTGACATTGTATGTGTCGATTGACCAAATCGAGGGTCCAAAATGGTTAACCGAACGGTTAACTATCTGTCCTACACCCCTTTAAATAAAGGTCCCCATCCACCATTTCAAAGCATCCCAAAAACCCGATCTCGATCCAATTTTTTTAGCTACTTCTCCCCCCAAGTGTTCGAGGTACTCGAGCTTATTCTGAATGCCCCGAAGAAGCTCATACTTTAGAAAAGTCACCTTCCCATCAAGGAAAGCTATTACTTCCGCGAAGTCACTTAAGAGTCCCAAAAGAGGTTCATACTTCTGAAAATTTGCCTCCAAGAAATAAACCGAATTGAACCTCGACATAAATTTTGAAAAATCCAGCACTTCTAGATGAATCTCTGCCCGATTGAAAGTACCAAAAAAGGTGACATAACCTCCAAAAAATAGTCTACTTTAACCACTAGGGTAAAGAACCTCAGTAAAAATTTTGGGGAAATACCCAACATATATATTATGACAAACTATACATATTTATTTATCTTCTTTAGCCCGACCCCCGTTTAGGGGACTGGGTATACAATTTAGAACGTTTATATTTCAAAATCCTACCCTCTAATCTAGTACCTCTTTTTGTGTATTATATTGAATTGTTCATATGTTAAACAAATGCCATAATTAAAATACATCAACATGAAAACATAATTTTCAAAACACGTTCTCGGGAAAGTGCCATTTGTTGCGTCCGCCTGAAATTTTGCAGGCCAAAGTCTAAAATTTGTCTACGCTCACCACTTCTCCTAAAGAACTAAGCTTATTAAGGCGGAGGCATTGCGAGTATGTGTTTTCATAAAATACTTTTCAAATATCGACATTTGATCATCATATTTTCTTAACATATAAATGTATAAATCTAACACAATAGAAATGATATATTAAGAACTAGGCTCCATAAATACCGAATTTTTGAACCTTATATACCTAGTATCTTTTATCCTGTACCTTTGAATATACCCCGTTATGTTGGAACCACGTTTGCTTTTATCCGAAGTATCCTTGGGTACATAGGCACAATACTGAGCTAAACTCGTGAATCCTAAGCCTTATAATACATCTACCAGCGTATTATCTCCAAAAGATGTCTCCATATTTAGTCTTAAACCCCTACATATTATCCAACCCCATTTTGTTATAACTACGTTGGCTTTCATCCCAAGTCACCATGAGTAAATAGTCATTATACCGAGGTAAACTCGTGAATCTCATGCATCAAAATATGTCTCTCGATGTATTATTTCTTAGGGATACTTGCTTTCTCAACAGTAGAACATGACATCCTCAACGTAATTCCCCTTTGTAGCCTAACTTCTCGCATTCACTACACCTTAAAGCTAGTATAAGGGACAATAACTTTCGATTAGTGATTGCTCGACAATCATTATATGATATGCCTTTTTCATTGCATTCGGGTCCACTCCCATTCCGACCTTCCATAAACCATCCCTCCCCCCCCCCCCCCCCCCCCCCCAAGCCAAGTCTTACACTTTCACGCACATCAGGTTGGAACACATGTACAACTGAACTATATATGCTTTGATCCTAAGTCCTCTTGGGTATTTAGTCACAATACCTAGTCTTACTCGTGATCTCGAGCCTTGACAACATATCTCATGATATGTCGTCTCCACTGAGATGAACCTATCTCTCAGCCTTCATCAATTACAATTAAGTACCTAAAATGAGATATCAAACTATCTCTAGGAGGGACCTCCCAAACATATCCATGCATACAAACATGCAAACATATATACATTAGTCAATATATAGGTGCACTCATATCTCACCTTTATATCTATCCTCAAAGCTCAAATGAGACAAACTATCTCAAAGTCTATCATTCTCATACACCTACATTCACAATAAATGGCCATTCATTATATGAACACATGAACGGAGTCATACATAAGTAATCTTTTGTACCTGCACTGGTTGAAGTGGCATTTTTATACCTCTCATTGAAATAATTTTCCAACCTAAGTACCTATTTATATTTTAAGTGACCTCGTGATCATGTCTCTAAACAAATTCTAAAATATCTAAAAAGTAATAAATTAATGTAAAGATCAATAATAGGCATAGAATTAATGAAGCATACCGAACAAGTAGGGTGCCTAACACCTTTCCCACTCCTAACCCAGTTCCTGAACCCACACCACAAGAATCTCTGGACCAATTGTATTCTTTAAAACCTACCTTAGGATTATCCCCGAAAGGGCTAGCTTGAACCTCTTTTGTTTTTTTATAGAAAATAAACTAACAATTCTCAACTCCCTACGAAACCCTTTTTCCGCCCGAAAGCCACACTTACCAAAATTGGTATGCACCAAACTTTGACATGGCATCAAACTACATCCAGGGGAAAGATACCAAGCACCGAAAATCTCATACTGATAACTCCACCTCCGGGGAGGCGATGGGGTAAGAGACAAGCACCCCCACATCTTCCGTTAATTTCATAGCTAGTTCCCTCTACCCAAGCACAATGCCATTACTCATTCCTGAGGCTCGTAATGCCACAGTGGAGACTCTCCTGGGGACAATTTTTCCACCATTGGAAATCAATATTGTCTTTCGTAACTAGATTTCCAACTATGCTTCAGTGGCGACTCCGTTGAGGATAAAATTAAGAGAACCTAAGTATTTATATGCTTCCTTTCTAATATGCTTAATATTGCTTTACTACGTGACTACTTTATGTAAATTTTACAACTATTCAACGGCCTTAGTTTTAGGGTCCCTCACAATTTAGGTGCATGCTTAGGTCCCCATGTACAGGATTTTACATTTTCCCAAACATATTGGTACGCCCTATTTACCTCGTAATTAAATTAACGTCAAAGTATGTAAAAATTAAAGATTACATGTTTGTATCACGCTATACATAAATCTTGATCTTCATATTGTTTAAACCATATACCCTAGAGGCCCCCCAAAAGCGGCTAGTTGAAAGAAGTTCGTACTTTAGGAAAGTAACTTTACTCCAAAGGAAATTTATACTTCAGAAAATTCACCTCTCCCTAAAGAGAGGTTCGTACTTTTGAAAGTTACTTCCTTGGATAAAAAGCTTGTACTTTTAAAAAGTCGTTTCCCTGAAAGACTAGTCGTCAATGAATGTCCTCTCTCTCTTTTTTCCCCCGTCTAGTATATCAAACCAGTTCTCTCTTGATCCCAAGATCTCGGTGATAGAAAACATTTGAAGTGTGTTTAGTACTTGGGTATATTGAATTGGCTTTCACAGCTATTCGGTTTTAGGGTAAACTGGTGCCACACGTCCTAAAAGGTTATTTTCTCCAAGAATCCAAGTATATCATGACCCATGGCAATAAAAATTGATCCTATGGAAATCGTATCATATCACCCTTTTGCATTTAGAAACAACTCTAGGAACACGCCGTGTGGCCATCCCGATATCTCTCTCTATTCTCTCACTATGGGGGGAGAAAAAAGGTATCGCGTCCGTTTTCTCTAAGAGTGCTTCAACCATCATCGGTGTGGGGTGAATGTAAAGAGATGGAGTCACTAGCTTATTTTTCACAAAACAGGCAAAAGAACATGTCATCGCCTCGAGAG
Organism: Sambucus nigra; assembly: GCA_949130495.1. Taxonomy (NCBI): domain Eukaryota; kingdom Viridiplantae; phylum Streptophyta; class Magnoliopsida; order Dipsacales; family Adoxaceae; genus Sambucus; species Sambucus nigra. The sequence continues at coordinate 139,059,274 of OX422221.1, read as the reverse complement.
ATGGGCATCAAGGATAGATTGATACTTACGAAACCAATAGTTCGAATGTTCGGGGGTGAAGTTACGGAATGGAAAGACGTACCTCCGGAAAATAACTCTGGATACTTCTTTCGCATGTCATCCTTCCGCTCCCGCGTCGACTCATCAACATTATGGTGCTTGGTATAACCACTGAACTCTAACCAAGGATACCACATTGGACTGCAGCTTATGCTCACTACGATGCAGTATCACCATCGATCTCTCCTCATACGAGATGTCTGGATACAAGTCGATCTCCTCCAATGGAACATGCCAGAAGTCCCTCTCACTCCTCTGGTACTTCTTCAGCGATAACACGTGGAACACGTCGTGGATCCACTGTAGGTGCTCCGATAGTCCCTACTTATAAGATAATGGTACCACCCTCTCGATAATCGAAAATGGTTCCACATATCTCGTTGCTAACTTCCCTTTATTGCCAGACCTCATCACCACCTTCATAGGAGACACCCGCACCAATACCTGGTCACCAACCTCAAGCTCTATATGCCTCAAGTCTACATCGACGTAACTCTTCTGACGATCTTGATCTATACGGATGCACCCTCGAATCAGCTCAATCTTGGCAATTGTATCCAAAATCATCATTGACCCCAATAACTTATTGTCCCCCACCTCTGACCAGTAAGCGAGCGAACAACAAGTACAACCATATAGTGCCTCAAATGGTGCCATGCCGATGGTGAACTAGTAGGAGTTGTTACATGAAACCTCCACCAAAGTAAGATACTTCTCCCATCCTCCACCAAATTAAAGTATGCACATCCGCAGCATATCCTCTAGCATCTGATTAACTCTCTCTATCTTCCCATCTGTCTATGGGTGATACGTTGTACTCAACTGTAAATCCATGCCCATCGCCTCCTGAAAGCTTTGCCAGAAATGGGACACAAAGATCTTGTCCCGATTGGACACAATACTAATCGAAACCCTGTGTAGTCGTACTATCTCAGCAACGAGTAACTGTGCATACTGTCTCATTTCAAAATATGTACGAAATGGAAGGGAATGGTCCACCTTAGTCAGCTGATCCACTATCACCCATATGGAGTCGTGACCTCGCTGCAATGTCGATAGCCCGGTAATAAAATCTATGGAGACACTCTCCCATTTTCACACGAGAATCTCGAGTGGTTGCAACATCCATGTCGATCTCTGGTGGTGTACCTTCACTAGCTGGCAAGTATCACACTTTGAGACAAACCCCGTTATGTCTCGCTTCATCCTCGACCACCAATACTGCCTGAGCATATCTTGGTACATCTTATCCCCATCAGGATGTACTACAAATCTGGACCCATGAGACTCTGACATCACTGCATGTCATAAATACTCATCCTCTAGAATCACGAGTATCCTATTAAAATGCAAACCACCCTCAAAACTGATTGAGTATGACTCTGCCCCATCAGCTAACAACTGGCGAACTCTTTCTAGGCAATATCGATCCCATGCTTGTGTTTTCACCACCCTCATCACAATCATAGGCGTAACAGCTAATACAGACATGCAAGATCTGGCAACCTTATCATCATGTCGAAGATCTCTCCACTGCGCCTTCCACACCATCTCTATCTCCCCCGCGAGATACTGGCTCAACGTTTCTGCCACCACGTTAGCGTTCTTACGATTATACTAAATATAAAATTGGTAATCCTTCATGAAATCCAACCACCTCCTTTGCTTCATGTTCAGATCATTTTTCATGAAAATATACTGAAGCGATTTATGGTCCGTGAATAGGGTAAATTGCTCCCCTAACAGATAGTTCCTTAAAATCCTCAAGGAAAATACAACTGTGACTAACTCTAAATCATGGGAGAGGTAATTCCTCTCGTAGGTCTTAAGCTTGCGAAATGCATAAGCTATATACCTCTCCTCCTGTTATAATACACCCCCAAGTCCCTGTAAGGATGCATCAGTGTAGACACGGTACTCCATTACTCCCCTAGGCAGTGTAAGCTGTTGATACCAAATTTAGTCTACTGACATGGCTCAATAAAGTGAAGACACGTGGCAACAACAAACACTTCTGAGGAACTCACACGCTCCGAGGAACCATACTACAACGAGGAACACTGCTTCCCGAGGAACTTATACACTCCGAGGAACACTTGAGTACCGAGAAGCTTAGGCGATCCGAGCAACTCAGGCGGTCCAAGCTGCACCTCGAACAAAGCATTAATAGCAGGATAACCAACAGTTTGACTGTTCATTAAACGCTTATCATTCAGACGCACACGCTTAAGGGGCATTGAATGTATTACCATTTCATATGTACATCATTTAATGTATTACCCTTTCACATTACAGCCTCGGGGCTATAAATACATTGTACAATCCTCATTGTAGGGGGACCGGAATTTCTTGATAGAACTTGTAATCGAGAATTCCCCAAACACTCAGCAATAACATAACAGTGGACGTAGGCCATTCTTATAAGGCTGAACCACTTTAAAATCTTTGTCTCATTTATTTATCTGTGATTGAATAATTAGATATGATCTAATTTTTTACATCAACAGATTGGCGCCGTCTGTGGGAAACGACTGGTTAGATCGTTTTTCATCAAAAATAATTCATCACAAATGGCTGATATTCTAGAATCCAGCAATCGAAATGCTGAAAGCCCTCCAAATCTATCTGCTCCGCCAAATATTCCAGATCTGGCTGGAATAATGACAAATCTGGCTCAAGGCCAGACCGTCATGCAAGAAACTATGCGACAACTCATACAAACCCTCCATGGCGGTGCACCAACTCATTCAGGGCTGCGGAATATTCAAAAAAACACTTGTACGCCTTCTTCGCGTACTAGACATACTGATTCATATCGTAATGAGGAGTCTGAAGATTTTTCTTATCAACCTGGATGAACTTCGTCAGTGCGAGCCACAGATACTGAACAACGTATCACTCTCTCCCCAAAAAGGACCAGTGCGCTAGAAAGATTAAGCAGGGTATCAGCTTTTAATCGATTAGGACCTAGAAGGAGTAAAAGTCCTCCTAGGGCCCCATCGAGGAGTTTTCGACGACCATCAGATTTAAGGGAAGGATCTGCCCAGTCGCGACCAGCTGCTCGTCAGGAGAGATCCCAGGAAGCCACCTCAACGCGATCAGTTGCTCGAACTAAAAGGCCCGAGGAAGGGAATGATGCATGGAAAGGCTCTATTCAGAGGCTGGAGGATAGATTAGGGGAAATGGCTAAAGCCAAGAACCCTCTACAATGAACCTTTGTTCGAGGAACACCTTTTGTCCCGGCCATTATAGATTTTCCAACACCATCAAAGTTCAAAGCACCTGTTGTGACCCCCAAATATGATGGAAAGACTGGGCCCTGTCCTTCATATAGAACAATACCAAGCTGCAGCCGATATATATGCTGTTCCAGACGAGATGAGATGCAGAGCATTCTCGGGAACTCTTACCGGATCTGCTCAAATATGGTATAATAATCTTCCTCGAGGTAAGATCTCAACTTTTCTTCAACTGGCCGAGTTGTTCATTGGGAATTTCTGCTTTGGGGCAAAGCCAGTTAAACGAGTAGCACATTTGCTAAGTGTTAGACAAAAGGCTGGTGAGAGTACCAGAGATTATATAACTCGTTTTAATAACGAGAAACTTGAAGTCATTGACTATGAGGAGAAGACAGCGATTACTGCTTTGATGAGTGGACTACTGCCCAACAAGTTGTACTACACCTTGGCCAAAGATCCACCTAGAACCATGTCAGATCTGATGGGAAAAGCGTCCAAGATTATGAATGTCGAGGAGGCTATGGCTGCGAAGAAGAATATGGATGCCAAAGAAACCAAGGTGGAAGGTGATAAAGTTAAGAAGAAAGAGCATAAGAACAATGGTAATGACAAACATTCAAAAACTAGGTCGGTATGGGACGTAATGAAGAAATATGATAATTATACTCCTTTGAAGAAGGATATCAACCATGTTCTAGAGAAAATCAAGAACAACGAGGAACTAAACTAGCCAGAGAAAATGAAGGCAGACCCTGACAAGAGGAATAAGGCGAAGTATTACGAGTTTCATAAAGATCATGGCCATATGACCAAAAATTGCATAGCTCTTCAAAATGAGATATAAACACTCATCAGACGAGGAAAGATGTCAAAGTATGTCGATCGTGGAAGCGAAAGAAGAAATAACGATCGAACAAAAGAGAGGTCTAGATCTCCTCGTCGAGCAGAGGAGAACAAGAAAAGAAACCATAAAGTTGATCCAGAAGATGACCCCGATCTTCCCAAGAGACCAAGGCAGCCAGAACGTGAGGTATTTTTAATATGCTTTGGGTCATTTGACTGTAATGTTATAACAGGTGGCGATGCAGGAGGAGGAGACCTTACTGCAGAGAGAAAAGCTTACCTTTGTGAGGCCCAAGCTTTAGCATACATTCAACAAATAAATCTAGCTGAAAAGGATCGCTCGAGAAAGGTGAACAAAGAGAAATTGGTCATTGGTTTCTCAAAGAATGACCTTGCAGGTGTTATATATCCTCATGATGACCCATTGGTGATCAAGATAAGAATGAAGGAGGTAATGATTTCAAGAGTACTGGTAGACAATGGTAGCTCGGCAGACATCATGTTCTACTCATGCTTCGATAGTTTAAATCTAAAGCTATCTCAATTGGAGCCTTATCATAGACCCCTCATCGGTTTTGCTGGCGAAAGAGTATTTCCACTTGGGACGATCAAGTTGGATATATTCATTGGTACGTGGCCTGCTTGTCGAACTGAAAGAATACACTTTTTCGTGATGGATAAGAATATTCAATCATCATACAATATCATCATGGGAAGAGTAGGATTGAAGAAATTCGAAGTTGTACCATCTACAGTGCATCAATGCCTAAAATTTCCAACAAATTTTGGAGTAGGAGTTATGAAAGGTGATCAGAAAGTATCTCGGGAATGCTATTATTCATCCGCCGAGCAAGAGGAACTAGAAGAATCAAGGAAAAAGAATACTACCTATCAAGTGGATGAAGGTGCAGAAATTAAAACATTGGATCCTAGAGATGAGTCTCAACTCGTGAAGGGTCAAGTGGTGGAAGCTACTGAAAACATCATTCTGGACGACGAGCACCCTGAGTGAACTACTCAAGTAGGTTCATCGTTGGAAGAATCACTAAAACAGGAATTGATAACTTTCCTTAGAAGCAAAAAGCAAAATTTTGCGTGGAGTCATGAAGATATGCCTGGGATGGACCCAAATTTCTTATATCACGAGCTCAACGTGAATAAGGAGATCAAGCCAGTGAAGCAGAGAAGAAGAGTGTTCCGCCCCGAGAAGAATCAAGCTATACAGGAGGAAGTCGAGAAGCTCCAGAAAGCTTGCTTCATTAAAGATGTTAAATATCCAGATTGGTTAGCCAATGTGGTGATGGTAAAGAAGAAGAACAACAAATAGAGGATGTGTGTAGACTTCACCGACCTCAACAAAGCATGCCCAAAGGATCACTTTCCATTGCCCCGAATTGATCAACTGGTGGATGTTACCTCGGGACACGAGCTGCTGAGCTTCATGGATGCTTATTCTGGCTATAATCAGATTAAAATGAAACCTGAAGACAGGGAGAGTACTTCTTTCATTACCCCTAGGGGAACTTATTGTTATAATGTTATGCCTTTTGGTTTGAAAAATGCAGGTGCGACAGATTAGCGGCTGATGAACAAGGTCTTTGCTGAACAAATTAGTTGCAATATGGAAGTCTATGTTGACGATATGCTGACAAAGAGCAAGAAAGTTGCCGATCATCTAGTTGACTTAAGTCAGACTTTTAATCAACTGGATAAATATCAAATGAAGCTTAACCCGACGAAGTGCATATTTGGAGTATGAGAAGGCATGTTTCTCGGGTACATTGTCAATCAACGAGGCATTGAGGCAAATCCTAAAAAGATCAAAGCTCTATTAGGGCTACGATCTCCAACGACGAAGAGAGAGGTGCAAAGTCTTACAAGACGAGTAGCAGCACTCAACAGATTTGTATCACGAGCAACTGATCGATGTCTCCCATTCTTCAAAACACTCCGAAAGACTTTCGAGTGGAATGAAGAATATGAGAAGGCTTTTCAAGACTAGAAGAAATACTTGGGAGCACCTCCACTATTGTCCAAGCCAGTGATGGAAGAAAAATTGTACTTGTATCTAGCTGTATCGGAGAATGCAGTTATCTCGGCGTTGATAAGAGTGGATAATGGAGTACAAAAACCAATATACTACACAAGTAAGGCCTTTCGAGGAGCAGAGATCAGATATCCAAGGCTGGAAAAGTTAGCACTGGCGCTGATTGAGGCGAGTAGAAGAATGAGGCCATACTTCCAGGCTCATGCCATAGTAGTATATACTGATATGCCATTGAGGCAAGCCCTTCATAAACCAGAAAAATCAGGGAGATTGATGTACTGGGCAATAGAACTCGGTGAATATGATATAGTTTATGAACCCAAAGCATCGCTAAAAGGGAAGGCTGTAGCAGATTTTATAGCAGAGTTCACATATCCTGATACCCACGAGGAGCAAAAGTTGCTCGCTGATCAACCTGTGGATATTACAGGATCATCAAATACTAGCTCAGACCAACTCCGGTTGGTAAAAGGGCAAGTAGATATTACAGGATCATCAAATTCGAGCTCAGACCAACTCCGGTTGGTAAAAGGGCAAGAAAAGATGATCGACGAGGAGCAAGAAATATCAGGGGAGGATGAAAGGAAGCAACAAATATTTCACCGAGGAACTCTGTCAGATCAGAAATTTGAAGACGAGTTACCTATATGGAGGCTATATGTATATGGCTCATCTTGCACTCCAGGATGTGGCGCGGGGATAGTTTTGAGCACTCCGGACGAGGTCGACATGGAATACGCCCTACGTTTCCAATTCAAAGCTTCCAATAATGAGGCTGAGTATGAGGCCATGATTGCAGGTCTTAATTTGGCAAAAATTATAGAGGCGCAGCAGGTTATTGTCTTCAGTGATTCTCAATTGATCGTAAATCAAATGTTGGGAGTATATGCAGTTAGAGGAGAATTAATGATCAGATATCATGCAAAGGCAAAGGAGCTGGTGTCAGAATTTGTCGCTATTCAGCTGATCAGAATACCGAGAATGGAGAATGCGAGAGCAGATGCCCTAGCTCGATTAGTATCAGCTACTCGTGCCGAGCTACGACGAACAATCCCAATCGAAGTTTTAGCTGGTCGGAGTATAGATGAAGATCTGACGACGAACTTTATTACCCTTGATTTAGGACCATCTTGGATGGATCCAATCAGGGCATATATTGAGGAGGGAGAATTACCAATTGACAAGCTCGCAGCCAAGAAATTAAAGTTTAAAGCTTCTCGGTATGTATTAACTAATGGTGTTTTATATAGACGAGGAATTATGGCAGGTTTGCAGAGATGTGTACACCCCTCCGAGGTGAAAGAATTGATTGAGGAGGTCCATGAAGGGTCCTGTGGAGCTCATGTAGCAGGTCGGACACTCTTGCAAAGGATGATGACGTAAGGATACTACTGGCCGACGATGAGAGCTGATTGTATAGCCTATGCCAAGAAATGTGACAAGTGCCAGCGCTTTTTCTCCATCCGAAGAACTCCACAAGCATTATTGACACCCATAACTTCCCCTTGGCCATTTGCCATGTGGGGAATAGATTTGGTCGGGCCACTACCAACGACCAGAGGAAGGTTCAAATACCTCGTCGTCGCAGTGGATTATTTTACTAAATGGGTTGAAGCCGAGCCTCTCATCGATATGACGTATGACAAGGTGTACCAATTTGTTTGGAAGAACATCATTTGTCGATATGGTCTTCCTCATGCCTTCATCACAGACCATGGAACACAATTTGATAATGAGGAGTTCACTGCCTATTGCCATTAATCAAACATTTTGAAGGTCCACTCAAAACCAGGTCATCCTCAAAGCAATGGACAGACTGAGGTGACGAACAGAACATTGCTAAATGGCTTAAAGAAAAGACTGAATGATGCGAAAGCAAATTGGATCAACGAGCTACAATCAGTACTATGGGCTTACCGAACTACTCCCCGAGTAGCAACAGGAGAATCACCATATATGTTGGCGTTTGGAAGTGAAGCTGTTATACCTGCCGAGTTGGGCCTCCCAACACACAGGGTACTGAACTTCAACTCCCCTGTCAGCGACTTAATGAGAAGATTGGATTTAAACATGCTCGAGGAAGTTAGAGAAGAAGCAGCCATTAGAAATGCTGCTTACCAGCAGCGAACAACTTTATTCTACAATAAGAGGGTGAAGAAGTGCGACCTGAAAGAAGGAGACTATGTGCTGAAGAAAGTAATTTAGAAGCACAATAAGCTGGAGGCAAACTGGCATGGACCATACCGTGTTACAGAAGTTGTTCGACCAGGAACTTACCGAATATCAACTTTAGAAGGTGAGGAGTTTAAGAATGCATGGAACGCAGAGCACCTACGCAAGTATTATCAGTGATGAATAAAATGAAGATATTCTGTCGAATTCTCTCTTTTTATTGAAAGTTTTTCAGAGAATACTAGTGCTACACACTACTCGGCAAAACTCGGCAACTCTCAGGCTACTCAAATTTTTTCTCGAAAACACCAACTAAGGTTGGTCGAGAAACCTATATTCCTCCGGGAAGTAAAACTACCTATATTCCTCCGGGAAGTAAAGCTACCAATATTCCTCCGGGAAGTAAAGCTACCAATATTCCTCCGGGAAGTAAAGCTACCTATATTCCTCTGGGAAGTAAAGCTACCAATATTTCTCCGGGAAGTAAAGCTACCTATATTCCTCTAGGAAGTAAAACTACTAATATTCCTCCGAGAAGTAAAGCTACCAATATTCCTCCGGGAAGTAAAGCTACCTATATTCCTCCGGGAAGTAAAGCTACCTATATTCCTCCGGGAAGTAAAGCTACATGTATTCCTCCGGGAAGTAAAACTTGTATTCCTATTGGAAGTAAAACTATATGTTCCTCGGGAAATAAAAGTATTCCTAACATGCCAACTTATGTCGGTTAGGAAGTAAATATATTCTCGAAAATACCAACTTGAGTTGGTCGGGAGGAAAAATTATTCCAAAAAGTGCCAAAGTTGCTCATTAAGAAAAAAATCTACTAACTATGGCTGGTCGGGGATAAAAACCCACTAACTGTAGTTGGTCGACAAGAAAATTTACCGACCTTGGTTGGTCGAAAACATTTAAGAAAATAAACTATGGCTGGTCGGGGATAAAAACCCACTAACTGTAGTTGGTCGACAAGGAGAATTTACCGATCTTGGTTGGTCGGAAACGTTTTATGAAGACGAGAAAGTGATCGAGCAACATTTTTGATACTCGTAACTTTATTACTAAGTTGGTCGAGAAACAAAACTTTATTATTAAGTGATCGAGCAACATAAATGATACTCATAACTTTTTAATTATTACTAATTTGGTCGAGAAACAAAATATTATTTTTGCCAAATGACTACTACAAATTCAAGCTATTCGACAATAAGTTGATCGACAAACTACACAGTATTGTTATCTTTTTAACAGATACACATGCACAAATATAAAGTGTTATAAGACAATAGCAGTTAAGATTGCAAACAGAAATGAAAGTCTTTCATTAAATCCAAAAAAAATTACATTGATAATGAAATGTATACAAATTTATTACAATAATATTCCTATTCTATTGGTCTTTTCCCCTCTGCTTTTGAAACAGGTTCCTCGCCAGCAGGCGGATCATTTAAAGCAAGAGGAGAATTTATAAAGTTCAAATCTTTTAACATCCTGACATTCATCACGGATGGTCGATCTAGGAGATGCTCGGGACGAGATATCTCGACATTTGAATGAAGATTGTAGTCGCCGAGATATTTGGAAATTAAGCATCGAGGAATGGCCCGAGCAGGGATCCAACTCATATCAAGTTTGTATGGTGGCACGGGTAGGTCGAGCAGCCCAGGATCATGGTAGTCCCACAAGTAATGACCATGTTCGAGTTACAGCACACCTAAGGCATTCAACTAGCCTTGCTTGTAGCCCTCATTATTGGCATTCTGGATACGATCGTCCAAGTGGTAGAGAGCCTCATTGTACCCAGCCATCCAGAACTCCCTGGGCTGTTTATGGAATTGATATGTCAGTCTTTCCATCTGCTCGTGGAGATTCTTGATGAAGAGTTCCTTATTCTCCAAGACTGACTTCTGCGTAGAAAGCTGCTCTTCCAGGTCCCTGATCTTCTTTGACATTTCAGCCAACGCCTGGTTCTTCGCCATTAATTGGAAGGCCTGATTCTCTAAGGCAGATTGAGTCCTCTATTCCTCGATAGGAATCCAAGGAGCTCTTGCTCGTCCTCGAGGAGCTCTTGCTCGACCACGAGAAGATGTAGAGGGGCCAGACCTCTTCAAGGTTTCCAACTCGTCCCTCAAGTTGGCGTTCTCGACTTCCAAGAACGAGAATCCCTCATCAGTCACTGGGATCAATGCTTTTGAAGTAGAAGCTGCAGACTTCAATTGTGACAACTCTCTTTGAAGATTGTTGTTCTCTTGCTCTAATAATTCAGCTATTTGTCTGCACTCTTCGACCTCACCCCTCAGAGTTCTTTCCCTCACATCGTAGCCAGCAAAAAGTTTCTCGTAACCCTTTTCGACAATGATCTGCTGGTACTTCTTCTCATACCCCTCATGCAAAAGGGCAGTGGATTCTTTGTATTATTGCTGAAGATCCTCGAGGGTGCCTTGGAGATCCTCGATCATGTCATAATAAGCCACATTATTGGCCACTTCACGATCAAGCAGACACTTCAGATATTGGTATGCTTCAACTGCCTGTTCAGAAGCATCTTGGTCGAGGATGTCGACGACTTGCGCTGCACTCAGGTCTGTGTGACCAGCCTTAAAATATTCATTGCATTGCCTCAGCAGCTTTGTATCGTGAGCAGATAATAATTCCATCCTGGCCAGAAACTAGCAGAAGAAGAAAAAGCAGTGAATAATAAAAGCACCAATAAAGCATGAAGAAGAGACAACAGTATGCAAAAACACAAGTTCAAGTTTTATTATATCATAAAGGTCAGAAGTACAAGATTCAGAATTACATGTTCAGGATTACATTTGTTAAAGAAAAATAAAATAGAGAAATCCGAACAACTCTACACCTTTTCCTTGTCTCCCAAAACTTTCTCGGGAGGCTAGGACGAGGAAGCAGGTTGCTCGGATGGAGCAGATAGTAGCTGGGGAAGTGCTGGAAGTTGCTCGGAGGAAGTTGCAGGTAATTGAAGTTCCTCGTCAGCTGGTTGGATAGTCGGGGGAAGAGAAACCTGATCTCCCATCACCATGGAAGACTCTTCGGAGGCAGCTTCGTCCTCTTCTTCGTCTTCGGGAGTTGTAGGGGGACCAGGGATGTGTCGCTGAAAGAGTTCGGAATTTTCATCCACCTTCATCTCCTGTAGAGCAGCAACCCACCCATCTCTGAAGTACTTGAGGCTGACATATTCTACTTGAGACATCATGGCAGCCAAGCCCTTGTTTCACCCCTTGTCCCAGCCAGCGCCGAAGGACTTCTTCAAAGCCATTTTCCTATTCAACTTCTCCGAGGAAAGCTTCTCGGACAGCAGGTTATCAGCAACTTTTAAATTTCTCTCAACCTCCTCCTTCTGCCGATTTACCTCCCGAAGCTGACCCAACTCTTCCTCGGCAACCTTGACCTTATTCTCAAGCTCTCCAGCATTTTTGAGCTTCTTGTCGAGCTCTTTATTTTTCCCTTCTAAGTCCTTTATTCTCTTCTCCAACTCCTTGGATACTTCAACAGCTTGAGCCTTCTCTTGCTCGGTGGAGGTAAGCTTCTTATCCCAAATAGCCTTGTCAGTATCATACTTCTGACGAGAATCTTCCAAAGACTTCGTCAGGCCCACCAGAGCTTCCTCCACACCAGATGAGGAGCTTGAAGCTTTAATTGCTTCATCCTTCTTCAAAATTGTATTGAAGAATCTCATGAACTGTAAAAAGAAAATGAAAGCAAGTCAGAGACAGATATAAGAAGAGAAAGATGAAAAGTTCAAAGTAATAAGACTTACAGAAGCAATATGGAGAGCATCCAATGATGTAACCATATCCCGAGAAAGGTTCTCTTCGATACCTTGGATCTTGGGAATGATCCAAGTCTTCATCGAGCTCATGGCAGAGCTCGGGGGAATAAAAGTTGGAACACCAGTTCCAGTAGCTGAGGGCTGAGTGATGGTGTCAGCCAAATTGACCGAGGAGCTCTTCTTCAGCTTCCTCGGGGGAACAGGGATTGATTCAACCAAGGAGGAACTCTTGGTCGATGATATTACAATCACTTCTCCTGGACCAGCAGACTTTCTCGGAGCCACTGGAGGCTTCTCGGTAACCTTAGCAGGAGCAGCTGGAGGAGCTGCATCAATTTTCTTTGTCCCTTATGGGACATCGTGTTTACTTCTTTTGGCCTCTCCAGCACCATAGGCAGACTTCTCGAAGAGAGTGGGAGGTCTTATCTTCTTCATTCTTTCACTTAAAGGGACGTGTGATTCAGGCGAGGAACTAGTAGAGGCTGGTACTGGCTCTGCGTCACTTATTACCGGACGAGCAGTGAAAGAAGTGGTGTAGCTCTTGTACTGTAGTAGATATGAAGCTGACCTAATGTGCTCATCAGCAACACTCTGATGCAAACTCCAGATAAGTTTTAAGTGCCTTATATTAACGTCTGCTTCTTTTGGACACTTTCTTTTGCTATCAACTGCAAATAAATAAACATTAAAATATCAGTGGCACATTTTATCAAACACAGAAGAAGCATGATTTCAAAATAAGTAAAATGAAATAAAAATAACCTATCCCATTGTCATAGGAAGGACATCTGGGACCCTGATACACTTCATCTCCAGATAAAGGAGCATGTTGCCAATTTTTTATGACAACCCCGTGCTCAAAATAGTCCCTATTGGCATCCGGGAGATTGACTACTAAGGCTCTATTTAAAAATCTAGTTTTCAAATAAAAGGTGTTATCACCAACTGCCCATCTATAACAAAACATTATTTCTGGAATTCCTATGCGAGTTCCATGGATTTAATTTAACCTATGAACCCCATTAACTATTCTCCATGTATTGGGGGCTATTCTCGCAAGAACAACGTCAAAATATTGACAAAATTCCAGACATAGAGGATTGGGCAGAAAAGAAAATCCACACTCAGCAATAAAGAGACTGGGGAACCAACGTCCCTCAACCAAACTGAAATAATCAGAAGGCTCAGAAAGCTCTTCCAGAACAACCCAGGAGGGAATAGAAAAATCAGAGTGAAACTTATCAAGAGATTCAACAGGGTAAACCATGATGAATAAAATAAATGAAGAATAAGGAAGAAGATCTTACAGAAAAAGAGTGGATCTGTTGACAACGAACGATGGAAGAGATGAATACACAGGAGAGAAAGAGACGACGGAAAACTCGAAGATACAAATTTGCAAAAGTAGAAGATGATGGGATTATCTATGATGCTTAAATACCTTGCCTTGGGAAAAGGAAAAAGTAATGATTACAAAAAGAAACGATTACGCTACCGGCGACTAGAAGGACAAAAAAGGCGCGGCAATCGAGGCGGTTATAAAAATTCAAAAAAGCATGATTCTACGAATTTGGAAGGAGAAATAAATACAAGGGAAACATTCCTAAAAATCAGGACGACCATTTAAAGCTACCATATTCCGAGAAAGAATGTTCCATACTCCTAAAATTTCGAACTATGAAACATTGTGGGCTTCTGTTGATACCAAATTTAGTCTGCTGACATGGCTCAATAAAGTGAAGACATGTGGCAATCTACGTGGAAATAACAAACACTTCCGAGGAACTCACACGCTCCGAGGAACCATACTACAACGAGGAACACTGCTTCCCCGAGGAACTTATACACTCCGAGGAACTCTTGAGTACCGAGAAGCTTAGGCGGTCCGAGAAACTCAGGCGGTCCAAGCTGCACCTCGAACAAAGCATTAATAACAGGATAACCAACAGTTTGACTGTTCATTAAACGCTTATCATTCAGACGCACACGCTTAAGGGGCATTGAATGTATTACCATTTCATATGTACATCATTTAATGTATTACCATTTCATATTATAGCCTTAGGGCTATAAATACATTGTACAATCCTCATTGTAGGGGGATCAGAATTTCTTGATAGAACTTGTAATCGAGAATTCCCCAAACACTCAACAATAACATAACAGTGGACGTAGGCCATTCTTATAAGGCTGAACCACTTTAAAATCTTTGTCTCATTTATTTATCTGTGATTGAATAATTAGATATGATCTAATTTTTTACATCAACAAGTGCTGAGGTAAATTTGTCCTTTAGCTCATTAAAGGCTAAATGAAAATGGTCATCCCAAACAAACGGTACCCCCTTGCAAGTCCGATTCGTCGATGGACCTGTAATGTTTTAGAGTCCCTGAATGAATTGTCTAAAAAATCTGATTAACCCCAGAAAATTGCAAACCTCGATCGGTGTTATGGCCTTTCCAAAATCCCTCACCAATGATACTTTACTAGGATCGACTGATATACCCCTGTCAAACACAATGTTTCCCACAAACTGCACCTCTCGAAGATAAAACCCACATTTCTCAAACTTGGGATACAGTTGGTGATCCCATAGTGTCTATAAACCATCCGCAAATGCTCGGCATGCTCATCCTCAGAGCGAGAGTAGACCAGAATATCATCGATGAATATAATCATAAACTAGTCAAGGAACTCTCTAAAGACCCGGTTCATCAAATCCATGAATAATGTTAGTGGAATCACCCTAAACTCGTATGACCCATACCATATTAGAAAGTAAGTCTTAGGAACGTCCTCCTCCTTGATGCATAACTGATGATAACCGAACCTCAGATCTATCTTGGATAAGTAAGTTGTTCCCCTCAACTGGTCCAACAGATCATCGATCTGAGGTAGTAAATACTTATTCCGAATTGTGACCTTGTTTAACTATCGGTAATCGATACACAACCGAAATGATCCATCCCTCTTCTTGACGAACAACCTCGGCACACCCCACGGTGAAGTACTAATTCTGATAAAACCCTGCCCCGGGAGTTGTTGGATCTTCTCCCTCAACTCCCTTATCTCAGATGAGGCCATACGATAAGGCGTTAGGTCTATAGGCCTTATGCCTTGTGCTAGGTCAATAATAAACTCAATTTCTCAATTAGGAGGCAACCCGAGTATCTCCTGAAATACGTCATCAAACTCCCTCACCATTAGATATGAGTCTAATGAAACTACCACCTCCTATAAGGTATCTTCCTTAATATAGCATAGATGTGTGATCGACCCCCTCTAAAGAATAGGCATCGCCACTAAGAGCATATCCTTCCCTGGAATCGAGAACAGAATAGTCCTCCCAAAATAATCCACCATCGCCCGGTATCCAGCCAGCCAATCCATCCCCAAAATAACATCACACTCCTCCATGTCTGACACAAGAAGATCGGAAACTAAACATAATCTACCCACATTAATGTCCACACCCCAACAAATTGAGTGTATGAGCGACCCACTACCCAACGGTGACTCCACACACATAAGGAGACTACTAGTTGTCTCTAATAGGTCGTCAGCTCATGAAAATCTGGTCGCTATAAAAGAATAAGATGCCCCCGTATAAAAAAAGAATCTTACCCTCAATCCCATGAATAGGAAATGTACCCTCTACTACCGATGGTGCCTGTGGGGCCTATTATGCGAAGGCATATCAGATGTTATAAACACGTTTATATTGTAATTGTCCCTACTGAGGTGGGGCGGGTGGGGAAGGTGTTATAGGTGGCCTCTGTGCCTACTACTCCTGTGGGGCTCCATGCTGCTGCGGTGCTCTACCCTACTGTGGGAAATATCTCCTCTTTTGGCATGTATGATCGCAAATAAAGCACTGGCTTGGAAACTATCTCTGTCTCTAGCCCTGATGGCCCTGATGGTGCTAACCCTGCTATTGACCCTACTGGCCATAGCCTTGCTGGCCTCCCCCATTGTTTCCTTGGACCTGACAGCCCTAAAGAACCTCTTGTTGTTGAGAACCCTGTTGGCCCTACCTATAACCTCCCTTGGGTTGATAACCTCAAGATATAAACCTCTTGTCCTGATCCTCTACCGATAATCTTACCCCTAGTGTTTGTCGGAGTGCTGTTGTGGTTCTCCACTAGCACCGCTACCTCCTACCTTGCCATGTTGGCTAGGCTCACCTCCTCTCTTGCTTCCCTTCACATGAAAGCAATGGTCTTGGCAGTGTAAAAATGTGGTATTGACAACGTTTATATAATTCATTAATGTGGGGTTGCAAATCAAGTGCTGCCTGATCCTCCAAGCTAACCCATCCATAAATAGACTTCTTTCTTTCCTCATTGTTCACCTCGTTTGGAAAAAAATTAGCCAATCAAGTGAAATCCTCCTCGTACTCGACCACTGATCGATCTCGCTGGGTCACCTCACTGAACCTCTTTCGCATATCTGTCTCAACTGCTGGAGGAAAGTATTTACGGTCGAACCACGCCCAGAACTTCGCAATAGACATCGTATCCCTCTCCGCAACGGTGGTAACCGACTCCCACCACTGTAAAACTCCCCCAATCAACCTGAAAGTGGCTAGCATCTACTTCTACACCTCGCTACACTCTACCATATGCAGGTGAAGTTGTATATCTTTCTTTCACTGGCACATCGCAATCACGTTTGAACTCCCCTAAAACTCTGGTGGGTGGCCCTTCTGAAAAGCCTCCCTAACCCTTTTCCACTCTGACAACCCCGAGTGGGCCTGGACAACTGGCACCACTGGTTATGGTAGTTATTGGGCCTGCGAAAAATGGAAAGCCATGCCAGTCATCGCCGCATTAACTGTTTGTGCCACTATCGTTGTCACCTCTGCTACTGACACAGTCCTATGTGGTGGTTACGGTTGCGATGCTTGTGGATCTTGCGTAGCCTCCCACATATTATCCCTAGTCGTTTCTCTTATCGCTCTCTCTCTCCTGGGTGGCATGTGAAAACAAATCAAATTGCAAGATTTCACAGTAAATACAAATATAATAGTAGAAGAACGAAATATCAAATGCGTAATCATGAATGCAACGCTATGCTGAAATCATAGTAAGCCATACAGATCCTATGGACACTAGAACTTAATTCCTTGATACCATCTATGACACCCTTCCTATTCTAACCATGGGTGATTAGTCCATCATTAAAACAAACAGGAATCTCATTTGGTTCACTCTTAGCATCACTGTCGGAAAACTTACTAATTAATAATCACCTAAGTCAAAATTAGCCGGTGTCAAATTTTATCTTTGATTATTATATCAACGTGCGGAAATAAATTAATTTAACCAAACCAAACCATCCACAAAATAAAAATCTGAGCAATGACGTGACAGATATATAAATAAATAAGACCTAATAAACCATCGATTCAATAAACAAATAATCAAACTACAATCTGAAATAAATAACTATATCTGAATGCAATCTGTTAAATAAACTGAAAACTAAATAGTATGAGGGGCCACACGGCCAAATGAAACACTGAGAGAAACTCCTATCTATATATGAATGAGCTGAAGCATCTAAAGAAACTCCTGCAAGCCTCCATAATTGCTGCAGCTACACATCCCTGGATAAAATCATCAAGCTGGGTGTCCCTGTGGCTGGACACCTAAAAGGTTTTAAAAATATTTTGATACTAGTTTGAGCCCAAGGAAACATTTTGAAAATATTTTTTAAGTGCTTAAATCACAGTATAAATCGATTATTAGATATGCATGTTAGTTCAACATACACTCTTTTGAATTCCTCACCTCTCAGCTAATGTGCACGTCTAACGTCTCCTACCTAGCTATGCTACCCAGCCCAACTAAATAAGGTATCTAACTATCCTTAATAAGTCTAGATCTCTCGTAATACCCATACGACATGCTAACACAATATCAATAAGTAATATATTCCACTTATTATTATTGATTCAATCAATTAAGTTTCTCTACTTAATTACTTTTAGATATACAAAATCTATCAGTTCACTATCACACATAAGTAGATATATCAGACTTATATATATATTCATCACACATAAAATATATACAATTATAGAATCCCCAGAATGGCCCCTCGTGATGTTGGCATACTCTGCTATCAAGTGCATGTACCTCTCGTACTAAATCAAAGACCATTAGTTCGGCATGTCTCCTCAAACCCAAAATAAATCAACACACAATGGAGGCGGACATGGTTCTAAGCCTTTGGGATACGTACATACCTAACGTACCCAAACGACATGTCGGTCCCACTAATACATGACAAACAGTGAGCCTCCATAAGTTACATGTTCTGGGGCACAAATCCAGCCCTCGCTAGAATCGTCAAGGTGGGATTGCCCTCTGTGCCAAAACCTCCGAATATCAGGCAGCGTAGGTATGTTCACACACAAAATTAAATTACATCATAGGTATTCACATAACCAATATAGATAGATAGATAGATAGATAGATAGATAGATAGATAGATAGATAGATAGATAGATAGATAGATAGATAGATAGATAGATAGATAGATAGATAGATAGATAGATAGATAGATAGATAGATAGATAGATAGATAGATAGATAGATAGATAGATAGATAGATAAAGTGATAGATAGATAGATAGATAGATAGATAGATAGATAGATAGATAGATAGATAGATAGATAGATAGATAGATAGATAGATAGATAGATAGATAGATAGATAGATAGAGAGAGAGAAAGAGAGAGAGTGAGGCTCTTGTACATACCAACGGTGCATACCGCTGGTGCGGACCCATTTTATAAATGATTTTGAGTTGAGTTTTTTTATGTGGTATTTAAACATTTCGGAGGAGCCATACAAAAAAAATTCAGGATAAAAAAAAATTTGCTATTTTTAAAAATTGGTCAAACTTTTGCAACTTTTAAAGTGCTTTAAAAGCTCCGAAAGTTTGACCGATTTTTTTAAAATAGAAAAAAAGTTGTTTTGAGTTGATTTTTTTATATGGATCTATTGAAATGTTTAAACATCATATTAAAAAATTCATCTGAAAAATAATTTTTTACTATTTTAAAAAATTGGTATGTACCGGTTGTATGTATAGGAGACTCTCGTTATATATATATATATATATATATATATATATATCCGGCATAGGTATATAGACAACCTATAAGTATATATCCTATATATAGTATATACCTCTCTCGTATCCAACGTACAATTCATTATAGTTATAACCTCTTATTGTATATTCATGAGTATCGCTCACTACCCAAAGGTTCCTAGTCACCCCTTAATAAATATCAGTAGCTACTACTCTCACGCACTGCCGGTCTAAATCATAGATTCACTCATACTCTTCGTGACCAGATCTTACTTCCTCGAATTCATTATTTTCAAAATTCATATCCAACAGGTATTCTCCTTAATTCTCTCGTTATGGATAAGACTCTACCACACATTAGGCCTACTCTAATTCAATATAATCCTCGGTATGAATTAAATATGTCCCAAAAATCCCCCCGTTAATTATTCACAAATTAAGGGCTTAAAAAGGAAATTTCTCAATTCTGGGAAAATTGAATCGATTCGCCCAAATACTGAATTAATTCACCCTGTCGAATTGATTCGCCCTTGGGCCGAATCAATTCGAAAAGTATCTGGTCATCTTCTTCCCTTACACAGTTGCGTTTTTCACCATTTTTGTATATATAACTTTCATGCAAGACTCCCAAACTTACAACTAACATAACTATTCATCATTCTTAAGTATATGGATCATTTCTAACAGTTTTAACACAATAAATCCTTAAGAAAAACACCCAAGAACAAATCAAATACGATATTTATAAGAAAAAAAACCTAGTTTTTATTTTCTTCACACATATTCATCAAAAACCCAGATTTCTTCCACGGTAATCATCATGCATCATCTAATTATGAATTATTTACATCAATGGATCCATTCTACATGAAAATCCC
This sequence comes from Sambucus nigra, assembly GCA_949130495.1. Classification (NCBI taxonomy): domain Eukaryota; kingdom Viridiplantae; phylum Streptophyta; class Magnoliopsida; order Dipsacales; family Adoxaceae; genus Sambucus; species Sambucus nigra. Next base: position 139,039,140 of record OX422221.1, on the reverse strand, counting down.
ACCCCAATTCATGAGTTCTCTACATCAACACGTCATGAACATCATTTAAATCAAATAATTAAAATCCTACACTACATGGGTATTATAACTCAATTAAAACATGCAAGATAAACACTTGCCTTATCAAAAAGGTCTTATTTCGTGATTTGGATGATAGAGTTTGTCTTCCTTTGCTCCGATTACGATTCCAACAACGTTCAAGGTGAGAATTATTGTGGGAAGCCTTGGTTTTATCCTCCTCTTCCCTTCATATGGCCTCCTCTCTCTCAACCTTGTGTTTACCCTAGACTCTAACCCAAAGGGTCAGATATATCACTTAGAATTTCGGAGTCCTATCTACCCAAATCTCTCGAATGATCGAAATGTCCTCTCGTTCTGTCGTTTTAGTCTAAAATCGCCCTGGGACCCAAATACTACCCCCGGATAAACTATTTTAACCCTTTCGGAATCAATCATGAACTCAAAATCATCATCCGAGTTACTCTAAAATAATTTCCTATCCCAACCTCATATAGTCCACACACGACACACGATTAAGATATACCATTATCATGTCACTATCACTCATTATGACGTAAAATGACAAATCTCTATTCACTTAGTAATTTTATTAGATAAACATTAATCATTTCTCTCCGATTGATAAATTTAATCAACATATAATGTTTTATTTCATTAAATTACGTCACACATGTAATTTTTTAAAAAAATTGTCGAATTAATTCAATTTTAAATGCTCGTAAATACGGGGTGTTACACCCTCGTTCATCATGGATAAAAACTAAAAATTTGACTCGCATTCTGAATTCCAATATGGACCCGATCATATCACAAACGACTGATGGGCCTTAAGGTATGCCATTCAGAACCTCATCAGCGTCGGGAATATAATCCCTCTAAAACCCAATGTCACTAACAATCCCTACAATATTACACCAGTACCAATACCTTGTCAGACACTCATGTCCTAAACACATACCCATCCACTCTCATAGTCCATATCCATCACAAACCGAGGATGAGGACACACGCACCCTTCGAAGAAGCTACCCATCTGGGAACGCCATCGCTCTTTATAAAATTATCACTGAAACCCAGCTCACCAATAACCATATGCCCTTCTTCATTATGGTCACACATTTTCTACAAACCAACTATTGTAGATTGGACCTCCTCCTATTCATAGAATTTATGCTCTCTAAAGATCCGAGACTCATTCCCCCTTCGCAGAAGATACATTCACTAAGCCGAATGGTAAAATGTATAATAAAGTCCTCCATGTAACGGATATATCACATTTGCAATACCTATTTAGTCTATCGGGTGAGAAGGACCTACCTAAGGTTCATCTATTTACCCTCTTAAATTAAAAACCCAACAAAAGTACCCATACATCCCCCACCCTTATTCCACTCTCCAAACAGTAGTAGAAGCACTATGGCCGCTAGCCTTCAAATGAAAGAACTCGTGATTCGGCCACCCTGATATCCTAGTCCCCAAGTACAGATCCATACTCTCTCCATTTGTAAGGAACACCGCCCTTAGATAGCCAGAACATACTCCGAGATCCCTAGCATTCGGTCCCAACCATGTAAAGTATGTTGATTTGTATGAACAAGGGATTATCGATTGCTTCAATTATATCCTCATCACCAAAGGGAACACATCTCCAAGTTTCGGAGATGAATTCACACTCAACCCCAAGGTTTGGGAAATAATGACACATTGGGACTACTCCCCCAAAAAAGGTCTTGGGTTACGTGAACAAGGGCCCATATCCTTCGAAGCCCCTAATATTCGAGACTACAAATTCGAGATCAAGTATAGAGCCACTATAAAGGATCTTGATCAACTCAAGTAGCAAGAATACGAAATCTGCCACATAAATAAGTAAGGTCACATTGCAAATAGTATACAACTTTGCCTCTCATACGGAGGGTTGCCCCTTCAGTTCTTTAAAAGCATGGGAGAACTTCAGCATCCCAGTGCTAATATTTATGAGAGCATCTGAGCTACCATATGGGATGATTTACCCATAAAATATGAGATACCATGTGTAACTCCATGACAGTAGATAAAAAAATGTCACATCCCTCTGCCCGAGGAAGACCTCTTCGGGCCCAATAGTGAACTAGATATGTTCATATCACAACTGGATTATGACTTCTGCATCTTAAAGATAACTCCTTAATCCCATAATTACATTGACACGGGATATTTTTACGAGAATGCATACTTAGACGAAGCCAACATAGTTGATATTATTGAACTGCAGGACTAAATAACCTACCGAGGTCGTACCCCTACCATAAGGTTCCCCTCACAGTGGTACTCATACACACCTGAAATGGAACTGGTCCACCCTGCTCCCTAGGACCATGGAAAATACCACAAGGTGGTCCGATTATATGTATAATTCTTAGACTAAGTCACACATGCACGAAATCCAATTTAGTCCAAATTTTATCTTAATTAACTTAGATGACATGTAAGATATTTTGAATCTAAACAAAAACAAATAACAACCAACCAAATAGAAGATAGAGATGAGGAAAATACCCTTTCGAAAAAACCTATATCTAGCATTATTTCACACTAGATAGACTGAAAAAACCTTAGAGATCCACTAAGTTACATAACAATGTCTTCAAGTTTTCCAAAACAAACTATGCAGATCCAGCATCGTCCCACAGCAAGCTTCCTCTTGCCTCGGTATCCACAAATCAGCCTCAGGAATTGATATTACTGTCTTTTTCAGTCGTAGAGATTAAACTCCATAAGGTCAGTAGTAGAAAATAAAATCTACAATGATTTGAACATTGAATGGTGCTCTTCTAGGGTTTAATAAAGCTCAACAAATTATTTAAAGGATTTGATTTGGAAAAGAAAAGTGTTTTACACAAAGTAGGGTTTGGAGACCTTATGGATATGCATAAAAAGAAAATCTCGCCAAAAGTTCTGATAAAAATTGATCTCAAAACCTCATTTTATAGAAAATACAAATTTCGAGGCAGCATAAAAATCGAGAAAATTCGTTCAAATTATAAATGGACTTCGTTCGAACGGAAATATCATTTCGTTCAAACCAAGGTAAAACTCGTTGGAACGAAAAATAATCTCGTTCGAACGAGCTTCAAAGGAATCAGGTTCTAGAAACAGACCCACTCATTTGATGTTCATTGGAAGTTGGTTTCAATAAACTCTCATTCTCGTTAGAAAGAATGCCTAAAGTCGTTCAGACGATAGAAAAAATAAAAAATAAATCTATTGAAAACTGATTTTAAAAACATGTCTCTAACTAATTATAATAACATCCTTGAATAAACTGTTTATGCATAAATGAAAACCATATACCTTCTCAATGATTATAGCGATAATTTTAATTCATTTCATCTTCAGTTGTTGCTCGGTCACTAACTTGTCTCCACTTTGAACTTATTGAGAAGTACATGATGATGAAGTTGTAATGGAATACACTTAATTAGAATAGATGTTGAACAATTATAAAACTTGCTCTTATGAATTTTCTCCTTTGGTTATTCCGGTACAAAACACAAGTTGAAAACAAAACCCTTAAGACAAGTACAACTAATGCCCTCCCAAACCCGAAAAGAAAAGACACTTGTCGAATTTTCTTCCACTAAAAGTCTTCATCGTGTAGTCCATGTAACCATCAAGGCGGACTGATCTATAAACATAAAGAAAAATAAATATTTTGATGCATTGGAGTTTAAAGAAAACACAAAACTCACCCTTAATATGTTCCCTCCCCCTTTTGTCCATAATAGACAAAGGGTCAGAAACTAATCCTGAAATATTAGCATCACATGAAACCAAATTTAAAATATCATCACAAATATAAACAATTAAGCATATGCGATGAGAATTTAATGAAGGAACCAATTATTTTTTAAAATTATTCAAATTTTTGTGTATATAAAAATTAAATATGTATAACAAAGTATATACAGGTACAGATACAAACAGTCACACCATGGAGTAGCACGAAAATATCTGAATCATGGAAATGGAACTAAATTGCATGAACTTATATCATGAAAAATCAATAAAGGCATAAGAAGCAAAGGTGCATGAAGTCAAAGAGATACCCGTAAAGAAATAACTCAATTTCAACCTTAGGTGTAAGAATATTGAACAAAGTGAAATTGACACAACTTATGCAAAATGCCATGAATTTTAATTCTTCTCAAATCAATAATGCCAAACTATTTAATGTTTTTGAAGGAATGTCATTGTGAAAACCCATTGACCTTGAACTTATAACACCCTCAAAATCTCACATTTTAAGTACCCACTATCAAAATTTTCGAAGGAATCATAATGCTCATGATAGTGAAGCATCAATGAACAAACTGTCACTTCTATTTTTGGGTGCCAAAATAATATTTTAGGATTTTTCCAATGGTGGCCTTTAATGCAAAGAATATTTCTTCTTTCGTAGACCCTTTCCATTGCTTTATACAAAAAATCAAGAAAACAAATCCGGGAAATGGTTCTTACAAGTACAATTTGTTACTAGTAAATTTGGTTCATTACTAAACATTATTGATATGAGAACACCGTATTCGACATATGACAAGAAAGTACAATATAAAGTAGTTTGTGCTTGTGTGGAATACAAGTGATAAAGAGTCTATCATGAAGGAAGTAATCAGCGAAGAACACCGAAATGCTAACCCCGCATTATTAAGCACACTAATTAAATGAATTCAAGTCTCATAACACCATAACTAAGTCATATGAATGAATGGAATGTAGTCGTAATTCGAACATCTTAAATGCACATCTATATATGGTGTAAAACAAAATACAAAAATATTTTTGAATTTTTTAAAAATTTTATCAAAAAAATAAAATCTTTTTACAAATCTTTGAAACTTTTTCTAAAAGAAAAGAAAATCTTTTTGGATTTTTCAACAACTATAAACATAGAAATACAAACTAGTAATATGGATAAAATATGGCAACATGATAATCACCCTATACTAGATGCAATACCCAAACTTAATCAATGTCACAAATGCCCAAACACTTCCTAAGATCCTCAAATCTAAGTGCATCTAAAGGTTTAGTGAAAATATCAACCAATTAAGATTCAATACTTACTAAACTATGGGAAATAATCTTCTCCTTAACAATATCATGAATGAAGTGCTTACGAATCCTAATATGTTTCTTATGAGAATATTGGATCGGATTACGATAAATATGGATTTCACTCATATTATCAAAAGAAATAGTCATTATGACTTGAGTAATCCTACAATCTTCCAATATTTTCTTCATCCATAAGAGTTGTGTGCAAAAACTTCCGACAGCGATGTACTCTACCTCCGCTATGGACAAAGAAATGGAGATTTGCTTCTTACTCAACCAAGATACAAGATCACTCATAATGTAAAAGCATCCACCTAAAGTGTTTTTACAGCCATCAACATCCCTGACCCAATCGATATTCAAATAAGATGACAAACAGTCATTTATATAAAATGAATACCAAATACTATAGGAAAGAGTGTCACTCACGTATTTAATGATACGCTTTAGAGCAAGCAAGTGAGACTCTTTTGGGGATGCTTAGTAATGCGCACAAAGTCCAATACTAATGGCTATGTCAGTACGGCTAGCGGTTAAGTAAAGAAGACTTCCTATCATACTCTTGAAAAGTGTTTGCTCTACATCCTTACCTAAAGTGTCTTTACTAAGATTAATCGAGGAACTAATGGGTGTGCGTGAGTTCTTAGCGGAGTCTAAACCAAAAAAATTCACTACGTACCTAGCATATTTATATTGAGATATAAATATACCATTCTCGAGTTGATGCACTTGGAGACCTAAGAAGAACATGAGTTCACCAGCCATGCTCATATGAAACTCACTTTTTATCTCATCCTCAAAGGTGTGAGCATGTTAGGAACACGTATATCCATATACTATGTCGTCCACATGGGCTTGGGCAACCAAGATAGCACATCCCTCTCTCCTAACAAACAATGTTATATCAACTCCACTCTCTTGAAGCCACGAGCTAAAAGATAACAAGTTATCCTTTCATATTAAGCACGAGATGCTTGCTTTAAACCATACAAGCCCTTGTCATGGATGCTTTGGTTCTTTCCACATAAACTTCTTCCTGGAGAATTCCAGTAAAAAAGGAAATCTTGACATCCATTTGGTATAACTTAAACTATAGATGACATGTTATGGCGAGTAGTAAATGGACGGACTCAAGCCTAGAAATAGGAGAGAATGTTTCTTCAAAGTTTGCATCCTCATTCTGTGAGTAGCCTTTAGCAACCAACCTAACCTTATTACGAACAATGGTACCATTCTCATCCATTTTGTTCTTATACACACACCTGATACCAATCACACTAGTCTCACTAGGTCGGGGGACTAATTCCCATATATCGTTCTTCGAAAGTTGAAGCAACTCATCTTGCATAGCAAATATCCAATGCTCTTCTTTGAGTGCTTCCTTCACATTCTTGTCTTCTACTGTTGAGGTGTAGTAAAAGTAACTAACTACATTCTCTAGTTGAGAAGGAGTCTTGACACCTAGTGTGGGATCACCAAGTATGTCAAAAGGGTCATTACACTTTCGAACCAAAGAGGGTGCATCCTCTATATCAAGGGCATGGTCCACCAGGGTGGTGTGGTGAACATGAAATCATGTTCGGGGGGTGTATTGTTCTCACACTCAAGGCTAGGATCAATAAGCGTGGTTGGTGCATCTTCTCTAATGGTGACCTTTGTCGATTCCATAATTTTAGAGATTTTAATGTTAAACACCTTATATGCTATACTATACAATGATTACCTTAAAAATATTCCCGTATTACTTCTAGAGTCGAACTTTCCTAAATGTTCTCTATCTCTAAGGAAGTAGCAAGGACTCCCAAAGACTCAAAAAAAATGATAAGTTAGGTTTCTTCCCTATCCATAACTCATATGGAGTGTGAAGTGTGTGTAGATGAAGATATGTGGACAAAGATATACCCTATACACCATGTGGCATGCGATATTAACTGCCTCCACCTAAAAACATCTAAGCAGATTCTCCCAAGAAGTCCATATGTTAAATTGTTTGATTCTTCCTCTCAACAATACCATGTTGCAGAGGAGTACGAACGGCCAAAACTCATCTTTGATGCTGACTTCATCAAAAAAGCTATCCACTCTAGGATCTTTATATTCAGTGGCATTGTCACTATGAATCCGATGGATAGAGACACCATGTTGATTCTATAGGACACGACACTTGGTTGTTAAGAACTCGACAGCATCGAACTTTTCTCTGAGAACTCCAACAATGGAATATCTCAAAAAGTCATCAACCATCAGTAGGATATAATTCCACCTATACTATTAGTATACGTAGGACCCATAAGATCCATGTGTGTCAATTCCAAAACACGAGAGGTGGTAATAGTATTCAACTTTTGATGGGGACTTTGATTTTTTCCTTATTGGCAAGGACCACAAACTGAGGAAGTTGGCTTCCTAAGCGATGGTAAGCCATAAGCTAGGTTTTTCTCTCAAGATATCTAAATTGACATGACATAGTCGTTGATGCCAATGGTCCATAGTGGAGACCTTAGCATTATTGCACACTAAAGAGGACTCGAGAATGATCCCGTAGTAATTATTATCAGTCCTCACACCTTATAGAAAAAGTTCACCGGATTGATAAAAAATGTTACACTCTGATCGGTCAAACTTTACTGAAAATTTAGCATCACAAATTTGGCTTATGGTAATCAAGTTCGCTTTTAACCCTACAACATACAATACATTGTCTAGCTTAGGAAAAATGGGTATCTCTATGTAACCACAACCTAAGATGCTAGACATATTCCCATATCCAAAGTTGACTTTATTTTCCTTTCCATCCACAATGTCACCGGTCATGTGCCTAGAATACCTACTATCAAAATACCATTGAGAATTTTCTTGAACCTTGAGAGAAACATGAATAACACGGGCTTCGTCGTCATTCTTAGGTAACCAAGAGGAGGTAAACTTTTTCTTGCCCTTAGCATTATTGTCTTTAGTCATAACGTTGGAAGTGTTCTCAAAAGGCATAAGCATCCTTTGAAATTCTTCCATTAATCTTTTATAAGTCACAACTAGAAGCTAAACTATCTCTCTAAGACTAGCATAGTCCCTATAGTGGTGTGTGGAAGCATGTGTACAAGAAACTCATTCTAACTTATAGAAAAATTCCCTAAGGTGACCTCTTCATTCGTAATGGGTACAAATATAGACTTGTTTGGGCCTACCATAGTTAGCACATTTAGGATGAGGTCTCCCTGGTGGATTAGGTCGAGGCCCAAGCGGATCCATCACAAACTTTGGAACTAGTTTGGGTGCATTTTTAGAATGGTTGCACCATCGTAACCTATCCCTTACCTCTCCTTAAAACCTAACGGGAGACCTAGGAATATCTTTTCAATCTGATTTGATGTGTCCTCTAAAGTAACCTTGAACTCTCGAGCACGTTTAAGATCTTTCTCGAGTTGGAAAATAAGGGCTTTAAGTTTCTCATAATCACTTCGTTGTTCAAGTCACTATTTTCCCTCTCCAACGAAACTAACTGCTCACTCAAAGAAATTCTCACTGAGGTCTCACTCTCTCTTGACGCCTTCAATACCTTTTCTAAAGATAACACTTTAAGATACAAATTCTTATCTTGATTTTGGTTTTAAACGACTCAGCATAAATCTCGGCCTAAGCGTGTCGGAGGCCATGTTCTCCCTCACTCTCTCCAGAATGGTTAGACTCGTTATCGAGGCTAACATGTTTAGAAACATCCTCATCGGCGTGAGATGTACTTGAAGTGCTAACACGACTAGCCATAAACAAGGTGACATTACGTCCATGCGATGATTCATCCTCGAAATCAACTGATTCGACATCGCCATCGCCTAGAGTGGAATTATAAGCAGCTTTTCCTTTGCCCTGTCTCTTAAGACTCGTGACACACTCGTGGACTTTGTAAACCTTACCATGCACTCATATCATCTCTCTGAATCGTATTTCTTTGGGTACTCTCGCGCTTTTCTTTGATCATACTCAAATAAAAAATACCCGATTTAAAAATTTTATCTTTCTCAAAACTTTTATTTTCCACTTTGGAAGAATTTTGATTTCTTAATTTGAGAAATTTTTTGATTTTTTTTGCAAATAAGGCAAGATTATCTAGATCAAAATCAAACTCGGATTAGAAACCTCCTATTTTCCTTTGATTGAGCTTTTAAAGCGATCCCTTTTTCTTTCTTCTTTTGAGTTTTAGGGAATGTATTTATTTCGTAAGTCTAAAGGTCTCTTATGAGATCTTCTAACCTAAGAATATATCAAATTCCCAAAAAATTTAAGGACCGAGACTTTTACACTAAACCGGGACGGAAGAGATCTCAAAATTTTTTAACTAACCTAGTTTTAGGATTTCTCTCACCCAAATTAAAAATATAGTTAAGATTATCAAACAAGTGTGCATAAAATTCATTAAATGTTTCAGAATCAAGAATGCTAATGTTCTCAAATTGTGTGGTAAGATTTTGTAGCTTAGAAACTTTCACAGCAACGGTACCCTCGTGAGTGAGTTGGAAGATATCTCATGCTTTCTTAGACGTGGTACACATCATGATACGACAAAATTCATAGGGTGTGACTGCACCAAAAATTGCACTTAAGCCTCGGGAGTTAAAGTTACTCCATCTAAAATCATCCTCGGTCCATGAGTGATAGGTTTTAGACTAATGACATCATTAGTCACAGTAGGGGGAGTCCACCCCCTTTCAATAGCAATCCAAACTCGCTCGTCAATAGATTTTTAGTAACGAACTCATTCGAGCTTTCTAATAGGCATAATTAGACTCGTTAAATGTAGGTGGGATATTGTACGAGTTATCTATATAACCACTAGGAATCATCCACGTAACTTGTAGAAACAAGCTCTAATACTAATTTAAAAAGGCGTCGGGGAGGTCCAGTTATATGTATAATTCGTAGAGTAAGTCACACACACACCATATCTAATTTTATTCAAATTTTCTCTTGATTAACTTAGGTGAACATGAAGATATTTTGAATTTAAATAAAAACAAACCACAACCAACCAAATAGAAGATAGAGATGAGGAAAAATCCTTTTCAGCCAAAACCTATATTCAACATTGTTTCCAACTAGACAGACATACATAGATTAACAAAGACATATAAATCAACTAGGTTACGTAACAATGTCTTTAAGTTACCCATAGAAAATGATGCGGATCTAGCACCTTCCCACCGTAATCTTCCTCTTGCCTCGGTATCCACATATCAGCCTCAGGTATCGATATCTAGATCCTCTTCGGTCGTAGAGATTCAACTCCATAAGGTCAGCAGTAGAAAAATGAACTCTACAAGGGCTTGAATGGGTAATTGTGTTCTTCTATGGTTTGATAAAGTTGAACAAATCATTCAAGAAATTTGATTTGGAAAAGAAAATTATTTTACACAGACTGTGGTTTGGAGACCTTTCGGATATGCATTGAAAAGAAAATCTCGCTAAAAGTTCTAATGAAACTGATCTCCTATAGAAAACACAAAATTTGAGGCGGCACAAAAATCGAGAAAAGTCGTTCGAATGAAATTGCAATTCGTTTGAACGAAAATAACATTTCGTTTTAACCAAGGTAAAACTTGTTTGAACAAAGAGCCAATCTCATTCGAATGAACTTCTAATGAATTAGGTCTTGTAAACATACCCAACCCGTTTCATGTTCATTGGAAGTCCATTTGAACAAACTTTCATTCTCATTCGAACAAATGCATAAAGGCGTTCAAATGATAGAAAAAATAAAAAGAATCTTTTAAAAAATTATTTTAAAACATGTCTCGAACAATTTATTAAATTATCCCCAAATAAAGTATTTTTCTGTAAATCAAAACCATATACCTTCTCGATGATTTTAGCGATGATTTTAACTCATTCGATTTCGGGTGTTGCTTGGTCACTAACTTGTCTTCACTATAAAGTTCTTTATAAGTACATGATGATGAAGTTGTAATGGAATGCGCCAAATTAAAATAGATAATGAGCAATTATAAAACTTACTCTTATAACCATGCTCGAGGAAAAATTGACAACCTAAATACATGATATTTTCACTTACTCTCGACAGGTTTGTCTATGAAGTCTCGCCCTGGGGGACAGAATACGTAGAGTATCGATACTACTTTGGGGACATCTTCTTTGAAGCCCCCAACATTGTGAAAGAAAAGTATCTATAGGAATTAATCCCCCTTCATAGGATAGGGATAACGAAGAGACTGTCTCAAATGGACCCCCTTCTGACGATGAGGAATACAAAGAAATAGCCTTGGATGATGACATATGGCTGGCATCCCCAATGTCCATAGAAACCTCACCAGGGACACCTAACCATACATACGACTAAGTCCTTACCATGGTGGCCGAAATTACCACCCCTACTATAAACTTGGGCATAGTTGTATGATGGATAGATAACTCTATATCCCGATCCCTCTTGAAAAAACCAGGATGGATCTCTTAAGAGCCCGAAGCAAGACCCTATCTTGGATTGAATAGAAGTCATGGCCCTAGAGAAAACACCTCATATCGTCATCCCCATATCCTTGACTAATTCCCTGTTACGCTTAGATAAAGATGAATGAGAAACCTAATAAAATCCCGTACTCACCCCGGATAGAGAGGTCGATTAACTCACCATGTCAGGTCGACACTCCACTCCTCAGAACCCTACTAACAAAGAGGGAGCTTCCCCCGTAGTAACCACCACTCCCCCTCCTCGGGAGAAAAATAATATCGAAGAATAACTTCGACAAACCTCAGCTAACATCACCATCTGGGAGTTGCTAGCTACATCACGGGAACATTGAGATGCCCTTGTTGGTGTATTATCAAAAGCTTTTGTACCTACAGATCTAACTCTGACCGAGATGTCATCCACCATCGATTATATCACCATGCAACAGCATATCATCTTCTTTGATGAGGACCTTCCCACAAAAGGCTGCAACCACCAATTTTCATTACACATTACTATTGAGGCTCACGGATATATTATACCCCTTAGTACTAGTGGATAATGGTTCCACCATTAACGTATTCCCCCTCCACACTTCTACCAATTTGGGATACAATGTCTCCGAATTTATACCGTCTTCCGAGTCCATACAGGACTATAATAACACTTGATGACAGGTCCTTAGGGCCATCATTCTCACTCTCATAATTCGACCTATCAAATGCGATGTCGAATTTCAAGTACTCGACATTCCGACCAGTTTTAACCTCTTATCGTCCTGGATACACCCCATGGGGGCATTATCCCCATCACTTCAGATGAAGGTGTGGTTTCCTTTCAACACCTAGGTCATCACCATTTAGGGGGATGATGATTGGGCCACTATTGCCAATACTTTCACCACCCCTCTCCTAAACACCCATCATGACAACAGTGATATCTGCCTCAGTGGATTCCAAGTCATTCCACTCGCCCACATGAAAAATTAGGAGTTAGTTATTCATAATATATCCTCCTGAATCATCCAAAAGCTAGGATATATGACCTGATTTAGACTAAAAAGGAATCAATGGGTAGCCCTGGAAGTTATTGTCACAGGGAAAACAAGGGAAAATTCGGTCTTGGGTACACCCCCGAACTATAAAACCATATCCAATAACCTTAAAGACCCTATCAAGGGTGGAATGGACACTTTCATATCTAAGGAGAGGACCTCCCCTATCACGGTCTCCCCCCAGCCATGGTAGGACGAAACAAAGAGACACCTACAGTCCGGAATGGAAATCTTCTATGAAAAAGGGTTATATGTGGACTATGAGAAAATATACAAAGTAATCAGGGTGAACTCAACGTTTCATGTGTCACTACAGAAGATAGATAAACCTCCCATCCAGAGACCGAATGGGGATTACCCATGTTATTTCCTGATAAGACCACTATGATATCCATGTTGAGATCCATTGAATTAAACCTCAATGAACGTTTCCATAATTGGTATACTTCCTCAGCCACTCGAGGCCCCACTACAGAGAAAAGATGGCTAATCAGCATCACTGAGATAAATCGCTACCTCCGTGTACTGGACTCCACCACCCTTCCATCTAAAATACCGCCTTTGGACAAGCCTTTAGACATGACCAGTAAACCCCCAAGGGATTATCAGTTGAACTAGGAAAGTCACCAATTCTGGCTAAAAGACCTCTTTGAGGCATGCCCTTACAGCGACCCTATCATAAGCCCGACTAGAAACCCAAAGGCCACCCTAAGGGAATGAGGACCCAGCTCAAGAAACACCGCCTTTGCTAACCAGCAGTCAGTACCAAAGTTGTAAAGCCCCTTAAGGTCTCTCCAAAAATACCTCTACAGAGCCCGGCTCACCTCATCACCCATATCAAAGGAACTAAAGTACTAAAAAATTGGATCTCTATCGATTGCATCCCCACACCCATCATACGGAGGCCATTTGAGTCGATCATGTTAGATAAAGAGTTCCCCTTATCCCCTTTCATACTATATCCCTCTAGAAATCAGACTTTTCTACTATTATCAATTATGTCCTTCCTCCCTTCGATATCATAATAAATAATGATTTCCAGTCTTTTCCTGTGTGTGTTACATGTGTTGATCTTGAATCTAGCAATGGATTAGAATTCACTATTAATAATAATAACCCTGTGGACTTAAAATACTTACAAAAAATTGAACCAATTTAGAATAATCATATGTCTACCAACGAGGATGAAATAGTCACCATAAACTTGGGCACTCCCCAAAACCCCCAAACTGTTACAAACAGGATCCTCCCTAGATGAGAATGAATAGAAGGAGCTCACAAGTCTCCTCAATAACTTTGTAGATGTTTCTCGCAGTCCTACTCCAACATCGACTCCTCAATTGTCATGCATGAGATACCTACTCTCCCAAATACCAAACCCGTAAAATAAAGGCTTCGCAAGCTCATACCCAAATGTTCCCTAATAGTATAAGAGGAAGTAGAAAAATAACGCATCGTCAGTTCCATCAAAATGGTGGAGTACCACACTTGGCTATCCGGCATCGTACCAGTCCCAAAACCAAATGGCAGATTCTGAATGTGCATACAGTATAGGGATCTTAATCAGGACTGCCCCTAAAATGATTTCTCTCTACCCCATATTGACTTATTAGTACACAGTACAACCAATAACGGACTCAAATCCTTTGAAGACAGATTTGTGGGCTACAACCATATCAAAATGCACCCTGATCATGAGGACAAAATCGGGATCATTACCCCCTCGGGGACATACTGTTATACAGTCATGTCCTTCGGTATCAAAAATGTTGGATCAACTTACCATAGAGATGCCACGGTCATCATATATGACCTTATACATAAATAAGTGGATCTCTATGTGGATAACGTAATTATCAAGACCAGTGATCATGAGTTACACATTCTATCACTACAAAACTTCTTTCAAAGATTACGCCTCTTTAAGATGAGGCTAAGCACGCAGAATTGCGTATTCGGAGTCACTAATAAGGTAAAAATTCTCGAATTCATAGTTAGCAAGGATGGAATCAAGGTAGACCCTGCTAAACTCAAATCCATGCAGGAAATGACCCCACCCAAAATATAAAAGGAAGTTCTAGGATTCCTAAGACACGTACAGTTCATAAGTCGGTTCATCAATGAGCTTACCACCATTTGTGAACCCATCTTCCAAATACTAAAAAAGGACTCCCCACAAGAGTGGAACGTTCAATTTCATGAAGCGTTTGAGAAGATACAAGATTACCTCACTCACCCATCGCTGTTAGTGCCTCCTCAACCAGGATGACCTTTCCTGCTCTACATGACCATAACTGACATTGTTGTGGGAGCCATGTTGGCACAATATATGGAGAGTTCTTAAAAATTATGTTTCATCTACTATGCCAGTAAAAATTTGGCATTTTTTGAGCTCAAATACACTACCTTGGAAAAGTGTTGTGTATCCCTCGTATGGATTACTCACAAACTGCTTCTCTACATGATGTCTTTCAGCATAATACTCGTCTCAAGAATGGACCCACTGAAATACCTATTTGAGAAACTCTTTCTTTCTAGCAGGATGGAAAAATGGCTACTGAGGCTAGTTGAGTTTGAGATGATGTATGTCACACAAAAGGCCACTAAAGGATTATCCATCTCCGAAAACCTCGCAGCACAACCCCTAGCAGATGAAGAACAAATCGAGACAAAATTTTCAAATGAAGTCCTCTTCGACTAAATAATAGAGAGACTTGGGAACTATACTTCAACAAGGCATCCAACAAAAGGGGATTCAGCATACGAATTCTCCTTATATGCCCCTACTCATGAAAACTCCCCATCGCTATCAAAATTACATATGAATGAACTGTCAACATAGCTGAGTATGAGGCCCACATCATGGGACTCAAAATTTCCCTAAAAATGGGGATCATCGATATGAAAGCCTATATACAATATCTAACCATACCATGCCTATTTAAAAGAAGTAGTCGGGAAATTTGAACACCTCGAACTCGACTTCCTTCCAAGGGATCAAAATACTTCATTGAAGCAATGACCATCCTAGCTTTATGATCGACGTGCCAGAGGGAACTATAGAAATCATATTCACCATAACTAATTGAAATACCCCTTCATATTGCGTTGAGGTCAAAATTATTGAAGAAATAATAGTAGGACCCGCAGTCTATACTATAACGTGTGAAACCTCCTCGATAAAAATCACTACCCATTGGGTGTCTCTTCTAACGACCGACGTACCCTATAATGATTGGCAGCCAAATTCATCATCTGTAGGGGCAGCTTTATTAAATAGGGTTTGATGGAATACATTTAGGGTGAATCAACGAAGATGAGACCCTCGAAATCATGGACAAAATCCATAGCGGCTAATATGGCTCGCATATAAGTGGTCACAACCTCCCTGGGAAAATACTTCGCCAATCGTACTACTGGACCACCATGCAAATCGTACGGACTACGTCAAGAGGTGCCTCAAATGTTAGTTGTATTCACCACGGCATAATCTACATCCGCTATAGATCTATTGCATGACCTCACCCTGACCTTTCACAACTTGGGGGATAGACATCATACGGAAGGTAACTCCCAAAGCCTTCACTGGGAATGAATTCATCATGGTCGCTATTAACTATTCACAAAATGGCTCGAAGACGAATCTTACACAGTTCTGAATGCTAAAAAAGTAGTAAAATTCATACGGTAAAATATTATCTGCCACTTCGACATACCAAACGACTTAGTTCCGAACAACAAGTTTCACTTCGAGAAAGAAGTTTTAAATTTTCTACTTGAATACAGGATCACTCTGTATAAGTCATATCCATACAGACCACAAACCGAAGGAGTAGTCGATGCTGCTAACAAACAAGTCAAAAATATCATCAGCATGATGATGGAGACATACATCGACTAGTCAGACAAACTCCCACACACCATCTGGGGCTACCGTCGACAGAGCGAAACTCCATCGGGGCCACCCCCATTCACTGGTTTATGGCATGGAATAAGTCCTACCCATCGAACATCAGTTACCCTTGCTAAGGTTCATGCTCAAAAGCTAGGTAGCTGAAATTGATTGGGTCCAAGACCGTTACGATGAACAAGCTCTCCTTGATGAGAGGGGACTAAAATATGCCTACCAAACCAGGGCTACCAATAGTGTATCGCTCGAGCAATAAATAAATGAGTCAAGAAGTAAAACATCCAAAAGGGTAACCTAATCCTAAAAGAAAATCTTAAACCTACTCAGACCACCTGAGGTAAATTTGAACCAAACTAGGGAGGACCCTGTCTAGTCACAAAATAAACTTGGAGGGGCGGTTACCTTAGCGGATCTTGATGGAGTAACGTTTTCCCAACCTTTCAATATCGACCAATTGAAGAAATTATTTCCTTAAGCCCGCCCGTGGTGAAAAGGAATAGACCAATTTAATGCAAAAATAATCGATCATAATGATAAGGGAAGACTATGCAAGATTATAAACATTAGTTCTACATCAAAAAGCCCATTTGAGCCACCAACCTTTCGCTTGAAGTTATCTATAATGCTTAAATATCTCAAGCTTTTCTTTTTCATTTTAGGCAGAACTACGTAAACCTGATTCTCTGTTATATTTTTATCCCAGACATTGACACACCCCTAGTTATCTTTAAATCGGAGATACGTAGGTAACCCGAGATATCACTTCAGGTCCTGTCTAATTAAACACCACAAAAACCACGTTATGGGAAAATCCTATATATGGTCATTGTGACCTCACTCCCAAAGAGTCGGCACAATCTAAATAGGCTAAACTATGAGGTAACAAAGAAGTGCTCTAATGCATTTTAAAGACTACATGGGGTCATTGTTATTTAAATGGTACACAAAGGCTAATACCATGAAAAAATAAAAAAGAATCCTCAAAAGGGAAAGTACATTACCCCTATACACTTCTCCCAAAAAAAAATACCAAAACACCACTCTCCCTCAGTAACCCCACATCAGGGGACAAAGATCATCGAAACAGGAAGACTCCCTAAGAACTCCTCACGAAACGGCACCCTATCCTGGGTAAAAGGGCAGCATTATAGTTCCCATACTTCTCCCACTCTCAAACACCCCTCAACTTGGGACAAAGACCAAGATATGGAGACTCATTAAGGTCTCCCCACAAAATGACACCATATTATTTACAGGAGGATGACACTCCAACTTTTAAGAAAATCTGCATCTAAAGGCTCTCGCCCTATCATAAACTAAAGAAAATGAGGAATTTCCCTCTCCCGCTCCGGCATTCGTTCAAATAAGGTGGCTCTCCATCAAACAGATAGAGTTGTCCCTCTTGTCAAAAGAAAATTCTCAAAAGGATGGGGCACCTTCATTTTTCATGGATTTGCTTTATTATATTAATATCTTACTTTTATACTTTTTTTCATTTTTTTTTATATTTTGTCCATAACCATTTTAAATAAAAAAAGACTTCGGTCTGATTCTGTTTATATTCACATCATTTCATGCATGAAATAAAGAAAACCCAAAAACAACATATACTAAAACAGATCGTCAAAATAGGGGGATCCTTATTTATATACACGATGCATGAAATGAGAATGCCCATACAAAAACAAAATGTATCGGGATTTCCTCATGTTCCTCTTAGAGGAACATACTACCTATATATCCTAGAGTATACCCAAAAAATCCAAAAAACCACAGTAACATCTTTTTGGGAGGTTGCATCAAATCCAACTCAAAAGCCCATCAAAAACACCGTCGCCACCCATCCATTAGATAGGGAGCCTCTTTCCCGAACGACCACCAACATAACTTCCACCCTCAGCCCTCGGGTGCAGCACCTTAAAACCTACCTCTGAAGGGGAGGCAGCAACCATAGGACCAAAGTCATTAGGACACTGAGAAAGTCCCATAGATAAACTCAAATAATCAGTAGCGGCATCCCGTGAGACCTCAGGAGTCAGTTACCGTAATGCTAAATGAGCAGATGACCAATGCATCAGTATTTCCCTCAGTAGGGCAGCATCAACCAATACTTGTTGAAAAAGCCAAAAACACCAAAACTCAGTCAAACATGGAAAATAAAGGGACTCTAAAACACACATAAAACAAAAAAAAAAAAAAAAAGAAAATTCGTGTCATTCAGAAGGAGGGCGAGATGCATAGCCGGTGCCAACATGATAAAGCCATATCCCGCTAGCGAATATGGGCAAACTTGCCCTCACCATGAAAAACCACCTTAAGCATTGACGCTAAGGCCAGAAGCATAAAATGAGCAACCCCGGGATCAGAGGGAACATCATGACCCAATGAGAGTGATATCATTTCCTCCATAATCGCTAGAGTGAGCAGTACATAAGAAGAATCTCGTGTGCCTACAACAAGACTACCAGATAAAGATAAAAGAAAATGGACATTTGACATACCAAATGAAACACTCTTGTAATCTATGATATCGTAAGAGAAGACTAACAACGCTTAAAAACTCAGGTGCTAAGTAATGCAAATGGTGGCGATACCATAGAAAGCGTTGTTGAAAAGGGTAGGGAACAACTTTCCCAAAATAGCAAACTCGACTACATTTTATAGGTTTGGCTTTACGAAATAGTTAACCAATCGGTTAACTATTCTCACCCCACCATTAATCAATCGGAATAAAAAAAATCCCATTTTTCTCCCCAAAACTTTTAAATTATCATCCATAGACTCCTTTTTCTCCCAAAATAGGCAAATAAATTTTTGTAGTCCTTCCAATTTTGACGAAAAGTGTCAGCATGTGCACACTATTTGTTGACCGCCTTTGTGTACACCTCGATCCACAATCAGGGTTCGAGGATGCTTTGTCTTTCCCAAGTAAGCCGCGGTTACGAACCCTGGAAGAACCAACAAAAATACCAACTTTTGAAACCTACACTAAAGTTCGAATTGTCAAAAATACCAAGAACCAAAGTATATTGGGCAAAGGTGAAAATAATAATAATAAATAAAATAACCCATTAAAACAACAACAAACAAGACATCTAGGGCAGTTAACTGGTCGGTTAACGGCCCTCCAAAAATTTAACCGATCGGTTAACCATTTCCCATCAAATAATCAATTGATTATCCATCTAAGAAAGTAAGCATTAAAATATTGATTAGGCATAAATTCTTCCGAATTTACCCCCTTAATTTAGGGATTTTTATCACCTCGGATAATGTAATTCATCTTGATTTATCTCATTTATATTCTACTGACCTTTCTACGTAGTATCTCGAGTTTTGTGTCCTTTTCATGATATTTACAGGTATTTATTGCTAAGTAAAGAGAGGAAAAAACCAAAGCAGAAGAATAAATCAAGGAAGAAAACTTAAAAGGGAAAAAGTGTAATTTTTATAAGGAATCCGGACGAGAACCCAAAATGAGTTAAAGACCTCCAGTCCTCAAGCGCGTAGGAAGAAACGACGTCCAAATCCGAGTTCTGGAGTAGAAGTTACGAGGTTCTAAAGATGAGAGATAAAGAAGATAAAATCAAGAGAAATTGATTTTAAAGACCGGACCGATCCTATTTAGAACAAAAAGGGATGATCCAAACCCTTGAATCTCATTGGACAAAATCACATAGTGGACCGATCCTATTTCGAGAAAAAAAAGGACCGATCCGGATTTATATCACTCACTGGAAAAATTTGCATAGCAGACCGATCATATTTCCAGGAAAAAAAGGACTGGTCCGACTTTGGATCCGGACCGATCCGCTCCTGGACAAAAGGACTGGTCCGGATTTTTACCCGGACCGATCCACTCCTAGACGCAAGGACCAACCAGCCGAAGATAAATCTTGATTTTCTGCTCCGATTTTAGAGTTTGGTTCAGCTACAACTCCGAATTTTTCGTGATGTATTTAACTTCTAGTTATTGTTAGACTAGGGGGTTCGAGCTTTAAGAATTTTATAGTTTTAGTTTTAGTTTTAGTTTTTAGGGAGAAAAAACTCTCTCACCAGTGTTGCAAACCCTAGTTTTGACTATTTATTAGAGGATTCATATTTGATTTCAGATTTCGTGAATGCAAGTAATTTCGTTTCATTTAATTTACTCTCTCGTTTACTTAGTTAATTAGTTCTCAATTCTTAGTGGCTATCTAAAATTACCAATTGTTCTTGTTCATCTCTTTTTTGGCAATCATGTGAGTCTTAGAATTAATGTTTTTCTTCACCTATTCATCCCTGGATAAATTCTTTAGGGTTGGGGTGAATGAACCCCACCCGATGTGATTCATCATAATGGAAATAGATTTTTAATTGAATTTTTAAGGAATCGTGTTGCATAATTATCGCATCCGTCGTAGTACTTTTGATCTCGTTTGCCCTAGGTAATCAGGATGCTTAAGAGTGCGACGCGTGTGTAGTTAATGCGACACCGCTTTGTTCTTACCTTTGATTTCGTATGATGCGGGTTACGATCCTTCATATATGGAATGCTTAGGATTAATAAAGACCGGGTTCCTTGTAAATTTTAATTTCGAAATCTAGTATCGTACAGGGTGAATTACTAGGGTGAGGGGGTTTGTAACCCAACCTCTCGTTCTCGTTTGCAGTAAATTTTGTTAATAAATTACCATCCCTCTTAGGTTAATTAAATCTTTTGCATTTCATTTATGCATAGCTTAGTCAGTCCTTAATTTATATACACATTTAGTAGTAGTAAATCTCCCATTTAAATCATCTTTTCATTTATTTTAGAGTCAAGTTAGGATTATCGTTCTTTCCATCATCGTTACGATTCTCTCGTCCTATTTCCCTGAGGATTCGACCCGACTTATCGGGATTATTACTTGAGTCACAGGCTTGCACTTGAGCCTACATAGCACGCACACTAGACACATTTGTGGTCGCATCAAGTTTTTGGCGCCGTTGTCGGGGAACTAGGTAGACTAAGGTTAGATCGAGTCAATCTAAAGATTAGACCAAAAATTCAACAAAAAAATCATCTCTTAAATGTAAAATCTTGAACATACTCAAACTCCTCAAAGTACTCCAACCCGAATTGACGAAATCCAATTGTTGAGTATAATTCTGACAGTCCCCACACGCCTCGCGTTCCATAGTTTTGGGTTCCACTTCCTACTCCTGAGCACTCTATCGGTAGTTACACCCTGAGTCAATCCTTGAGCCATAAATATAGGACACCGAGTGAGTATTTTGAGTCATTTGAAGAGAGCGCGAGTCATTCGAGTCATTTCAGCACTGGAGAGCGAATTCCACCTTATCGTCCCATGAAAGACTTACTTTTTCCTAAACGAACTATCACCCCTGGGTGCATTTTACTTTCGTATAATGTCGGTCAGTTCCACTTCCACAATGTGATGATATAGATTCTCCTTACTTTCATGGCATGGATTCGGAGAAACCATACCTTCACATAAGAGAGTTCGAAGAGGCGTGCGATACATTTAGTGACCAAGCTTGCACACCGGATGTCATTCGCCTAAAGCTTTTCCCTTTTTCTTAAAGGATAAAGTTAAGACCTGTCTATGGTCTCTACCCCCGAAGTCCATTATTTCCTGGAGGGATATGCAATCCAAATTTATCTCAAAATTCTACCCACAGCACAAGACCAAGTCTGTCTAGACTCAAACCCAAGGTTTCCAACAACAAGCTAATGAGCTTTTTGACAAGTGTTGGGAACGTTTCCAAGAGTTGGTAAGCGCATGCCCCCATCATAGTTTTGAAAAACACCACTTGATCTATTTCTTCCATAATGGGTTGCAAGTGACTTCCAAACAACTTGTGCAAACTATGTGTGAACGACCATTCTGGGAATTAGACTCTAGTGATGCTGAGGCCCATCTTAAGTATTTTGCAGAGACTACTCAAGCATGGGACACATCTGATATTAATACCCATGTTCATCCCAGACAAGCATCTATCGGTTTGACTGCATCCGGTCTATACCATTTGTATAGTAATATATTAATAGACCGTCGATTCGATCAGTTTCAGAGAGATATAAAAGATTTTCTAGATAGTCGGTTAAGAGATATCTCCGGATCCAGCCGTGTAGTGAAAGAAAAGGTGTGTGCATTCAATCAGTTGGGTCATTCCACAAAGGCATGCCTGACGATTTCCTCCTACAAAGCCATGCACACCGAGCAGGTGGATGTTATAGGAGGGTTAAACGGAAATTTTAACGCCCCAAATGGGAAATCGTACAACCCTTAATGGAGAAACCACCCTGGTTTTAACTACGAACAACCACAAGCTACGATGAATCCATATTCACAGTTTATCCCACCTCCACCTCCTACTTAATTTCAGTAAGTACCACCTCCTCCAGCTCCATATATTACTCCACCGCGGAGGAACCTTGAGGGTACAATAAACCAGTTTATCAACTCTCAGAGTGCAACCAATGCTAGGTATGATCGCATGTTCACCGATATGAATGCGAACATTTCAAAGTTTCAATCGTCGTTGAGTGTCCAAGAGAAGGGTAAGTTTTCGGCTCAAGGCCAAAGACCTTCCCAAGATCAAACTAGTGTAAGCTCTATTTCTAATGAAAATTAAGAGCAATGTTGCACAATAACCACGCTACATAGTGGGAAAGTTGTTGATTTATCACCTTTCCAGCATGATGCACCTAAAGGCAAGGATGTTTCGCCCGAAACAAAAGAGGCCGAAGATTCCTCCTTAAATGAGAGTGATAACGAGAACACTAGTGAGCCTGAAGTAGTAGAGAAACCCCCCATAACCTCTCCGTTTCCCCAACGACTAGTATCTCATGCCAAAGATTCCTCTTGTGAAGATGTGTTAGACGTTCTTAAGAAAGTAAAGATTAATTTACCTTTTCTCTACACCATAGAGCAAATTCTCGCGTACGCTAAGTTTTTTAAGGACTTAATTACGGTGAAACGAAAGCTAAAGGCAAAGAAAAATGTGTTCCTAGCATAGAATGTCGTCTCAATACTATCAAGTGACCTTCCACCCAAATTCAAAGATCTGGGTGCTCCCACTATTTCGTGCATCATGGGGGGAAATCGAATTGAGAGAGCGTTAATAGATTTAGGGGCGAGTGTCAACATTCTCCCCTACTCCATCTATAAGCAATTAGGTTTGGGGGACCTTAAGCCCACAAACATGACTCTCCAACTCGTGAATAGTTCCATAAAGATACCTTGGGGAATCATTAAGGAGGTGATCATTCAAATTGACACATTCTACTTCCCAGTGGATTTTGTCATTTGGGACGAAGAGCCCTCCGTTGTACCAAGTAATCATATCCCTGTCATTTTAGGCTCCCCATTCTTAGCTATGGCTAATGCCTTAATCAACACTCGAAATGGGCGCATGCAACTTACGTTCGGGAATATGGCCCTCGAAATAAATATCTTCAACATCACCAATCCCGAGAGTGAGGAGTATGAATCGCGAGAAATGGATCTTATATGAGAGACGGTACATGAGCATGAGATGTCCCACAAGCGAGAGCCGTTAGGGGTGTGACTTATTTCATCAAGTGAGAGCGATAGTTTTGATGATGAAATAAAGGTGGGGGAGGTGTGTGTAGTGACCGTGATTGAGAGAAAGAGAGAATGGTTAGCGGAGAGAAAAATAGTGAAGTTAGAGATCGAGCAAGTAAGCGAGGATGTGGGCATTACTCGCGAGAGAGAGTTAAGGTACGTGAGCATGAAAGATTTTGAAAAAGAATTTGGGCATGTAGATGAGAGCCTGAATGTAGAAGTATAACCTTTATTGGACTCGTTTAGTTACTTCGATGAGAACGAATGGAAAGATACAATAGATGAATTCCTTCGTAGTGACCATCCCTCCACATCATAAAAGTCTTCAGAAGTGAGTGAAAGAGAATGTTCGAAACACACTCGAGAGAGAGAATAAGGAGATATAAGTCTTGAAGACTTTGAAAAATAATTTGGGCCGATGGAAGAGAGCCTTAGTGTTGAACTCCAACCCCTATTGGACGCTTGTAGTCACTTAGAAGAAAGCGAATGGAAAGATAAAATAGATGAATTCCTTCTTTGTGATCATCCACCCATACCACTTGAGGTCCCGAAGGCGATTGAGGAGAAAAGTTGTGTTTCGTCTAACTTAGAGCTCGACCCACGCATTCAAAAAAATTAAACGAAACCAAGATTTTCCCTCCGAGTCGGTGCACGCAGGCCACGCTTTGAGCAAGCATCACGAGGATCCCTTTCCGATTAGTCACGATAAGTCTCCCTATCTTTCCTTTATCTATGGGCAAGGTCCTAACTCGTTCCGATTATTGGATTACGATATGAAGGTGAGAGAGACGAGGAGAGCATTGGACCCCGTTCATGGGGTCGGGTGAGTTTGTGGAGAGATGAGAGGTCGTCGCACCCCCGACGAGTATGGGGTGATTTTTGTTGTATTATTGAGTCATGTGTTAGTGTCCTTTAGTGTCTTTTTGCATTTTAAATATTTGCTTATTCTATTTGTCACACTTGTTATTTGCACTTCTTTAGATTTTTAGTCCTTTTGATTAAGGACAATGCAAAAGTCTAAGTTAGGAGGGGTGACAAGTGCATACTTCTAAAATTTCACAAACTTTCAAAATGCCCCAAAAAAATTGAAATAAGTTCAGAAAAGCAAAAAAAAAAAAAAAAAATTCTTTTTTTTCTTTCTTCAAAATAAATAAAAATTAGAATTTAAATTTTTCAAAAATATCACCGAAATTTTATTTAAAGTCTCAAATTCGCTATAATCCAAATACACAAAGCCAAAATTGACTAAAGATGGAAATTTAGCGTGAATTGACGACTTAACGAATAAGTGTGGAGATTATTAACTCGGTAAGATGTCGAGACTTTCCACTTTTCTGAGTTTTTAAAATCAATTCGAGTTAATGACTAACTCAGAGTCACTTTAGCATTTAAATAAGTCGTCAGAGATCTCAATTCTTTAACTTTGATCGGTTATAGGAAATGGAAAGTTGTCTTGAAAAATGCGGTGAAAATATCTCTAAACTTAATTAATCTCGAGATGCATATGGTAATGAAATTAGCAATTTGGACAATGACCTAGGCCCTCATTTGTCACCCAAAAATATTGGCCAGAAAAAGTCATGAAAAATTAACCTTTTTGCAACTCAAATTGAGCCGAATAAGTTTTTCCCTTTCATTTGACAGCCCCAAAAACATCAAATTTATCCCGGAATTGTGAAAATGAAAAATTTAGAACTTTAGTCCAAATGGTGCAATAAAAAGGGACAAGAAAAAAATAGAAGAATACTCAACAAAAATAACAAGAAAAAGAAAAGGAAAAAAATAGAAAAAGAAGAAAAAATGAGCAAAAGCCCGAAAAAGCACTAATGGATATCACAAGAAAATTTTTAAATTCCAAAATTCCCAACCATTTCAAATCTTACCCAATACACCTTATAACCCGAAAAAGTCCTAACCGAGTTTGAATTGCGAAATTGGTTACCGCGTGGAGAGTTAAAGCACAAGAGATGATAAAAGAGATTAAATCAGTGAATTAGAGATAATATTTCCAGTTTCCCTATAATCGTACTCTAATGACGAGATCCTTCCACCCCAAATTGTTCGTCTTTCATGATGATGTGCATGAGCTTGCGTTTCATTACATTTACTCTTGTAAATCGTGCACACCAAGAGAGAATAGACACATTTTGAGTGATTCGTTTGCGAGAGTATCCGGTGAGCATTTGAATCAAAACGAGTTTTCAAAAAGTAACGGAATGACCAATCGGCGGATATCTGCAGTTTGATTTTTGGCTTCGCACACACGGACGACAAATTGAGACTTATGAATACAAATATAGGGTGATTATTTTTCGAGAAATTTAGATCAAATAATTTTTAAGTATTTTGAATTTCTTTGAGTCTAGGAAAATGAATTTTGTGGTTATATTCGCTGCAAACCCTCACGAAACACCACTCGTCCTACTAGGGTAACCTAGGGGTTTAAAGGCTTGTTGTATATGCTAAATGCAATCGCTTGCCCGCGAAAGTGGTATTCTATCCGAATAAAATGAATCTCATGAGTTGAGCCTTAGTTGGATTCTTTTACATTGTTCGGGACGCTCAAAGTTCTAAGTTAGGGTGTTTGATTAGGCGTAAATTCTTCCGAATTTACTCCCTTAATTTAGGTATTTTTATCGCCTAAGATAATGTAATTCATATTAATTTATCTCATTTATATGCTACTGACCTTTCTACATAGTATCTCGAGTTTTGTGCCTTTTTCATGATATTTTTAGGTATTTATTACTAAGTAAAGAGAGGAAAAAGCCAAATCAGAAGAATAAATCAAGGAAGAAAAGTCAAAAGGGAGAAAGCGTAATTTCTATAAGGAATCCATATGAGAACCCAAAATGATTTGAAGACCTCGAGTTCGCAAGCGTGTAGGAAGAAACAACGTCCAAATCTGAGTTCCGGAGCAGAAGTTACGAGGTTCTAAAGATGAGAGATAATGAAGAAAATATGAGGAGAAATTAAAGAGAAATTGACTTTAAAGACCGGACCGATCCTATTTAGAACAAAAAGGGACTGATCCGAACCCTTGAAACTCACTGGCCAAAATCACATAGCGGACTGATCCTATTTCTTGAAAAAAGGACCGATCCGGATTTCTATCACTCACTAGAAAAATTTGCATAGCGGACCGATACTATTTCCAGAAAGAAAGGAATGCTCTGGATTTAGATCCGGACCGATCTGCTCCAGACAAAAGGACTGGTCCAAATTTGAACCCTGGCCGATCCGCTCCTAGATGCAAGGACCGATCTGCCGAAGATAAATCCTGATTTTCTGCTCCGATTTTAGAGTTTGGTTCAGCTACAACTCCGGATTTTTCGTGATGTATTTAACTTCTAGTTATTGTTAGACTAGGGGGTTCGAACTTTAAGAATTTTTTAGTTTTAGTTTTAGTTTTAGTTTTAGTTTTAGTTTTAGTTTTAGTTTTAGTTTTAGTTTTAGTTTTAGTTTTTAGGGAGAAAAAACTCTCTCACCTGTATTGTAAACCCTAGTTTTGAAGATTGATTAGAGGATTCAAATTTTATTTCAGATTCCATGAATGCAAATAATTTCGTTTCATTTAATTTACTCTCTCTTTTACTTAGTTAATTAGTTATCAATTCTTAGTGGTTATCTAAAATTACCAATTGTTCTTGTTCATCTCTTTTATGGCAATAATGAATCTTGTTAGTTTTAGAATTAATGTTTTTCTTCACCTAGTCATGTCTGGCTAAATTCTTTAGGTTTAGGGTGCCTGAACCCCACCTGATGTGATTCATCATAATGGAAATAGATTTTTGAATTGAATTTTTAAGGAATCGTGTCGCGTAATTATCACATCCGTTGTAGGACTTTTGATCTCGTTTGCCTGAGGTAACCGGGATGCTTAATAGTGCGACGCGTGTGTAGTTAATGCGACACTGCTTTGTTCTTACCTTTGATTTCGTATGATGAGGGCTACGATCCTTCATATACGGAATGCTCAGGAATAATAAAGATCAGGTTCCTGGTAAATTCTAATTCCGAAATCTAGTATCCTACAGGGTGAATTACTAGGGTGAGGGGGATTGTAACCCAACCTCTTGTTCTCATTTGCATTAAAGTTTGTTAATAACTTGCCATCCCTCTTAGGTTAATTAGATCTTTTGCATTTCATTTATGCATAGCTTAGTCAGTCCTTAATTTAGATACACATTTATTAGTAGTAAATCTCCCATTCAAATCATCTTTTCATTTCTTTTAGAGTCAAGTTAGGATTATCGTTCTTTTCATCGTTATTACGATTCTCTCGTCCTATTTCTCTGAGGATTCAACCCCGGCTTACTGGGATTATTACTTGAGCAACATGCTTGCACTTGAGCCAACATAGTACGCACATTAGACACATTTGTGGTCGCGTTAAATATCTTCGAAAATCTAATCTCAACCTTATAAGTGTCGACTGACCAAAATCAAGGGTCCAAAATGGTTAATAGATTGGTTAATTATCTAGCCCAAATCACTTAAATAAAGGTGCCCACCCACCATTTTAAAGAATCTTAAAACTTGACCTTGATCCAGTTTTTTCAACTTCTTCTACCTCGAGAGTCTGAGATACTCGAGCTCATTCAAAAATTCCCGAAGAAGCTTACGATTCAAAAAAGTTATTTTCCCCTCAAGAAAAGCTCATACTTTTGTAAAGTCACTTTTAGGTCCCAAAAGATGTTCTACGTCTAAAAAGTCACCTCTAAGAAATAAATCGAGTCGAACCTCTGCACAGATTCCACAAAACTCGACATTTTTAGACGAAGATCTGCCTGATTGAAATGCACCAAAAAAGGGGACACACCCCCAAAAAAAAGTAGGCTTTTGTCACGAAGGTAAAGAACCTACGTAGAAATTTTGGGCCAATACACCACATATATACTATTCAGGCCCACTCCCATTCTGACCTTCCATACATCATACCTCCACGTCCCAATCTAAGTCTTACAATTTCACATAAATCACGTAGGAATACGTGTATGACCAAACTTCTTAGGCTTTTATCCCAAGTCCTCTTGGGTACGTAAGGGCAATATCGAGTCTTTCTCGTGAGATCGAGCCTTGAAAACACATATCATGATATGTTATCTCCATCGAGATGCACCCATCTCTGTAACTTCACCCATTACACCTAAGTAGCTATAATGAGATGTTAAACTATCTCAAGGAAGGACCTCCCAAACATATCAATTTATACAGATGTGCAAACACGTATACATTAGTCACAACAGAGGTGCACCCATCTCTAACTTTTCTATCTAATCTCAAACCTCAAACGAGATATCAAACTATCTTGAAGCCAAGCCTTCTCGTAGACCTACATTCATAATAAATGGTCAACCATTATACGAACACAATCACGGAGTCATATATAAGTAATCTTATGTATCTGCACTTGTTAAAGTGGTATTTCAATACCTCTCACTGATACCATTTTCCAATCTAAGCACTTATCTACATTTTAAGAGGCCCTCATGCTATGGTCTATAAATAAATTCTAAAATAACTAAAATGTAATAAATTAATATAAAGAGCAATAATAAGCATATAATTAAGGGAGCATACTGATAAGCACCCAAAAGTTTACATTTTATACCCCGAATATATATATTTTAGTTACCCGACAATAATGGTCTTATACGCTTTATTGTCTATTTTGTAGGTCGAATGCACGTTGCGGTGTTCAAACGCGTATTTCAAGGCGATTGTGAAGATTATGGAGCTAATTATCCTTTTCCCGTACCCTATCCAACCCTAAACCCGAGCCTAAACCTAGCCTAAACTTGCCCGAACCATGTGCGTTTAGTTTGTGCCTTTTTATTTTTTTTAAGATTTTTACTTTGTGTCGTTTTATTTTTAGGATTTAATTTAGATTTATTTAGAATTTTTAGGATTTATTTTCTATTTCTTTTTATTTAATGTAGTTTTAATTTGATTTTTAGTTTTTATTTTATTTTATTAGGATTAGTTTTTTTTAGGAATTCATTTATTTTTTAGTTTTATTTGGATTTACATTTTTTTTAGGTCTTTAGTTTTTATTAGATTCTTAGATTTTATTTTGTAGGTCTTTAGTTTTATTTTATTACAATAAGTTTTAGGAATTTATTTTTCTACTTTTATTAGTTTGTTTTTTTAGGACTTGAGTTTTAATTTTAATAAGTTTTTATTTTTATTTTGTTAGGATTTAATTTTTAGTTTTATTCGTTAGTCTTTACTATTTTTAGATGTCCAAATTAAACACACACACACACCACTTATCCTACACACATCATACACACAAACCAAACTCTCACCCACACCCACCTTCCCATACACCTAACGAACACCCTATCACCCTCACTCCTATCTTCAACCTCCATTCACCATCCACACTCTCTCTCCTCCATTAACAACCTCACCCCACCCATAAATTTATACCAACACCAAAACCCTTGCCACCTGATTCAAACCCCATAAGCCCGGCGGCCACCATCAAAATCAGACCCATAGGCCGTACTCCCACCTCCGTCGGTCGCTACCTGCTTCCCAAAACGAGCCCTGCTCTAACCGAGCTCCGACCTCCGGCGTTAACCCCGTCGGCGAACATCCAACCCACCCCCATTTCCGGCAAAACCACCTCTTGACCCATACGCCCCGGCCCAACCCAGATCCCAAACCCGCCACCTTTTAACCCCCGCACCTGTCGCCTAAACCAATAACCCACCTGCCTCCGATCTGACCTCAGATCGATCTCCCCTAACTCGTTGCCCCGACGTGACCCAAACTCCAGCAACCCAAACCGCCCCATACCGGATTGACCCACTTCCCATATCCATTTCCCATTTCTCCATAAGCCAAAGCCACGATTTCTTTTATCCACCTGCCAAGTTCCAAAATAAACAAAGAGCAAGTCAAAATGTCACATGCCATATAACCCACTTAACCCCAATACCCAAACTGCCCCCAGCTACCATCTTTTACCCTTATACCCAAAATACTCCATAACCATATCAGATTTTGTCACCCGATTCCCTCACCTATATACATTCCTTACCTCACGCCTTTGCCATGCACATGTGCACTCCCAATTACCCAAATTAGCCCCTAGCTCCATATTTGCCATGTATAAATAGAAGACCTCAACTCCATTTATAAAGGATGTAAATAGATCAATTTGTAGAGAGAATTCTAGAAAGAGAGTCAGAGTAGAAAATAAATTAGGTAGAATATTTTGTAAATAGTTTTATTAATTTTTTTTAGAGATTAGTGAGTGATAAATTAGTGAGAAATCCAATTGAGTGTGTTTTATTATTGAAAATCATTTGGAAGCTCTAATTGAATGGATGATGTGCAATTTCAAGGACTCAAGTCCAATTTCACTCAAATAGATTTGGTTTGATTGTTCTTCTCTTTTATTTTATTTTATTAGACTTTGATTGTTTGATTATCATGTTTAATATGATGTTAGGCTAAATCCCCTTTCAAGGGTTGGGGTGAACCCTTATTTGATATTATTTTAATTTAATTAGTTTGATTACTTAAAAATTCCCTTTGAATGTTAACTTTTATCCCTCACTCTTAATTTTACGCCTCGAGAGAGGGTAAATGATTTCGAGAGAAAATTGAAATTCTAGTTATAATACCCATTTTAGATTCGAACTAGAGATAGGGGTTTCTTAAATGTGGTATTATTACTTGAATTTAAACTCTAATTTCATTTTCTATGATTTATACAAATTTTAATCGATCGATCCTAGCGGGTGATTATTTAAAAGGAGTGTAGATAAATTTTCTAGAGTTTTAGGGGGTTAAACTTAGTTTTCTAAAAGATTACTATTAAAATTACACTTTAAATGAGAGTTGATTTGTAATTTTGGTATTAATTTGGGAAAACTCAAATAATTAAATTTAATTAGTTAGAATAGCTAAAAGTTGTGGTGTAGTCATATTGCTTTATTGTTCTCACATTTATTTACCTCACTTTATCTCTTATTTTTGTGTTAGACTTTATTTTTCATTTTAGTTTCTTTTTAGTTTGTCATTTGATCTTCCATTTAGTTTATTGTTATTTCACTTCACCTCACCTCACAAACTTGTTTTAGTATTGAAAAAGCTAAAAAAAATAGAAAAAGTAAAAAAAAATCAAATAGAAAATAAAATTGAATTACAATTGAGTTTGTCTCTAGCTTACCCCCTTGATGTGGATTGATACCCTTACTTACCTCTACACTTTAGATTGTTATATTTTGTAGGTAATTGAGGATTTTGATTGACGTGGCTTGCGACAATGACATCCATACAAAAGTCAAGTTATCAAATGGCGTCGTTGCAGGGGAGAGGCTAAAAAAGTCAAAGTTATCAAATGGTGTCGTTGCCATTCTTAGGGGCGTGAAGCACTTAGAGCGGATTTCATTTTGTAGTTCATTTATTTTTCGCACTTGATTTATTTTTAGTACCATATTTTCTTTATTTTAGAAGGTTTGTATTAGGATTTTTATCCCTGCTTGTATTGCGGTTAATAGAGACACCATTATATTTCATTTTAAATTTGTAATAAATCGAAGACAAGCGTGATAGGGAAACCGGACAAGGTAGAGAGAGGGCGTCCAAAGGCGAGGATTTAGAAGCCTCTCTACCTTGGGTTGATAGGACTCCCGAGGCCAACTGAGATAGGCGTGATCTCCCCCCGGTCGACTCAAATTTTTCGGCACCCCACGGCCTAAAAATCGTGGGAGGTACATCTCTTAAACACTCGCGCCTCTCCTGTTAGCGCGTTAATTCTTTTGTGTGCTTAGTGTGCTCTTACTTGATTTTATTCTAGCATTTATTTTCAAATGGTGTGATGAATTAATTGACTAAGACCTACACCCGGTAACTCACGAGAAGGGATTTCATCACCTGACTCACTCGTTTACCATTGTATGCTACCCTGGCTATAATTAAATTTAAAATCAATCAACTAGGTTGCCCAATAGGAGATCATTTTGCAAAGGCGATCACAACGATTTTCGTGATTTTTATCGCCAACGGACTTTATTAAAATTTGACTACCCTTTCACTAAATTTAAAGATAAAAATTGGCTATGTGTTAGTTAGGTATTATCCTTGACTTGTGTGTGTCCAATTCATTTTTTGGTAGTCGATTTTAGTTAGTTCGTCCATTCTAAGAGTCCATATTTTTCTCCATCTTTTCTTCCAAAAAAAAACTCCAAAAATATTTTCTTTCATTTTTATAAAAAAAATCCAAAATATTTTCTTCCTTTATTTTTACAAAAATCCAAAAATATTTTCTTTATTTATTTTTATAAAAAAATCCAAAAATATTTTCTTTCTTTTATTTTTAGAAAAATCCAAAAATATTTTCTTTCCTTTTGAAAAAATTTAAAAAACTCCAAAAAAAATATTTCTCTCCACATGGCCGAAGAACGTCCTTTACCGGACTACTTTGGTCATCTCCCATTGATACGCGATACGTGTGAGAGTGATCCCGAGTTGTCTCTTTATGAGATACTTAGTGGTTTTACCTCTCTCACGAGTACCGTTGGTACTCTTGACCCATTTATGCATGCATTATTCAAATGTCGGTCACTTATCCCACGCGTGTGTTTAGTTGCTAATTCTCGACAATAATGGTCTTATGTGCTTCATTATCTATTTTGTAGGTCGAATGCACGTTGTGGTGTTCAAACGCGTATTTCAAGGCGATTGTGCGGATTATGGAGCTAATTACCCTTGTCCCGTACCCTATCCTACCCTAAACCCAAGCATAAACCTAGTCTAAACCAGTTCCGAACCATGTGTGTTTAGTTTGTGCCTTTTTTATTTTATTTTAGATTTTTACTTTGTGTCATTTTATTTTTAGGATTTATTTTGGACTTATTTAGAATTTTTAGGACTTATTTTCTATTTCTTTTTATTTAATGTTGTTTTATTTTGATTTTTAGTTTTTATTTTATTTTATTAGGATTAGTTTTTTTTAGGAATTCATTTATTTTTTAGTTTTATTTGGATTTACATTTTTTTTAGGTCTTTAGTTTTTATTAGATTCTTAGTTTTTATTTTGTAGGTCTTTAGTTTTTATTTTATTAGGATAAGTTTTAGGAATTTATTTTTCTACTTTTATTAGTTTATTTTTTTAGGACTTGAGTTTTAATTTTAATAAGTTTTTATTTTTATGTTGTTAGGATTTAATTTTTAGTTTTATTAGTTAGTCTTTATTATTTTTAGGTGTCCAAATTAAACACACACACCACTTATCTTACACACATCATACATACAAACCAAACTCTCACCCACAACCACCTTACCATACACCTCACCAACACCCTATCACCCTCACTCCTATCTTCAACCTCCATTCACCATCCACACTCTCTCTTCTCCATTAACAACCTCACCCCACCCATAAATCCATACCAACACCAAAACCCTTGCCACCTGATTCAAACCCCATAAGCCTGGCGGCCACCATCAAAATCAGACCCGTAGGCCATACTCCCGCCTCCATCAGTCGCTACCTGTTGCCCAAAATGAGCCCTACTCTGACCGAGTTTCGACCTCCGGCGTTAACCCCCTCCCCGTCGGCGGACATCCTACCCACCCCCATTTCCGACCAAACCATCTCCTAACCTATACGCCCCGGTCCAACCCGGATCCCAATCCCGCCACCTTTTAACCCCCGAACCTGTCGCCTGAACCGACAACCCCCTGCCTCCGATCGGACCTCAACCCGATTCCCCATAACCCGTAGCCCCGACGCGACCCAAACTCCGGCAACCCAAACTGCCCCATACCGGATTGACCCACTTCCCACATCCATTTCCCATTTTTCCATAAGCCAAAGCCACGATTTCTTTTATCCACCTGCCAAGTTCCAAAATAAAGAAAGAGTAAGTCAAAATGCCACTTGCCATATAACCCACTTAACCCCAATACCCAAACTAACCCCAGCTACCATCTTTTACCCTTATACCCAAAATACCCCGTAACCATATCAGATTTTTTCACTCAATTCCCTCACCCATAGACAGTCCTTACCTCACACCTTTTCCATACACATGTGCAGTCACAATTACCAAAATTAGCCCCTAGCTCCATGTTTGCCATGTATAAATAGAAGACCTCAAGACCATTTTTAAAGGATGTAAATAGATCAATTTGTAGAGAGAATTTGAGAGAGAGAGAGTTAGAGTTGAAAATAAATTAGGTAGAACATTTTGTAAATAGTTTTATTAGTTTTTTTTCAGAGATTAGTGAGTGATAAATTAGTGAGAAATCCAGTTGAGTGTATTTTTATTATTGAAAATCATTTGGAAGCTCTAATTGAATGGATGATGTGCAATTTTAAGGATTCAAGTCCAATTTCACTCAAAGAGATTTGGTTTGATTGTTCTTCTCTTCTATTTTATTTTATTAGACTTTGATTGTTTGATTATCATGTTTAATATGATGTTAGGCTAAATCCCCTTTCAAGGGGTGGGGTGAACCCTTATTTGATCTTATTTTAATTTAATTAGTTTGATTACTTAAAAATTCCCTTTGAATGTTAAGTTTTATCCCTCACCCTTAAACTTACGCCTCGAGAGAGGGTAAATGATTTTCGAGAGAAAATTAAAATTCTAGTTATAATACCCATTTTAGATTCAAACTAGAGATATGGGTTTCTTAAATGTGGTATTATTACTTGAATTTAAACTCTAATTTCATTTTCTATGATTTATACAAATTTTAATCGATCGATCCTAGCGGGTGATTAATTAAAAGGAGTGTAGATAAATTTTCTAGATTTTTGGGGGGTTAAACTTAGTTTTCTAAAAGATTACTATTAAAATTACACTTTAAATGAGAGTTGATTTGTAATTTTGGTATTAATTTTGGAAAACTCAAATAATTAAATTTAATTAGTTAGAATAGCTAAAAGTTGTGGTGTAGTCATATTGCTTTATTGTTCTCACATTTATTTACCTCACTTTATCTCTTATTTTTGTGTTAGACTTTATTTTTCATTTTAGTTTCTTTTTAGTTTGTCATTTGATCTTCCATTTAGTTTAGTGTTGTTTCACTTCACCTCCCCTCACAAAATTGTTTTACTATTAAAAAAGCTAAAAAAAAGTAGAAAAAAAAAACAAATAGAAAATAAAATTGAATTGAATTACAATTGAGTTTGTCTCTAGATTACCCCCTTGATATGGATTAACACCCTTACTTACCTCTACACTTTAGATTGTTATATTTTGTAGGTAATTGAAGATTTTGATTAACTTGGCTTGCAACAACGACATCCATACAAAAGTCAAATTATCACATACAGAACAAGTGGGGTGCCTACCATCTTCCCCACTCGTAACCCAGTTCTCGAACCCACACCACAAGAATCTATGGACCAAATTCAAAATTTAAGACCTTACTTAGGATTAGCCCGAACCTATTTTGTTCATTCTTATATAAAAAATTGGCAACTCTGAACACCCTATGAAACCCCCCTCTTTTTCCACACGAAAGCCACATGGCATCGAACTACATTTAGGGGAAAATACACCAAGCACCCAAAACCTCAGGCCAATAACCCGACTTTGGGGGGAGGCGACGATATGGGAGACAAGCACCCCCACACCCGTATCTAACTTCGTAACGAGTACCTTCCCCTGGGCACAATGTTATCACTCGCTCTTGGGGCCCTCAATCCAATAGAATATAAAGGAGATCATAGGATCCATCCAGGTCTTTGAGTTAGAAAATTGTCTACTGCCTAAGAAATATAAAGGCATTGCGTTCAAGGCATAAAATAATTCCCCCTCCAGCTCTGATGATGTATCTATTGAGAATGAGGTTGATTTTTCCCTATTGATAAAACGTTTCAAAATGCTTCTCAAATCCAATATGAAGATATTTAGATCTAACAACAAGGGAGGAAAGATGTGACCGTAAGTCTCAAGGTGAAGATAAATTACAATAAAACTCTAGGAAGTGCTTTGAAAGGTAGTGTTTAAAGAATTTGGCACATAAGTGTCCCACTCGGCTAAGGAGAATAAGTAATGAATATAAGGCTATGAATGTCACCCTTAGCCACAGTGACTCAAAATCATGTGATGAGTCTTCCATTGAACACCATTTCATCGCGTTTAATGCCATTGATGATATGTCTAGTACTTCTACCTCCCTTGTTGAAGATAAGTTTGAGAAAAATGGTGTTGAGTACATTCTGATAGAGACTTAAGGAAAAAAAAGACGTTTGTGTTGTTGAGGGAAGAGAAAATTTATAAGAAAAGTACAATCAAATCCATGAGTCATCCCCTAGCATACAGAAGGTGAATGACCAGCTTACTGAAAATCTAAAAAATGTGAGAGTGATATTAATCGAGCGCGAAATCGCGCGTCGTGTAATACGCATATCGTTGTTATCGGTTCGGCGACTCAATGAAAAAAAAACTAAACTACAACTACACTTGACAAGAAAGCACAACAGTAGTCGGGTATCATAAGAAATCCACAGAGAGTGATTGAATTTTCGATTGGTAATTTATTTATTATTTCAAGAATAATAGTGTAAAAGGTGATATGGGGTTATAAACAAAATAAAGAAAAAAAGAAGTTACACTATTTAAAAGTAAAGCGAGGATCGGGATCGCATTAGCACCACACAGAACGAAACAACTACTAATTAGAAATAAGGCTCGAAGGTTATTTAACCAAGCATTTTAATTAAGAATAAACATCACGCAAGAACACAATCCCGTTGTGGGTGCTTGGTGTATTTTCCAAAGTTGTTTGATAAAACATTTAATCAAAAATGGCCACACACTCATTAAATTCGGATTGTCACTTCAAACACTAACGTTGTGTGATAAAGAAAGTTAAATGCTTAACAATCCGCTTTTGATACGCAAGTTTCAATTAAATGCAATTTTACCCAAAAATCAACTTTCGGAGCTCGAGGCCCGTTAATGGCGGAACACAATCCCGGCCCTATTTATCAAGTGACAAGGCATGAAACTAAACTAATTTATACTAATTAACTAAGAAAGCAATAAATAAACACAATAAACTAATTTCCAAGGCATGTAAATCTAATTAACAAAGCAAGAAATAAAGGAAAACAAATATATTAATGGAGGAGAAGATGAATAGTGGCTTACAACAATCCAAATCGAACAAATCCTAGGATAGAAAAACTCCACTCAAATCCCCCTCTCTTACAAACCCTAAAAACTATCTAAAAATGAAAGATATTATGAGCCCCCTAAAAAATAAACTAAAGTTGATATTTATACTAGTTACATAATAGAAATAAAGAAAAAGGAAAAAGAAAATAAAAGGGGGATAATTTACAAATAAGAAATAAAAAGAAAAAGAAAATAGAAAAGGAAAGTGGGTCACAAGAAGCCAAAAATCTCGGACCAAAACAGAAAAAACATGGCCCCGGTCGACCGCGATCAAATCGATCGACCGCGCAAGGAAAAAGGGCACATTGTCAACAAACCAAGGCAAAACATCAAAACCCGATTGACCGAAGGTTGGCCGTCGGTCGACTCGCTGCCAAAAATGCCAACATTGTAGCATTGCAACAACCAAACACGTTGCATCCATTTTCTTCTCCCAGAAAAAACAACAGCCATGACCCGAGCCAAAAACCTTACCATCCCAACTCGGAAAGCACCAAAAATCGAGACCCACACCCATGTCCAAAAACCTCCATTAATGGCCAAAGCCATGAAATCCAAGTTCCAAAAATGGCCAAAGAGACCCATTTGTGTATTTACATCAAAATCCATGCTCAATTTCGGACGAAAGGCTCGAATTTTGGACGAAACCAAAACCCGAGCTAAGAACCAAAATCGCCATCTCCAATTTGGAGTTTGATGCAAATGAAAGAGAAAAGGACATGGAGGGAAATAAATAGATTGTTAGTTAATAAATAAAATAATAATAAATAAATTCTTATAATTCTTCCCCGATTAAAGGTCCGTACTTTCTTCGTTCGGACTCCGATTCAAGCATCATTCGTGGCCACGTAAAGCTTGGCCCAAGAGCTACAACTTTCATGAAGACTTCGGTCAAAAATCCTGAAGTACAAAATTAAAAAAATGCCCCTGAACATGCGAACTTTTGCGAAACTTTAACAGAAAGAGCTCAAACTTCACACTAAGCACCGTAACACCTACAAACACTCAATAATACTTCAAATAACATGTTAGCACATAAAACGGACGTTGTCTAATTAATGAGCATAACTATAGCAATTATGATACCCGAGGGGGCTAAAAATGCATGAATTAACGGGTGAAAAATGCAATATTCGTGGCATATCACAGGTAAGTACCTTGAATGAGAATGAGGTAGTTATGGTAAAGTTGAAGGATTAAGAATCTACTGTCATTGATAAGTTGATAGAGGGGTAGAAAGATATTATGCTCTTATATGAAAATGTTAGTACCTTGAAGACAAAACTCCTCGAGTCATTGCGTTCATATCAGGTGTTATAGGCAAAAAATGAGAAGATTAAGAAAGACTTATTAGAGTCTATTAATGTGAAAGTTGATCAAGAAATGTGTTTCAAGAAGCTAAAGAAGATGCTTTTTGCACCATCTTAATCCTAAAAGGATAAAATGAGTCTGTGTTACGCCATGAGACAATAATCTAAGCCAAAAAAGATATCATATTTGTTAAAGGGTCAAATAGGACACCTCCTTCGAGAATTGATCCCAAAATAAAGAAGGTGGATCCTCTCAAACTTACTTTTGCACTCATTGTGAAAAGAATGGTCAGTCTTAAGACTATTGCCACCGACTTATGCGAAGTGGGAGTTTTCCTCCACAGTTTAATAGAGAATTATAACAGCTCCAAGAATGTATTTAGTATATGGTTTAAAAGTCCCAAATGCTAATGGGAGAATTTAAGAGGGTGCTCTCCTCCATTCTTAGGGTTAAAGTCAATATGAAGAAAATGAGAAATATAAATAATAAGGTAGTTGGTTTTGGAGGGTAGGGGTATGTAACAACCCGTCCTTTTGGAAACAATTAAATTCCATAATTAATAATAAATTGGGATTTGGAGAATTTTCCAGAATAGTAATTTTTGGGATTTTTGAGGATCGGATGATTTTCGATAGGTGTTGTAATTACTTTTGGAACTATATAGGTCGAAATATTTTAATTATATGTCTCCGGGGAGTATAGCGACAGAAGATGATATTTTAATTGGGAACACCGCTTTTAATTATTATGGGTTAGAATAGTGATTTGTGGTCAGGTACCTCAGATGGGAATTTCGACTGTGCCATGAGTCTCGGAATGGCCGAGATAGTCGGAAAAGAGTGTCCGATTGTCGAAAATGAGTATCGGAGAACTTTGGAGTTAAATAGGCTCGTAATTGAGTAAACGAGTCATTTTTGGGTTTTAAGGGATAAAACCCTTTTCTCCTTATAAAAGGAGGAAGAGAAGGAGAAAAAGATAAAGAAATAAGAGAAAAGAGAGAGAAGAGAGAGAGGAGGAAGAAAATAGGAGAAAAGGGGGAGATTCCGGCCAGCCTCCGCGGGATTCGACTCGAGGACGTCGGATTTTATCCACGAGGCAAGTGTTTACTTGCTTTATTTAATTTTTCCATAAATATCTCATACCGTAGTTTGGTATAATCAAACCCTAAATATTTTGGGTTGGGTTTTCGTGGATAAAACGGATTTTCGAGAGTTAAAACGAATAAACCCCTAAAATTTTCTAATTGGAGATACCTAGAAATTTATTTGAAATTAATTGGTGCTTTTGGGTTCTAGGATGTTTAGAACCCTTAATATATGTGTATTTGTAGTTGGTTGAGGTTGTAGGACGTTGGGTGAGGCAACAAAAGCTTGGGAGAAGCTTTAATGGCCGAAATCGTCTCGGAGAAGACGATGAATAGTATAGGCAACGTGCTTATAGAATCGATTCGGCCTAGAGGCGAATCGATTCGGCTCTTGGTCAAAAAATAAAAATTGTAGATCTTTTCGACGCGGTCGCGTAGGCACTGATCGCGTATTTTTTTATTTTTTTTTGGATTTATAGTGATTTTTCTACGAAAAGCTGTTCGAGATCGAAATCATTAGATATAACTTATTGGAGATAAATATTAGGGGTTCTCAAAAGGATTGTTATGACCTCTAAAGAATTCAAGGAGATATTAAAACTTTGGGTTTGTAGGAATAAATCCAAGTTAGGATTTAAATGGATATTGGATTGAGTTTGGGTATTTTAGAATGTGAAAAAAATCGCCCAAACTGTGACCCTCGAATAGGCCGAATCGATTCGGATCCAGACCGAATCGATTCGCCTAAGGGAACTTGGGTTTCTGCAGTGGGCCGAATCGATTCGGGTTTAGACCGAATCGATTCTCCATTAGGTACCTATTTGCAGAATGTTTTCCGAATCGATTCGGGTTGGGAACCGAATCGATTCGCAAATGGGGCGAATCGATTCGCCTCGGGCAGGATTGCCAGTTTCTTCCCTTAAAGAGTATAGGGGGATTAAATTACAATTTGGGGTCTTATATGGGGGATCCTAATTATGATACCAGGACTCCCAAATGATGGTTTTGAGGGT
This sequence comes from Sambucus nigra, assembly GCA_949130495.1. Taxonomy (NCBI): domain Eukaryota; kingdom Viridiplantae; phylum Streptophyta; class Magnoliopsida; order Dipsacales; family Adoxaceae; genus Sambucus; species Sambucus nigra. Next base: position 138,997,457 of record OX422221.1, on the reverse strand, counting down.
TAGTTAACCTTTAGATGAGGAGAAGGCCTTGGATTGGTGTAGGGCATAATCCGGGGAACGAACATAGTTAACGTTCGGGTCGAATAAGATTTGAGAGATAGAGTTCGGATACCATCGAGCCTATGTATCTATGTAATTGAATGTATATGAGGAAATACTTTGGGTTTAGTATCATGCTTATATGAATGCATGATTATGATTCTTTGAGAGAATCTTTGGGATTATTGGTCATCGCTAGATGAGATTGGCAAATATGGCCATATATATATATATATATATATATATATATATATATATATATATATATATATATATATATATATATATATATATATATATATATATATATATATATATATATATTCGAGGAGGAGTATATGGTATATATATGTACTATGTGATTAAAGTATATATATGATATGATGTTAATGATTTTGAAAATAAAATATAAATGTTTTCAAAATGGAAAGATAAATGATTTTCTTAATTAATAAAATATGGATACACACCTCTCTAAATCGCTATCATAAGGGAAGTTGCGTGCGTATGGTGAAGCCCCTGGCTAATGAATGCAGGGTGGATATAGTCCTATAGGCCATATGAGCATTTTTTGTATTTTTCTGCGCTGGTTAGGAGATTCCGGGTGTGGTCTTGACTATCCCGCGGGCATATGGCCGCTTCCCGACGTCTTGCGTTGTAGGATCCCATGTTGTCTTGATGATAGTCCATGGAAGATGATAGCCATTTAGGGGCGCGCACAGTGAGAAAACCCGGACGGGCGGTCTTAGAACGCGTTATATATTAAAGCAATTTAAGATAATAAATTGGCTTTAATTTACATTTCCTGGATGGAAGAAGGGAAATGGGATAAAGGTTTTGGCTTCGGTAACACTCCCGGATGGAAGAAGGGATGTGGAAGCATATGATATGGTAAAAGCATTTTAATGATAATAAAAATGACTTTTAATACATTTCCTGAATATAAAAAGGGAAATGGGATATTTTGAAACGGAAAAGTATTTTTATGATGATAAAACTGGCTTTTGAAAAGTTATATGTTTTGTTAAAGCAATTCATGATAATGAATTGGCTTTTAAATACATTTCCTGGATATGAGAAGGGAAATGGAAAGTTTTGAGATAAAAATGCATGGTATTGATAAATACTTGGTATATGAATTCTCATTCTGGGAGATAGATCCGGATATATATTGTAGTATCAATAGAGGAGGTGGATGATGGAGGTGGAGGGGCATAAGGGGGTTGGGGGACCAACTCTCGGTTAGAACTAAGCGGCTGAGAATACTCGTAGGACGGAGGTGGGACAGGGACAATTTGATGATTGGGGTGGGACGGTCCTCCTTGGGGGACAAAGGATGATGGATGGTTTTGTTGGTGGTAAGGAGCATGGTGATTCTGGATAGGAGGGCGATGTTGCCTTTGCGAGTTTTGATGAAACCCGGGTGGACCACCAACATGTTGTTGTGGTTGTAATGGAGCAAGGTGAGTGTCGTACTTATAAGAAAAATAGGGATGGTTCCTATTATTCGGATTATAAGTAAACGACGGTGGTGCGGGTTTTCGAGTGGTATCAAAGGCACATGCTTGGGCAAGCGTGTGTTTGGGATCATCGTGAATAAGGGGGCACAAATGAGATAAATGATCATGACTTAAACAGACATGGCAAGAAGGACTAGACTCGTTGACATTCATCACTTGTTTAGAAAGAGAGCAACTGAGAGCATCAACAGTCTTAGTCAAAGTGTTCAAGCCATGGAGCAAGGATTTAAAATCGGGATCATTTTTAACCTCATAAGTTCCACCTACTCGTGGTGGCTCGGATCTCGAAAATTCATTGGTGCCCTCCCAATCTTGGGAGTCATCGCCTAATTCAAGGAGAAAATTGTAGGCGGCAGTGGGAGTTAAGTGCATGAATTTGCCTTTGTGCATGGACTCAATCATGGTGCGAGTGGAAGGAATGAGACCATTGTAAAAACTATGGACGAGGCGACTCTTCTCGAGACCATGATGTGGGCAACTATTGATATAATCTTGAAAACGGCCCCATGCTTCACAAAATTGCTCGGTGGGCTTTTGACGAAAATCTTGAATGGCTTGGCGAACCTCATTGGTTTTACTTATGGGATAAAACTTAGACATGAACTTCTTCACAAGTTGTTCCCATGTATGGATAGAATCCGGTGACAAGGAATGTAGCCACATGGATGCTTTATCATGGAGAGAAAATGGAAACAATCGAAGACGAACATTTTCTTCATCTAAATTTTGATTTTTGAAAGTAGCGCAAACCGTGAGAAATTTCCGCAAGTGAGTGTATGGAGATTCACGCTCAAGACCATGGAAATTGGGCAACATGGAAATGGTTGCCGGACGAATTTCGAATTGTTCCACCGGGGTGGGTGGAAGAACTATGCAAGATGGTGGGGTGGCCGTTATCGGGGCAAAATAGTCCCTTAAGGCACGCTCTTCAGCCATGGTGGGTGGATGAATGATGGGATTAGAGATGTCGACTCGGGGACAACTCAAAGTGATCGGTGGAATGGAAGAATTAAGGGGAACACTTGGTTCTCCTAAGGTGGATGAGACGGGAGAGAGACTACGTGAACGAAGTAATCGACGATTAACTCGGTTCCACGTGGGCATGCAAAGATGGATTCTTTTTGGTTTTTGGGATTTTTTTTTTTTTGGAAAAAAGGAAAAAATATTTTTGGATTTTTGCTTTGGTTTTGGAAAGAAAGAAAATATTTTTTTGGAGTTTTGTTTATAGGAGGAAATGAAGAAGAAAATATTTTTGAGTGTTTTGTTTTTTTATATTAAAATAAGAAAAGAAAATATTTTTGGATTTTTGTGGAAAAACAAGGTGGGGGAAAATTTTGGACTCGAAGAATTTGGACGAATTCACTAAAATGGACTACCGAAAAAGGAATTGGACACACACAAGTAAAGGAAAAATCCCTACTAGCACATAACCAATTTTTTATCTTGGAAATTAATGAGAGGGGTAGTCAAATTTTAATGAAATCCGCGGGCGATAAAAAAACACGGAATTTATATGAGTGATCGCCTTTTGCAAAATGTGTGTTCCTACTTTAATCACAAGATGCCAAGAGGCTTGCCACAGAGATTCTCCACAAAGCTACTACGACGAAACAATCGGCCGGTACAACGCTGGGGACAGCACAGACCCGTTTTACTGGGCGGCCGCACTTAAAACCCAGTTTCCCTCGACACTTCCGTGCCGCAAAGCGAACCGTTCGAGGGTTTGCCCGGTGGAGAGGACTCTACGGGTTATCCTACAAGTCAAAATGATCAAAAAGGGTCCTACGAACACCGTATCCTATGGGGCTATCTAGTTGATTGATTTTAAATTAATGATGGCTAGGGTAGCACACAAAGGATAAGTGATTGAGTTGGGTGATGAAATCCCTTATCGTTAGTGACCGGGTGTAGGTCTTAGTCAATTTAATTCATCATTCCATTCAAAATTAAATTCAAGAATTAAATTCACACAAGAGCAAGGAGGAGCACACAAAATATGAACTCGCTAACAAGAGGGCGCGATGGTGTAAGAAATTTACCTCCCACGGTTTTTAGGCCGTGGGGTGCCGAATATGTTGAGTCGACCGGGGGGAGAATACACCAATCTCAGTCGGCCCCGGGAGTCCCACCGACCCAAGGTAGAGAGGCTTCTAAATCCTCGCCAATGGACGCCCTCTCTCTACCTTGTCCGGTTTCCCTATCACGCTTATCTTCTTTTATTACAATTTTAAGTGGAAAATAAATGGTGTCTCTAAGCACCGCAATACAAGCCAATATATAATAAGGTCCTAATACACAACTTCTAGGAAAATAAAAAGTAGTACTAAAAAAAATAAAAAATATGAACTAAATGGATGGAAAGCACAATTCCTTCTCGAGTGCCTCAAAGTCCTCAAAGCAGCAACGGCGCCATTTGATTTAAACTCGGTTTTTGTATGTATGTCGTTGATGGAACCAAGCTAATCAAAATCCTCAAATACCTACAACAAATATAAAATACTAACAATATAGAGGTAAGTAAGGGATTATCGAACCAACTTCAAGGATGAAACACATAAGAGAAAAATTTGTGCAAGTCACTTTTTCTAATTACTTTTTTTTTGTTTTATATTTTTCTATTTTTTTTATGCTTTTTCAATATTAAAACAAGTTTTGAGGATGAGTGAATATGACTAAGGCTAATAACAAAAGTAAGAGTAATCAAACTAAAATAAAGTGTGACAAAAATACTAGTGAGTAATGGAAATTAGTGAGAGTGTAACTAAATGAGAGAAAAATATTCAAGGGAAGAGAAATCCACCCTCAATTCCCCAAATCAACTAAGCTTGTCTTATTTTAATTTCGTTAATTTCCAAAACATTTAATTAATTCAAAAGCTAATTCTCATTAAACTAGTGAATTAATTAAATACTCTTTTAGAAAAGCAAATTTAATTCCCACAAGCACTACTCTAATTGAATTAAAATTAACCAAACAAATCATCCCCTAGGAAGAATTTGTCCAACTAATTTTAAATTGAAAGAAGTTAATGAAATCAAGAGTAGATGAAAATTAGATTAATATTAAAATCAAATGGTAGGTCTATCTCTAGCTTAAACCACTTGATCAAATATTAATTAAATTTTCATACCTTTTTCAAGGTTGATTTTCCATTTCTCAATGTGAAAATAAAGTGGGAATCAAATGTACAACTCAAAGGAAATTATCAAAATTAAAATTACAAACTAATTTGACTTGGATTCATGAGGGTTTCAATCACCCCTTGAATGAGGTGATTAGCCCTCCATAATCATCATCCGATAGAAATTAGAATCAAATAAGAGCATACAATGAAAATTAGAGAGGAGTAATCAAACCAAATAGCCTTCAATTGCTTAAATTCTTCAATTCATCAATCATCTTACTTAATTACAACACTCAAAAAAATACTAAACCACTAGAAAAATTAAAATGTGTTTTTCTATCTAATTCTCTCTCTATTCTTCTCTCCAAAAGCTCTCTAGTTGATCATCCCTTGCAAATGGGTCTTCATCCTCAATATATAGGAGGCATGGAGCATGAGGGGTAAAAATGGAAATTGGCAAGGGTGTGCATGTGGGAATGGTGAGAGGGTGTGGGTGGTGAGGTAAGAATAAATTCAGATTTAGTTTGAGGGGTAATTTGGGTGTTTGGTTAGAAGAGGTTAGTTGGGGGGTATTATGGGGTTAAAGGGTTAAAAGGGCATGTGTTTATTTTGTTTGGCAGGTGGTTAGTCGTGCAAGGTGAAATGGGTGAGGTTTGGATACATGGGTTGAAATGGGTATGGGGTATGGATCCGGGTTCAAATGGGTTTTGGAAAGGGTTTCGAGTTGAAGAACACACGCGGGTCTGATGCGAGTTAGGGGGTTAATGGCTAGATCGGGGTAGAAATGGTGTATGGAGCGCAGGTAGCAGGGAATCGAAGAAAGAGAGACGCTGGCCGGAGATTGGAGGTCCGGAACAGGGTAGGACCTGGAGAGTCGCCGGTCGCGGTTTGAAGTCCGGCCAGAGAGGTGGTTGGAGGGGCTGTGACGGGTTAGGGATGGGTCGCAGCGAGACAGGGGTGTCACCGGTCGGAGCGGGGCATTTGGTTGATGATGGATGTGAGAGAGGGTGAGTAGTTTGGTTATGGAGGAGAGAGGAGAGAGAATGTTTGTTGGAAGAAGATGAAGTGGAGGGATAAGGTGTGGATAGGGTGTAAGAGAGTTATGGTGAGGGGTAGGGTGTAGGATAGGTTAGTGGGTGTAGGATAGGTTAGTGGGTATAGGTGTGTAGTGTGTGTATTAGCTTGGACCCTAATAAAATAAAACTAAAAATAAAAATAAAATCTAAGTAATAAAATAAAACTTATAAAAACTAAAAATCTAAAAACTAAATTCCTATACTAAAAATTAAAATCAAGACTCAATAAAAATAAAACTAAAAAGAAATAACAATGTAAATCTATTAAACTTAAAAACTAAAGTCTTATAAAAAATAAAATGTAATAAAACTAAATTCCTAAAAAACTAATCCTAAAAAAAAAATAAGATAAAAACTAAAACTAAAAACTTAATAAAATAAAATTATATTAATAAAAATAGAAATAAAATATAAAAATAGGAAATAAAACCTAAAAAATGCTAAAATAATCCTAAAATTAAAATGACTCAAACTAAAAATCTAAAAAATTAAAATAAAATAAAAAGGGAACAAACCAACACACACGGGTCTTGGGTGACGGTTTAGGGACAAGTTTAGGCTCGGGTAATATTACGGGGTTGGTATTTAGCTCCAATGTAACTGTAATTGACCTCGAAATGTAGCTTTTGGCACCGCAACTACAGTTAAGCCTGCATGATAAACATTTACGCGCATAAGACCCATATTGTCGAGAATTAGCAACTAAAATACATCTATTCGGGGTATAAATTGTACAGTTTTGGGTGCTTATCACACCACCCCCAAACAGAGCGTTGCTAGTCCTCGAGCAATAAGATAGAGAGAAAGAGAAAGATAAGTAACCAAAAGTGTACCACTTTCGCGGGCACTTGCGATTGCACTTAGCATGTGCAACAAGCCTTTAAACCTATAGGTTGCCCTACAGGACGAGTGGTGTCTCGTGAGGGTTTGCAGGGAATATACTCACAAAATTCTTATTTTGCAAAAATGGCAGTCAGTCTCTTATTAGACATAGAATAATCGCACAATCCATCACAAGAAAAATGAAATCAGAAATACAAGCTAGAATGTGTAAAAAGTTTAACTAAGTAAATACTCAAGGCACATCCTTCCTAGAACTCAACGTGTGTAGTGTGAATCAGTCAAAACGGGTCGAACATCATAAGAGTAATTCCTAGATTTCCTTGTCGGAATCAACGCTTCAACTTCAAATCTCACTAGATATATCTCTCTCAAATGAACTCTCGAGATATGGGTCAGTGTATCGCTCTTGTGTGTGAGGAGGTGAGTAAATGTAATCAAGTTCAAACGTCTCACACACGTATAAGAAAGAACGAACAATAAGAAAGAAAATGATCTCATGAAAGAAATGCTAATCACTATAGTGAGAACGTCGAGTTATTCACCATGTCGACTTTCATTTGCCCGAACACCTAGGGGACATATGGATGATATGGGTGAGGGGAAAATGAAATGGAAAGGATGGTATACGGTGTGGTATGATGGATGTGTGATGTATGGATGTGGTAGATAGGATATGATGATGATATGAATGATAAAGGGTGATGGATGAATGTATATGATAGAAGAGTGTCTACACTTTAGGCACAAATGACTTTATTACCAACTACAAACTAAAACTCTCTTTCTTTTTTTTTCTCTCTTTTTTTTTCTTTTTTTCTTTTTTTCTTTTTTTTTCTTTTCTCTTTTTTCTATTTTTTTTTCTTTTCTTTTCTTTTGCTATTTTTTTGTTTTTTTTTGTTTTTTTTTTTTTTTTTTTCACTTTTCAAACCAACAATGAAGACATTTACATTTGAAATCACACTCTTTTATTTGAAAATGATGGATGATATATGAATGGAGTGATAGGTGGTTGCGGTGGGGAAATATATGGATAGTGAGGGGAATATATATGGATGGGGAAAATATGGAAAGATAATGGAAATGTAATGGGTGAAGTGTATGGGTGAAAAATGGATGCGAATGGAAAGAGTGGTAGGGGTATGGATGAAAATCTAGTATTCGGGACAAATTTCAAGACACGTGTTTCTTACAACTCGAAAAAGATGTCATTCTCAGTGATCAACCAAAATTTTTTGAAAGAAAATGGGATCATACAACAATTAAGTGCAGACCCAAAGAAAGTTGAATCAACTTGTGACTCGGAGATTGCGTAAAACACTCTAAAAGGGTGAAAGGCACAAATCTCACGGGCTAAAGTCTCTTCTAGTGATCCTTAAGGTTCTCTTTAGAATTGTAATACTCTTCAACTCTAAACCGTAGTGACGTGATAAGTGCGCAAATTTTGTTGTGTCTAGAAATTCATGGTGCAAAATGCCTTGTTACGTATTACATAAGCTATTTATAAAAGATATTCTCTAGCTTGATCCCTAGACTTTAAAAAGATGGATGATTGAAAATTCACATCAATGAGTGAGATGAAAGAAACTGCACAAAATTTTAAAAATCAAGTTCCAAAATCGTAATTTTTCAAAAGAGGTACGATTTTGATAAAATTCCCCACCCCCAAACAAAAAGGAACATCGTCCTCGATGTTAAGTAAAATGATTTTTAAAATGAGAGCATAAGGTAGGAAAGAGATTACCAGAATGAACCGTTAATGAAGTGGACAGATAAAGCCAAGATTAAACCTGAATAAACGATGTACAAGTCTATAAGCATGAGAAAGCATAGGGTGATGTGAAACACCACCCCCAAACAAGATGAGACAAGTACAAGAATCGCGGGTTGCCTCCCGGTAGCGCTAAGTTTAATGTCTTCAGCCAGACCGATGGGAACTCACCCAAAAAAATGATAACCGAGGATAGAACAGGGTGTCAGAAAATTCGAGGGATAAGAATCACCCCCAAACAAAACTGAACGGTCAGTCTTCATAAATGGGGTCAACAAGGTCAATAGATTCTATGTGAGTGGAGCCTAGCTCCAAGAAGGGCTTCAAGCGTTGACCATTGACTTGAAAGAGGCTACCATCCTTGGGATTTTTCATGGTGATGGAACCATAAGGGGTAACTGACTCAACAATGAAGGGTCCAGACCACCTGGTTTTCAATTTCCCGGGAAAGAGATGCAACCGAGAATTATACAACAGAACTTTTTGACCAGGGTGGAATTCTTTGCGCATGATACTTTGGTCATGGATCCACTTCATCTTGTCCTTATACTTTTTGGACAAATCATAGGCATCATTTCTCATTTCCTCTAATTCATTAAGTTGCAACTTTTGATGTACACCCGCCTCATCAATGTCGAAATTAAGGCTTTTGACGGCCCAATAAGCATGATGTTAAAGCTCGACAGGAAGGTGACAAGGCTTGCCGAAAACCAAACGATAAGGAGACATGCCAATTGGAGTCTTGTAAGCAGTACGGTATGCCCACAATGCGTCGTTCAAGCGTAAGGACCAATCTTTCCTATTAGGATTGACGGGTTTTTCAAGAATTTGCTTGATCTCACGGTTAGAGACCTCAACTTGACCACTAGTCTACGGGTGGTAAGAGAGACCAACCTTGTGGGTAACACCATACTTTTTGACAAGGTTTTCAAAGACTCGATTACAAAAATGTTTACCCCCATCACTAATGATAGCTTTGGGGGTTCCAAAACGCGTGAAGACGTGCTCTTTGAGAAATTGGACCACAACTCTATGGTCATTGGTGCGGCAGGCAATGGCTTCGATCCATTTGGAAACATACTCAACAGCAACAAGAATATACTGAAAACCATGAGAGGAGGGAAATGGTCCCATGAAATCGATACCCCACACATCAAAAATTTCAACAATGAGGATGGGTGTGAGAGGCATCATATGACGACGAGAGAGACGCCCAGAGTGTTGGCAATTGGAGCAAGCCTGGCAATATTGATGGGCATCTCGGAAAAGAGTAGGCCAATAAAAACCACTTTGTAAAATTTTGGCAGCAGTTTTCTTGGAGCCAAAGTGGCCTCCACAAGCACTATTGTGGCAAAAGGACAGAATACTGAGTTGTTCACATTCGGGAACAAAGCGACGAATGACTTGATCGGGGCAATACTTGTAGAGAAACGGGTCATCCCAAGAGTAGAACTTCATATTTGCCATGAATTTGGAGCGATCCTGTTTCGACCAATGATTAGGAAGTTGATTGGTAACAAGAAAATTGACAATATCAACATACCAAGGCGAAGTGGAGAGGGAAAAGAGTTGTTCATCGGGGAATGACTCAGAAATGGGGATATGATCACGGTCAGAAGTGACAGTGATGCGAGAGAGGTGGTCAGCAACAACATTTTCACAACCTTTCTTGTCGCGAATTTCAAGGTTAAACTCTTGGAGTAAGAGAATCCACCGTATCAATCGTGGTTTGGAATCCTTCTTATGAAGAAGATGCTTAAGAGCAGCATGATCAGTATACACGATGATAGGGGAACCTATGAAGTATGAACGAAATTTATCAAGAGCAAACACAACTGCTAACAACTCCTTTTCGGTGGTTGTGTAATTAAGTTGAGCATCATGCAAGGTTTTGCTAGCATAAGAGATGACATGTGGGCGCTTGTCAACTTTCTGGCCAAGAACGGCACCAAGTGAAAAATCAGAAGCATCACACATGAGCTCAAAGGGGAGAGACCAATTGGGAGGTTGCATGATAGGAGCGGAAGTGAGGTCGGCTTTTAGGCGCTCAAAAGAAGCAACACATGCTTCATCAAAGACAAAAGGGATATCCTTGGATAAAAGGGTTGTCAAAGGTCGCGCGATTTTAGAAAAGTCCTTAATGAAGTGCCGATAGAAGCCCGCATGTCCTAAGAAGGAGCGAATGTCCTTAACAGACTTAGGAATGGGAAGTGAGGAAATCAAGTCGACTTTTGCTTTATCGACCTCAATACCGGAGATGGAGACAACATGACCTAAAACAATACCCTTTTTTACCATGAAATCGCATTTCTCCCAATTGAGAACCAACTTCTTTTCTTGACAACGCTGAAGGACCATAGTGAGATGGGATAGGCATTGTTCAAAGGATGAACCAAACACAGAAAAATCATCCATAAAGACTTCGAGAAAACGCTCTACCATGTCACTGAAAATACTAGTCATACACCTTTGAAAAGTCGCAGGTGCATTACAAAGGCCAAAGGGCATACGAGAGTAAGAAAATGTGCCAAATGGACAGGTAAAGGTAGTTTTTTCTTGGTCTTCAGGGGCAATAGGTATTTGTTTGTACCCTGAATATCCATCAAGGAAGCAGTAGTAAGCATGGCCAGCTAAGCGTTCAAGCATTTGGTCAATGTATGGGAGAGGGAAGTGGTCTTTGCGAGTGACAGCATTGAGCTTTCTATAATCAATACAAACACGCCAGCCGGTTTGTATGCGGGTAGGCACAAGCTCATTGTCACTATTTGTGACAACGATGACGCCAGACTTTTTAGGCACCACATGAATGGGACTGACCCATTGGCTATCTGAAATGGGGTAGATAATACCAGCATCAAGCAACTTTAGAATTTCAGCTCGAACGACCTCTTTCATTGTCGGATTGAGTCGGCGTTGTGGCTCACGAGAGGTCTTGGCATTCTCTTCTAAATGAATGCGGTGGCTACAGACATTGGGACTGACACCTTGAATGTCAGAAATGGTCCACCCTAAAGCAGTGCTATGTTGAGTGAGAGTGTGGACCAATTTCTCTTCTTGATCCAGTGTCAAGTCAGAAGCAATAATGACGGGGTGATGTTGGTTTGGGCCTAAGAAGGTATACTTCAGCTCAGTAGGTAATGGCTTAAGCTCCAAACTAGGTGGTGGTTCAGGAGAGGCATCGGACTCAGACGTAGAAACAGAGTCCGGGAGAATATCGGGACACGAGTTGACCGGACCATCCACAGAAAGAAGAGTATCGAGAAGAAGAGGCTCAAATGGAGGAACCCAAGTGGAAGTGTCCAACAGTGGTGTAGAGTCTAACAAGGCATTGACCTCGGAGATGGAAGAATCAATATCAAAGTCGGACCCAAAGTGAGCCAAACATTGGTGGATAGGATCTTCTGGGTAGGTGGTATCCAACATTTCTTGGACTAAGGAGTCAATCATGCATACCTCATCAATGGAATCAACATCGGTCGGTTGTTGCATGAGATGGAAAATATTGACTTCGACGGTCATATTACCGAAAGAAAGATTCATTGACCCATCTCGACAATTGATGATGGCATTGGCAGTTGCCAAAAATGGGCGACCCAAAATGATAGGAATATTGGTTGGGTCGGGAGCAGGAGTGTCTAAGATGATGAAATCCACAGGGTAGTAAAAGTCAGACACTTTCACCAAAACATCTTCAACAATTCCTTTAGGCACTTTCACAGATCGGTCCGCAAGTTGAAGAGTTACCCGTGTAGGTTTCATGTTTTGTAAACCTAACTCGAGGTAGAGAGAGTAAGGTAGCAAATTTACACTCGCTCCAAGATCAAGCAAGGCCCTAGTAGAGAATTGATCTCCTAACATTACCGAGACAGTGGGACGACCAGGGTCTTTATATTTCACAACACCAGTCTCGTGGATGAGGGACGTGGCTTGCTCAGTGACAAAGGCATCACGGGGCACATTCGTCCGTCGCTTGACAGTGCACAAGTCCTTTAAGAATTTTGCATAAGAAGGAACTTGTTGGATGGCGATGAGAAATGGAATGTTTATGTGAACATTCTGAAAAACTTGCTTGATTTCATCAAATTGTTGAGCTTTCTTCGTTGGGGCCAACCTATGAGGGAAAGGGGCTCGAGGGACAAAAGTAGTGGTGGCCTCAGTAGGTGTGGAAGCATTCTTGTCGGTGGCTTTATGGGAAGGTGAGATCTTAGGGAGTGGTTCTAATGGGAAAATCTGGGTGGGTGCGATGGGAACATCACAGGGAGCATCAACACCATTGTCAACCTGTTTACCGGATCGTAGAGTACTCACCGCTTTCATGTCCGCTTGGTATGTGGGTGGAGTGGAAGGGGATCCAACCTCATAAGCCGACTCCTTTCCATTCCCCTTAGGGTTAGGAATGGGTTGACTCGGAAAATGACCTTTCTCTCGCTCAGACTCAAACTGATTAAGACGTTGCTCAAGCCGTTGGATGGCTTGAGTCTGCACTTGGGTGGTTTGTTGTTGAGTCGTGATGAATTGAGTGAGGAGATTCTCAATAGAGGAGGTGGATGATGGAGGTGGAGGGGCATAAGGGGGTTGGGGGACCAACTCTCGGTTAGAACTAAGCGGCTGAGAATACTCGTAGGACGGAGGTGGGACAGGGACAATTTGATGATTGGGGTGGGACGGTCCTCCTTGGGGGACAAAGGATGATGGATGGTTTTGTTGGTGGTAAGGAGCATGGTGATTCTGGATAGGAGGGCGATGTTGCCTTTGCGGGTTTTGATGAAACCCGGGTGGACCACCAACATGTTATTGTGGTTGTGATGGAGCAAGGTGAGTGTCGTACTTATAAGAAAAATAGGGATGGTTCATATTATTCGGATTATAAGTAAACGACGGTGGTGCGGGTTTTCGAGTGGTATCAAAGGCACATGCTTGGGCAAGAGTGGGTTCGGGATCATCGTGAATAAGGGGGCACAAATGAGATAAATGATCATGACTTAAACAGACATGGCAAGAAGGACTAGACTCGTTGACATTCATCACTTGTTTAGAAAGAGAGCAACTGAGAGCATCAACAGTCTTAGTCAAAGTGTTCAAGCCATGGAGCAAGGATTTAAAATCGGGATCATTTTTAACCTCATAAGTTCCACCTACTCGTGGTGGCTCGGATCTCGAAAATTCATTGGTGCCCTCCCAATCTTGGGATTCATCGCCTAATTCAAGGAGAAAATTGTAGGCGGCAGTGGGAGTTAAGTGCATGAATTTGCCTTTGTGCATGGACTCAATCATGGTGCGAGTGGAAGGAATGAGACCATTGTAAAAACTATGGACGAGGCGACTCTTCTCGAGACCATGATGTGGGCAACTATTGATATAATCTTGAAAACGGCCCCATGCTTCACAAAATTGCTCGGTGGGCTTTTGACGAAAATCTTGAATGGCTTGGCGAACCTCATTGGTTTTACTTATAGGATAAAACTTAGACATGAACTTCTTCACAAGTTGTTCCCATGTATGGATAGAATCCGGTGACAAGGAATGTAGCCACATGGATGCTTTATCATGGAGAGAAAATGGAAACAAGCGAAGACGAACATTTTCTTCATCTAAATTTTGATTTTTGAAAGTAGCGCAAACCGTGAGAAATTTCCGCAAGTGAGTGTATGGAGATTCACGCTCAAGACCATGGAAATTGGGCAACATGGAAATGGTTGTCGGACGAATTTCGAATTGTTCCTCCGGGGTGGGTGGAAGAACTATGCAAGATGGTGGGGTGGCCGTTATCGGGGCAAAATAGTCCTTTAAGGCACGCTCTTCAGCCATGGTGGGTGGATGAATGATGGGATTAGAGATGTCGACTCGGGGACAACTCAAAGTGATCGGTGGAATGGAAGAATTAAGGGGAACACTTGGTTCTCCTAAGGTGGATGAGACGGGAGAGAGACTACGTGAACGAAGTAATCGACGATTAACTCGGTTCCACGTGGGCATGCAAAGATGGATTCTTTTTGGTTTTTTGGATTTTTTTTTTTTTTTGGAAAAAAGGAAAAAATATTTTTGGATTTTTGCTTTGGTTTTGGAAAGAAAGAAAATATTTTTTTGGAGTTTTGTTTATAGGAGGAAAAGAAGAAGAAAATATTTTTGAGTGTTTTGTTTTTTTATATAAAAATAAGAAAATAAAATATTTTTGGATTTTTGTGGAAAAACAAGGTGGGGGAAAATTTTAGACTCGAAGAATTTGGACGAATTCACTAATATGGACTGCTGAAAAAGGAATTGGACACACACAAGTAAAGGAAAAATCCCTACTAGTACATAACCAATTTTTTATCTTGGAAATTAATGAGAGGGGTAGTCAAATTTTAATGAAATTCGCGGGCGATAAAAAAACACGGAATTTATATGAGTGATCGCCTTTTGCAAAATGTGTGTTCCTACTTTAATCACAAGATGCCAAGAGGCTTGCCATAGAGATTCTCCACAAAGCTACTACGACGAAACAATCGGCCGGTACAACGCTGGGGACAGCACAAACCCGTTTTACTGGGCGGCCGCACTTAAAACCCAGTTTCCCTCGACACTTCCGTGCCTCAAAGCGAACCGTTCGAGGGTTTGCCCGGTGGAGAGGACTCTACGGGTTATCCTACAAGTCAAAATGATCAAAAAGGGTCCTACGAACACCGTATCCTATGGGGCTATCTAGTTGATTGATTTTAAATTAATGATGGCTAGGGTAGCACACAAAGGATAAGTGATTGAGTTGGGTGATGAAATCCCTTCTCGTTAGTGACCGGGTGTAGGTCTTAGTCAATTTAATTCATCATTCCATTCAAAATTAAATGCAAGAATTAAATTCACACAAGAGCAAGGAGGAGCACACAAAATATGAACTCGCTAACAAGAGGGCGCGATGGTTTAAGAAATTTACCTCCCACGGTTTTTAGGCCGTGGGGTGCCGAATATGTTGAGTCGACCGGGGGGAGAATACACCAATCTCAGTCGGCCCCGGGAGTCCTACCGATCCAAGGTAGAGAGGCTTCTAAATCCTCGCCAATGGACGCCCTCTCTCTACCTTGTCCGGTTTCCCTATCACGCTTATCTTCTTTTATTACAATTTTAAGTGGAAAATAAATGGCGTCTCTAAGCACCGCAATACAAGCCAATATATAATAAGGTCCTAATACACAACTTCTAGGAAAATAAAAAGTAGTACTAAAAAAAATGAAAAATATGAACTAAATGGATGGCAAGCACAATTCCTTCTCGAGTGCCTCAAAGTCCTCAAAGAGGCAACGGTGCCATTTGATTTAAACTCGGTTTTTGTATGTATGTCGTTGATGGAACCAAGCTAATCAAAATCCTCAAATACCTACAACAAATATAAAATACTAACAATATAGAGGTAAGTAAGGGATTATCGAACCAACTTCAAGGATGAAACACATAAGAGAAAAATTTGTGCAAGTCACTTTTTCTAATTACTTTTTTTTTGTTTTATATTTTTCTATTTTTTTTATGCTTTTTCAATATTAAAACAAGTTTTGAGGATGAGTGAATATGACTAAGGCTAATAACAAAAGTAAGAGTAATCAAACTAAAATAAAGTGTGACAAAATACTAGTGAGTAATGGAAATTAGTGAGAGTGTAACTAAATGAGAGAAAAATATTCAAGGGAAGAGAAATCCACCATCAATTCCCCAAATCAACTAAGCTTGTCTTATTTTAATTTCGTTAATTTCCAAAACATTTAATTAATTCAAAAGCTAATTCTCATTAAACTAGTGAATTAATTAAATACTCTTTTAGAAAAGCAAATTTAATTCCCACAAGCACTACTCTAATTGAATTAAAATTAACCAAACAAATCATCCCCTAGGAAGAATTTGTCTAACTAATTTTAAATTGAAAGAAGTTAATGAAATCAAGAGTAGATGAAAATTAGATTAATATTAAAATCAAATGGTAGGTCTATCTCTAGCTTAAAGCACTTGATCAAATATTAATTAAATTTTCATACCTTTTTCAAGGTTGATTTTCCATTTCTCAATGTGAAAATAAAGTGGGAATCAAATGTACAACTCAAAGGAAATTATCAAAATTAAAATTACAAACTAATTTGACTTGGATTCATGAGGGTTTCAATCACCCCTTGAATGAGGTGATTAGCCCTCCATAATCATCATCCAATAGAAATTAGAATCAAATAAGAGCATACAATGAAAATTAGAGAGGAGTAATCAAACCAAATAGCCTTCAATTGCTTAAATTCTTCAATTCATCAATCATCTTACTTAATTACAACACTCAAAAAAATACTAAACCACTAGAAAAATTAAAATGTGTTTTTCTATCTAATTCTCTCTCTATTCTTCTCTCCAAAAGCTCTCTAGTTGATCATCCCTTGCAAATGGGTCTTCATCCTCAATATATAGGAGGCATGGAGCATGAGGGGTAAAAATGGAAATTGGCAAGGGTGTGCATGTGGGAATGGTGAGAGGGTGTGGGTGGTGAGGTAAGAATAAATTCAGATTTAGTTTGAGGGGTAATTTGGGTGTTTGGTTAGAAGAGGTTAGTTGGGGGGTATTATGGGGTTAAAGGGTTAAAAGGGCATGTGTTTATTTTGTTTGGCAGGTGGTTAGTCGTGCAAGGTGAAATGGGTGAGGTTTGGATACATGGGTTGAAATGGGTATGGGGTATGGATCCGGGTTCAAATGGGTTTTGGAAAGGGTTTCGAGTTGAAGAACACACGCGGGTCTGATGCGGGTTAGGGGGTTAATGGCTAGATCGGGGTAGAAATGGTGTATGGAGCGCAGGTAGCAGGGAATCGAAGAAAGAGAGACGCTGGCCGGAGATTGGAGGTCCGGAACAGGGTAGGACCTGGAGAGTCGCCGGTCGCGGTTTGAAGTCCGGCCAGAGAGGTGGTTGGAGGGGCTGTGACGGGTTAGGGATGGGTCGCAGCGAGACAGGGGTGTCACCGATCGGAGCGGGGCATTTGGTTGATGATGGATGTGAGAGAGGGTGAGTAGTTTGGTTATGGAGGAGAGAGGAGAGAGAATGTTTGTTGGAAGAAGATGAAGTGGAGGGATAAGGTGTGGATAGGGTGTAAGAGAGTTATGGTGAGGGGTAGGGTGTAGGATAGGTTAGTGGGTGTAGGATAGGTTAGTGGGTATAGGTGTGTAGTGTGTGTATTAGCTTGGACCCTAATAAAATAAAACTAAAAATAAAAATAAAATCTAAGTAATAAAATAAAACTTATAAAAACTAAAAATCTAAAAACTAAATTCATATAGTAAAAATTAAAATCAAGACTCAATAAAAATAAAACTAAAAAGAAATAACAATGTAAATCTATTAAACTTAAAAACTAAAGTCTTATAAAAAATAAAATGTAATAAAACTAAATTCCTAAAAAACTAATCCTAAAAAAAAAAAATAAGATAAAAACTAAAACTAAAAACTTAATAAAATAAAATTATATTAATAAAAATAGAAATAAAATATAAAAATAGGAAATAAAACCTAAAAAATGCTAAAATAATCCTAAAATTAAAATGACTCAAACTAAAAATCTAAAAAATTAAAATAAAATAAAAAGGGAACAAACCAACACACACGGGTCTTGGGTGACGGTTTAGGGACAAGTTTAGGCTCGGGTAATATTACGGGGTTGGTATTTAGCTCCAATGTAACTGTAATTGACCTCGAAATGTAGCTTTTGGCACCGCAACTACAGTTAAGCCTGCATGATAAACATTTACGCGCATAAGACCCATATTGTCGAGAATTAGCAACTAAAATACATCTATTCGGGGTATAAATTGTACAGTTTTGGGTGCTTATCACACCACCCCCAAACAGAGCGTTGCTAGTCCTCGAGCAATAAGATAGAGAGAAAGAGAAAGATAAGTAACCAAAAGTGTACCACTTTCGCGGGCACTTGCGATTGCACTTAGCATGTGCAACAAGCCTTTAAACCTATAGGTTGCCCTACAGGACGAGTGGTGTCTCGTGAGAGTTTGCAGGGAATATACTCACAAAATTCTTATTTTGTAAAAATGGCAGTCAGTCTCTTATTAGACATAGAATAATCGCACAATCCATCACAAGAAAAATGAAATCAGAAATACAAGCTAGAATGTGTAAAAAGTTTAACTAAGTAAATACTCAAGGCACATCCTTCCTAGAACTCAACGTGTGTAGTGTGAATCAGTCAAAACGGGTCGAACATCATAAGAGTAATTCCTAGATTTCCTTGTCGGAATCAACGCTTCAACTTCAAATCTCACTAGATATATCTCTCTCAAATGAACTCTCGAGATATGGGTCAGTGTATCGCTCTTGTGTGTGAGGAGGTGAGTAAATGTAATCAAGTTCAAACGTCTCACACACGTATAAGAAAGAACGAACAATAAGAAAGAAAATGATCTCATGAAAGAAATGCTAATCACTATAGTGAGAACGTCGAGTTATTCACCATGTCGACTTTCATTTGCCCGAACACCTAGGGGACATATGGATGATATGGGTGAGGGGAAAATGAAATGGAAAGGATGGTATACGGTGTGGTATGATGGATGTGTGATGTATGGATGTGGTATATAGGATATGATGATGATATGAATGATAAAGGGTGATGGATGAATGTATATGATAGAAGAGTGTATACACTTTAGGCACAAATGTCTTTATTACCAACTACAAACTAAAACTCTCTTTCTTTTTTTTTCTCTCTTTTTTTTTCTTTTTTTCTTTTTTTTTTTTTTCTTTTCTCTTTTTTCTATTTTTTTTTCTTTTCTTTTCTTTTCTTTTGCTATTTTTTTGTTTTTTTTTTTTTTTTTCACTTTTCAAACCAACAATGAAGACATTTACTGTGTTAACAAATATTATTCATATAGGAAAACACTTATGAGCTTGACATGTTTACCTCTAAGAAAGTGCCAAACAAAGAAAAGGAAAACACTTTGAATGCTTGAAAGGGGGAAACAAAAGTTTCGGAGGATGATGAATCCAACACTGATTTTGAAGATGTAGCCTTGTTAGCAAAGAAGTTCAAATAGTTTTTTAAGTTCCAAAATCAACAGAAAGATGCCAAAAGACTTGAGTAATTCAAGAACAACAAGGCCGATCAAGTCCCTAAGAATATAAGTGAGAATAATAAGAGGGATGAGTCAGATAGGTTTCTTGGTTATGAGGGTTATAGCCATTGGGTAGCGAAGTGCCCTACTACACTTAAGGAGGATAAGAAACCGATTTCTTATAACACCACCCTTGGTGCCAGTGAACCAGAAAAGGGAAAGGAAACCCCCATTGATAGTAACTACACCGCATTCATGGTTTGTCATGTGAGCGACGACGATAAATCTTCTCATGAAGATACTCATGTGAATGACACTTCCGAAGCAATAGTTTGTGAATTTCAAGTGACTAGGGGTGAAAATTGTGAGGATGAAGATTTTAAAGAGTGTTGTGCATGAAAAGTAATTTTTAAGATTTTAAAAGGATTTTTGTCATCATTACTTTATTTGTGTTGCATTTAGTGCTCTAACATGCCTGACTGCGTAAGAGTGGTCTCTTAGTACCTCGAGGGGCCATGTATCACATTACGGGAGGTTGTTTGAATATTGCCTAATCATTAATCCCCTTTTTGAACTCATGGAGCCTCTTTAGTTTCTAAAAGTATAAATTCCCCTTTTCTTCTTTTCAAAATCTTTACGATCACTTTTAAGAGTTTTAAGAGAGAGAAAAGTTTTGAGATCTTATCATTTTCGCCATTATCGTCAAACATTTCTACTCTTTTTCTTCACTGATCAACTAATTTTAATGTCTTCTTGATCTTCAAACATCCCATCTAATATCTTTACCACTACCATTAAGTTGGTAATGGGTTCCTTACCCATCAAAATTATTATTTCCACTTTCACTGTTACTGGGGTTTCCATTGTCTTTATGGTGGTGTCTGCTGCTTTTTCCACCGCCTCCACCACCGATGATAATGTTTATAAGTCAGGGCTAGTGGCTCCCCATCTATTAGTGGGAATTCAATGAGATGCAGTGAAATCAAAAGCCATAAAATTGAAGGAATTATATTAAGGCTTCGAAAAAAAGTTAGAAGTTAGAAGAAGCATGGACATTGAAAGAGTGAAGTTGTTGGAAAGAAAGTTACACTATGCAATGCATTTATAAAGGAGAAGAAAAGAAGAGGTCATTTCTACAATGAATTCGAGATCGAAAGAAGTTGCTATTTTAATCAATGAACTTTCTTGTCAGAGGAAGAAAATTGATCAGACTCAGATGGAGAAAATTATTGTTTAGAAAAAAAAGTTGGAGTCATTTGCACAAGGTAAACTTATATAGAACACAAAAGGTTATAATTATGTATTTTATTGAAGTCATTTGCATAAGGTAAACCAGATTTGATGCCTGTAAGACGAAGGTACAGAGGTTATTCCGCGAGGCGGGCATTTCTGTCATATTTACTGAGTCCCCTGGATAAGATGGGGAGAGCTCAAATGATGAGGTTAACCCTCGGATGACTAAAGAAGGCGTATATGCTTCTGCCACAAATTCAATCATCCTTGGATCCTAAAGTTTCAAGTCTTGACTCGCTCTTTTTTAATTTTTCATTTGAACTATCGGTTGGTCATGGGCCGTTGGATGTAATTCCCCAATCTTCAGTTTTCAATGAAAGTGGTTTTTCAATGGGAATGTGTTTCTCTTCAATCTTTTCTAATTGCCTTTACTTTTTTTCTTTTCTAAGGAATTTTATGCACTTCTCGAGATGTTTGATATCTGACCTCCATGTAATATACCCCTAGTCCCCCAAGATTCCTTGGTAAAATAATATTATTATAGAAGCCATTTGTTTAAGAATAATGCTTTGAGTCCCAAATAATTCCTCCAAATCTCTCCTAAATCCTACGTGGACGCCACGTCATTCTTTCACTTACCTGTCATCTATTGTCATGTGATGCGGGTCCCGCCAGAGCACAAAACACAAGTCATTTTGGGGGAGTTATTTGGGACTCATAGCACTACTCTTTGTTTAAAGTAAATCTGAGGGTGATTCATACTTGGGAAGTTTACCGAAGCCAATATTGTGGTTTGTAGTGGGGCCTGATCCTTAGAACCTTTGCACTTATGATTCATGTGCTTTTGTGAGATTGGATGTCTTCAATTTTTGTTCAAGAACTTAGCACCCCCTAAATTTTTGGGTGTAAAGGTGCAGAAGTCGAACCAGTAATGGGTCCTAAGACCGTAGGCTTTGTAAATGCAAAATAATCCAAGGTGGTTCCAAACAAAAATTACAATACCAATTTTAAAAGCGGAAGCCAATTTGAAATATATTTTATCTTTTTATCATAAACATGCATCTATGTGTGATAAAATAGATAAATCAAACAAGCAATCAACTCAGACCAAGTTTCAGGAAAAAAAACAAAAGAAAAAACCTTTATTCACTTAGAAATCTACAAGACAGTCAACTTACAAACTACTTGATGTCCGCCATAAGTATAACGCGCTAATCTTCACAAATCTCTAATGAACAAGTATAATCCTCACAAGAATCACATGACCTCAGTCCTCCGTTAGCCTCAGCCATAGTCTTTAGTAGTGAATCCCTGCAGGTATCACAAGTCAGCAATGGATATCCTCTCCACAAAATATGTATGAAAAGATACAAAACTTTCTAGCGTTTAAACAATTCACAAGAACAATATTGAGTGATGTCTTGTTGTGAATTAAACAACTATTTTTAACACAAAACTTGAAGAACTTTTGCAAAAGTTATGCAGAAATAAAGTTGGAAAAAGTATTAAACGTTCTGAACATAAAACAATTATTTATACAAAACTTAATGTGGCGCATTGTTCGAATGATAATATAGAGTCTTTCAAACGAGATGGTGATCTCATTCGAAAGAGATATGCGATCGCTTTTAACGACCTAAACAAAATCAAAATAGTATGCTTCATTTAAAGCTCATTTAAAAACAGGCATCGAACAACCTTAATATGTCATTTGAACGACATGGGGATGTCGTTTGAACAACCAAAACGAAAAATTGAAATTTCGCTTACAGTGAACTCGAAAAACATTTTTCTTTTTAGAAAGCAAAAATTTTCCATTCATCTTTTGATAAAAAAAAACATTCAAAAATATAATTCTGTAAATTAATTCAAACTTTAAATTGTTTTAGACCTCGTCGTGATATCTGGAAGTCTTCAAACTTGGAGATGCTTGAGTTTGATTCATCCTGACGGTGCGTGACTATTTGTAATGGAATATGCCAAACTAGCCTAAAGTTGTGCTATGAACAATCATAGAAAAAAATTTCTTACAAATCTCCCCCTTAGGCTATTCCAGTACAAAATAAACAAATATTACAGAACACCAAATTAAAATCAAAATTTCTTATGAGAAAAATACTAACACCCTTCACAACCCTAGAACGGAACGGCATAAGTCTCTTTGTCTTCAAAATTCTTTTTCTTCCCAAACTTTATCTTCATCCGTGTGTCTTGAAATTTAAAAAAATGCCTACACACATGAGATAAAAACATATACCTCGTGACACATCGAGTTTGAAACAAAGTAAAACTCATAAATAAACTCTCCCCAATAAATTAAACTCATCAAAACTCCATTTTAATTTGCTCTCCCCCTTTATTTTTATTCGAAATAGATAAGTAGAAGTAGAAACATAAACATGAAATACGAAGCATCACGTAGAAGATAAGATATCATCACAAAAAGATGTAAATCAAGCACATGTAATGATCATCTCAAAGGCAAACACAACCAATTATTTTTGAAATTTTCAATTTTGTAAAAAAAAATCACAAATACAAGATACAATACCATATATAATATATGCAAAATATATCAAAGGAAATCCGGCACACATATATCGGTATAAACGACCACAAAATATGAGACAAAACACATAAGCTTTACACACTAGCATAGTATCAATGTGTCCAAACATGTGGGATGGAATGAATGGGTGTGAACTAGTAACAAATTATAACCTAAACGCTTAAATATGTTCAAGAAGTATTAATTGACCGTAAATCTTTATCAAACTAATCTTTGGCCTCAAGTGACAAATAAAGTTGAACTTAATGAACAAAACAAACATAATGCACCCAAGCCTAGAACATTGATGATTCTACAAATCAATAGTGTCAAGACAAAATGAGCATAACTAGGTATTATTGTGCAAACCCGTTGATCTTCAACTAAACACCCTCAAAAGATAAACATCATAATATATTCTATTCTTTTCCTTTTCTTTTGAAGTGATTTCTTTTGAATGATTAATAAAACTAAACTATTTTGGACCCTTTTGGCATATTTTTCTTTTTATTTCCTTTATTTTTTCTTGGACTATTTTCAAACGGTGGCTTTCACGACGAGTTCACATGCCTCTCGAAGCCCTTTCCCGTGTACACTCATTATTTTTCAAAAATAAGCAAACTCTCATGGGCAACGGTTCTTACATGCACAAATCTCCATAGTTAAATAAACACGTAGATGATAAAATTGATAGGAGAACATCTTATCTAGCTCAAATATCCATAATGAAGGCAAAATCCAATAAGCACGTGCATGTGTGTGTGGAGGCATATACAAAGTCGAATCCATATAGCAAGTCAAGTTCGGAATAACTCCATAAACATGGTTAAGATCAATCTAAGCATTTAAAGTCATACCAAATGTTCGAGCCACATGGAAATTGAGAAGTGAATTGGATTCAAACATACCAATATGCCATACCAAATGCGTAAAACTAAAATCAAAAAAAATGGAAAATCTTTTTTAATTTTTCAAAATATTTTTCAGAAAACAAAATCTTTTTGTATTTTTCAAAAAATATATAAAACCAAAAATCTTTTGTATTTTTCAATATGACTAAATAAAAAAAAATATAATACAAAAGGTACACGTCATAACACTAGCAAACATTTATCATGAAGCATAACTAGCATATGACAAATAAAACCATGCAAGCAATCATCCATAAGAAATAGCATGTGAATCATCATGTGCAAGCATGTGAGAATCAACCAACCTAACATATTTAGTGTCTCCAAA
This sequence comes from Sambucus nigra, assembly GCA_949130495.1. Classification (NCBI taxonomy): domain Eukaryota; kingdom Viridiplantae; phylum Streptophyta; class Magnoliopsida; order Dipsacales; family Adoxaceae; genus Sambucus; species Sambucus nigra. The sequence continues at coordinate 138,973,006 of OX422221.1, read as the reverse complement.
ATAGATTTTCTAACCCAAACAGGTGTATACCTAACTCGAGGGGTTATGGGAACCGACGGGACACTATCCTTAAACTTCTTAGGACCTCTTCGAAGATAAAAACAAAAATGTCTAAGGTGACATTTCCTACCACAATGTGAATATGTGTAAATGGGAGGAATGCTACCTATGGGTTGACCTTTTCGATCGTCCTTGGTTTTGGTTGACCCTCTAAAATAGATAACAGTTTTGGCTTTAGCACTCGAAACATTAGAACAAGATGAGCCATTACCATCACTACTCAAACTACTCGAGTCTTTTAAATCATCTTTTAACTTCAAAATTTTAGACTCAAGCAAAGAATTAGACTCTTTCAATTTTAGGAACTCCTTCTTGATATTTTCAATCATTCCTAGAAGGTTATCTTTCTCCAACTCAATGAAAGAAAACTTTTTACTAAGAGTCTTCTCACGTGCCATAAAATTATTAAACAAAACATTTTTAACCTCATTGGCACAAACACGAACCCTAAAATTTTTCAAATCCTTTAATTCTTTTTTAAAATAAGGATTCCATCATCACTCTCCTTTTTGGACACTTTTAGAATCATAAAGTCATGGTGCAAGGCAATAAACTTCTCACGAATGATATCGCTTTGTTTTGAACAGCTTGCAAAAGTTTTAAAATGATTTTCAAGAATTTTAACTCTTTAGGCAAACTTCAAATTCAAATGAGAACCCATAGAGAGAGAAAAAACAAGCACAAGAGAGATAAATAAATAACCACCCAAAAAGCAGGTAAATGGGATCAAACAACTTGATCTGATACCAATTTGTAAATGACAAAACAATACAAGGTGGTTCAAAACAAAAATTGGAATACCAATTTTAAATGTGGAAGTCAATTTTAAACAGATTGTATCTCTATCTTTTTATCCTAAACATGCATCTATGTATGATAAAATGGATAAATCAAACAAGCAATTAACTCAGGCCAAGTTTCAAGAAAAACAAAGGGAAAAACCTTCATTCACTTAGAAATCTACAAGATAATTGACATACAAACTACTTGATATTCGCCACAAGTATAATGCGCTAATCTTCGTAAATTTCTAATGAACAACTATGATCCTCACAAGAATCACATGACCGCAGTCCTACCTTAGCCTCAGCCTTCATCTTCAGCAGTGAATCCTTACAGGTATCACAAGTTAGCAATGGAGATCCTCTCCACAAAAGGTATATGCAAAGATATAAAACTTTCTAGGGTTTAAACAATTCACAAGAAAAATATTCGAGGATTTTTTGTTGTGAATTAAACAAGTGTTTTTCAACACAAAACTTGAAGAACTTTTGCAAAAGTTATGCAGAAATGGAGTTGTCAAAAGTCTTAAATGTTATGAACATGAAACATGTATTTATACAAAACTTAAGGCGGCGCATCATTCGAATAATAATGCAGAGTCGTTCAAATAAGATGATGATCTCGTGCAAACGAGATCTGATCTCGCTTCTAACGACCTAAACAAAATCAAAACGGTACGCTTCGTTTGAAGCTCCTTTAAAAGTACGCATCAAATGACCTTGATATTTCGTTTGAATGACATGGACATGTCGTTTAAATGATCAATTTGAAAAATTAAAATTTCGCCTACAGTAAAAAAGGTTCTTGTTCGTCTTTTGATAAAAATAAATAAAAATCCCAAAATATAATTCCATAAATTAATTTAAACTCTAAATTGTTTTATACCTCATTAGGAGTTTTGAAAGTCTTCAAACTTGGAGATGCTTGAGTTCGATTCATCTTGACGTTGCGTGACTATTTATAACGGGATACACCAAACTAGCCTAAAGTTATGCTATGAACAGTCATAGAAAAAAATTCTCAGAGGCTTTAAAACTTTAACTTGAACATTTGAAATATATGGTCCTTATAAGGGTTAAAAAACTTCTGAATCCTTGTAAGGATTCTAAGACCACAGGATTTAAAAAAAATGCAGTCTTAAGTCCCACAAAATGTCATAAGACCTATGAACTTAGGAGATTTTATAAATTGGAAATCCTTATAAGGGTCCCAAGACCACCGAATTTAGAAAGAAACAAGTTTTAGACAAATTATTTTTTACAATAACATTTAAATGTTTTCATAAATGAAGGGTATAAGGTTCGTGCATCTTTTTGTGTAATTCCAAGGTGGAGGAAAGGATTTGTTGTAAGGAAATGAGTTTTTCATGGGTACTTAGACCTTAGCCTTTTGGAATAATGAATGAAAATCTTAATAATTCTTTTAGTCATTTATGGGTCCAGAGACCTTTTGACTACGCCTTTTGGATTGTTTAAACCTTATGACTTTAGTCTTTTTTGGGCCCTAAGACCTTTAAATGTTAGTCTTAAGTCAAGGCTAGAATCCTTACAACTTTCACACTGGGCCCTAAGACCTTATCTTAAACCCAGAGCCAAGGCTTAAATCCTTGAAACTCTTTTTTGGGGGGCCCTTAGGCCTTAGTTTCAGTTTTGCATCAACGCTGAGGTCCTTGTATCTCATAAAGTACACTTACGTAGGACACATCGTGGTCATAAAATGCTTCATCTTATTTTTTATTATTATTGAATAAATAACTGGTAATATTTTTTGAGGTGCTCTCACTACACCATATATCGAAGATGGTCACGGACCTCAATCGTGACCATTTTTGCCATGACCAAAAATAGTGGTCATGGACCTCATCTGTGACCAAATGGGGGTTACAGTCTCTCCCATGATATAATATTGTTCCCATGATCACGGATTTGGGTTATAACTCCATGGTCACGTCCTAAATCCGTGACCAAAGTGGGACAATATTGACTCCATGGTCATAGCCATAATCTCTAACCATGGGTGGGACAATGCTCAAATTGGGTCAGGCCCAAATTCGGAACCATTAAATAATCACGGTCATCGACCATGACCATTTATTTATTTTTAAAAAAATTGGGGGTCATGAATTTGCGCCGTGACCATATCTATTTGATAAAAATATTATTTTTAAGCATCCCCTCCCCTCAAAAAAATGTATTTAGTTACCAATTCATATACAATTAAACAATATTATAACCGTGGAGTTGAGAATTTAAAATAAAGTACCGTTCCATCCTAGTTAATTCATAAATCATAATAACATTCATAATTCAAACTAAACATTCATAAATCAAACTAAAGCGCCAATATTATAATATGATACAATTTAGATACAAAAAGTATTGTCAGGGGAATATAATACGAATTAAATTGGTCATGTGATTATGCGTTCAATTCCTACGAGTTACATTGGTCCCCTAAGAGGTGTTAGTACCTCTTACAGGCCCGTTTGGGGATGTTTTTGGTTTTCTCACTCTAACGACATATTTTTAAGCCTAAGTCTAAATATTTTTAAATTATCTTCATATTCTCAAACTAGGAGTCCCGTGATTATGCAGTCAGTTTCTATGAGTTACATTAATCATGTGCGAGGTGTTCGAGTCTCTTACGGAACCATTTGGGGATTGTTTTGAGTTTTCATGCTCTAATGGCATGTTTTTAAGTTTAAGTCTAGATATTTTCAACTTATAATCATATGCTCAAATTAAGAGTCCCATAACTTTGCGGTTAGTTCCTACGAGTTACATTAATTCAGTGAAAGATGTCCGTGTCTCTTACAGGGCCGTTTGGGGTTATTTTGGGTTTTTTTCCCGCTAATGGCATATTTTCTATTCCTAAGTCTAGATATTTTTAGATTATAATCATATTCCCAAACTGATATTTTAGTGACTATGCGGTCAGTTTATACAAGTTATATTGGTTTTGTACGATGTGTTCATGACTTTTACAAGGTTGTTGGTTGTTAATTGGGGTTTTCTCCCTTTAATGGCGTATTTTTAAGTCGAAGTCTTGATATTTGCAAATTATTATCATATTTTAAAACCATGAATCTAGTGACTTTACGATCAGTTCCTACGAGTTACATTGGTCCCGTACGAGGTGTTCATGCCTCATACGAGGCCATTTGGGGGTTATTTTGTGATTTTTCCCTTTAACAGCATGTTTTAAAGCCTAGATTTATATATTTGAAAATTATCATCATATTCTCAAACCAGGAGTCATTGACTATGCGTTCAGTTTTTACGAGTTACAATGTTCCTGTGCGAGGTGTCCGGGCCTCTTATGGGCCCGTTTGGGAGTTATTTGGGGTTCACCCTCTAACAGAACATTTTAAAGCCTAAGTCTAGATATTTGCAAATTATCTTCATATTCTCAAATTGGGAGTCCTATGACTACGAGTTACATGGATCCCGTGTGAGGTGTTCGCATCTCTTATAGGGTCGTTTGGGGGTTATTTTGATTTTTATCCCTCTAATGACATGTTTTTAAGCTTAAGTCTAGGTATTTCTAAATTATCATCATTCTTAAAATTGAGATTCCCATAATTATGCAGTCAGTTTCTACGAGTTACATTGGTCTCGTGTAAGATGTTCGTGCCACTTACGGGTCCGTTTGGGATTGTTTTGGATTTTTTCCCTCTAATGGCTTGCTTCTAAGCCTAAGTCTAGATATTTACAAATTATCATCATATTCCCAAATCGGAATTTTTGCGACTATATAGTCAGTTCCTACAAGTTACATTGGTCTTGCGCGAGGTGTTCGTACCTTTTACAATGTTGTTTGGTGGTTATTTTGGGTTTTCGCCCTTTAATGGCATGTTTTTAAGCCTAAGCCTTGAGATTTGAAAATTATTATTATATTCTCAAACTAGGAATCCCGTGACTTCGCGATCAGTTCCTACAAGTTACAATGGTCTCGTGCAAAGTGTTTGTACCTCTTATGGGGTCATTTAGGGGTTATTTTACATTTTTGCCCTTTAACGGCATATTTTTAAACCTTACTCTAGATATTTAAAATTATCATCATATTCTTAAATAGAGAGTCCCATATTAACGCGATGAGTTTCTACGAGTTACAAGCGAGGTGTTCATGCCTCTTACGGGGCTTTTTGGGGGTTGTTTTGTGTTTTTTCCTTCTAACGACATATTTTGTAGCCTAAGTCTAGATATTTGAAAATTATATTCATATTATCAAAATGGGAGTCCCATGACTATGGAGTCAATTTCTACAAGTTACATTGGTTCCATGCGAGGTGTTCATGTCTCTTACAGGGTTATTTAGGGGTTGTTTTGGGCTTTCGCCCTCTAACAGTATTTTTTATGCCTAAGTCTAGATGTTTCAAATTATCATCATATTCTCAAACCGGAGGTCTCGTGACTACGTAGTCAGTTCCTACGAGTTACATTGGTCATGTATGAGGTGTTTATTCCTCTTACGGGGCTGTTGAGTTATTGTTTTGGATTTTCTCCCTCTAGCGGCATGTTTTTATGCCTAACTCTTGATATTTTCAAATTATCGCCATATTCTCACATTGAGAGTCCCATGACTACGCGGTCAATTCCTACGAGTTACATTGGTGTCGTGGGAGGTGTTCATGCCTCTTATCAAATTATTAAGCTGCTTTGATTTTTTGTCCTTTAACGGTATGTTTTTAAGCCTAAGTCTTGAAATTTTGAAATTATCATCATATTCTCAAATCGGGACTCCCGTGGGTAGTCGATCGATTCCTATTAGTTATATTGATCCCCAGCGAGGTGTTCGTCCCTCTTACAGGGCTATTTTGGGTTGTATAGAGCAACCAATTAATTAAAAATTAAGCATTATTGTAACGGTGGAGTTAATAATTCAAAGTAAAGCACCGTGTCATCCTAGTTAATTCATAGATAATACTAAATATTCATAATTCAAACTAAAGAGCCAATATAGTGCCAATATCATAATAGGATACAATTTGGATACAAATAAGAATGTCATGGTCCAATATAATAATAGGATACAAATAGGATTATCGATGGTAAAATAATGTTTTTATACTAAATTTTCCTCTAAATCAACTAAAAGATCCTTCAAATTAAGGATGTCATCATGAGTAGATTGAAACTCTTTAGGAGTCTTTAATGCGTATGCTTGAGTAGTCATACCCTTTGGTGCATGTGCAATAATAAACGAATTGCCATCGTTTATGCACTTTGAATATAATACCTTATTTACATTCTGAAAGACACAAATAAAAGGCGCGTCGACTATGAGATCTTTACTCATCATCTTAAATAAATCTACCGTGATAAGTTTTGAGTCAGGATTAACTTTACAAGCATTCGTAGTGTCCTCCACCTTCACCCAATCATAATAGAATAAAGTTTTGATGAAATCTAAGTAATCAAGTTTCAGGATTTATTAGACAATACCATAATAGGTTAGCACCGTATCTTTTGAATTTTTATCACTTTTATTAGCGACACAGGTAGCCAAGGCAGAAGTTAAAATTCATTTGTTTTGCATAAAAATATTTCTCACATGGATATGAAATGAAATCAAAACTATTAGTGCGGAATTTCTTAAACTCTTTCGCACGTAATATGGGACCTTTTTCTAGGCGTGCAAGCCTTGAAGAGACATCACTACTTTTTAAAATCTACATTTATTAATGAATTTTTATCAGGTCATCTTTTATCACACGTGAATAAATAACTGCACACATAAGAGGTGGAAATTACCTCTTTTGATATACATACTCTAAAATCGTTCGTCGTGAAATCTCTCCTCTAATTTTGGGCGATTTCGTTCTCATACTTCCTAAAGGTAAATTATAGAGTTTAGATCATAATATAGAGAATACATATAATCAGACAAGAATAATTTAGTTAGTTATGTAGTTAGTTATGTAGCTAGTTACTCTCTCAGACTCTTCAATCTTCAACTTTATCTTGTGATTCAAAGACACAATGAGTTGCTTACTTGTATTGTAGATTAGTGACTCTCACCTCTTTGGGTTGCCAAAAGTAAATTCATCCTGAAACTCGTCAGGTTCATCGATTACTTGTTTTGCATAAGTATTGAACCTCATTATCTCTTGTTCTGGCATATGTTCCCAAGTGTATAATGATGATTTTACAGTTATGTATTCTTCAGCAACTGACCCTCCGATATACTGTGTATTCTTAATGTAATCTTTGAAGGTTTTCATCAAGTTCTCAAAAGGATACATCCAGCGATAGCTAACGGGACCACACAACAAAGCCTCTTCGTATAAATGCAAAAGCATGTGGATGCTTATATCGAAGAATGGCGAAGGGAAATATTTCTCTAATACACAAATTATCTCGATTATAGTTGATTTCGCAGCTTTAATGTTCTTTTTTTTATCACCTTTACACAAAGTAGGGTAAAGCACAAAATTATTTACATAATTTCACATCAGAGATCTTTGTGATCGAAGAATCGTGCCTAAACAACAGAGGTATTAATAGAATGATGACGTTCGAGTCGTGAGACTTGCACTATTTTAGGTCATTTATTCAGTAACTTATAACTCTGCACAAATTCCTATAATATCCAGTCGGAGTCTTCAAGTTGAAAAATGTGTCTAGGAGAATTTTTACCTCACTAGTAATCAAGGTGAAAGCAATCGGGAGGATATAAATTCTCCCTAAAGTAGGATCATTTTTAACCATGGTTTCTTCTTTATTTTAATTTTGTGTAGATCGCGATATGCGCGCTCTCTATCTTTTGAATGAGATCCACCAGACATGTTCCTATCAGATGTTCTGCAACATTCTTCTTCGTGTGCATTACATCAATTACATGCCTAACACGATGATATTTTGATAGTACGTAAAAATTATGTATTTCATCCCTCGAACCTATGCATTTTAGCCCCATCGGATATCTTATTCCCTATATTTATGCTCGTTAACCAGACAACCTCGAATTTCTATGTTAACATGCTTTTTAGGAGTTAATTGAGCTTTTATAGGTATTTGGATGCTAAGTGTGAAGTTCGGACGCAATTCGGCTAATTTCTGTACACAATCGCAAGTTCAAGGGCATTTTAGTCATTCCACAGTTTGGGCACCTGTCCCAACATCTGCACGGAAGATGTAGCCCTCCTCGCAAGCTTCGCATAGCCGTAAATGGTGCGTGATTCTGAGCCTAAATGAAGAAGTTACGGCGATTTTAGCGGAAGAGAATTCCAAATGGGCCAAAATAGGGGGATCTAGACCTGCTTGATCGATCGATCGATCAAAGGAATCGATCGATCGATCCCTCTTTATTTCTAAAATCGTGGGAAGCAGTGGGCTCACATTTGAGCGATCGATCGATCAATCAAAGGGATCGATCGATCGATCCCCTATTTTCTGTAGATATTTTCCTTTTTTCTTTTCTTTTCCCTTTTCTTTTCTATTTTTATTCCACTTACTATATAAACCAATTTTGTTGTATTCATTCAGGATATAATTCGTTTTTAGGTTAGAATAGCTTAGGGTTTGGGGGGTTTGGAGAGTTCTTCTTCATTTCTTCTTTGTTTGACACCCATTTGGGTTTGTAAGTTGACTATTCATCTTCCCTCTCCATTAATATAGGTTGTATTTCCTTAATTTCTTTCTTTCTAATTTAGTTTATTTTCTTTATTTACATGCTTTCTTTTACTTTCTTTATAGTGTAGTTTTATCGCGTTTATTTATCGAGTTTATTTACCGCATTTTTAATATGCTTTCTAGTTAAGTTAGTCTAGGTTGTGTCGAATTGAACTCATTTTAGGTTGACGTGTTGCTTTGCTTTGGTGATGGTGTTTATGGGTCTATTTCGGGTGCGTTGTCCTAGTTATTATGCCTAGGAGATTTGATGGGGCATATCATGTATGCTCCGTGCTTACAACCTTGCGTGCATAATTTTCGGGGTATTTGTTGACGCCAAAATCCTATTAGGCTTTTATGCGAATTTAGGGGTTTGACAACTCTTGATTTAATTAACTGTCGAAACAAGACGCATTCGTAATAACTCGTCGACCCATGTAACCATTTTATACTAATCAACTCGGGTGAGGGATATTCTACGTAACCTGTAGTTTTTACTCGCTTTCTTAATCTAGCTTTATTTTCCCATGCCTAGATTAATCATTTTTCGCTTTGCACATTTTCCTTTTTGTGTATAATCATCTTTTGCACTTTTATTTCTGAAGTACTAAGCCAAATTAAATCCTAGCAACTCGTTTCTATGGATTTTTGATACCCGAATTACTGCTACACTTGTATGGCAAGTGCAGTTGAAATTTAGGATTTTGTATTGAGGCGGTGAACAGAAAACAACGATCGACGTTTAACGCACACCGCTTTTCACCCTCGATCATATTTTCAATACGGCAAGTCAAAAAATATTGATCTTCTGGACCATGCCTTAGTTTTACTAGGTTCATTCGGATCCTCCCTAACTTTATGCTTCAGGTTTACAAACTAAGGGTGTTTGACTACATTCATATTCTCTATAGTCACAGCCATTGCCTTTTCCTCGATCTACTAACCAAATAGTTGAGTAGGTTCTGTCCCACACTCGTGATCGATAGTTAAGAAGTTAGACTTATCATTACTAAACGGTTAACTGGACAAAATAAATCTATGATTACCTATATAGCTCATCTTTACACTATGATATAGCCAAGTGGTTTAAGTTTCCTCCCCACATATGGGACATCCATAATAACTATAAATATTGCAATTGGACATGGTCCCATACGCATGAAGGTCATGGATTGCCAACATCACCATTGATTTAAGTGTGAACTCTTCACACTTAAGAGAGTCAAATTCCATCACGCCTTTATCCCACAACTCTTTAAGTTCTTCGATTAACGGGGCTAAGAAAATATCGATATCATCATCGGGAGCCTTCAGCCCGGGTATCAATAACGATAATAATGTGAACTCTGTTCTCGTTCACAGTGTTGGAGGGAGACTTAAAGGAATCATGAGAATTGGCCAATAACTCTTATTAGTGCTTAAATTACTGAAGGAGTTAAACCCACTGACTGATAATGCAAGACAGACATTGCGTGTTTCCTTTGCAAATTCAGAGTGTCGTGCGTTCGAAAGTTTTCAGATGAATGAATCAACCGGATGATGCATGAGATTCCAACCCATCTCGCATCGGGTGTTCCATGACATGGCCTTTTCTATCCATGGTACGATAAAAAACTATTTTAAGTGTGGATTGAGGGTAAAATACTTCAAAATCTTATGTGAAACTTGCGATCACTTGCGATATTTTCCAATGTTATCATTTCCATTCTCACAAGCCACATATCTAGGCTCACTGCATACAAAAAAATTATCTTTCTCTTAATGTTCATTGCGGTACAATATTCAACCATACTTGCATGCATGAATAGATTTGTACTTAAAATCCAAACACTTCAATCTCTTCTTCATGCTAGGATAATTGTCTGGTAACCTGTTCTCTTTTGGGAGAATGTCTTTAACCCACTTAATAATTTCAGTTACGTTGTTGACCGACAAACCAAATTTACTATTCAAATTATGCAAACCAATCATTGCATATAATATAAAGTGATTTTCATCGCCATTTTTTTACAACGGTCTAGTCGCATTAGCTTTCAACCATATGTATCCCCGATCTTCTAGTAATTTAGGATAGACTTGTTCATTGACTTGGTTATAATTCATCTTATATGTATCCATGGGTTGGTGGTTTTTATGGTGGTGGACTCCGTAGCATCGTCAGTTAGGTCGGTCAAAGGACGATGTCTTGTCGAATCATGTACCACTTCCACGCTGGGGTCCCATTACACAGTCGGGTACCGATAATTCTTCTGGAACATAAGGTACATTCTTTCTACCACCGTATGTCAATATCTTATATTCTTACAAAATTCCCCACTTTAGTAAATGCAACCCAATTTCTTTTAAAGAAATATATTCTTTGTTCGTACAACCGGTGCACGGACATGAAATCTTTTCACTTTTAAAATTTCTATACATATATTTAATAAATTCTTCAATGCCTTTTATATGATTATCAGATATTCGGTTATTATCCCCCATCCACTCTTTGTATTGTGGAAAATCCATTAAATAATCTTTAAAACTCAATTCACCTATATTAATAGGTTGAAATAAAGGTCATGTTGCATACAAGAATGCACAATTCATAATTCATTCAAATTATTCAGCACAACCTAAACTCAAATTAAACAACTTTAACTTAAATTCATATTGCATATATTAAAATTATCAACAAATGACGTACAAACTTAAAATAACTTAAACAAACAAAATAATACAACTTGTTCAAATTAAACATTTTTCATGGCCTAAGATTGACCAACAAATAAACTGGCCAAGTGATAAAACAATTATGATAGTATTTTAGCAAGATCCCTTCTCTGCTATGAACATGCACAAGCATTTCTCCGCAATCGGCGTATATATTATCAATCATTATCTGAGCCTCACCCATCTATAAAGGGGAATTATGAATAGGAGTTTCGACATTCAAGAAAATGAGTGTGCGTGTGCCAATAATCCCGATATTGGTCAAGTTCCTTATATAGTACTGCTCACACTAGTCACTGTGAGTGATGGATGATGATTTAGGGATTGTAGTAGTAGGAGGAATTTGTGAGGGGAATGTGGCAGGAGGAGGCATTGGGGAGGGGAATATTATAAGAGGCGAAGTTTGGGAGGGGAAACCTTATGACGGGGGATAGGGGAAACCTCGAGAATGAGGGTAGGGGCAACCTTGAGGAGACATCGAGGGCAAAAATTCCAACACTCCCACATTACTTTTAATCTCTTATACATCCCCATTTGTCTTGGATCGACTTGCCTCTTGGCACGATATGAGATTACTCACCGAAGATAGCTCGTCCACGAGAGGTGCAGTGTGTTTTAATTTGGTTTTTGGCATATGTGATCTGACACCTCTCATCCTCCGTCTTTTGTAATGGGTCAGGGTTGTCTTCAATGTCATCATATGGGCTCAAAGCAGACTGACTGCTAATGGCTTCAATCGATTCCTGTAGCGTGAAATTATATTTAGTCTTATGATTTTAACATTATTTTATAACACACACACACACACACACACATATATATATATATATATATATATATATAACTGGCCATACTCACCAGAGTCGGGCCAAGTGTGGTGGAAATTTATATTTTTTGTCCCGCCGCATGTGTTGCCTCAATTAGGTGTTTTATCAGCATTTATATCACCTTTTAACCTTTTTGAGCATTCACTCCTCAAATATTCATATGATTTAGACCCCAGCCCATGGACATCAACATTCTTTGCTCTGTTTTGTTTATTTTTCTCCCTATAGAGCAACTTTTTATTTATCACCTTATTTCCCAAAAAGTTGTTCCATTGATCGACTGACATTTTAATATTTTGAAGTACTCTGTCTTTCATAGACAAAATCTCAAGGCTCTATGTCCCCTTAAATAAATGTCTCTATCGAAGGTTCCTTCGATATGTTATCATTTGTTCAGCAAACCAAGAAAGAACCTTTTGCTTTGAAAGATCGGGGAATGAAAAACTCTTACAAAGTTGTTCAAAAATGTCATCCTTGATGGCTTGATCAACTTTGTTCCAGTTATATGTTGCCTTGACTCCCACGTTCATTGTCCCAAGCAATAAAGACAGGGATTTAAAGATTTGGATGTTATTTTTATTGCTATCAAGATTATTTTTGAGAAGGGAGAACCTAGTGGCCTTCTTCTCATTTGCTTTAGAGGTGTTAGAAGCGGGGTGTGGGGGTGTTGGATTAACAAGCATTTATTGGTTACTCATAGATAGAGTGGTAGAGTGAACCATTGGCAGAGAAGGGTATTGTTCACATGGTGGCGATGATAATCTATGCTGGGGGTGCAGCAGATGAGAATCCAGGAGGTGTCCCGTCATCATTTGGTAGGTTATCTCTATTGTCATTCGACATTACCTGCAATTAAAAAATAAGGTATAAATTCATTATATTAACAGGTTTACGACTAACTAAACATGTTTATGACTATATATATGTATATACCTTCTCATAATATGACTTTAAAATATGTTTAATGTGTCTGATCTCCATCCATTCGGTACTTCTTTTTAAAAATCTAGGGATTTTTACGCGCGGCTAACTAACAAGATGAGTATCTATGATTGATGTATAAATATCCGTGGCATGAACTCAAAATTCTATCTTCTTTAAATTATTGGCAAGATATAATTTAGTGTGCATATGTCGCGAGACATCACAGTCTTGGTTAATGCTCTCTTTGCGTAGTTATATCCACAATAGGTGAATGTTTTTTTGCCTTCTTTAATAGTGTAAGTAATATCAGGGCTACATTGGGATTATGTAGAGTAAATATATTTTCTATTGCCTCATCCCAACTTTCTGGTAGTAAAAATAAAATACAATCGAACAGGTACTTTTGCAAGAGATGAATTCTACAATTTTCAAGGTATTTAAATGTTCAATCTTCATCTTACCATACTTGTAAATATGATTACCCTCTATATGGTGCGCACTAATAAAAGATGTATAAGTGCGGTCCAAATGCAACCTCTCATACTCGTATTGCCAGTGATTATCATTGTGCCTCATTTTTCTTGAGAAAAATATATGAGGGTGTGAATATGAGTCTGACAAGTAAAGCCTTTAATTAATCATTAACTATTAATTATTTTTCAACCGATCCAATTTAAGTTTATCTTATTTTATTTTATTCCTAACATTGTTATGCGTCCTTCCGTGTAAGTATAAAGTGTATATATATATATATAAATGTGTGTGTGTGTGTGTGTGCATGTGTGCGCACGCATATATGTTATACATATGCGTGCGTTCACATGTGTTATACATCTGCATGTGTTTGTATGTGTTATACACGTGTAAGTATATATAAGGCCAAGGGCACATAAAATCATCTATTTACCCATTACAATAAATTCATTGTGTGTGTGTGTATGTGTCTCTGTCAAGCTCGTTTTACACCGACATTCTATCACACACACACACACATTAATTCATACTCTCACACACATATAATAATTCATATACACCGTTCAATTGAAAAGGGTAAGAGAAATAACCAAAATTTCATATCCAACTAATTGTTATAAAACCCTAACTAAACAAATGATGTCTTGTACCCACTTTTAAACTCATACATAAAAACCCCAACAATATTTACTCATACATGAAAATCCCAACTATGTTTAAAGAAAATATTATGACAAATCAAATAATGTTCAGAAGAAACCTCATACATGAAAACCATAATAATATTTAATAAATCGCATGAAAATAAACATATTCTCTAATTAGGTAACACAAACATAAATAGAGATGTGGCATTTTGGTATAAAATGGATGAAAATAGAAATGTTGGTCAAACATATGAAAACGTCTGACGTTTCTTATGAAACATTAGAAGTAAAAATTTCTCAACCTTGCTTTGCCAAAAAGAAGGATAAATTGAATATAAAAATATTGTTCAAAGGAAACCTCATAAATGAAACCCCCAACAATATTAAATAAATCACATGAAAACAAACAAAATCTCTAATGAGGTAACACAAACATAAATGGAGATATCACATTTTGGTATAAAAATGGATGAAAACGGAAATGTTGGACAGACACATGGAGACGTTTAACGTTTCTTATGAAACGTTAGAAGTAAAAATTTCCCAAACTTGCTCTACCAAAAAGAAGGATAAATTTAGTCTTCTTATTTTTAAGCCTTAGAAAAATATATGACTTCATCAAGTTTTTTATTACAAATTTCCTAGTCCCAAAAAAAATCATTTTAACAATCATAAATTCTTTAAATCCATACCATGAATGATCACTATCCAATACAAACAAAGCAAAAGTAACTCTTATTTCATTAATGAAAATTTCATATTACAAATTTATGTCAACATACAAAACAATCGAATGTAAACCATAATACCCCCAAAAAATTGTACGCTAATATTATAACCACTGCTAGCAAAACCCAATGCCTAATTGAAACAACAACATGAATTCAAGAAACACACAATACCCAAAAATAAATTGAAAACACAGGGATTATAAGACAAGATATAGCGAAGGAGAGGGAGAGTACCTGAGAGAGAAATAGTGGTGGCCAGAGGAGAGGCAATGGCAGTGGCTAGAGGAGAGGAGTGAAGAGGAGCAGGGATAGGTTAGGGTTTAGAGAGAGAGGGAGATCATGAAATATTGCTAAATTTGGGCGTGTTTATACATACGTCTAATCACAAGCTTGGACCATGACCCCAGGATATGATCATTTATTTTTTTACACGTCACCAACATGATCACGACCCAAAACCGTGACCATGTTGGTGACATGTAAAAAAATAAATGGTCATGTCCTTATGCCATGGTCCAAGACCATAACCGGACGCCATGACTATTTCAAAATGGTCATGGTCCTCGACTATGACCATTCTTAACTGAACCCATTACATTTGTAACGAATGAGGTCACAATTTGTGGTCATGATCCACATTAGTGGGATATTTGGCGGGATATTGGGCATCATTTAGTCGCAGGCTGGTCACAGACCTGAGTCGTGACCCCCATGGTCACAGCCATTGATCGTGACTAAAGCCATTGGTTGTCACCCTTTTACCTAGTCATGCAATTTTAACTCTGGTCATGGTCTCAGACCGTGACCAGATAGTCACGCCCCAGGACTGCGACCCACATATCATGACCATTATTGGTTTGTAGTGTAGGTTCTACATTCCAGGGATAAGGGAGTTCATATCCCTCCATGTTCTTGAGGTAATAGTAACCAAGTCTTGTAATTTTGGTCACCACATATGGGCCTTCCCATTTTGTGCCTAACTTCACTTCACCGGGGTTTTTGGTTGCCAGAGTGACCTCTTTTAGGACCAGATCTCCCACTTTAAATTCCCTGTGGTGGACTTTTTGTTGAAGTAAAATTCTATTTTCTACATATTGGTTTCCATTATGGCCAGTACAACTTTTCATTTCTCTTCTAATTCATCTATGAATAGCTTCAGGCTTTCTTTATTAGCCCCGGACTCAAATTGACATACCCTTTGTGTGGGTATTTCAAACTTAGTTGGAATTATAGCTTCAATGACGAAGGTAAAAAAGAACGGAGTTGCTATAATCGAACCTCTGACTGTGGTCCAATAGGCCCACAGCGTGTTTGGTAATTCTTCGACCCATTGCCCCTTATCTTTCTCTAGTTTTTTCTTTAATCTGTGGAAGATCGTTCCGTTGGTGACTTCGACTTGACCGTTGGCATGAGGATGGACTGGAAAATAATAGTGGTTGTCAATGCCATACTCTGAGCAGAACTCCCTAAATGTTGGTTTTATAAAATCTTACCTCCATCTAAGATGATGGCTTTAGGCAAGCTAAACCTACACATGATGTTCTTCCAGATGAAGTTGGTGGGTTTTTTCTCAGTTATAGTGGTTAAGGGTTCAACCTCAGCCCACTTGGTGCGATAATAATTGGCCATTATGATGGGTTTGATTTGACCTTTACTAAGATGCATAAGTCCTACCAAATCCACGCCCTATTGAGTAAAGGGCCAGGGGCTTAGTATCAGATCCATTTTCTCGGATGGCTATTTTGGAACATAGGTAAATCTTTGTCATTTGTCACAATGTTGTACCAGGTCCTTGTCTCCCTTTCCCAACGTTGGCCAGAAGTACACAAGTCTCAAGACCTTATAGGCTAAGGTATTTGGGCATGTGTGGGCACCATAGACACCTTTATGGAGGTCTCTGAGGATGCAACTCATTTCTGATGAACTCAGGCATCTCTAAGGTGTTGAGTAGTATCCGTTCTTGAACAACACTCTATTTTTAAGTAATACCTAGATGTTGTGCACTTCACCCTTCTTATCAGGAGCGTATCTTTGGGAAGCTCACCATTTTTAGGTAGGCTTGGGGAGGAATGGTCTGGTCTGAGCTCTGATTACCCTTTGTAGTGTTAATTTGTACTTGTATAATGCTTGGTTATCCAGAGTGACAACTAAGCACTCTGGGTCTATCTCATTTGATGATGCTACACGTGCAAGGTGGTCTGCCTCTGAGTTTTTATCTCAAGGGACCCTTCTGATGCAAAACTCTAGTATCCTCTTGATGAGGTGATTTATAATTACTAGGTACCCCATAATCTATCACTTTTGGCCTCGTAGGTCTCGGTAACCTGATTGACCACCAGTTGAGAGTCGTTAAATGCCTCCACTTGTTGAGATTTTAAATGGACAGTAAGGACTAAGCCTGCCACCAAGGCTTCGTACTTTGATTCATTATTAAAGGCTTTGAACTTAAAGAAAAGATCGAGAGAGATACTACCTTCTTTCTTCATGGCTAGATGAATCCCGACCCCACTGCCTGAGCTATTTGAGGATCTATCCATGTGCAAAACCCAAGTAGGAGAGTTAAGGTCTAGTCGATAGAATAGGGGATGGCTAAGATCTTGGGGGTTGATATGACCTTAGCTCCAGAACTCGTGGGTTCTTCTTCTATTTCCTCTAGGTTGTTGAATTCTGTAATGAAGTCAGCCAAGGCCTGACCTTTGAGAGTACTTTAGGGTTGTCAAACTCACCCAACTCTACAGACGACTTAACAATCCTTCCTGAGGTGTTAGGCTTGTGGAGGATCTATCGAAGGGTTGATCTCATAATCATGATAAAATGAGATTGAAAGTAGGGGCTCAATAATTTTGTTGAGATGATGAGGCAGAAAGCTAACTTCTCTATCGTTGGATAATTTCTCTTAGCCCCTTGGAGAGTTTGACTAACGTAATACATGGGGTATTGTAGCCTAAATTCTTTTCGGGTGAGAGCAGAGTTTTTAGTGGTAGGTGAGGCGTCCAAGTGCAAGTGCAAATCTTCCCCCATAATCGTTCAGGATAGTAGATGTGCAGACCCTGAAAGCCTCTTGACATTTTGAAAGACTTCCTCAGCCTTCGTAATCTATTCAAAGGCCTTTCTAATATTTTAAAGAAAGGTAGGCACTTATCTGTGGCCATAAAGATGAACCGATTGAGGGCAGTGACTCTTCAGACCAATCTTTGGAACTTTTTCACTGTTCTTGGGAACTTCATATCCAATAGGTCTTGGATTTTCTCTGGATTGGCTTTAATGCCCCATCTAGTTAACATGAACCTAAGGATATTGACTCTAGAAAAATCAAAAGCACACTTATATGGGTTGAGACTCATTTGATTCCTTAAGAGGATAGCGAAGGTCTCTATAAGGTTATGCACGTGATTTTGATCCTCCAAACTTTTGACTAGCATGTCGTCAACATATACCTCTACGGTATTACCAATGAGATCTTTTAACATGAAGTTCACCACCCTTTGATAAGTGGCGCTTGTATTTTGTAGTCCGAAATACATAACTTTATAGAAGTAAGTACCTTTGTCTATGATGAATGAGGTATTTTTTTCGTCAATAGGGGACATCCTGATTTAGTCATACGCAATATATACATCCATGATGGAAAGGAGCTCGTGCCCAGTTATAGATTCAACCAAGGTGTCAATTCAAGGTAGATAATAGCAATCCGTTGGGCATGTCTTGTTTAGGTCAGTGAAATTAACACACATTCTCTATTTCTTATTGGCTTTGAGAACCAGTACCACATTAGAGAGCCATTTTTGGGTACTTAACCTCTCACGTGAAGTTGGAGGCTAGGATCTTATCAAATTCCTCTACTGCGGCATTATTCCTCTATGGGACAAAGAAACGCTTATTTTGCCATATTGTCTTGTGATTTAAATCCATGCTTAGATAATGGACCATGACTTTGGGGTCCACTCCGATCATTACAGAGTGGATCTAGGCGAAGACATCCCTATTTTCCCTCAGGAACTGGATTAGTTCTTCTCTATGTAGAGGGGTTAAGGCCTCCCCCAATCTGAATTTCTTTAGTTGGATTATCCATGATAACGCGTATTCTATGTATATATTTGTATCTTAGGCCAAACACACACAAATTCAAATTTTAATAAATTTTATCTTGAATTAGTTTAGTGTGCATGTAATGATGAAGTCCAAATTAAATAAGCCAAGCATGCAAAGAAGTAAATAAAAATCCCTATCGGGCAAAACCTTTATTCCAGTATTGTATCATAATTGAGAGACACTATACTACTTACACACTACTTAGTTCCCTAAGTATAACGCGCAGTCATTCAAGTCTTCTACAGATACGGCACATTCCAGCACCGTCCACAAGAAGTGATCTTCCCTCGGTATCCACCGATCAGCCTCCTTTTTAAATAACAGAGCCTCAGCTCCATAAATCAACAGCAAAGAAAATCTCTACAAGAATATTTGAATAAGGAATTTATTATTCTTGATTTGATAAAGTGATCTCTAAAGTTCCAAGGGGTTTGGATGAAAATTTAACAGAGTTTGATCACAAAAAGAACTCTAAAATGACATCCCAAAGAATCTAATCCTATATCTATATTTAAAGGGAAAGTAGTTACAAAAAAGATAAGCATTAGATATTTGGATTAGATTTGTTTAAAAAATAAAAACTCGCGCGCTCGTTTGAATGACCTAGTACCTCGTTTGAACGGCGTAACCTATTTCATTTGATCAGGTTTCCAACGAGACTTCGAAAGACATTCTAGTGCTTGCCAAAAGGAGTCTTTTCGGATCTCGTTTGAACTTGTTCTAACAATGTACCCAATCACGTTTGAACGACATCCAATGAAACTTCGAACGACATTCTAGAAACTGACCAAAAGACATTATACCAGATTTCTTTCGAATGAAGGAGTCGCGTTCTAATGATACTGTGTAACTCATTCGAACAACCTATCAATCTCATTCTAACGAGTTAGTGAGATTTCAAAAAAAAAATTAAATCAGTTAAAAACATTTTGAAATGCAAACTCTTTAAAAATTACCTTGGAAAATTAAAGTCTTTACTAAACTACCACATAAGACTTCTGAGTGTTGTTGTGATAAACGATCTTCAATCTTAAAAATGTCATAAAATTCTTTGTCTTTTAATAAAAGGAAGTAGTCATAAAGGTGCATTGATGTATAACGGGATAAGCTAAATAAAAACTAAATTGAGATATTATGAAACTCGTTCTTACAAATCTCCCCATTGGGCTATTCCGATAAAAATCACAAACTGAAGCCAAATTGACCCCTAAGACTAAAACAACTAATGCCCTCCAAAATCAAGAAACGAAAATGCATAAATGTATAAGTCTTCAAATGAAAAATCTTCATCTTGTGCAGTCTAAGAAATCATCATCAAGGCAGAACGTCCTACACACATGAGACAGAAGGCATACCGTGACGCTTACGAGTTTAAAAAATAAATGAACTCATCCCCCTCAATTTGTTCTCCACCTTTTTGTCCGTAATAGACAAATGAGTAAAATCTAAACATGAATAATAAGCATCACATGAAGAAGCAAAGATATCATCATAAAGATAATCAATAAGTACAAGTAATGATAATCCAAAAGGCATAATGTGTTCTCCCCTTATCAAACAATTATTTTTGATTTTTTTTTCTATTATAAGGTTTACAAAGTACATATAGGAACAAAAACATATAGTCACTATGGAATAACACTAAAATATTCTAATCGTTAAAACGAAATATAATTATGTGAACATTTTTCATGGGCAAATCAATATAAGCATTAATAATATAGGTGCACGAAGTCATGAGACACTTTATAAGAAAGAACTAAATTTCAACCTTAGGTGTAAATGTTGAACTTAAAAGAAATTGACTCGATCTATGCAATATCCCATAAATTTTAATGATTCTCAAAATAATTACGCCAAACGACTTAATATTTTTCAAGAGAGTCTGTTGTGCAAACCCATTGATCTTCTACTTTATAACACCCTCAAAATCTCACATATATAAGAATTCACTCTCAAATATTTTGAAGATCTCATAATGCTCATATGTAACAAAACATTAATGAATATAAACTAAATGGCCTTGGCACTTTTAATTTTTTGTGTCGGTAATCTTTTTAGGCTCCTTTGGCAAATGGTGGATTTTCAAGCAAATATAATTTTGATCTTTCGTATCCCCTTTCCATTGCTTAACATATGTCAATATTTTTTGGAAAACGAAATTTGAGCAATGATTCTTACAAACACAATTTATCTCTTTTTACATTTGGTCCGTTATTAAGCGGGATTGAGATGAGAACATCGTATTCAACACATGATAAACAAGTACATTATTCAAAAAATCCGTGCACATGTGCAATAAAGGTGACAAAGAGTAATCATTAATGATCAACGAAATGTTATCCACGCATTATTAAGCACACTAATGAAACAAAGCCACATCTCAAAGCACTATGAAAAATTTACGTGACTGGATGGAATGTAAGGGTGATACGAATATCTTAATTGTTCATTCATATACGGTGAAAAATCTAAAATACAAAAATCTTTGTCTTTTTCAAAAAAATTATCAAAATAAAACCTTTTTTCAATTTTTCAAACTTTTTCTTAAAAATTAAAAACCTTTTAGGAGTTTTTCAACCTTTTCATAAAAATAAAAATCTTTCTGTAATTTTTCAAAATATATCAAAAAGGAAAACATGTGAATACAATGATAATACAATCTAGAAATAGGAATATAAGTGTAATGGCAAGTTTTATGATTGCTCAACTTAGCTTTGTTTTAGCTTATCCCGTTACACACCACTGCACCTACATGACTACTTCTACGTATTCGAAGACAAGAAGCTGAAGACATTTTGGAAGATTGAAGATCGTTTGTCTCAACAACATTAAGAAAAGTTATGAGGTAGTTTGGTAAAGACTTTAATTTTCGAGCGGTTATTTTTAAAGAGTTTAAATTTTAAAAATGTTTTTAAATAATTTTTAAAGAAAATTTCAAAATCTCGTTAATTCGTTAAAATGAGATTTTCAGTCCGTTCGAATGCATTTACTAGTGTCATTAGATCGAGATTCCATCGTTCAAACGAAATCTGGGACGACGCCTTATTGTCGGTACTAGAATGTCGTTCGAAGTTTCATTGGATATCGTTCAAATGAGATTGGGTACATCTTCAAAACGAGTTTCCCACATTCGAACATGATGTCTTTTGAAGTCTTGTTGGAAACCTGATCGAACGAAAAAGGGTACGCCGTTCGAGCGAGGTACCAGGTCATTCGAACGAGCGCGCGAATTTTTATTTCCAAACAAATCTAATCTAAATCTCTAATGTCGATCGTTTTGTAACTACTTTCCCTATAAATAGATTTGCGGGATTAAAGTTTTAAAGAACTCTTTTTAACCCTTTTCCAAGCCATATTAGAGTTTCTTTTGTGATTAAACTCTACTATTTTTCATCCAAACCCCTTGGAAATTTAGAGACCACATTACCATATTAAGAATAACATAATCCATGTTCAAGAATCCTTGTAGAGTTCATCACTATTGCTAATTTGTAGAACAGGGGCTCTACTACTGAAGAAGAAGGTTAATCAGTGGATACCGAGGGAAGATCGTTTCATGTGGGTGGTGCTAGATTCTACCGTTATTGTAGATGACTTGAAAAACTGCGTGTTATACTTAGTGAGCTAAGTAGTCTATATGTCATCTAGTGTCTGTCAATTCTTGTACTGTGCTGAAAAATAAAGGATTTGCTCGAAAGAAATTTTTTGTTACTTCTTCGCATGCTTGTTTGGTTTGTCTCATTTGAATTTAGAATTCATCATTACATGCACATTAAATTAAATCAAGATAAAATTTATTACAATTTGAATTTGTGTGCTTGGCCTAAGATATGAATAAATGCATAGAATTCTCATTCTCAAATTGAAATCAGAGCAGGTTACACTTAGTTTGTGTGTGATCCTTTTTACATTTTTTTATATCAATTTTTTAAAATTGGTGATCTTTAAAATTTTAGATTTTATGGATAATTTGTATAATAGGTTACCAATTTCCAATGGGTCTAATTATGCATAATGGAAAGCACATATGAGATCGCATTTGAAAGAGATTGACGAGCATGTTTGGCTTGTATGTGAAAGAGGTTGAACACCACCGACTGTGACCAATGGCGATGTCATAGGTCCTAAATCCGTCACTTCTTGGATGAAGGATGAACTTGAATGGAGCAATTTTTACTTACGTGATTTAAGCGCCAATTATGGATTCGTCAATCCTGATGATTTTTGTATCATCATGATGCACACCATCTCTAAGGAAGATAGATATACCTTCCAAATCACTTGCAAGGGTAACAACACTTTGAAGGCTTCTAAGCTTCAAAATCTCACCACACGGTTTGAGACTATTACCATGTTAGAGTCTGAATCTTTCGATGAATTTTATGCATGGTTGTTTAATATCGTTAACTCTAGTTTTAATCTAGGTGAGAAATTCCTGAGACGCATGTAGTTAAAAATATTTTGAGTTCACTTCCAGGACATTTTATTCCTAAGGTTACTGTGCTTAATTCATTGTGGATATTAGATATGCTTAGGTAAGAAGAACTCGTAGGAGATGTTTCTTAAAAATCTTAAACCTAAGAAAAAGGGAATTGCATTAAAAGTTCAATCTAAAAAGAAAGAGGGAGTGTCGTTTGACTCTGAGTATGATGTTGATCTCGATGATTTAGCCCTTTATGCAAAAAAATCAAAAAGTTTCTCAAACTTAGAAAAGAAAATACTTCCAAGGAAAATAAGAGTTTTGAAAAAAATAAAAAATAAAAATCGGGCAAGAAATTTAAAAAAAAAAAGATTACCCCAAGAAAGATGAAGATAGATGTTATGAGTATGAGGGGAAGGGCCACAAAGCTCATGAGTGTGATACGATATTAAAGAGACAAGGCAAAGGCAAAATTGCCTTCAATTCCATGCTTAGTGATAGCGATGCAGAGTCAGTGAATTCCTGGGACGAATCACCGCATGGACTTAACTTCATTGCGGTCATGGCTAGTTATGTTAGTACATCTAGTGCACCTCACGTCGATGAGGAAGCTGCTAAACATGATGACCTCGACAATGAGTCTAGTAATTTCAGAAAGAGTGAGGAAGATGGCTTTTAAGTGATAAAGATAGTGACCTTTAACATGCTTATGTTGATCATTACGCAGAGTCTTATAAAACTAAGAAACAAAACAAAGGATTAACTCTTAGAGTTTTATCTTTAGATAATGAATTGAAAGTGTCAAGCGAAAGCGAGTCCTCGGTGGGAATTTCTTTGGGAAAGAAAATCATTTTAGTATAGAGAGAAAATGGTGACTTGACAAATAAAGTTGCTAGCCCTACGAGAGATTCTCAAGCATCTGTGGAGACTTGTGAGAAACTTGAAGCCCTTTTATTCCAACTCAAGAAAGATCTCAAACACGCCCAAGAGATCAAGGTTACTATAAAGGATACATTAAAGAAAGTAGGAAAGATGTCCTTCGATCCCACTTTAGGTTTTAGGGACGGGTAAGGAATAGGTTATGACATCCACTTCCCATACCCCACCAGAACCGGTTCCTGAATTTATGGTGGATCTTTATGCTCCTCGACCTAAACCATAAAAGAAAGTTCAACCTAAACGAATGTACCAAGGTAGACCTAAACAAGCCTATGATTGCACCTATTGCAAAAGGATATGTCACTTTGGGGAATTTTGTTACAAGTTGGGTAGAACAAAGCGTACACATACTCATGCGCACCATAGTAGCGATTTTATTAGTCTTAAAGAACAAGTTGAGTTCCTAATCACGACATCGCAAAGCTTAATAGAATAATTTCAATGGATGTCTATGCAGGTTGAGAACACTTCTACTGCTATGATTAGAGCCAACAACGATAAGGGCAAACAAAGATCACCTCCACTTGGGTATCGAAGCACGACAACAAAGCCCTTATTATTCACATTACTCTTAAGGTTCAAAATACTTCCCAATGGTATTTGATAGTGGGTGATCTAGGCATATGCCCAGTGACATGTCATTTTTTACCAACCTTGAGGATCGTAAGGAAGGCAAAGTCACCTTTGGAAATGGGAGTAGGTCTAGTATTTTAGGATATGGATGTGTTGAGATACCTAAATTTCCTAAACTAGAAAATATATTGTACGTAAAAGGGTTTAAAGCCAACTTAATTAGCATAAGCCAACTGTGCGATGCAAACTTTGCAGTAAAGTTTGATCAATTCGATGAACTGTTACTTCTAGGACTGAGGACCGAAGCTAATTGTTATGAGATCATTCCCAAGTCCTCCTTTGTGTGCAACATTGCCACTATCTCCACTATGGACCTTTGACATGAACAACTAGGTCATGTAAATTTTAGACATCTTGAGAGATTAGTGAAAAAAGACCTAGTTCATGGCTTACGGTCACTTAGGAAACCAACTTCCTCAATTTGTGGACCTTACCAATAAGGAAAATAAATTTGTAGTCCCCATAGAAAGTTGAATACCATTACCACCACACATTTTTTGGAGTTGATTCACATGGATCTTATGGGTCCTACTCGATCGAAAAGTTTAGGTGGTAAGAGATATATTGTCGTGATGGTCGATGACTTTTCTAGATACTCTATCATGGGATTTTTTAGAGAAAAGTCCAATACGGTTGAGTTACTAACAACCAAGTGTCATGTCTTACAAAACTAATATGGTGTCACTATTAATCGAATGAGTAGTGACAACGGCACTGAAATTAAAGAAGATGGAGTGGATAGCTATTGTGATGGAGTGGGCATCAAATATGAGTTTTTGGTTGTTCGTACTCCTCAACACAATGGGATGGTTGATAGGAAGAACTAGACGATACAAAAGATGACTAGATCCATGATTCTTGAGAGAAATATTTCTAGATACTTTTGGGTAGAGGCAGTAAGTATCGCATGCCATATGGTGAATAAAATATATCTTCACCCACACACGCTACACACATCATATGAGTTGTGGATAGGGAAGAAGATCAACCTATCGTATTTTCGAGTCTTTGGGAGTACTTGCTACATCTTGAGAGATAGAGAGAACTTGGGAAAGTTTGACTCCCGGATCAACGAGGGAATATTCTTAGGTTATTCATCATCGAGTAGGGCTTAGAGGGTGTTTAACATTGCAAGATCTAAGGTTATAAAGTCAATAAGCGTCATGATTAGAGACGACGAGTCATAGACGTCTATTAAACCTAACCCCAAGTGTGAGGATGATACAACCCTGGTGACGATCCCATCCTTCCTTATACTACCCCGGTGGACCCCACTCTTGGTTTAGAGGATCCACCCTTTTGGGTTCGAAAGAATCATGTCCCTTCCACTATACTTGGTCATCCCACACTAGGTTTCAAGACTCGCGCTCAACTTGATAATATGGTTACCTACCTTTATTACAACTCCTTAGTCGAGCCCAAGAATGTGAAAGAAGCACTCAAGGACGAGCATTGGATATTCGCTATGCAAGATGAGTTGCTTCAGTTTTGCAAGAATGATGTCTGGGAGTTAGTCCCCCGACCTAGCGAGACATATATGATAGGTACCAAGTGGATTTACAAGAATAGGATGGATGAGAATGATACCATTATTCTTAATAAGGCTAGGTTGGTCGCTCAAGGCTACACATAGATTGAGGGCGTACATTGTAATGCCCCGGCCCGAATTTGGGCTACCGTTGGGTCAACCAGCACCCGAGTCATGGTGTTAAGAGAGGAGGGGGAAAGTTCAATTTTATTATTAAGAAAATCCTTTAATATGCACCATTTTATAAGGGATGGAAGGTAATTAACATGTTTTAATTTAAGAAAAAGGTTGTCACTTTAAGTAATTTAATTAATTAGCAAGATTCAATTTAGAAAAATTCCATTAAATCCAATAATACTAATAATAAGGATTAAACCATGCAGCTCCTATATTATTACAATAATTGGCCCAAGGCCCGAATAAAAAGTTGTTCAAAGTGCCATGAATTTAACTTTCCTCAAACACAATTTTTAAAATATCATGTTAGAGCTCAAACGATGATTCATAACCTCTGGGTCCCTACCAGCGTTCCTATCAGAGGTACCTGGGGGTGGGGGTTTTAACATAAAAAGTAGGGGTGAGGAAAGCTCTCAACGGAGTGGGAAATACTAGGCAATATACTTTTATACGAAAATACTATACATATAAAAATTATTTTAACAATTTGAAAAACGTTATCGTCTTATGAGCATAAATGGAACTACCATGCAATGCAACCCGGGTTATGTGTTCACACTCACACTTGAAGAATTTACCCCAAGTTGCCACATAATTAGAGACCATTTAAATATTTTTTTATTCACTAGTCTCCATTTTCATTATTTCCATTAAGTTATCATTTTCACATTTTCTAAGCATAAACTTATTCATTTACATTGTCATCATTCCGTTATTAACATTACCTTTTTTCTCCAAAGTTACCAAATAACCGCGTACTTTCACGGGCTCCACACCACCGGCGATGCCACCATATGCTTTGGCCAGTGATTTTTGATATTTCACCTTAGGGCTCTGGGTCGTTCTTAATTCTTTCCCAGTTACATCCGAGTTCATATGAATGTGTTTAAACATTTTATCAAATGTCCACATTATCTCACCATTCTTGTCATTCTTACGGTTCACATTTACGTTTCACATTGTTTTCATGCCACTTTATTTATTTCGTTCGTGTTTCACAAAAATGACCAAAGTCCAGTCACAAGGGCCCTCTATTTTACCAAAATTATCATTTACCCCTCATTTTGTCAATACTTTGTGAAAAAACACATTTATATAATTTTAACATCATAAATTGTTTTTTTATGTTCAAGACATCATGCTCCATCATTTTACTTCAACAAACTCCCATTTTCTTCACATTTCTTAACAAGAAATACATTTAATATTTTCAAGACCATTTTTACCAAAATTTCCGTTTAAGCTTTATGATCACATGTTGTTTTAGCATCATTTTTCCTCATTTTATCAACACTTTACAACATATTTAGGGGATGAAATTATCAATTTCTTATTTCACTTTGAAACTTATTTTAATATCCATTTATCATGTTAAATGTCATCTACGAACATACTATAAGGTTCTACATATGTGGGGATGGATTTCAACCTAAAAATCCCAAAAATATAAACCTAAACATGATATTAACATGAAATCATATTTTTATATGCTTTTTCACCATATTTCAAGACTTATAATGATACTTATTCTTCAAGAGTCATTTCAAGTTAGTTTTCTTTCAAACTAACATTTTCAATTTTTGTAAGACTATTTATATTCTAGCATGCATCCTAACATATATCTTAGCTTTAAACTTGAAAACTGAGAATGCTAGGATTCGATGGATTGATCGATATCTTAGGTTCCCATACACATAAATCCAATTTTTACCAAATTTTATCTCTGATTAAATTAGATGTGCATACGAGATTCAGTCCAAATGTAAATAAATAATTCAAGCATGCAAACAACACATGGAGATGAGTAAAAAGTCCCTAAAAAGGGAAAAACCTATACTCAGCACAACAGAGTGATTTTACATACAATCGACTTACAAATAGCTCAGACAAACTAAGTATGATGTGCATAGTTTTCTAATCTTAATAGAATATGACCCAGTCCAGAGCCATCAACAGGTAGCGATCTACCCTTAGTATCCACCAATCAATGTTCATCTTCTTCAGTTGTGAACCTTCGGTTCACAATTCAGTCGTAGAGATTGAACTCCACAAGGTGTGTGTAAGGCATTTAAAACTAGGTATTCATAAAGTTCACGAATCACATAAAGAGATGATGGATTTATGAATCTAAAAGTTATTTTGTGAAATCAAAAAGGAAAAACTTTGGATCAGATATGCAAAAATTATTTTTGTTAAAGTCCTTTAAGAAAACTTTTCAAAACAAGTATTTATAAAGAATTCATGAATTTAGAGGTGGCGCAGTCGTTCGAACGAAAGTGGACTTCATTCGAACGAAAACTTCTATTCATTCAAACG
Source organism: Sambucus nigra (assembly GCA_949130495.1). NCBI lineage: Eukaryota > Viridiplantae > Streptophyta > Magnoliopsida > Dipsacales > Adoxaceae > Sambucus > Sambucus nigra. Next base: position 138,944,127 of record OX422221.1, on the reverse strand, counting down.
ATATTCAAACTCGTTCTAACGACATGGCCTTTTCATTTTAATGCCCTTCTCACGTACTTCAAATGATAATCCTCTGCCAAGGAAATCCAACCGACATTAGAAGTGTATTCTAACGAGATCTCGGTTCTCGTTCGAATGAGACTCCTTCTTATTTTAACGAAGGAGGATCAAATATATTTTTTATTTTAAAAAACTTTTTTACAAGAAGCCTCTAATTTTCAAAAAGGTAACATCCCAACATATGATTTATTAAATTCTATGAACACCCATGTTTTATACCTTCATACCTTGTAGGGGTGTGTCTTCGATCTTGGAGATGTCAAAGTTCGATTTCATGAGTCGATTTGTAATGGGATATGAAAAAAACAAAATAAATCCTAAGCTATGAGCGATTATAAATATTTGCTCTTACAAATCTCTCCCTTGGCTATTCCGGTACAAAACAAAATCGAAAATCAAATTACAATAAAAGAAAACCTCTGAGACAATGATTCTCAATGCCCTCCTAAACCCAAGAAATGGAATGGCACAAATGAAACTTTGTCTTCAAACTGAACTTGTTCTTCCCTTGGTCAAATTTATTTTCATCTTTGTGTATTCTGTGAGATCATCATCGCTGTAAGAGACCTACTCATGAATTAAAGAGATACCATGATGCATACAAGTTTTAAACAGAAAATAAAAATCCCCCTTGTTGTCCGTAATAGACAGAGTAGAAACTAGTCAAGAAATGTAAAGCATCACATTAAGAAGCAAGATATAAACAAAAGAATAATCGATAACGCACAAGTAATGATAATTTTAAAAGGCATAAATTTCAAACAACTATTTTTTTATTTTTTCAAATATAAAGTATAAAATTTACAATACAACACACCATGGAATAACACTAAAATATCTGAATCGTGAATGCGAAATGAAATTGTGTGAATATTTTTCATAGATAAATCAACATAAACATTCATAACATAGGTTCACGAAGTCATGAGACACTCCTGACGAAAGAATTTAAAGTCTACCTCAGGTGTGAAGATTGTTAACTCATATGAACTCGACTCAACTTAATCAACATGTCGTGAACTTTAATCAACATAAATGATTTTCACTCCAATAATGCCAAACTATTTAATGTTTTCCAAGAAAGTTCATTGTGCAAACCCATTGATCTTCAACTTTAACTCCCTCAAAATCTCTTTTATATTATGAATTCAATGTCAATTATTTTGAAGAAATCATAGTCGTCATATGAAGTGAAACATCAATAAATCTACACAAAATTGGTTTGGCACTTCTGTTTTTAGGTGCCACTAATCTTTTTAGGCTTTTTAATGTAAATGGCGTATTTTAAGGCAAAGAACATTTTGATGTTTTGTAGCCCCTTTCCATTACTTAAAATGTAACAATATTTTTTGAAATATAAATGAAATCCGGACAATGGTTCGTACACGCACAACTTATCTTGTTTTACATTTGGTTCGTTATTAAGACAAACTGAGATGAGAACATCATATTAGACATATGACAATTAAGCACAATATTCATAAAGCTCGTATAGGTGTGCAATAAAGGTGATAAGGAGTCTAACATGTAGATAGTAGTCACTAATGATCAACGTAATGAATCCACACATTATTAAGCACACTCACGAAACAAAGTCATGTCTTAAAGCACTACGAAAAAGTCATATGAATGGATGGAATAACGGGGTGATCTGAAAATCTTAAATGTTCATCCATATAAGGTGAAAATCGAAAATACAAACTCTTTTTGTCCTTTTCAAAAATTTTATCAAAATAAAATCGTTTTCACTTTTTTAACTTTTTCTTAGAAATCAAAAATCTTTTTGTATTTTTAAAAAAAAAATTCAAAAAAATAAAACTCTTTTTGGATTTTCTAAAAATATTAAAAGAAAACAGATAAATACAATGATAATAAAATCTAGTAATAGGGATATAACATATCAATATGATGATCACCCTATTCCATAAAGAAGTCTCAACCTCAATCATTAGGCCTAGAGGAGTTCTCCAAAGGAGAAGCCATCCTATGAAATTCATCCATCAAATATTGTAAAGTCTTGACTAAATACTCTATTTGCTCTCGAAAACTCTCAAAATCTCTATGATGATGCGCGGGAGCATGTGGAGTAACATGTGTGGGATTGCGTGCAAGAGCATGTGGAGTAACACTTGTGGAAGTGCGTGCGGGGAACATGAATATGAGAAACTCTCTCAAGCTTAACACTTGTGTTTGTTACACCGTCCTAATGCGATGGATCCGGAGGAGATGGGCTTGACAGAGGAGGTCCTTGAGCTACCGGTATACTCTTCATCTCTTTGTCTTTTGATTTTGTAATTTCTTTCTTTGCCTCGAATTGACTGATTTTCTCTTTTCTATTTTTCTTACAGCATATCCGAGTATCGACCACCTGACTGAAGGATATTCAGGATTGGATAGATTTGGCGACTGCCCACATTCGGAATGCGATTTTGATTCCTTCTTGTCTGGTGCCATCTACCTCGTCTGAGGAAGGGCCTGGCTCGGGGAGTGGAGGTACATCGTCTTATCACAGGGGAAGAGAGTGCGCCGCGGGGAAGGAGGCTCCTAGAGAGAGAGAGTGAGATTGTAGGTGAAGGTAGGTGAAAGATAGGGAGAGAAAAATGTAGGTAGGTTCGAGCTGAGTCCCGTTGTATTTTCTTTTCTTGGAAGAAATATATAATAAACCATATCTATGAAATAAAGTGAAGTTTTTTGTTAATTTTTGTTTTTAGTGACTTAATGCACATGCTCTTTTTACTTTGCTGCTGAGACCGTAAAAAGAATTAAAAAAATATTTAAAAGAGGACTTATTTCAAAAATAAGACAAGTAAAAAGTATATGGAGAAGAAAATTCAGAATTCTTTGAGAATAGAAATTATTTTTATTGACTTTTTTTATTTTAACATAAAAGGAAAATGGGAAATTTCCAAAAATAGGGAGTTTTTTATCGGTATGCCCCTTGTCCTGCCTATCGGCATGTCAGTCCAGTCTAGTCAATCTAAGGCTTTGATTGCACTTTCTTCAATTTCTTGGTACTTGGTGGGGTAAGTTTTTCTCCAATTTTTATAGGATTCGTTGTCTTTATTTGAGGGTTTTCAAGTATAAATAGGGGTATGGGTGGAGTATTTTCCTCACATCTTCAAATTCCTTATATTTTACATCCTTCTTTGCTTGCTTTACGAAATGGCTCTCCCTGGTAGTGTTAAATTTGCTAACTACCTCGAAACTTTAGAAGATATGTGCTCCTTCAATGTTGACTACGACGCTTTTAACATACGTGGAGTCTCTTTATAGCGTAATCGTCACATAAAGTGGAATATGCTAATAGCAGCGGTGGAGTTTTGGTACCCCAAATACCATATCTTTTGCTTCGGGCTGGATGATGTTTGTCCGACCTATGAAGAGTTGTCTCCCATGTTAAGGATAAATCCCAGTGTTGCGGCGACTATGCTTGAGTTTTTTCGATCCCCTAGGGAGCTGTTAGAGGGACTTTTTTTATATCTCTCCTTCGGTGACCAGGTCACTGGTTAGAGGAGGAATTATCTTTCTTCCTGCAGTGTTGCATTATGTGTATTTGCAAGATATTGGTGATGTTGTCTAGGCTGGAGCCGTCATTCTGGGCTTGGTTTCAAAACTGATGTTGGTGATTGGGGAACTATTGGTGGACCCATAACTCACAGCCATCACTTTATGGATGTTGTACTATCGCAGTGTTGTGGGGTTGATACCGGTGGAGACTCTAAATGATATGGATGTCTGATGGGAAAATAGTTTTGATTTTTTAAGGGGTAGCCCCATAATGTTGTTCATGTGGCTGTCGGAGAGGTTCCGTATGGCGGTCGCACCTAAGTATCCTGTGTCGGCTGTGCCAAACTTCTTTTCACACTACTTTATCAGTGTAGGCCTGGACATTGAGAGGTGGGAAAATTGGTTTGAGGAGCACGGGGCTCGAGGCTTGCGTTGGTCAGCGCCTTGGTGGGGGGAGCTACTTTCCATTATAAAACTGGGGGATTACCAGTTTGTTAGGTTGTTTGACCTCAAGCAGACCTCTTTATACTTTCCCTGGCGGCTTCTGTGCCAATTTGGTTGAGAACAGATTGTGCCACCTCGGACACTGGATCTTTTTCCTGTGGAGGATTTGACAGAGCATCTGCGCATGTGACTGGGATCTCTATGGGAGAATTGTCGACCATCGAACTATCCATCCCAGTCTGTTACTAGAGTCTGGCATATTTTAGGGGACTACATGAAGTGGCTGTGGAGATGATTAGTTACCAATATGCTGACTGTGGAGACTCGGCAGAGGTGGTTTTCCATATCTAACACCATAGAGGGAGGTGTTATGGTTTTCCCCAGACTGGTAAGGGCTTATCATTCCACGTAGCGTCATCGACACTGTCTTCGGGCAGGGGAAGCTTGGGGACCCCAGGATGTGGATGATGATGGGGTCGATTCCTCTGGCAGTTGTGGGTAGAATCCCTGGGGAGTCGTATTTGGTGAAGTTTTTGGTATGGTTTTTGGTCATATATCTAGTTGTTTTGTGGGAATAAGTCTGAAATGGTTGTTTTTTAGGAGTAGTTGGTATTTGCTTTTATTTGGAAGTATGAGTATACTGGAAAGGAAAGTCGTTAGACTCCCTATGCTGATGGATTTTTTATTAATGGAAAAAAGAAAACTTTAATCATATTGTTGTACCTATTGATGAGTTTTACCTTTTGAATTATCTATACCAATCGCTAAGGCATACATAATCCTTTTGTCATTTACATGTTAAAATGAACTGTCGTTCTCGGGGATAAGAAAAGAATCGAATTTTTTGAAAAAAGAAGGGGGTCGTGCTCATGTAAAGCGTATGAGATGCCTACGTACCTCTGGGGGTTTCAAAAATTTTCAGAGTTTTATTTTTTAAAGCAAATGTTTTTTTAGAGGATCAGGCCCCACGTAGTTCTGAGTATAGGGAAATGAAGATTTTTTTTAGAATAAAAGGGAGATGAAAAGAGTCATGGTGCGCCGAGATTTCAGAGTAGGGGTAGAATTTCTTGAGACAGTCCAGGTTGACTGGACGCACCATCTCTTTTCCATCAAGGTCGGTAAGCATAGCGACGCCGTCTGACATGATATTCTTCACGATATAAGGGCCGCTCCAATTGGGCTTGAATTTCCCTCGAGGGTCCCAGATGGGCTCTACAATTTCCTTAAGGGCTAAGTTCCTTTATCAGACACCACGGTCCTTAACTCTATTGTTGAATGATCACGTTATCCAGTGATAGTACCCTTGTATGTGATATAGAGATTTCAGACTTCTTTCGTCCAAGAATGACAGCTCGTCAGGACGGCTCTGATGCCAGTCTTCCTCGCCAACTTTACTTTCAAGTATGATGTGGAGCGAAGGGATTTCCAGTTCCATGGGTAGGACTACTTTCATGCCGTATACTAGAAAGTAAGGGGTAGCCCCAGTAGAGGTTCGAACTGAAGTGCGATAGCCCCAGAGGGCGTAAGGGATCTGGTCGGCCCAATCTCGACAACTCTCGATCATCTTACTGGTGATGGCTTTAAGGTTCTTATTAGCGGCTTCAGCTGCACCATTGGTTTGGGGTCAGTAGGGGGAATATTTGTGTCTTTGAATCCCATACTCGTCGACCACTTCTGTGACTTCTGTTTCGAAATACAATTCATTATCAAACACCAGCTCATGCAGGACCCCATATCGATAGATAATATTTTTCTTAATGAATGTAACCACCTTTTTAGCATTCAGAACTGCATATGACTCAACTTCGACCCATTTAGTGAAGTAGTCAATGGCAACTAGGATAAACTCATGCCCGTTAAACACTTTGGGTGTAACCTTCCCTATGATATTAATTCCCTATGTAGAGAACGACCAGGAAGAAGTCCTGTTATACAATTTTCACGGAGGCAAGTGCTGATGGTTGGAAAATTATTAGCATTTGAGATATATCCGAACATAGTCGATGCAATCTTGAACCATGGTAGTCCAAAAGTAACCATGTCGGATGATTTTCTTGGCAAGCATATGGCCATTCATGTGGGATTTGCACTCCTCGCTGTGGATTTTATGTATCATCTCTTTAATGTCAGCCCCTGCGATGCAGTGTAAATAGGTTCCATCGAAGTTTCATTTAAATAGTGCTTTATCACAGATAATGTACTGGACAACCAATTTATGAAGGGTTACTCGGTCTTTCTTGCTAGAACCTTGGGGATACCTACCATGCATTGAGGAGGCACCAAATATTATAGTACCAGTAGTTGGTTACATCAAGATCTTCTTCTGTGATAAGCTCAGTGTGGTAACAGTGGGTTGGTTTATCTTGCTTTTGGACTAAGAAAAAGGCCATTGTTATTCCTTCAGTCATGTCGATCATGGAGGCTAAGGTAGCGAGTGCATCGGTTAGGTTATTCTTTTCTCGGGGCATGTAATAGAAAGTGATATCTTAGAATCAGGAGGTTATCTCTTCTAAGTGGGAATGGAAGGGTAAGAGTTTCTCGTCCTTAACTTTCCATGTTCGGAGTACTTGACCGATGATGAGAGATGAGTCTCCATAGACATCTAGGTATCAAAATTCATTTCTTGAGAATAACTTTGAGGCCTACCATGCATGCCTTATATTCAGTCATGTTATTAGTGCAAGGAAAATCCAGCTTGATGGCAATGGGAGTGTGAGAGTCATCGGGGCAATTAAGAGTATCCCAATGCCATATCCTTTCTTATTGGCAGTGTCGAAAAAGAATATTTATCAGCAGATATCTTCTTAGGAGGCACAAAGGATATTCTCATCCGGGAATTTGGAAATCCAAACATTGGCTTCTTCTATTAGGTAGTCATCGAGGTAGTCAGAGATGGCTCTTCCTTTTATGGCTTTTTGCGTGACACACATGATATCAAACTTGGTTAAAAGCTTCAACCATCGGGCCATTCGGTTAGACAGGGTAGGTTTCTCGAGTAGGTACTTATTGGGATCCATTTGGGACACAAGTTTGATGGGAAAGGTGAGCTTATAGTGCTGTAGTTTTTGGGTGACCCAGACAAGGGCAACACATGCTTTTCTAAGTTTGTGTAGTTAACTTCGTATTCGGCCAACTTGCGACTGGCAGAGTAGATGGCTCTCTCATTGCGGGACTTTTCAAGGTACTGGTCTAGCAAAGCCCCAGCTACAGTGTCAGTTACGATTAGGTATAAGAGTAGAGGAAGATCAGTCTGCGGCGGTATGAGTACCAGAGGTTTGGTTAGGTATTGTTTGATTCGGTCAAAGGATTTTTAGCAAGCTTCATTAAAAAACTTGGTGGAATCCTTACGAAGGAGTTAAAAGATGGGTTCATAAATAGAAGTCAATTGGCTGATGAACCGACTGATATACTGTAATTTTCTAAGGAATCCACAGATTTCTTTCTTCGTTTGGGGCTTGGCATCTCAAGTATGACTTTTATCTTAGTAGGATCTCATTCTATCCTTTTTCTCACTAATCATGAATCCCAAGAGATTTCCTTTGGTGATTATGAAGACATATTTTTATGGATTAAGTCGCATCTGATATTATCGCAATCGCTCGAAGAACTTTCGAAGAACGGGAACATGACCCTCTCTAGTCTTAGATTTGATAATCATATCATCCACGTATACCATGACTTTCTTGTGTATTAGATCGTGAAAGATTATAGTGGCAATCCTCTGGTAGGTAGGCTCGGCATTTTTGAGACCAAATGGCATGACAATATAGCAAAAGGTTACCCAAGGGGTAATGAATTCGATTTTCTCTTGATGATTCGAGTGCATATTGATATGGTTATATCCGAAAACTAATAGCTTAAGAGTGTGACTGGTTGTATTGTATACAATCATATTGATATTGGGTAACGGGTAATCATCCTTCAGAGAGGCTTTGTTCAAGTATCGGTAGTCAACACATATGCGGACCTTCCATCCTGATTTTGGCATGGGTAAGATATTGGCTAGCCATGTAGGATATTCGATCACATGAATGAAACCCACATTTAACTGTTTGACCAATACTTCTGTTGATGTAAAAAATTAGATTATCTCTAATTGTTTAATCACAGATAAAAAATAAATAAGACAAGAAATTTTAAAGTGGTTCAGCCTTGAACGAATGGCCTACGTCCACTGTTTGTGTTATTATTGATTGTTTGGGAATTCTCGAGGTAGGATTTATCTCAAGAAATTACGGTCCCCCTCCAATGAGGATGATACAATGTATTTATAGCCATGAGGCTGTGCATGTGAATGGGTAATACATAGCTGTTCAATAAGCGTATACATCCGTGTGATAATAATCAGCATTTGATGCGCATTTAATCCTCTTAATTGTCTGATAATAAATACTTTGATCGAGGTGCAACTCGGTCCGCCTAAGTATCTCGGTATCCATGAGTTGCTCGGTGCAGTAAAGTTCCTCGGTGAGCATCTACTGCTCGAAGTATCTGAGTTGGTCGGGGAAATTGAGTTCCTCGAAGTCAAGGTATTGTTCAGAAATATTTGTTAGTGCCAAGTAGATTGACACGTGTCTCCACTTAACTGAGCCATGTCAGCAGACTAAATTTGGTATCAACAGAAGCCCCCAATATTTCACAGTTCGAGACTGAGGAGTGTGGAACATTCTTCTCAAAATATGGCGGGATTAAATGGTCATCCTGAATTTTAGGAGCGTTTTCTTTGCATTTATTTTTCTTTTCGAATTCATAGAATCAGACTTTTCGAATTTTTCTAACTGCTTTGATCTCCGCGCCCTTTTTGTCCTTTTATCCACCGGTAGCGTAAACGTCTCCCTTTATAATCATTATTTTTGCCTTTTCCCAAGGTAAGGTATTTAAGCGTTGCAGAAAATCATATCGTCTTCTACTTTTTCAAATCTGTATCTTTGAGTTTTCCATTTTCTCTCTCTCTTATGCGTTCATCCCTTTCATCGTTCGTTGTCAACAGATCCATCCTTTTCCTGTAAGATCTTATTCTTTCTCTTTTATTTCCTTTATTCATCATGGTTTACCTTGTTGAGTCACTTGATAAGTTTCGTTCTGATTTCTCTATTCCTTCATGGGTTGTTCTGGAGGAACTTTCTGAACCTTCAGATTATTTCCGTTTGGCTGAGGGACATTGGTTCCCCAGTCTCTTTGTGGCTGAATGTGGCTTTTGTTTTACCCCAAACCCTTTGTGTCTGGAATTCTATCAATATTTTGACGTGGTTCCTGAAAAAATAGCCCACAATACATGGAGAATAGTTAATGGAGTTCATAGATTAAATCAGATTCATGGAACTCGTATAGGAATTCCAGAAATTATGTTTTGCTATAGATGGGTTGTCGGCGACAGTACTTTATACTTGAAAACTAGGTTTTTAAATAGAGCTTTAGTGGTCAATCTCCCAGATGCCAATAGGGATTATTTCGAGCATGGTGTTGTTATGAAAAATTGGCAACATGCTCCACTAACTAGAAATGATGTGTATCAGGGTCCTAGATGCCCTCCCTATGGCAATGGGATAGGTTATTTTTACTTTACTTTATTTTTGAAATTATGCTTTCTTTGTGTTTGATAAAATGTGTCACTGATATTTTAATTTTCATTTATTTGCAGTTGACAGCAAAAGAAGGTCTCCAAAAGAGACAAAAGTTAATTTAAAATATCTGAAACTTATCTGGGGTTTGCATCAGACTGTTGCCGACGAGCATATCATATCAACTTCATATTTGCTGCAGTATAAGAGTTACACTTCGTCTTTTACTGCTCTTCCGGTGATAAGTGACGTAGAACCAGTACTAGCTTCTGCAAGTTCTTCACCTGAGTCACATATTCCTCTGAGTGAAAGAATGAAGAGAAGAAGATCCCTGCCCTCTTCGAGAAATCTGCCTCTATTGCTGGAGAGGCAAAGAAAAGCAAACATGATGTCCCAGAAGAAGGGACAAGAAAAATTGATGCACCTCCTCCGGCTGCTACTGTGAAGGTTACCGAGAAGTCCCAGTGGCTCTGAGCAAGGTCGCTGCTCCAAGCGAGGTTATAGTCATATCCCCGACTAAGACTACATCCTTGGTCGAGACCGTTGATTCTCCTCCGAGGAGGCTGAAGAAGAGCTCCTCGGTCAATTTGGCTGAATCCATCTCTCAGCCTCCAACTATTGGAAGTGGTGTTCCCACTTTCATTCCTCCGAGCTTTGCCATGAGCTCGGTGAAATCTTGGATCATCCTCGAGATCCAAGGCATTGAAAAAAATCTTTCTCGGGATATGGTTACCACATTGGTTGTTCGTCATATTGCTTTTGTAAGTATTATTGTCCTAAACTTTCATTTTTCCACTGTTATATCTTTGCGCTGACTTGCTATTATTTTCTTTTCCCAGTTGGTAACCTGTTTTAATACAATTTTAAAGAAGGATGAAGCTATTAAAGCTTCAAGTTCCTCGTCAGGTGTAGAGGAAGATTTGGTGGGTCTGACGCAGTCTCTGAAGGATTCTCGTCAGAAGTATGTTGATGATAAAGCTGCTTGGGAGAAACAGCTTAATTCTATTGAGCAGGAGAGGGATCAAGCTGTTGAAGTCTCCAAGAGGTTGGAGAAGAAAATAAAAGACTTGGAAAGTAAGCTCAAGTATGCTGAGGAAGAGTTAAATAAGCTTTGTGAAGTAGGTCGTCAGAAGGAGGAAGTGGAGAATAAATTGAAGGCTACCGAGGAACTTCTATCCGAGAAGCTTTCCTCGGAGAAGGTGAAAAGAAAGTTAGTTGTGAAAAAGTCCTTCAGTGCTGGCTGGGACAAAGTTTGGAATAAGGGTTTAGCTGACATGATGTCACAAGTGGAATATGGTAGTCTTAAGTACTTTAGGGATGGCTGGGTCGCTGCTCTGAAAGAGATGAGTGTTGATGAAAATTCTGACTTATTTCAGCGACACGTCCCTGGCCCCCCTCCAACTCCTGAAGAAGAAGAAGAAGAAGAAGAGGACGAAGCTGCCTCTGAGGAATCCTCCATGGTGATGGGGGATCACATTTCTCATCCCCCAGTTGTCCAGTCCTCCTGCGAGCAACTTCAACCATCTATTATTTCAACCGAGCAGCTTTCAGTACCAACCGAGCAACCATTTGTGCCATCCGAGCAACCAGCCTCCCGAAAAAGTTTTAGGAGACAAGCAGAAGGTGTAGAGTTGTTCGGATTTTTCTCTCTGTTTATTTTTGCCAATTGTAACTCTTGAACTATGTACTTCTCTTTTATGATGTAATAAAATTTGAAATTTTGACTATTCATACTGTTGATTTTCTTCCTCTTGCTCCTTATTGATTCTTGCTATCTCTTCTTTTTACTAGTTTATGGCCAGGATGGAAATGTTATCTGCTCATGATACAAAATTGTTGAGGCAGTGCAATGAGTACTTCAAAGCTGGTCATACAGATATGACTGAAGCTCAAATCGTTCATATCCTCGGTCAAGATGCTTCAGAGCAAGCAGTTGAAGCCTACCAGTATTTAAAGTGTCTGCTCGACCGGGCAGTGGCTAATAATGTAGCATATTATGAGATGATTGAAGACCTCCAGGGCACTCTCGAGGAGCTTCAACAACAATACAAGGAATCTACAGCCCTCTTGCACCAAGGATATGAGAAAAAGTATCAGCAACTGAATGCTGATAAGGGATATGATAAGTTGTTTGCTGCTTACGATGTGAGGGAGAGAACCTTGAAGGCCGAGGTCGAAGAGCACAAGCAGATAGCTGAGTTGCTGGAGCAGGAAAATAATAACCTGCGAGGAGAGGTGTCTCAGTTAAAATCTGCAGCGTCTTCCTCGAACGCTTTGATTCCTATCAACGACGAGGGTTTCTCTTTCTTGGAGGTTGAAAATGCCAATCTGAGAGACGAATTGGAAACTTTGAAGAGAGTTGGTCCTTCTACCTCTGCTCGTGGACGAGCAAGAGGTTCTCGGGGACGAGCAAGGGCTGCTCGGCTTACTGTTGAAGAGGCAAGAACTCAAGCTTCTCTGGAAAATCAAGCAGTTCAGTTAGTTGTGAAGAATAAAGCTCTAGCAGAGATGTCCAGGAAGATTCGAAATCTGGACGAGCAGCTCTTTGCACAAAAGTCTGCCTTGGAGAATAAAGAACTCTTTGTAAAAAATCTTCACGAGCAGCTGGAAAGGTTGACTTATCAATTCCACAAGTAGCCCAGAGAGTTCTGGATGGCTGGTTATAATGAGGCTCTCTACCATTTATATGATCGGATCCAAAATGCAAATAATGAGGGTTACAAACAAGGGTGGTTGAATGCCTTGGGTGTGCTGCAATTGGAACAAGGTCACTATTTATGGGATTACTATAATCCTGGGTTGCTCGACCTGCCAGTGCCACCATTCAAACTCGACATGAGCTGAATTCCTGCTCGAAAAATCCCTCAGTGTTTTATTTCCAAATATCTTGGCGACTACAGTCTCCATTCCAATGTTGAGATATCTCGCCCAGAGCACCTACTGGATCGGCCATCTGTGATGAACATCAGGATGCTCAAAGACCTTAATTTCATAAATTTCCCCCATGCCTTAGACGATCCTCCTGCTGGCGAGGAACCTGTTTCAAAAGCAGAGGGGAAGAAACCAATAGAGTAGGAATATGTATTTCATTCTCAATGTATTTTGTTTTGGATTTAATGAAAAACTTCTATTTTTCTTTGCAATCTTGATTGCCATTGTCTTGTAGGTATTTGTAAAACACTTTACTTATTTACTAATGAATGTGCATGTATATCTGTTAAAAAGATAACAACATTGTGTTATTTGCCGACCAACTAAAGTTGGTGAAACTTATTATTGACTATCTTAAATTGATAATAATCATTTGTTGACCAACCAGAGTTGATGATATTTTGTTTCTTGACCAACTTGGTGAAATGTTTCAAGTATTAAAATTTTGCTTGATCACTTTTTAATTCTAAGCCATTATTTGTTTAACCAACTATTTCCGACCAAAGAGAGTTGGTGTTTTTAATTCTCGACCAACCTTAGTTGGTAAAAAAAATTTATTCCCGACCAACTATAGTGGGTGAATCTTCTTCCCAACCAACCGGAGTTGGTATTTCTGGGAAATATTTTTATTCCCGACCAACCGGAGTTGGTATTTTTGGGAAATATTTTTTATTCCCAACCAATCGGAGTTGGTGGATTTTCTTTCCAACCAACCGTAGTTGGTATTTCTGGGAAATATTTTTCTTCCCGACCAACCGGAGTTGGTGGATTTTCTTCCCAACCAACCGGAGTTGGTATTTCTAGGAAATATTTTTCTTCTCGACCAACCGGAGTTGGTGGATTTTCTTCCCAACCAACCAGAGTTGGTATTTCTGGGAAATATTTTTATTCCCGACCAACCGGAGTTGGTGGATTTTCTTCCCAACCAACCAGAGTTGGTATTTCTGGGAAATATTTTTCTTCCCGACCAACCGGAGTTGGTGGATTTTCTTCCCAACCAACCGGAGTTGGTATTTCTGGGAGATATTTTTCTTCCTGACCAACCGGAGTTGGTATTTCTGGGAAATATTTTTATTCCCGACCAACCGGAGTTGGTGGATTTTGCTGAGTAGTGTGTAGCACAAGTATTCCGCGAAAAAATTTCAACAAAAGGAGAGAATTGTGTAGAATATTCACATTTTATTCATACTGATGAAACTGCATTACATGAGGGTTTATATTACTGATAATATTTGCGCAGGTGCTCTGCATTCCATGCATTCTTAAACCCCTCCCCTTCTAAAGTTTCTATTCTGTAGGTTCCTGGTCGAACAACTTCTGTAACTCGGTAAGGTCCATGCCAGTTCGCTTCCAGTTTGTTGTGCTTTTGAATCACTTTCTTTAGCACATAGTCTCCTTCTTTCAGGTCGCACTTCTTCACTCTCTTGTTGTAGAACAAAGTTGTTCGTTGCTGGTAAGCAGCATTCCTGATGGCTGCTTCTTCTCTAACTTCCTCGAGTATGTCCAAGTCTAACCTTCTCATTAAATCGCTGACAGGGGAGTTAAAGTTCAGCACTCGGTGCGTTGGGAGGCCCAACTCGGCAGGTATAACAGCTTCACTTCCAAATGCCAGCATATATGGAGATTCTCCAGTTGCTGCTCGGGGAGCAGTACGATAAGCCCATAGTACTGAATGTAGCTCGTTGATCCAGTTTGCTTTCGCGTCATTCAGTCTTTTCTTCAAGCCATTTAGCAGCGTTTTGTTTGTCACTTCAGTTTGTCCATTGCTTTGGGGATGGCCTGGTGCCGAGTGGATTTTCAAGATATTTGACTGATGACATTAGGCAGCGAACTCCTCGTTATCAAATTGTGTTCCATGGTCGGTGATGAATGCATAGGGAAGACCATATCTACAAATGATATTTTTCCAAATAAATTGGTACACCTTTTCGTACGTCATGTCTACAAGAGGCTCGGCTTCAACCCACTTAGTAAATTAATCCACTGCGAAGATGAGATATTTAAATCTTCCTCTGTTCGTTGGAAGCGGCCCAACCAAGTCAATTCCCCACTGGCAAATGTCCAAGGGGAAGTAATGGGTGTCAACAATGCTTGGAGAGTTCTTCGGATAGTGGAGAAGCGTTGACACTTGTCACATTTCTTGGCATAGGCTATATAATCAGCCCTCATCGTTGGCCAGTAGTATCCTTGCGTCATCACTCTTTGCAAAAGCGTCCGACCTGCTACATGGGCTCCACAGGACCCTTCATGGACCTCTTCAATCAAGTCTTTCACCTCGGAGGGATGCACACATCTTTGCAAACCTGCTATAATTCCTCGTCTGTATAGAATACCATTAGTCAGTACATAACGAGCAGCTTTAAACTTCAATCTCTTGGCTGCGAGTTTGTCAATCGGTAATTCTCCCTCCTCGATATATGCCCTGATGGGATCCATCCAAGATGGACCTAAATCAAGGGTAATAAAATTCATCGTCAGATCTTCATCTATGCTCCGACCAGCTAGAACTTTAATTGGGATTGTTCTTCGTAGCTCGGTACGAGTAGCCGATGCTAATCGAGCTAAAGCGTCTGCTCTTGCATTCTCCATTCTTGGTATTCTGACCAGTTGAACAGTAATAAATTCCGATACCAATTCCATTGCCTTTACATGGTACTTAATCATCAACTCTCCTTTTGCTGTATATACACCAAGCATTTGGTTTACAATCAACTGTGAGTCACTGCATACGATTACCTGCTCTGCCTTCATGGTTTTTGCCAGACTAAGACCTACAATCATCGCTTTATATTCGGCCTCATTATTAGAAGCTTAAAATTGAAAGCGCAGAGCATATTCTATATCGACCTCGTCTGGACTTTTCAATACAATCCCAGCTCCACTACCTGAGGTGCATGATGAGCCATCCACATATAGGTTCCATACAGGTATTTCGTCCTCAAACTTCTTATTGGACAAAGTTCCTCGATGGAATATTTATTGCTCCCTTATCTCCATTTCTACTACACCTCGCTGCTCGTAGACCTTCTCCTCTTGCTCTCCGACCAACTTAAGTTGATCGGGGTTTAAATTTGATGATCCTGTAACATCCACAGGTTGGTCGGTGTTCAGCTTTTACTCCTCGGGGGTATCAGGATAAGTGAACTCTGCTATAAAATCTGCTACTGCTTGCCCTTTTAGTGACGATCTAGGTTCATAAATTATATCATATTCACCAAGTTCTATTGCCCAATACATCAATCTCCCTAATTTTTCTGGTTTATGAAGAGCTTGCCTCAACGGCATATCGGTATATACGACTATGGTATGAGCCTGGAAGTATGGCTTCATTCTTCTACTCGCTTCGATCAGCGTCAGTGCCAACTTTTTTAGTTTTGGATATCTGATCTCTGCTCCTCTGAAGGCCTTACTACTGTAATAAATTGGTTTTTGTACTCCATCCTCTACTCTTATTAATGCCGAGCTAACTGCATTTTCCGAAACCGCCAGATACAAGTACAACCTTTCTCCCATCACCGGTCTGGACAACAGTGGAGGTGCTCCCAAATATTTCTTCAACTCTTGAAAAGCTTTCTCGCATTCTTCATTCCATTCAAAAGTCTTTCGGAGCGTTTTGAAGAATGGGAGGCATCTATCAGTTGCTCGCGATACAAATCTGTTAAGTGTTGCTACTCTCCCTGTAAGACTTTGCACTTCTTTCTTCGTCGTTGGAGATCGTAGTCCCAATAGAGCTGTGATCTTTTCAGGGTTTGCTTCAATGCCTCGTTGATTGACAATATACCCGAGAAACATGCCTTCTCGTACTCCAAATATGCACTTAGTCGGGT
Source organism: Sambucus nigra (assembly GCA_949130495.1). Lineage (NCBI taxonomy): Eukaryota > Viridiplantae > Streptophyta > Magnoliopsida > Dipsacales > Adoxaceae > Sambucus > Sambucus nigra. Next base: position 138,927,797 of record OX422221.1, on the reverse strand, counting down.
TCAACTCCATTTGATATTTATCTAATTGATCAAAGGTCTGGCCTAAGTCAACTAGATGGTCAGCAGCTTTCTTGCTTTTTGTCAGCATATCATCAACATAAACTTCCATATTGCAACTGATTTGCTCTACAAACACCTTGTTCATCAACCGTTGATATGTTCCACCTGCATTTTTCAAACCAAAAGGCATAACATTATAACAATAATTTCCCCTAGGGGTAATGAAAGAAGTACTCTACCTGTCTTCAGGTTTCATTTTAATATGGTTGTAACCAGAATAAGCATCCATGAAGCTCAACAACTCGTGTCCCGAGGTAGCATCCACTAATTGATCAATTCAGGGCAAGGGAAAATGATCCTTTGGACATGCCTTATTGAGGTCGGTGAAGTCTACACACATCCTTCATTTGCTGTTCTTCTTTTTCACCATCACTACATTTGCTAACCAGTCTGGATATTTAACATCTTCAATAAAGCAAGCTTTCTGGAGCTTCTTGACCTCCTCCTGTATAGCTTGGTTCTTCTCGGGGCTGAACAATCTTCTTCTTTGCTTCACTGGCTTGATCTCCTTATTCACATTGAGCTCGTGACATAAGAAATTTGGGTATATTCCGGGCATATCCTCATGACTCCAAGCAAAAGTTTGTTTTCTGCTTTTTAAGAAAACTATCAACTCCTGTTTTAGTGAGGCATCTAACGACGAACCTATCTGAGTTGTTCGTTTAGGGTGCTCGTCGTCCAGAATGATGTTTTCAGTAGCTTCCACCACCTGACCTTTCACGAGTTACGACTCGTCTCTAGGATCCAATATTTCAATTTTTGCACCCTCATCCACCTGATAGGTAGTAGTCTTTTTCCTAGATTCCTCCAGTTCCTCCTGCTCGGTAGATGAATAATAGCATTCCCGAGCTACTTTTTTATCACCCTTCACAACTCCTACTCCAAAATTGGTTGGAAATTTTAGGCATTGATGTACCGTAGATGGTACTGCTTCGAACTTTTTCAATCCTACCCTTCCCATGATGATATTGTAGGCTGATTGAACATTCTTATCCATCACGAAGAAGCGTACTCTTTCTGTTCGACAAGCAGGCCATGTACTAATGAACATATCTAACTTGATCGTCCCAAGTGGAAAAACTTTCTCGCCAGCAAAACCGAGGAGGGGCCTATGATAAGGCTCCAACTGAGACAACTTTAGATTTAAGATATCGAAGCACCAGTAGAATATAATATCAGCCGAGCTACCATTATCAACCAGTACTCTCGAGATCATCACTTCCTTCATTCTCATTTTGATCACCAATGGGTCATCATGAGGATACAGCACACCTGCGAGGTCATTTTTTGAGAAACCGATGACCAGTTTTTCTTTGTTGACCTTCCTCGGGCGATTATCTTCAGCCAAGTTTATTCGTTGAATATATGAACAGGCTTAAGCCTCATTGAGGTAAGCTTTTCTTTCTGTAGTAAGGTCTCCACCTCCTGCATCTCCACCTGTAATCACATTGCAATCAAATGATCCAAAACGTATTGAAAATACCTCACGTTCTGGCTGCCTTGGTCTTTTGGGAAGATCGGCGTTGTCTTCTGGATCATCTTCATGGTCTCTTTTCTTGTTCCCCTCTGCTCGACGAGGAGATCTAGACCTCTCTCTTGCTCGGTCGTTGTTTCTTCTTTCATTTCTACGATCAACATACTTTGCCATTTTTCCTCGTCTAATGAGTGCTTCGATCTCATTCTGAAGAGCTATGCAATTTTTGGCCGTGTGGCCATGATCCTTATGGAACTCGTAATATTTGGACTTATTCCTCTTGTCAGGGTCTGACTTCATTTTCTCTGGCCAGTTTAACTCCTCGTTGCTCTTGATTTCTTCTAGAACGTGGTTGATGTCTACCTTCAAAGGAGTATAATTTTTAAATTTCTTTAATGCCTCCCATGATGGCTTTGTTTTTGAGTGCTTATCACCACCATTGTTCTTATGCTCTTTCTTTTTTGCCTTATCAACCTCCACCTTGGCCTCTTTGGTATCCATATTCTTCTTTGCAGCCATAGCCTCCTCGGCATTCATGATCTTTGCCGCTTTTGCCATCAATTCTGACATGGTTCTGGGTGAATCTTTAGCCAAAGTGTAGTACAACTTGTTGGGCAACAGTCCACTCATCAGAGCAGTAATCGCTGACTTTTCCTCATAATCAATAACTTCGAGTTTCTCGTTATTGAAACGAGTTATATAATCCCTGGTGCTTTCACCTGCCTTTTGTCTAACACTTAACAAGTGTGCTACTCGTTTAATAGGTTTTGCTCCAAAACATAAGTTTCCAATGAAGAGCTCGGCCAGTTGAAAGAAAGTTGAAATCTTACCCCGAGGAAGATTATTGTACCATATTTAAGAAGATCCTGTAAGAGTTCCCGAGAATTCCCTGCATCTCATCTCATCTGGCACAGCATAGATGTCGGCAGCAGCTTGGTATTGCTCTATATGAAGGACAGGGTCGGTTTTTCCATCATATTTAGGAGTCACAACAGGTGATTTGAACTTTGATGGTGTGCGAAAATCCACAATTGCTTGGACAAAAGGTGTCCCTTGGAAAAAATTTCTTTGTAGAGGATTCTTGACCTTAGCCATTTACCCTAATCTATCCTCCAACCTCTGAATAGAGCCTTTCCACGCATCATTTCCCTCCTCGGGCCTATTGGTTCGAGCAATTGATCGTGTTGAAGTCGCTTCCTGGGATCTATCTTATCGAGCAACCGGTTGTGATTGGGCAGAACCCTCTCCTAGATCAAATGGTCGTCGAAAGTTTCTCGACATAGCCTTAGGAGGACTTTTGTTCTTCCTAGGGCCCAATCGATCAAAAGAAGAGACCCACAGACGGATTTGGGGGGTTTCCGGCGTTTCGATTGCTGGATTCAGGATTGTCAGCCATTGGGGATGAATTGTTTTTTGGTGAAAAATGAAATTACAGTCGTTTCCCACAGACGGCGCCAATCTGTTGATGTAAAAAATTAGATTATCTATAATTGTTTAATCACAGATAAAAAATAAATAAGACAAGAAATTTTAAAGTGGTTCAGCCTTGAACGAATGGCCTACGTCCACTGTTTGTGTTATTATTGACTGTTTGGGAATTCTCGAGGTAGGATTTATCTCAAGAAATTTCGGTCCCCCTTCAATGAGGATGATACAATGTATTTATTGCCATGAGGCTGTGCATGTGAATGGGTAATATATAGCTGTTCAATAAGCGTATACATCCGTGTGATAATAATCAGCATTTAATGCGCATTTAATCCTCTTAATTGTCTGATAATAAATGCTCTGATCGAGGTGCATCTCGGACCGCCTAAGCTGCTCGGACCGCCTAAGTATCTTTGTATCCATGAGTTGCTCGGTGTAGTAAAGTTCCTCGGTGAGCATCTACTGCTCAGAGTATCTGAGTTGGTCGGGAAAATTGAGTTCCTCGAAGTCAAGGTATTGTTCAGAAATATTTGTTAGTGCCAAGTAGATTGACACGTGTCTCCATTTAACTGAGCCATGTCAGCAGACTAAATTTGGTATCAACATACTTCCTTAACCTTGAGCGACCATTCAGTGCAGAGCTTTTGCAGTATCTGTTTGATCGATTTGCAGTCTGGGAGAGTTGGAATCTCATGCTGAGCTATCTCGGGATCAATATCGGATATATCATCGTAGGACCATATGAAGACATCCATAAATTTCTTTAGAAATTCCTCGAGTTGCACCCGCTCAGGCTCGTCAAGGGTGGCCCCTATCCTAATCTCGCTCAATTGGCTACTAGAACCGAGATTAATAACAACAGTTTCATCTTCATTAGCTTGAATGCGGGGTTATTTGTTATTAACCTTATTTAGATCAATTAATAATTGTTCATTTGCAAAATCATCATCATCAAGAGTTTGATTTAGAATCAAGACAATTAATGAAAGGCCCAGTAAGATACTCAAAATCTTCGTTTATTTCATTGATAGGATAACCAACATTAAGAACCTAATCAAAGGAGGTTTTAATTACATCAGAGTAAGGAGTAACAATAAGAGAAAAAGAAGTGGAATAAACATTTGGGTTGGGTTGAATTTTAACAGGTGGAACTGGTGCAGCATGCGAGTTGAGGAGAGGTGCATCAGCAGATTTGATCAGGCGGGATGTATCCGATGATGTAGCCCCTGAGTGGATCATGCATAGTGTCAACCCCAATGTTTGAAATGAATGAATCTTCGGATTCACTTCCCTCAAAATCTCTAATATCGACTGTGGTCTTCTTAATGTGGGGTTGTATATGATGCTGGGAACTTTCGACCCATGAGTAGCTATCTTGGAAAAAGATCTCCATTTCAAGCTTCATCTTCTTATCCATATGATCATACCACGGTTCAGGAAATTCGCAAAAGAGGAAATTTCACCCTCTCTAATAAATCTTTTGTTCAAGGAATCTCTGGAGACATTCTTGATGCATTTTAGCCTTCTCTTCAGTTCAGGATGACAGATCATTCTAAGTTTTTCTACTGATGGTTAATAGCCCAAATTGCAAGGAGGAAAACTATCTTCAACACAGTGGGTTCAAGTATCCCCTGTTATCTTCATCCCAGCCTCAGTCCGGGAATAAAGTGCATGTTTTTGAACATCTAGATCATATTGACATTGCCATAAGGGTTATACTCTGGACAAACCCTATCTTTGAAATCATCACCTATTAGGAGTAAAAGTGGTTCAACTCGAAAGCCTAACAAAAGCATATTATTCGCCCGTGTTGTATCTCAAGTATTGGATTACTGGTGCCTGCATTCTCGGCATTATCGTCATTGCCCAAGATAGTGATGAGACCTGCCCATTGGCGAAGAACTCCAGTCTCTGATGAAGGGAAGAAGACACACCCTTAATGCTATGGAGCCACAGTCATCCGAGCAACAGATTGAAATAAGTTGGAATATCGATGACTTGGAATTCAACAAGAGGATTTATAGGGATAACTCATATTGCAAGCTTTATGGATCCCATCACTTCTCGACGAGTATTATCATAAGCGCGTACATTGGTAGAGGTTGGAGCAAGGTCACTCACTTTGAGTCTCAAATAATTAAGGGTCCTCAACGAGTAGACATTAAGAGACGACCCATTATCGATAAGAGAGAGCGGGACAGTCTTCCCCATGACTTCAATAGAGATATTGAGAGCATAGTTATGGTTTGGCCCAATCTTGGGGATTTCTTCTTCGAAGAAAGAGAGCATTCTAGTAGAGGTCAGGGATCAGACCAGATTCACTACTTCTTCTGGCTTGGTTGAAGGAGGAACTGTGGGCCATTGAGTAGCTTGATCAAGGCATTCCAATGCAGGTAGGAAGACATAAAGAGTCCCTACAGAGTAATGTTAGCTTGGGTTTTCTTCAGTTGATCGAGGATCTTGCTTTCTTTTAGGGTTATTTCAGGCATAGGGAGGTTTTCAACACCTTTTCCTTTATCGGTTGCTGATGGTTGTAGGTTTGGAACTTGGTAATGCCTCCTTAACCTGGTTATATGGTTCACAAAAGAGGGAAAAAAATAAAAACCCCATTTTCTCATCGATCTCAGATTATTCGGCCACCTTGTTGATTTCTCCTAGTAGATCCTCAAATGATATCATCCCGCTTATGCTAACTATTGGGCTAGTCCTTTCTGGATTCTTCTCTTCATCTGAATCACCAAACTCGTCCCCTCATCTGGTGGCAACGGTATCATCTTTCCATGAAAAGTCAATACACTCTACAACTTTAACAACCTCTTCGTACCGATCCTCCCATTCGACGGGGAGATGTAGAAGTGAGGGACCAGGTGCCCTTGTTACTTTAAAGTATCTAGTAGTTCGCATATATCATCGATCTATCGAAATAAGTCTGCCATGATCTGGATGACATCATCTAGATTTACTTCATCGGTTATTACACCCTATTGTCTGACTCTCGGGGCCATTTTCGAGCTTCCAAGAACAACACACTAAATCTTTGGCATTCAATGGTCATTTGGGAAGGAAATTTTAGCCCAAACTCTAGGAGCTGGTTCAATACTTCTGATAATTCCATATCTTTACCTCCAGAATGAGTATGGATAGTGATGCATGCTCTTGTAAGGAGTGATAAGGCCTAATTGGTGAAGCTGGTAGGGTGTAGGAGAAAATACGAGCGCACTTGAAGAGGTTTAGGAGAGTATATATGTATCATGGGTGATTTAATTGGTACGATCTGGGTAGATGGGTTAAATTCTGGGTCTTGTTCGAGGAAGATGGCATTTGTATGATTTGGGAGTGGATTATGGGTAGTGTTTGGTTTAAGATTGGCTGGTGGGGCGATGATACCCTGGTCGATTAATCGTTGAATCATATTTCGAAGGTGGAAACACTTATCGATGGTATGGCCGACAGTTTGGTGAAAGTCACAATGGACATATGGTTTGAAATTTTTGGGAAGTGGGTTTGGTAATGGATGGGGGTCCAATGGCTTGATAAGGTTTCGGCTTAATAAGGACTGGTAAATTTTGGAGAGGGCAATGTGAAGCTCGGTGTATTCCTTCTTGACTAGGTTAGGGCGGCTTTCTGGTGCCCATGAAGTGGCAGGCTGAGAGATGTTGTTGATGGTTGTGACTGTGGTACTGCTAGGCTTTTTATATTTTCTGGGAGTGAAGTGTCCAAACACTTTCTTTGGTTCGACTTCTGTCTTGGTAAGACCTTTGTCGATCTCCACTCCTGATTCTTAGAGGACTAAAAAATAAGGGTAGTATTGTCCTCCCATCGTCGCTTGGAGATGGGGTAAGAAATTCTTCTTCACAATGCTGACTTGCTCTTCTTCGAAAGGTCAGTTAGTCATGGTGTCTGCTTTCTCTATCCACTTTAGTATGAAGTTAATGACTGATTCCCCAGGGTTTTGGTTGAGTAACTCTAAATCACGGTGGGTAACCTCCAACTCTTCATTGTGCTTGTAACGTGACATGAACTCGCGGGCAATATCCTCCCAACTGTGAATTCTGGACTCCTTGAGGGATAAGAACCAGCGAAGAGCACTATCGTTCAAAGTCTGTTGGAACATTTGGTCCATAATTTCTTTAGAGGTACCTAGGAGAGTCATATATCGGTGATAACTGCGAAGATGAACAATTGGGGGTCCACTACCTTCGAATTTTTTGATGTCGGGTATTTTGGACTTTTTTAGCAACCTTGCTTTAGGATAGGGAGACGTGCGAGTGTAGTACATATGGTTCCCAAAGATTCTGCCTTGATCGAACTTCTCAATCAACATCTTGAGGCCCCCCTTGACCTTGTTCAATTCTTCCTCCTTCGAATCAACGATCACGAGTAAGTTAGCCTCTCGTTGGGCAAGGTTTGGCATAGTAAGCTGAGTTGGCGGTGGCTAATTAGTAGGAGGATCACGTGGAGCGTGCTGATATTCCTCGGGAACCCAAATAAGCTCCGGTGCGGGAGGACCCATAATGCAAGAGAAGAGGACCTCGGGTTCTTTGGGACCATGTTTCTTTGCATCTCATGAACCTCGGTGCTTAGTTTGTGTTCTCCATGGAAAGTAGATGAAGATAAATTTCAGACTCGGAAGAAGTAGCAAGGGAACTGACAGAGCTTCGGGGCAGTTCGACGAAAGACTGAAGCCAATAGGGAGCCAGGCCAAGGGTATGCAATCGACCTGAGAAGGAGAAAATTTTGAATTTATTTTTGAAAAAGAAGAGGGAAAACTGATATTTTTAAAAAAAAGGACAATGTTTCTGATATTTTTGAAAAAGAGGAGGACAAAATGTTTTTAGTTAAAAGGGAGGAAAAATATTTTTGGCAAAAGGAAGGAATTTTTTTGGGGTATTTTTGATAAAAGATGGAAAAATATTTTTAACACTTTTGGTAAAGAAATAGGAAAAAACGGGAGACAAGCCTCAGAATGATTATTTAATATTATGTTTATTATGTTCTCACTTGTATTAGGTTTACCTAAATGCAAAAAGAAATGTCGGACGGGACCCTAGCCTGAAAAAAATGGGTTTGAAAAATACGCAAAAATATGGTTGGGCTTGTTACCAGGCTCATGAGTAGGGTCCCGTTTAAAAAAATTGCACGAAAATTTGGGCAACGTGCCGACCCGCTATTCCGGAAGAGTTTCAAGTATAAACCGACGCTTAAAATATGAGTGTCCTAGGTCTGGCGCCTATATGAGGGTATGCATTTATTAGGTTAATTGGAAAGGGTTCCCCTCTTTGGCATAACTTCCACGATATACGTCTTGCATTTGAGGACAATCGGTACGTGTGGACAAGCCATTTGATATACCTGAGTGTACGTGAATTACCTCACTATATACCTCATAGGGACAGTTTGTGTGAGAGCGAATTCGATATACTTGATGTACATGAACGAGTTTCCTGTGATATACCTCTCGTCATGACTTTAGTCAAGCAGTACGATGCGGGGAGATCGTTCGCTATACATCGAAGGTACTTGGCTAATGGAAGGTGAGTCATATCGCTTAGGCTAACCGTGACCTGTCGGACCAGCGCCCGTCACGAAATGACCCTCCAGTTACGGGATAAAATTTGGTCAATAGCAATGCTCTTTGGTGATGTGAAGTGAAAAAATGCGTGATTCTTTGATTAGTATCTAATGGAGAGAGTATAATTATTGATGAGCATCATACCAAGTAGGGGATCATGTACGAGTATATAAAGTAAATCTATACTAAGCATGAATATATGAGGGTGAGTGATGTGCGACTATCCACAAGTGAGTGTATGGTAGTGAACCTAAGCATGGATCATCTATAAGTGGTGTGTGATAAGTGTGAGTGTGTGTTAGTGACACCTAAGCATGGATTTCTAAGTGATGTGTGCAACATGTGGATATAAGTGATCCTAGGTGTACATGGTGTGAAGCGTACATAGAGGATTTCTACGAGTGTGTGAGTGAGTAGTGATATAAGTATGAGGTAAATAAGTGCAAGAGGAGAACAATTGAACATACAGGTAGGTGCATACGCACACAAGGAAACAAAATAAATACCCATGCAAACAGAGTCTAACCTCTTATGAATATCCCCAGCAGAGTCGCCACTGTGGCCATCCCGACCCGAGCTTGGGCGGCTAGGAGAGGTCTCGCATCTCGCTCGGGGATGCTTCGGCCATCATCGGTGAGGGGTAAATGTAAGGAGATAGAGTCGCCAGTCAATTTTGCTCAATATATACAAAAGAACATGTCGCCACCTTAAGAGGATAGCATCAAGGACAAACTAATGCATACGAAACCAATAATTTGGAGGGTTCGGGGGACTAAGTTACAGAATGAGAAGGTGTTAGACACCCATCACGCCCTTTAGGTCTCTCGTGGGCTTGCATTATTATTTCCTTTAGTTCTCCGTGAAATGTATGTGCATGTATATATAATGGAGATAGGAATCGCTCAACTCATATCATGGAAAAGATAGAGTGAAATCATCCAGAGGAATGTTCCCCAAGATAATATATATATATATATATATATATATATATATATATATATATATATAGAGAGAGAGAGAGAGAGAATATGATTTATGCGTTTATCACGATATTGGCCACTATGGAGAAATGACAATATATGTCGGATGGAGCAGCTAACAAAGAATTACGAAGATATGATAATGCAAGAATATGATGAAATATAAGAATAGAGATTTTATGAAAATTAGAAAATCGAAAGTTGGACTCGAGCCTCGGATTTTAATCTGAAACGCCTACGTAGCCTATAAAGGCATCAAAGTCCACATAGTTCGCATGCGGCGTGAGGTTGGGGTTTTATCCCATAGATTCGAACGAGATTTTATTATAAAAGTGTGTGTGGAAAAAAAGATTTTTAGTTTTGGAAAAGTGTGAAAGAAGAATTCGTTCGGAATTTATGGGTATAACCCTCCTTTTGTTGATTATTTTTTGTAGAAAATAAAGTATGTGCAATATACTAGTAAAAATGTAGAGATTAATATGTATGAATTAAGCTAAGAACTAGATTATGAATCTAATATAACTAATGCAAAATTAAGAAATTTAAAGAGATAAAGGAAGGATTTGGACCTTCTTTGAAGAATGAGAGCTTGCCCTTGATTTGGGATAATCTCCCTTGATGCTTGATATGAATATTGAATGCGATCTTGCCAAATTTGGTATGGAAGGGATAAGAATGTGAACTTCGATAAAATTTCACATAAGGGAACTTCGCTGATTGAGAGAATGTTGCTGAGATCAGTGATGCTGATGGATCTGAGCTGTATGTGTGCTTTGGAGTGAGGTCATGCCCCTTTTATAGGGTCAGAGGGTTGCCGATCGTCATAGCCCTGGTCCTGCCAATCGGCAGGTGACCCTAGGCACACTACTGATAGGCAGGGTCTGGGACCTGCCAATTGGCAGTCTTGTGCAGATTTTCCTAGAAAAATGATCGTAGAATGTAATCCGTTCATCCAAATCACGTACGGGTTATACCGTTAGAAAGATAATTCAGATAACTTAAAGAGTCCTTTGGACCATTTTCGGGTCTGAGGGTTGACTTTGGGTCAAATGTGGCTCGGAAGCACATGTCGGTCCTTTGGACGGGAGATCGTCGGAGGCAAACGGATCGTTCGTCCGTATGGTAAGTCAAAATCGCACACGGGGTGGACCGTTGGAAAGGTTAGTAGATGTACTTAGACATTCCAAAGAGTTTCACTCGGTTCGGACAGTTGACCTTGGTCAACCGGAGCCCGAAGGCGCCCGGTGACCTGTCGGAGTAAAACGGGTCGTTCGTCCGTACCGTAAGTCAGAATCGCGCAAGGGGCGGACCGTTGGAAAGGGTATTCAGTTATCTTCTAAGATTCATTCAGTCTCGGTCTAGCTAAAGAGTTGACTTTGGTCAAACGGAGTCCGAGAGCGCCCGATGCCCTCTGGATCGATTTTTAGGGGAAAACGGATCGTTCGTCCGAACGGTTATGCTGTTTCGTGCACGGGGGAAGACCGTTGTAAGGGGTTTCAGTGCCCTTAAAAAATTTAAAGAGATTTTGCTCTGACGATGAAGTTGATTGGGGTCGAATGGGGCCCCAAGAGCACCCGATGGCCTCTAGATCGATTTTCAATTGTAAAATGGTCCGTTCGTCCGGACTGTTATGCCGATTCACGGACGGGGCGGATAGTTGAAAAAGGTATTTGGTCCCCTTCGAAGATTCAAAGAGCTTTTGCTCTGATGATAGGGTTGATCGAAGTCAAACGGCGCTCGGGAGTGCCGATGGCCTCTAGATCGGTACTCAGAGTATGCCTAGGGTTTGTGGTGAATTGGGGGAGGTGCTAGGGACCTAAGGAGAGACTTGGGGGGGGAGGGGGGAGGGAGGGGTCTTAGAACATGGTGTCTACACTATATGTTTAGTTGCTAAATATGTAGATATGTATGAGTTTTTTCTAAGCTCCAAAAGTGTATTGAATGCATAAAGAATACAGAGCTGTTACCAAGGTATTTTGCCAAGTTCGATGGATAATGTGATTCAGTAAAGAGGGCAAAGCGGGTTAAGCGTTCAATAAAAGTAAAATAGATAACTTGTGTACATGACTTGTAATGCGCGAACCTATCATTAATTAATCGAAGAGTTTATGAATTTAAGATATAAAAAATAATGATACTTGTAATAATAGTACATAAATGGAGTTTTAATGAATTTACTTCTGAATGCCCCTGAAAATATTTGACACACACACACACAAAAAAAAAGAATTCTTTGACATACCTATTTTTTTTTGGTATCAGACCACATGATGTTTGGGGGAGCTTTAAGCGCACCTCGAGTAATCCACGTTCGCGGTTCGTGACTTTCGCTGACCGAACATTATTTTGACAGTGTTAGAAATCGAACTGGGGACTAAACTCAATCCACGTTTAAGACTATTCTAGTGACAATGTTATACCACTGGACGAAGTAATTTGATTTTGACATACCTATTACAATAGAATGGGGTTATGGGTACCAAACAAATCCCTCAAATTTCTTTCAAATAGCATTAATGAGTTGTGCCGAAACTCATACTACAAAATATAACACTTGATGTTTTTTGAAAGATGATTTGAGAAAATTGTTTGGAACACAAAATATTTTCTATTAAAATATGAAGATAATCGACCTTTTCCAAATATCCTTGCACGAACCATATATAGAGTGGCCAACGATGACTTCAAAGTTTGATCTTTGGTAAGTAATAATAGTACCTACTCTAAACAATATTTAATGATTTCCAAATAATAACAAAAAGATTCCAAGCAAACTACAAAAACAACAAACACCCACCCGCCCCACAAATCTCATCTGTTCCCCATGAAAACGTGACAACAAGAATCCCAAATGCCAAGTGAACAAAATCCCAGTTTCAGAAACCCTAACCCTAACCCTAACCCCAACCCTAACCCTGATAGATGCCTTTGTCACCCAAGAAAAAGAGAAATCAAAGCTGGCCAGGCATCTGGTTCAAAGACCCACAAGCCCTAAAAAATGTTATTCTCAAAAAAAGACTCAATTCCCTCTCTTCAACCTCCAACACTCCCCCATCTGAACCAGATGAAACTGAAACCCTAACTCTAACCCTAGAACAAGAAACCCCCCCAAACCCAGATTACACCTCTTTGTTATCTGATGAGCTGCTTTTAATTATCCTCTCTAAGCTGCCTCACTCTTGCCATACCCCCAATTCATTGGTTTGTAAACGTTGGTTTAGGTTGAGTGGTGGGTTGGTTAGTTCCATTAGGGTTCTTGATTGGGATTTTCTCGAATCGGGTCGGCTCGTTTACAGGTTCCCTAATCTCAATGAGGTTGATGTTGTTACGGCTTGTGTGAAATCGCCGCGGAATTCGGGGATATTGTTGAGTAATAAATTCATGTCAGTTTGTGTGGATTCGCGGAATGTGGGTGGCGGGTTTGTTGTGAAGAAGGATTTGTTGGGTTCGAATTTGGTGGATGGGGGGCTTAGGATTTTGGCGGAGGGGTGTCGGGACTTGAGAAAACTTGTTGTGATTGGCGCGAGTGAGGAAGGGTTGTCGTTTGTTGCGGAGAAGTGTTTGATATTGCAAGAGTTGGAGCTGCATAGTTTTTCGGATTGGGGGTTGAAAGGGGTTACTAGGTTTCAGAATTTGCAGATTGTGAAATTGATTGGTTGCATTGAGGGGTTTTATGATTCGGTGATTACGGACATTGGGTTGACGATTTTGGCGCAAGGGTGTAGGCGGTTATTGAAGCTTGAGTTAGTTGGTTGTGAGGGGAGCTATGATGGGGTCAAAGCTATTGGTCAATGCTGCCAAATGTTGGAAGAATTGACCCTTTGTGACCATAGATTGGATGGTGGGTGGGTGGCGGCGTTATCGTATTGCGGGAATTTGAAGACTTTGAAGCTTCAATCATGCAAGAGTATTGATCCAAGTCCCGGGCCTGATGAGCATTTGGGTTCATGTCCTACACTTGAAGAATTGCATTTGCAGAGATGTCAAATGAGGGATACGCAGGGTGTAAGAGCATTGTTTTTAGTTTGTGAGGCTGTAAGGGAGCTTGTTATTGAGGATTGTTGGGGTTTGGACAACATTGTATTTGGCACTGCAAGTATTTGTAGGTATGACCCCACTTCCATTTTCTGACTGTCCCAACTGATCTTTAGTGATCTTAAAAGTAGTAGTTTTCTTGACAGGAGGTCAATGTTGGTCATCGGGTGTTAGATTTCACAATTCTGACTTGTTAGTTGAGCATTAATTTCCTGTCCTTTCTCCCCTTCTTTTGGAGATGTAAGGAAAAATCGACTATATTATGCCATAGTCTGCACTGCATCACGATTTGGGTTTGGCCCACAAGTATTATTTTAACAGTGGACATTATAGAACATTGGATTTTTTGGTCTACGTAATGGGTCATGGTATCTAATTAATGGTGATAAGTTTTAACCATTGAGAGATCAGGGAAACTTTTAATGGGGAACACTGGAATTTTTTGTGAATGACAGTGGGCCGGATGCATTTAAACATGATAAAGTGATTTGTAATAAATCTTTTTCGTTCTTCCTAATATTCTATCCATATTAAAATAGTTTAACCACTTTATAAAAGCCTCTAAATTGTTGTTATTTCCACGATTTTAATTGGTAGTTTTTTTCGTTCGTAGGAGAGTAAGGCTTCTATCATTGGAAGGATGCTCATTACTTACAACGGATGGTTTAGAGTCCGTAGTTCTTCCATGGAAAGAGCTGAAGAGGCTTAGAGTTGCCTCATGTAACAAAATAAAGGACAGTGACGTAACTCCAGAACTAGCAACCTTGTTTTCTGTTCTTAAAGAGTTGAAATGGCGACCGGATTCCAGGTCTCTTCTCTCAATTGGTCTTGCAGGGACAGGGGTTGGACAGAAAGGTTTTAGATCTTTCAAGAGGAGGTGAAAATCGAACTTCTATTTGACGCCGAGAAATTTGAGCATCTTCTGAACAGATAAGTTTATGATTCACACGGCAGCTGCAAGAGGTTTATTGCATTACAGACATTCTCTAGATTCTCTAGATTTGCAGAATTCAGCAAATATGTGAACATGGTTAGAGGATGATTCACCTGTTTTAGTTGTCGAGAATCTGCCAAAGGGAACTAGTTTTTTGAACCATTTGATTTCTCAACTCATTAGTGTATGTGGTAGATGTTTGTCTATGACTCAGTGTGTCAAGCTAAAATTAACTTTATGTGTATTATAGGAATGGCTCTGTTTCAGACTCTCTAACAGTCCAGAAAGTTAGATGCACTGATTTTTTGAAAGAAAATACTTGTACTGTTCCTTTTAGTGATAATGAAATAAGTTGAAAAATTAGATCAGCATTTATCAGTTATGTATTTAATTTCTTCTCCCTTTTCATAAGATTGTGATGTTGTGGCATCATAGTCATCATGTTCTCTTTTTCTTGCATATCAGTGACTGGGATTTGGTAGACTGGTTCTGTAATTATTATTATGACCTATCCAATTTCCCCAAACAGTGCTGCAGAATGGATTTACCTCACATTATAATTTAAATGGTACAAGGTTTGGTGTTCTTCCAATGATACAAGGTTTGATGTTCTTTCAATGATACAAGGTTTGATGTTCTTCTACTGGTAGTTCATATGTGTTTTCTCAAAGGAATATACTTATACCCTTTGAAAAGCATAATGAGAAGCTTTTAAGATTAAGTTTTCTTAATATAAGTGCAAGGACCTGTTCTATAAATGTCAGGGGTAGAATATAGGAATTTTTCAAGTATCCTAGATCACAATTAAGTATGTCTGATACCGCAACATTCGGCACGTCTCCACGATCATCCTCGACGACCTCGATCCGAATTCATGCATCCATCATCTTCGTACGTGCATCATGTGTCAAGCAACGTACACTTCAACAGTTTCCACTACTCCACGTACTTATGGAAAAAAATAATTGTAATTGGAGTGTTTAATTATTTGCATAAATAGTTGGGACTATTTTTTTAAAAATAAATTTTCGAAGTCTGGAAGATGATAATCACACAAAATCTTTTTAAGGAGTTTTTCTGTGACACGTCACTGATGTCGTTCGAACGACATCGTATCTCGTTCGAACGAGATGCCATCTCGCTCGAACGATACCATGTTTCGTTCGAACGACGCACCGCCTTAACTTCCTATTTAAACAGTGTTCGTGCTACACGTTTTTCAAGTGTGTATATCTCCGTTTCTGCAAAACAGACCCTGTTTTCAGACTTCATATTTTAAGGTTTCAATACCTTTTTGATTCACAAATATTTCCCAATTCTTTATGTGAATCCTCTAAACCCCAAGAAAGATTATACTACTCATCTGGAGTACACTTGTGGAGAAGACGAAGCTTTTCTATTGCTGGCCTTCTGGAGCTCTTGCGGGAACTCTTGTCGACGACATCGAAACCGACGCCTGAGGGTATTTCGTATGTCACTACTTGTATTTTCATTGTAATCCGTTCTTTATAAAATTATAGTGAAAATAAGATGGTTTTTGCCCCCGTGTGGGATTTTTCTTCAATCGTGATTGTCTTGCATGCTTAGATTATTTCTTTATTCAATCATGTTTGTTTGCAAGAGTTAAAGGCTTGTTGGGACTAAAATTGGAATTTAATTAAATAAGTTTGACATTGATTGCTGACGCACTCTCAATAAGGATCAGTGCGTATCTTTTTCCTCTCATGTCTCACTTTGCAACCATGAGCAAGCTCTGCGAAAATCAAATGTGGTCAAAGACACCATGAATGTAGCTGGAGATATTGATAGTTGTACCAAGATTGTGAGTGTGGTTTAAACATCTTTCCAGGTAATCATTTGACAATTTTATCTTATATTTTGCTCTTATATCCTCTCTTTATTAATAAAATACGTTCTGTTTCTAATAAAATGTCATTCCCCCTCCCCCCCCACAGCCAACGTAAGAGGTCTATGCCATTAGAGGAACAAATGTTTGATGCTTGCATGAAAAGAACACTTGTAGTGAGTGTATTTCTTCTGTGAACACCCAGCGTGATAATCTATAGGCTGTACGGAAGAAGCACAGACACGGACACCGGTGTCGTTTTTGTTAGAACGGACACATCAATATGAAAAATCTAAAAGAAATAAGATACAACGTGGCGGGGGCACGTCTCTAAATAGGTATATTTTTAGAAATTTATTAACAATAATCTACAGGAACATAAAAGGAAAAAAAGTACATGTTTGAGTACAGATTATAAAGATGAATTATATCTTAAAGCAAAACATGAAAATGAAGGGTCTTTTTATAGACAACAACTTTCATGGAGAACAGTGCCGGGCAGGGAGACTCATTCGAGTGCCACTGGGGCATTTCCTGAAAGGAAAACGATGCCACCAATTTAACATATATAGTTATATACTTGTACTATAGACACATGAAAATAAGTTTAAGACTTGTAAGATTAAGTGTCGGACACGTTAATATTATATTTAATTTATGGACACATGAAAAGAGTATCGGAAACGTGTTGGAGAGTGTCGGTGTCCGACACGCTGTTTTCTGTGCTTCCTTGGGCTGTACACAGGTGTTTTTGTTTTAAATTAAAAAAAAAAAAATTAAAAATGAACTATTAGAACAGGCTAACTATTAAGCAACTAAATTATGTTGAAATAAAAGTATATACACCTCACCGTATCATTCAAACAATACAATGTTTGATGTACTGGTAATTCATCTGTGTTTTCTCCAAGGAATATACATATGCCCTTTGAAAAGGATAATAGAAGCTTTTAAGAGTAGTACAAAAAAGATTAGTTTTATTAATATAAGGATCATTTTGTCTCTTTTCCCTCCCCTGTCTCACTTGGCAGCCATGAACGAGCTCTACAAAATTCAAATATGTGGTCAAAGACACCATGAGTGTAGCTGGAAATATGGACAGCTGTACCAAGATACTGATTGTAATTTAAACGTCTATCCAGGTTTTGACAATTTATTTCATATGTTGCTCTACTTTCCTCATTAATCTATCCGTATACCCTCTCTTTATTAATAAATTGCCTTCCGTTTCTGAAAAATATTATCCTTGTTCCGTCGCAGCCAATGTAAGAGGTCTATGCCGTTAGGGGAACAAAGTTTTGATGCTTATGTGGAAAGAACACTTGTTGTGACTGTATTTTTTCTGTGAATACATAATGTGACATTGAGCTATGACTTTGCATGATAAACTATAGGCTGTACCTAGGCTGTTTTACTGTAATTTTCAAATATAATATAAAAATCAACAGAACAAATTTACTATTCACACAAATTCTAGGTGACTAAATCATGTTGAAACAACATACATACACCAAAACAGTTACCAACTACATATATTTGGGTCCCAGCAAGATGGCGGGAGCACTGCTTAGTGCCTGGGCGAGGTGGCAGTGCACCACATTGCGCCTCAGTGGCACCTAGGCGGGATATTTAGAACACTGATAGATATAGTGTTAACCATGTAAAGAGGTAAGTGCCCATATAGGAACAATTGTTTTGATAGTGTGGTTCCACAGCGTAGTCCTGCTTATGCAGTTCAGTGTTGATGGTTTTCTTCTCCTGTCGGGCTTTGAGTTATACTTATCTTTTCAAGATATATTAACATCACCTTGGGTAGCTGGATTGCTGATTTAGTAAGTTGGCTTGAAGACATTAGAAGACATGAGAGAATCATACACCCAGTAAAGGCAATATATGTTCTGTATGTGAGCACGTGCGCCTGAGAGAGAGATATGGATCGCGTAAGTGTAAAAGACAATGATGACAACTAGAATGACGTGTCATTCTGACAATATTAGTAGTTGAGTACAAAAAGGAGAAGAATAATGATAGGCTTACCCGGACTTAGTACCGGGTTAGTACCGGACTCGTTTTATTTGCTTGTACTATGGTGTGGGTCCCGTCAGGGTACATGTCAAATAAAGCGTGTCCGGTAATAACTCGGTACTAAATCCCGGTAAGTGTAGTATTACTCAAAGTAGAAATAGATGGATATTTACTTGGAGAATAAGCAACCTAATATGCCTAAGTACTATAGTAACCTTACTAACTAGTGGATATTTTTTTATTTTACCACTACTAACGTAGTTAAATAAAATACAAAATTATAAATAAAATACAAAATTATGAAATACGAAATTTTGTTGAAAAGGCCCTTGAATTGCATTATTATCAATATATAGGAAAATGCTCTTGTGCAGACTTACTGCACAAAGAGAGTTACGGACCCAATTAATTCCTCTTTGATCTGTTGAAATTTCTCCCACCTATGTCTTTTTCTTTATAATTCATAGTGATATACTCTAACTAGAACACCCCACCTCCTGAATTATAGTTATATAATCTAAATTGAAGCATCCCACCTCTATATGTATTGAGATATTTATCCGTTAAAAAACGAGAAAAAATATGAATCTAACCAAACAAAATTGCAGGTCCGGATGAAACTTGTGCAGAAAGACCGTACAGGAGCATTTCCTTGAAATATCTTTACATATATATGAGTTGATGTATGGAGGATATAATTTTATAGATAAAAAAGATGGTGGAGAGTCTATCTTAGATTTTGTGATGCTTTATGATCATATACTAGTTAATACATAAAAAGAGGCTTGAATAGGATAATGGTGCTGGATATAAATATTAAAAAGCAATCACGATCGCGAAAAGAATTGCACTTCGTGGTGGAACTTAAAATGAGAGAAATTAAAACTACTTAAAGAAAAATCCCACCCTGGTATGCCCCAGCGGTAAGGGCAGGCTTGGGACTGTGTGGTTAGGCGCACGGTTCTGGGTTCGATTTCCCGTTGGTAAGTCAGTATTTAAGCGGGGTGCATGTGGGAGGTGGGTCCTGCGCAGTACTCCCCCTGTTTAGCTTGCACGGGGGAGTCCAAAGAGGTCATTCGTGTGGAGGTTCAGGGTTATCAAAAAAAAAAAAAACTTAAGATAAAATATTAAAAGAAGTGACATGGAATGCCGAAGATGAGGCTAACTTAATGTGCAAACCCGAAGATGAGACTAACTTAAAATGCGCAAAATAGGTTGCATGCACACATTAGAGGAATATTGAAAGGAGAATAAATGGTGAAAGTGGGAACTACAAAATATAGTAACAACCAAAAGGGAGTGCTTTAGAACATATCGAACGACTTGAAATGAAGAAAATTTTGAGAAATATAAATGTGCTACGACATAATTTGAGAAAATGATAAGGGATGCTTAGCACCTGGGCCTTTGTGAGGGAGTGTTTCAGTCCCGATCTTTTTGAGAAATATAAATGTACAACGACAGAACTTAAGAAAATCAAAAGGGAGAGCTACGGGTGAATTGATTATATACAATATGAGCACCTGTGGTGTATGTTATTTGCAAATGATATTGTTTTAGTGAAAGAAATTAAGGATTGAAATTATGGCGAGAAACCGTAGAAACACGAAGGTTTAAAATAAGTAGGAATAAAACAAAATACAGGGAATGCAATTTTAGTGATAGTACGAGCGCAAATGGTGATGCGGCGAAACTTGCGTCATTTTTCATATTTAGAATCGATTATCCAAAGACATGGAGATATTAGCGATGTTGTTAGGAATAAAGTAGGTTGGGTTAAGTGGAGATGTTCTACTCGTATATTAGTGCTCAATGTTACCTTAAGAAGTTAATAGGACGATACCTGCCATGTTATTTGGATGGAGCGTTGGTAAATCAAGAAACAAAATATGTATAAAATGAGCGTGGCGGAGATGCTTGTGTTAAAGATGGATGCGTGGTAAAACTCAAAAGGATAGAGTTAGAAATAAATATATTCATGAAGTAGTAAAAGTAACTCTTATAGAAGACAAATTGAGAGAAAATTGGTTTAGATGGTTTGGACACATCAAACTCAGATGAATAGTTACCCCGTAAGAAAAAGTGATTTAATTATTATTTATAGTAACGCTAGGTGCAGAGGGTTCCTACTTGGTGAAATATTGTAAAAAAGACATGGTATTATGTTGTTTAACTGATGATATTGTGCTAAACAGAATGGAATAGAGAATAGGGATTATGCAGCGGACCATAAATAATTGGGAAGGGACTTTGTTGAGTTGAGAATATAGATAAATAACTTATTAGAAGCTATAATTTTGGGTTATATAAAAAGCAACATATGCATATATAATGAAAAAATATAACATTAAAGCGTAATTTCAAACAAATTACAAATAAATTTTCATGCTTGGTCAGTTCAACAGCTTAAAGAGGGTTTCTCGACAAAAATTAGAGCTAAAAAATGTAGAAATTCTTGTTTCTTGTCCAATGTATATGTGTTGACTCAATGATTGACCAATATTTTGGCAGTTCCAAACTCTTGGGGCTATATCAAGGATTAATATTACCATGACATTTTTTTTTATCAGAAACAAGGCCAAGCCAACAATTATATTGATAACAAATTTAACAGCTCCTCAGAAGGAGAAATAGACCAACCATAACTGAGAAAAGCGTATGGATTTTGGCAAATCCAATGAGCAACAATGTTATCACTCCTAGGAACCCAATGAAAGGTCACGTCCCATCCCGAAGTTGTCTCCCATATGTCGGCAAGAATGGAGCTAATTTCCCAAGGGGTCACGCTACATCTGTTGCAACAGTTGATTAGTTCTTTATTGTCACTAATCAAAATGATTGACTTAATGTCACCCCATTTGGCAGCAAGGCAAGCTTCACGCATAGCTAAAGCTTCACTGCATAAAGCCGAGGCAGCAGGTCTGGATTTACGGAAACCCATAATAAAGTGACCAGTAGGATCTTGGAGGATCCCCCCAATAGCGGCTTTATTGTTGATATGGCTAAAAGCGGCATCAACTTTAAACTGTGCGACAACTGGGTTAGGAGTAGCCTGCTGAGGGTTCTGGGTCATTGAGTATTTGTCTGGATTGCAGTCGTCCACAGTCTTGGACAAACTATCTTTCCACGACTCTTGCATGCTGAAAATATTATCAGCAACGATGTTGACAGGACGGCTGGTTCTGTTAAAAGTAACGTTATTCCTGTTCAACCAAATAACCCAAAGGGGGGCCACAATGGTTTTAAGAGACTTGGAGCCCAAAGCCACAGACTCCTCTCTTTCAATTAAACTCGAGAACCATTTTAGCATGCTTCTATCATCAGCTGCCATCCAGACCTCCTTTAGAACACACTTTTCCCAAATATCTTTGGCATTAAAGCAGCGCAAAAAGATGTGTTCCAGATCCTCCACTTCATCTGTGCAAATGGCACATAGAGGAGAGTTTGAACAATTCCTTCTAAAGAGGTTTGCTTTGCAAGCCACTTTCCACTCAAATGTTTCAGTTTTGGAGGAACTGCCATGCTCCATAAAGCTTTCCACAGGTTAGGGTGAGGTTGAAAAGAGGAGGAGGTATTCAACATTTTGTTCTCCTCACTTAGAATTTTGGTGGCTTCTAAATACCCTGATTTCACGCTATAAACCCCATTCTTGTAGTAGTGCCAAACCAATTTGACTTTGACCCCACCATGAGAGATAGGAATGCATAAAATCTTGTCAGCCTCTTCTCTACTCATCAACTCCCTAATTCTGCTAACTTTCCACTCTCTTGACTGTTGGCAGATAAGATCCATAACTCTGGTTTCCATCGCTTCTGGAGGTTTAGTAGAGGAGACTTTAAAACCTTTCATTGTGGGGATCCAACTGTCATTCCATAAGTTGATATCCATCCCATCTCCCACATGCCAATGCATCCCATTGAGTAATATTTTTCTGCCCTCCAGGATGCTACTCCAGATCGCAGAAGGCTTGTTACCTCTTTTATAGCTTCAACAAAGCATGTATTTGGGAAGTAAATAGCTTTGAGGGTCCTGGCCCAAAGAGCATCAGGGTTTTGGATCAATCTCCACCCTTGTTTTGCTAAAAGGGCTTTATTGAAAGTAGAGAAGTCTCTGAAGCCTAATCCTCCCTGATTAGTGGGAAGAGTGAGATTGGACCACTTGGACCAGTGGATTTTAAATTTCTCTTCTGAGCCACCCCGCCAAAAGTTGAATCTCATTTTAATCCCCGAGATAACGCCTTTAAACGTTGGCTTTGTGAGCATTTTAGATAGCACATCTTGAATGAAGAGAAAAAGGTATGGAGACAGCGGATCCCCCTGCCGAAGACCTCTCTCAGGTTTGACATCACAACATTCTTCTCCATTAAGAAGTACCTTGAAGGAAACTGTGGTGACACACTGCATAATAAGCCGAGACCACTTCCTACAAAACCCCATTTTCTCCATAACCCATTGTAGGAAGTCCCATTCGACTCGGTCATATGCTTTGTTGAGATCTAACTTTAATGCCATCTCTTTTTTCTTTCCCTTCTTCCCCAATTTCAGGTAATGGAAGGCTTCGTGGGCTATGATGATGCTGTCTTGAATCACTCGGGTTGGAATAAAGGCAACTTGGTTAGGGGAGATGAGTTTGTGAAGTAAAGGTTTCAATCTATTGGCCAATGTTTTGGATATAATCTTGTATATGAAATTTCCAAGGCTAATAGGACGAAACTGGTTTAAATTTTCAGGGGCTGGGACTTTCGGGAAGGACAATGTTTGTTTTATTGATGTCTTTTATTCTGGGATGCTACTTTATTGTCTGGAGATCAATTTGTTTAAGATTTTGTATTTATATGGTTTTGCAGTTATCATTTATGGTTCTCCGATTTAACTGCATAGTTGCCTAATGAAAATTACTTAAAAATTAGATGATGTCTTTAGACCTTTATGGTTGTATTTATATGGTTTTGCAGTTATCAATGTTTTCATGTTATTTAGACCTTTCATTATTTATACAATAAAAATTACTTAAAAATTAGATGATGTCTTTCAATGAAATATCATTCTTAGCGTAACTTAAAGTATACGTGCGCGTCAACTAGTACATTCAAAAGCATTATGGTGATGGTAATTTATAATATGCAGTACACTATTTTTATTTTGACATCATTCGAATAACCAGTTCACCTAACGGTTTTGTTGAAATCTTGTGTGCATTACTGGCAAACGTTTGTGAAGTATGATGGAACTTTTTATAGTCGTAATTGGCCAGAGCATTATTCAGCACCAATGGGACCAAACCAAACAGGAAAATTTTATGTTTGCAAGACGGTGGAATAAAAAATAGGTCACAAATACAAAGATGGAACACAAGATTTAACTTGATTTGGTAAAATCATATTGGGTTAATTACACTTACTCCTCAACTTTGCCACAATTTTTTACAGTACCACCCCTACTTTATTTTTTGTACTTAAAACCCTCAACTTATTAGAATGGTCAAAGTTATTCCCAAACCCTAATAGTGTAAAATATTTGGAGAAGTAATTGGTCATGCGCCAAATGAATTTTTAACCATTTCAGCAGGACTAATTTTTTTTAAAACATTTCAATAGGACCATAAAAAAAATTCACCTCAATGATTTTTTTTTCTATTTTTAAAAAATCGGTCAAACTTTGTCAGTTTTTAACAACTTAAATTTTTAAAATAGCAAAACAATTCATTTTGAGTTGATTTTTTTATGGTCCTACTGAAATGTTTAAAAATCATATAAAAAAAAGTAGCCTAAAAATATTTTTTTACTATTTTAGAAAAATGGTCCGCATAGAGGGTATGCAAACTGACTTTGCATGAGATCCTTTATTTATATATATATACACACAAAAAGTCTCCTAGTAATAACTTCTTATGGTGTAAATTTCGGTACATACCATTTTTTTTAAAATAGTAAAAATAATGAATTTTTTTATGAAATTTCATGGATATGATCTTCACGGTGAGAAGATCATCTCCAATTTTTTCGTCAAAAAATTCTATAAAAAAATCCGTTGAGATGAGGCGATGTCAAAAAATGATATAAATATGCATTTTCGATCGTTGAAATTTTTGCGCCAGTGACTTGATTGATTGAATTTTTTTAATGAAACTTCATGTATATGATATATTCAATGTCGAAATCATATTCATGAAGTTTCATTAAAAAATTCTATCAAAAAGTGGGTGAGATGATCGTCAAAATTACAATGGTCGAAAATACATATTTAGACCATTTTTTACATATCACATCATCTTAAAGGTTTCTTTATTGAATTTTTTGATGAAAAAAATTTGGAGATGATCTTCTCAATGTGGAGATCATATTTATGAAGTTTTATAAAAAAGAAAAATTATTTTTTGACTATTTAAAAAAATAGTATCGGGGTCTGCACCATAACGAGTTCTTACAAGTGGGGGCCTCTTTATATCTATATAATAAGGAGTAGAGGTTCTTCTACTATTTCATAAATGATAAGACAACTAGGGGTCCATGTTAAGCCAACAAGTCAAAAACAAAGGGTTTAAATCAGTTTTGAAAAACGAAGAGACAAGGGAGCGTGGCTTGCGGCACAATGGGCAGGGAAGCTACTTTAATTTCTACGGTCCATAGCGCTCCTCATATTTGAGGTATATCCCGCCTAAACACAACATCCTAAACATTTCAACTTTAACTCAAATCAACCTTCTCTCTCATGTTTTGCAGCTTTTCCTTCTCTCTTTCTATCTGGTAGCAATTTTTATTTACATCTTTCTTTGTGTAATGTGGTTTGAGAATATTTTCCCTAATCAGGTTTTCGCACAAGGGTATTGTGATTTCGTTGTAATAGTTGGTCTTCTTACAATTGGAAACCCTCAATTTTTAGATATCTTAAACTAAAATTAATGTTTGACTTTTAGGAATCTCACTCGCAGATTGAGCTTCCGAATTGATATAAAGGTATCTTTCTCTCTCTAAATTTTTTGTTGCGATAGTTTAGTGTAAAACTGATTTTTGGTTTAGTTGATGTTTCTTTAAAGGTTGCACGATACATGGTCGACAAAATGCCCAAGTTAGCCTTTTGATTAACTTGATGACTTTTGGCTTGGGTTCTTAGAAGATGTCCATATCTTTTTCTAATGTTAAATTTTTATTTATGCCTATAAACACACAAGAATCTATTTTTTCCAATCCTCCTGTAGACTTGTCTTTCTTACAGTTATGGTTGAAATATATATTTATTGGTTGAATGAGTTTAAATGAAATAAAGTTGAATCTTTAATTCATGCACTGTGTTTAAGTAGCTAACTTTTAGCACCTATATACCAAACACACATAAGTATAATGCTTGCTTCCTTCAAAATGATTACATGTTTTGTAAGAACTAAGTTTTTTTTTTGTAATTATAGCTGAAAAATCACCTTAAATGTGGGCATTGTAGCCGCGTGTTTGTCTTGGATTGACTATATTAGGCTTTAGATTCATTTATTGTCAACTTTGTGCTGATTATATGATGTTATTATATGCATTTTCTATTTTTTTTTGTGCTATAGAATTAGATTAGGGGCATTTACTAATGGTTATAAGTTTGGATTTGAATTATTAATAAGCATTTATATTTAGTTGGTATTACCCTGACCTTAAACTGCTTAGTAAACTTGATTAAAGGTTTTTGAATATTCCGTTAGAATTATTTGGGTTCAAATTTGTGTGTTTCGAACTACCGAATTTAATTTGACATTATTTGGTGGATTTCAATTTAAAGTTTCCATACTTCATATGTGACCGTTGAACATTGGATTGTTTGTTATTATAAAAAATTGAATGTACAAGTATTGAACTATTCATGTTATTTATAACAAATCTAATTAAATTTATATCTAATTTATAACAAATCTAATTTATATCTTAAAAACAGAACTAGGGAGGATATTTTTTTGGAAATTTTTGTTAGTCGTGCTTCATTCTTGTTTAAATATTGGGGGGGGGGGGGGGGGGGGGGGGGGGGGGAGAATTAGGATAATCTGATAGTGACGGAAAGCTATCGTTTCCTTGCTTCAAGTTGTCGACAATTTAGCTTCAGTTGTAAATCACTTTCTGAACTGAAAAGTGATGAAAGTCCAGCTGTTCTTGAAGTCCACAAGCGAATCCACACAATGTTTTCTGATATGGCGTGTCTTTTTTTGGCTTATTTGGCCTTTGGTTCCCATTCAAATGAGATGTCTCCTTTCGACATTTTTTGAGAAACTGCTCATCAAATTTGGTGTTGACACTTTTACATCTTTGTATTTAATGATTAAAACCACTGTTTTTTGAGAGATTACAACAAAACATATTGGATGTAAATTATTGAATGTAAACCAACATTGTAGGCATAATTTGACAACCAATATTATAGGCATAATTTGACAACCAACATTATAAGCATAATTTAACAACCGACATTATATTTAAGTCTTTTTCTAATGTGTAAACCATTGAATCGTATTAATCTCTTTCTACTGTGTAAATTTAGTTTTGGATTGTACGAAATCATGTGGAAATATTTAAGTCTTTGAATACATAGTGAGGTTGTATTACGATATTTCAGTTTTGGTGTGCTGTTTAATTATTTTTTTTAATATCTTATTTTGAGTTATTTTTTAATCATCCTTTTCTCTTTCCAAGTTTATAGTTTGTTTTAGGCATCGTCACATTTCACTTCATTATGTTTATAACTGATTTACAAGTCTTATTACAAATTTCTCAGGTGTTTAGCTATGTTGATTGCTATGCCATCTTTTGTATGTTCTTTGTTTATGAATTACTCTTAGCAAGTCAGTTGTATATTTTGATTTCTATGTCATCTTTTGTATGTTCTTTCCCCCATTATACATTATTTGTGTGATACTTTGTCTGTTAAAATAATGGGTGTCCAGTCCTCTACCAAAATAAAACGTTGGTCTCATATGGCTCATTCTTAGCATCACAGTCGAAACACAATTAATTACTAACCACCTAATTACTTTAACAAACAGTGTCAAATTTTATCTTCATTAATAAATACCAAGATTAACCAATGCCCAATAAATCCATACACAATGACAATATAAATGAAACGCCAAATATTGTCTAAAACTGAGATAAACAATTAAGGTTCTCGAATAAACTGTCGGGTAAGAATCCAATACAATAAATCCAATTGACTAAGAAAAGTCTGAAAACATAAGTCTGAATAAAAGGGGCAATATGCCCAATAATACTAGAATAGAGAACCTAATCTAGAATATCAAGAATGAAATCAGCTACTCAAGAACTCTGCAAGCTTCCACATCAACTGCAGCTACGTGTACCTGAAAAGAATAATCATCCTTGGCATCCCTATGGCTGGAAACCTAAAAGTTTTGAAAATAGATTTGAAACGGGTCAGAGCCCAAAATCTTTTAAAAATATATAGCAAGTAATTAAAATACAGTAAATAAATATACAGTTAAACTTTCCATATTTAGGTTGGTGTCGCACTCTCATGAGATTACTCTTCACCTCTCAACTATTGTGCATACCTAGCGCCTATATCTTAGCCCACCTAGTTACATTACCCTGCCTAACAAGTCTTATTGCAAAACTCACTAGCACATTACCCTGACTCAAATATTGTCTAACTTACGCTTCTCAATTAGCTATGTCTCTCATTAGCTTATTAAATCATTAATCAATTTATAACTTTACTCCAGTTATTTATTCACATTCAACGTATTAAGTTCGTATATAATTTATTTCACTACTATATACATTTATAATACATGTCACACTAAGACACTATATATATATATATATATATATATATATATATATATATATATATCACTCGTAATATATGCAACCGCATTTTCGAATGTCCTCCACATTCTGAAAGCGAGTTCACTAGCATACTATCGTGCTCCAGGAATGTCCACCACAAACGGATATTGGAGGCGGTCGTGGCCTTAAGTCCATGGTCATAACCACATCACATTATGCCACAGTACTCTAACCCTGCATCGCACGGGCGTGCATAACACCTATGATCCTGGGGAATGTACTACCTCTGATGGGATTCGCCAGAGTGACCTTCCACGACGCGCGACCTCCCTGATAGCATAACAACTAGGATAGGTATGTTTTATATAAATATCATACAGATAAATATCATTCACATTCGTATATAATCTATCCCTATACCCGTATATATAAATTAAATCACAAAATTCGGCTAACCCGTGCCTATTGCTCAAAGCACTTATCTACAAATTCCAAGTCTATCTCACGACTTTTAATTAATTAAATTCTCATCCATTAATTAATTACAATAACATCACCTGCTAACATGACCAGACTTAACCAACCAGCCCGTCGTATGATCATTCAAGTTTATCAAGTAACATCGCTCCAATAAAACACTCGGACTTAACCCAGCCAGCCCGTTCATTTATTTTCGAATTTAACCCATCAATTCGATATTTAAACTTTATCATCAATTATCTCTCTCACTATTTCTAATTCTAATTTAATTACGCACTCACCCTTAGGAAATAAATCTCTTTAAATCACTCCACTAAACTCTCTCTAACCTTTAGGGCTTATAAATTTCATTTGGATCTTCCCGAAATTTATCCAATAACTAAACCCCAATTTTTTTTAAAAATTAGATTTCATTGATCAATCGATAATTCCAAACCACTCAAGTTATGTTTCCAATAATTTATTTCAAGTTTTACACCTAAACTAACAAAATTGCCATTTTCTAGGCAACTGAATCAGATCATAAATTTTCTGGCAGATTAAACAACATGTAGTAAAATTACGATTTCCCCCTCTACAGAACTCCAAATGACCTCATTCAAAGCTCATTGGAAAGATAAGACAAATACCTTTCCATACATCTATAGCACGCAATCTAATTCTAAGTACAATTAAATGACATAAATTTAAAGTAACATAAAAAATTCTAGACGATTGATATGCTGGCAGATTAAACACTCTCTAGTAAAATTGCGATTTCTCCCTCTATAGAACTCCAAATGACCTCATTCAAAGCTCATTGGAAAGCTAAGACCTAGACCTTTCCCGTCATCTATGACACATAATATAATTCTGAATACAATAAAGTAACGTCAAAAATTCTGACAAATTGTAATCTTATGTTCATCAATTAAACCTTAAGTTCTTCAAGATTCATGTTTTTCAACCAAGAACCCAACAAGATTCTATCTTTATGTATCTTAAAAATCAAATTTCGAAATATAATCTAATTCTAGCAATCATAAATGGTTTTACTTCATCAATTGATCACCTAAACTGCCCAGGATATCAATTTCATAAAAAAAACCATTTACACGTGAGAACCCTACCTAAAATTGCTTTTGTTCTAAACCTACCATGGTATGAACATGAATACACCTCAATTTGATTTAAAGCAAGTTAATTGCTTGCCTTTGAATGTTTTTAGGGTTTGATCTCTCTCTTATGTGTGTTGATTTGATGTTAGAATCCTTGAATCTCGTCCCAAATTAGCCTCTTCTAGCTTTCTCCTTTCATTTCTCTTTTTCCTCCTCTCTACCTTCTCCCTTAGGGTTTAGAATACTTGTTATGGACGCCTATCATCTCTAACCCATATATTTTAATTAACAAATTTCGAAATTAGGTTATTAACCTACATTAAAATGACCCAAATACCACTATGTGAGTCGGGTCTAAAAAATCCCCTGAACCCGATTATTATCCTCGGGTACTAAATTCAGACTATCTCCACCTATTCCAGATCAACCATGCACTCAAAATCACCATCCGAGGTACTAAACATATTTATCCTATTTCATTCCAAAAATAGCTCGCACAAATGTCCCGATTGCGATACCGACAACTCCCGCAGTTTCTACTCATATACGACGCACTACAATTGACTTAATTAAATTTACATAAACACGCTAGTAAATTTACCACACACACACACACACACACACACACACACACACACACACATATATATATATTGATCTTATTCTCGCAAATTAATATTTACAAATTTCACATTATTTTCTATTTAAATTAAATTACGTCACACGTGCAATTTAACCTCTAAAATAAATTACTCAAAATTACGGGGTGTTACACTTCTTTTCCTTCAGTCTCATCACCAAAGAGATCAAGGTCACCATTTAGTGATTTACGGCCACACTGTGTGTGTAGACATTGATAATGGTTAAACATTGCTTCCGGAGGCCATTGAAACAGTTGTATTTTGTTCTAAAATAGTAGTTAACTATTTTTTTCTTTTCTTTAATTTTTTTGGGTTTCATGATTAAATCATGTTTGGTTCAACATCTTTTTGTACTCACCAGTTTTTTTCTCTTACTTTGTATTTTTTTTCCTTATACATGAGCCTTACTCGTTTATTATTTACTGATGGTTTAGCACAAATATCATATCCTTGGAAGCTTTAAATTAGTACCGCCCTTTTTTGTTCTGCAATTTTGTCATATGAATGGGTTCTTTTAGCTAGTCATGTGGAATTCTATGTTTCAATAATGTCTATATCAGTTTAGTCGACTTGTTTATTCTTTCTTTAATTTGACTAATTGATGTACCGCCTTCGTATTCATATTCACTATGATTTTTTGGTATTAAGAATATGTGGACTATAATTTGTCTGAATGACTTGAATTATATCATGTAATTAGCTATAACAGGGGCCTTGTTGAGCTTGTGACATACATGTAAGTAAATTGGTCCGACAAACTTGAATTCTACTCGATTTTAATGGATATGAATTATATAGGTAAGTACACCCTCTTTCCAACCCTCTCACTCTCATTGTCCGCTTCATTATCTCCCTCAAACCCTTTTTCATCACCCAACCATCTCACTCTCACCCATTCTAAGCAACCTTGAGATATCACGCTTACTGTCTCTAACCAGCTATGAGGCAAGAAAACTATGTTTTTACTCTAAATCACATTTATTGGTGTTTTAACACATAGTTTTGTAACCTAATTTATTTATTTTATGATTATATATTTTGTTTTGCATATTTCAGTGTTTAGAAATAGAACCCGGGAATAGTTTATGTTCTATTTATGTTATCTCGGTGTTTCTTTCACTTAAACCTCTCACTCTCACTATCCTATCGCATTTCTTACTCAGGTATATATGAGTGTTTCGTTCATTTTCTCTCACATTTCTTACTCATGGTTTCTACTCTTTTTTTTCATGTTATTTCATAGAATTAAATAGGTAATGTTTTCTTGGTTTCAAAATTTCGTTTAAAGGTTCATTTTGGGTTTTTTTGTAGATTAAAATTAGGTTTAATCATCTCACTAATTTCATACAAAATATCGTGAAGGCTACTTTTTCCACATCTATAGAGTATTTTTAACTTTCGTTGTTTGGAATTCATCTATCTATGCCAAGAATGTTTTGATTTGTAGGTTCCATTTTATAGTATCAGGGTTATGCTTATTAAGGTTATGTACGATTGTGCAACTTCTGGGTTGGTTGTTCTAACAGGTACTGATGCCCTATCTTAATATTCCCTTTTAATTTTACGTTTTTTTATATATATTTTGGGCTTATTTTTTTAGCTTGATCCACATTTCTCTTATGCTCTTCAATATTTCAGGTTTTATCGTAAGTAGATGTAGATGAAGGTTTTCAATCACTCTAGCTTGCTTTTACGATGAAGGCTTTTTGTGCAGCTATTAATCTTTTCTCTTCTTTTTTCAGGGAGTTTAGTGTGGACCATGGCAAAAATGTGATATAGGGATTGAAGAGTAAGTAATTTTTAAGAGGCATTTGAAGAGTAAGTAAATTTGAAAAATGTGTTTTAAGAGGCATTTTGAATTTTTTTTTTTTAAAATATGCATCGAGATCCAGACATCAAAACATTCCATGTTAGTTGCACTCTTTTGTATGCTCTGTTTATGACCATAAATTTGTACTGTTAGGATACCATAACCATCTTATTATTGAATTACTTAAAATTTTGCATCCTCTTGGTACATGTAGTTCATATACCAAATAGTAATTACTGAAATATTTTTCTATGTTTTGAGGCTACAAATGCAGGTATCAATTTATGTGTACGTTTACTTTTTCATTTACACAGACATTCCTTACATGGAAAAATACAGTGTGTGCAACTTATTTTTTTTTATTGAATTTTAGTTTCATTATTTTAAACTGAGTTTATATTAATACAATCGTTGCATTGTTGACATGAAATGAATCATTGCAACTTTCATTTGTTTATATTAATATAATCGTGAATCTTTCCATTTGTTTGGAACGGAGTAATTAAGCACTTATATAATACGTCATTGTTTAATGCTATGCTTTTTTCATGGGCGTATTTTGGAGGAAAAACCCCTACGAAGAGTAAATTTGTTTGCATTGCTCTCGGATCATCGACTCGCCAATGGTACCAACCCAAACAATACCATTGTATTCAAATGGATAACACAATGGCATAAAACATGCATTATTTGGAACATAAAATAGTAAGTAAGGTGTGTGACAAAGGTTTAATATATTTTTTAATTACTGTAATAATGCAGGGATTTTCCTAGTTGAAGTTTTGTTATGGATGTAAAATGACAAGTATGCTCATAACATGTCATATAAATTGTGTTTTTTTCGCAAAGCTTTCGAATAACTCGCAAAGGTTAGTTATTTTTTATGGTTTGGAAGGTTGGTTGTTGGGGTAACAAGAGTCTTTGTTGGTGCTTTAGTTTATTAGATATGGTTTATTTTGAATTTTTAGACGTGTTGCCAACTTTCCATTACTTATTGGTTATTTATTGTTGATTTGGTCGTTTCAAGATTCTTTGTACATAATCCTTACAGTCTCTCCATATGTAAGTTTGTATGGCAATTTATTAATTTTCTGTTACAACTACTCTCTGTTCTAGCTCACCTTTATTTCTTCATAGGCCTGAACTTCTTCCCCCTTTCATATTTACTTTCTCAAATTCTCTCCTTTTTATGTGTTCTTTGCTTAATGTTTTTACTGTTAGAGTACTTTCCAATTATTGATGTGAAAACTGACATTATTATGTTTAAATTTATTTCATAACAAAATTTGTACAATAGTTTTAAACCAACAGTTATATTTAAAGAAAATTTTGATTTTAGCTCATTCTTTGGAAATAAATACAAAATAAAGTTGCAC
Source organism: Sambucus nigra (assembly GCA_949130495.1). Lineage (NCBI taxonomy): Eukaryota > Viridiplantae > Streptophyta > Magnoliopsida > Dipsacales > Adoxaceae > Sambucus > Sambucus nigra. Next base: position 138,894,264 of record OX422221.1, on the reverse strand, counting down.
ATTAGAAATGAAGATTTAGATTATTGCTTATTCTTTTAGATTTGAGACACAAAGTTCCGTTGTATTAGCATAGTTTAACTATAAGTTAAAATGTTTTGTTCAATTTTCTTTCAGTTTAACGTTGTGAGCTCATTTTTCTACTTATTTAGAACTTTGTTTATTAATCTTTTAATCTCCGTTTTTACCCTTTTAGATAAATTGTTTTGTTATTTTTGCGATTTTGCTGCTTGAGCTTTTAGTTCGTCGATTAATTTATGTATTTTGCCTATTATATGTGAATTTGGAGCTATTACTTGAGGTTTTTGTAATACCCCGTATTTTTGTGATATTTATTTATGGGATTAATTGAATTAAAATCCGGATAAAATACTAGCGATATGTGAGTTGGTATTTAATTTTAATGCGTATATATGGCCAAATATAAATATTGAAATTGTTGAATTTGTCGTTAGATTGAAATACGGCAATTTGGAAATTTTGTTGGGACGCGCGTGACAGTCGCGTCAGGAATGTAATTATTTAAATTAAAAAGTGAATTTTAATTCTATCAACCAAATGGTCATTTTGAGTGCGCCAACGCGTCCGTAAGGGTCGAAATAGTCAGAAAATACTAGCCGGGGGTTTAGTTTGGGTCCCGGGGCATTTTTAGGCCATACCGGCAACTTAAAAGGGTATTTTAATAATTTTGGAATTTTGGGAATTAAAACCCACGAAAATTAGAGTTTAATTATGATTATTAAATAAACCCACCAACCCATTATCAGCACTAAACTAAGTAGTGGGCTACGGGAGATGTTTAGAATAGAAGTTAAGGGTTCCAAAAAATAAACCTCCACCTCCATTGTCATCTTTAGAGAAGAACTTGTAGAGAGAGAGAGAGAAAAGAGAATTCTGTAGAGAGAGAGAGAACAATTCAACCTTCAAGATTCAACATCAAATTCAGAGAAAGATTAGAGGTAAGTGGTTTAATTACGTTATTTGCAAAGAATGTTTCTTCCATGCGTAGGAAATTTATATAATTGTTTTGTTCTTGGAGAATGATAAAGACCCATTGAATTGGAATTAGAAATTTACATTTTGATGAGGAGATTGCATGTAGAATTGTGTTAGGGTAATTATTCTGATAGAAATACCTCTTTTATATCACCAAAAACGGATTTAATTATGTCTATGGATGACTTTAATTTTCTAGGGTTCATGTTCATGGGATTTGGGGAAAAATTGGAGAGATTTGATGATTAGATGATGTTTAAGAAGATTTGACCCTATATAAATATTTAGTTATGACCTATGAAGGTTTAATGTGGATTAGAAACCTTAAAATACGGTTGGGACGATTTTTATATGGGATTAGAGGTGAAGAAATTTGGGAAAAACGAAAAAGGGAAATTCTGGGCTCGAAACTGTCACCTCGTTAGAAGGCCTGCCCAGGTCGTTCGAACGAGCTCGTTCAAACGAGCTTCTAACGAGTTGACAGTTTGACTTCTAACGAGTGGGATGTTCGTTCGATGCCTTTCGTTCGAACGAGATCTCGTTAGATGCCCACTTCGTTCGAACGAACTCTCGTTCGAACAGCCTCGTTCGAACGAGACTTCTAACGAGCTGACAGTTTGGCCTTTTTGGCCTAATTTGATTTCTAGTGTTCCGTAACCTTATTTAATTGTAGAGATGACATTTCCTTGATGACTAATTGACATAGTTGGGGAATTTGGGATATATTGAGGAGTAAAACATAAAAGTGCGGTTTGAACCAAATGATATTTATGGGTTAGAACGTGAGTAACTAATTACGACGTGAGGATAATGGGTGACGTGTATATATAAACCGGGGACAAGCGTGTGGGTATAAGAATGAGAAGTATACCGCTAAAATAAATATGGTAATAGCTAAGATGTGTGCATGCTTAGTGTATATGATTTGATGTGTATGACATACCTACCATACTTGCTATCACGGGAGGTTTGCGTTCGTTTAGGGCCATCTAATCTTTGTGTGCCTACAGGGGGATATAGATTGGTACCTAGAGAACATAGGTCAGAGAAGGACTTATTGAGATGTTAATAAGTTTGCTGATCGTGGGAGCGTAGGTATGTGCGTGACCCATGTGATGTGACTGTGTTCGCCTCCATTGTTTTGTGATTTGCTATTATTTGAGAACGATTCCTGAGAGATTCGAAATGCGTGATCCTTATGTACGTGATGTACCGGGATGGATAGAAGAGTATGTGTGCACCACAGCTTAGTCTCAGGGTGCTTGTATTGTATATTTAGGACGAGAATAATATACACTTAAATAACGAGAACTTTCATGTTGGTATTGTAAGTATAATTATGGTAATGTTTTGAGAAAATATAACGGGACAACCGGTAGTGAATTATATTGCTAATAATTAAGAATCCGAGTTTAAGTAAAGCCCTCTATTTAATTGATAACGCTAGAACGTATAATGGGAATCGAGTAGTAAGGGGTAGAACTTATTACGGTTGGGTTAGATATGTATGTCACTTAGATGGGTACGGTACGTTAGGAGTGCACAATTAGTCGAGAGGTGAGTACTTCATGTGAGTGCACGTCCTAACATGTATTTCATTCGTTGTTTTAATGTTATTAAAACACTTGCTATTTTTAAAATACTCTCCACTTTCGGGCTCTGACCCGATTTGGGGAAAAATTGGAGAGATTTGATGATTAAATGATGTTTAGGAAGATTTGGCCCTATATAAATGTTTAGTTATGACCTATGAAGGTTTAATGTGGATTAGAAACCTTAAAATACGGTTGGGACGATTTTTATATGGGATTAGAGGTGAAGAAATTTGGGAAAAATGAAAAAGGGAAATTTTGGGCTCGAAACTGTCACCTCGTTAGAAGGCCTGCCCAGGTCGTTCGAAAGAGCTTCTAACGAGTTGACACTTTGACTTCTAACGAGTGGGATGTTCGTTCGATGCCTTTCGTTCGAACGAGATCTCATTAGATGCCCACTTCGTTCGAACGAACTCTCGTTCGAACAGCCTCATTCGAACGAGACTTCTAACGAGCTGACAGTTTGGCCTTTTTGGCCTGATTTGATTTCTAGTGTTCCATAACCTTATTTAATTGTAGAGATGACATTTCCTTGATGACTAATTGATATAGTTGGGACATTTGGGATATATTGAGGAGTAAAACATAGAAGTGCGGTTTGAACCAAATGATATTTATGGGTTAGAACGTGAGTAACTAATTACGACGTGAGGATAATGGGTGACGTGTATATATAAACCGGGGACAAGTGTGTGGGTATAAGAACGAGAAGTATACCGCTAAAATAAATATGGTAATATCTAAGATGTGTGCATGCTTAGTGTATATGATTTGATGTGTATGACATACCTACCATACTTGCTATCACAGGAGGTTTGATTTCGTTTAGGGCCATCTAATCTTTGTGTGCCTACGGGGGGATATAAATTGGTACCTTGAGAACATAGGTCAGAGAAAGACTTATTGAGATGTTAATAAGTTTGCTGATCGTGGGAGCATAGGTATGTGCGTGACCCATGTGATGTGACTGTGTTCGCCTCCATTGTTTTGTGATTTGCTATTATTTGAGTGTGACACCCCGACTAATTAAATACCGGGTAGCTACTCCTTTATTAAATCAATACAAAATGCCACGTTGGTTCAGTTAATAGCATCACTGTCGAAAACATTTTAATAATTACTAACCACCTAGTATTTAAAAAGTAAGTTGCCAAATTTTAAGTTACGTCTGATTAACATGCAATAAAAGAATAATGGAAGAACAACATAATCCATTCACCATAACGAAGTAATGAATAACCAACAAAGTAAATATAAATCCGGAGGAAAACTCCTCACAACAATCCCACAAATGAAAATAATACGACAAGTCTGAATCCTGAATTAATTACATGCCCGAAGTCTGAATAACTGAAATAAATGAAAAGTCTCTAAAAGCAATGGGCGACATGCCCTACAACTGATAACTGATAAATATGGAGTCAAGGTAGATGAAGCGTCTACAAGCAAAGTCCTGTAACTTCCACAAACAGCTACAGCTCGTCACCTGAATGAGAATCCTAAGCATGGTGTCCTTGTGGCTGGGCACCTAAAATGGTTTTTACAAAAATAGATTTGAAAGCAAATGGGTCAGAGCCCGAAAGTGGAAATCATTTTAAAAACAGCAAGTGTTTTAATAACATTAAAACATTAAATGCAAGATACATGTTAGGACGTGCACTCACATGAAATTCTCACCTCTCGACTACATGTGCACTCCTAACGTACCGTACCCACCTACATGACATACACATCTAACCAAACCGTAATAAGTTCTACCCCTTACTACTCGATCCCCATATTACATTCTAGCGTTATCAAATAAATAGAGGGCTTCACTTAAACTCAGATTCTCAATTAGCAATATAATTCACTATCGGTTAACCCGTTATGTTTTCTCAAAACATTACCAAGCTTATATTCACAATACCAATATGAAAGTTCCCATTAATTAAGTGTATATTATTCACGTCATAAATATACAATACAAGCACCCCGAGACTAGCTGCGGTGCACACATACTCTGCTATCCATCCCGGTACATCACGTACATAAGGATCACATATTCCGAATCTCTCAGGAATAGTTCTCAGATAACAACATCACAAATAATGGAGGCGAACACAGTCACATCACATGGGTCACGCACATACCTGCGCTCCCACGATCAGCAGACTTATTAACATCTCAATAAGTCCTTCTCTGACCTATGTTCATCGAGGTAACCAGTCTAAATCCGGGCAACACAAGGATTAGAGGGCCCTAAGCGAACGTAAACCTCCCGTGATAGCAAGTATGGTAGGTATGTCATACACATAAAATCAATACATATACTAAGTATTTACACATCTTAGTAATCACCATAATATATTGGTGGTACACTTCTCATTCTCGTACCGACATATAATACTACACAATTTATATGTTCCCGGTTAATATAATAAATTAGGCCGTCAATAGTTCTCACATCGTAATAGACACTCACGTCCTACTTCATATTTACCCTTAGGTTCAAACTACACTTCTAGGTTTGATTCCTCATTATATCCCAAACATCCCAAATATCACAATTAATCATTAAGGGAAGGTTATCTCTATGTATACACAAGGTTACGGGACACTCTGGATCAAAATAGGCTAAAAACCCTAAACTGTCAACTCGTTAGAAGTCTCGTTCGAACGAGGCTGTTCGAACGAGAGTTCGTTCGAACGAAGTGGCTTTCTAACGAGGTCTCGATCGAACAAGAACATCGAACGAACTTCACCCTCGTTAGAATTTAAAGGTCAACTCGTCAGAAGCTCGTTCGAACGACCTGGGCAGGTCTTCTAACGAGTGGCCAGTTTCGAGCCCAAAAATCCTTATTTCATTTTTTCCATCTTTTCTTCACTTCTAATCTCATCTAAACATTAGTCCAACACTTGTTCAAGGTTCCTAATCGTCTCTAAACATACATAGGTCACCTACTAACGTTTTTGTGGGGATTAAATCATTATAAACATCATCCAAATATCAAATCCATACATTTATCCCCAATTTCAAGAACATGAACCCTAAAATTTATAAATCATCAAAGAGTCTAAATAAATCCGTTTTTGTTTCATCCAAAATGTATTAACATCAGATTATTAACCTACATATAGTTCTACATGCAAATCCTCATCACAATACAAGTTTCTAATTCCAAATTAATGGGTTTTTATCAAACTCCCAAGAACAATAAGATTTTTATCAATTCCTACACATGGAAGAAGCATTCTCTGAAATTAATTGGAATTAAACCACTTGCCTTATATGTATCTCTGATTTGATGACGAATTTGATGAATGGTTCTCTCTCTCTCTGCAGAATCCTTCTATCTCTCCCTCTACAAGCTTTCTTCTCTAATGGTAGCAATGGAGGCTAGGGTTTTTTTGTCTTAGGAACTTTTGGGGCTAATTCTAATAACCCCCGTAGCCCTCTAATTAGTAAATGGCTGGTAATGGGTTAGTGGGTGTTTTAATTTTCCATTTAAAACTCCTAAAATTCGTTAATAAAAAATCCCAAAATTCTAAAATTACCAAACTGCCCTTATTGGTTGCCGGTATGGCCTAAAAATACCCCGGGACCCAAACCAAACCCCCGGCTAGTGTTTTCTGACTATTTCGACCCTTCCGGACGCGTTGGCGCACTCAAAACGACCATACGGTTAATAGAACTAAAATTCACTTTTTAATTAAAATAAATATTTCCCTGACGCGACTGTCACACGTTTCTCAACAAAATTTCCAAATTGCCGTATTTCAATCTCACGACAAATTTCATAATTCAATAATCATATATGCACATATAATCAAATACCAACTCGCATCTCGTTAGTATTTTAATCCGGATTAATTTCCAATTAATACACATTTAATTTAATTAATCCCATAAAATAAATATCACAAAAATACGGGGTATTACATACTTCCCCCCTAATAACTGAATTTCGTCCCGAAATTCGAAACTAGAAAGTACCTGGTAAGAAAAACTTTGGATAACGTTCGCGCATCTCATCCTCGCGCTCCCATGTGGACTCCTCGACATTATGATGTCGCCACTGAACACGCACTAACGGAACTATCTTTGACCGCAATTTTTGCTCACTTCGGTCCAAAATGGCAATCGGCCCCTCCTCGTAGGAGCTATCCGGCTGAAGATCGATGTCCTCCAAAGCAATGTGAGAATGAGCCAAATCGTCTCTAAGATATTTCCTTAGCGAGGAAATATGAAATACATCGTGAATCCGATGTAAATGCTCCGGTAATCCAAGCCTATACGCAACCGGTCCAATCCGCTCAATAATAGGAAATGGTCCCACATATCTTGGTGCCAACTTCCCTTTCTTCCCGAAACGCATGATCCCCTTCATAGGAGATACTCTGAGCAAAACCTGGTCCCCCACTTGGAACTCCCTGAAGAATCTCTTCGCATCAGCATAGCTCTTCTGCCGATCCTGAGCTACTCGAATGCGACTCCGTATCAATTCTATCCTCGTCGAAGTATCTTGAATCACTTCCGGCCCAAGTAGTTTGTTGTCCCCCACCTCCAACCAACATGCTGGGGAACGACAAGGTCTACCGTACAACGCCTCAAATGGAGCCATGCCAATGGTGAACTGGTAGGAGTTGTTGTAAGCAAACTCCACCAGTGGAAGATACTGCTCCCATCCACCCCCAAAATCAATGATACTCATCCGTAGCATGTCCTCCAACATCTGATTTGTACGCTCAGTTTGCCCATCGGTCTGCGTGTGATACGCCGTACTCAACCGCAATTCCGTGCCCATGGCCTCCTGAAAACTCTCCCAAAACCGTGAAACAAATATCTTGTCTCGGTCAGACACGATATTTAGGGGCACACCGTGAAGTCTCACTATCTCTGAAATAAAGAGCTGGGCATACTATCCCGTAGTGTAGTCTGTCCTTACGGGTAGAAAATGAGCGACTTTGGTCAACCTGTCCACAATTACCCAAATGGAGTCGTGACCTCTCTATGACGTAGGCAACCCCGTGATAAAGTCCATGGATATGCTCTCCCACACCCACATCGGGACCTCCAATGGCTGTAGCAGTCCTGCCGGTCTCTGATGATCCACTTTTACTAGCTTACAAGTGGCGTATTTGGAAACAAACTCGGCAATATCTCTCTTCATCCCGCTCCACCAATACTGTCGTCTCATGTCTTGGTACCTTTTGTCCCCACCGGGATGTACCGCGAACCGTGCGACTCTGCCATCACCTCGTGCCGCAATTCCTCCCCTTCCGGAACTACCAATCTCCCATTGAAGCGTAATCCGCCGTCTGAGCTAACGGTATAGGACTCGGCTCCCTCTGCTAATAATCGAACTATCTGCTCCTGACAGAACGAGTCATTCGCCTGTACCCTTACTACCTTCGTAACAATCTGCGGTGTAACGGTCATTACATACATGAACGATCGGGCCACTGCATCCTAGTGTCCCAATTCCTTCCACTTGGCCTTCCACACATCTGCCACTTCATCTGCTGGCCTACGACTCAACGCGTCTGCTACCACGTTAGCCTTCCCCGGGTGATACTGGATATCAAACTGATAGTCCTTCACAAACTCAAGCCACCTTCGCTGCCGCATATTCAACTCCTTCTGCGTGAATAGGTACTGCAGGGACTTGTGGTCTGTGAACAATCGAAACTTCTCCCCCAAAAGATAATGTCTCCATATCCGAAGGGCAAATACAACTGCCGCCAACTCCAAGTCATGAGTGGGGTAATTCTTCTCATGAGGCTTTAGCTTACGGGAAGCATAAGCTATGGCCTGACTCTCCTGCTGTAATACACCTCCAAGTCCTTGTAAGGACGCATCGGTGTAAACTAAATACTCAACTCCCGGTCTCGACAATGCTAACACAAGTGCTGAGGTCAACTTATCCTTCAACTCATCGAATGCCAACTGACAGGCATCACTCCAGATGAATGGCACACCCTTACGAGTCAGATGTGTCAAAGGACCTGCTATCTTCGAAAATCCCCGAATGAACCTCCTGTAGTAACCTGCTAAGCCCAAGAAACTACGGATCTCTGTCGGTGTCGTGGGCTATTCCCACTCCCTCACCGCGGATACCTTCCCCGGATCAACGGATATCCTCCGGTCGGAAATAATGTGTCCCAAAAATTGGACCTCCTTCAGCCAAAACCCGCACTTCTCATACTTTGCATACAGCTCGTTCTGACGTAGCGTCTGCAAAACTTGCCTCAAATGCTCGGCGTGCTCCTCCTCTGTTTGGGAGTAAACCAGAATATCATCAATGAAGACAATGACAAACTGATCCAGGAAATCCCTGAACACCCTATTCATCAGGTCCATAAACACGGCTGGAGCATTGGTCAAACCAAAAGGCATAACCCGAAACTCGTAAGAACCATATCTTGATAAGAACGCAGTCTTCGAGACGTCCTCCTCCCTGATACGCAACTGATGGTATCCCGATCTCAAATTAATCTTCGAGAAGAAAGAAGTTCCTCTCAACTGGTCGAATAGGTCATCGATTCGAGGCAACGGATACTTATTCCGTATCGTGACCTTGTTCAACTCTCGGTAGTCCACACACAATCTCAGTGAACCGTCTCTCTTCTTCACGAACAACACAGGGGCACCCCACGGCGAAGTACTCCTCCGAATAAACCCCTGACCCAACAACTGATCAATCTGATCTCGTAACTCCCTCATCTCAGCTGGAGCCATACGGTACGGTGCGCGTGCTATAGGTCTCATATCTGGTAATAAATCTATGACAAAGTCTATCTCTCGACTAGGGGGTAGGCCTGGTATCTCCAGAAACACATCGGAATACTCCCTGACAACTGGGATCGAATCTAAAGGAATCACAACCTCCCTAGAGGTATCCTCCTCTAGGTAATATAAATGAGCGGTCGAGCCTCCCTCTGGGCGAGGCATCGCCACTACAAACATCTCTTGCCCCGGAATGGCAAAAACAATGCTCCCACCGAAGCAATCAATCATGGCTCTATAATCTGCGAGCCAATCCATACCGATAATCACATCGTGCACATGCATATCTAATACCAACATATCTGCAGGTAATACCAGACTACCAATCTCTACCCCCACTCCCCGGCATATAAAAAAAATAAGTGACCCACTCCCCAATGGTAAGTCTACACACGTCACTGTGCTCTCTGCCGTAGCTAACAACCCTAAGGCTTTCGCAAAATGTGTAGCTATAAAACAATGCGTTGCCCCCGTATCAAACAAAACCGGACCCATAGTACCATGGATAGGAAACATACCCTCAATCGCGGGTGGTGCCTGCGGAGCTGCTGCCTGGTGGACGTTATAGACACGTCCATACTGTAACTATCCCTGCTGCACAGGAACTGCTGGAATGGCTGGAAGAGCTGGCACCTAGGCTGGAGCTGGTGGAAAAAGTGGCCTCTGTGGCTCATGTCGAGCACCCTGCTGCTGCTGCGGGGCCCTGCCCCTATCAGGACAGTCCTGGCATTTATGGCCAGTCTTGCCACAAACAAAACACTTCCCCGGGAAGTTCCCCCCTCTCTGTCCCTACTGCCCCCGGCCCTGGTGGCCGTTACCGTTCCTCCACTGGCCCTACTGGCCCTGCTGAAACTGATGCTGACCATTCTGACCCTGCTGGTTCTGATGGCCATTCGGACCCTGATGGCCCTGCCGGAAACCTCCTTGTCCGTGCCTGAAATTTCTTGACCTGAACCTCTTGTGATCCCCCTGCTGGGAGCCCTGATCACCCTGTCTCTGCCCCTGAACAGATTGTGCCCCACTGGCACCATTTCCCCCAGTCCTGCCCTGATGGCTGGACTCTCCTGACCTCTTGCCTTCAGTCATGTGAAAGCGATGATCCTGGCAGTGTAACAGTGCAGCGTTAACCACATCAGAATAAGTGGCTAACGAGAGGTTCCTTAACAAGTGCTGACGAATCCTCCATGTCAACCCGTCCGTAAATTTCTGTATCTTCTTCTCCTCAGTCGGTATCTCATCCGGAACGATGTTCAGAAGATCAGTAAATTCGACCTTATACTCGGCCACAGTCTTACCCTCCTGCTTGAGGCTCATAAACTTCCTCCTCATCTCCGTGTGAACAGCTGACGGAAAGTACTTACGGTCGAACCGCACCCAAAACTCCTGAATAGTAAGAGTATCTCTCTCCTCCACGGTGGTAATAGACTCCCACCACTGCAGTGAAGATCCCACTAGCTTAAAGGTAGCCAATATCTGCTTCTGGACATCGGTGCACTCATACATCCTCAAGTGCCGCTGAATATCCTTCCTCCACTGACTCGAAACTACCACATCGGAGCTAACTGCGAACTCCGGAGGGTGTGCTTTCTGAAAAGCATCACGTACACGTTCCCAAGCAGACGGGAATGCATGAGCCTGAACTGGCGCGGCTATCGGCGCCTGAAGTGGTGCCTGCTGAACTACTGCTAGTGCGGCATTTACCGCCTGGGCCACTATGGCTGCAACCTCGGCGGCATTCATCGTGCCCTGAACTGGTGCGGGCTGTGGTTCTGGCGTTGCATCCCTGGGAACCCGTTGTGCACGTCGTGGAGGCATCTGAAATAAGAATAAAGTTTATAAATTCGCAGTTATAAACTTAAAATAGCTGAAGAACGTAGCATATACAAGAGAATACAATAGTCCTAAAATATAGGGCTCTACATCAAAGAAAGCTCACCGGAAAACATAATAAGCCATTCAGATCCTAAAGGACATTAGAACCTGATGCTCTGATACCACCTGTGACACCCCGACTAATTAAATACCGGGTAGCTACTCCTTTATTAAATCAATACAAAATGCCAAGTTGGTTCAGTTAGTAGCATCACTGTCGAAAATATTTTAATAATTACTAACCACCTAGTATTTAAAAAGTAAGTTGCCAAATTTTAAGTTATGTCTGATTAACATGCAATAAAAGAATAATGGAAGAACAACATAATCCATTCACCATAACGAAGTAATGAATAACCAACGAAGTAAATATAAATCCGGAGGAAAACTCCTCACAACAATCCCACAAATGAAAATAATACGACAAGTCTGAATCCTGAATTAATTACATGCCCGAAGTCTGAATAACTGAAATAAATGAAAAGTCTCTAAAAGCAATGGGCGACATGCCCTACAACTGATAACTGATAAATATGGAGTCAAGGTAGATGAAGCGTCTACAAGCAAAGTCCTGTAACTTCCACAAACAGCTACAGCTCGTCACCTGAATGAGAATCCTAAGCATGGTGTCCTTGTGGCTGGGCACCTAAAATGGTTTTTACAAAAATAGATTTGAAGGCAAATGGGTCAGAGCCCGAAAGTGGAAATCATTTTAAAAATAGCAAGTGTTTTAATAACATTAAAACATTAAATGCAAGATACATGTTAGGACGTGCACTCACATGAAATTCTCACCTCTCGACTACATGTGCACTCCTAACGTACCGTACCCACCTACATGACATACACATCTAACCAAACCGTAATAAGTTCTACCCCTTACTACTCGATCCCCATATTACATTCTAGCGTTATCAAATAAATAGAGGGCTTCACTTAAACTCAGATTCTCAATTAGCAATATAATTCACTATCGGTTAACCCGTTATGTTTTCTCAAAACATTACCAAGCTTATATTCACAATACCAATATGAAAGTTCCCATTAATTAAGTGTATATTATTCACGTCATAAATATACAATACAAGCACCCCGAGACTAGCTGCGGTGCACACATACTCTGCTATCCATCCCGGTACATCACGTACATAAGGATCACATATTCCGAATCTCTCAGGAATAGTTCTCAGATAACAACATCACAAATAATGGAGGCGAACACAGTCACATCACATGGGTCACGCACATACCTGCGCTCCCACGATCAGCAGACTTATTAACATCCCAATAAGTCCTTCTCTGACCTATGTTCATCGAGGTAACCAGTCTAAATCCGGGCAACACAAGGATTAGAGGGCCCTAAGCGAACGTAAACCTCCCGTGATAGCAAGTATGGTAGGTATGTCATACACATAAAATCAATACATATACTAAGTATTTACACATCTTAGTAATCACCATAATATATTGGTGGTACACTTCTCATTCTCGTACCGACATATAATACTACACAATTTATATGTTCCCGGTTAATATAATAAATTAGGCCGTCAATAGTTCTCACATCGTAATAGACACTCACGTCCTACTTCATATTTACCCTTAGGTTCAAACTACACTTCTAGGTTTGATTCCTCATTATATCCCAAACATCCCAAATATCACAATTAATCATTAAGGGAAGGTTATCTCTATGTATACACAAGGTTACGGGACACTCGAGATCAAAATAGGCTAAAAAGCCTAAACTGTCAACTCGTTAGAAGTCTCGTTCGAACGAGGCTGTTCGAACAAGAGTTCGTTCGAACGAAGTGGCTTTCTAACGAGGTCTCGTTCGAACGAGAACATCGAACGAACTTCACCCTCGTTAGAAGTCAAAGGTCAACTCGTTAGAAGCTCGTTCGAACGACCTGGGCAGGTCTTCTAACGAGTGGCCAGTTTCGAGCCCAAAAATCCTTATTTCGTTTTTTCCATCTTTTCTTCACTTCTAATCTCATCTAAACATTAGTCCAACACTTGTTCAAGGTTCCTAATCGTCTCTAAACATACATAGGTCACCTAGTAACGTTTTTGTGGGGATTAAATCATTATAAACATCATCCAAATATCAAATCCATACATTTATCCCCAATTTCAAGAACATGAACCCTAAAATTTATAAATCATCAAAGAGTCTAAATAAATCCGTTTTTGTTTCATCCAAAATGTATTAACATCAGATTATTCACCTACATATAGTTCTACATGCAAATCCTCATCACAATACAAGTTTCTAATTCCAAATTAATGGGTTTTTATCAAACTCCCAAGAACAATAAGATTTTTATCAATTCCTACACATGGAAGAAGCATTCTCTGAAATTAATTGGAATTAAACCACTTGCCTTATATGTATCTCTGATTTGATGACGAATTTGATGAATGGTTCTCTCTCTCTCTGCAGAATCCTTCTATCTCTCCCTCTACAAGCTTTCTTCTCTAATGGTAGCAATGGAGGCTAGGGTTTTTTTGTCTTAGGAACTTTTGGGGCTAATTCTAATAACCCCCGTAGCCCTCTAATTAGTAAATGGTTGGTAATGGGTTAGTGGGTGTTTTAATTTTCCATTTAAAACTCCTAAAATTCGTTAATAAAAAATCCCAAAATTCTAAAATTACCAAACTGCCCTTATTGGTTGCCGGTATGGCCTAAAAATACCCCGGGACCCAAACCAAACCCCCGGCTAGTGTTTTCTGACTATTTCTACCCTTCCGGACGCGTTGGCGCACTCAAAACGACCATACGGTTAATAGAACTAAAATTCACTTTTTAATTAAAATAAATATTTCCCTGACGCGACTGTCACACGTTTCTCAACAAAATTTCCAAATTGCCGTATTTCAATTTCACGATAAATTTCATAATTCAATAATCATATATGCACATATAATCAAATACCAACTCGCATCTCGTTAGTATTTTAATCCGGATTAATTTCCAATTAATACACATTTAATTTAATTAATCCCATAAAATAAATATCACAAAAATACGGGGTATTACATACTTCCCCCCTAATAACTGAATTTCGTCCCGAAATTCGAAACTAGAAAGTACCTGGTAAGAAAAACTTTGGATAACGTTCGCGCATCTCATCCTCGCGCTCCCATGTGGACTCCTCGACATTATGATGTCGCCACTGAACACGCACTAACGGAACTATCTTTGACCGCAATTTTCGCTCACTTCGGTCCAAAATGGCAATCGACCCCTCCTCGTAGGAGCTATCCGGCTGAAGATCGATGTCCTCCAAAGCAATGTGAGAATGAGCCAAATCGTCTCTAAGATATTTCCTTAGCGAGGAAATATGAAATACATCGTGAATCCGATGTAAATGCTCCGGTAATCCAAGCTTATACGCAACCGGTCCAATCCGCTCAATAATAGGAAATGGTCCCACATATCTTGGTGCCAACTTCCCTTTCTTCCCGAAACGCATGATCCCCTTCATAGGAGATACTCTGAGCAAAACCTGGTCCCCCACTTGGAACTCCCTGAAGAATCTCTTCGCATCAGCATAGCTCTTCTGCCGATCCTGAGCTACTCGAATGCGACTCCGTATCAATTCTATCCTCGTCGAAGTATCCTGAATCACTTCCGGCCCAAGTAGTTTGTTGTCCCCCACCTCCAACCAACATGCTGGGGAACGACAAGGTCTACCGTACAACGCCTCAAATGGAGCCATGCCAATGGTTAACTGGTAGGAGTTGTTGTAAGCAAACTCCACCAGTGGAAGATACTGCTCCCATCCACCCCCAAAATCAATGATACTCTTGTTAGTATTTTAATCCGGATTAATTTCCAATTAATACACATTTAATTTAATTAATCCCATAAAATAAATATCACAAAAATACGGGGTATTACATTGAGAACGATTCCTGAGAGATTCGGAATGCGTGATCCTTATGTACGTGATGTACCAGGATGGATAACAGAGTATGTGTGCACCATAGCTTAGTCTCGGGGTGCTTGTATTGTATATTTAGGACGAGAATAATATACACTTAAATAACGAGAACTTTCATGTTGGTATTGTAAGTATAATTATCGTAATGTTTTGAGAAAATATAACGGGACAACCGGTAGTGAATTATATTGCTAATAATTAAGAATCCGAGTTTAAGTAAAGCCCTCTATTTAATTAATAACGCTAGAACGTATAATGGGAATCGAGTAGTAAGGGGTAGAACTTATTACGGTTGGGCTAGATATGTATGTCACTTAGATGGGTACGGTACGTTAGGAGTGCACAATTAGTCGAGAGGTGAGTACTTCATGTGAGTGCACGTCCTAACATGTATTTTGCATTCGTTGTTTTAATGTTATTAAAACACTTGCTATTTTTAAAATACTCTCCACTTTCGGGCTCTGACCCGTTTGCTTTCAAATCTACTTTTTGTAAAACCTTTTTAGGTGCCCAGCCACAAGGACACCATGCATAAGATTTCCATTCAGGTGACGAGCTGTAGCTGTTTGTGGAAGTTACAGGGCCTTGCTAGTAGACGCTCCTTTTGTCTTGACTCCATATTCAGTTTTAATATTTGTAGGGCATGTCGCCCATTTCTATTAGAGACATTTCAGTTATTCAGACTTTTGGCATGTAATTAATTCAGGATTCAGACCTGTTTTATTTTTTTTAGTTGTGGGATTTTTGTGAGGAGTATTTCCTCCAGACTCTTTATTACTTGTTGATTACACTATAGGAACTTTATTGTGAATGGTTATGTTATTCTTTCATAATTCACTTATTGCATGTTAATCAGATAAAATTTAAAATTTGGCAACTTACTTTTTAAATACTAGGTGGTTAGTAATCATTAAATGTTTTCGACAATGATGATATTAACTGAACCAACTTGGCATTTTGAATTGATTTAATAAAGGAGTAGCTACCCGGTATTTAATTAGTCGGGGTGTCACAGTTTTGAGGTTAATCCTTTTCTTAGTACAACTTTTCCATTGGGATTATAATAGATCAAATAAGCTTTGCTTTGCGATATTAGATGTGACTTTACGGTTATATGCAATCGAGGTTTTGGGTTATCAATTAATATATGTTATAGCCATATTTTATGTAAATGTAGGCTTGTTATATTATATATTAATTTACCTTTGTTCTTTGCGAAGATGTGGGGGAAATAAGCTATTTTTTACTTTGTAATATGTTAATTTTTTCGCTCACGTTTTAATTAATCAAATTAGCTCTGCTTCGCTCTATTAGATGTGAATTAGCCTTGATTTTTTCAGAATTTGAAGTTAGGGATATTATTTTAGAACTAAAGCCACACGGTGTCGATGTTGGGGTGTGAACTTTGTTTGTGTTAGTTTTTGTTTTTAGACGGGACAGTAGATTACGCTATAATTTGTTCTTATGCGTGCCGTTGTTTTTTATGCGATACTATGTGTTGGGGCAGTCTCTCTCGTCCATATTTTTCAAGCCTCCCATATCTAAGGTACTCAATATGTCTCTTAGTCGTTTTAGATAATTATTTTTCAAGTTTTTTTTATTTTTGGTAATATTGCTATTACATTTGAACATAATTTTTTATCCTTGCAACTAATTTCTCTTTCGTGGCCTCACGACACACAATGCATGGAACTATTAACATAATTCATAGATAACACACAATGCATGACACGATTAAGTCAATAACGTAGTTATGAGTTCGGGTTAAAAGTCAAGATTGGACATAAGTCGATGTCGGTGCGACTATGTCGTACCAAATGTGTCGCCTAAAATTATGTATCAAAATTTATGACAATAGGCGTGAAATTATCTCTGTCTAAAATTTGGGTGCTTTTAAATTCGAATTTCATGGATAGTTTTTTCTTAAGTTATTAAATTTTGGACGAAAACAATTTTTTCTTAGTTTTTTCTAATTTTATCTTTATTTTTTTTTCCAGAAAATGGAAAGGAAAATTTCTGTCTAACCAAGTTTGAAGAAAAACAAATGAATGTCGAAAGGGGTTTGAGTGGATGGTAAGACCTAGAGAGTTGCCTTTTCTACTTTTGGTTCCTCATTTTCATATGTTTAAATAAATTACTTTTTCTTTACTGCATAGGTTTGAATTTTCCTCACCTAATTGGATTGACTATATAAATATGTGTCTTTCGTAATATATATTTTCAATTATTTGTGCAGGATTTTAGATAAAGTTGAATGTCCTCGCTCTCTGGGGAACTCAATTCGATTAGTTTAGATAAGATGGGGCTTGTGTTGTTATGAATAATTAAAGTTATAGAGGGTGTTTAGATGCCTCGTTGACTTATAACTATATAAAAATTATTATTTAATCATCTCTTAACTAATCTAATTTTATGTTTTCTTTAGTGTCCAATTTTTAGGATAAATGTGAAGTTGTGGTGTTTTTTCGGACCATTAAATAAATAATTCTTCATAGCCGGAGCCAAACTAAAGGTTTGTAAGATTTAAATGAATAAAAGTACGATTTTTATATGTTGGGGTCACTATGTATGGTTCGCAAAAGAAAAACTAAAGGTTATGTTGATTTACTTTGTATGAGTTACGTGTTGTTAATGATGTTCTTATATTCACATGTTAATTTATTAATTTTTAATATCATTCGTGTGTGTGTTGTTAATGAGGTGCGCATGTTGTCTGTTCTAGCTATGACGTACATTTATGTTGTTACTACAAATTTATGTTTTTGTATTGCTATTACCGCTACGAATTGAGTTAAATTGATGATGTTTATAGGAGGTCCAGAATGGAATATTAGTATTATTGTTGGAATATTTTTTTATTTCTTAAACACAATGGATAGTTCAATAAACAAAGGAAATTTTGCCTAAAATTCCTAAATTTTTTACACTTATTTGTGCTTTAAAAAAATTATTGCACTTAAATTATACACGATTCAACATTTTAGACAAATTTCTCTGTTCCCTCCGGCACGGGTATTTCACTAGTGTGTGTGTGTATATATATATATGAACACACACATATAAAAACACTTCAAGACATAGATGCATACATGCATAAATGCAAAATTATATCATGCGTTCTTTAGGTATGTTAAATGAGGTGTGTTGGAGAGGTTTACAATATATAGGTATCATGTATATATTGATTATATTATTTAACATATAGATCTTAGTATATTATATAATTTAATAATACATACATACACTTAGTTTGTGTAAATATACATATATAATTTTTATTTATAATAATTACACACATATTAATTTATTGTATCTGTATTGTTATTGTCTCAAACTAGTATATAAAATTTTGAGCCTTAGCTGTAATATACTAATAATAAGCAATAATAAATAAAAAAATTATCACTACTAACATGCAATTTGAGAAGAATAGAGAGGGATGAGATACGAAGAAGGGAAACAATGATTAACGTGGTTCGATCCAAAGTGGTGCCATGTCTAGAGGTGCAGTATTGATTGCAAAGATTTCAATGGGCAATAGCCATGAAAGGAATGGATACAAGCTCTCAAAAGTCTCTCTAAGATTTTGCGTATGGTCGTTAGGTTATGTGGGATTTCATGTTGTTTATAGGCCATTATAAGAGAGAGAGTGTTATGGGACAAGTGGAGTGCCTTTATAGGTCAGATAGTTATACATTTTACATGCCATAGGATGGATAATCATGAGTTGGTTACAACCAGACAAAGGTGGAATGTTTCCTCACGTGCGTGAGTGGGTTAACATGACTGTATGTATTCTATCACGTGATATAAGTCGGTGTAAGGCTGGCTTAGACAGAGTTAATTAACACTGTTAACTGATGTTGCATCACTGTCCAACCGAGCAGAAAATATAACTGAGCCGACCCGATTGTTGTTGCCGACCAGGTTTAATAATCAAGCCGATCTATTTCTAACACCTTCTTGTGCCATATGTCACTTTCTGATTGGTCTATTCAATATCCCATATTTATGGTACAACATGTAGATTATATATATTAAGGTATAAAATGTATAAAAATATAGAGAGTGGATGAATCTGAGTAAAAAAATAGCAAACATAATTTAGAAAACAACCTTTTGCTGTTTTCTGAAAACAAGATTATAATGCAAAAATATTATAATTCAGTATTTGAAAGCAGGTTTGCCATACACATTTTTTTTTCAAAATTATATTTAAACACCGAAAACAGTTCTCTAATTCATAACCAAACACGCCCTTAGTTTTTTTTAATGTTGCTCAATTTTATATCTACAATAACATTTATTTGGATTGTGTGATATACTCAGTCTTTGTTTTACACACAAAGTATTTTTGTGTATAATATTTGTATTCTTTGTCTTAGTGTAAGCAATTTTTTTTATTTATGTATGGGACTTTATATTCTTTTTAGTAATGTTAAAAGTTTAGGGCTTTAAAGTGTTGTTATTAATGTTCGAATGTAAATCAGTGTTTTGTAACATAAACTTTAAATCATACTTGGTGTTGTGTGTAAAAAAAGAAAAAATGCCTAGCAACGCCTATGCTAGGAAGCTATATGTCGCTCGTCTACCACCTCACCTTTTAGAACATTGTCCCCAATCAATGTAGTAAAAAAAATAAACATAAATAAATTTGGAACTATTCAACAATTGAGATTAGAAAATTTAAAAACTCTAGAAAAATAAGAGATTCATGTGTGTATGTGTATGTGTTCGTGTGTGAGAGAGAAGGATATGAAGAGAACACTAGAGATGGGAGATGGGGGGGGGGATAATAAGGTTTGATTGTTTGTAACCTTTTAGACTCATTGATGTCCTTATTTATCCTTTTATATTTGGATATAACAAAAATACCATCATGTGCATGGCACATGATCAATTTTTTGTCCTAACTTTGTTTGCATAAATTAAACCATTTTGATAAGTTGAAGGGTGTTATGCACATAAAATAAACGTTAAAATGGTGAATTGAAAACATGGGTAAAGTTGAGAGGGAATATGTGTAATTAACCCAATTATATTTGTGTACATCTATAAAAGGTAAAAACGATTTTACTTTATAAGAGTTTTTTTTACACTGGTAAGATCAAACCCCCTCTTAACCCAACCCTAAATACATTCAAATTTTATGTTAGAATTAAGTTTATAAACTTTACACATGATGCCCTTTTTATTTCAAAAAATAAAATTAATGGAAATATCTTATAATAGGCTTAAAAAGAGTTACACTGAACCCGTTCATTCAATTGAACATACCATATGATATCCATCCTTGGTCTAAATATGCTAAAAGGGTAAATGCTTATATTGGTTGGTTAAAAGATCCTCCTTGTCAATTGGATTATTCTATTTTGTTTGATGTTTCGAATTGTTAATGTGTTTTATTAATCAATTTTGCTTACAAAAGTATACCCATTAGGAATGCTCTAAATTTTTTTAATTTGGGAACAATTATAGAGGAAATCATTTAATTAAAATATGGGCTAAGTTAGGGGGGACAATTTTAGAAACAACACGCCAACAAAAAATGAAATGACCTGAATGTAATACCCCGTACTTTTGTCTATATTTATTTTTGGGATTAATTAATTAAATGCGTATTAATTGGAAATTAATCCGGGTTATAAATACTAATGAGATGCGAATTGGTATTTGATTATGTGCATATATGATTATATATGTATTTGGTATTATAAAATTTGTCGTGAGATTTATATACGGCATTTTAGAAATTTTGTTGAGACGCGTGGGACCGTCGCGTCACGGTATAATATTTTGTTAATAAAAGTGAATTTAAAATCTATAATCCGTATGGTCGTTTTGAGTGCGCCAACGCGTCTGGAAGGGTCGAGATTGTCCGAAAACACTAGCCGGGGGTATAGTTTGGGTCCCGGGGTATTTTTAGGCCATACCGGTAACTTAAAGGGTATTTTGGTAATTTTACATTTTTAGGAATTAAAAATGACGAAAATTAGAGATGTAAATCTGATGTGGATTAAACCCATTAAGCCCATTAACCAACCCATATTAACCTAGAAGGCTACATAGGTTGTCATTTAGGTTTTCTAAGTTTCCCCAAATCAAACCCTAGCCACCTTAAGCCACCATTAGAGAAGGAGCTTGGAGAGAAGAAATTCTGCAGAAATTCTTCATCAAATCAACACCAAATCCGGAATCGAACCAAGGCAAGTGATTTAAATTACATTCCTTATGCAGTGAATGCTTTTTCCATGTTAGAAACATTGTTAATCAATCTTATATAAGAGTTAAAAGAAAACCCATGAAATTGGAAGATTGTTGTTTAACTTTGGGATAGGTTTGCATGTAGAAACATTGTTTGAAGATTTAATTTAGAGATTTCATATCTATGTGATGTATAAACGGATTAAAATCTGGGAAATTATGATGAGAAGAACCTAGGGTTTATGTTCTTGAAGAAAATTGGGAGTTAATGTAGAAATTTGTGATTTAATGATGTTTAGAAGGTATTAAGCCCCTTTAAAGATGTTAGTATAACACCTTAGCATGTTTGAGGATGATTAGATAACTCAATATATTATTGGAACGAATTTTAGAAGAGATTGGAGGAGTAAAAATGGATGGAAAACGAATTGGGAAAATTCTGGGCCGAAACTGGTCAGTCGTTAGAAGCAGCCCCAGGTCGTTCGAACGAACTCGTTCGAACGAGCTTCTAACGAGTTGACCAGTCGTTACTAACGAGTAGGGATTTCGTTCGATATCTCGTTCGAACGAGATATCGTTAGAAGGGACAGTTCGTTCGAACGAACTGGGATCTCGTTCGAACAGCCTCGTTTGAACGAGACTTCTAACGAGATGACAGTCCAAACTCGTTCGAACACTCGTTCGAACGAGACTTCTAACGAGCTGGCAGTTTGGGCCATTTTGGACTGTTTTGACTTTTGGAGTTCCGTAAACTGATTTAAGGATATAGATATCATTCCGTAGATGTAGTAATGATAGGATTGGGACATTTGGGTATTTATGAGGAGAAATTTACATACGAGAGTTGTATTACATGGACGGTTTGGGTCGAGACGTGAGTGTCCACTACGACGTGAGAATTAATTATGGCACGTATGATTATAAACCGGTATAGCATATATAGTGATAATTACGAGTTAGTACGAGAATGAGAATAGTATTACGATTAAAATATGGTATTACTAAGATGTGTGTTTACTTAGTATTGGTATATGGATTGTGTGTATGACATACCTACCATACTTGCTATCACGGGAGGTTTGCGTTCGCTTAGGACCCTCTAATCCTTGTGTGCCTACGGGGGGGATATAGACTGGTACCTCGATGAACATAGGTCATAGAAAGACTTATTGTGATATTAATAAGTCCGCTGATCATGGGAGCGTAGGTATGTGCGTGACCCATGTGATGGTGACTGTGTTCGCCTCCATTATTTGTGATGTTGTTATCGGTAAACTATTCCTGAGAGATTCGGAATATGTAATCCTTATGTACGTGATGTACCGGGATGGATAGCAGAGTATGTGTGCACCACAGCTTAGTTCGCGAGGTGCTTGTATTGTATATTTATGATATGAATAATATACATTAAATTAATGGGAATCCTCATGTTAATGTTGTAAAAATATTACGGTATTGTTTCGAGATATATAATGAGTTAACTGATAGTTATATCAATGGCATATTTAGTAACTGAGTTTACGTTAAACCTCTATTTAATTACGAGCGTTGTTATGTTAAATGGAACCGAGTAATATGGGTAGAACCTTTGGCAGTCTAGCTAGTTATGTTGTCAGTTAGCTAGTAGTATGGGTCGATATAGATGGGTACTTACGTTAGGAGTGCACAGTTAGACGAGAGGTGAGAATATCATGCGAGTGTACGTCCTAACATGTACTTTGCATTTAATGTTTTAAATGTTTTTAAAGCACTTGCAGGTTTTTAAAATATAACTCCACATTCGGGCTCTGACCCGTTTGCTTTTCAAATCTCTTTTTCTTTGTAAAACCATTTTAGGTGCCCAGCCACAAGGACACCAAGCATAGGTTACTCATTCAGGTGACGAGCTGTAGCTGCTTGTGGAAGCTACAGGGATTTGCATGTAGACGCTTCTATCTTTTGGATTCTAGAGTCAACATCTATCAGTTGTAGGGCATGTTGCCCATTTCTTTAGAGACATCTTTTATATTTCAGTTTTCAGACTTTAGCATGTTTTATTTCAGTTTCGGTTATTCATTTCAGTTATGGGATTGTAGTGAGGAGTTTTCCTCCAGACTTTATTTACTCTATTGTGATGGTTATTCGTTTTACTTCAGTATGGTGAATGGTGTTATTTATTTCTTCCTTACACTTGTTGCATGTTAATCAGACTTAAATTAAAATTTGGCAACTTGCTTTTTAAATACTAGGTGGTTAGAAATAATATAATGTTTTCGACAGTGATGCTATTAACTGAGCCAACTTGGCATTTTGAATTAATTTTATAAAGGAGTAGCTACCCGGTATTTAATTAGTCGGGGTGTCACAGGTGGTATCAGAGCATCAGGTTCTAGTGTCCTTTAGGATCTGTACGGCTATTATGTTTCCGCTACGTTTTTTTTGATATAGAGCCCTATATTTTAGGACTGTTGTACTCTTTTTGTGTATGCTTCGTTCTTCAGCTATATTAAGTTTATAACCGTGAACTTATAAACTTTGTTCTTATTTCAGATGCCTCCACGACGTGCACGACGAGTTCCCAGGAATGCAATGCCCGAACCCCAGCCCGCTCCAGTTCAGGGCATGATGAACGCCGCTGAGGTTGCTGCTATAGTAGCCCAAGCGGTAAATGCTGCGATTGCTGTGATTCAGCAGGCACCGCCTCAGGCGCCGGTTGCCGCGCCAGCACAGGTTAATGCATTCCCGTCTGCGTGGGAGCGTGTACGAGACGCTTTTCAGAAAGCGCATCCGCCAGAGTTTGCAGGTAGCTCGGATGTGGTAGTCTCGAGCCAATGGAGGAAGGACATACAGAGGCATTTGAGGATGCATGAGTGCACTGATATTCAGAAATAGGTGTTAGCTACTTTCAAGCTAGTGGGATCTGCATTACAGTGGTGGGAGTCTATTACCACCGCGGAGGAGAGGGATACCCTTACGATTCAGGAGTTCTGGGTGCGGTTCGACCGCAAGTACTTTCCGTCCGCAGTTCATACAGAGATGAGGAGGAAGCTGATGAGTTTGAAGCAGGAGGGCAAGACAGTGGCCGAGTATGAGGCCGAGTTCACTAACCTGTTGAATATCGTTCCAGACGAGATTCCAATAGAGAAGAAGAAGATAGAGAAGTTCACCGACGGGTTGAATTGGAGGATCCGTCAGCATCTGCTAGGGAACCTATCGTTGGCCACGTATTCTGATGTGGTTAACGCTGCATTATTGCACTGCCAGGACCACCGTTTTCATATGGCCGAGGGCAAGCGGTCGGGGGAGTCTAGCCAACAGGGCAGGACTGGAGGACATGGTGCCAGCGGGGCACAAACCGGTCAGGGGCAGAGACAGAATGAGCAGGGTACCCAACAGGGGGATAATAAGAGGTTCCGGTCAGGGAACTACAGGCAGGGTCAGGGAGGTTTCCGTCAGGGCCATCAGGGCCCAAACGGCCATCAGGGCCAGCAGGGGCAGAATGGGCAGCAGTTCCATCAGGGCCAGCAGGGCCAAGGGAGGAACGGTAACGGCCACCAGGGCCGGGGACAGCAGGGGCAGAGGGGAGGGAACTTCCCAGGGAAGTGCTTTACTTGTGGCAAGACTGTCCATAAGAAGCAGGATTGTCCTGATAGGGGCAGGGCCCCACAGCAGCAGCAGCAGGGTGCTCGCCAGGAGCCACAGAGACCTATGTTTCCCGCCGCTCTTCCCGCCCCGCCACAGATGGCAGCATTGCCACCCATTCCAGCAGTCCCAGTTCAGCAGGGGCAGCTACAGTATGGACGTGTCTACAACGTTCACCAGGCTGCAGTTCCACAGGCACCGCCCGCGATCGAGGGTACGTTTCCTATCCATGGCACTATGGGTCGGGTGTTATTTGATACGGGTGCTACACACTGTTTTATAGCTACACACTTCGCGAAAGCTTTAGGATTGTTAGCTACGGCAGAGAGCACAGTGACGTGTGTCGACTCACCATTAGGGAGTGGGTCACTTATTTTCTTTATATGCCGGGGAGTGGGGGTAGAGGTTGGTGGTTTGGAATTACCTGCGGACATGTTAGTGTTAGACATGCATGTTCACGATGTGATCATCGGTATGGATTGGCTCGTAGCATATAGGGCCATGATTGATTGCTTCAGCGGGAGCATTGTTTTTTCCATTCCGGGGCAAGAGATGTTTATAGTGGCGATGCCTCGCCCAGAGGGAGGATCGACCGCTCATCTGTATTACATAGAGGAGGATACCTCTAAGGAGGTTGTTATTCCTTTAGATTCGATCCCGGTTGTCAGGGAGTATTCGGATGTGTTTCAGGAGATACCAGGCTTACCACCCAGTCGAGAGATAGATTTCGTTATTGATTTGCTACCGGGTACGAGACCTATAGCACGTGCACCATACCGTATGGCTCCAGCTGAGATGCGAGAGTTACGGGATCAGATAGAGCAGCTGTTAGGGCAGGGCTTTATTCGCAGGAGTACCTCACCTTGGGGCACTCCAGTTTTGTTTGTGAAGAAGAGGGACGGTTCACTGAGATTGTGTGTGGACTACCGAGAGTTGAATAAGGTCACGATACGGAATAAGTATCCGTTGCCTCGAATCGATGACTTATTCGACCAGTTGAGAGGAGCTTCTTTCTTCTCGAAGATTGACTTGAGGTCAGGATACCATCAGTTGCGTATCAGGGAGGAGGATGTCTCGAAGACCGCATTCTTGTCGAGATATGGTTCTTACGAGTTTCGGGTCATGCCTTTCGGCTTGACCAACGCTCCAACAGTGTTTATGGACTTGATGAACAGGGTGTTCAGGGATTTCCTAGATCAGTTTGTCATTGTCTTCATTGATGACATTCTGGTTTACTCTCAGGCAGAGGAGGAGCACGCCGAGCATTTGAGGCAGGTTTTGCAGACACTTCGTCAGAACGAGTTGTATGCAAAATACGAGAAGTGCGGGTTTTGGCTGAAGGAAGTCCAGTTCTTGGGTCATATTATTTCCGACCAGGGAATATCTGTTGATCCGGGAAAGGTATCAGCGGTGAGGGAATGGGGACAGCCCACGACACCAACGGAGATTCGTAGTTTCTTGGGCTTAGCAGGATACTACAGGAGATTTATTCGGGGTTTCTCGGAGATAGCAGGTCCTTTGACACATCTTACTCGTAAGGGTGTGCCATATATCTGGAGTGATGCCTGTCAGTTGGCATTCGATGAGTTGAAGGACAAATTGACCTCAGCACCTGTGTTAGCATTGCCGAGACCGGGAGTTGAGTATTTGGTTTACACCGATGCGTCTTTGCAAGGACTGGGAGGTGTATTGCAGCAGGAGAGACAGGCCATAGCTTATGCTTCCCGTAAGCTTAAGCCTCATGAGAAAAATTACCCCACACATGATTTGGAGTTGGCGGCAGTGGTATTTGCCTTACGGATTTGGAGGCACTACCTTTTGGGGGAGAAGTTTCAGCTGTTCACGGACCACAAGTCACTACAGTATCTGTTCACGCAGAAGGAACTGAATATGCGGCAGCGTAGGTGGCTTGAATTTGTGAAGGACTACCAGTTCGACATCCAGTACCACCCGGGTAAGGCTAACGTGGTAGCAGACGCTTTGAGCCGCAGGCCAGCAGATGAGGTGGCAGAGGTGTGGAAAGCTAAGTGGAAGGAATTGGGACACCAGGATGCAGTGGCCCGATCTTTCATGTCTGTGATGACCGTTACCCCACAGATTGTCACGAAGGTAGTACGGGCACAGGCTAATGACTCGTTCTGTCAGGAGCAGATAGTTCGATTGCTAGCAGAGGGAGCCGAATCCTATACCGTTAGCTCAGATGGGGGATTACGCTTCAATGGGAGATTGGTAGTTCCGGAAGGAGAGGAATTGCGACACGATGTTATGGCAGAGTCGCACGGCTCACGGTACATCCCGGAGGGGACAAAATGTACCAAGACATGAGACGACAATATTGGTGGAGCGGTATGAAGAGAGATATCGCTGAGTTTGTCTCGAAATGCGCCACTTGTCAGCTTGTAAAAGTGGATCATCAGAGACCAGCAGGATTGCTACAGCCGTTGGAGGTTCCGGTGTGGATGTGGGAGAGCATATCCATGGACTTTATCACGGGATTGCCTACGTCGCAGAGGGGTCACGACTCCGTTTGGGTAATTATGGACAGGTTGTCTAAGGTCGCTCACTTCTTACCCGTAAGGACTGATTACACTACGGGACAGTATGCCCAGCTCTTCATTTCAGAGATTGTGAGACTTCACGGTGTGCCCCTAAATATCGTGTCTGACAGAGACAAGATATTTGTTTCGAGGTTTTGGGAGAGTTTCCAAGAGGCAATGGGCACGAAATTGCGGTTGAGTACGGCTTATCATCCGCAGACCGATGGGCAGACAGAGCGCACCAATCAGATGTTGGAGGACATGCTACGCATGTGCATTATTGACTTCGGGGGTGGATGGGAGTAGTACCTTCCACTGGTGGAGTTTGCTTACAACAACTCCTATCAGTTCACGATTGGCATGGCTCCGTTTGAGGCATTGTACGGTAGGCCTTGTCGTTCCCCAACATGTTGGCTAGAAGTGGGGGACAACAAACTACTTGGGCAGGAAGTGATTCAGGATACTTCGGCAAGGATTGAGTTGATTCGGAGTCGCATTCGGGTAGCTCAAGACAGGCAGAAGAGTTATGCTGATGCGAAGAGGTTTTTCAGTTCCAAGTGGGGGACCAGGTTTTGCTCAGGGTTTCTCCGATGAAGGGGATTATGCGATTCGGGAAGAAGGGGAAGTTGGCACCGAGGTATGTGGGGCCGTTTCCTATTATTGAGCGGATCGGACCCGTTGCGTATAGACTTGGACTACCGGAGCACTTGCATCGGATTCACGACGTGTTCCATATTTCCTCGCTGAGGAAATACCTTAGAGATAATTTGGCTCATTCTCACGTTGCTGTGGAGGACATCGATCTCCAGCCGGATAGCTCCTACGAGGAGGGGCCAATTGCTATTTTGGACCGAAGCGAGAGGAAACTGCGGTCAAAGATAGTTCCGTTAGTGCGTGTTCAGTGGCGACATCACAATGTCGAGGAGTCCACATGGGAGCGCGAGGATGAGATGCGCGAACGTTATTCAGAGCTATTTTTAGCAGGTACTTTCTAGTTTCGAATTTCGGGACGAAATTCAGTTATTAGGGGGGAAGTATGTAATACCCCGTACTTTTGTCTATATTTATTTTTGGGATTAATTAATTAAATGCGTATTAATTGGAAATTAATCCGGGTTATAAATACTAATGAGATGCGAATTGGTATTTGATTATGTGCATATATGATTATATATGTATTTGGTATTATAAAATTTGTCGTGAGATTTATATACGGCATTTTAGAAATTTTGTTGAGACGCGTGGGACCGCCGCGTCACGGTATAATATTTTGTTAATAAAAGTGAATTTAAAATCTATAATCCGTATGGTCGTTTTGAGTGCGCCAACGCGTCCGGAAGGGTCGAGATAGTCAGAAAACACTAGCCGGGGGTATAGTTTGGGTCCAGGGGTATTTTTAGGCCATACCGGTAACTTAAAGGGTATTTTGGTAATTTTACATTTTTATGAATTAAAAGTGACGAAAATTAGAGATGTAAATCTGATGTGGATTAAACCCATTAAGCCCATTAACCAACCCATATTAACCTAGAAGGCTACATAGGTTGTCATTTAGGTTTTCTAAGTTTCCCCAAATCAAACCCTAGCCACCTTAAGCCACCATTAGAGAGGGAGCTTGGAGAGAAGAAATTCTGCAGAAATTCTTCATCAAATCAACACCAAATCCGGAATTGAACCAAGGCAAGTGATTTAAATTACATTCCTTATGCAGTGAATGCTTTTTCCATGTTAGAAACATTGTTAATCAATCTTATATAAGAGTTAAAAGAAAACCCATGAAATTGGAAGATTGTTGTTTAACTTTGGGATAGGTTTGCATGTAGAAACATTGTTTGAAGATTTAATTTAGAGATTTCATATCTATGTGATGTATAAACGGATTAAAATCTGGGAAATTATGATGAGAAGAACCTAGGATTTATGTTCTTGAAGAAAATTGGGAGTTAATGTAGAAATTTGTGATTTAATGATGTTTAGAAGGTATTAAGCCCCTTTAAAGATGTTAGTATAACACCTTAGCATGTTTGAGGATGATTAGATAACTCAATATATTATTGGAACGAATTTTAGAAGAGATTGGAGGAGTAAAAATGGATGGAAAACGAATTGGGAAAATTCTGGGCCGAAACTGGTCAGTCGTTAGAAGCAGCCCCAGGTCGTTCGAACGAACTCGTTAGAACGAGCTTCTAACGAGTTGACCAGTCGTTACTAACGAGTAGGGATTTCGTTCGATATCTCGTTCGAACGAGATATCGTTAGAAGGGACAGTTCGTTCGAACGAACTGGGATCTCGTTCGAACAGCCTCGTTCGAACGAGACTTCTAACGAGATGACAGTCCAAACTCGTTCGAACACTCGTTCGAACGAGACTTCTAACGAGCTGGCAGTTTGGGCCATTTTGGACTGTTTTGACTTTTGGAGTTCCGTAAACTGATTTGAGGATATAGATATCATTCCGTAGATGTAGTAATGATAGGATTGGGACATTTGGGTATTTATGAGGAGAAATTTACATACGAGAGTTGTATTACATGGACGGTTTGGGTCGAGACGTGAGTGTCCACTACGACGTGAGAATTAATTATGGCACGTATGATTATAAACCGGTATAGCATATATAGTGATAATTACGAGTTAGTACGAGAATGAGAATAGTACTACGATTAAAATATGGTATTACTAAGATGTGTGTTTACTTAGTATTGGTATATGGATTGTGTGTATGACATACCTACCATACTTGCTATCACGGGAGGTTTGCGTTCGCTTAGGACCCTCTAATCCTTGTGTGCCTACGGGGGGGATATAGACTGGTACCTCGATGAACATAGGTCATAGAAAGACTTATTGTGATATTAATAAGTCCGCTGATCATGGGAGCGTAGGTATGTGCGTGACCCATGTGATGGTGACTGTGTTCGCCTCCATTATTTGTGATGTTGTTATCGGTAAACTATTCCTGAGAGATTCGGAATATGTAATCCTTATGTACGTGATGTACCGGGATGGATAGCAGAGTATGTGTGCACCACAACTTAGTTCGCGAGGTGCTTGTATTGTATATTTATGATATGAATAATATACATTAAATTAATGGGAATCCTCATGTTAATGTTGTAAAAATATTACGGTATTGTTTCGAGATATATAATGAGTTAACTGATAGTTATATCAATGGCATATTTAGTAACTGAGTTTACGTTAAACCTCTATTTAATTACGAGCGTTGTTATGTTAAATGGAACCGAGTAATATGGGTAGAACCTTTGGCAGTCTAGCTAGTTATGTTGTCAGTTAGCTAGTAGTATGGGTCGATATAGATGGGTACTTACGTTAGGAGTGCACAGTTAGACGAGAGGTGAGAATATCATGCGAGTGCACGTCCTAACATGTACTTTGCATTTAATGTTTTAAATGTTTTTAAAGCACTTGCAGGTTTTTAAAATATAACTCCACATTCGGGCTCTGACCCGTTTGCTTTTCAAATCTCTTTTTCTTTATAAAACCATTTTAGGTGCCCAGCCACAAGGACACCAAGCATAGGTTACTCATTCAGGTGACGAGCTGTAGCTGCTTGTGGAAGCTACAGGGATTTGCATGTAGACGCTTCTATCTTTTGGATTCCAGAGTCACCATCTATCAGTTGTAGGGCATGTTGCCCATTTCTTTAGAGACATCTTTTATATTTTAGTTTTCAGACTTTAGCATGTTTTATTTCAGTTTCGGTTATTCATTTCAGTTATGGGATTGTAGTGAGGAGTTTTCCTCCAGACTTTATTTACTCTATTGTGATGGTTATTCGTTTTACTTCAGTATGGTGAATGGTGTTATTTATTTCTTCCTTACACTTGTTGCATGTTAATCAGACTTAAATTAAAATTTGGCAACTTGCTTTTTAAATACTAGGTGGTTAGAAATAATATAATGTTTTCGACAGTGATGCTATTAACTGAGCCAACTTGGCATTTTGAATTAACTCGAAATTGACAAGCTATGTCGTGTTCGTGTCAGGGTTTTTTGGACACGAAGTTGTGTCGTGTCATGTCGGGTTCGTGTCAAAATTATGATTCGTATTAATCGTATTTTTATTCGGGTTATCATGTCTAGTTATTTGTAATTAAGTGTAAAAATTATGAAATCGTGATAGTCATGTGGTGTCGTATTCTATGTATGCCGTGTTAATGTCTAAAAACCCTTCTCATGTTATTTCGCCTGTAATCCCACTAAAAACACGAATTGGCACGCCTAGGTTAAGTAAAGAAAGATTATGAAATCAAGTGGTCAAAGAATTCAACAAAATATAAAAATGGAAAGAAAAGATCTAGAGATCCATTATGCCTTTTCCCACCCACCCTTATTTCTAAATTAAACTAACGACTGACTCTGATGATTTTCGCCATTAGGCACTCAACAGGCATGGCATAGAATATTTTTGCTCCGAAATTTCATAAGTGTTCATCCAGACCTCAGTTGGCGATCAAGGATCACTGTCGACCAGAATCATTGCTCACCGACGATCAAACCTCTTCACCCTATTCTGGCTGCAGAGATTTGGGGACAATTATTAGAAATTTATCCAGACAATCTGAGTTATTCGGATTGAGTATCATCTGTCCGACAGCGTGGATGAAGATCACAACTTAAGATATAAGAACAAAGGGGAGTCCGATCAATAGAGGTCTCATGGGAAGATTAACTCGATTAAGTTGAAGCTACCCTTAGGGCTCCAAGAGTCCTACATGGCTCATCTACACACTCAATGGATGTAGGTCATTGCTGAACTACGTATATTCTTGTCTTGTGTGGTCGTGTGACTTATTTTCATCGTTTGATTGTAGTTGTTTGAAATTACACATCCAAATCTTATTTGTTCTTGAGTATAATGACCGTATTTCAATCTTAAAAAACACACCTGTGAGTTTTTAAAGAGAAATAAAACCTTTTACTACATATTTTCAAGCATGGGATATCCTCACACATCCTAGTTGTTGTCGGTGGTTGCTTAGTGGTTTCGTTGAATCTGAACAAAGTGATTCTTCCACTTTAAAGAAGATTTTAGTGGCGTGAGACTTGAAGATATTGGACGAGTTCAAAATCGGTTGTGGTTGTGTAACGTTTTCTAGTTGTTGGTGCTCCCTTCGGAGAATATGATGGAAAATAATTAATAGTACTATTGTCACGGTCAATGACCATGACAAGTCCGTGACAATATTATAAGCATTGTCACGGCCTTGCCACGGTCAATGACCATGACAAGGCTAAGCGCTTGAAGGGTGACAATTTACCCATTTTGGTGTAGTGAGTTGACCAATGCATTGTTGGATTGTAAGTTATTGTCTTCTATTTGTTATACTCTACCATAATACATTTTTCATTCATTTGAATCTAAATTTTATTTCTCGTTAGTGGGGTTTTCCTCGTACATCTGGTGTTGTGTTATTTGATTAATCATTATGCATGTTGATACCAAATTTAGTCTGCTGACATGGCTCAATTGAATGATGACACGTGGCAATCTACATGGCAACAATAAATACTTCCGAGGAGCTCACACGCTCCGAGGAACAAGAATACAACGAGGAACACTACTTCCCCGAGGAACTCAGACGCTCCGAGGAACTCAGACGCTCCGAGGAACAAGAATTCTCCGAGGAACTCATACACTCCGAGGAACAAGAACGCTCCGAGGAACTCATAAACACCGAGAAGCTTAGGCGGTCCGAGCAACTCAGGCGGTCCGAGCTGCACCTCGAACAAAGCTTTAATAGCAGGATAACCAACAGTTTGACTATTCATTAAATGCTTATCATTCAGACGCACACGCTTAAAGGGCATTGAATGTATCATCCTTTCATATGTACATCATTTAATGTATTACCCTTTCACTTTACAGCCTCAGGGCTATAAATACATTGTACAATCCTCATTGTAAAGGGACCCTCAGATCGGAATTTCTTGATAGAACTTGTAATCGAGAATTCCCAAAACACTCAGCAATAACATAACAGTGGACGTAGGCCATTCTTATAAGGCTGAACCACTTTAAAATTCTTTGTCTCATTTATTTATCTGTGATTGAATAATTAGAGTGATCTAATTTTTTACATCAACACTGCATATTAGAATCACATGTCTTAAATTGAAGATAAAACTTGATTAAGATTCTAATATAGATGAACAAATTTCATCGCATAGACATTTGGATGTTTTTAACCATTTAATTGATTTTTATCACTCAACCAATAATTTAATTTTAATTGGGTAGCTACTGTTGAGAGTTCTCTCTCTCAATATTTTATACTTTTTTGAAGACATTTTAGCATTCGAACACGTTGATATGTTATGCCACCAAATATTATAACACATATCACACGATAATTTTATACACAGGTAGGGATCATAAAAAAGTAAAAATATAAGTTATCCACTAAGCTGGAAAAGTCTTAAGGACCCAAAACAAATTATTATACTTTTAATGAGTTATATATGTAAATGAATTTGATGTGCTTGATAATAATTTAAATGAGTCGGTCATACATATAATTTGTCCCTTATAGTAAAAACTGCCAACCATTTCCATTTTCCATTCACGATGATGGTTGATGACAAGGTTAAAATTTATAATGGTGGAAAAGTGTTACCACAAATGATGCGTTTTTAATTTTACATCTCTAGTTAGCTAGTGGGGCGATAAATTTATACACCATATGAAACGATATAGAATAGACTTAAAATTAATATGATGTGTAATGTGCGTGTTAAGTCAAAACTATGACTTATGTTGCTCGTGCTATCATGTTTTTCGTGTTTTTATTCCTACTTTCATGTAATAAAGTGAATTGGGTGTAAAAATTATTCATCGTATTCATGTCCTATCGTGTTTTCAACGCGTGGGTTCGTGCTATGTAAAAAATACGATCTTTTATCGTGCCATATTTGTGTATTAATGGTTCATATCACCATGTCAGGTCAAAACGCACACCAAAACACAAATCGACAATATGCTTAATAGTAAGAATTAATAGAATAATGGTTAAATCTATTTAGGGTATGACCGAATTCCTATAATTAGAACTATATTGGAATTGTAATTATGGGGACCAAACTTAACGAAGTCACATGGCCCGCACGTACTCAGTATGGCCCCACAAGATTAAGATTATTTGAGAGTCCAAACCACGAAGAAGTCTCATCAGCACGTTTTACAAAACATTTTTTTTTAGATAAATGATAAGTCTGAAATCTTTGGGATTGCTATCAACTGAGCTGAGACTCTCCTATGATCCTCTATAAATGTAAACCAGCCCTAATGAGGGATGAGCATCGAAAATTGTATCGTAGAGGAGTACTACAACTCTGCCGACCAGCTTTCTAAAGTAAATAAAAGTGAAGTCCTAAATCCCGTGGACGCAAACAATATTTCGAACCATGTACATCATGTGTTGTGTGTTCTTTGATCCCCTATTGAACCATGTACATCATGCCGACAATGTGCGAAACTCAATGTTGATTTATCGGTGTAATCAATTCCATAAGATATAATTTTATTTTGGAATGCAAATGAAATCAAATTTCATGACAATTAGAGAGAAAGAGTACAATTGAAATTCAAGTCCCAACTTGAAATTAGACTTCCCAAACACACCATCATATTTTGAATTGGGATTTGGGCCATTCTAAAACATATCTAATAATTTATGGGTGAAATAAGAAATTTATTCAAGCATAAATAAACTCTCGGAGACATCAAAGCTGTCTCTCTCGGATCTCCCAAGCCCTTCGACCAATCTGCCCCCTTTGATCTCCACACTAAGGTCAGTTATATATATATATCACACGCAATTGAATCGATCTCTGATTGTTGATTAGATATCTATGTATCCGATCTATCAATTATGTGATCTAGGGTTTATGGCTTATATGATTTCTATATACATCGATTTGTTGATATCCTCATCTGAAGAAAAAAGGTTGAGATCTTATTTTCAGCTCAGATCTGCTATGATTTAATGTAATTCACTTTTTGTTTGCGTTTGATTTGTGGATTTGATGACAGAAAAAGGATAAATAGACTAAAATTAATTTCCATGGTGTTATTTGCCCTAAAATTATTTTCTATGGTGTTTTTTTTTTCTTTAGGATTTTCTTTTACCGTAATTAGATATAAACCCCAATTTTTCAAGCAATCAGACTTAATACCCAGCATGTGCATCATCCCACTTGTACCTTATGCATTAACTCGCATGTACCTAATGCTGATTATTCAACATCTAAGTGGGTGTTAGAACCCCTTGTTTTTGTAATTTGAAGTCTGGATCTGAAATCTAATTATGAAATCTGAAATCTTTTTATGAATAATATGTTTGCATGAATCTTTGAATGGATGTAAATAGTTGATTTAGTGTCGGAGACACTTTTACCTCTTATTTTTTCAAGAAAATAAATATTATTTGGTATCTTTAAGCAATGTTTTAAATCGCGGTCGCGCAGGGTGTCGTGTTTTGGCTCCGAAGTCGCGTCGTGCATCGCGCAAGCAATTCGTGCATTCACTCCAAATCATGTTTGGAATGTTTTAATTTGAAAAACATGTAAAAAATATAAATAAAGAAATAAGCTCAAACAATCACTCCAAATCATTTCAAATATAGTCACAAAGCCATAAAATACTACAACATTCCAAATAAAACACAAAAAATAGGACCATATTGTTTCAAAAATAAATTAACAACAAATGACATCAAAAGTAGACAAAACCTACAAAAGACTCCACTTTCCCCTTGCTAGACATTATTTTGACAACCAGCCGAAATTTCAAAAACAATAAAAAAAAGAACTTAAGATAAAAAAAAATTCTAACATAAAAAATAAAAAAGAACTGTCTAAATTCTTACAAGAGTTAGGAAGATATTGTCTAAATGTCGGTACTGTCTAAATGATGTTTTTTTTATTTTTATTTTTATTTTTATTTTTTATTTTATTTTATGGACGGAATTTAGATCAGGGTTCTCAAAGTAGGGAAGGAAGAGAAATGAAGAGCTGTCAAATTTAGGAAGAGAAAATAAAGAAGAGAAATGAGGGCAGTCAATTTAGGGCTGTCAAAGTTTACGCTAAATAGAGTTTTTTTTCGTTTTTTTTCTCTTTTTACTTGCCAAAACGACATCGTTTTGTTAAGTCAGTGTGTTTAAAAACAACCCATCACGCGCAGCACTAGCGCCCAATAGCACACTTTTGCGCACTTTCGGGCCCAATAGCCCACGCAAAAGGGGCATCCCGTATAGTAGTGCCAATAGCGTGACGTTTTTCAATCGCAAAAGGCAATTGTGCGCTATTGCGTTCGTAATAGCGCGCTTTTTAAAACATTGCCTTTAAGTTTGAGAGGCAAAGGCAAAACCCCCTTAGTTTAGGATTTATCTTTTGGTTTATTTAGGATTTAGCTTTTCAACCTGTTTATTAGGATTAGGACTTCACCCATCTTATAAATAAAGCCATTGGCAAGCCATTGTATTCAATCGATTTGACTTTAATATATGTTCTGTGAATGGTCAAGAGCTGATTTTGATTATGATTATTCTTGTGAGTATGCTGCGTTTAGATAAATTTTTTTTGTTCGATGTAGTGAATGTTCTTTCTACGGTTTAGTAAAGGGGAAACCTGGAGCTAGAGATTATTGTTTTGGAAGTGAATTGGTTAGATTTTTTTTTGGGGTAATAGTTACCAAGTCCCATTCATTTGGTCAATGAGGCAAGAGATCCTTTGACTGAGTCAATGGTGTCAAACGTTTTATGTTGCCAACTCAGCATATTAAAATGACATACACCCTCAAAAAATGACATACATCCTTTGAGGGCTGTTACGTCGTTTTTTGCCAAATGTACCCCATTAAATCTTTAAAAGTCCATAACTTTAGGTCTACGAATCCAAAATTCACAAAATTTATATATTTAGAATTTACTCGTCAAGATCTATCAAACAACACCCATATTCGATATCAAACAACACCCATATTCGATATTTTTTGACGAAATAATCAATACAGATAAATTTACTGATTCTGTAAAACCTCTATTTTTCTCGCAAAAACTCTATTTTTTTCGGCGAAGCTCTTCTTCTCCAGCTCGGGCAATGTTGCCGTTGGCGCGGACAAAAATAACAAAGAAATAGAAGAAGAGAGAGAGACTCCGATGGCCTCCGACGAGATTTTTCAGTGGCTGTTTTCGACGAGTCTCCGGTGGGGTGGGGTGGGGGTAGAGGTAGAGGTGGGCTGCTAGAGAGATAAATAATGTGGGATTATGTGTTTATTTATATATATATATAGAGAGAGAGTAAGTGGGTTTAAAATGGGTATGTGTGAGGGTACATTTGTCTAAATATATGTAGTCTATAATGATAAAAGACTTGGTGCATTAACAAAAAGTCAATGTGATTTGATGCATCTTTGAGCCAATAAATAAATAGGACTAACTTTGAATTATCCCTTTTTTCTTTTATCTCGAATTTCCCAAGCAAAGATTGTTGGAAAGCAAATGAAAGGACTTTTTAACGAACTGTTACCCTGATTGATTGTATTGCTAGATTTTATACCAAGACTTACATTCACAAAGCTAAAAATGTGCATCGTGGCTAAGTTGTCATATGTATTTCGAGTGGCTCACATGACTAGGCTCACGTGATTAAACAATCATTCGAAAGAAAATTCAAAATGGAGGGAAGTTAATAAATTCGTGGAGTATCTCATCTACTCTTTGTGAAAGCAGATTTAAAATTTTCCGAGAACTATTAACTTCAAGTTTCATAATCTATATAAGTAATAAAAAACTGTTATTTCTTGTGTTACTTTGATTTCAATGGGGATCTATTTAAATCTGTAATACTTAAGGAGTCGCAGAATAATTATTTGTTTAACGTAATGGAAAATGCCATGCAAGTTAAGGCTTGAATCAACTGTCAAGGTTTTATATTGATATTTTTCTTTATCTTTGTTTTTATGATTAAAATTCCTTAAGCATGATTGGGGTAGGATTGTCCTCACTCAATACTGAGACAACTATCTTTGCAGTTGTCACCTTGTTGTATTATCCAATTTAGACATTTGTCAAAGAGCTGATTGTCAAAGAAAACAAATTTCAGTAATTGAAGAACATGCTATAGGTTTTGTCAATTTCAATATATATTTGGTTACATGGGAATTGGTTTTGTTTGAAATAATTCG
The DNA here is from genome assembly GCA_949130495.1 of Sambucus nigra. Lineage (NCBI taxonomy): Eukaryota > Viridiplantae > Streptophyta > Magnoliopsida > Dipsacales > Adoxaceae > Sambucus > Sambucus nigra. The sequence continues at coordinate 138,855,520 of OX422221.1, read as the reverse complement.
ATTTATGTCTAATTATCAAAGGAATATATATTATAATTAGATTTGATAACATGGCTTTATGGTTCAACAATGTGAAAGAACAAAATTTGTTTGTCTTATGAGGATGAATTTGAAATAGTAAGATGATGGGGAGTTATTTAATAGTTTTTATCATCTATTAAAAAGACTTGTCATTTTATTTACTTGTTAGAAAAATTAAAAAAAAAAGAGTTTATTGCAATTTGATGTGTATGCAGGTAAATATCACACAAGTACACACTAAACAGAAAATAATCAATAATATTTCTCACTTATTTTCTTATATAATCATAATAATTGTGTTCCCAATGAGGGAAAACATCCCATTAAGACTTGGTAGGCAAACTAACTATGATGTCATGGGTGATGTCATAGGTTTAGCGATCCAACCATGACTTCATCATTCCTAACTAACCTAATCTAGAATATTCCAAAGGAATCCTTTGAAATATTCTAGAATAGGTTAGTTAGGAATAGTGATGTTGTGGCTTGGACCACTAAAGCCCGCCAAGTATTTTGGGGCTCATAATCCCATGGAACATCTCATTTTGGAGCAACCAATTTTTGTGATTGAATGAGGAAGAATTATTTTGATTTTCTCTTTTAGTGTGTGTGTAAACATTCCTCAGCATTCACATCAATTTTGTATCAAAGCGAACATTGATGTGTTTTCATAATAATTGGTGAACTAAGCTCAAGGTCCGAGTTATGGCTTCAACTGGAACAAAGGCCGAGAGAGTGACTTAGGTAATAAATGTTCCAAAAACAGTTAAGCTTCTAATCGAAACTTCAATAATCAACCATCTTTTTGATGCGGAGTTACTTTGGCGGCTTTATTCAACCCCAAAGTCGTGAAGGAGCCATTTGTTACATAGAGTGGGCCTTGAAATCACAATCTTCACCCCAACTTCCTCATCATTGTTGAGACAGAAGATGACGACTCTGGTGACGATTCAGAAGCAGAAATGGGGCCTAAAGGGACCATGGCTCAAAGTCGTCTCAGTCGAGTTGGCTCCGTTTCGAGGGTGGCCGAACCGATTCCGTGTCACAATTCAAAAAAAAAATAAATCAGTTAAATCTCGCGATATCTCGGTGAGATATCGCCGAATCCGAGATATGGACCCAAATATCGGTCGAAACTGAGATTAGGCTGAGATATCGGGTGAGATATGGTTCTTTGCCAAAAAAAAATAGCATAAAAGAAGAGAGCTAAAGTAAAAGCATACCTGTTACCAATCCTCTCTTCTTCTTCTTCTTCTTCTCTCATCAAAATTGGCGGTATCTTCTCTCTTCTCTCCATAGTCAGCTGTGTAAGCCAAAGAAGGAAAGGCTGTTTTTCACAAAGGGTTAGGGTTTTTTGGTTCGTTGGCTTTTCACAAAGAGAGGTAACTAATGTTCACAAAACGTTAGGGTTGTAAAAAGTCAACAATCGGATGTTTTTTTTTGTACTCCTAATGGGTTGTGTTTGAAAAAAGCTGTAACCTCTTTTTTTAAGTAGTTAAAAGAACATTATCTCTTTAAAAAAACATTAGTAGCCTCTCTTTTGTTTTTAGAATAACATTAGTAGCCTCTTTTTTTTTTTTAAAATAGCATTCGTTTTCTCTTTAAAAAATAGTATTTGTAAAAAAATAACATTAGTATCCTCTTTTAAAAAAACTAACATTTGTATCTTTTTTTTTAAATAACATTTGTAAAACAATGTAATCATTTTTATTTATCTTTAATGTGTATGATTGTTTTTCTATGTTAAGATTAATTTATTATCGAAGTTTGTGTATGAAAGTTGTCGAAGTTTTGTTTCTGAATGTAAATTTGTTGTACAAATAATATATGTTCACGAAAATAACATTCATATAATCTTTTAAAAAAATAACATTTGTAGAAAAAATAACATTTGTATTATATCTTTAAACAAAATAACATTCATATATCTTTAAAAAAATGACATTCATATCTTTTTTTTTTTAAATAATAACATTCTTATGAAATAACATTCATACTGTCTGCAATTACTCTTGCAAGGTCGTTAGTAGGGAAATAATAAATTTTCTTTCCTTACCCTGGAGGAAATTACCTTTATCCACATTTGCACGAACTCGATAGGGAAATGAAAATGATGAAACAATATAGTCATTTCTATATCTTTAATGTAACTTTTTAATCAAGTTATACGTGTCGTTAAATTATTTTTCTATATTAATATTGATTTATTATGGAATATTGAATCTGACAAGTCTGCCGCGCTTCAATATAACCAATTGTACAGTGCGTTGCATATTAAAGGTTGGTTCTGAACGTGTTTGATTGGTCCACATTGTTAATCTTATGTTTTTAGAATTTTCTATATTTTTTTCGAAATTTTTTGCGCTTTCTAAATAGCGTATCTTTGCGTATCGTCTGATACCGCGACTGAGCTGAAAATCGGGTGTTCGATACCGGGATCGATAATGAGACTTTGAACCATGGCAGAAATTGAATCTGAAATTGATGAAGAAGAGGATGAAGAAGATGTGAATCACACCACCACAGCCCTTCAACAATCACCTTGCTCACCGGCCATGTTGCCACTTAACGCGGCGAGGCCCTCCTCCTCCTTGCCTTAATCCCATCATATGTGGTCGACCACGTGGATTCTCCTTTTCCATTCTAATCTATTATTATCATTCAAGTTTAATTCCTTAAGATCTCTCCTAATGCTTTCCTCCCACGATAGCTTGGGGTGCCCCCTTTTTCTTTTACCCTCTATTTTCAATAATCTAATATATTGGTCTACGCAACACATGTCCGTACCACCCAAGTCTACTTTCTCTTAATTTATCGCTAATGGAAGCAACTCCTAACTTTTCTCACTTACTGAAATTTAATTTTGTATCCATCGGAGAATATTCATCGTTCTTCGCCTTTAATGGTCCCAAGCCCTAATTTTGCCCCCCATAATTCAAAATTTAGGTCTCGATTTAAGACTTTGACGCCCAATTTTTAGCTCGGATGTGGTATCGGGAGAGAGAGGCCATACCTTGGTGCAATGGCAAGTGCCTTCGCCCAAGCTACGGTTGGTCGCGGGCTTGAGACGTGGGATCAACCTTTCCATGTATAAAACATATGCGGGTAAGACGAGCCGCCATCCACCTCTCCCAGACCTTGCAGTTAAGTGGGAGCTTTGTGCACTGGGTACGACCTTTTTTTATGCGGTATCGGGAGATACGCAATGATAGGCTCTTTAAGGAGCTAAAAAATTCAAAAAACTATCGAAATCTTTTAGAAAAAAAAATAATTATGTGGACAAATTTGACAAGTTCAAAACCCTAATTTAGTATGCATTACATTGTCCAATTGATTCTACTCATTCATGTGAGTCTTGTTGATGTGCACTTAATTAAGTAAAAACTTATAAAAATATAGATATTATAGTACATTAGATTTGACAGATAATTAAATAAATAATGATAAATAATTAATTATTTTATGATACATTTAAAAAATATTTCAAGTAAATAAAGATAGATTTTTGGGAGTGAAACATAATGATATATTTCTAATACATATTAAGTAAATAATTTATACATTTTCAAAATATATTATAAGAAAAAATGAGAAGTGTTTGTTTTCGTTTCTCTAATGTGTCCAATATTGACCGATGTCTCCCCGATATGGTCCGATATGCCCGAGATATCGCCAGTATGGAGCCAAAATTGCCTTGGACTTAATTCGTGTCACGGTATCAGATCAATAGGTTTCGATACCAAGTCAACTAGGTATTGGCCGATATTTTGAACAATGCCGACCTATGAAGCACGAGTGCGGATGAGGGTCCTGGGTAAGGGTGCGGCGATTAGGCAAAGCAAGGCAGATTAAGTGCGGGTGCAATGAGTGTTTTGAAGAATCGGTGCTTCATACGTGAATTGCTTAAACAATCCCAATCAGCCCCTCTCACGGTGGAAGAACAGATAATGACTGTTTATATTGGAACAAATGGTTATCTTGATTCATTAGAAATTGGACAGGTAAGAAAATTTCTTGTTGAGTTACGTACTTACTTAAAAACTAATAAACCGCAGTTTCAAAAAATCATATCTTCGACCAAAACCTTCACCGAAGAACAGGAGCCCTTTTGAAAGAAGCTATTCAGGAATAGATGCCGACAAATCTGATCTCTTTCTCCACTGTCGTGAGAGTTGCCCCCAGTACAGGCCCTTCATGCAATGCGACCATGAAGGTCTGATTCCCTCTTGAGCTTAATGCGATTTGAAGATAAGAGGAAGGGAGCGTTTCGATCTGCTTTGTTTGAACCCACACTCACATCCCCGGATCCGAGAAGAAAGTGAGTGGTCCAACCAAGATCGAAACCAGAGAACTTAGCGAGGGACGAAGTCGCTATCAGAGGCGACATACCATGGAGACAATTGAAATAGGGCAAATTGGAGCAGCTGCTAGGAGTCCTAATGCTCTGTTTGTTCATAAACGAGGGGCTGGAATCCTTTGTTTGGTTGTGTGGGTTTGCTTTAAAAACCCGTGGGTCAATTTTGGTATCAAAGTTGATTTGGGTCTTTTTTTGGTATAGGCTAATTTGGACATGGTCCAATTTTGGCTATTTTTTGGTTAATGGAGCTAAGTGTTTGGCTGTGAGCAATGTTTTTAATCGCCATCGCGCAAGGTGTCGCGTTTTGGCTCCGGGGTCGCGTCGCGCAAATCGCGCAAGCAATTCGTGCATTTCTTTTTTTTTTATTAGAAAAACATATAAAATAACATTTTAAACTGAAATTTGTAAAATAATTAACAGTTTAAACTGAAAATTATAAAACAAATAACATTTTAGGCTGAAAATTATTAAAAAAATAAAAAAAATATATAATAATAATAACATTTTAATCCGAAATTCTGTAAACAACTAACATTTAAACTGGAAATTATTAAATATTAACATTTTAAGCTTAAAATTATTAAATATTAACATTTTAACTGAAATTTATAAAAACAAATAACATTTTAAAATCAAAATTATAAAACAAATAACATTTTAGGCTGAAATTTTTTAAATAAGTAACATTTTAAAATAATAATTATAAAATATTAACATTTTAAACTGATATTTATTAAAATAAATAAACATTTTAAACTGAAAATTATAAAAAAAAACATTTTAAGCTGAAATTTTGTAAATAAGTAACATTTTAAACTGAAAATTATAAAATATTAACACTTAAAACTGAAAATTATAAAAACAAGTAAATATTTGGAGCTGAAATTTTGTAAATAAGTAAGATTTTAAACTGAAAATTATAAAATATTAAAATTTAAACTGAAAATTATAAAAACAGATGACATATTTAAACTAAAAAATATAAAAAAAATAACATTTCAGGCTGAAATTATGAATAAAAAAGTTGGTTTTTGTACTGAAATAAGTAAAAAAAAATCAGAGAGTAGATCATCAATAATCAACATTTAAAACAGGAGCAAACTAAGAAATATATTTTTTTAGAATAAAAAAAAAAAGGACCAATTGGCTTTGATTTGGATTTGTAGAAAAAACTTTTTAAATTGACAAACAAAGGACACAAAAGTTACCTCTTTTGAAAGAGAACCAAGTTAGTCTGAAAGAAGACGCCCACTTTGAAAAAGAACACGCCCGGTTGATCGTCTCTAGCTTTTCGGAGGTTTTTCGAAGGGAAATAGGGTTTCGGAGGTTGCTTTCAGATTAGAGGTCGACTTTTGGAAAGGAAAAGGGTTTGGTTTTTGGAGGTGGACCTCGTTTCTTCAGTTGTTTGCGTTGGGGGGGAAAAAAGCGTACCAATTGCGCGAAATAGCGTGAAAAAGCGCATAATAGCGTGAAATAACGTGAAATAGCGCCCGCAATTTGAACATTGCGCAAAGTAAAATGTGCTATTTCGCGTTTTGGCTTCGCTATTCGCAATAGCGCGCTATTGCGTTCGCAATAGCGCGCAATTAAAAGCACTGGCTGTGAGGAAAATTGCGGCATAATGTGGGCCGATCTCAGTTGAGAGTTGTCTGCCCCATAACATGGTGATTGGGCTTGAGAATTTTGAATTTCCCCCAAGTTTTAAAGTAATACAAATTCTTTTATTGGGGCCATAAAAATATGAGACAATATTTTGGGTCCCCACTAAAGAAACAAAAAAATATTTCAAATTATTTGCTCTTTTGACACAAGATGCACTGATTCACCCCCAAAGTTCGGGGTCGAGATTTTTCAAAGGAGGGGAGAATGATATATGCGTGTATTTGGTACGTGCGGGGGAATGAGCTGATGTATATTGATAATTTATTTGTAATTCGTTGTAATTTTATTCCTTTATTATTGGTAGAAATGATTTTCCTTTGGAATATTCTAGATTATGCTAATTAGAAATTGTGATTAGCTTTGACATCACCCATAATATCATACTTAATAGGCTACAACATATCATTTTGGATTAGTCAATCATTATGAGTAATGAGAATGAGTCAATCCTCCTTTATTGTGTCGTGGGACAGTGGAGTAATTCTCTGCAAGACAGATGAGTTCCCCAAAGTTTGTAGTTATGGCACTTTGACCCTTAATTTTAACTGTTTAGTTCATTCACCGTTTTAGCAAATGACTGATACATTTTCAATTTAGCCCTAATTTTTATATAAATAGTTAGATTTTTACACCCACTGTTTCTTATATAGTTGGACATTAATTGGGAATATTATGATCATTTGTTGTTCGATATGATTTGTAAATGAACTGTTAAAAATGGGGATTCAAGTTCAATGGGCTAATGTAAAATTCTGGTGTGAATTTGGCAGTATGTTAATTACTTTAAAATTTGTGCTGTTTTATTCTCATCCTTCAATCTTGCTATTATTCCTATTATCAGTATAGGTATGATCTCTAGGTATGATCTCTGATGTATGTGCTCTATGTATATTAAAGAAATGCCCTCTTTAATCTTCTAGCTTTTAGTAGTTTATCTTTGAATATTATTGAGAGTATTATCTTGGTTTGTGTGCTATTGTTTTGATTACGTCAATTTCAGTCTAATCTAATCCTTGGGGCCAAAAGTTAATTATCCTTAATTGACTTCCATTTTGACATGGAATGTTGAGAATACAAATTTGTTGACCCTAACCATATGAGGGTTAACATGACCCTCTATTGTGATTCGGTGAAATATGAATGACTCAACAATAGATCCCATGATTTTTATTGAGTTGCCATGTTTTAAGCAATCATATTTGAGGGTCACGTTGATCCTTCTTGAAGAGGGTAGACAAATTTGGACTCGAATGTTGATTGGGCTCTTGTTACTGTAGTAATAATTATTAAAAATGAAAAATACTAAAATTTTCCAAATTTATTAATTATTAAGCTATATATTTCATGCCTATATTATGTTTTTATCTCTTTGTCCATTCCCCTTGAACCTTTATAAATTTACATGTTGGACGCTGCTAGCAAGTGTTTGTTTCTAACTTTGGAAAATGATATGTTGCAGAAATGGCAATGAATGGAGCAGCTCCCCCAAGAGGAAGTGCAGCAGCAGCAGCTGCCAATCTGCGAAGGAGGAGGACTGCAAGTGCTGGTGGTGCTGCTGCCGGTGCAGCTGGTAGTGGCAACATGCTTCAGTTCTACACGGATGATGCCCCGGGACTCAAGATTTCACCCAATGTTGTTCTTGTCATGAGCATTGGTTTCATAGCTTTTGTTGCCGTTCTTCACGTCATGGGTAAGCTCTACTTTGTTCGTAGAGAGGCTTAAGAAAGTTGTCAACTTTTATTAGGCCGTTGTCTGTGACGTGATAAAAGAACGATACTAACCGGTTGACGATGGAATCTGTTGTTTAGTTACTTGCTCCTAGTATAAATTTTGGATTTTTTGTTGGAAATTTGTCATAATATATGGTTTATCTAATTCTGTCTGGAATGACGGGGTGGTGGATTTTTTTTCTCAAATTACATTAAAGGTTGGTGCCTTTTTAAGTCATTGATTATATACAGAATTCCATTGTGTTGAACCTAAGATAGTGTTGCGGGCCAAAGCTCATCACCGTGAGCATTGGTTTCATAGATTCTGTTCCCATTCTTCTCGGGGTAAGCTGTACTTCTTTCTCACACAGGCTTAAGAAAGTTGTAGCTGATTTAATGTGATCAATTTTGATGGTTGAAGATGGAGTTTGTTGACCCATAAAAAGAAGAAAAAAAATGAACTTCTTGTGGTTGAGATTTTTCTACTAGAATATGGCAGGGCCATTATTCAAAACGTGCCAAATTCGGGTACCTTCTCTTTGAAATGATTGAAAATCATTGCATGTTATATATAAATGGCTCTATATATTTCGTGTGCAAGTGTACGGACCAAAAAACACTGCACTGCGGCCGAACTATAGCAAGCCAATGGTCAAGTTATAAATTACCCACAAATTTTTCACGTTGCACAAATGGTCACTTACTAATTTTATTAGTCCACTGACAAACTTCCTATCTCATAAATTTGGGGGAACATGTAAAATTAATCATCAAGAATATAATTTTTTGTTCATTTCAAAGACTTTGGTTAACTACTTGATCTAAATAATAAAGTTCGTCCTAACTTAAGCTACTTAATCATCATGATTAAGCGGCTTGCACTTCCAAAGGCATGAGTTCGATTTTTCCGTCAACATAAACTTAGGCCAACGGATTGCAGAGAATCATATCTGTTTTGTTAGTGTTATTCGGGTCTAAGGGAATATGTATAATAAATCATCAAGAATATAATTTTTTGTCCACTTTCGAAGACTTGGGTATACTTATTCTAAACAATAAAGTTGGTCCAAACCTAATCCAATTATTCATCATTGCTAAGGGGTTTGGGCTCCGAAGGTTATGAGTTTGATTTTTCCACCAGCATAAATTTGGGCCGAAGTCTAGTTGGAGTTGGAGGGAATATGTATAATTAAATCATTAAGAATATAATGTTTTGTCCACTTCAAAGACTTTTGGTAAACTACTTCATCTAAACAATAAAGTTGGACCAAACTTGATCTAATTAATCATCATTACTACGGGGCTTGTACCCTAAGGTCTTAAGTTCAATTCTTCCGTCAACACCAACACGGAATCACAGACTGCACAAAGTAATCTTTGTTTCCCAAGCCTTGTTCTGGGGGGAGGAAATTGTTCAAAGTGCGTGCAAGCTGGCGCAGGATGGATAATCCTTCGTCCAAAAATAAAGTTGGTCCAAACCCAAACCACTCTAACATTTTAAACTCATAAAAAGTCTTTAGATATACGATAAATACAAAAATAATGAACTCCATTTGAGCAACATATTATAGGGTTGCATCGCGCTTTTGAAGATGGAATACAAACGCCCAGTATAGTGGCGACTACACAACACAATTGAGCATTCCAATAGTTGCATCAAAACTGATCTTATAAAGATAGAAAATTGAGCTTCTTTTTAAATCCCACAACACATTTTTGCAATACAAAAAAATCCTGATATCCAATAGCCCCCCCCCCCCCCCCCCCCCCCCCACCACACACGAAAAAAAAGAAACAAAAGATTCAAGACATATATAATACATGAGAAAACCAAATAAAACCCTAAAAGTGTGGGATTTAGAATGAAGTTAAGTTTGGAGAATTTAAAGCTTGATACCCACCCAGAATACTCTAGTTCAAATATGATGTATCTAGTTTAGGAAAGTGGTATTCATAATCTTTTCCACTTGTGTGGGATTTAAAATGAAGTAAAGTTTGAAGAATTAAAAACATTTATACTAGGGATGACAATTTAATCCGACCCGTAGGAGTCCCGTCCCGCCCCATCCCTAATGGGGCGGGTTTTAAAATTCGATTAATGAATTAGGAGCGGGTATGGGTTTAAAAAAAAATTTGTTTATTAAATGGTCAGGTTAGGAGTCAGGTTAAATAAAATCGTCCCCCCCACCCAGTTTAACGTATGCCTATATAATTACCCATTATATGTATGTCAATTACAATTAAACCACACACACACTAAAAAAACCCTTTTATATGTATGTTAATTTTGTACAAGATCTATGTGGAAACGTGGATTGACAATTGAAGGATTATCTCACATATTGAAATACGAACCATTGTAGACCTCTAAGACTATAATATAATAATGTTAATTTTACTATTTTTAAAATTAACCCAACCCGTAGGAGCCCCACCCCATTTATTAAATGAGGCGAGTTAGGAGTTAATTTAAATAAAAATTGCCCCGCTCACCCCGTTTATTAAATGGGGCGGGTTAGGGTTTTGGAAAATCCGCTTCGTTGCCATCCCTACTTGATACCCATCGACAACACTCTAGTTCAAATATGATGTATCTACTTTAGGAATGTAGAATTCATAATCTTTTCAATTGAAATACTAAAGAATCACAAATTGGTTGAGCGCATACAAATGCAAGAAGAGCTAAAAGATGAACACATAGTGCGCTTCATACGTTGACACAATTCAAAAGCGACCTGATAATATATTAGGCACAAACTAATTGACACAGGAAAATATCTCTCTGAATAAATACACTAACATAAACTCCCAATACAGTGCCATATATAGATTTTCTTGATGTATACTCAACAAACTTACTGTAATTCAATTAATGTAGCACTCAACAAACTTGAGCTTTACATGTCGCCGGTACTGGACAACAAAAAAAGATATAAAAAATCACAATTCCACCTATCAAGTAATAGGTCGCCCATAAACATTTGAATACCTTCAATTGAGGCATATCTCAGATGTCCTTAATTTTGCTCTAAATACAGTTGAAACCTATCAAAGCCAATAAAAATCCTTTATTGTTGTAGGTATTTATAGTTTTATAAGATAATCCCATTAAATGTAATTAAAAAAGTAAAATATGACACAAGGGTATCATAAAAAAACACCACGCGTCCGCATTATTCTAAGAATACCGCCATCCCCACCCAAAAACCTAATCAAACCACCACCATAAAAACCTCAACAAATTCATCGCAAGTTAAAAATAGAAGTACAAAACCATCACCACCACAAAAAATCAACTTAATCGAACATAGAAAACCCATGTTGTTAAAAAAATAACTAAGAAATTAAATTTAAAATAGAAAAATGAATGAATAGTTTCCATCTCGCACCACCTCACAACCACCACAAAAACAATACATCACAGTTGGGAGGCTCAAGAAGAATAATAAGTTTAGACAAGTAGCAAGTGCTAATTTTAGTTCATAAAATTTAGAACCTTCTCTATACAATAATCTCACCAAAAGATAACATAGTATATGGACAAAATACAACATTGAAATAAGCAAACTATTTAGCGTGATAAAAATATTAGCGCACTTTTCTATATGAACAATACAATTCATAAACTAAATGTAAAAACATTGAGTAGTCTAAAAATATAAAAATGAGAGAGAGAGAGAGATGATACCTGAAAATTAAACCTAAGCTTGATCAGGGTTCGATCTACGAAACAAATAAATAAATCATAAAAACAAAATTATTTTTGTAAACGGAAACCACATTAGAGAAAAATGCGCAAAGAGGGAGAAATATATACAATGTCAGATGTATGCACTACACCACAAAACGAGAATGGTCACGACATAAGGGTCACGGCCAAGGACCGTGACCACACTTAAAACCAGCGTGACATAGATCATGACCAAGCATAGGGGTGACATCCAATAATGGACACTGTTACGGCCTTAGACCGTGACCATGGGGGTCATGGCTATGGTCCATGACCCTCCCGTAACCAACTGGGCACCAAACTTGCGCAAAATTCCCACAAACATTGATCACGGGCTAGACCGTGACCAGGTCCATGACAAAGTTAAGGTTTTTAATTAAGTGTGGTCACGGTCCAAGGCCATGACGATGATCATTTTAAAATAGTCATGGTATTGGTCATGACCCTTGTCTGTGATCACATTGCCCTGACCATTTATTTTACACACGCGACATTGTGATCATGGACTAGGGTCGTGACCACATCCTTTAGATATAGGCAACCGAGTCTTTTCTCTATTTTCACGCGATCTCATCTCTCTCTCTCTCTCCCTCTTTATGTCACACCCCGCCCAATTAAATATAGGGTGATCAGTCCTCTACCAATTTAAAACAGGATAGTCAGTTGGTTCATTCTCAGGATCACTGTCGAAATTTTTTTTAACATGTTAATCACCTAATATAAAATTAAGCTAGGTGTCAAAACATTTCCAATTTTAATAAAACCAAGTAAATCCATTTCTTTCCATCTTAAAATGTAAACCATTCAACTCCATAACAATCCAATAATGAATTATAAACCATCAACATATACAAGAATATAATAAGTACAGTACAAGAATCAAATACTGAACTAAATAAGACTGGATCAAACTCCCAGTTCAAAACTCCAAACCATAAAATAAATTGAATACAATATCTCTGATGAAAGAACTAGAAGTGGGCGACATATGCCCTAAACAAGAAGTCTAGATGAAACTGAATGGAAAGGATAGATGCGTCTACTGCAAGGACCTACAACTTCCACAACAGCTGCAGCACGTTAAGCAATCCAAATCTCTAAATCTGATACTCCTATGGCTGAGCACCTGATATAATACATATATATAGCAAAAGAGAGAAGAGATACAAGAAACGGGTCAGGGCCCGATGTGTAAAAATATTTTAGCAAGTATTTAAAATTGGTTCTTAAAATAAGTCTTATACGCATGTTAGTTATCGAAGTCTCACATGAGTTCCTCACCTCTCGTCTAATGTGCACGCCTAACGTACATCTAATCTCCCCCTAGTTATACCTCCCAGTCTAACTAGTCAGAAACCATACTAATACTAACTATGCTCACTAGTAGTATTCCCGTATCGCCCATACAATACGCTATTCAGATAGTTTATCTCACATACTAAATTTCATTATTCACCGTTTGAAGGGTTAATCTTTTATTCACTAAGATCATTTTACTTCTCATTTTCATTTTATCTACTAGTCTCACAAAGTAGAAAGTTATCCAAGTACACTCATACATATATATAGTCTCATCATCCCTATATATATACACTAATCCTGCACCCTTAGGTTAAGACCGCATGGTACAATTTAATAATTATTATTATTACCAAATCTACTAATTTCACACAGTAGCAATATTCACAAGTCCATATATATATATATATATATATATATATATAGTCACATCATCCCTATACATATATATATACTAATCCTGCACCCCCGGCTAAGTCCCATTAGTGCACATATCCAGAAAATCATGCATCCCCGGGTTAGTACCCATTAATGCACCTATCAATAATAATTCAGCACCCCCGGGTTATCACCCATTAGTGCGCCTAAAAATAGAATATTGCATCCCCGGGTTAGCACCCATTAATTCACCTATCAATAATCATTCATCACCCCCGGGTTATCACCCATTAGTGCGCCTAATAATAATCATCTTTGTACACTTAATAATAGAGTTTCTGCACCCCCGAGTTATCACTCATTAGTGCTCTTAACTATAAGGTTCTTGCACCCCCGGGTTATCACTCATTAGTGCTCTTAATAATAATATCACATAATAGGCATACACACATCCTATTATAATTTATAGGTATTTCTCCAACCTACATATATACTCTTCGTACGTATTTTACTCTCATCTCTACGTATTGTATAAATATTTAGATTACTATCGCTCTCGTAATCTCCAAGGTGTAATCTCTATCTATACCGAAATACTTAAAGTATTTATTCTCACATACTTTCCTGAAACTCCATCTTATTTAAATTTACTAATTGGCAGTTCCTCTCACTCCAATAAACCGATAAGTTCAAAACTAGACTTTGAGAAAAATCCCCAAAATTCCCTCTGTCGCTCGAACCAGAAGGGTTATCGTTTGAACGACTTCCACGTGTCGTTCGAACGGCTTCGCGCGAGATGCCATCTCGCTCGAACGACTTCGCGCGAGATCTCCATCTCGTTTGAACCATTTCGCGCGAGATCGCGCGAGATTGCACTGTTCGTCTTCTTCACCAAACTTCAACGTTTTTCACCATTTTTGAACCTAAAAACCTCTAAGATTCAATTCCCAACAACTCATCATCAATACCCATCAACCCTTAACAGGTTATAGATCATTTCTATCATCCTAGGATCCTTAATTCGTCATTAATCATCAAAATTACATAAACCCCCAAATTATTTCACATGAACCCTAGTTTTTCAAATTCCAATTCAATAACCTAATCAACCTAGATTCGTTCATCAATGTATAATCCAATTCCATGATTAATCCTCTACATACATGAATGAATTCCAACCACTAATTAAACCAATCCTTAATCATAATTTAAATCTCCAATTTTCACCCAATTAACATATAATCATGATTAATTCCACCTAGACTAACATGAGCATGATTATTGCTAAAAGAAAGCAAGTAATAAACACTTGCCTCGAATATGACGGTCTGATCCGTTGGTGATGTTGGTATATACGCGTTCCTCTCTTCGCGATCTACGCGTTGGTGGTCACGGTTGTGCAAGGTGATGCCAAATGAGCCTTCTCTCTTGGAGATTGGTTCTCCCTCACACCCTCCATGGCCGTTCTTGATTTGTGTAACCTATTAACCCTAATGGCCTTTCCTTGACTGATATAATTAATCCCAATTTTCGTCCATTAATTTAGCCCAAAAATACAATTTACCAAAATGCCCTTTCGGGGTACCGGTTAGGCCTAAAATTGCCCCGGGACTCAAACTAAACACCCGAGTATGCTATTTTGATTATCTCGACCCTTTCGGACTCAATGGCGCACTCAAAATGGCCATACGAGTTAATAAAAATAAATTCTCTTTTTATTCCATTCAATTAGTCTCGACACGACTCACACGCGTTACAGACTTAAATTACCAAACTGCCGTATTTCTCACTTCCGACAATTTATCAAATATCATAATTCCATATTACACATCACACACTAATATTCAATAGTTCACAACAATAAGTATTAACCCTTGGCACGCTAGTTAATAATTATTTAAATCCGGATTAATAACAAATTAATTTCTCACATTTTAATTTAATTAATCCAACAACAATAATTAATTGTATATTTATTCCCATAATAATAATTAATCACATAATTATTTAAATCGTCAGAAATACGGGGTATTACATACTTCCCCCCTTACAATGGAATTTCGTCCCGAAATTCGGAAAAAGTATACTAGGTACAGACAACGCTGTAAAAATATTGCGCATCGCATCCCAGCGCTCACAAATAAGCTACTCCATACCACCCATATAGTACGCTATCGAATACCCTTAGTAATGAACACTACACATGTGTTTGCTTTAAACTCCAGGTTACCCTGTCATATAGGCTCTTGCCCAAGCCTTTCTGCTTAAGTTTCACTACTTCAACTTTATTTTAGATACTCACTATCTAGCCTTTTACTATTTACACTTTAGTAGATTTATTCTCTTTTCATATACATACGACTTCGTCTCGGGTCGTGCTTACAAGTAAATTCGCTGTGCAATATATATTTCACACACAATATATAGGATAATATCGATTCTTCTCCGACATTTGTAATCATAACTGGTCTCCCACCTTTAACTATCAAGTAGGACAACAACCAAGTTTACCATGCCGTACTTCTACTGGCATTCTGCTTGAACGTGAACTTATAGGAATTAGTTGGACACAAACTCCACTAGTGGAAGGTGCTACTCTCGTCCTCCCCTAAGATCTCAGGGTTCACATAAAATTTTCTCTCCCACATTCGATTAGACCGCTTGTCTTTCCCATCCCTCTGTGGGTATTAGGATGTACTCAATCGCATCTTAGTACCTATAATCTCACCATCTCAGCTACATGAGAAGATCCTTGGGGATACTCTTCCATTCTCTAGTGGAAGAAGCCCCTACTGGTTTCGAATTGTCCACCATTTTTTCAACAGTTAGCTGACCCATTACAGACTAACTTTGAAGGTTACTCTACATTAAACCCATCACCACTGTTGTTTGTATCTTGATACATTTTGTCTTTCTTGAATAATTTCAATTTATCTTGAAACGTAAGTCTCTGACAAAACTTCGTGAATAAGCTTCGGCTTACCCGACTACATGTTATCGAATTCACATGCTAATCATAATCCACTACTTGATTCAATCCCTTAGGGCGCCCATACACCCTATACCTCACGCATCATTATACAAAAGACATAAAACTTTCTTACCTCAATTCTTGCACACTCGGTATGCTGATGTGGTAGGGGTACACTCAACCGCCCCACTAACAAATAACTTAATCAATCCTTCAATGGTATCATTGCTCTATTCAGAATGATATTGAGACTAGGCGACTCTATTGGCCTTAAGTCATAAACGAATTATTAACTCTTAATTATATCCTCCTATAGGTACAATAACCAACATACAAAACTTATGTACTATCGACCAAACTTCTCTCCAACTCCCGACGTTCGCTAGTTTCATGCGTGGGATGTCTCGCAAAGCGAAATCCAAACAAGGAACCCCCCCGATACACTACTATCTAACCTAGTCGGTTGTTGAGGTCCGTAAGGCCTTCAGTATTTACTATGTACTTTCCCACAATCTACGTATTGTGATATAAAATTTTACTCGTCCACTCTCATGTCTCTAAAAATGTAACATGAAGCATGGCGCCCTCACTATCGCAAGTACTTGGCGCTATAAATATATAACGAGCTATTTTTTGCCGCTCGATAAGAACACAATGTATTCTAAGTCTTAACAGACAAATAAATTCCTATGCTCGAAAATCACATATAATTAGACACTATACTCGCTGAGGTCTATAATACCATAAAAGTTTCATATATACTCATATTTGGGCCCAACCCTATTTCAGGTGGCGCCGCACAAAACTAAGATCACTCCTCCCGGAGTATCCGGCACAACAGTCATAACACTACATATTTACTATCATTTAACCATACGGTAATTAATCACTACACATTACCATAATAAACTCTATTAAAGCTGACTCACTGCAGTAGTAAATTATAACAACAAAACACATTCTTAGGGCCTGCCCGGTTCCCTCACGAGCAATTATCAAAATGCCCTGCTAACAGCGAGAAATACCTTTGTAATAAGACTGTTAAACTAACGTTCCCACTAGACTCGACCCGCACGCGAAGTTTAGGGTTTCCAATTTACGTAAAAGTTGTGTCACACCCATGTCACTAGAATCTATCCTTTACTCACAAGGAAGAAGCAAAACCTCACCAGTCTCGTCAAATCACAGGGTCTCAGCACGTGGCTGCCATCACGACCCATGAACATCTGCAATCGTCATACATCCTAGGATTTCATCCTATATTTGTCCTCGTTCATCACGGATAATTTATTCCATCATGTGGATTTCGCGCCCATTATTAAAACGTTGGCCCAAGCTCTCCAGGCCTCAATTATAGCTTTATTAAACTCCCGCTTACATCCCTGGCCCTGTAGACCCTGACATACTGTATGCTACTATTAATGAGGACTCTACTGGTCCAGCCTGAACCCATCATTATCGGGTTATTCATTTCCTGGGCGTAATTCTCTTGACCCCAAATCCTTTCGCTGGAAGTCTCGCTCCTCCAGTCATTATGCTTAACTGGCACGGTTTACCATTTCTAATCTCTTCGGTCTAACTTCTCAACTGTGGACACATTCAACACTTGTAGTTATACTTCCTTCACATAAGGAAAACTTCACGAACTATTTCCCATCACTGGTCCCACTGACCATTTTGGTATTGTCCTTCTCTCGGACCGACAGTCTCAACTCACTATTATTCTTCCATTGTCCCTTTGGCTACGCTAGCTATTCAGAACTATGGCTGGCCTCTACAGCCTGATTGACTTCATCGTCCTCTTGAAGTTAATCACTTAAAATCATCTAACCGAGTTCCCTATGGGGTATACTCCCATGTGGTGTTTCACTAACACCGTTGAATTCGGTTTCTGCTCTTCAGCAGGTTTGTTCACCCTCTTTACTCCCTTCTCTTGGAAGGACTGCAATAACTAGCAACCGTATAACTTTGATGACATCAACATTAGTCATCTTAGCTGGATTTCTCATCCATACTGGTATTCTGCTCACGGGTTCTTGATCAACTATAAACCCTTTAGATAATTTATACCCCTCTGCTAGGTACGAAGTTCATTATGCAGTTCAACCTCTCTCTCATGATCGATTTCTATCTTACCCATCATTTTAACATCAAAATTTCACTCGCATTTTGTTACCACATCGAATGGAAGACCTCACGGTCAACTCGTATCCAATTTCTCTCTAAATTTCAAACACACCTCTTCATACATGGTGATTGCCTCTAATCACTACACGATGCTCCTAAGAGCTATAACTTTTAACTCCAATTTAATTATGAGTGCCGTCAAGCCCCACTTTACACAATTGCCTTCAGATTTTCTACCTCCGCTGGTCTGTTACACTTTCTCATTTTCTTTTCTACATCTTCACCGATGGGTTTTCAAAAGAGTCCCTCTGATTTCCCCTTTTTATCGATTATGCTAGGTGGTTCTGAAATCATTCCACCGTTATCTATAAGTGTGTCCTGGGAACCCATAGTTCCCGAGTAACAATTTTTACTATCCCTTACTTACGTAATTCTCATTGTGATTTTTAACCCGATCACTCTTTCCCGATTGCTCTGTGTCCCTCGTTAAGCTTCTTCTCCCGCAGTTCTTCTTATGGCCCTCACTGGTCGTCCTAAAATGTTCGGTGCTCGAATCACACAGAATTTTGTATAATGAGTCACATCCATTATAATTCATAGCGGGAGAACGTAAGTCGCATACGTAAGGGAACACAACAATCCTATCATAAAGCTCTACATCAAAGAACGATACGCCTTAAACGTAATAAGCCGCACAGATCCTAAGAACACTAGAACCTGATGCTCTGATACCACCTATCACACCCCGCCCAATTAAATATAGGGTGATCAGTCCTCTACCAATTTAAAACAGGATAGTCAGTTGGTTCATTCTCAGCATCACTGTCGAAAAACTTTTTAACATGTTAATCACCTAATATAAAATTAAGCTAGGTGTCAAAACATTTCCAATTTTAATAAAACCAAGTAAATCCATTTCTTTCCATCTTAAAATATAAACCATTCAACTCCATAACAATCCAAGAATGAATTATAAACTATCAACATATACAAGAATATAATAAGTACAGTACAAGAATCAAATACTGAACTAAATAAGACTGGATCAAACTCCCAGTTCAAAACTCCAAACCATAAAATAAATTGAATACAATATCTCTGATGAAAGAACTATAAGTGGGCGACATATGCCCTAAACAAGAAGTCTAGATGAAACTGAATGGAAAGGACATATGCGTCTACTGCAAGGACCTACAGCTTCCACAACAGCTATAGCACGTTAAGCAATCCAAATCTCTAAATCTGATACTGCTGTGGCTGAGCACCTGATATAATACATATATATAGCAAAAGAGAGAAGAGATACAAGAAACGGGTCAGGGCCCGATGTGTAAAAATATTTTAGCAAGTATTTAAAACTGGTTCTTAAAACAAGTCTTATACGCATGTTAGTTATCCAAGTCTCACATGAGTTCCTCACCTCTCGTCTATTGTGCACGCCTAATGTACATCTAATCTCCCCCTAGTTATACCTCCCATTATAACTAGTCAGAAACTATACTAATACTAACTATGCTCACTAGTAGTATTCCCGTATCGCCCATACAATACGCTATTCAGATAGTTTATCTCACATACTAAATTTCATTATTCACCGTTTGAATGGTTAATCTTTTATTCACTAAGATCATTTTACTTCTCATTTTCATTTTATCTACTAGTCTCACAAAGTAGAAAGTTATCCAAGTACACTCATACATATATATAGTCTCATCATCCCTATATATATACACTAATCCTGCACCCTTAGGTTAAGACCGCATGGTACAATGTAATAATTATTATTATTACCAAATCTACTAATTTCACACAGTAGCAATATTCACAAGTCCATATATATATATATAGTCACATCATCCCTATACATATATATATATATATACTAATCCTGCACCCCCGGCTAAGTCCCATTAGTGCACATATCCAGAAAATCATGCATCACCGGGTTAGCACTCATTAATGCACCTATCAATAATAATTCAGCACCCCCGGGTTATCACCCATTAGTGCACCTAACAATATAATATTGCATCCCTGGGTTAGCACCCATTAATGCACCTATCAATAATCATTCAACACCCCCGGGTTATCACCCATTAGTGCGCCTAACAATAATCATCTTTATACCCCCGGGTTATCATCCATTAGTACACTTAATAATAGAGTTTCTTCACCCCCGAGTTATCACTCATTAGTGCTCTTAACTATAAGGTTCTTGCACCCCCGGGTTATCACCCATTAGTGCTCTTAACAATAATATCACATAATAGGCATACACACATCCTATTATAATTTATAGGTATTTCTCCAACCTACATATATACTCTTCGTACGTATTTTACTCTCATCTCTACGTATTGTATAAATATTTAGATTATTATCGCTCTCGTAATCTCCAAGGTATACTCTCTCTATACCGAAATAATTAAAGTATTTATTCTCACATACTTTCCTGAAACTCCATCTTATTTAAATTTAATAATTGGCAGTTCCTCTCACTCCAATAAACCGGTAAGTTCAAAACTAGACTTTGAGAAAAATCCCTAAAATTCCCTCTGTCGCTCGAACCAGAAGGGTTGTCATTTGAACGACTTCCACGTGTCATTCGAGCGGCTTCGCGCGAGATGCCATCTCACTCGAACGACTTCGCGCGAGATCTCCATTTCGTTTGAACCACTTCGCGCGAGATCGCGCGAGATTGCACTGTTCGTCTTCTTCACCAAACTTCAACGTTTTTCACGATTTTTGAACCTAAAAACCTCTAAGATTCAATTCCCAACAACTCATCATCAATACCCATCAACCCCTAACAGGTTATAGATCATTTCTATCATCCTAGGATCCTTAATTCGTCATTAATCATCATAATTACATAAACCCCCAAATTATTTCACATGAACCCTAGTTTTCCAAATTCCAATTCAAGAACCTAATCAACCCAGATTCGTTTATCAATGTATAATCCAATTCCATGATTAATCCTCTACATACATGAATGAATTCCAACCACTAATTAAACCAATCCTTAATCATAATTTAAATCTCCAATTTTCACCCAATTAACATATAAATCATTATTAATTCCACCTAAACTAACATGAGCATGATTATTGCTAAAAGAAAGCAAGTAATAAACACTTGCCTCGAATATGACGGTCTGATCCGTTGGTGATGTTGGTATATACGCGTTCCTCTCTTCGCGATCTACGCGTTGGTGGTCACGGTTGTGTAAGGTGATGCCAAATGAGCCTTCTCTCTTGGAGATTGGTTCTCCCTCACACCCTCCATGGCCGTTCTTGATTTGTGTAACCTATTAACCCTAATGGCCTTTCCTTAACTGATATAATTAATCCCAATTTTCGTCCATTAATTTAGCCCAAAAATACAATTTACCAAAATGCCCTCTCGGGGTGCCGGTTAGGCCTAAAATTGCCCCGGGACCCAAACTAAACACCCGGGTATACTATTTTGACTATCTCGACCCTTTTGGACTCAATGGAGCACTCGAAATGACCATACGAGTTAATAAAAATAAATTCTCTTTTTATTCCATTCAATTAGTCCCGACACGACTCACACGCGTGACAGACTTAAATTACCAAACTGCCGTATTTCTCACTTTCGAAAATTTATCAAATATTATAATTCCATATTACATATCACACAGTAATATTCAATAGTTCACAACAATAAGTATTAACCCTTGGCACGCTAGTTAATAATTATTTAAATCCGGATTAATAACAAATTAATTTCTCACATTTTAATTTAATTAATCCAACAACAATAATTAATTGAATATTTATTCCCATAATAATAATTAATCACATAATTATTTTAATCGTCAGAAATACGGGGTATTACACTTTAGTTCAGGTCGACTGCCTTCTCTCTCTCTCTATATATACTGTGTGTGCATGCGTATGTGTATGTGTATCTGTATGTATGTATGTATGTATGTATGTGTATGTGTGTATGTGTATGTATATGTATATATATGTATGTATATGTATATATGTATATGTATATGTATATGTATATGTATATGTATATGTATATGTGTATGTGTCTGTATATAGGGTTAAAATACCCAAATACTACTATTGGAAGTTAGGAACTCAATTAGAAAATTAAAAAATTAGAAACTCAATTAGAATTTCACATACTAATTCAATTAGGAAATTATGAAATACACACATTAATTCGACTTAATTAGGAAATTAGAAAATTAGTAATTCAATCTGAAAATTCACATACTAATTAGAAAATTAGGAAATAAACATACTAATTCAATTAGGAAATTAGGGGATCAATAAAAAAAAATTTCTCATTAACATAGTGGATCTTATTTGGCTCCACAATTTTTCTTTTAAGTTTAAACTCCTTTGACCACATTGCTCTTATAAACATTGCACTATCCCATTTTAAATGTAACCACTTAAAAGAGTTTTGACTAAATCAAACATATACACACACATACAAAGACACATGTACTAGTATTAGAATTTTGACTAAATTAAACACATACACATACTAATTCAATTAGAAAATTAGGAACACAATTAGGAATTTTTTGCCAACTAACAAAGTGGATGTTATTCGGCTCCAAAAATTTTCTTTTAAGTTTAAATTCATTTGATCACATTTCTCCTATTGACGTTGCATTATTCTCTTTTAAGGGTAACTACTAAAAAGAGTTTTGACTAATTCAGAAACATACATATACATACATACATACATACATACATACATACATACATACATACATACATACATACATGCATACATACATACATACATGCATACATACATACATACATACATACATACATACATACATACATACATGCATACATATACACATACAAATGCACACATACACTACTATTAAAGTTTTAACTAAATCAAACACATACACATACAAATACACACATACACTACTATTAAAATTTTGACTAAATCAAACACATACACATACACATAAATATACACACATAGACTAGTGAGGAAATTTTGACTAAATCAAACACATGCACACACACACACACACACACACACACACACACACACAATTATTTGGTCTAGTATTAGAATTCAATTAGGAATTCTAAGTGAATCTGAATTTTATGGTGTTAGCACTTAATTATTTGGTCTTTTTCTAGAAATTATTTGGAGTTTCATTAGATGGAACTGTGCAATACTAAATTTTAAAACATTCACATTATTGAATGGTAACAAAGCAAAATTAATCGAGAAGGAGCTGAACTCACTAGTGACATATGGCTCGGGATTCTTAATGATTCTTAATGACTATAGTATACTCTCAAGTCAATGTCAAATGAACCTTATATATCTAATACTAGTGATTATATACATGTTACATTCCTCACAGTTTTGTGTTCTTATCTTTATAGAATCATATGTCATCATGTCTCATTTCACCAACCTCAATCTCCTTTTTCTCTTCTACGTATAACTGTGATTTGAGGATATTGATCAACACACAATAAAAGAAATGGAGGTAGGTAGTGGTTTATAAGGTACTAATGAAATGAACAAGGAAATTGGTTCTGTGCCATTCATAAGAACAGTTTTAATTTACATCCATTCACATATGACTCATATGTTAAAATAAAATAAACTTAAATTGGATCGGTTGAACAACAACAACTACTTAATGATTAGTTATGGCCATTACTTGTAGGACTCATATTCACACTCTCGCATATTTTTTTAGGAAAAATAAGGCACGATAATCATTGTCAATAAGAGTAGGAATGGTTGCAATTAGACTACACTTGTACCTCTTTTATTGCACGCCATTTAGAGGGTACTCCTATTTAAGAGTATGGTAATAAGAAGATCGAATAGTTTAACTCTCTTGCAGATCGTGGAGTTCATCTCCAGCAAGAGTACCTGTTCGATCGCATTATATTTTTACTATCAGAAAGATAGGATGAGGCTATAGAGAATATATCCCGCGTTCATAATCCCGACGTAGCCATGATGTTGCTTATACTGTTAGAGAATGCAAAAAAACAAACGTTCACCCATTGTGGAAGCAACTATGTACGTAGAGCATTGACCAAGATTGTGACATCTCACGGCATATGCAAATTAAATTGAATCTTGCCAATAAGTTAGAGAAGAAAGGATTCTGAGTTCGTGTCACGAATATCGGTACATCAATCATAGATACGCTTCATCATAGTTTACCACGTGCAAGAATCCATATGTTTGTAAAACGTAATACCGAATGGATGGAGATAAGACACATTGAATATATATATCAAAGTCTTATTATGAGAAGGTACACACACACATACACACAAATATATATATATATATATATATATATATAAGAATTAGTTAAAAATATGAAGTAAACTTAAAGTGGTAGAAATTATATATTGTATCAACGGCCACATGAAAAGAAAAAAATGTTAGTAATGTTATGAACTAATAGTATTCCTTGACCCAATGTCATTTCATAACACAACTAATAAGTTTTAGATAAAAAATGGGAATGTCACAATTATATATATTCACCGAATATTTAACGGAAGCTCAAAGAAATCTCGCCCCAACATCCTCAAAATGTATAAAAAACTTTCCATTGTATATTGGAATCTATCTTTTCACGTTTTCTTGGTTCAACTTGTTGTCCAAAATCGATGTTGAATAAGTTATGCAAACTTCTTGCCCTCGCAGTTATTATCTGAGTAAAGAGACATTTTTTTTAAATGTTAGTACAAAAACTCTACCTAAATATTCTACATAGTGTGCCTTTAACCCGGCGTGTCCATGAAGAAAGTGGCATTGAAACTTGAAACATGTGAGTGAAAATTTTAAGTTAGTTCAAAATATGCCTCAAACAGAAAGATTTCGATAAATGTTGTAGTATAATAGAAAAATAAGAAGAGAATTGGTATAAGAACTTAAGAATTAACACCAAAATTGAGAAGAAAAGTAGAGAGAAACAATTTCATTTCATTTTGAGATGATTTGATTAAAAGTACAACACCTATATAGATGGAAACTACAGTTTATGTAGTTGCTAACTAACTAACGAAAAATGAAAGCATCACTATTCTAAGTGATTAATACAAAATTACATTCACGACCCTACTTTAATACACCCCCTTAAACCTAGCTAGGTAATCCTTATCTAAGGTCTGTACAGTGTGTACGAAACAAACCAGTAGATAAACCTTTAGTGAGAACATCTGTGTAATACCCCACACATTTATTATTATAATTTAATTTTCGTGTGCTTAATATTATTAAATTATTTGGGAGAAATTAAATTGGATTTTAGCAAATATTAATTAGCGAGTTAAGGATTTATTATTATTATTATTATTATTATTATTATTATTATTATTATTATTATTATTATTATTATTATTATTATTATTATTATTATTATTATTATTATTTACTACTTGCGTGTGATAAGAAAATAGGTATGTGATTTATTGTATGTCGCATATGAGTGAAATGGACGATTTATTATTATATGCCGGTAGAGTTTTACATCGCCGGATCAATATAATTTATGGACAACACGTACAATACAGATGTGTCCAGTCGGTTTAATGAGATATTATCATAATTAGAGTTGGGTGACTCGAATGACCTTTTCGAGTGCACCGGTGATCCAAGAAGGGTCAAAATAGTCCAGAATAAGTAACTGAGTGTTATGATTGGGTTCCAGGGACTTTTTATACATAACATGACCCGTATGAGGGTCATTTTATGCTTAGGGCTATGTGAAAAAATAGGATTAGGGTAATTAAGAGATTATTTAAGAGGTTGGAAAGGTGGATGACAACCCACCTTTTATATTTTGAACAAGAGAGACTGAGAGAGAGTCCAAGAGAAGAGAAAGGGGAAGAAAGAGAAAGGGCTTGGAGAAGAGGAAGAAAAGCTATTTTCAAATTCAACCCATCATCAAACATATAGAGAACATTTAATCTTAATCCACTAAGACAAGTAGTTACTTGTTTTATGTTATGCGTAGTTATAATTACTTTCATGATTAGAGATATAAATAGAGATTTCAAGTATTGAAGATTGAAACTTTTGTTGACGAATGTAGATATTTAAATGATAACTGATCACTGATTTTAAATTGATCATTAATTGAGGTTAATCACACTTGAATTTTGAAATTAATTATGGGATTTAAATGTCAGATCATGTAGAACTTGGATAGGAAGATTGAATTTTTGAAAAGCAAATTGGGGAAAATATTGAGTTGAATTAGATTGATATTTGATTTGTAATCCTAGATGTTTGATTATGTTTAGATTTATGTGTAAATGCTCCAGGAACATTAGTATAATGATATAAGAGGTATATTTGAGGTTTGGGATGGGTTGGAACCTCAATTGGAGGGTTTGGATGAGAAATACTCGAGGTAGAAGATGACAGGAAACCTAGCAAACCAAACTGTTTCACTGGGTAGTGAACTAGTTCACTCAACCGAACTAGTTTGATTTTCTAGCGAATCAGTTTAGTTTGCTAGCCTGCCTAGTTTTATTTTTGCATTATTTTAACCTGTTAGGGCTTGCAAAATGCCCGTAGGGACTTCCGGGGTACTTTGGGATTATTGGGGAAGGCTTTCCAGAATTGGGCATACGTGATAGGCCAAAGAATAGATGGGCTCGAGTAAGGAAAACCGAGAATTCAAGTGAGTGACAATTTAAATAACTAATCGAGAAGTTAGTTCGAACTTCGAGATTAGTTGAACCATGCATTATGGGATATGTATAGGAGCTCGGTACTTTAAATATATACATATTAGAGTGACGTGTATATATATATATGTGTGTATGCTACTTGTTTATTCTAAACATACCTACTCGAGAGTGCTATCGTAGGAGGTTGCCCACAGTTGGCAGTCCACCCCGATGTTGACCAGTAGGTGTAGAATTGATTCCCCCGGTCATAGGACCGTTTCATGGCTACTATCCATGTATGTGGATAGATATTGGTTTAGAGATTGGGTGGGTGCAATGTGGTATGGTTGCGACCCCCAGACTTATGTCTATAACTGTCTCTGTTGTATGCATTTTTGTTCGGGATTGACGATGAGATTCCAATCCGGTGGCTCAGTGTGATGCATGATGCTTGGAGCCGGATAGCACACCGGGGATGTATCCGCGAGGTCCAAGCTCTGGGATACGATTATATGTATATAGCAAGTTATATATGTGTATATTTATATGATATGGTGTATATTTATATGATATGGTCTATATATCTAACTTTAGCACGATTGTAGCTATGTTATGCTTATTACGTGAATATTAATCGATAACATGTGTGTCGCTACAATAATATTTATGAACGTATACCTAGAGAAGGTAGTTATACTTAGCTAATAAAGAGTATTAGCAGCGTTTGGTATTGGATACCATTTATGTGTCCTAGTTAGACCGGGTAGTTTAATTAGGATAATAAATTAATACGATAGGTGCTCACTGTAGTTGAGAGGTGAGGTTCCATCTCATGCGAGTGCTACTGTCTAATTATGAAAGTAATACACTACTGTTTTAATCGATTTAAATCAATTATCTACTTGCAAAATATTTTCTACTTTTCAGGCTTTAACTCGCGGGCAATTATTTTTTCCTTGTTTTTCTTTTTATACTGCAGGCATGCTGCAGCAGTTGGGATTGCAAGGTTAGATTCATTCTTGCCATTGCAGTAGCTGTGGACATTATATGATTGTTTAGACGACTGAGCTTATTCTATCTAGATAGGGTCATTGCATTTCAGTTTTAATTTTGGGTGTGTTTTCCTAGATGGATAGACTTTTATATTACTGTAAGATATTTTATTTCAGTACTCAGTTTTATTATCCAATTTTTTTACCGTGGATGTTATTATTTGGCGACTGATAGTTTATTCGCCTCACTCTTATTATTTACTTATGCATCGTGACTTATTCATTCATTTTGATTGTATGGTTTATTCGTATTATTTATATTATATTATGGTTGCAACAGTGATGCCGAGAATAAAATCATACTGAGATTCCTGTCTTATTTTAATAGAGGATTGTCTATCCGGGATTAGAATAGGAAGGTTGTCACAGTTGTATCAGTGCAAACTTGCTACGTGTTCAACATTGCGTTTCTTTGATATAGAGCCCTAAGATTAAGATTGTTGTGTTTATTGCGCATTTACGTTCTTTTACTATTGTTTATATTTGAAGTTAATTTCATACAATTTTAGTTTGGTTTTAGATGCCAAAAAATAAGAGAGGTAGACCAACATGTGCCGTGAGGCGGGCTATAGAGGAGGAGGCTCAGTCAGAGCCGCATGCCATTCAGGGGACTATGACCACAACAAAGGTCATAAATATTATCGCACAGGCAGTTAATGCCATGATGACCACACTCGAATAACATTTTTCCCAGTTATAACCACAGTGGCTAGTAGCAGCACCAGCTCAGGCTCACCCAGTTCCATCAGTTTGAGAGACAGAGTCATAGAGGACTTCCAGAAGGGACATCCGCCAGAGTTACAGGGGAGTAGGATGTGTTCAGGCTCACCCAGCTTCATCAGTTTGAGAGAGAGAGAGAGAGAGAGAGTCATAGAGGCCTTCCAGAAGGACTATCCGCTAGAGTTCCAGGGGAGTATGGACGTGGTTGCAGCTAGTCAATGGAAGAAAGACGTCCAAAGGCATTTGCGTATGGTTGAGTGCAGGGATGCTCAAAAGAAGATACTGGCCAAATTCAAGATAGTAAGGGAAACATTTGAATGATGGGAGTCAATTACCATAACAGAGGAGATAAATATTATGAAAATATAAGAGTTCTGGGTGAGGATCAATCGCAAGTTTTTTTCGTTAGTAGTTTAGACGGAGATAGGGAGAAGGTCCCTCAATCTTTTGTAGGAGGTCCGTACTGTGGCCGAGTACGAGGAGTTCACTCTCCTAGAAAACTTGTGCCGAATGAGGTGAACACTAAGGAGAAGAAGGTCCTCAATTATACAATTGGGCTTACTTAGAGTATTCACCATAATTTATTATGGAAATTAACATTGCGGACTTACATTGGGGTCTTAAACGCCACATTGCTCCACCATCAGGATTATCGCTTCCATCTGAAGGGAGTGAAGAGGATTCGAGAGTCTAGTCAGCAGGGCAAGACAGGGGTAGCGGTGCTAGTGGGGTGCCACAGAAGCAATAGAGGCAACACGAGCGGGGCTGCCAATAGTGAGAATCTACTAAGAGATTCAAGCCAAGTAACGATAACTTTAGGCAGGGCCATCAAAATACCCCTCAGGTCCAGCAGGGCCATGTGAATCAGACTGGAGGCCAACAAGGCTGGGGTTATCAGGGTATCCTCGTTAGGGTTAGCAGGGCTAGAGGCAGGTAGATTTTATAAGGAGATGTTTTGTATATGGGGAATAGGGCCACATACGACGTGAGAATGTGATTTCCTTAACTTAAATGCTATGATACGACTTTGAAAATGTGAGAATTCTATTTTCTTAGGTTCTAACGGGATGGATCACCAAATATTTCTAATTTTAATTTCTTTCAAAAATTAAATTATCTTCTTCTAAAAACACAACTTAAATTCAAGTTCAAATATTCACAAACCAAATTAAAACATATTTAATTCAATATTAACCTGAATTTTACCAAATTAATTATTCTGACTTAAATTAAAGTAAACTAAAACTACCCAATTTTAAATTATGCACCAAACAACATCATTTTTGTGATTAAACCATTTTCATCTTGTTAAACCTAAGCATGCATCTAAGTGAGAAATTACAAGATAAAATACACAATTACAACGCCATGATGTACGAGGAAAACCCATAACAAGAAAAGCCTTGGACGACCCAGCCACAAGTCTACTAAGTATAGATTTAATACAAGGACACGACAAGAAGACTTACTCAATGATTCGACATCCTCTCAAGCCTTGACGCTCTTCGTTCCTTCCACCTCTACCTAGTGACAACGCATGAGTCCACCTACGTCTCAAAATCCACCAATGGAGAAAAACTACTGCCAAACATACGAAGTCCACCGTATGTACAATTATGGCCACAAAATCTTTTGCAAGAAACTATCTCTTTTGGTGTAGAGAATAAAACCAGAGCTAAAATGATGATCTCAAAACATATGTTATGAAGGAACTTGGATCACCTAAACTATATGGGTGTAAACTTATTTTTGTATGGAAATTAATTCATTTGATTCATAAAAACAAAAGGACCTTATTGGATGAATGTTTATGCTCTCAAAGCTTTGGAAATTTTTTGGCAAAAATGTTAACTCTTGCACTACATAAATGGGTGGCAAAAGTATTGGGAAGTTACAAAAGAAAAACTACTGAAAAGCTTCCATTTTTGCATAAAAAACTATCTGGTCGTTCGAACAACATTCCAGAGTCATTTGAATGAAAAATCGAATGAGAAACCAGAGAAACAATCTCGTTTGAAGGGTTGTTCAAATGACTCTGAAATGTCGTTTGAACGAGGTTGTTCGAACGACAAATCGAATGAGAAACCAACGAAAAAAATCTTCTCATTTGAAGGGTCGTTCGAACGACATTTGAATCTCATGTGAACGAGGTTGTTTGCATGAGGCCATGAATCTAGATAAGTTTGATACGAACGTGTGGCGGCCAGTTTCGCATTTTTATGATTTTTTTGAATTAGTTATGATTTTTTTGGTTGAAAGGTGCATGAGAAGAAAAACTTTAGATAGTATGAATTCAAAAAAAAAAATTGACCAAAATTCTAACATCCAATAATAAATTTCTAAGTCTCAACATAATATAAGCATTCATACCTGAGAGATCCCTAAATTATTGATGATGAACACAAGGCACGAAACACGACATATGATGAGATATTTTTAGACTTGGCCGTAATGTCTTTAACTCAAGTGTCATAGGCTTGAAAGGTCACCAACTTCTAACCTATGACTCCAATAGTTTTGTCCGGAATTAAGCCAACACATACAAATTGACTCAATCGAAAATTTGTCCTTACACGATGGACATGCCCGAATAGGGCTAGGGGTTAGTAGATGGATACCCAATCGGGGTAGAAGTTATAGCAACTTCCAACCCTACTAGCAGTTCTAGTATTACCGCCTTAGCAGGGGCAACTATAGTTTGGACGTGTGTATAATGTCTGTCGATCAGTTTTATAGCTATCCGTTAGCGATTGAGGGTGTGTTCCCTATTCATGAGCACGTGGAGTGGATATTGTTTGACACGGGTGCGTCACATCCTTTTCTTTGCACAAGATTCGCGGGTGAAACTGGTTTAGTGGATATAACATTAGATATTATTATGATCGTATATTTATCATTGGGTAGGTGGGTCTCATTTGTTCCATATACAGGGGAGTGGGTGTGGACATTGGGATTATGTTTTTAGCGGATATGATCGTTTTAGTGATGTACGAGTATGATGTATCCCGAGTATGGACTGGTTAACGACAATTAGAGCGATGGAAAATTATTATAGTAGGACTATCGTGGTTGCTATTCTAGGGTAGGATAGGTTTCTTATGGCGATGTATCATTTTGAGGGAGGGTCAATCATGCGTTTATATTACATTAAGGATGAGACTTCTGAGATCATAGAATTATCCTCAAATTCGATTCCTGTGTTTAGGGACTTTACTGATGTGTATCAAGAGATATCGGGGTCACCGTCGAGTCGGGATCTTGAGTTTGTGATCGACTTAGCACTGAGAACTAGGTGACAGTGCGTGCACCGTATCATGTGAATCTTTTAGAGATACAGAGTCGAGGGTTAAAATTTAGCAGCTTTTGGGGAAGGGTTTTGTCCGTTGGAGCACATCACCTTAGGATGCCCCAATATTGTGTCTTAGTCCAATGGATCTCGATAACCGACAAAGCTAGGCGATAATGTATCAAGATGGTTTCTTGTTTAGATTTTACTTGCGAGACGTCCCACTCATGAGGCTTAGTGAGTGTTGGGAGTTGATAGAAATTGGGCTCCAGGATATTGGTTTGATACGTTAGGCATAATTGTGTAAAGATGTAATGCATCGAGCAATGGACTAATATTTAAGGCCAGAGGGCCAAAGAATGCAATGTCGAGAGCACTCAAGGATGTTTGTACCACTATTTGAATAAGTGGGGCAATCTCAAGAATAGTTGAGTTGCGATTAATAGGGTAATTGGGTATACCTTTATTGTATGGTCATATATGATATGTATGGTTTATTTTTGGACGTATGCGAGTAGCATTGGTAAACTTTGTGCATGTGTGCACATGGTGTAGGGTGTATGGGCGTCCTAGTTAGTTCAATATTTGGCATCATTTGAAAAAGGCTAAAATGGTGGTAGATACATCGAGTCGTACACCTATAGGGCATTTGGAAGCAGTGTGAAAGACAAAGTGGGATGAACTCCTTCAGGAGGAGGAGGAAGTCTGAGCATGTATAACAGTGATGACTATCACACCCGATATAGTTTTGACGTTTGTGAAGGCACAGGTAGGGGATCTATCTTGTTAGGAGATGGTTTAGTAGTCATTGGCAAGTTGAGCGGAGTCTTACTCAGGAAATTTTGAGGGTGGCTTACACTTCGATAAGAGGTTAATAATCCCAGACATTGAGGACCTATGACATACAGTTATGGAGGAGACACATGGGTTATAGTTTTTGGTGTATCTCGTAGGGGGATAAGATTTACCAGGTGTTGAGGAATCAACATTTGTGGATCGGTGTGGAGCGAGACATATCTGAGTTTATCTCTAGGTACACCACCTGTTAAATGGTGAAGGTTGATCATAGGTGAACAACCAGGGTTTTGTAGCCATTAAAAATTCCAATGTGGGAATGGGAGTGTATATCAATGGATTTTATTTTAGATTTATCGACGTTGCAGAGGAGTCACGATTTTATCTAGGATATTGGGGTCAGTTGACTAAAGTGCAATAGTTCTCACCAATTCGGGTGGATTACACACGGTAACATGCCTATATTTTCATTAAAAAGATAGTGAGATTACACTGGGTGCATCTCAACATTATTTCAGATCGATATAAGATATTTGTGTCCCACATCTGACAACTCTTTCAGGAGGCGATGGGTACGAAGTTGCGTTTGAGCACGTCGTATCATCCACAGATTGATGGGAATATGGAGAAGAGTGAATAAGGGGTTGGAGGATATGATGAGGATATGCATTCTAGACTTTGAGGGTAGTTAGGAGCAATATTTATCAATGGTAGGGTCTGCATGTGATAAATTGTGCCAGTATGCCATTGGCATGGCACTTTTTGAGGCATTGTAAGGGAGACCTTGTTGTTCGCCCTCTTGTTGATTAGATAGGGGGGAAAACAAGCTTCTTGGGACGGATGTGATTTAGGATAGTAAGGATCGAGTTGATCAGGAGTCTCATTCGATTAGCTCAAGATAGATAGAGAGTTACGCCGATGCGAATTGGAGATTCTTGGAGTTGGATGTGGCCTTTTCCCATCATCGAGAGGGTAGGGTCGGTTGCGTATATGATTTCCTTATTGGGGAATTTGAAGTGAATTCATTATGTGTTTATGTGTCGTCGTCAAGGAGGTATTTCAGGGATGGCATGATTTATAGCTTATAGTGTTGGAAGAGATTGACTTGCAGATGGATATTTCATATGTGGAGAGACTTGTTGCCATTTTGGGCCGTAATGAGCTGAAGCTTCGGTCAAAGGTGGTACCGTTAGTATGTGTACAATGGGGGGATACCATAATGTTGCCAAGTCAGGTGTAGGAGCGCGAGGATGACATGCAAAAAAAGTATTCAGAGCCTTGTTGAGAGTGCACACGATCTTAATGTATTGATTTATTTAATTAAATGCCTCCAAACACAAATCTAATTTTATACTAAATTTTAGTCTTTGATTAAATTAGGTTTGCATGTGATGATCGTCTCAAACACAAAAAATAAACTACATATGCAATCACAAACAGATATGAGGAAAAATTCCTTTTCAGGGAAAAACCTTTATTTTCGCAGTTTGGATAGTTTTACAAGACAAACTTACTTATAAAACTCTCTAAAGAAAATCACTCAGATACAGAGTAGTCCACAGGTGGAAATTCACCCTCGGTATCCACCGATTAGTCTTTCTTTAGCCTTCTTTTCAGCAGTGATCCCACAGGTCACAAGGTCAGTTGTATAGATCTCTCTCCTCGAGTATATAATATGTATGAAACTATTTAGGGTTTCAAAAGAATTCACAAGTATATTAGGGAGGTTGTTTTGTTAATCAAAAGGGTGACCCAAACGGAATGAGCACTTTTGCACTAGATATACAATTTGCATTTTTCAAAAGTCTCTTATAAAATCTTTTTGAAACAGGTATTTATAGGTAATGCAAAAAATTCGAGCCAACAAAATTCATTCGAACAAAAATAGAACTCGTTCGAATGAGAATGTCATCTCGTTAGAACAAAAAATGTGTTCATTTGAATGAGACTCAATTCTCATTGAAACAATCTTATAATGAGCTTCAAATGTGTGGGGACCAGATTTTATTCTTAGCCCACAACAACGATCGACCTGGCCCAATAGATTTAGGAAGAAAGTCGGCCTCACATCATAAAAAGATGCTATATGCGTGTACAGTCCACATTACCCCAAACCAAGTCAATCCTATATAATCTCGAGGAGATATTCAAGGGATTCATGGATCATCATGGGCATCGTGGAGTTACTTGAAGAATGAGGATTATACATCTATAAATTTTAACCCCTGACCCGGGGAATTAGGGCGTGTAACCAAACATATTGAGAGATACTTAATAAAATAGTAGATCTCTCCATGGACGTAGGCAAGTTATCGAACCATGCACATAGTTTTACTGTGTGTAATTTTTTGTTTTCTTTATAAATTGTGATTATTCTTTCTAAAACCTCTGTTGTGATTTTTTTTGATACCACAATTGGCATCGTCTGTGGGACCGACTGCTATTCCTACGAGAACACTCACTAATTGAAAGCCTTCAATGTCTCACCACAATAGTAACATCCCTCAAGACGACGATGTTCAGGAAGAACCTGCCCCTCCCAGGGTAAGGTTAGAATTTTGCCAGCCAAATCTAAGGCTTCGCTAGCAAAGGCAGCCTTCTGAAGAGAGTCATGGATAACTAAGGATCACATAGATTTATAGGTTGGTCGATGCCTATGAGGCCAGACTTCGAGAAGAAGAAGAAGCCACTCATTGCCTAGAAGAGGAGAATGTTCGCTAAAAAGGCGACTAGAAAGAATGGAGAGGGATCTCCATAAAAATACAAGACGAAGCTATGATCGAACTCCTAGTCCCCATGTAAGCGAGTCTCACAGCTGAGGAAGGAGTCCCAGGCATGACCAAGGAAGAATTAAGAGGAATAGGTCAAAGGATGGTCGATCAGACGACTACATCCAGCTCGATGCCGTGACAGAATGATGAAATCAGGAGTTTAGTCCGTAGGGAAATGGATCGGCACCTAGCCCACTGAGGGGGCATGTCCACATGAGAGCTAGCCGTAAGATCTCTTAACACCCAGATAAAGTCCCCTTTTTCAAGGGTGATAGAAGAAGAAGCTCCCCCCAAAAAGTTCACAATCCCTAGATTCAAGATCTATGATAGGAAAACTGACCCTATCGATCATATCCGGCAGTATAGGAAGGCCATGACCATGTGGAGCCACAACGATGCGTTGTTATGTCGCATCTTCCCTTCCAGCTTGCATGACGTGGCCCAAAAATGGTTCGAGAGGCTGCTATATAGATCTATCAAAATTTTTGAGGCTCTGGGTAAATTATTTACAGCTTGCTTCATAACTAGCAACTCCCACCCCAAGCAAATGAATGCACTGCTCACAATGAAGAAAAATCCACAGAAAAACCTCAGGGAATATGCCAAGAGGTATTGGGAGATTTTCAATGAGATTGAGGATTGATCGGCGCAGGTTGTCGTAGCGTCCTTCAAGATCGAACTGCAAAGCATTTCCTTATTGCAATAATCCCTAACTAAGAAGGAGGCTAATTCTATCAACAACCTAATGGCTCGTATTGAAAAATACGCCAAAGTCGAAGATGTAATCCATATTAATGCAGGGGATAATAGTTGTGTAAAGATGAAAAAAGTAACAAAGAAGAATGATTCCCATAAGAAAGAAAACAAGAATGGGGCAGGAATGGCACTAAAAACGATAATAAGAACAAACCCTCAAAAGCATTCTAGGTTGTTAACATAGTCTTCAAGGAACCGACATAAAAAATCCTCGCCAAGATCATGGAAGAGCCATTTGTCAAGTAGCCCAAGAAGATGGGAGAAGATTCAACAAAGTGCAATAACGCACTGAGGTGTGTGTTCCACAAAGAGGGTGGACACAGGATTGAACACTACAAAACACTCAAATCTCATATCGAGGAGCTGGCCGAGGATTTTCATCTCAATGAGTTCATAGATAAGAAGGCAGACAAAGTTGTAATCAATGGTGACCAAAAGCCAGACAACGTCCTCAAGGATGAGATAGGCCACGAGCTCGCGGTAATTCATGGAGCATAAGACCTCAAGCAGGTATAAGGAAACGCTGTTCAGATGGAAGTTAAGAAGCTTACTGCCGTTATGTAAGCCTTTCAAATTGACCTTGCTAAGACTTAGGCCGGGAAGCGTCGGTGACCAGAAGATGTCAACTACAACAAACACATTGTGTTTACTGAGGAAGATTTAGTTGGGGTGAGAACCCCTCACCATGACGCATTGGTCATGACACTCAGGACAACTAATTAGGACATTGACAGGTTGCTTGTCAACAAAGGTAGCTCTTTCGAAATGATGTTCCTAGACTTATTCCACAAATGAAAGTTGAATATTGCCGATCTCAAAGAGGCCACCGTTTCGCTGGTCGTATTTGTAGGAAAGATACCCATGCCATTGGGAAAGATAGTCCTGCCAGTCAGGGCAGGAAGTATTTCAAAGATGATCGAGTTTTTGGTGGTAGATATCGAATCCCCCTACCATGCTATTCTGGGCAGGGGCTGGCTCCACGTTATGAAGGGCATTCCATCTTCATATCATCAAAAATCAAGTGCATAACAGATCGAGGGGGTGGTCGAGATCCGTAGCGATCGGGCTTTAGCCAGAAAATACTTCATCGCAGCTATCCGCCCCAAGCACGGGCTGAAAAAAGATGAGGAAAAAGTATAGGAGGAAGACCAAAAAGGCGTGTTTCCTTCAAAATAGCAATTACGATATGACTGACCAGGGGTTTAGGAAACCAGGATCCACCCTGCATATAGGGTCGTCGAAGATCTGGAAGAAGTTTTAACTGGAGTCAACTTACTCGAAGGGAGATTTTTGATCGGAGCCTCCCTCACCGACCAGGAAAAGAAAGAGTTCACCACATTCCTCCAGAGCAATCTGGATATTTTTTCTTGGGAACCATACGAGATGCCTGGGATAGACCCCTCAATTACATGCCATTACTGCACGTCGACCCAACTTTCAAACCAATCACTCAGAAGGCCCATCGAGCAGCCCCAGAAAAGGCGAAGGTAGTAGAGATAGAGGTAGGAAAGTTATTGGATGCAGGTTCCATTCGGGAAGGTCAATTTTCCAAATGGATATCCAACCCAATCGTAGTACCCAAAAGCAACGGAAGCTGGAGAGTATGTATTGACTTTACCGACCTCAACAGGGCATGTCCAAAAGACAGTTTTCCTCTCCCAAAGATAGACCATCTTGTATTCACCACTGCAATGTATGAAAGAATGAGCTTCTAGATGCCTACTCCGGATACCACCAAATCCCACTTTATAATCTAGACCAAGATAAGACCTCCTTCATAATGCCTATTGGGTTATATTATTATAAACTCATGCCGTCCGACCTAAAAAATGCAGGAGCTACTTATCAGCAACTGGTCACCTGGATGTTCAAGAAAAAAATGGGAGAAACAATGGAAGTATACATCGACGACATACTAGTCAAAATAAAACTCAAGGGAGACCATCTCTCAGACCTAGCAGGAATCTTTGAGATCCTAAAAAAATACCGGATGAAACTTAATGCTAGCAAGTGTTCATTCGGTGTCTAATCAAGAAAGTTCCTAGGATACTTGGTCATCAAAAGAGGGATTGAAGCAAACCCTAATCAAATCGATGCCATCAGAAAATTCTACCCCCTCAGATGATTAGATATGTCCTAAAGCTTACCGTCATGCTCGCTACACTCAACAGCTTCATCTTTAAGTCTTCGGAGTGTTGTCGACCATTCTTCCAACTGTTAAAGAAAGATAAGGGATTTGTATGGAACGAGGACTGCTCTAAAGCCCTAGAAGAGATTAAGTCTTACCTCAGCAAGCCACACTTGCTGGTAATCCCAAGTGAAGGCGACAACTTATATCTCTATCTTGCCGTGTCAGACCACATTGTGAGCTGCGCCTTGGTATGCGAGAAGGAAGGAGGCTAACACCCGATCTATTACATAAGCAAGACGTTCTTGGATACCGATAAACATTATTTTCCCCTAGAGAAGCTCGTTTATGCCCTAGTAGTAGCCTCGAGGAAGCTGAAGCATTACTTTGAGGCTCATTCCATCATCGTAATCGCCTCGCACCCCCTCAAAGTTGTTATAAGGAAAGATGATCTCTCCGACCGACTGTCTAAGGGTCGGTGGAGCTTAGAAGATTCAATATCCACTTTCAACCAAGGACAACAATTAAGGGGCAAATTCTAACAAGTTTTATCACTGAGTTCATAGGGAATCAGCCTACTGCCCAGTTGAAAATTAAGTAACCAGCAGAAGAGGAAGTAGAAACCTTCGACTGGACCCTTTACGTTAACGGAGCCTCTAACTCCAGGGGGATGGATTAGGCATTGTATTGGTTACCCCAGAGAAGACTGTGCTCGAACGAGGGATTAGGCTAGGATTTAAAGCCTCCAAAAACGAAGAGTAATATGAAGCACTGATCGCCAGCCTGTGCAAAACAAAATTGCTACGGGCAAAATGCCTTCAGGTATTTGGCAATTCAAAGCTAGTGTCCAAGAAGATAAGTGGAGACTTCAGTGCCAAGGATGAAAGGATGGTAACTTACCTCGTTATTTTAAGAGGACTTATGGCAAATTTTGATAGAATTGATGTTTAGTAGTTCACCAGGGGATAGAATAGTTATGCTGATGCCCTAGCAGCTCTAAGTTCCACCATTGACTCCGACTTAAAGAGGACCATTCAGATAAAATTCCTTGCGAAACCAAGCATCAACCAAACAGTTGTAGAGCAAGTCCTTCACATAGAGAAGACACCCAGTTGGATGGATCCCATCACAACTTACCTATGGAGAGACACACTGCCAGGTGACAAGAGATTGATGCACCGAATAAGAGTCAAGGCTGTTCCCTTTCACTTGTCTCCTGAAGTAAACTCTATAAAAAGTCCTTCACGGGCCCTTACCTCCAGTGCATTCACCTATAAGATGTCGAGCAGGTTCTTAGTGAACTTTATGAAGGCATTTGTGGGAACTATATAGGAGGAAGATCATTATCTTTTTGAGCGATCAAGGAAGGATACTGGTGGCCGTTCATGAAAAAGGATGATGGAGTTTATGTTCACAAATGTGAGAAGTGATAGAAGCACTCCCTTATGGTTCGCCAACCAGCTAACGACCTCAAGTCCTTAACCATCCCATGGTCGTTCGCCCAGTGGGGCTTGGATATTATAGGGCCTCTGCCTACCGCATCTGGAAATCACAAGTATTTATTGGTCGGCACTGACTACTTCACCAAATGGGTAGAGGAAAAACCACTCGCAAACATCTGGGACTCTGGTATGACGAGGTTCATATGGAAGAATATCATCACCCGCTTTGGGATGCTAAGGATGATCATCACTGGTAATGACACGCAGTTCGAAAGTGTCTTCTTTCAAAGATTTTGGGACAAGCATTGGATTAAGCACCACTTTAGTTCTGTAGCATATCCCCAGAGAAATGGGCAAGCTAAAGCTTCCAACAAGACAATGATCGAAGGACTAAAGAAACGACTAAAAAGAGCTAAAGGTGCCTGGGTAGACGAGCTACCTAACGTTTTATGGGCTTATCGTACAACTCCAAGGAGAGCAATGGGATAAACCACCTTAGCACTTGCCTATGGAATGGAGGTAGCCATCCCACTAGAAGCATAACTCCCTACTATGAGGACTACCTTGGTCCACCAAGGCCTCAATGATGAAGCATTACTCACTGAGCTTGACTTAGCTGATGAGCGGTAAGAACTGGCAATAGTTAAGTTGGAATCGTACCATAGTTAAGTTGGAATCTTACCAACAACAACTGTCTAAATAATACAATAAAAAATTCAATTCGAGGAAATTTCTAGTAGGAGATTACATCCTAAGGAAAGTCCTTGGCAGTGCTATGAGACCATCAGACGACAAACTGGGACGAAATTGGGAGGGACCTTTCAAGACAATAAGAGATGACTTATAGGAGGCCTATCACTTAGAAACACTCGAGGGCAGGGAGATACCAAGAGCCTAGAATGCAGCCAACCTTAAGAAGTTCTAAACTTCTATATTTTTTTATTTTTCAGCATCATTAGTTTAGGTAAATCTTCATTTACAAGCTATGTTGTCTTTTATTTATCATTTTTAGTCAATAAAGGTCGATTGGCCCACGCATTCTGAACATCTTGATTATTTAATATCTCTTGGTCAAACTTCAATATGCATCCTTTCTAAGCAATATGCACCTCCTCAAAGCATAACAGAAACAAGTTAGTCAACTTGCTCCAGTCAAGGAACAAAGCTCCTATAATGTGCTATACTTATTGTATGCAAGGATAAAATATATATAAATCAAGGTTTACGGTTAAACTTGCTCAGGTGTTTGTTAAAAACACAATTGGCCTCTTGAGTTTCTCCGGCAACAATGAAAGACCTACAAGGGACCCTTAGGTATTAAAGTCAACTCAAGGTTGGTTAAAAAATACTATTCGGGCGGATGTCCCCTTAACTAAGGACGTTCTCTCCATCGCCCGACTTAGGCCTAAGGAAGTGTGATGACACGGAATGATATGGAAAATGCATATTGGACTGAAAGAATGTTCAAATACGAGATAACAAAACTCAATGTCATTTAGTTAGTCAAAAAGCCCAAAATGATTAAAGTTTTGTACTAACTCATTTATACTATGATCAGATTTATCAAGAATCTTTTTAAATTCAAACACTAATACCAAGCAACCAACAAGTAAGATTAATACATGTTTAGTCAGAAAGTGCTCAAAACATAAATAATCTGCTTATCTAAAGTTAAGAATCATACTTTTATTACATTTAAATCTATCATAAAGACCTACAATGCCCAGCATGACGAGCAAGGTAGTCCCTTACTCGTGCTCTCCGACCATCATAAGGATACGAAACTAAGACTTATTTAAAGGTCTCTGGGAGTGGCTCTAGAAGCTGCATCGAAATAGCATATATTGGGATCCATCGATCATCCTTCGAGAAGGGATTTTGTGGAACAAATGAGCAAATAGTCTGATATTTATACCACAGGGCTGATTCCTTAGGGAGTTGCAATTCCTTAAGAATGTTTAGCCATCCCCTGGAAAAAGCATGTTCTTTGGCCTCTTTCAATATTACTGGGGCATTTGTCTAACCTTGGTCATACCTATAAGCCCAAACCCAATGAGGACCCTTTTAGAATAACTGTCTCAATCATGTGATGTCCCTTTGAAGACCAGCAACAATCACATATGCTTCTCGACGAACATCTTCTTTCAGCTGGGCAATCTCCATCCTGGAAGCTTGATTTTTAGTATGATCAACCATGGCAGACAATGAGGAGGAGCCTCGCAGCGTTAATGGAGGACCAAATGGAGTGTTTTCTTCGAGGCAAGCAATTCCTCTCCTCAAAGCTTCATTATCTCTTTACAGCAATTCCCCCACCTGGTTGATTTCGGATGCATCCAAAAGCTTTGCTTTCAAGGTGTCCATCTCCTCCTACACATAGGCACCTATTACCTCTATCTCCTCAAGCCTATCCTTTAGCTTGGCGACCACCTCAGACTAGTCCTTGTAATCATGGTTTATTGCCCTCCGAGATTTATAAATCCTTATAAAATCTTGGCACGCTTGAGCACTTATGTTCGGACCAAGAATCTGGCCTAGACGGGAGTTAGCAAGGATATATTCGTCTAAGTCAATGATCTACAACCAACCAAACAGGCAACAGAAGTAGCAAGAATCAGTAGTGGAATAAAAAGTTTGCTTTTTCATTAAATTAAAGGGCACAGGAAAGTACAACGAATGGAAGAAGCAAAAATACAGCAAGTGAACAAAAAATAAGAGCAAGGCCTAAAATTCCTAAGAGGCCTCAACCTGGTCAGATGTGGCAATTCCTTTCCCTTTATCAAAAACTTGGTTGACAAGAACCTCCCCTTCACCAGCACCTTGGGCAGCTCCTCCAGCTGGGACAATAGTCCCCACTGGATTGACCAGTGCAACCCCCATAATAGGAGTAATGGGCCCCATGCCATCCCGATCATCTGGTTGGGCAGAGGGAGACTCTTCAATAGGATTGAAACTATAATGATGCTGAGAGAATAGGGGGAATCAATAGCAACTCCATCAGTAGTCAAGGCTTGGTCCCAACCTTTCTTGAAATATGCTCACCGAAGGTAAGCAATCTGGCATTTGGTGTCATAATACGCTGCATCCCAACCTTTATTTTATTCTCTTTATCTAACGGTCACTGCCTCCCACTTAAACTTCTCTACTTTCATGACCAACCCCTAATTTGCCTCTTCCACTGCCAGCTTATCCGTAATCACGACACCATAAGCTTCGCAGAGGTCGGACAACTCTTTAGAAGACTTCTCTCTTTCTTTATCAAAGGTAGCCATCATGTCAGGAAGGACCTTCTCTGAAGACTTTACAACTTCATCCAGCTACGAGTTCCTCCTCGATAGCTCAGCTCGACCACGAAGCAGCACAGTATAGTCAGAGACAAACTTCAAAATAGAAAAGACACAGGGTAAGCATGAGATGTTGGAGGGAA
Source organism: Sambucus nigra (assembly GCA_949130495.1). NCBI lineage: Eukaryota > Viridiplantae > Streptophyta > Magnoliopsida > Dipsacales > Adoxaceae > Sambucus > Sambucus nigra. Next base: position 138,812,208 of record OX422221.1, on the reverse strand, counting down.
ACTTAAAATAAAGAAGTATAAAGAAATGAACACTTACCAAAGCAAGCCCTTGGGAAAACTTGAGGGCTAAGTGGTCTCCCCACATGATCGATGAGTGCTTGTGATCATCCATGAGCACTGCTTTCTCCAGTAGCAGGGGGGAAAGTTGAGGAGAAGCAACCACCGAGGTTCCCTCAATAATAACAATAGAAGGAACTATCGAGGCCTTTGAGTCCTTTGCCCTTCTCTTCTCTCCTTATCTTTTCTTCTTTTCTTCTTTCTCTCTCTCTCTCTCTCTCTCTCTCTCGTTCTCGCCTCTCCTCTTCTTCTTTCTCTCCACTTCCTTCTCTTGAGACACCACCTTGGAGCTACCAATAGATCCTCCAGCCTTCTACTTGAGGAACTTCATCCTGTTGGATAATAAATCGTCATCATCGTCATCCTGGATTAAGATTCTTCTCCTCGGAGGGGCTATCTCTTCTTCGCTGGACTCTCCTTCACTAAACTCTTCCTCGTTGCTCTCACCTTCAACACTTCCTTCCTCGCTGCCTTCTACTATATCCTCTCCCGAGCTACTTTTTTCCTTTTACTCTAACTCAATGGGTTCAGAGGTACCACCAACTTCTTCTCCTAGAACCTAGAGATGAGGGATTGTGTCTACCACACGAGAAATAAAACTGGAAGTAGTATTCCTATATTCTAACAAAAATGAAACAGACCAAGGATGTTCCCCTTTAGCAACAGTATCTCTTATCCTCCAAGCTTTTAGAAGTTTAGAAGCTCGAATCTCACAAAGAGTTGGATCTTAATTTTTGGCTTTCGCTATAAACAAAAAATAGGAAAGATCAGAAAGAATACACACAAAGGAAGGCAAATAAGCAATAAAACAGACATAGAGATAATAACCTATGTATTCCTCTCCAAAAGTAGGGATCCGAGGTCCCAAGTACCTTATGCCCCCTAATTGGGGAGGAAATTGCTAATTCCTAGCAATAAAACCTTCATACCGATAATTTTTATGGGAATTAGGTAGATTTACTACCAACACGCTATCATGATTTCTAGCCTCAAGTACAGAAGACCCTCACTGGTGCGAGAGAAGGAATAGAAATATAAATTTCAACTAATCCTAAGTTGGTTCCATAAAGTTGGTTTATCCTATGAAATCCATTAACAATCTTCCACGTATTTGGAGAACATTGAGCAAGGACTATATTGAAGTATTGGAAAAAAAATGTAAAAACAGAGGGTTAGGGGGAAATGTTAAACCCCCTTGTGAAACTAACAAAACATCGATCCAGTGACCATCTTTTAGGTCGTGAACGTTTCTGGGGACTGACGTACACTCTATCTCTACCCAATCAGGTATGTTGTAACACTTCCTAAACTCGAGCAAGACTTATTATCAAGCATCTCCATGAGAGAAAACATAAAAACCCTAGCTACAATAGAATATCGATGCACAGAAGAAAGGAAACTAGAACAATAAGAAGGCTGAAACTTACGAGATCGAGGAGACTTGGAAAGATGAGAAAGTATTAATTTTGAAGAGTGAGAGTAAGGAATGAAGCCTGAGTACACAGTTTGCAGAAAAAAGAACTGAGAGGATGAACTGATGGTTGGGTTTTCGACAAACCAAGTTTCAAACACTCAAATGACATTTTGCACTTCTCGAGGAAGATTTGGCGCTTCAATATCTCACAGAAAGACAAGAACGACTCTCCCGCTTCATTAAATTATGAATATGCCACTAACAAAGATGAACCCTTAGCCACATGTAAAATCCATTGGCCCAAGCAATGGCCCAAGGATTTTAGGGGTAATTTTTGGGACCAGATTTTGTCCTTAGCCTTCAATAACGGTCGACCTGGCCCAACAAATTTATAAAGCAGGCCGACCTCACTTCATAAAAATAAGCTACATGCGTGTACAGTCCACAGTGCCCCAAAACCAAGTCCATCCCCTATAACTCGAGGAGATATTCAAGGGATTCATGGATCATCATGGGCATCGTGGAGTTACTTGGAGAATGAGGATTCTACATCTATAAATTTAACCCTTGGCCCGAGGGGAGAGGGGAATGTAACCAACCATATTGAGGGATACTTAATAAAATAGTGGACCTTTCCTTGGACGTAGGCAAGTTGCCGAACCACGTACATACTTGTGTTGTGTGTGTGATTTTCTGCTTTCTTTATTGATTGTGATTATTCTTCGTAAAACGTCTATTGTGATATTTTTTTTATACCATAAAATGAATTCAAACAGAACACCTTTGTTGGATGTTTGTTTGAAGAAAAGATCAAACGGGCTTTCAAATGAATCGCCATTTCATTCGAACGAGATGGACATCTCGTTTGAAAGATGTAAATAAAAAAATAATTTTTAATTTTGATAAATTTGCCTCAATTTTTACAAAAATCTTTTATGAAAAATCTCCCAAATATAAATGTAAATAAATTTAAAATCCTAAACGATTTATACCTTCATAATGTGAAGAAGTCGAACGTTGTAGATGTTAGAGATTCGATTCATCCTGTCGGAACGTTTCGATTTGTAACGGGATACGCCAAATGTTCCAAAGTGGGAAATAAAACAAATACTAAGCCTAAGCTAAACTATTTGCCCTTAAAAACCCCCCCTTTGGCTATTCCAGCACAAAACTAATCGAAACCCAAATTACAAAAAAATTCCCAAAAATTTTAATACCCTTCCTAAACCCCATAAATGGAATGACATTGATAAATAAACTTTGGCTTCGATCTCCAGTTATTCTTTTTGATCTTCTATTGGGAATTTTGTCTTCATGCGTTGGAATATGATCTTTCAATTGGAGACCTACACACATGAAACAAAAAAAACAATACATGTGATGCATAGAGTTTGAAATATACAATTAACATACGTAAGTTTTAAAAATAAAAAAAATCAAACTCCTCCTTAATTTGTTCTCCCCCCTTTTTATCCGAAATACACAAAGGAGTAGAAACTAAACATGGCATATTGGGAACATCACAGATAAGAATAAGATATCATCACAAAAATTTTAAATGATGAACATGCAATGATAATCTCAAAGTCTTCACAAACTATTTTTGAAAATTTTCAAGTGTAAAAGTTTACAAATACAAGACACCATGGAGAAACATAAATATACCCAAATTATGGAAACGGAATGTAAGGGTGTGAACATATTCCGTAGGTTAATCAACGTAGACAAACATATCACATGTCCATGAAGGATTGAGACACCACTAACGAAAGATCTCAAAGTCTACCTTAGGTATGAAAATGGTGAAATCATGTAAAATTGACTTAACCTATGATCAACAAATCAAGATCGTAAGTCATTTTCACACCAATGAGGCCCAAAACTACGTTGTGTTTTTTCAAGATTTTTATAGTTTGTGCAAACCCATTGATCTTCGACTTAACTCCCTCAAAAATATCACACATAATAATAATACTCTTAATTTTTTTAGGAAATTAATGTTCATTTGTAGTGAAGCATCAATGTTCAAACAAAATGGTCTGGCACTTCTGTTTTTATGTGCCTTTATTATTTTTTCGCTCTTTTAATTTCACATGGTGGATTTTAACGCAAAGGCCTTTTCTTTAGTATACCCTTTCCACTTCTTAATATATAATAATTTTATCGAAAAATGATTTAAATCCAGTCAATGGTTCTTACATACAAAATATTTGATCTCGTTTTTACATTTGATTCGCCTTAAAGCAAAATTGAGATGAAAACACTATGATCGACATGTGACATGCAAGTGCAATACTCAAATAAGCTTGTGCTCATGTGCAATAAAGGAGATAAGGAGTCAAACATGTAGCAAGTTATCATCAAATCACAACTTAATGACTCCACACATTATTAAGCTCATATATGAAATGATGTCACATCTCAAAACACTATAAAAGTATCATGTGGATATGAAATCAATGGGTGTCTCGAACATCTTTAATGTTCATCTACATAAGATGTAAAAAAATTACAAAACTCTTTTTGTCCTTTTCAAAAATTTTATCAAAATAAAATATTTTTGCCCTTTTCACTTTGTTTTAAAAGAAACAAAAAATCTTTTTGTATTTTTAAAAAAAATTCAGAAAATCAAACTCCTTTTGAATTTTTCTAAAAATATAAAAATGAAAAATATAAATACAATGATGATACAATCTTGCAGTAGGAATAAATTCAAATAATCATGATAATCATCTTATGCCAGATAAAATATCCAAACTCAATCAACAATGCAAATACCTCAAGTTTTCCAAGATCCTAAAATCGAAGTGCATCTAAAGGTTTCGTGAATATGTTGGCTAACTGAATATCGGTGATCACAAAGCTTAAGTATATGACCTTCTCCTCAACTAGGTCTTGAACAAAGTTCTCTCGTATCCTCATGTGCTTTTTGCGCGAATGCTGGACTGGATTAGGAGAAATGTGTATAGCACTCGCATTATCACAGGAAATAGTCGTCGTGCCTTGCTAAATGACATAAGCCTCTAACATTAGCTTCATCCATAAGGGATGCGTGCAACAACTCCTAGCATTTATATACTCAGCCTTCGCCCTGGAAAAAGATATGGAGTTTTGCTTCTTGCTTATCCACGAGACAAGAGCACTCCCAAAATAAAAACACCCATCCCAAGTGCTCCTACAACCATCTACATCCCCGACCCAATATCAAAGGAATAGCAAATACTGTATGAAAGAGTTCCACTTACGTATTTGATAATACGTTTAAGAGCATGAAAGTGTGACTCTTTCGGGGACGCCTAGTATCATGCACATGCTTTGACACTAAAGGCGATATCGAGACGAATAGCAATAAGGTAAAGAAGACTATATGTCGTACTCCATTGTAAAAATCTTCTCTACGTCCTTACCTGAAGCATCTTTTCTAAGCTTTGTCGCTGTACTCATAGCGGTGCATGAGTACTTAGAGGAGTCTAGACCAAATTTATTCACAAGTCCTTTTGCATATTTCGATTGAGATATGAATATCCCATCCTCAAGCTGACGAACCTGGAGACCTAGGAAGACTGTAAGCTCACCTACTGATAACAGGCTTTTTGCGTATGGTCGTTGTCTCAAAAGCCGAGTCTCAAAATCCCTTGAATACCTACAAAACTTGTTAAATAACTTTTATTGCAGTAAGTACAAGTATCAATCCAACTTTCAAGGTGAAACAACTAACGCGAATACTTATAATTCCATATTTTTATTAAAACATATATATATATATATATATATATATATAACAACTTCAAGGGATAATGAATTAATTAATGATAAAATCAAATGTAAACTAAAAATAAAACGTAACCAGGGGTGATAAATGTGAGAAGGTTCAAGAGATGGGATTACACCGCGTTTTAAGTTATTTTTAATTTATTAATTTATTGAATTGAAATATTTCGAGATAATATTAAATTCATAGTCTAACTCTCATTATAATTATAAATTGAATAAAATCTTTTTCAGAAAACTAATTTAAAAATGTCACACTTTAAAAAACTAAGATTTATACCCTTCTTAATAAATTACCCGCTAAGATCAATTTAATAAAAATTGTATGAATCCTCGAATTTCAACATCGAATTAATATTAAAATTTTAGAAAAAATCTATCTCGAGTTCAATTTCAAAATGAAATATTAAAACTAAATTAATTTACTATCTCTCGATATGTAAATTAATTTGCAAGAATTCAGAATTAATTTTCCTAGAACTATAACAATCAATGAAATTAATTAAATTAACATCCTATGCATTTCATCCCACTCCTTGAAGAGGTTGTTTAGCCTATCCTTTTCATATTAGAACATAAACAACAATCAAGAAAAATAGAGAGATAAAATTTAATCAAGAGATAGAACACAATATGCAAGTATCCTTGTCGAATTGCAGTATTTTAATGCGTCCAATGTGTCTTACTTTTTCACAATTAACTTCACTTGATTACAAAAATATGAATACTAATTATTTTTGTATTTTTTATCTTCTTAAACCGTACAAAAATGGTACTGCAAATAATGCAGTCCAAGTTTCTCTCTTATTCCTTCTCTGTGTGAGAGTCATTTTTCTCAAACGAGCTGCTACCCTTTCTTTTATAAGCCACGGATAGGTTTTGCTGGTGAGCTATCGTTGGCATTTTGGGTGTTGACCAGGTCAAAGATAAAATGGGAGGGCTTTTATTTTTGTTCACATGGGTTTTTTGTTGGATTTGTAGCTTCCTAATTTAAAGGAGGTTTGGGTGAAGGTTGATAAAAAAACAGTTTAAAAGCTCTTACTTTTTTGGTTTGGCAGGTTTGGGTGTGGCTTGAAGGTTTGCGGTTTTGGGGCTTGTTGAGTATAGGTTCGAGTCGAAGTTGGTTTGCGGTTTGGTGAAGATCAGAGGTGGTGTAAGGGCCGTCTGAATTTGGATGTGAGTATTGGTCACCAAATTGAATGTTGCAGTTGTGGGCGAGTTCGGCCATGGGTTGTCCGGACGGTGTAATACCCCGTATTTCTGTGTATTTATAATTTAATTAATTCGGGGAATTAATTGGGAAAAATATGTTGTATTTAAATTACGTGAGTGAATTTATTTAATGTGATTAAATGAGAAATGTGATTATTAAATATTAATCAAGAGATAGATACTGATTAATATTATAGTATGAAATTTATTATGTGTGAATAGTAAATAATTGCTGATTATTGTAATACGGCATAGTGAGTGATATTTGCGTATTTTATTTTATCTCAACCGAGAGTCGTGTGTAGAATAATTTGAGGTTGAGAAAGAAAATATATTTTCAGTGATTTAGATGATAATTTAAAGGTTAGAATGATCCCGAATGGGTCGAAATAGTGTACCTGGGGGTATTGTTTGGGTCCTGGGTCAATTTTAGACCTAACCGGCACCTATTGAGGGCATTTTGGTCATTTGAAAAATAGAGGTTAAGGGACAAACCAAATTCTAAGTGTGATATCTGATTTTTAAGACGTGAGGCTAGGGTTAGAAACAGTTAAACCCAAAGGAAGCCATTAGAGAGAAAAGAGAAACCAATTTTCAAGGCTTGGGAGGTGTTCTTGAAGAATTGGACCCAAATATTGCATCCTAATCATCTAAGGAATACGGATTCAAAGAGAGAAACATTAAGCCATCAGCAACACCACGAATTCAGACCCTACAAACTTAGAGTCAAGTTGTTTATTGCAATTATTTTGAAGTTATAATACATATTCTTGGAATAAAAAGTTATTTTTGATGCATATTATGTGTAGGGATTTCATATAGTGTGATTCATATACGTAGAGGATTGATAATCAGTAGAAGAGTAATTATCAATACGAATTAAACCGGTGTTTTATGTTAAAAAGGGAGGAAGAACATTGAAATATAGGGTTTTGAGGATTTTGTTATTTAATCCGTTCTTGATTAATTATTGTGAAGATTTGGTGTAAAAATCACGTTGGAATTGATCCTAATGCATGTAGTAATGGTTAGGTACAATTAGTTTAAAGTTTGATGAAGTACCATGAGAGTTGGAAATTTAAAATGGTAAAAAAACGCATGAACTAGGCGAAGGAGATGAAGTGCAGGTCGACAAACCGGTTCGGTTCATTGGGTAAACCGATTCGGTTCTCTGGGAAAATTTTCAGAATCTTCTTTCAAGCCTAGTTTCTTCTGAATGATTGTCATGGAGACTTTTTGTAATCATTCTAGGATAATATAAGAGAGTTTTTATGTTAAGGTAGGCCTATATTTGGTTCATAATTTAGTCTTATTGAGAGGATTAAGACGAGAATGAAATTGGATTAATTTCGTGCCGTAAATTATCCGGGAGGACGATAATGAATTACGGGGAGTTTTTGGCATTAAATTGATGAAGTAGACCAGAAGGGTGAGTTAGGCTTAACTACTAAAATTTATAAAGGGGTAACTAGGACCCTTAGAGTTGTGTTAATACTCATGAATACGATAAACGGAATAAATCGTAAAGTAAATAGTACGGTGAGTGTACGAGAGAAATATACTACGTACAAGTGTGGATACCTAAGTGGTGTGAATACCTATCATATTAATACTTAGGCGGCGTGAAAACCTAAATTATACTAAATGTATTGCAGTCGAGGGAACGTCTGGACCAATACATGAAAATTATGTGAATACGATAAGTGGGATAATTCGTAAAGAAATTCACTACGATGAGTATATGAGAGAAGTATACTACGTACAAGTGTGGATACCCAGGTTGTGTGAATACCTATCATATTAATACTTAGGAAGTATGAATACCTAAAGTATATTAGATGTATTGGGGTCGAGGGAATATCCGGACCAATACATGAAAGTTAGAGTTGGGGTTGAGGGCTATCCGGACCAATATCGAACATAAATAATATTGGGGTCGATGGAACATCCGAACCAATATATATATATATATTTGGCATTTACATTGGGGTCGAGGGGCTATCCCGACCAATGTGAATGACATGATAAATTGGGGTCGAAGGAACATCTGAACCAATGAATCCATAATGTGTTATACGAGGATATTATAGTGAAATATATATTTATTTGTATATATTGTGTGGCAAATGTATACCGTGTGTGTATCTACTTATCTGAGACAACATACAGTTAGATAGTGTATATCTAAAAAGAATGAATTAAGTTGAGAAACTTAATTATATGATTGAGCTAATAACAGATGTGAACGTTATTTAAAATTGTCTATATCAGAATTATAAATTAAGTAGAGAAACTTAATGTAGTCATTTAAAGAATAACATGTGAGGAATGTTACTTACGTTGGAAATTAACACATGAGAGATGTTAATAAAAATTAATGTACCGTATGGGGGATACGGGAACTTAAACGTATAGATAAGTTCGGTTGAATACTTTAGTCTAGATAGCTTGGGTAGCATAGCTAGACAGGCTAAGTATAGAATGTTAGGCGTGCACTATAGATGAGAGGTGAGCAGAACTCAAGAGAGAGTGTACGTGAACATGTGTAATCAATAACCGCATTTTAATGTGATAAACACTTGCTAAATATTTTTAAAACGTTTTGTGTACTAACACTTGCTATAAAATATTTTTAAAAACCTTTTAGGTGTCCAGCCATAGGGACACCAAACGTGACTTCATTCCAGGAACTCGAAGTTGTATCACCGTGGATGCTGACATGATTTGATTTGATTAGACGATTCCTCCATTCAGATCTAGTGTAGGATCTCATTTTATTTGGTTCCTTTTTATTATGGAGTGTTTGGTCTTGGATTTTTGGCTAATGGTTTATTCAACAAACCTTTATTCATTTATATATTGTGATGGTTGAACTCTAGTATATTGTGAAAGTTTATTTTAGTTTCCGTATTGTTAGATTTATCATTTTTAAAGAGAGATTTATCTGTTTTATACATTAGAAAGTTTTCGACAGTGATGCTAAGAATGAACCATATTAGAAGCCTATTTTAATTTAATAAAGGCCTGATCAACCGATGTTTAGTTAGATGGGGTGTCACAGACAGATATGATGGAACTGGGTTATTGGTTGAATTCGGGTTTGAGCGGTGTAATGGGGTCAGATTTTTGGATCTCTAGGAAAGTATAGGGTCTCGGGTGAAGTGATAAGGTGGGTAGGGGCTTGGTCGGTTTGGATATGGGGTTTAGAGCTGAGTTTGTAATGGAGTTCATGTGAGGTTGTAGTTAGGCTGGAACTTGGGTTCAGGTTAGTGAGTCAATTTTGGGCAGTATGATCCGAGTTTTAAGCCCGAGTGGTTGTAAGGATGGAGTTTGCTAGAAACTAGAGCTCGTGTTGTCGACGGGTCTGGCCAAATTTTGACCAGAGATGGAGTTTGGGTGGAGGTTGGAAGGTTCGGGAAGGTGGTTGGTTTGGTATTTCTTTGGTTTGAGTTTGAATGTAGGGGAGAGAGTGAGGTTGAAATATGAGAGAGTTATTATGAATAGAGTGGCGGTATGTGCTTAGTTTGCTCTTAAAAAAACTAAAAACTAAAAACTATTTAAAGACTCAACTACAAAAATTAAAAATAAAATCTACTAAAATTAAAAATTAAAAATTAAAAATTAATTTCCTAATCTAAAAATAAAAGACTTAAGTAATATAGCAATAAAATAATAATGATAATAAAACTAACCTAATAAAATTAAAAATAAATAGAAGAAAATAAAGATAAACGTAATAAAATAAACACGCCTATAAGAAAATAAAAAAATACAAACACTTGAGGCACGGTAACGAACCCTAATATATGCAACTATATGTGCAAAAATAATATATAAAATGAAACGTAAGAATATACATGATTCAAAATAAAAATCTAAAAAAATCGAATTATAAACTAACACACACGAGGCTCGGTTAATGGCGTAGGCTCGGTTTAGACTTAGGTTTGGTATGGGAAATGGATTAGAACATCGAAATTCATCTGGGCAAGCTCAAATAGGTACTTTTGTCTTCACGGTGCTTTTATTTTATTCATTTCATACTTTTGATCCGTACATTGTCGCAATTATGTTGAATTAGCACAATTTGATGCTGCCACTGCTGATTGACCTGCATATCTATAAATATGAACGTAAGACCAATTTAATTGAAAATGAGTGACTAAAATGCATGTATTTGGGGAATAAATTAAACACTTTTGGGTTCTTATCACCAACCATGCTAATCTAAAACTCAGTCTTCATCTCCTCCTCAAAGGTGTGAGCATGGCGGGAGCATGTGGATCCAAAGACTATGTCATCTACATTGATTTGGGCAACCAAAATGACACCACTCTCTCTCCTCATAAATAACGTCCTATCTACTCCTCTCTTGAAGCCGCGAGCTAAGAGATAGGAAGTAAGCCTTTCGTACCAAGAACGAGATGCTTGCTTCAAACCATACAAGGATTTTTTAAGATAGTAGATGTGTCCTAGGTACTTAGGGTCTCCAAACCCTTTTGGTTATTCCACGTAAACCTCCTCCTTTAGAATGCCATTTAGAAAGGCACTCTTGACATCCATGTGATATAATTTGAAGCACAAATGACATGCTATGGCGAGTAGTTGGTGGACGGACTCAAGCCTAACAATAGGAGTGAATGTCTCCTCAAAGTCTACACCCTTGATCTGTGTGTAGACTTAAGCGACCAACCTAGTCTTATTGCAAACTATGGTACCATTTTCATCCACATTAGTCTTAAAAATCCAATTGGTACCTACCACATTTGTAAAGCTAGGTCAGGGGACCAATTCCCAAACATCGTTCTTTCTAAACTGAAGTAACTCTTCTTGCATAGTAGAAATCTAATGCTCATCCTTGAGTGCTTCTTTCACATTCATGGGCTCTACCATGGATGTGTAGCACAGATAGATAACAATATTTTTGAGTTGAGAACGAGTCTCGACACCTAGTGTTAGATCACTAAGTATAGAGGAAGCGTTATGATTCTTTTGTACCCTAAATGGTGTCTCCTTTAAAATAGGAACGGGGTCCACCATGGTAGCATGAGGAAGGATGTGATCGTCATCAAGGGGTGCATCATCCTCACACTATTGAATAGAAGAAACAAGTATCAGTGGCTTGTTATCTCTAATCGTGATGTTTATTGACTCCATAACCTTAGACCTAGCTAGATTATAAACTCGATAAGCCCTACTTATCGATGAATATCTTAAAAATATCCACTCATCCTTCGAGGAGTTAAGATTTCCTAAGGGCTCTCTATTTCGCAAGATGTAGCATGTACTCCTAAAGACATGGAAATATGATAGGTTGGGAATCTTCCCTATTCATAACTCATAAGTTATACGATGTGTTTGCAGATGAAGATATACCCTATTCATTATCTAGCATGCGGTGCTCACTGCCTCTTCCCAAACACATTTCTCCCACGAAGCATGGATCTAGTCATTTCTTGTATTGTCCTGTTCTTCCTCTTAACTATACCATTTTGTTGAGGAGTGAGAGCGGATGAAAACTCGTGTTTGATGCCAACTCAATCATAATAGCTATCCATTTTTTCCCTTAAATTCATGCTATTATTACTACGCTTAAGATTAATAATGACACCATGTTGGTTTTGCAGGTTATGACACAAGGAACTCAAAAGCATCAAACTTCTCTCTAAGGAATTCTATGATATAATATCTAGTAAAGGCATCATCCATCATGAGAATTTATCTCTTACCACCTAAGCTCTCCGAACAAGTAGGACTCATAAGATCCATGTTAATAAACTCCAAGACACGAGAGGTGGTAATGATATTCAATTTTTGATTGGGACTTCGAATTTGTTTACCTTATTGTCAATGTCCATTAACTGAGGAAGTTGGTTTCCCAAGTGATGGAAAGCCATGAACTAGGTCCTTTTCCACCAATCTATTAAGATCTCTAAAGTTCATGTGATAATAGTTATTGATGCCAAAGGTCCAAAGTGGAGACCGTGGCACCATTGCACACAAAGGAGGACTTGGTCACAATCCCATAACAATTATCTTTCGCCTCACACCTTGTAGTAAAAGTTTATCGGATTGATCATAAACATTGCATTCGAAACTGTCAATGTTTTTCGTAAAGTTTGAATTGCATAGTTAGCTTATTCTAATTAAGTTCTCTTTTAATCTTTTCAGATACAACACATCATCTCGCTTAGAAAATTCGGGTATCTTAACACTACCATGCCCTAAAATACTAGAGCTACTCCCATCTCCAAAGGTGACTTTACCTTCCTTGCGATCCTCAAGGTGGGTAAAAAATGAGGCATCTCCGGTCATGTGCCTATAAAACCCACTATCAAAATAACACTGGGAAGTATTTTGATCTTTGAAAGCAACATGAACAATAGGGGATTTGTCATCTCGCTTAGGTACACAAGTGGCAGTAACCTTTTGTTTGCCCGCATTATTGTTGACTCTAGTCAGAATGTTGGAAGCGTTATCAAGCGGAAAAGACATCTATTAACATTCTTCCATTAAACTATGCAAAGTCGCGACTAGAAATTTAACTTGCTCTCTAAGACTAGAAAAGTAGCTAAAGTGGTGTACGGGAGTATTTGTACGCCTAGTTCTACCTAATTTATAGCAAAAATCTCTAAGGTGACCTCTTCGTTTGCAAAAAATTGCAAACATAGACAAGTTTGTGTCTACCTTGGTTTGCCTTTCTAGGTTGAAATCTCTTTTGTGGTTTAGGTTGAGGGCCATAAGGTTTAATCACAAATTCAGGAACTAGTTCCGGTGCGATATTGGAAGTGAATGCACCGTCAATACCTATTCCACGCCTCTCACCAAAACTCAAAACAGGATCGAGGAGCATCTTACCGTCATTCTTCAATGCATCCTTGATAGTTACCTTGAGCTCTTGGTCATGTTTGAGATATTTCTCGAGTTGGAATACAAGGGCTTCAAGTTTCTCATGAGGCTTCGTGGATGGTTGGAGATCTCTCGAAAGACTAGCCACCTTGATGGTCAAGTCCCCATTCTCTCTCTTAAATAAACAAACTCTCTCCCAAAGCTTCTCTCACCGAGGACTCACTCTCTCTTGATTCTCTTAACTCTTTCTCTAGAGCTAAAACTTTCATTGTTAACCCTTTATTTCGTTTCTTAGTTCTAAAGGACTTAGCATAAAGATCGACATAGGCACAATGAAGGTTACTGTCACTCTCACTTAAAACATTATCTTCCTCACTCTCCCTATAATGACTAGACTCATTATCGAGGTGTTAATGTTTAGTAGCTTCCTCATCATCGTGAGGAGCACTCGATGTACTAATATGACTAGACATAAATGCAGTGACGTTGTATATACGCGGTGATTCTTCCCCCGAACTCACTGACTCTCGACCTCGCTATCGCTAAGGATGACGCTTAAGGCAGTTTTTCCTTTCCCTTGACGTTTCAACCTAGTCAGACACTCGTGAGCTTTGTGACTCTTTCCCTCATACTCATAACATCTTTCCTCGACTTTCTTTGTGAAATCTTTCTTTTCCTTTTCAAAATTTTTCTTGCTCGTTTTATATTTTTTATCTTTCTCAAATCTTTCTGATCTTTGGAAGTATTTTTCTTTTTAAGTTTGAGAAATTTCTTTAAATTTTTAGCAAACATGGCCAAATCATCTAAATCAAAGTCGTACTCAGAATTGAACGACGCTTCCTTTCTCTCTTTAGATTGGGATTTAAGTGCAATTCCATTTTCCTTAGGTTTTACTATTTTAGGGAACATATATATCTCGTATGTTTGAAGATATCCTACAAGTTCTTCCAACATAAAAGTGTCTAAAATGCCTATCAAATTATATACAACTCTTAGAAATAAAGAGGGTGGGAAGAAATCTCAAAGTTTTCTTAACGACATGCGTCTCGGGTATTTTCTCACCGAAATTGAAACTCTAATTAACTATATTGGACAATCGCGCATACAACTCATAAAAAATTCAGATTCAAGCATTGTGATCGTTTCAAATTATGTAGTGAGATTTTTCAGCTTAAAAACTTTAACAGTATTGGCACCCTCGTGAGTGAGCTGGAGGGTATTCTAAGAATTTTTAGATGTGGTGCACGTCATAGTGTGGCTGAATTTGTCCTAGGTTATGGATTCCGAGATGTCACTCAGACTGCGAGAATTAAAGTTGCTCCATTTAAAGTCTCATTCTGTCCATTGAGAGACAAGTTTAAGGCCAACGACATTGTCAACAGTAATAGTGGGTGGTGTCCACCCTCTTTCACAGAGCAACCAGATGCGTTGATCAATTGACCGACCTCATTCTACCATTCCAATATGCATAGTTGGTACCATAAAAAATGGGCATTTGATTGTACAAATTATTTATTAAAATTTTGCCTTTTCAAGATCAATAAGTTTTCATAAAAAATTGATATCAAAGAATTTTTTTTGTCAAAAAAGATCACACAATATTTTTGTGTAATCGACTCTGATACCAATTTGAGTCTGCGCGCGATATTCATGGATTTATTTATTTAATTAAATACCTCCAAACACAAATCTAGTTTTCTACCATATTTTAATCTTTGATTAAATTAGGTTTGCATGTGAGGATTGTCCCAAATACAAAAAATAAACTACGCATGCAATCACAAATCGATATGAGTAAAAATCCCTTTTCAGGGTAAAATACTTATTTTTGCACATTAGATAGTTTTACAAGACAATTTACTTACAAAACTCTCTACAGAAAACCACTTAGATCCACAGCAGTCCATAGGTGGCGATCATCCTCAGTATCCAAACATCAACATTTCTTCATCCTTCTTTTCAACAGTGATCCCACGGGTCACTAGGTCAGCAGTAGAGATCTCTCTCCTCAAGTATATATCAGTTATGAAACTATTTAGGGTTTTAAAAGGATTCACAAGTATATTATGTAGGTTTTTTTACGAGTCAAAAGGGAAAAGGATTGACTCTTGCACCAGATATGCAGTTCGCATTTTTTCGAAAGTCTCCTATCAAATCTTTTTCAAATTTTTTATTTATAAGTCATGCACAAAATTCGAGGTTAAAAAATTCATTCGAATTAAAATAGAAGTCATTTCAACAAGAATATCATCTCGTTAGAATGAAAATTGTGTTCGTTTGAACAAGACTCTAATCTTGTTAGAACAATCTTCTGACGAGCTTCAAACGAATTGAAACAGAATACCCTCGTTGGATGTTCGTTCTAAGAAAAAAATCAAATGATCTTTCGAATGAAATTGCCATTTTATTTGAACGAGATTGACATCTCGTTTGAACGAGGTCAATAAAAAATTAATTTTTAATTCTGATAAATTTGCCTCAATTTTTATAAAAATCTTTTATAAAAAATATCCCAAATATAAATGTAAATAAATTAAAAATCCTAAAGGATTTATACCTTCATAATATGAAGAAGTATTAAATGTTAGAGATGTTAAAGATTCTGTTCATCGTGTCAGCATGTCTCGGTTTGTAATGAGATACATGATACGACGTAAATATTGTGTATTTCATCCCTCGAACCTACGCATTTTAGCCCCCTCGAGTATCTTATTCCCTATATTTATGCTCATTAACCAGACAACCTCGGATTTCTACGTTAACATTCTTTGTAGGGGTTAATTGAGCTTTTATATGTATTTGGATGCTAAGTGTGAAGTTCAGACTCATTCCGGCTAATTTTCGTACGCAATCGCACGTTCAAGGGTAATTCGGTCAATTCACAGCTTAGGAACCTGGCCCAACATTGTAGACACCTTATTCTGTTACCCTCTAACTCTCCTTAGGTCCCTAGTACCTCCACTCATCACCGCAAACCCAGGTCATGTCCCGAGCACTGACTTGGAAGCCATCGGGCACTCCCCGACTCGATTTGACCAAAAGTCAAACTCTTCATCTCGATCGAGACTTAATGAATATTCCAAGGGCACTAAATACCCTTTCCAACGGTCTGCCCCATGCGCGATTTTGACTTACCATGCTGACGAACGATCCGTTTGCGTCTGAAACCTGACCCAGAGGCCACCGGGCGCTCTCCGGCTCTGTTTGACCTAAGTCAACTTTTCAGCTCAACCGAGGCTGAATGAATCTTTGAAGGGAACTAAATACCCTTTCCAACGGTCCATCCTGTGCGTGATTCCGACTTTCCATGCGGACGAACGATCCGTTTGACTCCGAGAGGTCACCGAATGCTTCTTGGGCACGATTGACCAAAGTCAACTCCCCAAACTGGGTCAAACTCTTTGGAATGTCGAAGTACATCTCCTAAACTTTCTAACGGTCCACCCCATGTGCGATTCGGATCTACCATGCGGACGACCGATCCATTTGCGTCCGAATAATCTCCCGTCCAGTGGATCGACAAATGCTTCCGAGCCACATTTGACCCAAAGTCAACTCCCGAACTCGGGAGTGGTCCAAAGGACTTTCGAAGGTCTCTAAAATTCCTTTCCAATGGTATGCCCCGTGCGCAATTCTGACCAACGGTTTGCCCTCGGCGGCCAATTTTCCGAAAAAGCCTGAAGCGCACTGCCAAATGGCAGGTCCCAGACCCTGCCTATCGGTACCTGCCAATAGGTAGTGCCATGGCAATGCCGATCGGTAGACCCCTGGGCCTATATAAGGAGGCCTTGGCCTCATTTGCAGGAGGAGCCCAGATCTGATAAAAATCTCTCTGAACGAATCCCAAAAATCTCTCTCGAAGGCAGCGTGATTTCAACTTCCAAATCCCCTTTTCATCATCCTTTTCATCAAACTTGGTGAATTAACCACTCTCCATCATCATTCAAAGTGCAAGGTCTTCTCTCCAACATTCAAGATCAAGCTCAAGATCTTCAAGAAGGTCCAACTTTCTCAAACTCTCTCCTAAATTCTCTTAAATTTGCAATAACTTGTTTTCTTACTTAACACTTTTATTATCTTATTTCACATATCCTACCATACTTTTTATCTAGTATTATTGCACATCTCCTATTTTCATATAAATAAAACCCAAAAAACAAGAAAAAGAGGGTTTGCTCATAAATTCCAAATAGGGATTCCCACACTTTTTCCACACTCTTCTCACAATTAAAACACTTTTTTACACACACACACACACACACACACACACATATTTACAAATAAGAGATTTTTTTGTTTGGATTTATGGGTTAAACCCCACCCCTCGTTTTGTATGCGAACTACGTGGACTTTGATGCTTTTATAGGCTACGTAGGCGTCTCGGGGTAAAACCCGAGACTCGAGTCCTTTTCTCACTTTTTCTCTTATTTTCTCTCTTCTCTTTATCTCATTTCTATTATATTCTATACATTCGATCTTAGTGGCGTATTATTCCACATGCGTTATCGTTCCCTTATAACAATCAACACAAGGGTAATCGCACAAATCCTATTTTCTACATTAATCTCACATTCCTACGGATGACTCGCTTTATCTTTTCCATGATACAAGTCAAGGATTCCTACCTCCATTCTATATATACACATGCACACATATCATGGGGGGAAATATAAAGGAAAATAACAAATATCCATGAGAGACTGAAAGGGCGGAATGGGTGCCTAACACCTTCTCATTTCGTAACTAAGCCTCCGAACCCTTCTCGAATCATTTTGGTTTCGCACGCACCAGTATGTCTTTGGATGCCACCCTTCGAGGTGGATTCCCCTTTTTCTTTTGTCTGTTTTGAGTAAAATAGACTGGCGACTCTGAATCTCTCTACATTTTCACACCTCACAAATCGACGCCGGCCGAAGCGCTCTCCCGAGAGAGGGGACGCGCGGGACCTGAAGGATCCTTTCTCCCTCCGCGACGGGGATCGGGGATGGCCACAAAAATCTTCATAGAAATTGTATCCCTCCTCTCAAGCTTTGCGTGTCCATGAACGGTGCGCGAATCCGATCTCTAACGAAGAAGTTACGGCATTTTTAGCGGAGGAGAAATCCATTCAAACCAAAACAGCTAGCAACTTGGAGCATCCTTGCTTGATCGATCGATCGATCCTTCAGATTTTGCCTTCGAGCTGAGATAGTGGGCTTAGTTTTTAACCATCGATCGATCGATCGATCCCCTGTTTTCTGCAGATATTTTTCCTTTTCTTTTCTTTTTCCTTTTCTTTTCTAATTTAATTCAACTTACTATATAAACCAATTTTGTTGTAAATATCAGATATCTTGTAATATAATTCATTTTAGATAGTTTAGGTTAGGGTTTTGGGGGTTTGAGAGGTCATTTCTTCTTCCTCACTTGGTTTGACACCCATTTGGGTTTGTAAGTTATACTTTCATCTTCCCTCTCCATTAATACAGTGTGTATTTACTTATTTCTTGATTTGTAGTTAATTTACTTGCTTTCCTAATTAGGTTTACATGCTTTCCTTTACTTGCTTTCTAGTGTAGTTTGATTGCGTTTATTTACCGCTTTTTTAATATGCTTTCTAGCTGTTAGTCTAGGTTGTGTCGGATTGAAATCATTCCGAGTTATCATGTTGCTTTGCTTTCGTGATGGAGTTTACGGGTCTATTTCGGGTGCGTTGTCCTAGTTATTATGCCTAGGGGATTTGACGGGGCATACCATGTATGTTTTGTGATGACAACCTTGCGTGCGTAATTTTTGGGGTATTTGTTGACGCCAAAATCGGATTAGGCATTTATGCGAATTTAAGGGCATGTTGATTCAATTAACTGTCAAAACGAGACGCATTTGTAATATCTCGTCGACCCATGTAACCATTTTATACTAGTTAACTCGGGTGAGGGATATTCGACGCAACCTATTATTTTTACTAGCTTTCTTAATCTAGCTTTATTTTCCCACGCCTAGATTAATATTTCCCTTTTATGCATCTTTTCCCTTTCGTGTATAATCATCTTTTACACTTTTATTTAGAAGTATTAAACCAATTAAATTCTAGCAACTCGTCTCTGTGGATTTTTTGATACCCGAACTTGGCTGCTATACTCCCTTTTTGAGTGTAGTCATAAGTTTTGATTTTTATATTAAGGCGGTGAATAGAAAACAACGATCGACGTTTGACACGCGCTACTTTTCACGCCTAATCAAAATGGCGCCATTGCCGGGGATGAGTTTGTTTTAGAATTTATTTGATTTAGTATTTCGTAGTATTTTCTTTCTATTTGTATTTTTTTGCCTAACATTTTTGTAGGAATTCTACATTTGAGCGCCAAGAAATTCTCGAATTTCTCGTGCGCGCATCTACGTTGTGGAATTTACCACTTGGAGCCATTTTTGGGGTAAGCATGTCTTATTCAAATTCTTTCGGTAATCATTATGATAATTCTCAAAATCCCCATACTCCTTTGACTTTTGGTCAACACTCATTTTGATTAGGCGTGAAAATTAGCGCGGGTCAAATGCCGATCGTTGTTTTCTGTTCACCGCCTTAATACAAAAACCTAAACTTATGACTACACTCAAAAAGGGAGTATAGAGGCCACGTCCGGGTATCGAAAAATCTACAGAGACGAGTTGCTAGAATTTAATTGGTTTAATATTTCTAAATAAAAGTGTAAAAAATGATTATACACAAAAAGGGAAAAGATGCATAAAAGGGAAATATTAATCTAGGCGTGGGAAAATAAAGCTAGATTAAGAAAGCGAGTAAAAACAATAGAATGCGTCGAATATCCCTCACCCGAGTTAATTAGTATAAAATGGTTACATGGGTCAACGAGTTATTACAAATGCGTCTCGTTTCGACATTTAATTTAATCAAAAGTTGTCACGCCCCTAAATTCGCATAAATGCCTAATCTAATTTTGGGGTCAACAAATACCCCGAAAATTACGCTCGCAAGGTCGTAAGCACGGAACATACATGATATGCCCCGTAAAATCCCCTAGGCATAATAACTAGGACAATGCACCCGAAATAAACCCATAAACTCCATCACCAAAGCAAAGCAACATGTCAACCCGGAATGATTTCAATCCGACACAACCTAGACTAAATTAACTAGAAAGCATATTAAAAACGCGATAAATAAAAGCGGTAAATAAACGCAATAAAACTACACTAGAAAGCAAGTAAAGGAAAGCATGTAAACCTAATTAGGAAAGCAAGTAAATTAACTACAAATCAAGAAATAAGTAAATACACACTGTATTAATGGAGAGGGAAGATGAAAGTACAACTTACAAACCCAAATGGGTGTCAAACCAAGTGAGGAAGAAAAAATGAGCTCTCAAACCCCCAAAACCCTAACCTAAACTATCTAAAATGAATTGTATTACAAGATATATGACATTTACAACAAAAATGGTTTATATAGTAAGTGGAATTAAATTAGAAAAGAAAAGGAAAAAGAAAAGAAATGGCAAAATATCTGCAGAAAACAGGGGATCGATCGATCGATCCCTTTGATCGATCGATAAATGATTGAAAACTAAGCCCACTGTCTCAGCTCGAAGGCAAAATATGAAGGCTCGATCGATTGATCGATCAAGCAGGGCTGCTTCAAGCTGCTAGCTGTTTTGGTTTGAATTGATTTCTCCTCCCCTAAAAACGCCGTAACTTCTTCGTTAGAGATCGGATTCGCGCACCGTTCATGGCCACGCGAAGCTTGCGAGGAGGAATACAACTTCCGTGAAGATGTTGGGCCAGGTACCCAAGCTGTGAATTGATCGAATTGCCCTTGAACGTGCAATTGCGTACGAAAATTAGCCGGAATGCGTCCGAACTTCACACTTAGCCTCAAAATACCTATAAAAGATCAATTAACCCCTGCAAATAATGTTAACATAGAAATCCGAGGTTGTCTGGTTAACGAGTATAAATATAGGGAATACGATACCCGAGGGGGCTAAAATGCGTAGGTTCGAGGGATGAAATACGCAACATTTGTGTCGTATCAATACACCAAATATGCCAAAGTGGAAAATAAAATAAATACTAAGCCTAAGCTAAACTATTTGCCCTTACACTTATGGCAGTTATTTTCAATTTTGTGGACAAAATTTCGTTGTTAGGGGGAAGAATGTAATATCTCGTACTTTTATTGTTATTTAATTTTGGTGTGCTTAATATTATTAATTTAACTGGGAGAAATTAAATAGGATTTTAGTGAATACTAATTAGCGAGTTAAGGATTAATATTTTATTATTATTATTTACTTGCGTATGGTATGTAAATATATATGTGATTTATTATATGTTGCGTATGAGTGAAAGCGACGATTTATGATTATATGTCGATAGAGTGTTACATTAGTGGATCGGTATAATTTATGGGTGATGTGTACGATACACATGTGTCGAATGATATATTAGCATAATTGGAGTTTGGTGACTCAGATGACCTTTTCAAGTGCACCGATGATCCGAAAAGGATCGAAATAGTCCAAAATAGGTACCCGGGTGTTATGATTGGGTTTAGGGGACTTTTTAAACATAACATGACCCGTATGAGGGTTGGAGAGTCATTTTACACTCAGGGTCAAGTGGAAAAACGGAATTAAGATAATTAAATGAGTATTTAAGAGGTTGGGAAGGTTGATGGTAGCCCACCTTTGATATTTTGCACAAGAATATTGAGAGAGAGTCCACGAGATGAGAAAGAAGAAGAATGAAGAGAAAGGGTTGTGAGAAGAGGAAGATAAGCTACTTCCAAGTTCAACCCATCATCAAACACATAATGAACGTCGTATTTTATTCCACTAAGGCAAGTAGTTACTTGCTCTATGTCATAAATTATACGGAGTTAATTACTTTCATTATTAGAGACATAAATTAAAGATTTCAAGTATTGAAGACTTTAACTTTGGTTGATTAATGTAGAGATTTAAATGATAATGGATCATTGATTTTAAATTGATTATTAATTGAGGTTAATTACACTTGAATTTTGAAATTAATTCTGGGGTTTAAATGATGAGAATGTAGAACCTGGATAGAAAGATTGAATTCTTGAAAAGAAAATTTGGGTAAATTCTGAGTTGAATTAGATTGATATTTGATTTGTAATCCCAGGTGTTTGATATCGGATTCATGTTTAGATTTATATTTAAATGTTCCTGGAACATTAGTATAATGATATACGAGGTCTATTTGAGTTTTGAGATCATTTGAGACCTCCATTGGGAGGTTTGGATGAGAAAGACCCGAGGTAGATAATGACAGGCAACCTAGGAAATCGAAACGATTCACTGAGGGGAACTGGTTCGCTGGGGGAACCGATTCGCTCAATCGAATGGGTTTGGTCCCCCCAGCGAACCGATTAGGTTTGCTGGCTTGCCCAATTGTTATTTGTGAATTATTTTGACCCGTTAGGGCTTGGGGAATGACAATAGGGGCTTTTAGAGTATCTTGGGATTACAAGGGAAGGCTTTCCAAGGCTGAGCATGTGTGATAGGCCGACGAATAGATAGGTTCGAGTGAGGATAACTGAGAATTTAAGTGAGGGACATTTTAAATAATTAATCGGGAAGTTGATTTGATCTTTGGGATTAGGTGAACCGTGCGCTGTGGGATATGCGTACGATCTCATTACTTGATATATATATATATATATATATATATAGAGAGAGAGAGAGAGAGAGAGAGATGTGTATATATAAGTATGTGTGTATGCTACTTGTTTTATTAGACCTACCTACTTAGGAGTGTTATTGTAGGAGGTTGTGCATAGTGGGCAGTCCACCCTGCCATTGACCAGCAGGTTCAGATTGATTCCCCGAGTTATCAGACTATTTCATGGACACTATCCATGTGTGAGGTTATGTATTGGTTTGGATACCGTGTGGGTGCGATATGGTATGGTTGCCACCCTCGAACTTATGTCTATGACTGCCTTTGTTGTATGAGTTTTCGTTTGGGATCAATGGTGAGCTTTTGATCCATTGGCTCAGTGTGATGTGTGATACTTGGAGCCGGATAACACATGAGGAATGTATCTGCGAGGTCCAAGCTCCGGGGATATGGTTATATGCATATAAGGAGTTGTATATATTTGTATGTTTATATGATATGATGTATATATATAACTTTAGGACGGGTGTAGCTATGTTATGCTTATTACGTGAATATTTATCGATGGCAAGTGTATCGCTACAATATTATTTATGAACGTATACCTAGTGAAGGTAGTTATACTTAGCTAATAGAGAGTATTAGCCGGGTTTGGTCTTTGATAGAAGTTACGTGTTCTAGTTAGATAGGGTAGTTTAATTTGGATAATAAAATGAACACGATAGGTGCTCACTATAGTTGAGAGGTAAGTTTCTAGCTCATGCGAGTGAGATCAGTTAATTATGAAAGTAATACACTATAATTTTAATCGATTTAAAATAATTATCTACTTACAAAATATTTTCTAATTTTCAAGCTATGACCCATGCATAATTATTTTTATTTTTATACGCTAGGTATGTAGTAGCAGCAGCAACTGAAACCGCAGGGATGTGTCCATTTTTGCCCCTGTAGTAGTCGTGCACGCTACATGATTGTTTAGACTCCCTAGCTCATTCTATCTAGACATGATCATTTCATTTCGGTTTCAGTTTTGGGTGTGTTCCCCGTAGATGGATAGATTTTTATATTACTATCACATATTTTATTTCAGCACTTAGTTTTATTATCTGGTCTTATACTTTGGATGTTATTATTTGTTGACCGATGGTTCATTCGTCTCACTCTTATTATTTACATATGCATGGTCACTTATTCATTCATTTTAATTGTATAGTTATATTCTTATTTTTTATATTATATTGTGGTTGCGACCGTGACACTGAGAACGAAACCATACTGAGATTCATGTCTTATTTTAGTAGAGGGTTGGCCACCCAACATTAGAATAGGGGGTTATGACAATCTGCTATTTGATCTTTTGTAGAAATGTATTGAACATTAAAATCTTTTATCTAAACTCGTTCTCTGACAAAATGGAAGTCTTTGTCAAAATGCTTTATTCTGGAGTGAAACACAAGATTTGAACTAAGAGATAAAGCTCCAAGATTGTCATAATAAAGCAGTGGAAGCTCTGGTAAAGGCATTTGCATGTATTTTTAGATATTTCTAATCCAAATCACATCCACTAGAACATTAACTAAAGCTCTATATTCATCTTCATAAGAACTTCTAGCTACTGAAATTCATTTCTTTGACTGCCAAGAAATAAGATTATTCCCCCAAAATATAACATAACTCGAAGTTGATCTTCTTCTATTTGGATATGCTTCCCAATCAACATCACTATAGGATTGAATATCATGAGAACTTATTGTATGATGCAACCCCATCCTAGCAATCCCTTTCACATACTTCAATATTTTGTTCACAAGATTGAAATGTTGATCTATAGACTCAGTAAATTATTGAAAAGCTGTGTTTATAACATATGTATTATTTGGCCTAGTAATATACTAATGTCTCTATAATACTTAGGTAAAAGGAAGGATCTATTAGTAAAACACCATTATTTTTATTACATAGTGATTAGGTCTGCAAGGAGTAGTGTGTGAGGCTCAAGTTTCTATAGATGCCTTAGTAAGAAAATCCTTAGCATTCTTGTCCTGACTAAAAAATAAACTCCCATTAGTATTTTATGTAATTTATAATCTCGAAAAGTGAGTTAGATTCCGCTTTATATCATCTCAAATATGGAACTTAGATTATCTATAACTTTCTTCATCATCTCTTTATTAGATCCTGCTAATATGATATCAACAACATATAATAACTAGATAATAATACCAGTATTAATAGTTTTAATAGAGAGACTGGATATGATAGAGAGACTTTAAAACCAATAATTATTATATATGAGGTGAATTTGGAATTCTAAGCTCTAGGAGGCTATTTTAATATGTACAATGATTTTGATAGACTACAAACAAATGAGGAATGATCAAGATCTTCATATCTAGGAGATTGCTTCATTAAAACTTCCTATTCTAATTCTCCATGAAAGAAAGTATTCATACCATTAAGTTGTCTTAGCTGCCATTTGAATGAGGCAGATAAACTTAGGACAAGTCTTACAGTAGTATGCAGAACCATAAGACTAAAAGTTTCATCATAATCAATCTCTTATTCTTGACTAAAATAGTGGGCTACAAGTATTGATTTATATATAGATATAGTTCCATCAGAGTGTCTTGATTTCACAAATACACTAACATTTCATGACATTATTATGATTTGGCTTAGGAACCATTTTCCATATACCTTGCAGTTGTAAAGACTTCATTTATTCATCCATAATAACCCTTCATTCTGCTTAATACCTTACAATTGGAAGGTTCATATAACTCCTTAAACTTTGATATTACATTCAAATGATTTCCTTTTAATAGGAGGATCGAACACATCCTCGATAGTAGTTATATTGCCATCATTACCAGTTGCGTTCTCCACATTCTTAGAATTTATTGAATATTGAATATCTGATGGCATGAGGTGAGGCTCATTGCTAGAGTTTTTTGTATGAAATAAAGGCAATACAACCTTAAATTGGTTTATATACAGTACATGTCACAAATTTATTGGAATTTGTGTTGATGAAGTGTAAGGACATAAATTTTGAATTGAGTCCCTGTATTGTTTTGACTTAATTCCATGAACAAAACTGTGTTTGTAATATGTCATAGGGAGATGTTTTATTTTATCACGATCCTACTTGGTCTATGACGTATTGAAGAAAATTGAAGACGTTGTGGCAAAGCTTCAAAGAATTAAATCATGCCGATGTTTAATTGGTGCAAGTTTATTCGTCTTCAATGTTAATTGCATTCTGAGAACACTCAGGTATGAATGCGTATAATTAATGGTGCTCGGAATTGTTTTTATAAAAGATAAGGATGGATTTTTATAAAGAAAATATTTTAAAATGTTTCAAAAAGTGTTTTAAGTGTTTACACTACGTTTTAATTCTGATAAGCTCAAAAAAGGAGTTTGACTTTACTGGGTCTCTTTAAAGAAACGTTTTAATTGAAAAGTCAAAAAGTCATACTTCTCGCTCGAACGACATTAAATCTCGTGCGAACGAGATATTTATGTCGCTCGAACGAGAGCCTTAAGTCGTTCGAATGACATGCATTTCGAGGAGGCATTAATTTGTTATTTAAAGAGTGTTTCTTTCAGAATTTTGAAAAGTGTGCATTCTAGAAAATAGTTTTACGAACCAGAAACTTGTTTGCATATGCTTTCTAAGGTTTACAAAGGATAAACACATCCTTAGAGTTTGCAAAGATCCTAGATATCATTCTTATATGTTTAAGTGATCTTGCGGCTCCAAACTTGTTTGTTCTATCATTGAACTCAAAGGGTTTTGCGGTGAAGAAAAGAGAAGGACTTCTTGTTCGACATCGTAGACGAATTAAAGCCATTCGTTGGACATCGAGACATATGTGGACGCGTGTGTTGTGGACATGTATCGTGGAAGACAGAATTTCTGCGTGGGCACTATTAAAGAACGGTAGAAGATCAGAAGGAGCATCAAGACCCGTGGGGATCGAGTCTTCGTGTAAGGCTAATATGTCTTTGTAAAACCATTGTTCATAGTGATTGTCTAGCTTGGGTTGTTCGAGGTTGTTTTCCCATTTTGGATTTTTTCCTCGTACATCCGGTGTTGTGAGTATTCTTTACTTTATTTTACTTGCTTTAATCACTAGATGCATGTTTTAATCGAGATAAAATTGGTTTAAAGTAAGGATTGTTTTTTTTCAACTTGGTTTGGTGCATAATTAAAAGTTGGATAATTTTCGGAGAAAAATTAGTTTTGTTTAAAACACACATATTAGGACCACTCTTCAAATTGGTATCAAATCAAGAAAACCTAATTTATTTATTTTGTGATCCCGTGTGTTTGTTTATCTCTCCTGTGTTCGTTTTTTCATGATGGATTCTCTAAGCTTTGACGATTTACATCGTTTGAATTTAAAGTTTGCAAAACGTATTGAAGCTTTGGAGAACGAAAATTGTGGTTTCAAAAATAGGATTGAATATTTGTAAAATTTTGAAATTCAAAGAGATATTTGTCGTGAGCACTTTAGTTCCTTGGTTAAAAATTTTAATGTATTAAAATTGGACAAAATGGAGAGTGATGATAGAGTCCTCGTTTTAGAAAAAGAGTTAGAGGATTTAAAAAATTCTAGAATTTGTGCCGTTGAGGAAAATAATTCGATTAATGATTTTGTGGCACGAGAAAAATCTTTTAGGGATAAGTTTGCTCATATTGACGGGGTGCGAGATAACCTTCTGGGGGTAATTAAAAATTCAAAGAAGGAGTCCCGAATGTTTTAGGAGTCTAATCGTTTGCTTGAGTCAAAAGTTTTGAAGTTAGAAAATGATTTAAATGACTCGAGTAGTGATGGTAGCAGATTATCTTGTTCTAGCGGTTTGATTGTAAAAGCAAAAACCATAGTTTGTTTTAGAGCGTCAAACACATCCGAGGGTATTAGAAAAGGTTAACCTAAAGGTCCCGTTCCTCATCGTGTTTTCACATGTTCGCATTGTGGTAGGAAAGGTCACCTTAGGAGTTTTTGTTTTGATCTTAGAAAAGACCCTAGGAAGATTAAACGTTGTGTCCCATTGGTTCCCAAAACCCATTTTGTTAGGTATACACCTGTTTGGGTTAGGAAATCCATTTTGGAGATGCTAAATGCTTCGTTGGTTGATTCTCACATGCATGCACATGATTCATCTCTTGCTATTTCTTATGGATAGTAGATTGCATGGCTTGTTATACGCTTGCCCTTACATCATGATTTATCATTTTCTAGTGTTATGACATGTTTATCTCTTTGTATTTTATTTTTCACTTGTTTGAGTCTTATTTGAAAAATACAAAAAGATTTTGTTTTTTGAGAAAACATTTTAAAAGCCAAAAAGATTTTAGGTTTTTATTTTTGAGTTTACATGTTTGATGTGGCATATTGGTGTTCTTGAACCCCCCCCCCCTTCGTTTCATTATCCATGTGGCTTGGACATTTGGTCATTATTATCGATGCTTAGAATGATCTTAACCATTGTTTATATGGAGTTGTTTCGATGTTGATATGAATTTTGATTTGACTATATTCCAACATTGCACACATGCACGAGTTTAAATGGATGTTTGACTTCTCTTGCATATTTGAATTTGGTGAGACGTTCTTATCTCAATCTTGTCGTCTATGCATAAGTAGACTTAAGGAGAAGTGTGCATGTAAAAACCGTTTACCATGAGGATTTAAATTGGTAAAAATGTTGAGTGATTCACAGGAAAGGGCTGCGAGAGTTCAAAATTAACTCGTCGTGAAAGCCACCGTTTAAAAGAGCCCCAAAGAAAATGCAATATGCTAGAAAAGGGCCAAATTTGTTTAGTTCATTCCAAATAAAATATGATATTATTGAGGGAGTTTTGATGGATTAAAAAAATTAATGGGTTTGCACAACTAATCCTAATGTTATTACAATGTAATTTGACGCTATTGTTTGTAGAATCGTCAAAATTCTGGATTTGTGTGCATGTAGTATGATTAGTTCATTAAGCTCACACTTTTATTGTCATATGGGTAAAATAAAGTTTGATGATTTGTCGCTATCAATTAGAGACTCTTGATCGTTTCTCTGTGTTGGAATTGTGACTCATCTGTTGTAGTTTCACACTTATACATTCCATATTCATGTTTAAGCACATCGGTACTATGTTTGCATGTAACTCGCATTTTTATTTTTTATGAGTTTTTTCATTTTGTGTTAATAACCTACTATTTTAACACCGTTTTGCTTCTGTCAGGCCCTTCCTGGAATTTTTTGTTGAAATTTTTTCACTGGGCAATATTGTATAATTTTTCTAGGAATCTGGGAAATTCTGACAAGTTGCGAGAAGTCGTTCAAACGACTTATGCATCTCACGCGAACGACAGGTGTACTTCATTAGAGCAACATCCCCAACTCGTTTGAGCGATGTCCCTGGCTCGTTCGAACGACAGGCTAATGTGTTGGATTCTGATTGGTTTGCAGTCCTCTGGGTTAATTCGATATATTTTTGGTACTGCTGGAAGTTTTTCTGGACTGACTGGTTTATACGCAGGTTTTAATTGGTTCAAATTGGATTTTCTTGCATATAGTCCGTTTATCACACCTGATTCTCTTGATATATTCTTTTGTGTGATCCTTTGGTTTACTTGCTACTGATTTGTCATCACTTGATCATATTTAGCTTATTGTTTCATGGTTATCTAGCATTTTCAATTCTTAACTTGGTATCCTCTTGATTCAAATTGATCATATTCTCATGCTAGATACTTTGATTGGTTTATCTTTTCACCGGATTGTCTATTCGAGACAAAAGGGGGAGAGCTGTATGTGATGTAGGGGGAGATTTGTTGAGCGTTTCTATTGATCTCTGGATTTACATATTGTTTGATTATATTTCTTCCTAATTGGTATCAAATAATTCCTCACATATTTCTAATGACTTGTTCTTATTAGAAATATAAATTGGTATCATTTGTTCCTCCATACTTCACTAGGTATTTGTTTGTCTGTTTCATGTCTGTAGGTATGCTTCAGAGATTCTAGATTTCAAGACTACATCACATTCAGACAGTTCATGCTTGCCGGTGCTACCGTGTTTTGTATTTTTGATTTTGGGTTTATGGGATGGGATTTAGGCATCATACGGATTGACGGCCCGGTTAGGCATTTCACTGGTTTAGTTTTGTCCCAGAATAGTCAAAGGGGGAGATTTGTAAGGATATAAATTTCCAATTGAGTCCCTGCATTGTTTTGGCTTAATTCCGTGAACAAAACTGTGTTTGTAATATATCATAGGGAGATGTTTTATTTTATCACGATCCCACTTGGTCTATGACGTATTGAAGAAAATTGAAGACGTTGCGGCAAAGCTTCAAAGAATTAAATCATGCCGATGTTTAATTGTTGCAAGTTTATTCGTCTTCAATGTTAATTGCATTCCGAGATCACTCAGGTATGAATGCATATAATTAATGGTGCGCAGAATTGTTTTTATCAAGGTTCTAAAAAACGCGGGGCGTGATTGAGGCGTGGAGGCCAAGCCTTAAGCCTTAGAAGCCTAGGCGGGCCTAGTCGTAAAAAGGCGTGAAAAGGCGTTTAGGCCTTCTTAATATAATTTAATATTTTTTAACCATAACAAGGCTATTAAAATACAAAAATTGCACATATTATAAAAATATGTCTGAATATATGCAAATTAAAATACTATTTGATTATTTTGGATGAGATAATGGTCCGGTTTGTAATCAAATTATTTAAAAGGCGACATCGTTTCACTAAAGCATTGTTGTTTTTAGAAAAAAGTGCGCCTTAAGGGTTTTACCAAGAATAAGGCGTGAAAAGCGTAAGGCGAGGCGTTTCTCCCAAGCCTTAAGCCTAGGCGGGTTTTTTAGAACAGTGGTTTTTATAAAAGATAATGATGTATTTTAATAAAGAAAAATATTTTAAAATGTTTTAAAAAATGTTTTAAGTGTTTACACTACGTTTTAATTCTGATAAGCTGAAAAAAGAAGTTTGACTTTACTGGGTCTCTTTAAAGAAACGTTTTAATTGAAAAGTCAAAAAGTCAAACTTCTCGCTCGAATGATATTAGATCTCGCACGAACGAGATATCTGGATCGGTCGAACGAGAGCCTTAATTCTTTCAAATGACATGCATTTTGAGGCGGCGCTAATTTTTTATTTAAAGCGTGTTTCTATCAGAATTTCAGAAAGTGTGCATTCTGAAAAATAGTTTTACGAACCAGAAACTTGTTTGCACATGTTTTCTAAGGTTTACAAAGTATAAACACATCCTTAGAGTTTGAAAAGTTCCGAGATATCATTCTTATATGTTTAAGTGATCTTGCGGATCCAAAGTTGTTTGTTCTATCATTGAACTCAAAGGGTTTTGCGGTGAAGAAAAGAGAAGGACTTATTGCTCGACATCGTAGACGAATTAAAGCCATTCGGTGGACATCGAGACATATATGGATGCGTGTGTTGTGGACAGGTATCGTGGAAGACGAAATTTCTGCGTCGGCACTATTGAAGAACGGTAGAAGATCAGAAGGAGCGTCAAGACCCGTGGGGATCGATTCTTAGTGTAAGGCTAATCTGTCTTTGTAAAACCATTGTTCATAGTGATTGTCTGGCTTGGGCCGTACGAAGTTGTTTTCCCGTTTTGGATTTTTTCCTCGTGCATCCGGTGTTGTGAGTATTCTTTACTTTATTTTACTTGCTTTAATCAATAGATGCATGTTTTAATCAAGATAAAATTGGTTTAAAGTAAGGATTGTTTTTTTCAACTTGGTTTGGTGCATAATTAAAAGTTGGATAATTTTCGGAGAAAAATTGGTTTTGTTTAAAACACACATATTAGGACAGCCTTCAAATTGTTATCAGATCTAGAAAACATAATTTATTTATTTTGTGATCCCCTGTGTTTGTTTATCTCTCCCGTGTTTGTTTATTTACGATGGATTCTCTAAGCTTTGACGATTTACATCGTTTGAATTTAAAGTTTGCAAAACGTATTGAAGTTTTGGAGAAAGAAAATTGTGGTTTCAAAAATAGGATTGAATATTTGCAAAATTTTGAAATTCAAAGAGATATTTGTTGTGAGCACTTTAGTTCCTTGTTTAAAAATTTTAATATATTAAAATTGGACAAAATGGAGAGTGATGATAGAGTCCTCATTTTAGAAAAAGAGTTAGAGGATTTAAAATATTCTAGAGTTTGTGCCGTTGAGGAAAATAATTCGATTAATGATTTTATGGCACGAGAAAAAGATGTTAGGGATAAGTTTGCTCATATTGAGGGGGAGTGAGATAACCTTCTGGGGGTAATTGAAAATTTAAAAAAGGATTCCCGAATGTTTTAGGAGTCTAATCGTTTACTTGAGTCGAAAATTTTGAAGTTAAAAAATGATTTAAATGACTCGAGTAGTGATGGTAGAAAATTATCTTGTTCTAGTGGTTCGATTGTAAAAGCCAAAACCATAGATTGTTTTAGAGTGTCAAACACATCCGAGGGTATTAGAAAAGGTCAACCTAAAGGTCCCATTCCTCATCGTGTTTCCACATGTTCGCATTGTGGTAGGAAAGGCCACCTTAGGAGTTTTTGCTTTGATCTTAGAAAAGACCCTAGGAAGATTAAACGTAGTGTCCCATTGGTTCCGAAAACCCATTTTGTTAGGTATACACCTGTTTGGGTTAGGAAATCGATTTTGGAGATGCTAAATGCTTCGTTGGTTGATTCTCACATGCATGCACATGATTCACATCTTACTATTTCTTATGGATAGTAGATTGCATGGTTTGTCATACTCTAGCCCTTACATCATGATTTATCATTTGCTAGTGTTATGACATGTTTATCTCTTTGTATTTTATTTTTCACTTGTTTGACGCTTATTTGAAAAATACAAAAAGATTTTCTGTTTTGAGAAAACATTTTAAAAGAAAAAAAGATTTTAGGTTTTTGTTTTTGAGTTTGCATGTTTGATGTGGCATATTGGTGTGCTTGGACCCCCCCATTCGTTTCATTACCCATGTGGCTAGGACATTTGGTCATTATTATCGATGCTTAGAATGATCTCAACCATTGTTTATATGGGGTTGTTTCGAAGTTAATATGCATTTTGATTCGACTATATGCCAACATTGCACACGTGCACGAGTTTAGATGGATGTTTGACTTCTCTTGCATATTTGAATTTGGTGGGCGTTCTTATCTCAATCTTGTCATCTATGCATAAGTAGACTTAAGGAGAAGTGTGTATGTAAAAGCCGTTTACCGCGAGGATTTAAATTGGTAAAAATGTTGAGTGATTCACGGGAAAGGGCTACGAGAGTTCAAAATTAACTCGTCATGAAAACCACCGTTTAAAAGAGCCCAAAAGAAAATGCAATATGCTAGAAAAGGGCCAAATTTGTTTAGTTCATTCCAAATACAATATGATATTTTTGAGGTAGTTTGGATGGATTAAAAAATTTAATGGGTTTGAACAATTAATCCTGATGTTGAAACATTGCAATTTGACGCAATTGTTTGTAGAATCGTCAAAATTCTGGATTTGTGTGCATGTTGTATGTTTAACTCATTAAGCTCACACTTTTATTGTCATATGGCTATAATAAAGTTTGATGATTTATCGCTATCCATTAGAGATTCTTGATCGTTTCGATGTGTTGGAATTGTGACTCATTTGTTGTAGTTTCACACTTGTACATTCCATATTCATGTTTATGCACATCGGTACTATGCTTGCATGTAACTCGCATTTTTATTTTTTATGAGTTTTTGCATTTTGTGTTAATAGCCTACTGTTTTAACTCTGTTTTGCTTCTGCCATGCCCTTCCTAGAATTTTTTTGTTGAAAAATTTTCATGGGAAATATTATATTATTTTTTTGGGAATCTGGGAAATTCTGACAAGTAGCGAGAAGTCGTTCAAACGACTTATCCATCTCGCACGAACGACAGGTGTACTTCATTCAATCAACATCCCCAACTCGTTTGAGCAATGTCCCTAGCTCGTTCGAACGATAGGCAGATGTGTTGGCTTCTGATTGGTTTGCAGTTCTCGTGGTTAATTTGATATATTTTTGGGACTGCTAGAAGTTTTTCTGGACTAACATGTTTATACGCAGGTTTTAATTGGTTCAAATTGGATTTTTTTGCACATAGTCCGTTTATCACACGTGTTTCTCTTGATATATTATTTTGTGTGATTGCTTGGTTTACTAGCTACTGATTTGTCATTACTTGATCATATTTAGCTGGTTTTTTCATGGTTATCTTTTTCAATTCTCAAATTGGTATTCTCTTGATTCAAATTGATCATATTATCATGCTAGATACTTTGATTGGTTTATCTTTTCACCGGATTGTCTATTCGAGATAAAAAGGGGGAGAGATGTATGTGATGTAGGGGGAGATTTGTTGAGCGTTTCTATTGATATCTAGATATACATATTGTTTGCTTATATTTCTTCCTAATTGGTATAAAATAATTGCTCACATATTTCAAATGTCCTGTTCTTATTAGAAATATAAATTGGCATCATTTGTTCCTCCATACTTCACTGGGTATTTATTTGTCTGTTTCATGTGTGTAGGTATGCTTCAGAGATTCGAGATTCCAAGACTACATCACATTCAGACAGTTCATGCTTGCCAGTGCTACATATACTAGTCAGAGTCCTGTATTTTTTATTTTGGGTGGGATTTAGGCGTCATACGTCTTGATGGCCTGGTTAGGCATTTCACTAGTTTAGTTTTGTCCCGAAATAGTCAAAGGGGGAGATTTGTAAGGACATAAATTTCCAATTGAGTTCCTGTATTGTTTTGACTTAATTCCATGAACAAAACTATGTTTGTAATATGTCATAGGGAGATGTTTTATTTTATCACAATCCCACTTGGTCTATGACGTATTGAAGAAAATTGAAGACGTTGCGACAAAGCTTCAAAGAATTAAATCATGCCGATGTTTAATTGGTGAAATTTTATTTGTCTTCAATGTTAATTGCATTCCGAGATCACTCAGGTATGAATGCGTATACTTAATGGTGCTCGGAATTGTTTTTATAAAAGATAAGGATGTATTTTTATAAAGAAAAATATTTTAAAAAGTGTTTTAAGTGTTTACTCTACGTTTTAATTTTGATAAGCTCGAAAAAGGAGTTTGTCTTTACTGGGTCTCTTTAAAGAAACGTTTTAATTGAAAAGTTAAAAAGTCAAACTTCTCGCTCGAACGACATTAGATCTCGCGCGAACGAGATATCTATGTCGCTCAAACGAGAGCCTTAAGTTCTTTCGAATGACATGCATTTCGAGGCAACGATAATTTGTTATTTAAAGTGTGTTTCTATCAGAATATCAGAAAATGTGCATTCTGGAAAACAGGTTTACGAACCAGAAACTTGTTTGCACATGTTTTCTAAGGTTTACAAAGCATAAACACAACCTTAGAGTTTGCAAAGATCCGAGATATCATTCTTATATGTTTAAGTGATCTTGCGGCACCAAGGTTGTTTATTCTA
Organism: Sambucus nigra; assembly: GCA_949130495.1. NCBI lineage: Eukaryota > Viridiplantae > Streptophyta > Magnoliopsida > Dipsacales > Adoxaceae > Sambucus > Sambucus nigra. Next base: position 138,776,737 of record OX422221.1, on the reverse strand, counting down.
TCATTGAACTCAAAGGGTTTTGCGGTGAAGAAAAAAGAAGGACTTTTTGTTCAACATCGTAGATGAATCAAAGCCATTCGGTGGACACCGAGACATACATGGACGCATGTATTGTGGACAGGTATCGTGGAAGATGAAATTTTTGCGTGGGCACTATTAAAGAACGGTAGAAGATCAGAAAGAGCGTCAAGACCCGTGGGGATCGAGTCTTAGTGTAAGGCTAATCTGTCTTTGTAAAACCATTGTTCATTGTGATTGTCTGGCTTGGGCCGTCCGAGGTTGTTTTCCCATTTTGGGTTTTTTCCTCGCACATCCGGCGTTGTGAGTATTCTTTACTTTATTTTACTTGCTTTAATCACTAGATGCATGCTTAGGATTAATCAAGATAAAATTGGTTTAAAGTAAGAATTTTTTTTTTCAACTTGGTTTGGTGCATAATTAAAAGTTGGATAATTTTTGGAGAAAAGTTGGTATTGTTTAAAACACACATATTAGGACCACTCTTCATGAAGAAGTAATAGTAGAGGATGCTGATGTAGAGGGGATAAAAACTTATGGATGAGTAGATTGAGAGTACTAATACTAATGGAAGTACTGGATACCAAAGAATTAATTTTGTGAAAGTAAAAAACAGACTCATCATGAACAATATGTCTACATAAGTACAATATATTTTTATCCACATGATAGCAAATAACTCCCTTGTAACTAAAAGAATATCTAAGAAAGGTACATCAAGTGGTTTTGGGTTCAAGTTTAATTTTATTATAGGTTCTTAAGTATGGGTAGATAACAGTCTAAAAGATTTTAAGTGGTTTGATAGCAGGAAGCTAAAGAAATCATAATAATTAGATATATTTCATGTTTATGACATGAGATGACATTCTACCAATAAGAAAAGTAGATCAAGTTACATCATAATACCAAAAACGAGATGGAAGATGCACAAGAAATAATAAAAAATTTACAGGGAAATAGGTTGCTTGGTTCATAGTCCAACTTTATCAATTATTCTTTTTGACTTAATTATCTTTCTCTCCCATAACTAGGGTTGCTTGTCCCTGTTTGACCCTCAAAACATTCCTCCTACCAACCCTAAACCGCTTTACCCCTTAATCCTGGGCATAATTCCTTTACAAATGTTGTGAAAGGATCATGATCCAACCATGCAATTGATATTGAGCCGCTTATAAAATTAGAGGAGCGGCAGCTATTATTTTTTCAAATGGTCAGATAAACATCCTTGATTCTCCATTCACACATGAAGTTGTTGAGAAATTCTCATATGGTAAGCCTTAAATGGATTTCATTATGAAAAAGTTTGAATCCATTGGTCTAATATCTGTGTTTGAAATAGGGTTATTAGACCCCAAACATATTATCATAAAAGTTAATTATGAAGAAGATTTAATAAGTCTTTGGATGAAAGATCTGTGGCATGTAGGGAAAAGTCCTATGAGAACATTTAAATGGTTTCCAAGATTTAGGGTTGATCAAGAAAGCTTTATTATTACAGTTTAAGTGTGCTTACCTGGGCCGTCAGTCCACTTTTTTTTGCTAAAGAGGCACTATTTTCCATTGCACAAGAAGTTGGTTCCCCTCTAAAGTTAGACAACTCTACTGAGAAGGTATCAAGACCTAATATAGCTCATGTTTGTGTTGAACTTGATCTTTAGAACAAAAGGCGTCATATGTTATGGATAGAGTGTGGGTAGTATGGGATTTGCAAACCTATAAAATATGAATTTATCCGTGATTATTATTGTGGATGCTTTAAAATTGGGCATGCTAGAAAATTGCAAAGTAATTTAGGAGATAGCAAAGAATTTTTTAAAGGAGTCAAGGATATGGGAAGGATATAAATTATGAAGGATTCTATAGGACCTAGATAAGTGTACAAATCAAAAGAGAGATCAATTGAAGGTGAACAACAACTTATGCAGTATGATAAGGAAAAGGATAAAGATATAGAAGAAAGTAAAGAAATCATTAAAGGTATCGAAATGGAGGAACATAATATTATCTACACAAAAAGGATTAACCATATAATTAATGTGGCAGACCACAATGATAGGGATAAACAAATAGAAAAATATTATAGTGATCTAATAGAAGATGTAATGAATAAAAAATCAAGTGACGACACTTTCCATTCGAATGAAAGTATACGAGAAGAAGAATTAGATACTCTTAGAAAATATAGTAAATAATTGGTTGAAGAAGGGGAAATAATTTACTAATCTGACTCCAAGATAAAAGAGTCTATGAAAGAAATAAAGGAGCATAGAGGGGCTTTATCCGAATCAGAAGAAATAGAGGGGGTTCCAATTCCTTTGATTGTAGAATTAATGTCATTATCTTCTTTGCTTTCAGAGAAAGTCAAAGTTTATAAGAATGCTAAAGCTGATATTCTCAGGAATGAGAAAGAGGCAAAATACAATTTTACTCCAGTCTCTAAAAGGTGCAGGAAACAAGGCAAAGGCTCCATACCAATGCTATTAAAAAGAACCCCAGACCCTCAACAAATGGTATAACAAATATTCCTTCTTCAAATTCAAAATGATTAGTTCTATAATATGGAATTCTAGAGGAGTAGGAAATAAAGAAACAAAGAGAAGGTTAGAAAGGTTGTGCAAAGTTCATAAGGTTTCATTCTTGGCTATTTTAGAACTTATGAAAATATAAAAAAGATGGAGTTATAAAGATGTTCTTTGAATTTTGAAGGTTTTTTAGTAAATAACTCTAATAAGATTTGGTACTTTTGGATACATGGAATAAATTGCAGATCCAAAATTGATTGAGGTCAAACAATGTTTATGATTTTAAAGCACCCTTTAATGCCTATAGAAGTTGGAATTAATGTGATATATGCAAGGTATTCTAGAAATGAAAGAAGAGTTTTATGGGATTGTATTGTAGAAATTACTTTTAAGAAGATTAATATGACTTTAATAATGGTGAGGGGATCTTAATATAGTGTTCAGCAGTGGAGAGAGAAGGGGGAAGCCAATTGATTTTGGAGCAACAACTAAATTTAATGATTGTATCCAACAATGTTCTCTACAGCATATTGACTTATCAGGGACCAGATTCACATGGTCCAAATGCAATAATGGATCAATGATGTATGATAGATTAGATAGAGGATTGATAAATCAATGTTGGTTAGAATATTTCCCATATTCTAATATTAAACAGTTAAACAAGAATTGCTCTGACCATGCCCATTTTTTACTTACTTTGCCTAGTCTTCAAGATTCAGTAGTAAAGCCTTTAAAATTCTTGAAAATTTGGTCCTCCCATGATTCATTTTTAAACACAGTGGACGAATTTTGGAAGGGGTTGGCTTCTGGGAGAACTCTAGATGTTTTTGCATTAAAATTGAAGAAGCTAAGGGAAGAGTTGATGAAATGGAGTAAGGAGGAGTTTAAAGATATTTTTTAGAACATCAAGTTCTTAGAGGACAATCTCTTACAAGCTGAGTGTGTTTTAGAAGCTGAGCCAAACCCCCCAAATAGAAGTATGTGTTCGAAGTTAAAAGAAAACCTAAATGAATTTCTAGTCAGGCAAGAAATGTTTTGGTTTAAAAAAGCCAAATGAAAATGGTTGTCTAACACAATGTTTTACCATGACCTGGTCAATAAAAAAAGAAGGAGGCAATGGATTCACTCCATTAAACATGATGATGGAAGAATTCTTAATTCTGAGGAGGATATTGTTAATAATTTCATTTCCTGTTTTGAGTCTCTTTTTCCTGCAGGAAACAAGGAGTTTTGAAGTGCTGAATATTATACTAAAATTAGTCTCCAATGAGATGAATGTGCACCATACTAGCATGCCAGAGGAGGATGAAATATGGGAATAAATTAAATGCCTAAATTCAAACAGTTTTATAGGCATATATGGATTCAATGGTTTCCTTTTTGAATGCTGTTAGGGTATTATCAAATAAGACCTGGTGAAAGCAATCTAGTCCTTCATTATTGGTGGAGACCTTCCAAAATTATGGATCTCAAATCATATATTACTCATCCCCAAATTAGAGAACCCTAAATCTCGCAAAGACTATAGACCTATGCAATTTATGTTATAAATAATATCCAAAGTCCAAAATGTTAGATTGAGTCTTTACCTTCCTAATCTAATCTCCCCATCCTAATCAGGTGTGACACCTTGCTTAATTAAATACCGGGTGATCAGGACTTTATTAAATTAAAAACAAAATATCCAGATTGGTTCATTCTTAGCATCACTGTAAATATAATGAACCGAAATCATGGTTTAATTCTTCAATTTAATCCTAAAAACTCATGGATTTAATATATGAACATCCTATTCTAACATGAATGTTATATCTCCTACATGAATTAAGAAAGATACATACTTGCCTTATTATGGAGGTCTGATTCTGTACGAAAAATTGGTATGGTTGCGATCCCCTCCTTCTGATCTACGTGATGGTGGTGCAAGACTAATGTTTTATGGCCTTGGGACTCTCTCTCAGGGCTCTCCTTCTTCCTCCCTTGATAACCTCTCCAAGTTTAATTCACGTAACCCTAACTTCTACCATTCACAATCTGATTTACACCTCTTAAATTCGTGGGTCTCCCTCTCTAAAAAATACAAATGACTAAAATACCCCTCCGGGGTACCGATTTGGCCTAAAATTGCTCCAAGACCCAAACTAAACCCCCGGGTACACTTTTCTGACTATCTCGACCCTTTTAGACACTTTGGCGCACTCAAAATGACCATTTGAAATACCAAAAATAAATTTACTTTGTATTTCTCAAATTATGTCCCGACACGACTGACACGCGCGTCCTAACTAAATTACTGTAACTGTCATATTTTTTTTCACTCGCGACAATTATAATCTTTTCATATCATTATTATTACACATTCACTAAGTAATATTCAATAAATAAATATGAATCCTTATCTCGTAATTAATATTTATTATCTCGGATTAATTATTCCAATATAATTTAATTAATCCCAATTTAATTTACAAATAATCCAGTTATAAAAATTTTTAAAAAATGCGGGGTGTTACATCAGGCTTTGTAAAGGGTAGGAGAATTTTGGATAAAATATCTCTTGGGCAGAAAATGATGCATCTACAGGATTGGGAGATTGCTGGTGGAAACTTCATGCTAAAGTTGGATATGAACATGGCTTATGATCGCATTGCATGTCTTTTTCTAATCAAAACTCTTAGAGAATTTAGAATTGATGAGTTTTTTATAGACATGATTTGGGGATATATTTCTTCAACATGGTAGTCTGTCATTGTCAATAGTAAATCCCATGGATTATTCAAACCTTTAAGAGGTCAAAATAAGGGGAACCCTTGTCCCATAGTTTGTTTATGCTAGCTATAGAATCTCTAAGTAGAGGAATTCATAGTTTGATGGAAAAAGGTTTGGTAAAGTCTTATTCTCACCCCAGGGGATGTGATGTGATCAGTTATCTGAACTTTGCAGATGATCTAATTATTTTGACAAATGGTTCCAAAGAGATCTTAAAAGTCCTTATGGGATTTCTTCAGGTATATAACCAATCAGTTCAGTTGATAAGTAAGGAGGAGAGTAGCTTTTATACAGGATCTAAAGACAATCCTAATTTGACCAAGGCAATAGCAGATAACAGTGAATTCAAACATAACAAAACTCTGATAATATACTTTGGAGTCTATTTATTTAAAGGTAGGAAGAAAGCTCTCTATTTTTGATTACATAGTTCAGTCTTTGGCAGCTAGGGTTCTCATTTGGAATTCAAAATTCCTCTCATTGGGAAGGGCTTGGAATTAGATCTTTGGATTTTATTGTTCAAGATTTAAATTTAAAGATGTCTTGGAATTTAAATTTAAGTAAATCTATTTGGTTAGTATTTATGAGATAAAAATATCAATCTATGGCACTTAAAATTGGTTCCATGGCTGCCAGAAGAAATAAGCCCAACTTGGGAAGATCTTGAAGCTAATTAAATATTCATTAAGGGCAAGTTTATTTGGACTCCCTCTTAATCTGGGGATTTCTCTTTCCCATTTGCTATTAATTTATTAAGAAAAGTAAGGCTGATGTTGTGACATCTCACCTATTTTAGTAAAATAGGAATCTCATTTGGGTCATTCTTAGCATCACCGTCAAAAATATTTTAATTACTAATAACCTATTTAGCCCGGTGACAAATTTTAAAACTTTTTAACTCACTTGCACAAAATATCTATATACAAAACCAACTATGAAAATAATGAAGCTCACATTTACTTACATAAATAAATTAACTGATAATTCTCAGTAATAGTCACAATACTATAATCTAAATATCTAAAAGGAAATAATGATTCGTCTTGAATATTGCATTTGTTTACCCTTTATACTTATGCATTTTAGCCCCCTAGGTACCTTAATTCCTATTTTTATGCTAATTAACTAGACAACCTATTTTATGTATGTTTATGTGTTTTGTGAGGTATATTTGAGCTTTTGTATGTGTTAAAGTGCTTCACGTGAAGTTTGGTCGCATATCAAGAAACTTTTGTCATAAAAGGCAATTTTAAGGGAATTTTAGTCATTTAGTCATTTGGTTTTATGGCCCAATATCTATGAAAGTTGTAGCCCTCTGAATTAGATTCGCGTAGCTTCTGACCACGCCTAATTCTGATCTATAACAAAGAAGTGATAGTATTTTTCGTATGCTGATCCAAAATGAAGATTCAGACCTGTCAGGGGTGAATCGATTCGGCCATTTTAGGTAATCTATTCGATACCTTTTAAAGTCTACAAATATCTATTTTTTGATTTTTTTCTTAGGTATATATGGTAAAACATTCCATTAAGTTGGGGTATTCATTTTTCATTAAAGTTTAGCTATAGAATAAGGGTTTGAGAGAATTTTGGGATCTTCCCTTCTCTCTCCAAGGGTTTACCTATTTTGGGTTTTGTAAGCACTATTCATATTCTTCCCAAAATATCTAGTTTTATTTCTTTGTTTTAATCTTTGTTAATTAGTTTTCTTTCCTTGTTAACTAGTTGCTGTTAGTTAATTAGTTGTCTTCTATAGGCCCCTTTTTCTTTCAAACGCGTGCTTTAAGGATGATGAAAACAATTTTCCTTTCAATTTTTTTTTTCAAATTTTAACACGCACCAAGTTTGTGAGCCAATTTCAATTTAGCCCAATTTTATCTTCTCATTCCTAAACATGCATCTAGTTGAGATTAAGCAAGTAAAATAAATCAAGTCCATAACCCCGGATGTACGAGGAAACCACAAAGGGAAAAAGCCTCAGATGGCCTAAGCTAGATAATTACTATGATATGGGTTTACAAAGGAAGACAAATAGACTTACACTACAACTCGATCCCCATAAGAATTGAATCTCTTCTTCTCTTTAATCGCTCCTCCATAGTGCCCACGCAGAGTCCTTCCATGATATCTGTCCACAACACACGCATCCACGGATGCCTTGGTGTCCACCGCTGCAGTTTGGCAACTGTCTATGATTCGAAACATGAACTCCTACGTTTCTTCACTGAAAAACTCCAACGAAACGATGTCCAATATGATGAACAAACTTCTATGGTGAAAACAAGATTTCTATAGAAATTGTATATGAAATCTAGGATCTTGAAACTCTAAGGATGGATTTAAAATTTGAAAACTTTAGAAAACTTTTGTGTCTAAACTGTATTCTTGTTCTGCACCCTTTCAAAATTGTGAGAGAAAACTGCCTTAAATAAAAACTTTAAGTTGGCAAGTCATTGTACGACTTCAACATGCCATTCTAACGACCGTGACATATCGTTCAAATGACATCTCATGTCGTTTGAAGTCTGAAAACCAAGGTGAGAATTGACATGACTCTAAATAGTAGTTATCACAGAATAAACGAAGTTAAAATATTTTAAAATCATTTTAAACGTTTTAAAATCATTTATAATAAAATTTCCATCCTTTAAAACATTTTCTGAGTCCCATAAACATTTCTCATTCATACCCGAGAGATCGAAATATGATGAAGACATGAAACGTGCACCAATTTACACTCGATATGATAATTCTTTGAAGCTTGGCCGCAACGTTTTCAATAAATAGTACTATGTCATAGATTATATGAGAATCGTGACAAAGCAAAATCTATCTATGACTTAAACGAGTTTTGTTCCAGGAATAAGTCAAATACTTTCAAATGAACTCAATTGGAAATTTTGCCCTTACAAATCTCCCCCTTTGACTATTCCGGTACAAAACTAAAAACGTGAAATGCCTAAGTCGGTCCGTCAAGTCGTATGACACCTAAATCCCTTCTTATAAAATCAAAAATCAAAGATACAGGACAAGATCTAGTAAATGTAGTTTCGACAAGAATGAGCTGTCTTAATGTTATGTAGTCTTAAAATCTCAAATCTCTTAAGCAAACCTACACACACGAAAGAGACAAATACCCAGTGAAGTATGGAGGAACATATGATATATAAAATCAATATAAAAACAATGTGTAAAATAAACCATTTATTAAAGATGTGAGCAAAACCTAATACCAATATGTGCAAAATAATATGATACCAATATATAAGCATGAAAGCATATCATCAAAAGTACGATACCAATCTGAAATGCAATAATAATATATGTGCTCATCAAACAAACTCTCCCCCTACATCACATACATCTCTCCCCATTTTTGTCTTGAATAGACAATAAGTGAAAAAGATAAATAAATATCCAGATATCTAGAATGAAATAGTCAATGAAGCATATCTAGATAAAAATGAGAACGTCAATTGAAAATAATCACACGATACCAAATCGTAGCTACCAAACATTCATAAAATATGAACCATCAATGTCAGCAATGATGTCACTAAACAAGGCCTATGAAGTATAATAATCAAACATGAATAATCAATATCAATTGCATATAAACGGTCCAAACAAACCCAAAAGTATTAAAACAGAATCAAATATGCAAAGAAGGTACTAAATCAAGACAAGGCTGAAAAACCAGGATGGGTCATTTGAATGACTATGCCATGTCATTTGAACGATATAGGCAAGTCATTTGAACGAGGTAAAAAATGACCTAAAACAGTAAGCTGTCATTTGAAGCATCCTTCTAACGACCTTACGAACGACTCTTATAATGACTAGTCCTGACAAAATTAACGCCTCAAAATAGTGTCGCGGGAAGCAGACTTCGAACGACTTGGGTATGTTGTTCGAACGACATCCGAAAGTCATTTGAATGACTTAAAAATTTATGTATACCAGTTTTAAATCTCAAAGTTTTGCCGAGTGAAAAAATTTCATGAAAATAGTAACTGGAGATACGAAACAGTAACAGAAACAGACTCAAAACAGAAAAATAAAATAAACAAAAGAAATATGAGTTTCATGATAACATAGTATCAATGTGATCAAACATGGATATGGAGTGAATGGGCGCAAACTACAACAAATTAATCACAATTTCAACACAATGAAATGATCAAGAAGCTCTAATTAATAGATTAATGTCACCAAACTTAGTTTTTTCTATATATGACAATTAATATAATGAGTTTAATGAACTAAACAATCAACATGCACACAAATCCGTAATTTTAACGATTTTACAAACAATAGCGTCATAACACGATTTTCAACATAAGGATTCGTGGTGCAAACCCATTTATATATCCATCCAAACTCCCTCAAATATTCATATTTTTATTTTTGAATGAACATACTAAACTAATTGGCCCATTTTGGCATATTATTCTTTTTATTGCCGTAATTTTTTTCCCGGGGTCTTTTTAAACGGTGACTTTCACGATGAAGTTATTATCTTCTTGTTGTCCTATCTCGTGAACACTTGTCATTTTTCAATTTAGACAAATTCAATCCTCACGTTAAAGGGTTCTTACATGCACACCTCCTCCTAAGTCTTATTACACATAGATGACAAGATTGAGATAAGAACGTCTCACTAAACTCAAATATGCATGAGATGTCAAATATTCATATAAACTCGTGGATGTGTGCAATGATGGCATATATACAAAGTCGAATTCAAATGCATATCAACTTCGAAACAACCCCATTAGACAATGGATAAGTTCATTCAATGTACAATCTTTTTGTATTTTTCTCAAAAATATTGTAAACCAAAAATATTTTTGTATTTTTAAATTTTTTTATCAAAAACAAAATCTTTTTGTATTTTTCAATAAGGCTCAAACAAATGAAAAATATAATACAAAGAGATACACATGTCATAACACTAACAAGATGTATATAATGATCCAAAGACTGGCGCATGACAATATGGCAACATAATGATCCTTTAGATTTAGCATGATATGAATCAAGTGCAATCAAACAAGAACATTGAAGTTTAATTCCTAAAGTCTATAAGTCTGATTTCCTAACCCAAGTAGGTGTGAAATGACGCATGGGGTTTTTGAGAACCAAAATGACTTTATTCCTAAACTTCCTAAGAGAATTTTGAAGGTCATAACAAAAATGCCTAAGGTGAACCTTCCTACCGCAACGAGAACAAGTGTAAACATGACGAGGAATGTGACCTAAATTTGGACCTTTCCAAACATTCCTAGTCGGCTCTCTCACATGAGTGGTAATGGATTTGGGAATGGGAGCAACACGATCATCGTAGCCTATACCACACTATAAGGACATAAATTTCCAATTGAGTCCTTGTATAGTTTTGACTTAATTCTGTGAACAAAATTGTTTTTGTAATATGTCATAGGGAGATTTTATTTTGTCACGATCCCACTCGGTCTATGACGTATTGAAGAGATTGAAGACGTTGCGCCAAAGCTTCAAAAAATTAATCATGCCGAAGTTTAATTGGTGCAAGTTTATTCGTCTTCAAGTTAATTTCATTTCGAGATCACACAGGTATGAATGCATATAATTAATGGAGCTCGGAATTATTTTTATAAAAGGACAAGGATGAATTTTTGTAAGGAAAATGTTTTAAAATATTTTAAAAGTGTTTTAAATGTTTTACACTACGTTTTATTCTGATAAGCTCGAAAAAGAGTTTGACTTAATTGGATCTCTTTTGGATGAAACGTTTTAAAGAAAAAGTCAAACTGACACGTGCATCATTCGAACGACATCTGTATCTCATTCGAGCGATATGGCTATGTCGCGCGAACGACTGGTCAATCTCGTTTGAGCGACACATTTTTCGAGGCGGTTAAGTTTTCCTATTTAAAGCGTGGTTTCGTTAGAATTAAAAAGATGTGCAATCTGGAAAATAGTTTACAATCCAGTACGAGTTTTGCAAATATTTTTCTAAGGTTTCAAAGCTTAAACACATCCTTAGAGTTTGCAAAGATCCAAGTTCTCATTACTATATGTTTATGTGATCTTGCTGCACTAAGAAGGTTTGTTCTATACTTGAACATATAGAGAAGGATTTCTTGTTCGACATCGTAGACGTATCAAAGCCATTCGGTGGATACCGAGACATACGTGGACGCGTGTGTTGTGGACAGGTATCATGGAAGAAGGACTTTCTGCGTGGGCACTGTGAGAGGAATTGTTGAAGATCAGAAGAGCATCAAGACCCATGGGGATCGAGTCATTGAGTGAGTCTTTTGTCTGTTTATTGTAATTCCATATTCATAGTGATTGCCTAGCTTGGGCCGTCCGAGAATTTTTTCCCGTCTTGGGTTTTTCCTCGTACATCATGCGTTGTGAGTATTCTTTACTTTTACTTTACTTGCTTTGATCACTAGATGCATGTTTAGGATTAATCAAGATAAAAATGGTTTAAAGTAAAAATTGGTTTTTCACAACTTGGTTTGGTCTTAATTAAAAGTTGGATAATTTTTTGGTGAAAATTGGTTTGATTTGAAACACACTTGTGTTGGGCCACTCTTTCAAATTGGTATAAGTGCTAGAAAACATAATTTATTTGTTTAGTGATCCCGTGTGTTTTCAAAGATGAATTTTGGAAATAATGAACCTTTTCAAAATCCAATTTTTGATGGCACTAATTACACTTATTGGAAGATGAGAATGAAAAGTGCATTAAAGTCTATTGATGAGCGTGTGTGGCTAGCAGTTGAGAAAGGTTGGACACCCCCTGTCACTATTTTAGGTGAGGTCACTAATTTAAAGCCTGTCGAGTTATGGACCGAAACTGAACATAGACTTTCACAATATAATTCTAAGGGTTTGCACGCTATTTCTTCACATGTCACACCAGAAGAATATAATAGAATTATGACTTGTGAAACATCAAAAGAGGCTTGGGATATTTTGGCACTCACTCACGGGGGCACTAGCACGGTTAGGGCATCGAAACTTCAAAATCTGACTACACTATTTGAGTCCATTAGGATGTTAGAGAGTGAGACTTTTGATGAGTTTTATGCTAGGTTGTCCAATATTGTCAACTCGTCGTTTAACCTAGGTGAGAAAATTCATGACAACCGTGTCATTAAGAAAATCCTTAGGTCGTTGCCTAGTAGGTCTGATGCGAAAGTGACTATTCTAAACTCCATGGGTAAATTAGAGTCGACGAAACTAGAAGAGATTGTAGGTGACTTACAAACCTATGAAATCGACATGATTACCTCCAAGCAAGTGCCTAAGAAAGAAAAGGGTATTGATTTGAAAACTCGAATGGAGGAAATTAAAGTTTCGGATTTCGATTTCGATTTTGAGGATGTTACTTTGTTGGCAAAGAAATTTAAAAAATTTATTAAGTTTCAAAATCTATCGAAAGATGCCAAGAAGTTTGAAAAATTCAAGAACAACAAAGTTGATCCCACCTCTAAGGATAAGTTTGAGAAGCCTAAGAGAGATGAGTCAGATAAGTGTTTTGGGTGTGAGGGGTACAGTCACAAAGTTAAGGAGTGTCCCACTAGACTTAATAAAGAGGGCAAGCAACCCATTGTATATAGTGACACCTTAAGTGATAGTCATCCGAAAGAGGGCGAGAGTTCCCCCATTGAGCATTAACTTTGTTGCGTTTATGGCATGTCATGTGAGCGACGATGATTCTCATGTGAATGACACTTCCGAGGAGGTTTTGAGTAATCTCATGTTAGTGAGGGTGAAGAGAGTGACGAGGAGGAGATAGATGTGAAAGAATTGCAAGTTGCATTTAATGAGTTGTATGCGGAGATGATTAAGGTGAAAAAGGAAAATGCAAAATTGCAAGCTAAGTTGAATGAGCGTGCCATAGAAAATAATGTTAGTTTGATTGAGGATCTTCAGGCACGAGAGAAGACTCTTAGGGAGAAATTAGAGTATGTCAAGGGTGAGAGAGATAATCTCTGTGGTTTGATGGAGTCTTTGAAAAAGTAAATGCTAGAGTTTGCTCGAGTTTTGGATTCATGAGTTGGAGGAGAGATTTAGAGTCTCATCTAGAGTTAAGTTTGATTTGGAGGCTATATCGGAGAAGTTAGATAAGATCTTAGGCACCACCCAAATTAAGGGAGATAAGGGAGGTATAGGTTTTGATGAAAGAGTTGTTCCCATCCCCCCGCACGTGTGAGAAACACTAGGAATGTTAGAAAAGGTCCACATGTAGGTAATCATTCCCACCATCGGTACACTTGCACGTTTTGTGGGAGGGAAGGTCACCTTAGGCGTTATTGTTATGACATTAGACAAGCTCCTATAAAGTTTAGGAATAAAGTTTCCCCGGTTCCCCAAACCCCCATGCGTTATTTTACACCTACATGGGTTAGGAAATCGGATTTAGTGGCTTTAGGAATAAAACTTCATGATTCACGTTTGGGTGCACTTGATTCTTCCCATGCTAAATCTAAAGGATGATAGTGTTGCCATGTTTATCAAATGCTAGTTTGCTTCATGATATATTCATTGCTAGTATAATGACTTGTGTATCATTTTGTATTATAGTTTTTTATGTGTTTGAGTCCTATTGAAAAAATACAAAAAGATTTTGTTTTTGAGAAAACTTTTGAAAACACAAAAAGATTTTGCTTTTATTTGAGTCAAAATATGTTTGAAAAGCCAAAAATATTTTTGATTTTTGTTTTTGAGTTTACATGTTTGATGTGGCATATTGGTGTGCTTGGACCCCCATCGTTTCATATCCATGTGGCCAGGACATTTGGTCATTATTAATCGATGCTTAGAATGATCTTAACCCTTGTTTATATGGGGTTGTTTCGAAGTTGATAGGCATTTTGATTCGACTTTGTATATATGACATCAATGCACACATGCAGGAGTTTCCATGGATGTTTAACTTCTCTTGCATATTTGAATTTAGTGAGGCGTTCTTATCTCAATCTTGTCATCTATGCGTAAGTAGACTTAAGGAGAAGTGTGCATGTAAGAACCATTTATCGCGAGGATTTGAATTGGCACCTAATTGAAGAAATGATGAGTAATTCACAGGAAAGGGTTGCGAGAGTTCAATTGACTCGTCATGAAAGCCACCGTTTAAAAGAGCCCAAAAGAAAAAGCAATATGCTAAGAAAAAGGGCCAATAAGATTTTCTCTAAGTTGAGAATGATAGGAACCTCAAAAGAACTTGAAAATATATATATTTAATGGGGATTTTGGTTGGAGAAAATTTAAACGGGTTTGCACAACTAATCCTAATGTTGAAACATTGCAATTTGACGCAATTGTTTGTAGAATCATAAAAAATCTGGATTTGTGTGCATGTAGTGTATTTAGTTCATTAAGCTCACACTTTAATTTTCATATGGCTATGATAAAGTTTGATGATTTATCGCTATCAATTAGAGCTTCTTGATCTTTTCGATGTGTTGGAATTGTGACTCATTTGTTGTAGTTTCACGCTCATACATTTCATGTCCATGTTTGAGCACATAAGTACTATGTTTGCATGTAACTCGCTTTGATAGTTTTTATGCATTTATGCATTTTGTGTTAAAAGTTTACTATTTTAGCACTATTTTTCTGCTATTAGGCCCTTCCAGTGTGATTTTTCTGGAAATTTTTTCATTGGTAAAAAATATATGATATTTATGGGAATCTGGAAAAGTTTGGCTGTCGCGAGAAGTCGTTCAAATGACATCTCATGTCACGAGAAGACCTTATTCGAGTGACATTACAATGTCGCGAGAATCCTCGTTCGAGCAACGTCCTCATCTCGTTTGAGCGATATCCTTATCTCGTTTGAGCGACTTCCCTGTCTTGTTCGAACGACAGTCTAGAAATTTGCTTCTTTTTGTTTGCAGCACCCTGGTTATTGTGGTATATTTTTTGGTACTGCTATAAGCTTTCTGGACTGACGGGTTTATATACAGGTTATATTATTTCAAAATTGATATTTTGCATATGATTCCGTTTATCACACCTGATTTGATTGCTATATTCTTTGTGTGATTCCTTTGTTTACTAGCTACTGATTTGTCATTACTTGATCATATTTAGCTGGTTGTTTCATGATTATATAACGATTTTTAATTGGTATATCTTCATGCTAGATACTTGTTGATTGGTTTTTATTTTCACCGGATTGTTTATTCGAGACAAAAGAGGGAGAGATGTATGTGATGTCGGGGGAGATTTGTTGAGCATGTGCTGTTTGATTACATATTTTACAAATTGGTATCAGATTATTGCTCAATTGTTTAACAAATGATTTTTCAGAGTTTATTCATATCGGTATCTATTGTAAAATTGGTATCATTGCGATATATATATTGGTTTCATTTGTTCCACCATACTTCACTAGGTATTTATTTTTCTGTTTCATGTGTGTAGGTATGCTTCAGAGATTCGAGATTTCAAGTCTACATCACATTCAGACAGTTCATGCTTGTCGGTGCTACATATACTAGTTCGTGTCCTGTATTTTTTGACTTTAGGTTTATGGGATTGGATTTAGGCGTCATACGGCTTTACGGCCCGTCTTAGGCATTTCACTGGTTTAGTTTTGTCCCGGAATAGTCAAATGGGGAGATTTGTAAGGACATAAATTTATAATCGAGTCCCTGTATAGTTTTGACTTAATTCCGTGAACAAAATTGTGTTTGTAATATGTCATAGGGAGATTTTATTTTGTCATGATCCCACTCGGTCTATGGCGTATTGAATAAATTAAAGACCTTGGGGCAAAGCTTTAAAGAATTAATCATGCCGAAGTTTAATTGCTGCAGGTTTATTCGTCTTCAAGTTAATTGCATTCCGAGATCACACATGTATGAATGCGTACAATTAATAGAGCTCAGAATAATTTTTATATAAGGATAAGGATGAATTTTTATAAGGAAAATGTTTTAAATGTTTTACACTACGTTTTATTCTAATAAGCTTAAAAAAGAGTTTGACTTAATTGGATCTCTTTTGGAAGAAACGTTTTAAAGAAAAATTCAAACCGACACGCGCGTCATTCGAACGACATCTGTATCTCATTCCAGCGAGATGGATATGCCACACGAACAAGTGGTCAATCTCGTTCGAGCGACAATTTTTTTGAGGATTTTAAATTTTCCTTTTTAAAGCGTGGTTTCGTTGGAATTAAAAAGACGTGCAATCTAGAAAATAGTTTACAATCCAATACGATTTTTGCACATATTTTTCTAAGGTTTCAAAGCTTAAACACATCCTTAGAGTTTGCAAAGATCCGAGTTATCATTACTATATGTTTATCTGATCTTTCTGAACCAAGAAGGTTTGTTATATACTTGAACATCTGGGTTTTGCGGTGAAGAAAAGAGAAGGACTTCTTGTTCGACATTGTAGAGGTATCAAAGCCATTCGGTGGACACCGAGACATACGTGGACGCGTGTGTTGTGGATAGGTATCGTGGAAGAAGGACTTTCTGCGTGGGCAATGTGAGAGGTGTGGTTGGAGATCATAAGAGCATCAAAACCCATGGATATCGAGTCGTTGAGTGAGTTTTTTATGTGTTCATTATAATTCCCTATTTATAGCGATTGTCCATTTGGGCCGTCCGAGATTTTTTCCCATCTTGGGTTTTTCCTCGTACATCCTGCGTTGTGAGTATTCTTTACTTTAATTTACTTGCTTTAATCACTAGATGCATGTTTAGGATTAATCAAGATAAAATTGGTTTAACGTAAAAATTAGTTTTTCACAACTTGGTTTGGTGCTAATTAAAACTTGGATAATTTTTTGGTGAAAATTGGTTTGATTTGAAACACACTTGTGTAGGGCCACTCTTTCACACACCTATCTCCCTTGATTTGGACAGTGCCTAAAATCCTATCCAACTTTTATGACCTTACCTCCAAATTAACTTGACCTTACTCGAGTATCTTAATCTCTCTTCCGACTCACTAATCCTATATTCTCGTAAATGCCTAGACTCCTTAAACTCAAGAATATCCTTTTTCATAGCCTCCATCAAACCCCGAAGACTATCTCTCTCACCCTTAATGTACTCTATCTTCTCTCGAAGAGTCTTCTCCCATGCCCTAAGATCCTTAATCAATACATCGTTATTTTTTACGGCACGTTCATTCAATTTAGCCCTTAACTTCAAGTTTGCCCTTTTCACCTTTACCGTTTCCTTATACAAATCACTAAAGGAAACTTGTAACTCTCCTACATTAATATCTTCCTCCTCACTATCTTCACCCTCACTCACTTGGGATTCACACTCAACGGACTCAAAAGTGTTATTCACACGAGTATCTCCATGAGAAGATTTATCGTCATCGCTCACATGACATGCCATGAACGCAACAAAGTTGCGCTCAATGGGGGAACTCTCTCCCTCTTCTGGTTCACTATCACATAAGTTAGCATTGTATAATATCAATTTCTTTCCCTCTTTCTTAAGTCTAGTGGGTCACTCCGCTACCTTGTAACCATAACCCTCACAACCAAAACACCTATCCGACTCATCTCTCTTAACATTAACACTCTTATTCTTAGGGGAGGGATCGACCTTGTTGTTCTTGAATTTCTCAAGTCTTTTGGCATCTTTCGATTGCTTTTGGACCTTAAGAAAGTTTTTGAACTTCTTTGCCAACAAGGCTATATCCTCAAAATCGAAATCGAAATCATCATTCAAAACTTTAGCCTCCTCCTTTCGGGCTTTCAAAGCAATGCCCTTTTCTTTCTTTGGCACTTTCTTGGAGGTAAACATGTCAAGCTCATAAGTTTGCAAGTCACCTACAAGCTTTTCTAGTTTCGTTGATTCAAGCATACCCAAGGATTTCAAAACGATCACTTTGGGATCAAATCTACTAGGCAACGACATTAAGATTTTCTTTATGACTCGGTTGTCGGGTATTTTCTCTCCCAAATTAAACAACGAGTTGACTATGTTAGATAATTTAGCATAAAACTCATCAAACGGCTCACTCTTTAACATCTTAATCATCTCAAAATGTGTAGTGTGTTTTGAAGTTTAAATGCCCTAACCGTGCTAGTGCCCTCATGAGTAAGTGCAAGAATATCCCAAGCTTCTTTTGAGGTTTCACACGTCATGATTCGATTATATTATTCCAGTGTGACATGTGAGGAAATAATATGAAGACCTTTAAAATTATAGTGCAAGTCTATGTTCGGCTTCGGCCCATGACTCAACAAGTTTTAAATTAGTGGCCTATCGATCTCTCGTGATCGATGGTGAGTACCATTTTTCGATCGCTAACCACACACGCACATCAATTTATTTTAAAGAACTTCTCATTCGCATTTTCCAATAAGCATAGTTTGTGTCATATAAATAGGAGTTCTAAAACTTTCAAAACTTTTGAAATTCCTCCTTAGAAGCAAATTGGATAAATAAACATAAAAAATGTTTCTAGGTTTGATACCACTTTATAGACCCCTTTTTCTTTCAAATGCGTGCTTTAAGGATGATGAAAATAATTTTGCTTTCAAAAGCTTTTCCAAATTTTAACATGCACCAAGTTTGTGAACCAATTTCAATTTAGCCCAATTTTATCTTCTTAATCATAAACATGCATCTAGATGAGATTAAGCAAGTAAAATAAATCAAGTCCACAAGTCCGGATGTACGAGGAAACCACAAAGGGAAAAAAACTCAGACGGTCCAAGCTAGATAATCACTATAATACGGGTTTACAAAGGAAGACAAACAAACTTACACAATCACTAGATCCCCACAAGCCTTGATGCTCTTCTTCTCTTTAACTAGTCCTCCACAGTGCCCACACACAAGTCCTTCCACAATACTTGTCCGTAGCACACGCATCCACAAATACCTCGGTGTCCACCGATGTAGCTTGGCAAGCATCTACGATTTGAAACACGAACTCCTCTGTTTCTTCACCGCAAAACTCAAACGAAACGATGTGAAATGTGATGAACAAACTTCTACGGTCAAAAAAGATCTTTATAAAATTTGTATATCAAAGCTTGGATCTTGAAAACTCTAAGGATGGATTTAATCTTTTAAACCCTTAGAAAACATTTTTGCAAAAAAATGTATTTTTTCTAAACTGTATTCTGGTTCTGCACCCTTTCAAAATTATGAGAGAAAATTGCCTTGAATAAAAAAACTTTAAGTTTGCAGGTCGTTCAAATGACTTCAACATGTTATTATAACGATTATGACATGTCGTTCGAACGACACACATGTCGTTTGAAGTCTCTAAACCAAGGTGATAATTCACACGACTCTAAACAGTAGTTATATTAGAATAAACGAAGTTAAAACCTTTTAAACTCATTTTAAACATTTTAAAATCATTTATCATAAAATTTCCATCCTTTAAGACATTTTTCGAGTCCTATAAACATTTGGCATTCATACCCGAGAGATCGAAATGCAAATGAAGACGTGAAACGTGCACCAATTGAAACTCGACATGCTAATTCTTTGAACGTTTTCCGCAACGTCTTCAATAAACATACGTCATAGACTATGTGGGAATCTTGACAAATCAAAATCTATCTATGACTCAAACGAATTTTGTTCTAGGAATAAGTAAAATACTTACAAATGGACTCAATTAGAAACTTTAGCATTACATCTTCCTTATTTAATTATTTGTTTTACTATGTGTGGTCCTTAGTTTAAATATTGGGGTTATATTTTCACCATTAATAAATGTTGATCTTTAAAAGTTAATCGAAATATTTTGTATTGAAGTCGGGATATTATGCATTTAACTTCCTTTATCACGCAACATTAGTGTTTACAATGATATTGCGACCTCAATTCATTTGTGACCATTTTCGATTGAAATTTTAATCTTTCATATTTGAATTTATTTTCTTTATGTTTGCTATTTACAATCAATTGGGTATCTTCGGTTAATATTTTCTAATCAAATTCCTAATTACGTGTTGTTAGCCTATGGTGTGGATGTGATCCTAATCTCAATTTTATAATTTAATTTAGTTTACATATTGCCAAGTGTTAATTTTATTTTCACCACATCATCTTTTCTTTCCCCCTTTTCCAAGTGTTAAACCAATTTAATCCTTAATACCCTTCCCTATGGATTCGATCCCTAGTTTCCTCTACATTACCATTTATAGTGTGCCAAGTTGTGTTATCTTTTTATATAGGGCGTAAACCCCCAACGACATGTTTTAAACATGAAGTTTATGCCTCATTAAAAAATGGTACCATTGTTGGGAAGCGGTTTGTTTTAGGATTTTAGTGTTTTAGCCCTTTGTGTATATATTGTTTATTCTCTTTACTTTTTTTTTACTTGTACAGAATTGTTTCGAGAAAATTAAAATATTGGTGCTCTTCACGTATTTGAATTGCCCGCTTTAAAATGTCTCATTCTAACTCTTTAAATAATTTTAATTATTATGGTAATAGTTCTCAAAGTTATACTCCCAAGACTATGCGTTAATGCTTTCAAATTCTTGAAAATTAAAGAATTAAACGTGAAATTCTAGAATTTATAGGCAATCACTCATCATCTTGGGAACAAACTATGCAAAATAGGGAATCCTCTAACTATGAGAAAACTTCCCGAGAAGATTTTATGTCTTCTTATTGGTTTGATCAGGAGTTAGAGAAAAAGGAATTGAATGACTAAGTCGAGAGTTATAAAGTTTGGTCTTTAGAAATTAATGCCCAACTCGATGAAATGATCTCTTCTTCTGCAAGCTTGGTTGAGGTTGAAACTTGCATTTTACCTCCACCCTTTTTTAATGAAGAAATTATTGAGAGATATCCAAGCATTTTCAAATTTAAACCTCTTATCAATATTTCAAATTCTATTAAGGTTGAAGGTCCTTTATTTCCTTGGTTCCCCACCATTATCGAACCATGGGAATATTACTTTGAGATGCTTCACCTTATGGGTTATTCATTCATACTTTCCCCAACTATTATTCCAATTGAAAGACCATTAGGAGGTGATTTTGATTTTCTTGGAACCAATTTGGTCTTGTCCCCCATTTTATTTAACCCCCATCATCCGCCTAAAACTTTTAATTTATGATGGTTCATTTCTTCCACCTTATACATAACTCCATTTTTCAAACATAATTCTTATCTTGGTGAAGGTATGTATGAAAATGAGGGACCACCATTAATTCTTCAAAGTCAAATTGTTTTTTTGGATGGACCCGTAAAAATTTCAACTTCTAGTGTACAACTAGCTAGAAGTGAAAATTATAGGTTGTAAATAGTTAGTTTGATTTTTCTTTTTTACTTATAGTCTAGTGTAATTATTTTAAGTTTTATTCGCCTTCTTTGTTATTCTTGGTACTAACATGTTTTGTAGAATCAATGGACTTGTGCTTTCCGGAGATCACTCCATTTGGGGTGATATCCTTCTTCTCCTCTTTTTATATTGTGTTCTTGATTCGCATAGAGGACAATGCAACATTTAAGTTAGGGTGTGTGGGTTATTCTTACCATTGCCTTTTGAGTTTCATTAATTTGATCACATGTTCGTTCCAAGAATGCTTTTGTTGAAAATTTAAAATTTTCAAAAATATGTATATATATTTTCCTTTATTGGGCATTTGCCTTTTTTTATATGATAAAGTTTAATAAATACCCCATCCAATAGACAACTCAATGATGCATGTTCTCGATTTTTGAAGTTATTAGACTTTTGTTCTCAAATCATTAATATTATGAGAAACTTCATGAATTAAACTTTAAACCCACGAGTACATGCACTTTTCTTGTTGAGTTGATTTGGCTTAAGATTTTTATAACTCGAAAATCTTTTATTCCATTGTATATACTTACACCAAGTGAGCTTTGGGATTTTCTTCATTCGTGAGTGCTTATACATTACTCTTTCCTCCTTGAAAACGTTAAATTCATTGCTAATCTCACTTTTCTTTAATTGATCGTTCAATAATTGAGTTCATATGAAATGTGTAACTTGATCACGATTTTCAAAGTTATTTTGACTCGAGAATTGTGTAAACTTCAAGAAATGATCATAGGCCCTCTTTGTTATATCACCGGTATTGACCTTGACCCCATCTTATATACTTCCCTAGTCAAGCCCTTCGAGCCTTAATATAGGCTTTTGTTTCAAAACCCAAAATCCCATAACGAACTCTACATTGGAGTTATAAACCATACATATTACCTTCCATACCTTTGTTTGGAATGATACTTAGGATCGAATGACATTCTTGTTATTTGGTTGCAATTAAGCATGTGAGAGTGTGAGAGAAAATAAATAAATGAATAAAAAAAGAAAAGAAAAAGTACAAAAGAAAAACAAAAGAAAAAGAAGAGAAAAGGAAGAAAACAAAAAAAAGAGAAAGTATTTTCATATTGTATATAGTGTTCAATAATCTTTATTACTCTCTAATTTTATATCTAATGCCTATTATGGAAATCATATTCCAATTTTAAAATTGCCCATAATTTTCCATTATCCCAAGTGTTTCATCCCTAAACACCTTTGAAATCGATAAATATCCCCTTCTTTCATAACCTCAACCCCAAACCTACCTTACAACCCTATAAAATTCATATGTGATACTAAGGTGATTTTGATTTAAAAGTTGTAATAATTGGGACTATCTGTGAAAAATCATAACTCATTTAATGATGATATCCTTTCATTGAGATTACATATTTAACATTTTTATATATAGCGTTACTCAATTGATGACATGTGCGCGACTTAGTTTTCATTTATATTTACTCTTTATGCCCACATTTCTCGTGTATTCCCTCCCGTTCTTAGTGATTTCATTTGTTGAGTGTAATATCCGGAGAGGATTGAATATAATGCATGCTTTAATGCTAATTAAACGGTTTATAAAACTTGTGCCAAATCAAACTTTTTTCATGTGCTCGTTTTTCCTCCCACTTTTAAGGTTTTAATTCTATGAAGTTCCTTCTATAATCTTAGTAACTACGGACTTTTGTGTGAATTCATTCACTTTACTAATAAAATGCTGAAATCCTTTCGTTATTGTTGAGCATGTCTTTTTGATTGATTGGGCATATTTTGAGAAATAATTGATGTTTGTGGGTAACATACCTGGAAATCCTCACGGGACAACACTCATCCAATATGGTGACCTAGGGGTTGAATGGATTATTGCATATGTTAAATAAAATCGTTCACCTACTAAAGTGGAATGGTTCTCCTTTGTACATATCTCCTATCATGTGATTTTCTTGTATTCTTATTTCTTTGCATTTCATTTTTAGGGACTAGCAATGTGTAAGTTCGGGGTGTGATTCGTCTGGAATATTAAATATTTTTACTCTTTATACTTATGCATTTTAGCCCCCTCAGGTACCTTAATTCCTATTTTTGTGCTCATTAACTAGACAACCCCTGTTCCAACAACTGCTGAATTTGATCTCCCTCATTTCCACAGGAGCCATAAGATAAGGGGTTCGCGCAATCGGTCGAGTTCCCGGCGCTAAGTCTATCACAAATTCAATCTCTCTGCTAGGAGGCAAACCCGGTATCTCCCGAAAAACATCCTCAAAATCTCGAACAACAGGAATAGAATCTAAGGGGACAACTACACCCCGAGAATTCTCTTCCGCAATACAATATAAATAAGTACCAGAATCTCCCTCTAAACGAGGCATAACTACCAGGAACATATCTTGTCCCGGAACGACGAAGACTATACTCTTCCCGTAACAATTAACTATAGAATGATACTTAACAAGCCAATCCATGCCCAGAATAACATCATACCCGACCATGTCTAGGACGAGTAAGTCGGCCTCAAAACACAAATTACCAAGAGTGATCCCTATATGTTTACGGACAAAGAAAATAAGGGAACCGTCACCCATAGAGGACTCCACACTAGAAAAGGTACTTTCCGTAGATTTTATCAACTCTGTGGACTGAGCAAAACTTCTGGAAATAAAAGAATGTGTCGCACCCGTATCAAATAGAACGCGACCCAAGTGTCCCTGAATAAGGAACTTACCCTCTATAGCTGGCGGCGCTGGCTGAATAGGAGGAAGCATAACATCCTGAATGTGGTAGACTCTCCCATACTATAGTTGACCCTGCTGCAGAGGGACAACTGGATTCGGTGCTTGTGGAGGGAACTGCACATAAGGCTATTGAGGAACTCGTGGAGGTTGTCCCCCGATCATTTGAGGACAATCTCTCTTAAAATGACCAGCTTCTCCACATTGGAAACATTTCCCCACCATATTCTCTTGACCTCGACCTCTGTTATTTCTGAACTGCCCGAAACCTTGGCCCGGATGGCCCCTACCTCCCTGGCCACCCCGACCCGCTTGCTGTGGTACGGCACCCTGACCTTGCCTGTTAGCATTGCCACTAACATTAAACCCGCTAGAGCGTTGTCTTTTCGACCCATCCCCAAGCTGGGGATCCTTTTCTCGTTGCTTATTACCCGCAGGTTGGGACGAAGGAAAGGCTCCTCCTCCATTCCCACTCACCCTTGGCTTCCCTACTTGCCCCATTCCTGCAGCTTTCTTGCTATTCTGTATAAACAACCGATGCTCCTGACAATGAAGCAATGCAGCATTCATCACTTCACCAAAAGTTTGTAAAGACGGATTACCCAACAAATGCTGCCGGATTCTCCAGTTTAGACCTCCCATGAATTTTGAGACTTTTCTTTCCTCCGGAGTCACCTCTTTCGGCACAAAACTAGCTAGCCGGGTAAACTCCTCCTCATATTCGGCAACCGATCGCTCTCCCTGAACTAAATCTTGAAGTTTCCTTCTCATCTCCCTCTGAATCGCGGGAGGAAAATATTTCCGGTCGTACAAGACCCAGAAATCAGTAATGGACATAGTATCCCTCTGTTCTGGCATAGTCATCGACTCCCACCAATCTAACGCTGCCCCAACCAACTTGAAAGTAGCAAGGACTTGCTTCTTTTCCTCACTACAATCCACCATTCGCAAATGGCGTTGCATATCCTTCTTCCATTGATTTGCTCGAACAACATCAGAATTTCCATCAAACTCTGGGGGATGGCCCTTTAAAAAGGACTCCCTTACTCTTTCCCACGGAGAAGGTCCCGTAGGTGCTTGAGCATCCTGTGCCCGTTGTTGAGCTGTTGGCATCTGTTGAGCTACTGCGGTCATGGCAGCATTAACTGCATGCGCCACAATATTGGCTACGTCCCCAGCATTAAAAGTTCCTTGGGGCGGTGGAGGACCAACATCCGCTTCTATAACTTTATTGCGTCTCGCGGGGCGACCTCTCTTAGGCGGCATCTGAGACGAAGGGACAATAGTGTTAGAATACAATTCACAATAGTCTATTTCGCAGAAGATCGCAATTATAAGCAGCAAAGCAGTCTTATCATCAAGCTCTATATCAAAGAACCCTACGGTAGATCGTGACAAGTCCACAAAGATCCTAGTACTCTAGAACCCAGTGCTCTGATACCATCTGTGACAACCCGCACTCCGAAATAAGGGGTTGCCAGCCCGATACTCCGACATATACGGTAATCATGGACGGATATCATTCTCAGCACCACAGATATAGTAAGAGTAACCGAGAAAACCACCCAATAATTCAGAAAACGGGTTGTCAAAACAATTTATGCAATTTAAAAGTTAAGTTAAGAAAAACAATTTAAACAACCCATTCTATAACAATAGTGGAATTCAAAGGAACAAAAACAATATACATCTAGAACCATAATATACAAGGGGAGAACCGAATATGCTGTCGGTCCACAGCTACACAAAAGTAATCACAATAGTTAGATGTTATGTTTACATTCATTATACAATTACAAGATTGGGCCACTCGCCCGAGTGACAGACCCGATCATAACTAGATATCAAAAGAATGATGGCGTCTAGCAAAACATCCTGTAATATCCGCAATTTCATACAGCTCCTTAAAACAAACGAGTAGGAATATCAACACGGGCGTCCTTGCGGAGGAGCACCTGGGCGAATACAATAACAAGCGCAACATAGAAGAAAATGAACGGGTCAGGACCCGGTTTATATATAGTTCCCAGATGAACAAAAAGCATGCTAGATATGAACAGTTAATCATGGAAATGGAAATCAGAAGTCTAACCACCTAAGCATGAGTTTTAATAAGACAACTAAAATGACATGCCTAAAATAAACTATGCAAGAAAATGAAATGATGCATTGATTAAATTAAAAGCTTCTATTCACCAATTTCCACTTTAATTCAGTTTCAATTCCTTAATAGGAATACAATATCATCGTCTTCTTATTCCTTTCCAATTCTTATTCCTTAGCAGGAATGTAATTTTCATTACAATTCAGTGGAAATATACAACCCTCAAGTCCCACTTGAGTTTAGAAAAGTTATATTCTTATATATATAACGATTCTAAGATCGCCCCTCCGAGTTTCCCCACTGGGCGCGCCCCTAAATGACTATCATCTTCCAGGGGCCCATCAAACAAGGCAGCCTGGGTACCTAACGCACGTCGGGAAGTGGCCATATGCCTGCGAGTGAGTCATAACCACACCCGGAATTACTTCACTAGCGCAGAAAAATACATATAATAAACCCGCATATGGTCGAGGACTATAGTCTCCCTGCATTCACTAGTCAAGGAACATCACCTCATGCGCGAGCTTCCCTTATGATAGCATTTAGAGAGGTGTGTTTAAGTAAATTAGCATTTACTATAAAAACCATACTTTTCCTTTTCATTAACATTTACATGTTTCATTTGTTTGAAATCGTTATCATAGGATAATTCAGCTATTATCATCCTAGGTTATGCCTCGAATAAATCTCCAAGGGATCATATTCACTTCCCAAACATAAGGTTTTATATACCTCAATTTAAGCCCCTAAAGTCTCCAAGTATGGGCCTACAATTCCCATCCATATTATTAGGATGCACAAGGAAAAGTGATGCCTTAACATCACTTAGGACAACCCCTCCCCCGGACTTAACCCCAAGTGAAAGCCATTAAACACTAGGGTGACAACCAACTCAACTAGGACTCTAAAAGCCAAGGTTTACTTCATTCAAGAAGAGTCCTAAGTTCCTAGAGGAAGAAAAGGATTAAAAACAAAAGTAGGAAATTGGTTAAGAAAACAGGGGACTGGTCGACCGTTCCCAAGACCGCGGTCGACCGTGTCTCAAATTTTAGCTTTTGAAAGAAAGCAGGAAGTTCATTTCGGACGGACCGATCGACCTGTGGTAGAACCGCGGTCGACCGCGCCCTTATTTTCATGTCTTTGAAAGAAAGCAGTGTGCCCTCCTCCGAAGGCCCGGTCGACCGGTCTGAGATACGCGGTCGACCGACCATTGCAGACCTAGACCCATTTCTCCTATTTCCTTCTAAACCCACAATCAATTACCAACCAAAATCATCCAACCACATTTAATGATACTAAAAGATCATAAATGCTCCCAACAACATGTTTCTACCTCAATCAACAATCTATCTCTATCAAAGATGTTGATACCCATAAATCCAACCAAAAACCACAATTATATTACATCAAAACTGTACATATCTACCCATACTAATTATTCATCTTAAACCATATAATAGCAAGTAGAAAACTTGCCTTGGGGCTTCAATTTCAGACTTGGTTGAAGAAGAATGCAAGATCAAACCACAAATCTTCAAGATCTCTCTCTTTTTTTTCTCCAATCTTCCACTCTCACTCTCTCTCACTCTAGGGCTAGAACACTTAGGGAAAATAAGAGGAAATGAAAGACTTGGGGGAAAGACTAAAACGTGGCCTAAGATTAAAAGTCTCCAACCTATAAGTAATAATACCGCAATAGTTAATTTCTAATACGCAATATGCCAAAACCAGTCAAAAGTGCCCAAAATCCCAAAATACAATATGGCACACATTTTGACTGTCTCGCACCTTCAGGAACTAACTACACCCTCCAAATTATCATTTGGAGATTTTATAAGCCATTATAAGTTTCGGTTCCATTTTAATTCAAATTGCCATTTTAATTTTCATGACAAAATAGAACATCACATGGTAATGATCACTTACCCACATGGTAATTATGCAACTTATTAGTACATATTAACTTAGTTCATCAAATTAATACTTACCCACAACCGGCATTTAATATATGCAACTACTCAATATAGTAAATAAAAATAAAATGGGCTCCCAAAAGCGAGGGTTGTTACATACTCCCCCCCTTATGAGGGAATTTTACCCCCAAAATTCAAGCGTACCTTGGATAAAAATATGCGGATACTTTACCCGCATATCATCCTCACGCTCCCAAGTAGATTCATCGACACTGTGATGACTCCATTGTACTCTAACCAAGGGCACCACACGAGATCTCAATCTACGTTCCCCATGCTCCAAAATGGCCACGGGTTGCTCTTCATAAGAAACATCGGGTTGTAACTTTATATCCTCGAAAGGAATGTGACAAAGGGCACCATCACACCTCTTATACTTCTTCAAAGAGGAGATGTGGAAAACATCGTGAATCTATTGCAACGGTTCCGGTAGGGCAATTTTATACGCCACCGGGCCTACTTTAGCATGTACAGGAAAAGGCCCAACGAAACGTGGTGCAAGCTTCCCCTTCTTTCCGAAACGCTTAACGCCTTTCATAGGCGACACCCGTACCAACACTTGGTCTCCAACTTCCAACTCCACATGCCTTCTCCCCGCATCGGCATAGCTCTTTTGTCTATCTTGGGCTATCTGAATACGATCTCGAATAAGCTCGATCTTTGAAGAAGTATCCCGAATCATTTCAGGTCCGAGAAACTTGTTATCTCCCACTTCTAACCAACACGTGGGGGATCTACAAGGCCTACCATACAAGGCTTAATAGGGCGCCATCCCAATAGTGAACTGGTATGAGTTATTATAAGCAAATTCAACCAAAGGGAGATATTGTTCCCAACTACCCTTAAAATCAAGCATGCACATACGAAGAATATCCTCCAACATTTGGTTAACCCTTTAGGTCTGGCCATCTGTTTTTTTTTTTTTTACCAAAGAGGGACGGAACCCCCACACATTTTATTAATATAATAAGGAGAAAAAGCCTCTCCGAAGCTTACAAACCCAAGCAAATTTAAAATCTAGAGGTTGGGCCCAATACTCTAGATAGAATGCAGTAAATATGGGATTTTATATTAACCCCATTACATAGAGAGAACATGAAATAAATATGGGGATTTATCTTATCCCCATTTACAACTTTAAAATTCTATGCCTTATTTGAGGAGTATGCAGACTATCCAGCTTAAGTAAGCCTTTAACCAACCTCGGGAGAGAGGAATGATCCCAATATAAAAAGTTAGTGTTGAAAAGAGAAGCCCTTGAATCTAGATGGTCAGCAACTGAGTTAGATTGTCTCCATATATGATTGTAAGTAACTGCATCAGAGCATTGGAAGTCTTGAAGAAACTTTCTAGCTTGCCATGGAGGTTTAGCTTTTTTCAATATCACATCTATTAATAGCTTGCAATCCGATTCCACTATCACTTTTTGAATCTTTAATTGAGAAACCAATTTCATACCTTCAACCAAAGCCAAACTTTCCGCAAAGAAAGATGATTGAACTCCTATAGACTTTTCAAACCCAACAATGAAGTTCCCATCCGAATCTCTGATCACCCCTCCAATACCACTATTACCCGGATTACCTTTAGAGGCTCCATCAATATTTAATTTAAAAACACCACTAGGGGAATTAGACCAAACGCATTTTATAAGATGAACAACTTTAGGGCTTATTTTAACTTGGAATTGGTTAATGATATGAAGATCTAACGAGTTAGGGAGGTCGTAGATTTTAAGATTTTGAAGAACAGAAGAAGCAAAATAAATTATTTGATTGATTATAAAATTATCAGAAGACTTAGAGTTTTCAAAAACCAATCTATTCCTAGCTTTCCATAATTCCCAAAATATAATTTTAGGAATAATGGCATAAAGAATTTTAAGAAAGTCTTTGTTATTTTTAGTCATCCACCAAGATAAAATCATAGCCCTACAAGAATGATTATTAGGAGTAACATTAAAAAGGTGACAAAAAAATTTCCAAACTTTTTTAGCTAATTTACAATTAAGCAACACATGAGTATCGCTATCATCATTAGCTAAACATTCCCTGCAAACCGGAGCAAGTCTTATACCAATTTTTTGGATTTCAGTCTCAAAAGGCACCGAATGATTCAATAACTTCCAAATGAAATTAGAAATTTTTGTGGGACATTCTATAGACCAATTTGTTTTCCAAGTGAGAGAAATTGGGTTATTTTTCCTACATATTTGAAAAGCTTCTTTCAAAGAGAACTCACCAGAGTATGAAGGAAGCCATATTTGATTTTCAGAATCAATGTGATCATCCGCTAAGCTAGAAATAGATTTTATTTTTCTAATAGTGGATGATCCTAACTTCAAAACCGTAATGTCCTTATATTTATGACGCATGAAAGAAGCCCAAATACCTTTATCAAATAAAAATTTCCAATACAATTTCATGCTAGAAGCATTAATAATATCTTCCATTCTCCTAAAATTTAACCCACCTTCTTCAAACGGAAAGCACATGTCATACCATTTAGACCATTGGTAAGGTTTATCTTTATTAACACCACCCCAATAAAATTTAGAAAATATATTATGCAATCTTTTAATAATAGTTTTAGGGGGGCAAATAACAGAAATGATGTGAATAGGGATAGATAAAAGAACACTTCTAATAAGAGTAGCCCTACCGGCTTGAGAAATAAGCTTGGACGACCAAGAATTAAGCTTCTCTCTAATAGAATACATTAGATCAGAAAATTGAGACAGCTTAATTCTACCTTTATTAATGTTGCAACCTAAATACTTCATGGGCAATGTTTTGATAGATAAACCAGAAATGATTTCCATCTTCGTTCTAATAGACGGAGAGAGATTTTTATCAATATAAATAGAGCTTTTAGCTATGTTGATAGACTGACCAGAGGTATTTTCATAGGTTTTAAGCAATTTAGAAATAGCGAGCAAAGTTTTCTTATTCCCGTTAGCAAAAATAATTATATCATCTGCATAAGCCAAGTGGGAAATCAGATTACAATTTCTAGGATGGGAAAAAGGAGTGGCTTTTCCATTCTTGAACAAATTATCTATATTTCTACTTAAGCATTCAGCAGCTATAATAAACAAACTAGGAGACAGAGGGTCACCTTGCCTAAGCCCTCTGAAAGATTGAAAAAAACCTTTACTTTGGCCATTTACAAAAACAGAAAACCAATTATTGGAAATTAACCTCCAAATCATGTCAATAAACGTTTCATTAAAACCAAATTTCCTCAAAACTTGACATAGGAAAGGCCAATACACTTTATCATAAGCCTTTTCCATGTCTAATTTAATAATAACATTATGATTGCGAACTTTTTTACCTATAGTTTGAGATAACTCATGAGCAAGAAGAATGTTATCATTAATACTTCTCCCTTTAACAAAACCAGATTGGTTTGGGGATATTATATTAGGAAGAATCACGGCTACTCTGTCATTCAGAATCTTAGCGATAATTTTATTAGAAAAGTTACATAGGCTTATAGGTCTAAATTGAGAGCAATTTATAGGCATATCCACTTTAGGTATAAGAGCAATATTCGTAGCTGACCAGCTTTTAGGAATTTCAGCTCCAGCAAAAAAAGAGTGAATTGCCTTTATAAGATCATGCTTTATGATGTCCCAATATTTCTGATAAAATTCACCCCCATAACCATCAGGACCAGGAGCACTATCAGTATTCAAATTATTAATAGCTCTAAAAATTTCATCTTCAGATGGGAAATCCGAAAGATTTTTATTATCCTCTTCAGAAATAGCTTTATCAATAACATTAAGAAAATTATTGTTAATAGTGATAAGATCTGATTTCCAAATGTTTTGGAAGTGGGAGACAAACAATCTATCAATGTCCTCTTGTTTGTCAATCCAATTGTTTTGCGAGTCTTTTATCTTGGTTATGTTCAATCTTCTATGACTGATTTTAACAGAAGCATGGAAAAGTTTTGTATTCAGATCCCCTTGTTTAAGCCATTTTTTGTTACTTTTTTGGAACCAAAAACTTTCCTCCCTTTGTAAAGCAATATTCAAATTTGCTCTAGTTTTAAATAACTCAGTTCTAGAATATGAAGAAGGATTTTGCTCAAAATCCTGCTCTTTCACCAAAACTTCATCTTCTAGATCACTGACGGATTGAAACACATTTTTGAAAACTTCTTTATTCCAAATTTTAAGTTTCTCTTTAAGCATTTTAAGTTTAATAGAGAAAAGTTTCATCGGAGGGGCATTAACATCACTGTTCCAAGAATTATGAATAATATCTTTCACATTAGAATGGATACACCACATAGATAAGAACTTGAAAGGTTTTGGCAGATTATCAAGCTTACTTTTAATAGACAGAAGCAGGGGGCAATGATCCGAACAAGCCTTATGTAAATGCGATATAATAGTAGAAGGAAACTTGTTAAGCCAATGCATATTAACCAAACCTCTGTCTAATCTACAAAATATAGTACCATGGATACGATTATTGGACCATGTGAATCGAGATCCAGTGTAACCAAGATCAGACAAAGCACACGTAGTTATCATATCATTAAAATCTTCCATAGAATGAAAATCTATATCTGAACCCCCTAGTTTTTCTTCCTGTTTCGAGACAACATTAAAATCACCAATTATAAGCCAAGGCATATCTGTATTTTGAGAAGTTAACTGACAAATATCAGTCCATAAACTTTTTCTTTCCATCGCAGTGCATTTGGCATATATTAAGACCAAAATTATAGAGGAATTCAGGTAATCAAAGTCAATTTTCAGACAGAGTAATTGATCTGTATTATAAATTATACTGACTTTTAATTCAGTTTGCCAAAAAAAACAGATTTTATTGGAAATATTAGAAGCACTATAAGGGAATTTCCACTTAATTTTATATTTAGTTATCTTATCTATACCTACTTTTGGTTCTAATAGAGCAATAGCAGGGAGTTTATATTTCCTAATAAGATTTTTCAATCTTCTATTAGTTGCTTTATTGGCAACCCCCCTAATATTCCAGCACAAGAAATTCAGCATTTAGACAGAAGATTTAAAGTTTGAGGAAGAGAACTTACCTGATTGTCTGGTTATTCTTCTGAATAGAGGATCAACAGGAGCTTGCTTAGTTGAATTAACTTGCTTTGATATCTTGGAATATGCTTTGGTTATATCTGGGCCCTTCTTAGTTTTTTCCATTTCTTCTTTGTCTTTCTGAATCCCATTCCATTTTACATCAAACCATTTTGCAAACTTGATTAACTCCTCAATCTTAGGAGACTTTTTTAAAGAAACTTCAGAGTCAGATACATTATCTTTTATTGCTGCTGGATGTTTCATTGATGGAGGTAATGTAGAAGCTTTAGGAGATAGATTAATTTGGTTGACAATGTAAGTTTCTTCCGAATTCTGATTGTGAGATCGCAGCAGCACCTCCTGGTCTCTGTTATCCCCTTTTCTTGAATAGATAGTTTGATAATCTAAATTATCATCTTCTGAGTTCGAATTGTTTTCATCTTGTAAAACATCAAATTTATTAGATAATCTTGCAAGCTGATTACCTTTATCACGAGAATCAGAACAGTTATGATCCCCCTTGTCTGCATTACCCGGACTGTAAACAGTTATGTGGTTAACTGTTGTATCCAACTGAGGTTCTTTATCCACTGATATCTTAGAAACTGTTTCTTTGGGCACTTCTTGAATTTCCTCACGCTTTGTATGATTTTTTGGCATATCTTTCTTAGGCTTTAATTGAGGGAACTTGATCATACATTTGCTCTCTGAATGCCCTTGTTTTTTACAGAATTCGCAGAACAAAGGAAAATCTTCATACACAATATTCTGCCAGAATCCAGAGCTGCCACTTCCAATCCAAATTCTATTAATTCTTTCTCTCAAAATATTAATTTCAACACATATTCGAGCCAAACTAGGTCTGGATATAGAGGCTGTAGATGCATCTAACTTTAGAGGTTTTCCCACAAGTTGGGCAATAGAATACAAAGCAGATTTCGCATAGAAATGTAAGGGAAGGTTAGGGAGATTAATCCATACTGGAACTATAGGGCTTTCTTCATCTGGTTTGAAGTCAGTTGTCCACTTGAAAGTTCGCATAGGGTATTTCCCAATGTACCAGATATCTCTTAGCCAAAGTCTTACATAGTCTTCCTCACTATTTAATCTAATCAGAATATGCTTTGAATCTAAAAGACCAATCGAAAATGCAGATTTCAGGGAAAATGTTTGGAAAATTTTTCGAATATAATCAATTGGAGGTCTTCCATGAGAGAATTTGCCCACAATTGAATGTTTAAAAGGTTCAGCTAGGGCTTCAATGTCTTCTTGAGAGAACATGACAGCTGGCTCTCCCTTGAACATTGATGGACTCTTCAAAGGCAGTTCTTTAGGTTGATGGTTCATGAGGATTGTTGCGAACGATTTGGACCATGTGGGATCAGGAGGCTTAGGTGGAATCAGGTGGTCAGTAGCAGGTATTGACATTGTTGCCATCTGTTTGAGGATGATAAGAAGTACTTAATTTTAATTCGGTTCCCATGGCCTCTTGGAAACTTTGCCAAAAGTGGGAAACAAAGATCTTGTCTCTGTCGGAAACAATATTCAAGGGCACCCCATGCAATCTAACAATTTCTTCAATGAACAACCGAGCGTAACGAGCGGTATTATAATTAGTAAGGACGGGAAGGAAGTGTGCCGACTTTGTCAAGCGATCCATGATAACCCAAATAGAATCGTGACCCTTTTGTGACGTTGGCAAACCGGTGATAAATTCCATTGAAATGCTCTCCCATTTCCATACAGGAATTTCCAATGGTTGCAACAAACCTGCCGGTAGCTGATGGTCAACCTTAACTAACAGACAAGTAGTGCATCGAGATACAAACTTCGAAATATCTCGTTTCATACCCGGCCACCAATATTGACGGCGCATATCTTGATACATTTTATCGTTTCCCGAGTGTACCGAAAATTTAGAGCCGTGAGATTCCGCCATCACAGCTCGTCGCAAATCTCCATCCTTTGGAACAATAAGCCTTCCATGAAAGCGCAATCCACCCTCAGAACTTACCGAGTAGGACTCTGCTCCCCCAGTCAATAACTGGTGAATGTGGTCTTGACATTCTTTATCTCTGCCTTGGGCTTCCACAACCCTTGCCACAATCGTCGGAGTAACGGTCATCACGGACATAAACGCCCTAGCAACCGCATCCTCATGACTGAGTTCCTTCCATTTAGCTTTCCACACATCAGCTAATTCTCCCTCGGGTTTCCTACTTAGGGCACCCGCCACCACGTTCGCCTTGCCCGGATGATAATGAATATCAAATTGGTAATATTTCACGAACTCCAACCATCTTCGCTGCCGCATATTCAAATCTTTCTGAGAAAATAAATATTGCAACGACTTATGGTCCGTGAAAAGACTAAACTTCTCCCCAAGAAGATAGTGCCTCCAAATCTTTAAGGCAAAGACAACTGCGGCTAATTCCAAGTCATGCACCGGGTAATTTCTTTCATGAGGCTTGAGTTTTCTAGAAGCATATGCAATAGCTTGTCGCTCCTGCTGAAGCACACCTCCCAAACCTTGTAGAGATGCATCGGTGAAGACTAAATATTCCAACCCTGGCTTGGGTAAAGCGAGGACTGGAGCCGAAGTCAATCTATCTTTAAGCTCATCGAACGCAGCTTGACAGGCGTCATCCCACACAAATTTAATCCCTTTCCGGGTTAAATTTATCAAAGGACTAGCGATTTTAGAAAATCCCTTGATAAATCGACGGTAATAACCCGCCAAACCCCGAAAACTGCGTATCTCGGTAGGCGTCGTGGGATGACCCCACTCCCTCACCGCAACAACTTTACTTGGGTCCACCGATATACCTTGCGAAGTAACAATATGACCCAAAAATTGCACTTCCCACAACCAAAAACCACACTTCTCAAACTTAGCGTACAATTGGTGATCCCTTAACCTTTGCAGGACCAACCCCAAATGAGTGGCATGGTCATCTTCCGTTTGAGAATACACAAGGATGTCATCAATAAACACGATAACAAATTGGTCCCGGAAGTCCCAAAATACCCTATTCATACGATCCATGAATACCGCATGGGCATTGGTTAGCCCAAAAGGCATAACCAAA
Organism: Sambucus nigra; assembly: GCA_949130495.1. Lineage (NCBI taxonomy): Eukaryota > Viridiplantae > Streptophyta > Magnoliopsida > Dipsacales > Adoxaceae > Sambucus > Sambucus nigra. Next base: position 138,740,166 of record OX422221.1, on the reverse strand, counting down.
AACTCATAAGACCCGTACCTCGTCAGAAAAGCAGTTTTGGATACATCTTGCTCCCGTATCCTCAACTGGTGATACCCCATTCTCAAATCTATCTTAGAGAAGTAGGTCGCTCCCCTGAGCTGATCAAACAAGTCATCTATGCGAGGCAAAGGGTATTTATTCCGGATGGTGACCTTATTCAACTCTCTATAGTCAACACACAACCGGAGGGAACCATCTCTTTTCTTCACGAATAACACAGGAGCACCCCACGGCGATGTGCTACGCCTGATAAACCCCTGTTCCAACAACTGCTGAATTTGATCTCTTAGCTCCCTCATTTCCACAGGAACCATAAGATAAGGGGTTCGCGCAATCGGTCGAGTTCCCGGTGCTAAGTCTATCACAAATTCAATCTCTCTGCTAGGAGGCAAACCCGGTATCTCCCGGAAAACGTCCTCAAAATCTCGAACAACAGGAATAGAATCTAAGGGGACAACTACACCCCGAGAATTCTCTTCCGCAATACAATATAAATAAGTACCAGGAACATATCTTGTCCCGGAACGGCGAAGACTATACTCTTCCCGTAACAATTAACTATAGCATGATACTTAACAAGCCAATCCATGCCCAGAATAACATCATACCAGACCATGTCTAGGACGAGTAAGTCGGCCTCAAAACACAAATTACCAAGAGTGATCCCTATATGTTTACGAATAAAGAAAATAAGGGAACCGTCACCCATAGAGGACTCCACACTAGAAAAGGTACTTTTCGCAGATTTTATCAACTCTGTGGACTGAGCAAAACTTCTGGAAAGAAAAGAATGTGTCGCACCCGTATCAAACAGAACGCGACCCAAGTGTCCCTGAATAAGGAACTTACCCTCTATAGCTGGCGGCGCTGGCTGAATAGGAGGAAGCATAGCATCCTAAATGTGGTAGACTCTCCCATACTGTAGTTGACCCTGTTGTAGAGGGACAACTGGATTCGGTGCTTGTGGAGGGAACTGCACATAAGGCTATTGAGGAACTCGTGGAGGTTGTCCCCCGATCACTTGAGGACAATCTCTCTTAAAATGACCAGCTTCTCCACATTGGAAACATTTCCCCACCATATTCTCTTGACCTCGACCTCTGTTATTTCTGAACTGCCCGAAACCTTGGCCCGAATGGCCCCTACCTCCCTGGCCACCCCGACCCGCTTGTTGTGGTATGGCACCCTGACCTTGCCTGTTAGCATTGCCACTAACATTAAACCCGCTAGAGCGTTGTCTTTTCGACCCATCCCCAAGCTGGGGATCCCTTTCTTGTTGCTTATTACCCGCAGGTTGGGACGAAGGAAAGGCTCCTCCTCCATTCCCACTCACCCCGGGCTTCCCTACTTGCCCCATTCCTGCAGCTTTCTTGCTATTCTGTATGAACAATCGATGCTCCTGACAATGAAGCAATGCAGCATTCATCACTTCACCAAAAGTTTGTAAAGCCGGATTACCCAGCAAATGCTACCGAATTCTCCAGTTTAGACCTCCCATGAATTTTGAGACTTTTCTTTCCTCCGGAGTCACCTCTTTCGGCACAAAACTAGCTAGCCGGGTAAACTCCTCCTCGTATTCGGCAACCGATCGCTCTCCCTGAACTAAATCTTGAAGTTTCCTTCTCATCTCCCTCTGAATCGCGGGAGGAAAATATTTCCGGTCGTACAAGACCCAGAAATCAGTAATGGACATAGTATCCCTCTGTTCTGGCGTAGTCATCGAATCCCACCAATGTAACGCTGCCCCAACCAACTTGAAAGTCGCAAGGACTTGCTTCTTTTCCTCACTACAATCCACCATTCGCAAATGGCGTTGCATATCCTTCTTCCATTGATTTTCTCGAACAACATCAGAACTTCCATCAAACTCTGGGGGATGGCCCTTTAAAAAGTACTCCCTTACTCTTTCCCACGGAGAAGGTCCCGTAGGTGCTTGAGCATCCTGTGCCCGTTGTTGAGCTGTTGGCATCTGTTGAGCTACTGCGGTCATGGCAGCATTAACTGCATGCGCCACAATATTGGCTACGTCCGCAGCTTTAAAAGTTCCTTGGGGCGGTGGAGGACCAACATCCTCTTCTACAACTCTATTGCGTCTCGCGGGGCGACCTCTCTTAGGCGGCATCTGAGACAAAGGGACAATAGTGTTAGAATACAATTCACAATAGTCTATTTCGCCGAAGATCGCAATTATAAGCAGCAAAGCAGTCTTATCATCAAGCTCTATATCAAAGAACACTACGGTAGATTGTGACAAGTCCACATAGATCCTAGTACTCTAGAACCCAGTGCTCTGATACCATCTGTGATAACCCGCACTCCGAAATAAGGGGTGGCCAGCCCGATACTCCGACATATACGGTAATCATGGACGGAAATCATTCTCAGCACCACAGATATAGTAAGAGTAACCGAGAAAACCACCCAATAATTCAGAAAACGGGTTGTCAAAACAATTTATGCAATTTAAAAGTTAAGTTAAGAAAAACAATTTAAACAACCCATTCTAGAACAATAGTGGAATTCAAAGGAACAAAAATAATATACATCTAAAACCATAATATACAAGGGGAGAACCGAATATGCTGTCGGTCCACAGCTACACAAAAGTAATCACAACAGTTAGATGTTATGTTTACATTCATTATACAATTACAAGATTGGGCCACTCGCCCGAGTGACAGACCCGATCATAACTAGATATCAAAAGAATGATGGCGTCTAGCAAAACATCCTGTAATATCCGCAATTTCATACAGCTCCTTAAAACAAACGAGTAGGAATATCAACACGGGCGTCCTTGCGGAGGAGCACCTGGGTGAATACAATAACAAGCGCAACATAGAAGAAAATGAACGGGTCAGGACCCGGTTTATATATAGTTCCCAGATGAACAAAAAGCATTCTAGATATGAACAGTTAATCATGGAAATGGAAATCAGAAGTCTAACCACCTAAGCATGAGTTTTAATAAGACAACTAAAATGACATGCCTAAAATAAACTATGCAAGAAAATGAAATGATGCATTGATTAAATTAAAAGCTTCTATTCACCAATTTCCACTTTAATTCAGTTTCAATTCCTTAATAGGAATACAATATCATCGTCTTCTTATTCCTTTCCAATTCTTATTCCTTAGCAGGAATGTAATTTTCATTACAATTCAGTGGAAATATACAACCCTCAAGTCCCACTTGAGTTTAGAAAAGTTATATTCTTATATATATAACGATTCTAAGACCGCCCCTCCGAGTTTCCCCACTGGGCGCGCCCCTAAATGACTATCATCTTCCAGGGGCCCATCAAACAAGGCAGCCTGGGTACCTAACGCACGTCGGGAAGTGGCCATATGCCTGCGAGTGAGTCATAACCACACCCGGAATTACTTCACTAGCGCAGAAAAATACATATAATAAACCCGCATATGGCCGAGGACTATAGTCTCCCTGCATTCACTAGTCAAGGAACATCACCTCATGCGCGAGCTTCCCTTATGATAGCATTTAGAGAGGTGTGTTTAAGTAAATTAGCATTTACTATAAAAACCATACTTTTCCTTTTCATTAACATTTACATGTTTCATTTGTTTGAAACCGTTATCATAGGATAATTCAGTTATTATCATCCTAGGTTATGCCTCGAATAAATCTCCAAGGGATCATATTCACTTCCCAAACATAAGGTTTTATATACCTCAATTTAAGCCCCTAAAGTCTCCAAGTATGGGCCTACAATTCCCATCCATATTATTAGAATGCACAAGGAAAAGTGATGCCTTAACATCACTTAGGACAACCCCTCCCCCGGACTTAACCCCAAGTGAAACCCATTCAACACTAGGGTGACAACCAACTCAACTAGGACTCTAAAAGCCAAGGTTTACTTCATTCAAGAAGAGTCCTAAGTTCCTAGAGGAAGAAAAGGATTAAAAACAAAAGTAGGAAATTGGTTAAGAAAACAGGGGACCGGTCGACCGGTCCCAAGACCGCGGTCGACCGCGTCTCAAATTTTAGCTTTTGAAAGAAAGCAGAAATTTCATTTCGGACGGACCGATCAACCGCGCCCTTATTTTCATGCCTTTGAAAGAAAGCAGCGTGCCCTCCTCCGAAGTCCCGGTCGACCGGTCTGAGATACGCGGTCGACCGGCCATTGCAGACCTAGACCCATTTCTCCTATTTCCTTCTAAACCCACAATCAATAACCAACCAAAATCATCCAATGACATTTAATGATACTAAAAGATCATAAATGCTCCCAACAACATGTTTCTACCTTAATCAACAATCTATCTCTATCAAATATGTTGATACCCATAAATCCAACCAAAAACCACAATTATATTACATCAAAACTATACATATCTACCCATACTAATTATTCATCTTAAACCATATAATAGCAAGTAGAAAACTTGCCTTGGGGCTTCAATTTCAGACTTGGTTGAAGAAGAATGCAAGATCAAACCACAAATCTTCAAGATCTCTCTCTTTTTTTTTCTCCAATCTTCCACTCTCACTCTCTCTCACTCTAGGGCTAGAACACTTAGGGCAAATAAGAGGAAATGAAAGACTTGGGGGAAAGACTAAAATGTGGCCTAAGATTAAAAGTCTCCAACCTATAAGTAATAATACCGCAATAGTTAATTTCTAATACGCAATATGCCAAAACCAGTCAAAAGTGCCCAAAATCCCAAAATACAATATGGCACACATTTTGACTGTCTCGCACCTTCAGGAACTAACTACACCCTCCAAATTATCATTTGGAGATTTTATAAGCCATTATAAGTTTCGGTTCCATTTTAATTCAAATTGCCATTTTAATTTTCATGACAAAATAGAACACCACATGGTAATGATCACTTACCCACATGGTAATTATGCAACTTATTAGTAAATATTAACTTATTTCATCAAATTAATACTTACCCACAACCGGCATTTAATATATGCAACTACTCAATATAGTAAATAAAAATAAAATGGGCTCCCAAAAGCGAGGGTTGTTACATCTTTAGTGGATTCATGGGTTTTAACTCCTTGGAGGTTGATTTGAATTAATATTGGTATAGATTTTGGGTGTTGGATGCATTTAAAATCAGTTGGTAGCAATAATTGATGTGGAGGTTTATTGTTGGAAGAAGAAGGATTTTTGGGTCTGCTATAACCGGTCGACCGCGGTTCCAGGACCAGTCGACCGGGCCTTCGGGGGAGGGCACACTGCTTTCTCACTAAGGCCTGATTTTTGGTGTATGGTCGACCGCGGTCCGTGACCGGTCGACCGCCCCCCTTGTCCTTTACTTTTTGCTTTCCTACGAAAGCAAAAGATTTAAGACGCGGTCGATTGCGGCCTTCGGACCGGTCGACCGGTCCCCTGCTTTTCATTCTTAAACTCTATTTTTGTTTCCTAGGTTCTTCTTTTACATAGGGAATAGGGGCCTTCTTGCATGAAGTAAACTTAGAGTTTTAGTCGAGTTTGGTCATTACCCTATAGTTGAATGGGATCACTTGGGGTTAAAATTATCGGGGTATTTAAAGTGATGCTTAGGTATCACTCCTCTTTCGGTAAATTAGTTAAAGTGAGAGTTCTAAGCCCATATTTGAAGATGTTAGAGACCCTATTGAGATATGTAGCCTCTTGGGGAATAGTACGATTTCGGTGATCACTTGGAGATTCATTCGGGATTTAAATATGATGAATATAAATGAGAATATTCAAGGATAATGGTTTCAAATAAAATGAAACACATGTGATTAACGGTAATGAAAATGAGATTTAAATTGGTAATTATTAAATTACTTAAACACACCTCTCTAAATGCTATCATAAGGGAAGCTCGCACATGAGGTGATGTCCCCTGACTATTGAATGCAGGCTGACTATAGTCCTCGGCCATATGCGGCGTTTGTATATATTTTTTCTCTGCGCTAGTGAGATAATTCCGGGTGGGGTTATGACTCACTCGCAGGCATATGGCCACTTCCCGACGTGCGTTAGGTGCCCAGGTTGTCTTGTATAGATAGGCCCTGGAAGATGATAGTCATTTAGGGGCGCGCCCAGTGGGGAAACTCGAAGGGGCGGTCTTAGAAACGTTATATGTATAAGAATATAACCTTTCTAACTCAAGTGGGACTTGAGGTATGTGAATTGCCATAAGATTTGAGATGGTAATTATATTCCTGCTAAGGAATGGAAAACGGAAAGATATGATGGAAACTATATTCCTATTAAGGAATGGAAAAGGATAAGATATGAGAAGAAATGAGATTTAATTTTATTTCTCTTGCTTAATTTTATAACTGTAAGAAACCTATATAAATGCATTTTCACATTTTTTTGATTAGGTTGTTAGATTCTCATTCACATTATTTATGATTCATTGTCCATATCTATCATGTTTCTTACTCTTCTGGGAATCATATATAAATTGGGCCCTGACCCGTTCATTTTTTCCATGTTGTACATGTTGTGGTATCCGCTCAGGTGCTCCTCCGCAACGACGCCAGTTATGATTTCTCCACCCTCATGATTTTGACGAGCTGTATGACCTTGCGGATTATTACAGGATGTTTGTTAGACCCCCGCATTTTTGGAATCTAGTTATGATCGGGTCTTTCATTCGGGCTAGTGGACCATCTTTTGTACTTGTTAATGAATGTAGTATGTAAAATATTGAATTGTGGAAACACTTTGAATGTAACTGTGGACCGACAGATTATTCGGTTCTTTTATTGTATGTTGTTTTGGTATCTATATATAAGTTCCTTTGATATTCCACTTTCATCAGAATTGGGTTGTTTAATTTATTCCTTAAATCTTTATTAAATCAAAAACTTTGACAACCTGCTTTCTGATTTATGGAGTTGTTTACCCGTATACTTATTTTACTGTTATGATGCTGAGGATGATATCCACCCATGATTCCGTTATGTCGAGGTATCGGGCTGGCCACCCCTTATTTCGGAATGCGGGTTATCACACTTTGCGAGGTATAATTAAGCTTTTATAGGTGTTAAAGTACTTATTTAGTCGCACTTTAAGAAAGTTCCATAATAAAGGGAACATTCAAGGATATTTTAGTCATTTCATCATATGGTTTTATGGCCCAATGCCTTTATGGAAACTGTAGCCCTATGATTAGCTTCAGCGTAGCTTCCAATCGCGCCTAATTCCAATCTATGATGAAGAAGTTATGGAATTTTTCGTATGCTGATCAAAATGAAGATTTAGACCCGTTAGGAGTGAATCGATTCAACCATTTTGGAGTATTGAATCGGTCCCTGTTAAAGTCTGTAAATATCTATTTTTTTAGGGGGGGGGGGGGGGGTCTTAGGTATATATGGGAAAACATTCCCTTAAGTTGGGGGATTCATTTTTCATCAGATTTTATCTCTAGAATAAGGATTTGAGGGGATTTTTGGAGCTTCTCCTTCTCTCTCCAAGGGTTTACCCATTTTTAATTTTGTAAGCACTATTCATCTTCTTCCCCATATATCTAGTTTCATTTATTTATTTTAAGCTTTTTTAATTAGTTTTCTAGCATTTTTAACTAGTTGTTGTTATTTTATTAGTTGTTTTCATTTGATAATTTGTTTCATCTATTATTCTTAGCATATGTAATACGTATTTTGGTTAGAAATGCATTTAATTGAAACCTCATGTGTTAAAGTTTGAATATTAGGCGTGTAACTTCCTTTGTCACGCAACGATAGTGTTTATAGCGATATTCTGAAATTAATCCATTTGTGGCCATTTTCGATTGAAAGTTTAATCTTTCATTGTTGAGTTAATTTCTTCATGTTAGATGTCTGTAATGAAAAGAGTATGCTCGATCAAATATTTTTGAACCATAATCGCTTTTACGAGTTGTTAAGCTTATAGTGGGGATGTGACCATAATCTCGTTTCTTAATCTTTATTTAGTTTTTATTACGTAATCAACTTCTTCTTTTCCTCTTTGTAAAACTGTAACACCCCGTAATTTTGAGGATTTAAAATTTAATTATTTTTGGGAGAAATATAAATATTTAAATTGGAGAATTTTAAATTTATGATTTGGAGAATTTAATTGAGTGGGAAGAATTATTTTTAATCGGTGACTTTAAGTTAAATTGTTCGAATTAATGTACGTCGCATTTTTGAGGTCAAATTTGAAAATGTCAAAAATTATTTCGGATGACAATTTTGAGTGCGCGATTGAGTCCGAATGGGTCGAGTTGGTCAGAAAAGAGTACTCGGGGGTAGTAATTGGGTCTCGGGGCATTTTTGGGCACAACCGGACCCACCCGGGGTGATTTGGGCTATTTTAATTAGGCCCATATGGCCAAAAACGGGATTAAGGGTTTTAAACCTAATTGAGGGACTAGTGAACAGTAGATAAAAAATTCTAAACCTAGGGATGGAGAGGGGATTAGAGGAAGTTAATCAAGAAGCCAATTTGGGATTTTTTTGGAGCCAAATTAAGGGACTAATTGAGGTGTTCTTCATCAACCATTATCTACACCAATGGATCAGACCCTACGAACAATTCCAGGAAAGTGGTTAACTTGCTGTAATGTTTAAATTATGATATCCAATTCATATTTTAGTGATGTGTAAATTAAAATTCGTTTTGGGTATAAATGGGTAAAAATGGGGTTTTGTTAATGGAGCACTTGAATGAGATTCAAAGTAAGAATTTAGGTGTGTTATATATCTCTGAGTATAGATATCTGATTTGAATGAGAAACCCGGAATATAAAATGGTGGAATTGGAATTATAGAACAAAGTTAATTGAGATTTATGGAAAAACCTATTTTGGTATTTGGGAAATAGGTTGAGAAATTTTTATATCTTAAGGTTCATATGATGTATAGGATCTAAGTCAAACATGTATATATGGTGGGAAGATTTGATTGGAGGCTGAATTTAAGGTTGAAACCTCAAAATTTTCATCAATGGTGGAAAGATTGAATCGGAGAAGAAGCTGACTGGATCGATCGATGGTCGAGAAAAGCTGGCAGTTTTGCCCTTTTTCTTTTATGGGGGAAAGTTAATTAATTTATTTTGAGACTTGTTTATTTAGCGTCAAATAAATACAAGACATACTTTCTAGAAATTATAGGTATATATAATTGGGAAATTTGGGAGAGATGAATGCGTGACACATTAAGGGCGAATATTTGGGAATTAAATTCTGAGATTTAAATATGGACCAAGTGAGCGAGTCCGGGTATGTTGGTTAAGTGACACCAGGGTGTTAAATTAATTACAGAGAGGGTTAGATTAATTTGGAGTGGGAATGTTGACCCTGGAAATATTAGGTTACGAACCAAGTAAGTGTGTATACGGGTTGACTGACACCAGAGTAATAAATTAATTAAGGGATAAATGAATAATTTAGAGTCGGACCATAGACTCAGATTGGTAGTTAATTAATGTGAAAATTAATTAATTTAGAGTCGGACCATAGACTCAGATTGGTAATTAATTAATGTGTAAATTAATTTAATTAGAGTCGGACCATAAACTCGGTTTAGTATTAAATAATTAATTAATGTGTAAATTAATTAAATTAGAGTCGAATCAGAGATTCGGATAAATATTATATAAATCAATGTGCAAAGTATTTATATAAGAGTCGGACCATAGACTCGTGGAAATATTATATTAATTGACGTGTGAATTAAAAAGTGAGAAAATTAATTACGTTGAGTAGGGCCACAGACTCAGGAAATTACAGGCTAGTGTTACGGGATTTTGAGTACACGGTAAAGCCGAGATTTATATTATATATATACGGTGTAATGATAGTATATATATACGTGTATATATTGTGTGTGCTATTAAATATCAGTGACTAGATATTTATTTAATTTATGTACTCTAGTGCTATCAAGGGAGGTTGCGCGATGTGGGTGAATCCCCTAGCTTCAGGAGAAGGGTGAGTATATCCCCAGGTCATAGCGTCTAGTATATGGGTGAGGGATTTATCTCACTTTCAGGGAAGGAATATGACCACCTCCACTACGTTTATATTTTGGGCCAGGTTGGTGAACGATTCCAACTTGGGTAACTAGGTTATGTGAGCACACCTAGTAAGATGGCACTTTAGAGGAAATCATCTGGAGAGGGTATACTCGAAGGGATGGAAATACATGTGATATATGTGTGGATGTTGTGGTAAAGGCACGTATATAATGGTAGTAAATATTATATGCGGGTAATAATACAGTGTGTGATGTAATTGTCTTATATAACTTGGGACACAGTTATATGATTATTATTTAAAGGAAATTAATTAAGTTAATCGGTGAAATAAATTATTAATCTAGAAATTTTTATACTCGAGTTAGAGCAGTATGGCAAGGGGAGATTATACCAGGACTAGTTGGATGGGGTAGTACAACTAGGTGGGGTTAAGGTAACCGTTAGGTGTGCACAATAGTGGAGGGGTAATAATGTCCTCAAGAGAGTGCGACACTAACTTATATATGAAGCGCATTCATGCATTTTAAATTACTACAGTTAATTCACTTGCTAAATATTTTCAAAATGTTTTGGGTTCTAACCCTTGCTATAAAACTATTTTCAAAACCTTTTAGCTGTCCAGCCACAGGGACGCCAGGATTGATATTCTATTCCAGGGACACGGAGCTGCGACATATGTGGATGCTAGCAGGAGCTTGGATTAGACACATCGTTCTTTCATTCCTAGAGTAGGAATTATTTATCAGTTCCAATTTTATTTAGGGCATGTCGCCCAGACTTTCAGTTCAGTTTTCCGATTTATTTTATTCCGGTGTTGAATATTTGTATTGGATTATTTACTTTGGTGATCGATGGTTTATACGGCATATATTCATTATTTATTCAGTTGTTTTAATTCAGTTGCGTGAATGGATTATATTTATTTCTGCATGTACTGTTTGGTTTAATTAATAAGATAAAAATTGGCACCAACTTTTGGAATACTAGGTGGTTAGTAAGTCTTAAAAAGGTTTTCGACAGTGATGCTAAGGATGCACCAACTGGGATTCCTGTTTTAATTTCCTATATGACTGATCACCCGGTATTTTATTAGGTGGGGTGTCACAAAAACTATATCATATTTTTTTTCCTCCATTTCTAAGTGTTAAAATAATTTAATCCTAAATATCGTTCCCCGTGGATTCGATCTCTACGTGCCACTACACTTCCATTTATAGTGTGTCAAGTTATGGTATTTGTTTTGTATATAGGATAATCACCTAACGACATGTTTTGAATACGAAGTTTTCCCCTCATAAAAGCATCTGAAGAAAAAAAAATAATAATTGACGCGACGACATGACCTAAATAACTTTAAAGTACCTCCTAACTAGATCTCAAGGATAGAAGCATCTAATCAATATCTACAGGCATCCAGTTCTACTGCAATATTGTTTGACTAGAAGAATGGTTAATCCAGGCGTCCAGAGCCCAAAACATTGCGAAAATATTTTGCAAGTGTTTAAAATACATTAATAAATATGTCTTGCAATCTTTCATATTTAATCCGGTATCGTACGCCCATGAGATACCCCTCACCCCTCATTTATAGTGTACACCTATCACGTGTTTTAAAAACCTCCGAGTTACGCTACCCAGACAAAGTAGTATCACTGCTTATCTTAATCCCATAGGCTACCTTATGCCCCACGTATACTCTTATTTAACTTGGAATTCATATTAAACTTTGGATCTCCTTATTCATTATAAATCTCAATTTTAATCTTATTCATTCATTTCCCACAACTTTACTAGTTATTATATCAATATTCCCACATTAGTGTCATGTACACGTATATATTTATGTCACACTTTTATACATATTTACACATAGCTTTCTTGAGTTGTCCTCCCAAATGCATATAAATTTACTGTTTGTAATATTATTTAATTCACCCTTATATATATTTACACACACACACACACATGTATATACAAATCACATCAAGTATGCATACATGTATTTCCCTCACTATATAAGTATAATATTAATCCCTCCGAGCATTTTCTCACTGGAGTGCAACCATCCCTCTAAGCATTACCCCGCTGGATGTAAATCTCTAGCATGATATCAGTCTCCAGGGAATACACACCTCAACTTGGGCCACCACGTCGGGATCTCTCCCCCAAACCCCAATCACAACGTAAATAGGAGGCGATCATAGTCAAACATCTGTGTGTCATAACCATTCCAAATTGTTCGGTGTACGAAACCCAACCGAACTTGAATAAGATTCACTTCAATTATACATAATAAAAAGAGAACATAAATCACAATATAAATCGACAGTCCTACGCATAGGGATCTACATAAAAAAAGAGCAACGCTGAAAATGTAGTAAGTCTAGACAGATTCTAAGGACATTAGAACCTAATGTTCTGATACCATCTATTACACCTCGCCTATTTCAATAACGGGTGATCAGTCCTCTACTAAAATAAATTATGAATTTCATATGGTTCATTCTTAGCATCACTATCGAAAACATTTTAATTACTAACAACTACTAAGCCTGGTGTCAAATTTTAAATCTTTTTAACTTACACAAAATTTCCATTTACAAAACCAACTATGCAAAGAATGAAACTCACATTCACTAGCATAAATAAATCAACTGATAACTCTCGGTAACGGTTATAACATAATAATCTAACTAACTGAAAGGAAAATATCTGAATAAAAATAAGTACTAACTGACTAGGCGACATGCCCTAAATAACTCTAAAGTACCACATATCTAGATCTCAAAGATAGAAGAATCTAATCATCCCTACAGGCATCCACAACTGTAGCACGAATGGTTAAGTTAGGCATCCCTGTGGCTGAGCACCAAAAAGTTTTTAAAACGTTTTGATATGGGTCAGAGCCCAAAACCTTTTGAAAATATTTTTCAAGTGTTTAAAATACATTAATCAATATGTCATGCGATCTTTCATATTTAAACCGGTGTCGCACTCCCATGAGATACCTCTCGCCCCTCACCTATGTAACAACCCTCGCTTTTGAGATTCTATTTTATATTTAATCTGCTAATTATAGTGATTAAATAAAGATGTTGATTTGTGGAGTAGGTATTAATTTAAGAAAGATAAGTTAATATCTACTATGATGTTGCATATTTACCGTATGTAGAGGTGAATTTTTGCTATGTTATGTTTTATTATTATGTCATAAGAATTTAAAATGACATTTGGGCTTGAAATGAAATCGGAACCTAAATTGAATTTTAAAATCTCCAAATGATAATTTGGAGGGTGCCATTAGTTTCGGGAGGTTTGAGATAGTCAAATTGTGTACCATATTGTATTTCGAGTTTCTGGGCACTTTTGACTAGTTGTAGTTTATATGAGTAGATGTGTATTATTTTACCGCATATTAATCACTTAAGTTGGAATTTTAAGCAAGCCACAATTTATGTCTTCACCTAAGTTACTATTCCTTTAATTACATTGTTAAGCCTAGAGAAAGAATAAGGAAGAAGAACCTTGGGGAAAATAGGAGAGATTGAAGCTTGGGTGTTGATCTTGCCTACAATCTTCACCAAATCTCAAGTTACAACCTTGAGGCAAGTTTTCTACTCGCTAGTGTATGATTTAAGTAGAGTAATTTGCATTGATAGTTATGGATATGTATGGTTTATGGAAGTTAGGGTTTTCTTTGATTTATGGGCTTTAGATCTTTGGAAGTTAAATTGATATGGTTTGGAGGTAAAATTTGGTTGGATGATGCATTTATGATTATTTGGTAGCATTAAAGGATAGGGAATGGAATGGGTTGAAGTTGGGTATAGATATGGAGTCAAAGACTCCATAAATTAAACTTGGAATTTCTGCAGAACCGAATCGATTCGACCTGGACGAATCGATTCGATGGGAGACAGTTTCCAAGCCTGGGTTGTCCGAATCGGTTCGGTTCGTCCGAATCGATTCGGCCTTATGCAGAATCTCATTTTTTTTGACCGAATCGATTCGGCTAGTCCGAATCGATTCGCCTTTGAGATCCCAAATCGATTCGGCTAGTCCGAATCGATTCGGAAAGCCTATTTTTCAATTATTTTTCTTTTAAGGTTTACCCCCTTTCTTAGGATTATGACCTAGGACCCTTCTTTTATGAAGTAAAATTAGGATTTTAGAGTCCTAGTTGAGTTTGGTCGTTACCCTTTAGTTGAGTGGGATCACTTGGGGTTAATTCTGGGGCACTTGAAGTGATACTTAGGTATCACTTCTCTTTTGGGAAATTGGTTGAAGTTAGAGTTCTAAGCCCATATGTGGAGATGTTAGAAGCCCTTGGTGGTATATAAAATCTTGGGTCTTATGAGAATTCGAGAAATGGTTTAAAGAATACTTTGGGACATAATGATATGATGAAATTGAATAAGAAATATTCAAAGATAAATGTTTCAAGTAAATGAAACACATGAGATTCATGATAATGAAAAATGGGATAAATGGGTAATTGTTAAATTACTTAAACACACCTCTCAAAATGCTATTATAAGGGAATCTCGCGCATGAGGTGATGTCCCCTGACTATTGAATGCAGGCTGACTATAGTCCTCGGCCATATGCGGGTTTTGTGTATGTTTTTCTGCACTAATGAGGTAATTCCGGGTGAGGTTATGACTCACTCGCAGGCATATGGCCACTTCCCGACGTGCGTTAGGTGCCCAGGTTGTCTTGTATAGATAAGCCCTGGAAGATGATAGTCATTTAGGGGCGCGCTCAGTGGGGAAACTCGGAGGGGCGGTCTTAGAAACGTTATATGTATATGAATATAACCTTTCTAACTCAAGTGGGACTTGAGGTATGTAAATTTCCATAAGATATGTGATGGTAGTCATATTCCTGCTAAGGAATGGAAAAATGATAAGGTATGGGAAGAAATGAGAATTAATTTAATTTCTTTTGCCTAATTTTATAATTGTTAGAAACATATATAATTGCATTAATACATTTTATGTTTAGGTTGTTAGATTTTCATTCACATTATTATTGATTCATTGTCCATATCTATCATGTTTCTTACTCTTCTGGGAATCATATAAATCGGGCCCTGACCCGTTCATCTTTCTATGTTGTGCATATTGTTGTATCCGCTCAGGTGCTCCTCCGCAAGGGCGCCCGTTATGAATTTCCATTCTTATGATTTTGACGAGCTGTATGACCTTGCGGATGATTACAGGATGTTGTTAGATGCCCTCATTTTTGGAATCTAGTTATGATCGGGTATTAGATTCGGGCTAGTGGCCCACTTATTTGTAATTGTTAATGGATGTAGTATGTATCATATATTAGATTGTGCAACACTGCGTTGTAACTGTGGACCGACAGACTATTCGGTTTTTTTACTGTATATTGTTCGGTTAACTATCTATATGTTCTATGGAAATTCCACTTTTGTCAGATTTGGGTTGTTTAATTTATTTCTAAAATCTTTCTTTTAAATCCTAATTTTGACAACCTGCTTTCTGATTTATGGAGTGGCTTGCCTACATACCTAATTATTTTTATGAACTGAGGATGATATCCATTCATGATTCCGTTGTGACGAGGTATCGGGCCGGCCACCCCTTATTTCGGAGAGCGGGTTGTCACAGATGGTATCAGAGCATCAGGTTCTAGAGACTTTTGGATCTTGTGGACTTGTCACGTTCTACCGTAGCGTTCTTTGACATAGAGCCTAATGTTAGGACTGCTTGTTGTTTATGCTTACGACCTTCTGCAAATATAGATTGTCTTAAGTGAAATTCTAACTCTATTTTTATCTATCTCAGATGCCACCTAAAAGAGGTCGCCCGACGAGATGCAATAGGATCTTAGACGAGGATGTTGGTCCTCCACCGCCGCCACAAGGGACATTTAATGCTGCGAATGTGGCGAATATAGTGGCTCAAGACGTTAATGCGGCCATGATAGCAGTGGCCCAACAAGCGCCACAGGCTCAGCAGAGAGCGCCAGATGCCCAAGTTCCTATTGGACCTTCTCCGTGGGAGAGAGCTAGGGAATCTTTTCTGAAGGGTCAGCCCCTGAAATTCGACGGGAGCTCGGATGTTATAAAGGAGAATCAATGGAAGAAGGATATTCAACGCCATATACGTATGGTGGAGTGTGGTGAGGACAGGAAACAAGTCCTTGCTACTTTTAAATTAGTTGGTACCGCATTACACTGGTGGGAGTCCGTGACTACGCCAGAACAAAGGGATACCATGTCTATCTCTGAATTCTGGGTTTTATTTGATCGTAAGTATTTTCCTCCCGCAATTCAAGGGGAGATGATAAGGAGATTGCAAGACCTTGTACAAGGGGAGAGGTCAGTAGCGGAATATGAGGAGGAATTCACCCGGTTAGCAAGCTTCGTACCGGATGAGGTGACTCCCGAAGAAAAGAAAGTTTCAAAGTTTTTGAGAGGGCTGAACTGGAGAATTCGGCAACACTTGCTGGGTAATCCGGCTTTGCAGACTTTTGGGGAAGTGATGAATACAGCTCTATTACATTGCCAAGAGCATAGACTCTTTTTGAAAAGTGGTAAGAAGACCTCCGTAGTGGGGCAGGGTGGAAGTCCGGGAGGTGGTGGGATTGGAGGAGGAGTCTTGCCCTCGTCCTAACCTTCGGGCAGTTAACAGAAAGAAAGGGATCCCCAACAGGGAGACTTGTCTAAGAGGCAGCGTTTTGGTGGATTTATTGGGGGGAACCAAAATAATAGACAAGGTCAGGGCGCCCCACAACAGCAAGCTGGCCGTGGTGGTCAGGGAGGCAGAGGCCAGCAGGTCCAGGGTGTAAATCAGTTTAGAAACAATCGTGGTCGAAATGCAGAGAATATGATAGGTTGGTGTTTCCAATGCGGGGAAGCGGGTCACTATAAGAGGGAATGTCCTCAGTTGACCGGGGGACAGTTTCCTCGAGCTCCACAGCAGCTGTACGTTCAATTCCCTCCACAGGTGCCTAACCCAGTTGCTCCTCCACAACAGGGTCAGTTACAATATGGTAGGGTCTACCATATACAGGATGCTATGCTTCCTCCAGCTCCGCCTGCACCGCCAGCTATTGAGGGTAAGTTCCTTATTCAGGGACATATGGGTCATGTTTTATTTGATACCGGTGCAACACATTCGTTTATTTCTAGGATCTTTGCTCAGACCACTGAGTTGATTAAATCTGCCGAAAGAACTTTTACTAGTGTGGAGCCCTCTATGGGTGACGGTTCACTCATCTTCTTTGTTTATAAAAATATAGAAATCTCTCTCGGTAATTTATGTTTTGAGGCCGATTTACTCGTCCTGGATATGGTCGGGTATGACATGATTCTGGGTATGGATTGGCTGATGAAATATCATGCTATTGTAAATTGCTACGGGAAGAGTATAGTCTTCACCGTGCCGGGACAAGAAATGTTCCTGATAGTTTTACCTCGTTTAGAGGGGAGTACTTGTACTTATTTGTATTGCATTGCCGAGGAGACTTCTAGGGATGTAGTTATTCCCTTGGATTCCATTCCAGTTGTGAAAGACTTTGAGGATATTTTCTGGGAGATATCGGGCTTACCTCCTAGCCGAGAGATTAAATTTGTGATTGATTTAGCACCGGGAATGAGGCCTATTGCGAGGGATCCATACCGAATGGCTCCTATTGAAATGAGGGAGCTAAGAGATCAAATTCAAAAGTTGTTGGAGCATGGATTTATACGGCGTAGCACATCGCCATGGGGTGCTCCAGTGTTATTTGTTAAGAAAAGAGATGGTTCTCTCCGGTTATGTGTGGACTATAGAGAACTGAATAAGGTCACCATCCGGAATAAATACCCTTTACCTCGTATCGATGACTTGTTTGATCAACTTAGAGGAGCGATGTACTTCTCTAAAATCGATTTGAGGACGGGGTATCATCAATTGAGGATACGAGAGGAGGACGTATCCAAGACTGCTTTTCTTACGAGGTACGAATCCTATGAATTTTTGGTTATGCCCTTTGGACTAACCAATGCCCCTGCTGTATTTATGGATTTCATGAATAGGGTCTTTCGGGATTTCCTGGACCAATTTGTTATTGTGTTCATCGATGACATTTTAGTTTATTCTCGAACGGAGTCTGATCATGCTATGCATTTGAGGTTGGTCCTACAGAGACTAAGGGACCATCAACTGTATGCCAAGTTCGAGAAGTGTGGCTTTTGGTTACAGGAAGTACAGTTTTTGGGTCATGTGGTGACGTCCCAGGGTGTTTCTGTGGATCCAGGCAAGGTAGCTGCGGTGAGGGAGTGGGGTCAACCCACGACACCTACCGAAGTTCGTAGTTTTCTAGGATTGGCGGGTTATTACCGTCGGTTCATCAAGGGTTTCTCTAAGATTGCTAGACCTTTGACAAACTTGACCCGGAAAGGGGTGAGCTTTATTTGGGATGAATCTTGCCAAGCTGCATTTGATGAACTTAAAGATAGATTGACTTCGGCTCCGGTCCTTGCATTGCCAAAAATAGGATTGGAATATTTAGTCTTCACCGACGCATCTCTTCAAGGATTAGGAGGTGTCCTTCAGCAAGAGAGACGGCTATCGCTTATGCTTCCCGTAAGTTGAATCCCCATGAAAGGAACTATCCGGTGCATGACTTAGAACTACCCGCAGTTGTTTTTGCATTGAAGATATGGAGTCATTATCTCTTGGGAGAGAAATTTAGTCTTTTCACGGACCACAAATCGCTGCAATATTTATTTTCATAGAAGGACTTGAATATGAGACAACGCCGATGGTTAGAGTTCATGAAAGATTATCAATTTGATATTCATTATCATCCGGGTAAGGCCAACGTGGTAGCGGATGCCTTGAGTAGGAAGCCTAATGGAGAATTAGCTGAGGTTTGGAAAGCTAAATGGAAGGAACTCAGTCAGGAGGATGCGATGGTGAGAGCATTCATGTCGGTAATGACTGTTACTCCTACCATTTTGGCAAGGGTGGTAGAAGCTCAAGGAAGGGATAAGGAGTGTCAAGACCATATTCGTCGATTGCTGTCCGAGGGAGAAGAGTCCTACTCGATTGGTCCCGAGGGTGGGTTACGCTTCCATGGAAGACTCGTCGATCCAGAAGAAGGAGATTTGAGGCGGGCAGTGATGGCCGAATCTCATGGGTCTAGGTTTACGGTTCATCCTGGTGGGGACAAAATGTATCAGGATATGCGCCGTCAGTATTGGTGGTCGGGTATGAAGAGGGATATTTCAGAATTTGTGTCCCAATGCACTACTTGTCAACTGGTCAAGATCGATCATCAGAAACCAACATGTTTGTTGCAACCGTTAGAGATCCCAGTGTGGAAATGGGAAAGTATATCGATGGATTTTATCACGGGCTTGCCGAGATCACAAAGCGGGTGTGATTCTATTTGGGTAATTGTCGACTGATTGACAAAGTCAGCACACTTCCTACCTGTGCGGACATATTATGACACTGCTCGGTATGCTCGCTTATTTATCAAGGAGGTGGTGAGACTCCATGGGGTGCCTTTAAATATAGTTTCCGACAGAGACAAAATTTTCGTTTCCCACTTTTGGAGGAGTTTCCAAGAAGCGATGGGGACCGAATTGAGGTTAAGCACTTCATACCATCCTCAAATAGACGGCCAAACTGAAAGGGTAAATCAAATGTTGGAGGATATGCTTCGCATGTGTATAATTGACTTCAAAGGTGGTTGGGAACAATATCTCCCATTGGTTGAGTTTGCTTATAACAACTCTTACCAATTCACCACTGGGATGGCACCTTATGAGTCTTTGTATGGAAGGCCGTGTAGATCACCCGCTTGTTGGTTGGAAGTGGGTGATAATAAATTTCTTGGGCCTGAAATGATCCAAGATACTTCCTCGAAGATTGAGTTGATTCGGAATCGCATTCGGATAGCCCAAGATCGTCAAAAGATCTATGTCGATGCGGGTCGTCGACACATGGAATTGGAGGTTGGGGACCAAGTTTTGGTTAGAGTGTCTCCCATGAAAGGGATAAAGAGTTTCGGTAAAAAGGGGAAACTTGCGCCGCGCTTTGTTGGAACTTTTCCAGTTATTGCAAAGGTGGGTCCCGTGGCATATCAACTTGCCTTACCGGAACCATTACAACAAATTCATGATGTATTTCATGTTTCCTACCTAAAGAAGTATAGGAGGTGTGAAGGTGCGCTTTGGCACATTCCTTTCGAGGATATTGATTTGCAGCCCGATGTTTCAAATGAAGAACAACCGGTTGAAATATTAGAGCATGGGGAGCGTAGATTAAGATCTCGTGTCTTGTCACCATAATGCCAAGGAATCTACGTCGGAGTGCGAGAATGACATGCCGGAGAAATATCCGCATCTCTTTATACGAGGTACGCTTGAATTTTGGGGATAAAATTCTCATAAGGGGGGAAGTATGTAACAACCCTCGCTTTTGAGATTCTATTTTATATTTAATCTGCTAATTATAGTGATTAAATAAAGATGTTGATTTGTGGAGTAGGTATTAATTTAAGAAAGATAAGTTAATATCTACTATGATGTTGCATATTTACCGTATGTAGAGGTGAATTTTTGCTATGTTATGTTTTATTATTATGTCATAAGAATTTAAAATGACATTTGGGCTTGAAATGAAATCGGAACCTAAATTGAATTTTAAAATCTCCAAATGATAATTTGGAGGGTGCCATTAGTTCCGGGAGGTTTGAGATAGTCAAATTGTGTACCATATTGTATTTCGAGTTTCTGGGCACTTTTGACTAGTTGTAGTTTATATGAGTAGATGCGTATTATTTTACCGCATATTAATCACTTAAGTTGGAATTTTAAGCAAGCCACGATTTATGTCTTCACCTAAGTTACTATTCCTTTAATTACCTTGTTAAGCCTAGAGAAAGAATAAGGAAGAAGAACCTTGGGGAAAATAGGAGAGATTGAAGCTTGGGTGTTGATCTTGCCTACAATCTTCACCAAATCTGAAGTTACAACCTTGAGGAAAGTTTTCTACTTGCTAGTGTATGATTTAAGTAAAGTAATTTGCATTGATAGTTATGGATATGTATGGTTTATGGAAGTTAGGGTTTTCTTTGATTTATGGGCTTTAGATCTTTGGAAGTTAAATTGATATGGTTTGGAGGTAAAATTTGGTTGGATGATGCATTTATGATTATTTGGTAGCATTAAAGGATAGGGAATGGAATGGGTTGAAGTTGGGTATAGATATGGAGTCAAAGACTCCATAAATTAAACTTGGAATTTCTGGAGAACCGAATCGATTCGGCCTGGCCGAATCGATTCGATGAGAGACAGTTTCCAAGCCTGGGTTGTCCGAATCGGTTCGGTTCGTCCGAATCGATTCGGCCTTATGCAGAATCTCATTTTTTCTGACCGAATCGATTCGGCTAGTCCGAATCGATTCGAAAAGCCTATTTTTCAATTATTTTTCTTTTAAATTTTACCCCCTCTCTTAGGATTATGACCTAGGACCCTTCTTGTATGAAGTAAAATTAGGATTTTAGAGTCCTAGTTGAGTTTGGTCGTTACCCTATAGTTGAGTGGGATCACTTGGGGTTAATTCTGGGGCACTTGAAGTGATACTTAGGTATCACTTCTCTTTTGGGAAATTGGTTGAAGTTAGAGTTCTAAGCCCATATGTGGAGATGTTAGAAGCCCTTGGTGGTATATAAAATCTTGGGGCTTATGAGAATTCGAGAAATGGTTTAAAAAATATTTGGGACATAATGATATGATGAAATTGAATAAGAAATATTCAAAGATAAATGTTTCAAGTAAATGAAACACATGAGATTCATGATAATGAAAAATGGGATAAATGGGTAATTGTTAAATTACTTAAACACACCTCTCTAAATGCTATCATAAGGGAAGCTCGCGCATGAGGTGATGTCCCCTGACTATTGAATGCAGGCTGACTATAGTCCTCGGCTATGCGGGTTTTGTGTATGTTTTTCTGCACTAGTGAGGTAATTCCGGGTGTGGTTATGACTCACTCGCAGGCATATGGCCACTTCCCGACGTGCGTTAGGTGCCCAGGTTGTCTTGTATAGATAGGCCCTGGAAGATGATAGTCATTTAGGGGCGCGCCCAGTGGGGAAACTCGGAGGGGCGGTCTTAGAAACGTTATATGTATATGAATATAACCTTTCTAACTCAAGTGGGACTTGAGGTATGTAAATTTCCATAAGATATGTGATGGTAATCATATTCCTGCTAAGGAATGGAAAAATGATAAGGTGTGGGAAGAAATGAGAATTAATTTAATTTCTTTTGCCTAATTTTATAATTGTTAGAAACATATATAATTGCATTAATACATTTTATGTTTAGGTTGTTATATTTTCATTCACATTATTATTGATTCATTGTCCATATCTATCATGTTTCTTACTCTTCTGGGAATCATATAAATCGGGCCCTGACCCGTTCATCTTTCTATGTTGTGCATATTGTTGTATTCGCTCAGGTGCTCCTCCGCAAGGGCGCCCGTTATGAATTTCCATTCTTATGATTTTGACGAGATGTATGACCTTGCGGATGATTACAGGATGTTGTTAGACGCCCTCATTTTTGGAATCTAGTTATGATCGGGTCTTACATTCGGGCTAGTGGCCCACTTATTTGTAATTGATAATGGATGTAGTATGTATCATATATTAGATTGTGCAATACTGCGTTGTAACTGTGGACCGACAGACTATTCGGTTTTTTTACTGTATATTGTTCGGTTAACTATCTATATGTTCTATGGAAATTCCACTTTTGTCAGATTTGGGTTGTTTAATTTATTTCTAAAATCTTTCTTTTAAATCCTAATTTTGACAACCTGCTTTCTGATTTATGGAGTGGCTTGCCTACATACCTAATTATTTTTATGATGCTGAGGATGATATCCATTCATGATTCCGTTGTGACGAGGTATCGGGCTGGCCACCCCTTATTTCGGAGAGCGGGTTGTCACAATCTATAGTGGACACCTATCGCATATATTTCAAACCTCCTAGTTACGCTACCCATCCTAACTAGTATCACTGCTCATCTTAATTCCATATGCTTTCTTATGCCCCACATATACTTTTATTTAACTTAGAACTCATATTAAGATTCATATCTTCTTATTCATTATAAATCTCATTTATAATCTTGTTAATTATTTTCACATAACTTTACTAGTTATTATTTCATTATTCCCACATTAGTGTCATGTAATTATATATATTTATGTCACACTTATATTCATATTTACACATAGCATTCTTGAGTTGTCCACCCCGAATGCACATAAATTTACTATTTATAATATCCTTTAATTCCCCCAAATATATATTCACACACACGCACACGCACGCACACACACACACACACACACACACACACACACACACATATATATATATATATATATATATATATATATATCACATCAAGTATGCATACATATATTTCTCGCTATGTAAGTATAACCGCAATCCCTCCGAGCATTACATCACTGGACTGCAACCATCCCTCCGAGCATTATCCCCTCTAGTGGTAAATTCTAGCATGTTATCAGGCCCTAGGGAATACACACCTCAACATAGACCACCGGATCGGGATCTCTCCACCGAACCCAAATCATAATGTAAACCAAATGCGGTCATAATGATACATCCCTGGGTCATAACCATACCATATTACCCCACTGGACTCAAAACTAACATAGGGTGGTTGTTGCGACAGATCTATGATCCGGGAGCTGATACTACACTTGCCGGGATTCGCAGTATAGACCG
Organism: Sambucus nigra; assembly: GCA_949130495.1. Lineage (NCBI taxonomy): Eukaryota > Viridiplantae > Streptophyta > Magnoliopsida > Dipsacales > Adoxaceae > Sambucus > Sambucus nigra. The sequence goes on along the minus strand of OX422221.1, from coordinate 138,716,374 downwards.
CCCACTACGCGCAACCTCCACCGATAGCATACACTAGAGTAGGTATGTTTCACATATATCAATCACACACAAATATATTCATACATATATATACTCTCTTTATATATATATATATATATATATATATATATATATATACATGAGTTTGTCTCTCTCTGTCTTTCTCTCTCTCTCTCTCTCTCTATATATATATATATATATATAAACGGTCTAACTGTGCATGTCATTTGTAGCACTAGCCTATATTCTCTGAATCTAAATCTGACTCCTAAATCCGTAAGTAGTCACTTACGTATTTTTATATCAAGATTATATTTTATTATGGACATAAGCCTATCTCAATCCAATCCATGCCCCAATTCCAGCCAAAATTCCCATTCGAATCCATATATATACTTTCAACTCGTTCATCCTAAAAACTCCTGACTCCATACCTCAGTTTTATTCTCAACTAACCCCAAGGAAATACTATATTCCAAAAATCGCAAAAGTCCTAAACACCCTCTAAGGACCTTCCAAAACAACCTAAATACCAACTGAATCAATAACACATAAAAACACCTAACCTAGGCTGAGCAGGGTAGTCAAACAGAGTCATCCATAATTGTAGGACTGTTTTAAAAACATAGAAAAATTAGATCAAAAAATTATCCAAATCACCAATCCGACTTGAGATTTAGATTTTAAATAACAAATTGATTCAGTTATGTGTTTCAATTTTTCTCAAATATCTTTCGAACGTGCTCAAAAGGAAGATCTAAAACTCTCAAAAGTGACTCTTCTCATTCCTCTCGTTTTTGCCTCTTTGAGTTTCATTTTTGGCCTCCCTATTTTCTCTTCTTGCACTTAAAATCAGTCCTAACATTACTTATCATCAATATACATGTTTTCACATATCAATTGATCTAATAAATCATCTACGATAAGGGATCCAACATCAATTATCTAGAATTAATCAACCTTAATTCTAATAGCCCTTTTTAATTATTTTTCCAGATTTATAATTTTAAAACCACATCTATTCATCAAAATTAAAATTTTGATTTCTCATTAATATTTCACACTTTATATGAAATAGATTCAGATTTCATATGAGATAAATAATCAATTTTGTTTCTATAGATTCATCCCCCCCAAATCTCTTTTCTGTCATGTGAATCCCCCCCAAAAGTTCATATTTGTTTTCACCCATTTATATTCATTGGATTATACCAATATCATGGATACTGTGATGGATTCTTTCCCTAGACAATGGTGTAAGGTCAGTCAAACTTGCCAAAACTAAGGGCTCTGGTCTCGTTAAGGTTTCCTAGTGATTTCCAGTTATTTTTAAACTTTAACCCTTTATGTTTATGATCAGTTTCCTCAGTGATGCACACATATAACAGGGTCAATTATATGGATTAGTGCACTATGCATAAGTCATATTGTTTTCCCCATTCTTAAGGCATATAATACTTTGACAGTTTTCTCCATCTCGAACTTGAGAAAATAATGGAACATTGGTGTAGAGGTCAAGAAATTGACATTTTATTATTAACCTTACCTGGAACATCTCTGTTAAACCGATCTAAAGCTTAAATTAATTATAAAAAGAATTATTAATTTCCAATGACAAAATTTCCTCAAGTTAATTGTATTTTATGATCAGGTACTAGATTCCCGTCTAACTGCTCTAAGTGGCAGCTATATGTTTCACCTAATAAGGTGATCTTATAAGGTCCTTCCTAATTTTGGTGGATCTTTCCATCATAGGTATATTATGCCTGTAGAAGTAACTTCTCGATCACAAGGTCACCACTAATGGATTTCTTGTGCATGGCTTTCTTTTTATGTTTCATAAAGAGTTTCTTTTGAGAGGTTGTAATCTGGATGAGGACTTTCCCTCTTCTTTATTCGTGGAGATCTAATTCTAGATTTAACTGGTCATTATTATGTCTATCTCCTTAGAGTTCGACCCTCAATGTTGGAAGGTCAATATTTAAGAGGATGACAACATTGTGACACCCCACCTAATTAATTACCAGGTGATTAGTCCTTTATTAAATTAAAAACATAATGTTCGGTTGGTTCATTCTTAGCATCACTGTTGAAAAACATTTAATAAATAAACCACCTAATAATTAATTAAGCTAGTGCCAAAAATATTTTCCTTTTTAATATAATAAAATATTTTCCATTTTTCAATTCAAGTAAATAAAATATAATCCAATCACCACACACATGAATATAATAAATACCGAGTCTCAATCAAATACTAGAGCAAATGAGACTGGATAAAACATTCCAGTTCAAAACCTCAAACCAAAGAACCATAGTAATCCAATCCAACTAAAATAACTGGAAAGTAACTGAATACAATCTCTAACAAAAGTGACTAAGAATGGGCGACACATGCCCTAAATAAGAGTATATATAAAACTGAATGAAATGATAAGGGCGTCTAATGTAAGGACATATAGCTTCCACAATAGCTGCAGCACGCCAAACACTCAAAGTCTCTAAATCTGGTGTCCTTGTGGCTGAGCACTTGGTATAGTACATATATAGCAAAAGAGAAAAGAGATGCAAGAGATGGGTCAGAGCCCGATGTTTTTAAAAATGATTTGGCAAGTATTTAAAATTGCATTAAAGCAAGTATTATGTTCATGTTAGGTATCGAACTCTCACATGAGATTCTCATCTCTCATCTATTGTGCACACCTAACGTATATCTAATCCCACCTAGCTATGCCACCCAGCCTAACTAGTTCAAAGTCACACTAATACTAATTATACCCACCAGTAGTATTCTCGTATCGTCCATACAATATGCTATTAAATTAGTCTATGCCAAATAACTATTTAACATGTTTCTCATTTGCATAATAAATCTATTACACGCTTAAGATTTATATTATATATCAATATTCCCATATCTACTAACTACACACAGTAGAATGATTTACAAGTTCCTGTATATATAAATATAGTCACACCATCCCTATACATATATATACTAATTATGCACCCCCGAGCTAAGACCCATTAGTACACCTAACCATATTCATCCTGCACCCCCAGGTTAGCACCCATTAGGGCATGCATTAATAGTATTCTTACACCCTAGGGTTATCACCCATTAGCGCACTTAACAATAATATTCCTGCACCCCCGGGTTATCACCCATTAGTGCACTTAACAATAATATCAATCGATAGGCATACACACATCCTATTAAAATCCATAGGTTTACACTTAACCTAATCATGTATTTTCCACATTTTGAAGTCTTTTATTACTATTCGAAATATAATTATTTCAAGTATTCTCTCTCGAATTTCTAAGATTAATACATCCCATGAATGTCCAAGTCCTACGCCACACTTGCCTTCATATAACATCATTTCAAACCTCAGTGTACTACATTAGGATTCCCGCATTACAAGTCCCGAAAAATGTCCTAAGGGTCCACAAATCAATTCTGGGAAAAATTGGCAAGGCGGTCCGGACCCACTAGGAAAGCGATCCTGACCCTTTTTGAAAACAAACGATCCAGACCTTTTTAAATAAAACGATTAGGACCTTTTTTATCAAAAATGCTCCGGACCTTTTTATGAAAAGCATTCCAGACCGCTACCATTTTTTACGCAGATAACCCATAAACGTTTTCTTCACCAATTCAATAACTATAACCTCTTCCCAAACACCGATCAATCATACCAAATTAATTTCCTAACATGTATGAATGATTTCCACTAATATAACATCATTAATTCATTACCAATCATCAATGGAATTTGGAATTCCCAAATAAGTAATAAAACCCTAGTTCTTCCAATTATCATCCAAGAACATAAAATTTTCAGATTTTTTCATCACAGAAAGTCATTTATACGTGATTTTTAATCTACATAAATAAGTGGTTCAACCTAAATTAATCTCATATTCAATTCATGTATATCCAATCTCCAATTTTCATCACTTTTATTAACAATACATGGGTATTTCATTCATATACTAACATGAACATGAGTACTACTAAAGTAAAGCAAGTAATAATCACTTGCCTGATTATGAAGGTTTGATTCGTCGCTTGAAATTGGTATAGATGTGTTCTACTCTTTTCGATCTACGCTTTGATGATTTTTTGGTGAAAGATGGTCGGGTTTGGCCTTGGAACTCCTAGGGATCTCTTCTTCTCCTTCCTCTGGGACTCTCTCTTTTATTTTACAGATAAAAAACCCGAACTGTAACTACGTAAGGGATATTAAAGCATTCTATTTTTTGTCCATTAATTAGCCCCAAAAATACAATTTACCAAAACGCCCTCTCAGGATGTCAGTTATGCCTGAGATTGCCCCAGGACCCAAACTAAACCTCTGGGTACACTATTCTGACTATCTCGATCCTTTCGAACTCAACAGTGCACTCGAAATGGATATACGAGTTAATAAAAATAAATTCTCTTTTTATTCCCATTAATTAGTCTCGACACGACTCACATCTGCATCTGACTTAAATTACCAATTGTCGTATTTCTCACTCTCGAAAATTTATCAAAATGCATAATTCCATATTACATATCACACAATAATATTCAATCAATAAGTATTAAACCTAGCATGCTAGTTAATATATATATTAATCCGGATTAATTAATAATTAAATCTCACATTTTAATTCAATTAATCCAGTAATAATAATTAAATCCCATAATTATTTAAATCATAAAAAATATGGGGTGGTACAAACATCCATTCCATAGTTTAAAGAAAACGAAGCCTCTCTAGTAAATTGTACGAGTTTTGTTCTGTTGCCCAAAGGACGATGGGTAGTTCCTCGACCTTCTTTCCTTTAGGTTCCTCAAGTTTCTTCTTAATTCTAATAATGAATGTCTTGTCAAAGATATCTATTTGATCATTACTCTAAGGTAAGATAATCAAAACATAATTGCTCTAGATTCCATGTATGACACAAAAGTATCTAAACATGTCATTATCAAATTTGGTTTCATTATCTAACATAAGGGCTCATGGAATGTCAAACCAAATGGTGATGTTCCTCCATACAAATTTCTTTGCGTTCGTCTCTCTTATGTGTGTTAGTGCCTCTGCCTCTATTAATTTGGTAAAGTGATTGGTTGTTGTGATCAAGAACTTTCAATCTCCAGGAGCCCATGGGAGTCAACTAACTATATCCATGCCCCACAAGGGAAAAGGTTAAGAATTTTTAAATGTGTTATAGTCCCTGATGATGCTAGAATTAGCACCACCAGATAAGGTGTTTTCAAGCTCAACCTATGAACAACAATGGCAGCTTAGTTACGTAATGGTTAGGAGAAAGAGATGAGGAGAAGAGGAGAGGGCACCAGGATGTAAGTGGTTCAGCCTAAATTGGCCTACGTCCACTGTGTGTGTGAATAACCTCACTGTAATAAGGCACTAATGGCCATGGATACAATCTCTCAAGCTTTCTCTCTCTACTGTGTATCTAGACAGAGTTTCAGCTAGGGTTGTATATATGGATCCCTTGTAAGGTAGGGGATGACCTCTATATATAGTACCTGGGGGGTGTAATGTACCCCCCATGCATGTAATGTGCATGTGTGTGTTACCCTCACCAATATGGGAGAGCCACCTATCGCTGTCACATGTAGAGAATGATGATGAAATATTCTCCCCACGTGTGGGGAATAATCTTGTTACAACTGATTTGTGTCCACGTGTCCTTATCTAAATGTCAACAGATGCTCGACTATCTCACCTGGTGTATGACCTCGACCTGGGAGAGGCCGAGGTTGGTAAGTCTAGGTACTCGTTCAGTCCGAGTATTCCATGGAGGTCTCGACCCAATCCCAGCCGAGACAATGGACAAGGTCGGCATGAGATGAGGTTGAGCTGAAGTGTTTGGAGTATCGTCTAATGTCTTGATGAGGTTACTGGTGGCTTCCTGCGACCTCGGTCTGTGCCTGGCCGAGGTTTCCATTCCAAGGTATACGTGAATGCTGCTGATCCTTGTGATGTCCCTTGGAGAGACTCATGGTGGTGTCGGCCTGGGCCGACCTTGCTATGGCCGAGTGCTGATGCCGCATACCCAAGGCTTGTCCGACGTCGGCCATGATCTCGACCGAGGTTGGTGCCTTCGGGCCGAGGTTACAATTGGGGCATATCAATCACCCCCCAACCCTTAGTCATATGTGGGAGCAGGTGACTAGGGGATTATCACACCTCCGAGGCCTGTCTATTACGAGCCAATATTTATTTGACACTTGTCCAATGCTGAAGTATGCTTGCTTGGTGGGCGTGTGCTGTTATCCGCCCTTTAGGGGCTCCCAAGGCAATGATGGGCCTTGGGAATTGCGCCTGTATATTTAAACCCTATTTCCCTTCTTTCTTCTTCACTTCTCTAGTTTCCAGCCAAACTCGTTCCTGCAGCCTTCTCTCTCTAGAAAGATCTTTGCTGAGGCTTTTAGAACGTGGTTTCTCACGTCTTCTCATCTCCTCCTTACTATTTCATCCTCAGGTAACCTTCGCCATACTTTTTCCTTCATTTTTCCTGCAAGTCTCCTTATTTTCGCATTTTTCGGCGACCTTCTGAGTTTTCCGGTGAGACCACCATTATTTCAGGCGAAGAATTCTTGCCACATTTAGGTAGTTTGATCTTTTACTGCTTTACTTCACTAGCCAATATTATTTGTAGTTTTAGGAAGTCTCCTAAGTGTAGTGTCAACCCCTGATGCTCAGACCCTTATATCAGCTTCTTGAGGAGTTCCCTTCCCTTAGAGAGAAGGCTTTAGAAAAGATTAGACAAATAGAAAGAGCACAGGAGGAGGCTCGTAGGTCACAAGAATTTCCCCTTAGACCCATCTTTGCACCACCTCTGAAGGTGATATATCCTGACCCCCCAGAGTTTTTCACTCAGACAGAGGTTCCTGCTGATCCCATACCGATGTCTGAGTCTGAATCTTCTACCTCAGACCCCATGTCTGTGGATTCCTTTCAGGAGGCCATAGACTTCACACGTCGGCCTGATCAGGCCCCTGATCAGGTCGAGGTCTCCAGCCGAGCCTCATCCCATGATAGCTCAAGCACCTCAGCTTATTCCTCAGAGGTTGAAATTGTTGAGCCAAGTTTGGCTATACCACCACCACCACCACCACTTGATGCCATTCCTTTGTCGGCCTTCACTGGTGTCGAGTTCGCTCAGAGGTTCCCGAGTAACCCATCAACATCTGCTCCGGCCGACATTGAGTTGGATGATGATGATGAGGTTGAGAGCGATGTCGACGTCTCTGAGGCGACCGAGATCGAGAGTACTATTACTGAGGTAGACCTTCTCTGCTTCAGATATCTGTATTCTATCAGTCCCTCAATAAAGCTTAGGAGACCTCTGAGGGAGGAGAGGGCTTATCATGGCCGAGACGGCGAGATCTGCCGGTATGAGCAGATGTTCAAGTTGGGGTTTCGTCTGCCCATTCACCCCATTATCAAATCCATCCTTTCCTATATCAATTTGGCCCCCTCTCAACTATCCCCTAATGCATGGAGAGTCATAATAGGGGCCATATTCTTATGGAAAGCTGTCCACCACTCAGACCTTCCAGTTCAGGTCTTCGTAGGTTGCTATGTCCCTTCCTCGGCCAAAAATCATCCGAGCTACTACCATTTTGTAGCTCGGAAGCCTGAGAAGAAAATGCTTCAAGTAACTCAGACTTCCAACCATAACTGGAAGCCTCAGTATTTCTTTACTTCTGGGACATCGGAATTTGGACCATGTGTTCCCTCATCTATTCTAGAGCCGAGGATGCCCCTGAGGTGGGGTAAAGTCACAATGTTTGCGAGGGACGACCCTGGCCTGAGTCTACAAAACCTCTAGAAGGTGAAAGCCCTTCAAGATCAGGGGGTACATGGTCTGTTCGTCAGGTTCGAACACTTGATGACTCCCCACTACCTCTCTGGGACAGGTCTAGGTGGAAGTCCCCTTGCCGAGCTTGGTAAGCATTTTTGTTTCAAGTTCCCTCTCTGAGTTTATTCATGTCTGATTATCTAACTCAGATCTACTAATTTTTTGCAGAGCGACCACAGGATATTTCGGACGAACTTTGGGAAATGGCCGCACCCAGCTTGACCAGACTTGCCAGGAAAGCAGGCCTTAACGCTCCTCCCCCTAGCTCCCTCTGCCTCTAAGCCCCCATCCACAAAGAAGAGGGCTCCAGAAAGTCATGCCCCTGAGGATCAGAGGCCGAAGAATAAGAATGCTGACACTGCCATCCCCATCTCTTCAGCTGACGCCCTGTCGGCTCCTCTAGATCAGTTGAAAATAACTGACAGCATAGTCGGACACAATCTTCAGGCCCTAGATGCCCTTGGCTCTGTAATGACCGAGTCTGACAAACGCTTCTTCAGGTCACTGGACACCCCGTTGCTGGTTGAGTTCGTCATTCACAGATCCATTCAGGTATGGCTTGATCTTTCTGATTGTTCTTCACCCAAGTGTAACATCTGATTATTCTTCAGCTCATTCATTATCACAAAATATGCAGGGCCTGGCAGCTATGCACCACTTATCCAACTGGACTCTGAGGAAATTTCCCCTCATCCAAAAGGGTCAAGAGACCGAGAAGGTCCAGAGCACTCTGAACACAGAGATTGACCGCCTCAAATTTGAGCTGAAGGATTCTGAGAAGAAGGTGAGGGGGCTAGAGAAGGACATCTCTAAGCTTGGTAAGGATCATACTGCAGCTCTGAAGGCTAAGGATGATGTTCTGCAGCAAAAGGTCAACTCAGCTGTTAGGGCAGCCCTCGATGATGCTTCTGAGAAGATAATCTCTGACTACAAGTCCTCTGACGAGTTTATGAGCTTCGACTTTGAATACCTTGAAAGAGGTATCAAAGCCACTATTAAGTGGGTTGATGTCAAAGCCTCAGATTTTGTAAGCCTCGGCTTTGTCGATCCCCAGTTTGCCCAAGCTCTTCAGGAGGTGGAGGAGGAGGCTACCGTGCCTGCCGAGACTGCCACATTGGACGAAACTGAGGTTGAAGGGGCAGACCATCATGGTGACGTGGCCAAGGTGACCAATGTTGTCCAGCCTAACCAAGCCGAGGATATCAACATTCCCCCCTTATACCCTTAGATAATTTTTGAACATTGTTTGTAACCCATAACATTTTGAAACTTGTTCTGTAATCCTTGATCATCTATTATTTCTGAATGTATCAACCTCTGAGGAGGATCATCCTCACTTAATTTTATTGAATGTCATGTGATGTTTTCGCTCTTAATCTTGTTGCAATGATATCTTGTTTAAACTTAATCAATGGTCTGACCTCAGATGTTATCCCCATAATTAATCTCACCAAATTAATGATGTTATGTGTCTGAGGTCATCCCATTATGGTGTCTGATCTCAGACCTCGTCACCACTGAATGGTGTTATGAAGGTCTGAGGTCATCACCTAAGATGTTGTCTTCATAATTAATCTCACCAAATTAATGATGTTATGTGTCTGAGGTCATCCCATTATGGTGTCTGAGCTCAGACCTCGTCACCACTGAATGGTGTTATGAAGGTCTGAGGTCATCACCTAAGATGTTGTCCTCATAATTAATCTCACCAAATTAATGATGTTATGTGTCTGAGGTCATCCCATTATGGTGTCTGAGCTCAGACCTCGTCACCACTAAATGGTGTTATGAGGGTCTGAGGTCATCACCTAAGATGTTATCCTCATAATTAATCTCACAAAATTAATGATGTTAAAGGTCTGAGGTCATCTCATTATGGTGTCTGATCTCAGACCTCGTCACCACTGAATGGTGTTATGAAGGTCTGAGGTCATCACCTAAGATGTTATCCTCATAATTAATCTCACCAAATTAATGATGTTAAAGGTCTGAGGTCATCTCTTTATGGTGTCTGATCTCAGACCTCGTCACCACTGAATGGTGTTATGAAGGTTTGAGGTCATCACCTAAGATGTTATCCTCATAATTAATCTCACCAAATTAAAGATATTAAAGGTCTGAGGTCATCTCATTATGGTGTCTGATCTCAGACCTCGTCACCACTGAATGGTGTTATGAAGGTCTGAGGTCATCACCTAAGATGTTATCCTCATAATTAATCTCACCAAATTAATGATGTTAAAGGTCTGAGGTCATCTCATTATGGTGTCTGATCTCAGACCTCGTCACCACTGAATGGTGTTATGAAGGTCTGAGGTCATCACCTAAGATGTTATCCCTATAATTAATCTCTGACCTAAGAATGAAGCAAGAACTGTCATGGGAACTGATCTTTATTAATAACCTCTTCATAATAAGATGGTACATTTACATAAAACTCTATGCAACATCATATGTAATATCTATTTAGGTGATCAGCATTCCATGGGTTAGTGAAAGGTTCTCCTTCTAGGTTTTCTAGCCTGTATGTGCCAGGCACAACCTCTTTTGTCACTTTGTAGGGGCCGTGCCAGTTTGGTGGAGTTTGTTCACTTTCTGTAAGGTCTTCTTTAGCACTAGGTCTCCCACTGCAATGGGTCTTGACTTCACCCTCTGGTTATAGAATTTCGCTGCCCTCTGTTGGTAGGCTTCTTGTCGGACCTCTACATCCTCTCTTCTTTCTTCGATAAGATATAGGTCTAACCTCCTTTCTTACCCATTATTATCAGGGTCATAGGTCTGAATCCTATGATTTGGGAGTCCTACTTTCGTTGGTATGACGGCCTCTGAGCCATGTGCCAACATGAACGGGGTTTCTCCTATCGGTGTCCTTGTCGTGGTTCTGTAGGCCCATAACACAGTGTAGACCTCTTCAGTCCATCTTCCCTTCGCATCTTCTAACCTCTTCTTGACTCCATCCAGGATAGTTCTGTTTGTGACCTCGGTCTGACCATTTGACTGAGGTCGGCCAGGAGATGAGAAGAATTGCTTTATCCCTACTCTTAGGCAATACTTTTCTAAAGAGGAGTTCTTGAACTGGGTTCCATTGTCCGAGATGAGAGTGTTTGGGAGGCCATATCTTCATATGATATTCCTCCAAATAAATTGGAAGGTCTTCTGCTCTGTGATCGTTATCATCGGCTCTGCCTCCACCCACTTTGAAAAATAGTCGATGGTAACTATCAAGAATCTATAATTGTTGGCAGCTCTTGGTAGGGGTCCTACTAAGTCAATCCCCCATACTGCAAATGGCCATGGAGAGGTGATTGACGTCATAGGCTGATGGGGCTGATGAGGAATAGTGGAGAATCTTTGACATTTATCACACATCTTTACGTAAGCTGCGACGTCCTTGGACAAAGTTGGCCACCAGTACCCCTGTGTGATGATTCTCTTGGCCAAGGGTCTTCCCCCTATGTGGCTAGAGCAAGAACCCTCATGAACCTCCTGTAAGACCCTGGGAACTTCCATGGGATGCACACATCAGAGGAGAGGCAATAGAAATCCCTTTTTGTACAAGACGTCTCCTATCATCGAGAACTTGGCAGCCCTATATCTTAATTTTCTCCTCTCTAGCTTGGACTCAGGTAGCTCTCCCCCTCTAATATACCTGACGAGGGGGTCGGTCCATGAGTCTCCTTGGTTCAAATTATGACACGGGTTACATACCTCTTCTTCCTCGATGGTTGCCTTTCTCAAGACCTCGATCGTAATGGTCCTTTTAACATCTGTCTTCGTTGCCGAGGCCAGCCTTGCCAATGCATCTGCGTGACTGTTACTTTGTCGAGGCACTCTCTTCAGTTTTGCCTCTTTAAAATATTCTAACATCGTTCTTACCCTCTTCAAGTACTTGGCCATCCTTTCATCTTTGGCCTCATAGATCCCCAGTACTTGATTGACAACCAACCTTGAGTCACTGTGGAGTAGGAGTCGCTTTACGCGAAGAGTTGTTGCCAATAAGAGACCTGCTATCATGGCCTCATACTCGGACTCGTTGTTTGAGGCCTGAAAGTTGAACCTCAGAGAGTATTCAATGTTCGCACCATCTGGAGCCGAGAGTATCAACCCCGCACCGCTTCCACTGTCGCAGGAAGAGCCATCAACGAAGAGGCTCCAGATGTCTGTATCTGATGAAAAGTCTCCTTCTATTATGACTCCTTATTTGAAGAGATATCGATCCTCCTCATTCTCCGCAATTCTGCTCCTAACTTTTTTGGATGCGACCTCTTCCAGATCTCGGAAGACACTCGGTGTCGTCTCTTTCGAATTTCGGAAGACATTTGGTGTCGTCTCTTCCGAATTTCAAAAGACATTTGGTGTCGTCTCTTCCTAATTTCGGAAGACACTACGGTTTGTCTCTTCCATGCCCCCAGGCCTTTCTCTGCCTCGGCCTCTTCCCATGTGAACTCAGCAATGAAATCTGTGAGGGCCTGCCCTTTGATGGCTATCCTGGGTTGGTAGGCAAGATCGTACTCCCCCAACTCGATGGCCCAGGTCATCAACCTCCTAGATTTCTCAGGTTTATGCCGGACCTGTCTTAGCGGGGAGTCAGTGAGGACTACTATGGAGTGAGCTTGGAAGTAGGGCTTTATTTTTCTTGAAGCGTGTATCAGGGCATAGAATAACTTTTCCATGCGAGGGTAATTTTGTTCAGCCCCTTGAAGGGCTTTACTGTTAAAAACACAGGCCTTTCGATCCCATCGTCTTCCCGTATTATGGCTGCACTGATGGCTGATTCAGAGACTGCCAGATACACATACAACTTTTCTCCTGCGACGGGTCGAGATAGCAATAAAGGGGATCCCAAGTAAGATTTGAGTTGTTTGAAGGCTTTTTCACACTCTTCGTCCCATTGGAAGGACTTTCTTAGAACTTTAAAGAATGGAAGACACATGTCCGTTGCCCTAGAAACAAACCTGTTAAGGGCAGCCACTCTCCCTATGAGTCTTTGGACATCCTTGATACTCCTAGGAGTCTTCATGTCAAGTAATGCCTTGATTTTCTCAGGGTTCGCTTCAATTCCTCTCTGGTTAACGATGAATCCCAGGAACTTCCCAGCTCCTACTCCGAAGACACACTTCGCTGGGTTGAGTTTCATTCTATATGAGTCCATAACATCGAAGGTCTTCTCAAGGTCTGCTATGTGAGTGCAAGATTTCAAGCTCTTTGTTAGCATATCGTCTACATACACCTCCATAGTCTTACCTATTTGCTCTTCGAACATCTTATTGACAAGACGTTGGTATGTTTCCCCTGCATTTTTCAGACCGAAGGGCATCACTTTGTAGCAGTACGTCCCTTTGTCGGTAATGAAGGCTGTCTTATCTGAGTCTTCAGTATCCATGAAGATTTGGTTATAGCCTGAATACGCGTCCATGAAGCTCATGAGCTCGTGTCTTGTCGTGGCATGCACCACCTGATCTATCCGAGGTAAGGGATATCTGTCTTTTGGGCAAGATCTGTTCAGGTCGGTGAAATCAACACACATTCTCCACTTCCCATTAGCCTTGGGCACGATGACTGCATTTGAAAGCCACTCCGGATAGGTAACTTCTCTTATAAACTCAGCCTCTTCTAACTTTTTGACCTCTTCTTGGATGACGTCGTATTTCTCCCTGGAGTAGACTCTTCGTCTCTGTTTAATAGGCTTGGCATCTTTGGTCACGTTGAGCTTGTGACTCATCACCTCTGGGTCGATGCCAGGCATGTCTGCGTGACTCCATGCGAAGACACTCCGCCTCCTTCTGAGGAAGTTTATCAACTCTTCCTTAATTTTTAAATTAAGGGCTTCGCTGACCTGGATGGTTTTTTTCGGCTCGTCCTCATTGAGGAAGATGGATTCTACCTCTTTCGCGGCCTCTCCCTTCTTCAGTTTCATCTCATCCCTTAGATCAAGAGTATCAATGCTATAAGTGGAGGTTACCCTCTTATGGGATTCTCTCTCTTCGGCCGAGTTGAAGTAACATTCTCGCGCTGTGGTCTGGTCACCTTGCACTTCCCCTACCCCATAAGGAGTCGGGAATTTTAGCATCTGATGGACCGTCGACGACACAGCTTCAAACTCTTTAAGGGCCAGCCTTCCTATGATGAGGTTATAGGCCGAAAACACGTTCTCGTCCATGACGAAAAAATTTATCTTCTTGGTCAGCCTCTTAGGCCACTCATCACCCATCCGTACGTCCATCTCATACATGCCCAAGGGGTGGACCTTTTCGCCACTGAATCCTATCAATGGGTGATGATAGGGCACTAGCCTTGCTCTGCTAAGACCTAGGCTCTTGAAGCAAGGACAGAACATCACGTCCGCCGAGCTCCCCCCGTCTATGAGGATCCTATGCACCTCGCACCCATTCACCCTTGTTGTTATGGCCAGAGGGTCATCATGGGGGGCTAAGATACCCTTGAAGTCGAGTCTGGAGAACCCAACTACGAGGGTGTCCATATCTACTTTCATCCTCTTCTGCACTGTATCAGATGACGTTAGGTTCACAACCTCAAGTTTGGCCACCGACTTGGCCTCTGCCACATGAGCCTTCCTATCAGCTACTTCAGAGCCACCTCCTGCGAATCCTCCACATATGGTGTCAACACCAAAGGAGATCGTACCGACCCTCTTCACCGGGGTGTTGTCATCTTTCGGCGGAAGATCCGGATCGTCTTCGTCATCACCTTCTGAATCATCGTCTCTTTTGGCCGGGACATTGTCACGGCATCTGTCATTTCTCCTTTTCTTAGGGTCATCTCTTCCACCCTTAGGAGTTTTACCGTCCACATACTTCCTTAACTTTCTAGATTTTAGCATCTTTTTAATCTCATCCTTCAGGGCGAAGCATCTGTCCGTGACATGGCCATGATCCTGGTGGAACTCACACCATAGGTTTTTGTTCCTATTATGTGGTGGGGCCTTCAGTTTCTCTGGCCATCTCAGAGTCCTATTATTCTTAATCTCGTTGAGGATGTGCTCGCAGCTTACAGTCAGAGGAGTGTAGTGAGCGAACTTGTCATCACCCGACCTCTTCTTCCCATCTTTCTTGCTTTGGGACTTTCCACTGCCACCGCGGTTCTCATCCTCATACTTGGCGGCTATTGCCTCTTCCGTATTCATTACTTTCCCTGCGGTTTCTAGGAGATCCGCTATAGACCTAGGGGGTCTTCCGCAAGTTTCCACAATAGCTTCCCCTTCTGAAGACCTCCTATAAGGGCGGTCATGGCTATGTTCTCTTCATAATCTTTGACCTCCAACTTCTCTTTGTTGAATCTCGCTATGTAGTCTCTTAGGCTCTCATCCTTGGCCTGCTTGACATACAGTAAGTGGGTAGTCTTCTTTTGAGGCCTCACCCCAAAGCAGAAGTTGTGGATGAATCGTTCAGCCAAGCCTTTGAAGTTATCAATTGAGTTCTTCGGAAGGGAGGTGAACCAACTGTGCGCTGCCCCCATTAAGGTCCTAGAGAAGGCCCTACACTTCATCTCATCGGGTATCGAGTAGATGTATGCTGCCGACTGGTACATCTCAATATGATGTACAGGGTTAGTGCTTCCATCATACTTGGGAGACACCGTAGGAGGCTTGAACTTAGCTGGGGTTGGGAAACCCACTATCCTAGCCACAAATGGGGAGCCCTCTGAGTAACCCCTTTGCAATGGGTCCCTGCTTTTGATGAGGTCTCCTATCTTCTCCTCAAGATGCTGAATAGAGTCATTCCAGGGTCTTCTGCCATCGACTTGGCCGAGGTTATCCCCTGCCACCTCCATGGGATGGACTGAGGGTTCCCCTATCGCGACACGTCGGTTGTTGACCTCTTCCTGTTCCCTACCTCTTCTTTCACAGTGTCGGACTTTATCTGTCCGACCCTGCCTGTTCCCTCTCTGAGAGTCTGCTGCACTCCTTGATCTCAAAAGTCTCTGTCTTAGGTCATTCATCGAGCCCAACCTCTCAAAGGTCGACCCTCTGCTCAACCTATCAAAGGCTGACCCTCTTTGTTGGGCCTCTTCACCTCTTCGGCCGACACAACCTTGACTTTGCCTAAGAGGTCGTACAGTGTTATTTGACACCTCATACGGCTCCCAGCAATCTTTCGGGGCTTCTTCTGCCTTTAGATCATCATACCTGTCCTCTGGGCAAGGGTTTCCCTGCCTCCCAGGTGCAAGCGGCTAGGGTCAGCAACGTCCCTTCTCCGCTGGGGTGCAGGCTGGTCCTTCAT
Source organism: Sambucus nigra (assembly GCA_949130495.1). Lineage (NCBI taxonomy): Eukaryota > Viridiplantae > Streptophyta > Magnoliopsida > Dipsacales > Adoxaceae > Sambucus > Sambucus nigra. Next base: position 138,700,247 of record OX422221.1, on the reverse strand, counting down.
TGGTGCCTGGGATGGTCCCCTGGCGTCAGGATGAGGCTGAACTGCTACCGAAGTGATCATATCCGGTGAGACTCCAGGTGGCCTCATCATAGTTTGGCTGAGCTATGCAAATTGCTCCTGCACAGCTTGTTGTGTTGCAGCTAAAGATCTCAAGGCTGCAGCTACCTCCGCCATTTTGGACTGGGGGACGCCTGACTGGAACTAGGCCCTCCACCCCCAGGTGGCGGAAGAGGTGGTGATAATTCTGGTGCCATATGTTAACACTATAGAGCTTGAGTAGCAGATGAGATTAGTACCTCAAAGGACCGCTTTCAATGGTGAAGCAGCTCCATGCAAGGGGTGGTGCCTGGTTCACCACCAGAGTCTCCGGTGAGGTTAAGCAGAAAAAGAGGAAGAGATAGCTTCTCGTTCCCACAGACGGTGCCAAAATTATGATGCAAGAATTAGCACCACCAGATAAGGTGTTTTCAAGCTCAACCTATGAACAACAATGGCAGCTTAGTTACGTCATAGTTAGGAGAAAGAGATGAGGAGAAGAGGAGAGGGCACCAGGATGTAAGTGGTTCAGCCTAAATTGGCCTACGCCCACTGTGTGTGTGAATAACCTCACTGTAATAAGGCACTAATGGCCATGGATACAATCTCTCAAGCTTTCTCTCTCTACTGTGTATCTAGACAGAGTTTCAGCTAGGATTGTATATATGGATCCCTTGTAAGGTAGGGGATGACCTTTATATATAGTACCTGGGGGTTGTAATGTACCCCCCATGCATGTGATGTGCATGTGTGTGTTACCCTCACCAATATGGGAGAGCCACCTGTCGCTGTCACATGTAGAGAATGATGGTGAAATATTCTCCCCACGTGTGGGGAATAATCTTGTTACAACTGATTTGTGTCCACATGTCCTTATCCAAATGTCAACAGATGCTCGGCTATCGCGCCTGGTGTATGACCTCGGCCTGGGAGAGGCCGAGGTTGGTAAGTCTAGGTACTCGTTCAGTCCGAGTATTCCATGGAGGTCTCGGCCCAATCCCAGCCGAGACAATGGACAAGGTCGGCCTGAGACGAGGTTGAGCTGGAGTGTTTGGAGTATCGTCTAATGTCTTGATGAGGTTGCTGGTGGCTTCCTGCGACCTCGGCCTGCGCCTGGCCGAGTTTGCCATTCCAAGGTATACGTGAATGCTGCTGATCCTTGTGATGTCCCTTGGAGAGACTCATGGTGGTGTCGGCCTGGGCCGACCTTGCTATGGTCGAGTGCTGATGCCGCATACCCAAGGCTTGTCCGACATCGGCCATGATCTCGGCCGAGGTTGGTGCCTCCGGGCCGAGGTTACACTTGGGGCATATTAGTCCCCAGCTGGTTTCTTAATGACCGGGGATAACTTTTGGACCTTATGCACTTTCTCAAATACTTTATCGTATTGTCCTACATAAATGACCACCAGCATCCTTGTAAGATTGATCTATAAGCCAATGATCATCCACTGTCATGGGCACCAAAATCCCTTTCATGGATTTCTTTCATCACTTCTCCCTCTATTCTTAGTTTAGTGAAGGATCTTTTATAAAGGTGTCCAATCGATTTTAGGCAATTCGACTTAATTTTTATCTTTTGAGCTTCATTTTTTTTGGTAGAAAGTCCATCATTATTTATATAAACAACATTGGGGTCCATCCAACTTGACGCTTGATTTATCTTAATCAGCATGGCTTGTAGGCATATTCCACTATTGTTGGTCATTCAAGGTACTGCACGTATATTTTGGTGTCAATGGACGAGGCCAAAGTGGTCAATGCGCCATCTCAACTATTGGAATTCCTTAGCAATTATTCGATTATTATCAACCCTAAAGTCTTGATTAATTTTCTTTATTTATCATGGTAGGCCATCATTTAAGGTCCCTTATTTCGTAATCACCATTTATATGACTAGTAATGAACTGTAAAAAGTGACAACATCTCTTCCCACCATTGTAATTAATCTTTCTAAGTTGACTATAATGGATTTATACACAACATCATTATTTGATCCTTGAACCCTAATCACACTTCTTGTTTGATCATAACCCATTGTGGTGTGATAATACTATTCCAATGCTTGTTCCTCATGAGTTTAAAGATCTATCAATAAATAGTATCCATTAAGACCACTGATATTCGGGTTTGGATAAAGTCTGGACACTTAGGAAAACATTAACCATTTTGCGGATTGGGATAGGTTGGATGACCTCTTCCTCCACACTTTTTAAAAGTTCTACAATTAATTCTACCAATCGTTTCCCTTTTCTTGAATCCCTGGGCTCACATCTAATATCGAATTTCACCAAGTCTTGTGACCTCTTTGGCATCCTGTTACTGAAGTCATTCCTCTTGAGGACCTAATTTAGGGAGAACAATGTGAGGATGACTATGGTATGTGCATCAAAGTGTTTTCTTAGCTTTATAAAGGACATAACAAGTGCTAAGGTTATCTTCTCTATCTTTATGTACCTTTGTTATTCATCCAAAATTGCATGAATCACATAGTAAATAGGCTTATACTCCTCATTTTTTATCAGACTAATTCCCCACTTATGGCATATTGTGATACTGATAGGTATAGATGAAACTTCTATAGGCTAATCTCTCCAAGGTCGAGAGAAAAACCCGACACATAAAGTGCATTATTGGTATTCTAAATGGTCATCGAATATTAATAATGAAGAATATGATTAGTAGAGTCCAATAAATTTTTGGGCAGTTAAATGTCCTCAATTTGTTGGACAAATGACAAGGTTGACCCAAGGCTCAGGGACATCAAGACCAAGTCCTTGGGGTGTAATTTTAGACATTTGTAATCGCACTAGCCAATTAACTCTTTATAAAGTCCCTAAAATATTCCTAATTTGTAATTGGTTTGACTTATTATGTTGATTAGGGGGTATGTCACACCGACTAACCTAAGAATGTGCACCCATTTGTTCACATGGAGGTGATTTTCACCTCTCTTGATATTTTCTACAAAGGCTATCATAGGGGATCTTACATTTGGAATCTCAACCTTTTTTACAAGATAGGTGTGTCCTGGGGGATTTAATTTCCTCTTACCATCGTGGGTGGACCCATAGGTGCTAGATTAATGGATAGGTTCATCGTCCTTTTAAGGTACCGCATGACACTCTCAATAGCATGCCAATGCTCCATACTAGGTCTACTGGTAAATCTACATAGTACTCCCACAACATAAGCTATGTTAGGTCTAGTGCAATCTGTAGCATAACGTAAGCTACCAATAATGCTTGCACAAGCATTTTGGTTTACATTGTCGCCAGTGTTCTTAAATAACTTTACACTAGGATCAAATGGAGTACTAGTAGGTTTACAATCAAAGTAATTGTATTTCTTTAGAACTTTCTCAATGTAATGAGATTGATCCAAAGAACGTCCCTTTTCTGACCTAGTAATATTAATTCCTAATATTACACTAGCTTCACACAAATCCTTCATATCAAAATTGGCACACAATAATGATTTAACATTTTCTATGGCATGAATATTCGAACCAAATATAAGCAAGTCATCAACATAAAGACATATGATAGTGCAAATGTTCTCTACATATTTATAATAAATGCATTTGTCACTTTCATTTATTTTAAACCCTTTGGAGATGACTAAGCTATCAAATTTATCATGCTATTGTTTAGGTGCCTGTTTGAGTCCATAAAGAGATTTATCTAATTTACATACTTTATTTTCTTGACCGTGTGATATACCCGTATATGCCCTCGGCCATGCCGAGGGCGACCTACGCCTCACCAGGCCCAGACGACCCCTCACGGGATGACCCTTCATCAGGCTCCGGACGACCCCTCAGGAGGGCCGACCCTTATTCAGGCTCCGGATGACCCCTCAGGGGGACGACCCTTCATCAGGCACCGGACGACCCCTAAAGGGGCCGACCCTTCATCAGGCTCCGGACGACCCCCCGAGGGTACGACAGTACGAGGCCCAAATTAGGCCAGACTCATTACCGGAAGGAACTTTGCCCTCGGCCTCATATCAAAGGCCAAGGGTGACATCATCACAGCGCGTGGTTTGGGAGACGCGTGGAACAGTGCGCGTGAGGCTCACATGGCACATGGGAGACCGTTATAACAAAATCACACCCTCACGTGAGGGAATATTATATCATCATTTGGCATCTACAGGTGTCAACAGGGGATTGGCTAGATCATCATTCACATGCACCATGCATACTTGAAGGGTACACTACACCCCCCAGGACCTATATATACTTGTCACCTACAACCCTACAGGGGATCGATCGATGAATCGATAATTGTAACCCTAGCAAAAACTCTGCTTGTACACACAGTAGAGAGAGAAAGTGAGCTTATGTGCATTGTATCCAAGGCCATTAGTGCCCATACTTAGTGGATCACACACTCACAGTGGATGTAGGACTAATTGGCTGAACCACTATACATCATTGTCTTATTCCTCTTATACTCATCCCCTTTTACACACTCACACATATACATCTCCATGGATGCCATGGTTACTACTGTTTGAGCTCATCATCACTTGTCCGGTGGTGCTTGATTTTAGCATCATCAGTTTGGCGCCGTCTGTGGGAACAAGAAGGCATCCCTTCCCTTGTACAGCTTGACCTCGCTGGGCACTCTGGTGGTGAGCCAGCTCTCCCCCTGAGAGGAGATGTTTCACCATTGAAAGAGACCCACTAAGGTTCTCAAGCTCACCAGTCTTTTCTTCAGTTCAGCTTTTCATAGCTCAAACACATGGCACCCGAGATGCCACCACCACCACTTCCCCCGCCGGATGGTGGGGGAGGACCCAGTTCCAGTCAGCCACCACCTCAGTCTGAGATGGCTGATGTGGCGGCAGCCTTAAAGTCTCTGGAAGCAAGCCAGCGGATGATGCAGGAGCAGTTCACAGCTCTAAGCCAGAACATACTAAGACCACCAGGGGTTTTACCTGAGATGATTACTCCGGTAGTAGCTCCAGGACAGCATGAAGCCAGGGGACCACCCCAGGCACCACGCAAATACCTGCCACCCCCTCAGTGGCATAGGGATGTTGCTGACCCCCGGCGTCTACGCCTGGGGAGGCAAGGAAGCCCTTTCCCTGAGGATAGGTAAGACGACCTGGAGGGAGAGGAGGCCCCTATAGAATGCTGGAAACCATATGAGGTCTCCAACAACACTGTACGACCTCTCCAGGAAAGTAGAGGAAAGTGCGGAAGACCAGATCCTGATGATCGCCCGAGAGGCTCTGCTTTTGATCGCTTGAGCAGGGGGTCAGCCTTTGAGAGGCTGGGCCCAGTAAATGACCTGCGAGAAAAATTGTCCAGGTCAAGGAGTGCTGCGAGGTTCAGGAGGGAGGCGGCAGATGGCCGACCCTAAGGACGGGATGACGATCAAAGGGAAGTAAACAGCCCACACAGGCCTGCCGCATCATAACCCTCCGTCCACTTTAAAGAGGCGGTAGGGGATAACATCGGCCAAGACGACCCTGCGAGGCCCTGGAATGACTCGATCCAGCGACTAGAGGATAAGATCGGTGATATACTAAAGATCTGGGACCCTCTTCAGAAGGGATACACCATAGGCTCACCCTTTGTGGCGAAGATAGTCAACTTCCCTACGCCATCAAGGTTCAGGCCACCTGTGGTCACCCCAAGATACGACGGGAGCACCAACCATGTCCACCATGTTGAGATGTATCAATCAGCAGCAGCCATATACTCTATCTCAGATGAGATGAGGTTTCGTGCCTTTTCTGGTACCCTGACTGGGACTGCATATATCTAGTACACGTCTCTTCCAAAAAATTCCATTGAAAACTTTAAGAAGTTGGCAGACCGATTCATCCACAACTTTTGCTTTGGGGTGAGGCCACAGAAGAAGACCACCCACCTGCTCTATGTTAAGCAGGGGAAGAATGAGAGTCTGAGGGACTATATAGCCAGATTCAATAAAGAGAAGCTGGAGGTGGAAGACTATGAGGAGAGCATAGCTATGACAGCCCTGATTGGAGGAATCCAAAAGGGGAAGCTGTTATGGAAGCTTGCTGAAGACCCTCCGAGGACGATGGCTGAATTTCTGTCAACGGTAGGAAAGGTGATGAACGCCGAAGAGGCGATGGACACAAAATACGAAGATGAAAAAGGAGGCGCTAGTGGGGGTAAATACCCTAAGAAGAACAAAGAGGGGAAAAAGAGGTCTACGGATGACAAGTTCGCTGGTTACACCCCTCTAACGGTCAGTTGTGAACAAATTCTCAATGAAATAAAGAGTGACCGATCCCTGAAGTGGCCTGAGAAGTTGAGGGCAGCCCCTAACAAGAGGAATAAGAACCTGTGGTGCGAATTTCACCAAGACCAAGACCATGACCACATAACAGACAAATGCTTTACTCTGAAAGATGAGATTGAGAAGATGCTGAAAGAAGGGAAGCTCAGAAAGTACGTCGATAAAGGTGCCTTTAAGAGTGGCCGAGGGGACGACCCCAAAAAGAAGCGAGGCGATGCATGTAGAGAAGGTCCTCTAAAAAGAGGGGACGACCCTTCTGATGATGAGGACGACCCTGACCTCCCGCCGAGAGACGACCAAGGTCCTGTCAAGAGGCTTAATATGATCTCTCTCGGAGTGGGAATGATCTCGGGGGGTCTAGCAGGAGGAGGGTCTGAGGTCGCTGACAGGAAGACCCATGTGACTGAGGCCAAGGCTATGACGAAGACGGTACACTCAACCTCTCTAGAGGTCAAGTCAGAAAAGAGGAAGAAGGTTGATATGGACACTCTGATAGTGGGGTTCTCGATAATGGACTTTAAAGGCCTCCTAGCCCCACACGACGACCCACTCGTCATCATAACTAGGGTGCACGGGTGTGAGGTGTCGAGGATATTGGTCGACGGGGGAAGTTCTGTAGATGTAATGTTTTGGCCGTGCTTCAAAGCCTTAGGTCTCAACCGTGCTAGACTCGTTCCATACCATCATCCATTGATTGGGTTCAGCGGGGAAAAGGTTCATCCCCTTGGAGTGTATGAGGCCGATGTCAGGAAGGGAGACGAGTGGCCGAGATGGCTTACCAAGAAGGTCAGTTTCTTTATGATGGATGAACATGTGTTTTCGGCCTATAACATCATACTGGGGAGTGTGGCCCTCAAGGGGTTTGAAGCTGTGCCATCTATGATCCATCAGATGATTAAATTTCCTACCCCTTACGGGGTGGGGGAAGTTCAGGGAGACCAGACGACAGCGCGAGAATGTTACTACAACTCCGCTGAAGAAAGAGAGGCACAGAAGAGGGCTACAACCACTTACTATATTGATACCCTAGACCCCAGGGATGAGACGAAGCTAAAGAAAGGAGAGGCCGCGGAAGAGGTAGAATCCATCATCCTCGATGAGGATAACCCGTAAAAAACCGTCCAAGTCGGCAAGTCTCTGAAGCCCAATATCAAGGAAGACCTCATTAAACTGTTGAGGAGAAGACGAAGCGTCTTTGCATGGAGTCATGTAGATATGCCGGGGATTGACCCCGAAATTATGTGCCACAAGCTCAATGTGGTAGAGGGAGTAAAATCGATAAAGCAGAAGAGGAGAATTTACTCTAGAGAAAAGTATGAGGTCATTAGGGATGAGGTCAAGAAATTAGAAGACGCTGAGTTTATCAGAGAGGTCATCTACCCTGAATGGCTGTCCAATGCAGTCATTGTCCCAAAAGCCAACGGAAAGGGGAGAATGTGTGTAGACTTCACAGACCTCAATAATCATTGTCCCAAAGACAGCTTCCCTCTCCCCCGCATTGATCAGATGGTAGATGCTACCGCAGGCCATGAGCTCATGAGATTCATGGATGCCTATTCAGGGTATAACCAGATCATCGTGAACTCTGAAGACTCGTAGAAGACAGCCTTCATTACTGACAAGGGGACATACTGTTATAGGGTCATGCCCTTTGGCCTAAAAAATGTGGGAGCAACGTATCAGCGCCTAGTAAATAAAATGTTCGAAGACCAAATTGGGAAGTCTATGGAGGTCTATGTAGATGACATGCTGACTAAGAGTTTGAAGGCAGAGGATCATGTGGCAGACCTGGAGAGGACCTTTAATACGATGGACAAATACCAGATGAAGCTTAACCCGGCCAAGTGTGTCTTCGGGGTCGGAGCAGGGAAGTTCTTAGGGTTCATTGTCAACCAAAGAGGCATCGAGGACAATCCTGAAAAGATAAAGTCCCTTGTTGAGATGAAGACCCCCAAGTCCATTAAAGACGTTCAGAGACTCACAAGGAGAGTTGCTGCCTTGAATAGGTTCGTGTCTAGGGCCACAGACAGGTGTCTACCATTCTTCAAAATTCTCAGAAAAGCCTTCGAATGGAGTGAAGAGTGTGATGAGGCCTTCAAGGAGTTAAAATCATACATGGGTTCTCCCTTGCTGTTGTCACGACCCGTGCAGGGTGAACGACTTTATGTGTACCTCGCCGTCTCAGAGTCAGCCATCAGTGCAGCCATTGTGAGAGACGAAGACGGAGTACAAAAGCCTGTGTATTTTAACAGCAAGGCACTCCAGGGGGTAGAGAAAAGATATCTAAGGATGGAGAAGTTGTCCTATGCCTTAATCCATGAATCGATAAAGATGAAGCCATACTTCCAGTCCCATACGATGGTCATCCTCACTGACTCTCCCCTTAGGAAGGTTTTGCACAAGCCTGAAAAATCAGGGAGGTTAATGGCCTGGGCTATAGATCTGGGGGAGTTTGACATAGTGTATCAGCCTAGGATGACCATTAAGGGGCAAGCATTGGCAGACTTCGTGGCTGAGTTTACTTGGGAAGATGAAGCCGAGGGTGAGAGCCTCGGGAAGATAGATACCCGACAGGGGGAGCTCACAGACACACCTACAGATAAGGATGAGATGAGAACCGCTAGAAGGAAAGTGGTTGAAAATGAAGAGGGAAGATATCGCTTTAGACAGGGGTCACTCACCGAGGGAGGTTTCTCAGAAGAACACACCGCGTGGAGTCTCTTCGTCGACGGGTCCGCTTGCGAAAGCGGGAGCGGAGCTGGATTAATAGTATCAGCGCCCGACGGCACAGACATTGAGTACGCCCTGAGGTTCAACTTTAAGGCCTCCAACAACGAGGCCGAATATAAGGCCTTGATAACAGGCCTCTCTTTGGCCAGATCTCTTAATATCGGCCAGATTTTGGTTCATAGTGATTCGAGGCTAGTAGTGAATCAGATACTAGGAGCCTACGAGGCCAAGGACGAGAGGATGGCTAGGTACCTTGAGAAGGTGAGGTCATTACTGAAGGGCTTCAGAGAAGTGAAATTGAAGAGGATACCTAGGCTCGACAATGGCCGTGCTGATGCCCTTGCGAGGTTGGCCTCGGAAACTAGGACAGACATCAGGAGGACGGTCCCAGTAGAAATTTTGCTTCGGCCAACTATTGAAGACGCTGAGGGAACACTTAGCAATTGCCTAAATGTTTCTCAGGAAGCTTCGTGGATGGACCCCCTGATCAGGTACATTAAAGAGGGGGAGATGCCAGAAGCAAGGCAAGAAATGAAGAAGTTGAGATACAGGGCTGCAAAGTTCACCGTCATTGGGGACACCTTGTACAAAAAGGGATTTTTACTCCCCTTACGTAGGTGTGTGCACCCATCTGAGGTCCCATCCCTTTTGCAAGATGTGCACGAAGGATCGTGCTCAAGCCACATTGGGGGCAGATCCTTAGCGAAGAGGGTGATCACCCAAGGGTACTGGTGGTCGACCTTAGGGAAAGACGCCGCGGCATATGTAAAAAAGTGCGATAAATGCCAGAGATTTGCCACCATACCTCACCAACCCCATAAGCCTCTTACCTCCATTACATCCCCATGGCCATTTGCAGTGTGGGGGATCGACCTCGTAGGACCCTTACCAAGAGCAGTCAATAACTATCGGTTTCTCATCGTAGCTATTGACTATTTCTCAAAATGGATGGAGGCCGAACCGATGGTCACAATTACAGAGCAGAAGACCTTCCAATTCATCTGGAAAAATGTTATATGCAGATATGGTCTCCCCAACACCCTCATCTCGGATAACGGGACTCAGTTCAAGAATACCTCTCTACAAAGATACTGTGAAAGGGTGAGTATCAAAAAAAATTTCTCCACCCCAGGCCGACCTCAGGCCAATGGGCAAACATAAGTTACAAACAGGAAAATCCTAGATGGAATCAAGAAGAGGCTTGAGGAGGCAAAAGGAATATGGGTCGATGAGTTATATGTCGTGCTGTGGGCATACAGAACGACAGTGAGGACCTCTACCGGAGAGACCCCATTCATGCTATCATATGGCTCAGAAGCCGTCATCCCCACTGAGATTGGGTTTCCTACTCATAGGGTCCAAATGTATGACCCCCAGAGAAATACAGAAGAAAGGAGACTCGACTTAGACCTGATTGAGGAAAGAAGGGAAGACGCCGAGATAAGGCAGGCCGCCTACCAGCAGAGGACCGCAAGGTTTTACAATCAGAGGGTGAAACAGAGGCCAATCGCAGTGGGGGACTTGGTCCTCAAAAAGACTTGGAAAAAGCCCAACAATCTCCATCCTAATTGGCATGGACCATATAGGGTCATCGATGAAGTCGTCCCTGTGACCTATACACTAGAAAACCTAGAAGGGGAACCCTTTTCCAACCCCTGGAATGCAGATCATTTAAAAAAATACTATCAGTAGTGTTGTAAGGTCTTGATAGACCATAATTGTAATAGGAGTTGCTCCAACAGAACACTTGGAAAATTAATGAGAAATATCCATGTTTCCCCTCATCCTGTGTTTATCAGTTCTAGTACGCATGAAAACATTTTCAGAGAATGGCCCTCAGCTATAATGAGGGTCAATGAAGGGGACTACCCCACCATTACCCTAAAGAAAGACGAGGGAATACTTAATTAAAAACCATTAGTTTGGTTATTGGAACCCTCGGCTATAATGAGGATCAATGGAGGGGAAAACCCCACCATTGCCCTCAAGAAAGACGAGGGAATACTTAATTAAAAACCATTAGTTTGGTTACTGGAACCCTCGGCTATAATGAGGGTCAATGGAGGGGACGACCCCACCATTGCCCTCAAGAAAGACGAGGGAATACTTTATTAAAAACCATTAGTTTGGTTATTAGAACCCTCGGCTATAATGAGGGTCAATGGAGGGGACTACCCCACCATTGCCCTCAAGAAAGACGAGGGAATACTTAATTAACAACCATTAGTTTGGTTATTGGAACCCTCGGCTATAATGAGGATCAATGGAGGGGACGACCCCACCATTTCCCTCAAAAAAGACGAGGGAGGGGTTAGTGATATTGTTGGGTTAGTGATATTGTTAGTACGAAAAATCCACAATATAAATCACATAAGAGACGAGTATGGAAGACAATAAGAGGCATTATATTACAAAGTGATGTTCTTTTTACAAAAATAGAGTACAAAAATATTAATTACACTAAGAGGGTGTGGGCTACAGACAACCACCCTATTAAGCAGCATCAGAGGGCAGGGCCTCAACGTCAATGAGAGAGGTATCCTCAACGACCATGGCAGGTCGAGCCTCAGACGTGCCTGTGCCTTCTGTATGCTGAGATTCCAATTGGGCTAGGGCTTCAGCAATAAGTGGGTCATCTAGTTGAACTGCCTCAAGAGAGGGGCGAACAGACGACACTGCATCAGCAAACTTAAGGACGACCCACCGACAGGCCGTCCTAATCCCCCTCTCTAAGTACTCAAGATCGAAGCCTTGGAACTTGTCTGAGAGTTTGTAGGCCTCCACAGCATCGGTGTCTGCCTTCTTCACCGCCTCAGATAGCTCAGTCTTGTGCTGAGCCCCCATGTTGGTCAAAGCCTTGTCCCTCTCCTTAATAAGCAAGTCCTTGGCCGCCATGTCTGCATCATGCTGCCTCGTCAGCTCGTCCAGAACCCTTACGTGTTCAATTCTGGCACTCTCTAGCTTAGCCCTTGCAGTCTCCAGCTCCGTCTTCAAATCGGCCTCGTGTTGGATGGCTCTCTCGGCTTCATGGAATTTTTGTTGGTTCTCAGCCATCCATTTAGTAGCCGAGGTGAAAGCGCATACAGACTGCACAGAAATAATAAACAGTTGTCAAGAGGCCGAGAAAATAGTTAGTGAAAGAATGCAACTAAGGGAATACCTGAGCTAGAGCGTGCAGACCATAGTCATACACTTTTGCTGGAGGCATCTTTGATAAAAATTCATAATCAGCAGCCGAGGGGGCAGAAAACATGGACGCCTTGGCTGCCCTCAGGTTCGTGATCAGGGAAGATGGCTCGGCCTTCAGTGATGTCAAGTTTTAGGACCAGAAGGCCCCCATGTTAGAAGAGGAACCAGTCCCCTCGGATGACTCCACCCTCGCCCTCGTCCTAGAATCCGACCGAGGGTCAGGAGGGACTTCAGGCTCTTTTCTTTTGTGATCGTCGGCTGTTGGTTCAACAAGTGTCGGCCCCATGGCCCTTGTCTTCCCCGGAGCCTGCTGACGCTCCTTGCCCTTATTCTTGCCTAAGCCAGATAGAAAACTTGGGGCAGTCATTTCCCAGAGTTGATTAGATATACCAGAGGGACGACCTGAAAGGAGGACGATACGTTAGAAAAATGCAGAGGCAAAGATGAAACACTTGAAAAAAGTAAAGAATGAGCAAAAAATAATGTAACTCACATAGCTCTGTCAGGGGACCGACCCTCAGAACAGCTTCTTTGAGGAACTTGGGGGTCATCAGATCTTCAAATTTTGCAATCTCACCCCCTCTCCCTGGTTCCCTCAGGTACTCAACTATGTCTCTCTCATCCAGACTAAGTTCGGGATCAGACCTGGCCTTCATCGAGGGGTTTGACCATCTTCGGGAAACCCTTGGACTATCGTCCAAATGTTGAGACTCGGCGGAAAATTCCCACTCCCTAGAAACGAAGAAAAATCTCTTCTTCCAATTGTGGTTGGAGGTCTGTGCCACGTGGAGAAGTTTTTTGTCAGACCTCCTCGCCCCCAGGTGGTAGTACCCAGGATGTTTGGACGAGGAGGTGATATTGTAACAGGCCAAAAATACGTCGGCCGATGGCTCATCAGTGAAAGCATTCTTCCACAAGGAGATGTAGCTAAGGATCTTCCTTCAGGAGTTGGGAGGAAGCTGAGAGGGGGCAACGCCGAGGGCTGACAGGATATTTACGATAACAGGATGCAGAGGGAATCAGACACCAACCTTGAACATTTGTTCGTATACTGCAACCTCTCCCTCTTCACCCTCGAAGACCCTCTCAGACTCAGAGGGAACCCTCATAGTTATGTTTGGGGACACTCCATAGGCATGCCTCCATAGCAAGAGGTCACGATCCCTAACTGAGGAGATATGGGACGAGGCATGGGAGGTGTCAACCTGGTCATCATCTGAGTCCTCACCCTCGTCCTCTGTCCCCTCTCCCTCGTCCTCATCACCTACCAGAGACCTCTGGGGAAAAGCCATCTGGAAGGCATGTGGAGATAGAATAGTCACAGGGATGGCCTCAGAAGCAGCCATACCCTCGGCCTGTCGGCCTGGGCTTAGATCAGACGCCTCGCCTCTCCCAGAAGGTCCAGCGCCAGTTGGCGACGACGCTCTCTCATCCATCTCTCCTGAATAACTCTCGGCAGGACGACAGGACAACCCACAAGACTCAGATGGCTCAAATGGTTTTATTGTGGCAAGAGGAATGGGAAAGATGGGTCGTACCCAATTAGGGTCGGCCCCTCGTCTTCTCTCCTCCTCTTCCTCTATTCGCCTGATCTCTATGAAAAGCTTCTCTCGCAAGGATGGGAACTCCTCGGCTAAATTATAAAGCCTCCTAAGCATTAAGGGGGATACCCTACACTTAAAAGAATTTGGGTAACGTAACCTAACTACAAACAAATCTCACAATTGACCAGGGTGGACTTTTCGATCAAAACCTAAGAATTGAAGGGTTTTCTATCAAGAATAATTCAAGAACAGCTTACCGGAGGTTACACCGGAAAAGCTATGGAACAGCCTAAGAAAATCTAGCCCTATGAGCTTAAAACAAGAAAGAAAACAGAAATGAAGATAAGTAGGGCACTAGGGTCGAGGTGTTACCTGAGGAGGAATGGCGAAGCTGCTAAGCTTGAAGGTTCAAAAACTGCAGAAATGGTAAGAAGGCTGGAAGCGAGAGAGAGAGAGAGCTTGGGCGCGAAGAAGAAGAAGAGAATGAATGGTTTCAAAAATTGCTTATATACCTTAGTAATGAGTGGGCACATTACCCAAGCTAAAGCACAACCCACGAGGAGGACATCATTAGGTCACAAAGCCCCAAGCAGTATGCAGCCACCGCGCCTTAAAAACTGGAACAACATTGGATAAAAATTTGACAGCTGTCACATCAGCTTGACAAGTGTCACTCATCAAACAGACCATACACTCAAAAGCAACACTATCCCTCAGCCATCTCAACATCATCTATGGCTAAGGGCTGGGGGTGATTGATATACCCGTATATACCCTCGGCCATGCTGAGGGCGCCCTGCGCCTCACCAGGCCCAGACGACCCCTCAGGGGCCGACCCTTCATCAGGCTCCGGACGACCCCTCAGGGGGGTCGACCCTTCATCAGACTCCGAATGACCCCTCAAGGGGCCGACCCTTCATCAGGCTCCGGACGACCCCTCAGGGGGCCGACTCTTCATCAGGCTCCGAACGACCCCTCAGGGGGACGACCCTTCATCAGGCTCCGGACGACCCCTCAGGGAGCCAACCCTTCATCAGGCTCCGAACGACCCCCCGAGGGTACGAAAGTACGAGGCCCAAATTAGGCCAGACTCATTGCCGGAAGGAACTTTGCCCTTGGCCTCATATCAAAGGCCGAGGGTGACATCATCACAGCGTGTAGTTTGGGAGACGCGTGGAACAGTGCGCGTGAGGCTCACATGGCACATGGGAGATCATTATAACAAAATCACACCCTCACGTGAGGGAATATTATGTCATAATTTGGCATCTACAGGTGTCAACAGGGGATTGGCTAGATCATCATTCACATGCACCATGCATACTTGAGGGGTACACTACACCCCCCAAGACCTATATATACTTGTCACCTACAACCCTACAGGGGATCGATCGATGAATCGATAATTGTAACCCTAGCAAAAACTCTGCTTGTACACACAGTAGAGAGAGAAAGTGAGCTTATGTGCATTGTATCCAAGGCCATTAGTGCCCATACTTAGTGGATCACACACTCATAGTGGATGTAGGCCTAATTGGCTGAACCACTACACATCATTGCCTTATTCCTCTTATACTCATCCCCTTCTACACACTCACACATATACATCTCCATGGCTGCCATGGTTACTACTGTTTGAGCTCATCATCACTTGTCCGGTGGTGCTAGATTTCAGCATCATCACCGTGTACATTAAAACCTTCAGGTTGATCCATATAAATCTCTTCTTCTAATTCTCCATTTAAAAATGCAGTTTTAACATCCATTTGGTGTACAATTAAATCATTTAAGGCAGCTATAGCAAATAATACACGTATAGAACGTTATTCTAGTCACGGGTGAAAATGTATCAAAAAAGTCTACGTTTTCTCTTTGTCTAAAACCTTTAGCAACAAGACGTGCCTTATATTTTTCAACAGTGCCATTAGGTTTTAATTTCTTTTTAAGAATCCATTTACACCCAATTGTTTTACACCCAGGAGGAAGGTCCACTAAATGCCAAGTTTTATTTGTTTCCAAAGAATCCATTTAATCATTAATAGCCTCTTTCCATAAATCAGCATCTTAAGAAGATAAGGATTCTTGAATAGTGTTAGTATCCTCCTCTAAAGTGTAAGCATAAAAGTCGGGACCAAAATCTTTTTCCACACGAGCCCTTTTACTTTTTCGAATTTCTAAAATGGATTCATTATTTTCTGTATTTTTATTTAAAGAAATATTAGTGGATGACATGCCCCCACTATTTCTCAATTTAAAAGGAAATTTATCTTCATAAAAATCGGCGTCATTTGATTCAATAATTACTTGATTTTTCAAGTCATAAAATCGGTATGATTTGCTATTAATAGCACAGCTTATACAGACGCATTCGTATGCTCTACTATCCAATTTAGACCTTTTAGGGTCGGGTATACGTACATATGTTAAGCACCTTCACGTTCTAACGTATGACATGTTGGGCTTAATATTTTTCGAAATTTCATAAGGAGGTATTTTCATTTTAGTCTTAGGAATTCTATTAAGTACGTGACACATAGTCAAAATAATTTCACCCCGCCAATGTGAGGCAACCCTCGAATTTAATGAAACAACAACAACTAATTCAGTTAATGTCCTATTTTTTCATTCATCTTTATCGTTCATTTCGGGCGAATAAGGGATAGTTTTTTCGTGAATAATACCATGGGATTTATAAAATTCAATAAGTCCAGAATCATATTCGGTGCCTCTATCACTACGTAATCTTTTAATTTTCCGATTAATTTGATTTTCAATTTAATTTAGGAAAATTTTAAACATGTCAAACGCTTCACTTTTATTTTTCATTAAATATACAAATGAATAATCAGAACAGTCATCAATAATAGTTATAAAATAACGTTTGCCATTTCCAGTTGTGACACCATCCAATTCACAAATATTCGAATGAATTAAATCAAGTGGTTCGGATTCTCTAAAAATAAATATATGTGGTGTCTTAGTGATTTTTGATTGACTACACCATTCACATTTTTCAAAATCATTTAATGATAATTCTGGAATTAATCCTAAAGTGCTCATATTTTTAACAAGCCATTTATTAACATGACAAAGCCTAGCATGCCAAACATTAAATGAACAAGCAATATAAGCAGAAGGAGAAATTTTATTCATTGCATAAACATTCAATTTAAACATCCCATCAGTGGCATAACTCTTGCCTACAAAAATTCCATTTTTGGTCAAAGTAAATAAATCACCACCAATAGTTTGAGTAAAGCCAGCTTTGTTGAGAAGATAGCTTGAAACCAAATTTTTCCTTATCTCGAGAGTGTGAAGAACATCTTTGAGGATAACAGTCTTTCCCGAAGTGAACTTTAATTCCACATTTCCAGTACCAGTAATCTCAGTGGAGTGAGAATCACCCAACAACACCTTCTTATCTGCAGTCTCAGAATAAGTCTTAAATAGAGTACGATCATAACAAATATGGCGCGAAGCGCCAGTATCCAACCACCACCCTTCGACACCGTTAACCATGTTGATTTCTGAAATCATAGCACATAGGTCCTCTTCGGTCAAATTCGCTTGTGCTTGTGGCACATTGCGACATTTGTGAGCCATATGGCCAGGCTTGCCACACTTGAAATAGAGAAACTGTCCCGAGTTGCTAGACTGTCCATTTTCAGGGTTCTTATTCTTATTCTGAGTCTGAGTCTGATTTTTAAAATTATGGTTGTGGCTCTTTTTTTCTGATTTTCATATTTTTTCTGTTTGCCTTTAAAACAACTGGAGTGTGGTTCTTTTTATGATTTTTGTTGTTAGACACAACAAGAATTTCATCTTTGTAGTCCTATTTTCGGGATTCCTCCTCAATTCTCAATATAGTAATGAGTGACTCTAGTGAAAATTCTTTAGACTTATGCCTCAAAATATTTTTAAACTCTTTGAACAGTGGAGGAAATTTATCAATAATTACTGTTGATGTAAAAAACTAGATTATCTCTAATTAATCAATCACAGATAAATAAATTAATAAGACAGAGGATTTTTAAAGTGGTTCAGCCTGATAAAAAATGGCCTACGTCCACTATTTTTATATTGCTGACTGTTTATTTGGAATCTCGATAATAGGTTTACCAAGAGATCCAAAGTCCCCTTCTTATGATGAAGTTACAATGTATTTATAGCCTTGAGGCTGTACATATGAAAGGACAATGCGCCGTTGTCCAGTAGACATATACATCAGTACGATAATAATGCGCATTTAATGCATAACTGTCTTTTGATTTTCTTGATTTGAATGCTCTGCACGCTAAGTAGCTTGGGGAGCCTGAGTTGCACGGTACGCTTAAGTTGCTCGTTGCTCATGAGTTGCTCGGAGCCCAAAGTAGATCGGTGATAGTATATTGTTAGTTGAAAGTGTTTATATTTGCCATGTAGATTGACATGTGTCTTCAAATGATTGGTCCACATCAACAGACTAAATTTGGTATCAACAGAAGCCCCCAATGTTTCATAGTTGAGGTTGAAGGAGAGTGTGGAACATTTTGCTTGAAAACTGCTTGGATTACTGATCTTGATGGATTTTAGGAAAATTTTATAATTCCTTTTTGAGCGCATAATATCAAGCTAAATATTTTGAATTTTCACGATCACTTCGATATTTGTGCCCTTTTATTCTTTTAGCCGTCGGAAACGCAAACATCTTTCCTTGTAATCATTGTTTTTCTCTATTCTCAAGATAAAGTATTTAAGTGCGACAGAAATCCTATCGTTTTTTCACTTTTTAAATCTGTATCTCTGAACTCTTCATCTTCTCTCTATCTTGTGCCTTCCTTTTTTCCATCGTTCATTGACAACTGATCTCTATTTCCTCTGTAAGATTTTCTTCTTTCTTTTTTATTTTCTTTATTCACCATGGTTTATCTTGTTGAATCGTTAGGCAAATTTCGATCTGAGTTTTCAATCCCTTCATGGGTTATCTTGGAAGAAATTTTTGGTCCTTCTGATTATTTTTCTTTGGCTGAGGGACATTGGTTCCCAAGTCTTTTTGTACCCGAATGTGTCTTTTCTTTCCCGCCAAATCCCCTATGTTTGGAGTTTTGCCAATATTTCGATATTGTACCTACAAAAGTGGCTCCAAATACATGGAGGGTGGTTAATGGTGTACATAGGTTGAATCAACTTTATGGAAGTCGTTTAGGGATTCCAGAGATTATGTATTGCTACAGATGGGTTACCAGTGACAGTACTTTTTATTTAAAAACTAGGTTTTCGAATAGAGCTTTAGTTGTCAATCTTCCTGATGCCAATAGGGACTATTTTGATCTTGGGGTTGTGATGAAAAATTGGCAACACCCTCCATTAAATGGAGATGATGTATACCAAGCCCCATATATAAGATTGGTGCATGTGTCACATAGTCTTCGGTTGGGCATTATTACTATTAAAAGAAAATCAATATTATATCATTTGTTAATTGCTAATAGATTTGTTGAAGTAGAATGTGAACTAATGTAGTTCATGTTTTGTATTGTAGAATGATATTATATCGAGACTCAGTTTGAAGTTTCTTTGTGGAACATTTACAGGTTGTAATCTTAATAAAGGTGGTGGGAGAACTTCACGAGACTTCGTTAGGAATTGTACATTTTGGATTTTTTATCAATGTTCCCAAAGTAATTATATAGGCTATTTTGTAATTCATTATGGCAATGGGATAGGTTGTTTTTATTTTTGAAATCTTGTTTTCTTTGTATTTGATAAAATGCATCACTGACATTTGATTTTGTTTGTTACAGTTGACAGTAAAAGAAAACTCCAAAAGAAACTGAGGTTAATATAAAGAATTTAAAACTTATATGGGGCTTGCATCAATCTATTACTGGAGAGTATATTAGATCTACTTCTTATTTGTTGGAATATAAAAGCTACACCTCGTCTTTTATTGCTCGTCCTCATCCCGTGGTGGTTGATCTTGACCATGTACCAACCTCTGAAACTAGTGTGGAAGGTTCTTCTTCTGACTTAAGCATTCCCATCACTGATCTGATGAAGAAGATAAGAGCTCCTGCATTTTTTGACAAGTCTGCCTATGCCACTGTGGAGGCAAAGAAGAGTAAACAAGATGTCCCAGAAGAAGGGATAAAGACTATAGATGTACCACCTCCCACTGCTGCCAAGAAAGCTGGCGAGAAGCCCTCTGTGCCTCCGAGTAAGACTGTTGTTATCTCCCCAATAGAGACAATATCTTTAATTGAAAATGCTCCTACTCCTCTGAGGATATTAAAAAGAAGTTATTCTGAGAGACCTGCTGAACCTATCTCTCAACCTTCAAATGTTGAATGTAGTGTTCCAGCTCTTGTTGCTCCGAGTTCTTCTATAAGCTTGGTAATATCCTGAACTGTTCTAGAATCCCAAGGTGTTGAAGACACCTTTTCTCGTGAAAAACTTACTACACTGGCTGCTCAATATATTAATTTAGTAAGTATCTTTAGCTTGACCCCTTTATTTTTTAATACTATGTCCATGTATTGACTTAAAGTTCTTTCTTTTTTCAGCTTGTGACGTGTTTCAACAACATTTTGAAGAAGGATGAAGCTATCAGGGCTTCAAGCTCCTCGGGTGGAGTAGAGGAAGCTTTTACTGGACTAACCCAGTCTTTGAAGGAATCTCTTCAGAAGTACGAGGAGGAAAAAGATGCTTGGTAGAAGCAATTTAAGTTTGTTGAAGCAAATCGAGTCCAGGTTGTGACCGCCTCCAAAGAGTTGGAGAAGAAACTGAAGGAGTCCGAACAACATAGTTCTGAGCTTGAAGTCAAGCTTAAGTTTGCTCAAGAAAATATTGCTAGGCTTCAATATGTTGAGCACCACAAGGTAGAGGTAAAAGAAAAGTTGAAGTCTACCGAAGAGCTCCTTAGGGAAAGGACCTCCTCAGAGAAGGCAAAAAGGAAAGATGCAGTTAAAAAATCATTCAGTGATGGCTGGGACAAAGGTTGGAACAAGGGCCTAGCCGTCATGTCTTCTCAAATGGAGTATGCCAGTGTCAAATATTTTAGGGATGGATGGGTAGAAGCCTTGAAGGAGGTGAAGGTTGTTGAGAATTCTGAGTTGTTCCAGCAACATACTCATGGCCCTCCTCCCTCTCCTGGAGAAGAAGAAGAAGATGAGGCTGCTTCAGATGAATCTTCTTTGATGATAGGAGAGAAGGTCCCTATTATTCAACCTTTTGAGTAACTCCAACTAGCCAGCACATCTGCCGAGCAGCTGTCATTGCTCTCCAAGCAACCAACCCCTTCATCCAAGCCATCCGAAGAAGTCGTAGGAAATAAGGAGAAGGTGTAAAGTTATTCGGGTCTTTTTATTTTACTATTTTCTTGAATGTAACCTTAAACTATGTTTTCCTTTATCATGATGAATAAAATTGGAACTTCAGTTGTTCGTCTTGAGTTTCTCTCTTACTTGTTATGTTCGCACCCTTGTTGATTTTGTGTTTCATTTTGTCTTTGCTAGTTTGTGGCCAGGATGGAACTTTTATCATCTCATGATTCAGAGTTGATGAAGAAATGCAATGACTATTTTAATGCTGGTCATGATGATTTTGCTGAAGCTCAAATCATTGATATCCTTGATTCGGATGCTTCTGAGCGAGCCATTGATGCTTATCAGTACCTGAAGTGCCTACTCGATCGTACTGTTGCCAATAATGTGGCCTATTAAGAAATGATTGAAGATCTTAAAGGAATGATCGAGGAACTCCAACAATAATATAAAGAATCCACTGTACTTTTACATCAAGGTTACAATAAAAAATATCAATAATTGAGTGCTAACAAGGGGTATGACAAGTATATTTCTGCTCATGAGAAGAAAGAAAGTGTATTAAAGCTTGAAATTGAAGGGCATAGACACATCACCAAGCTGTTGGAGCAGGAGAACATTACTTTTCAGGAGGAACTAAAACAACTCAAATCTGCTGCCTCTTCCTCGGGAGCCTTGGTCCCCATTAATGATGAAGGTTTTTCCTTCTTGGAGGTAGAAAATGCTAACTTACGAGATGAGTTAGAAACTTTGAAACAAGCTGGACCCTCCACATCTACTCGTAGTAAAGCAAGATCTTCTCGTGGACGAGCAAGGGCTGGTTGGGTCACCATTGAAGTAGCGAGAACTCAGTCGGCTTTAGAGAATCAAACTGTTGAGTTGATGGAGAATAACCAAGCCTTGGTAGAAATGTCTAAGATGGTTCTGAACTTCCCCGAGCAACTATCTAATCAAAGTCTGCTCTGGAAAATAAAGAAATTCTGGTGAAGAATCTCCACAAGCAACTTGAGAGGTTAACTTATTAATTTCACAAGCAGTCAAGGGAATTCTGGATGGCTGGGTATAATGAAGCTCTATATCACCTTGATACTCGTTTACAGCAGTCGAACAACGAAGGATACAAGCATGGGTGGTTAAATGCATTATGTGTCCTGAAGCTGGAGTAAGGTCATTTCCTGTGGGATTACTACGAACCTGGGGTCCTTGATTTACCTGTGCCTCCCTTCAATCTTGACCTTAATTGCATTCTAGCTCATGCTATTCCTTGAATTTTGATATTGAAGCATCTCGGTGATTACAATCTTATTTGAAACTTTGAAATAGCTCATCCAGAACACTTTCTTGATCATCGATCCATAATGAATGTCAGAATGCTACGAGAACGAAACTTTATAAATTCCCCTTATGCCTTAGATGATCCTCCAGCTGGGGTAGAACCTGTGTCAAAAGCAGAGGGAAAGAAACCAATAGAATAGGATATTTGATGTAATGAATTAGACTTCATATCTTGTGTAATCTGCTTTGCTTTAATGAAGAAAAAGTTTGTCCTTTGCCATTTCATTTTCTTCAAAATATTTAGACTTCATATCTTGGTTGGTGAATGTATATATTTATCCCATTTATTGTTTGATTATAGTGACTTGTCTCTCTTTGGGCCTAAGCAATGGAATAATTTTCATCCCATGTTCATGCTTAGTTGTAGTAATCTCGTATGGATTACCTGGTTGCCTAGAGAGTGGATGCCCCGAGAGGTCGTCCAGCTTCTTTCCTTGTTTGGTACCAAGCAACCGGAGTCGGTGGTTATTGATTTACCGACCAACCGGAGTTGGTGGTAATGAGATGTCGACCAACCGGAGTTGGTGGTATTGAGGTACCGACCAATCGAAGCTGGTGGTAGTGAATTGCGGACCAACCGTAGTTGGTGGTATTGAGTTACCGACCAACCAGAGCTGGTGGTAGTGAGATCCCGACCAATTGGAGTTGGTGGTATTGAGTTCCTGACCAACCGGAGTTGGTGGTAATTGATTTGTCGACCAACCGGAGTTGGTGGTATTGAGTTCCCGACCAATCGAAGTTGGTGGTAATTATTTTGCCGACCAACCGGAGTTGGTGGTGTGCTGCTCTCTGGATTTGGGTTTGTGTAGTGTTGTGTAGTGTGTAGCACTAATATTCGGAAAAAAATTCAACAAAACAAGAAACATCACTTTATTCATATTGAAAGAACTGTGTTACATAGGAATTTTATCTATTGATAATACTTGCGCAGACGCTCTGCATTCCATGCATACTTGAACTCTTCTCCTTCCAAAGTTTCAATTCTGTATGTCCCTGGTCGAACAACTTCTGTTACTCTGTAAGGTCCATGCCAGTTGGCTTCCAATTTGTTATGCTTTTGGATCACTTTTTTCAGCACATAATCCCCTTCCTTTAAATCACACTTCTTCACTCTTTTGTTGTAGAACAAAGCTGTTCGTTGTTGATATGTTGCATTCCTGATTACTGCTTCTTCCCTAACTTCTTCGAGCATATCTAGGTCTAATATTCTCATTAAGTCACTTATATGGGAGTTGAAGTTAAGCACCCTATGTGTCGGTAGACCAAATTCAGCAGGTATGACAATCTCACTCCCAAATGCCAACATGTACGAAGACTCCCCAGTTGCTGTTCGTGGTGTAGTGCGAAAGGCCCACAACACAGAGTGTAGCTCATTGATCCAATTTCCCTTTGCATCATCGAGCCATTTTTTCAAACCATTCAATAGGGTTCTTTCGTCACTTCAGTTTGCCTATTGCTCTGGGGATGGCCTGGCGCAGAGTGGATCTTCAATACGTTAGATTGATGACAATAGGCTGCAAATTTCTCGTTGTCAAATTGGGTTCCATGGTCGATGATGAATGCATGGGGAAGACCATATCTGCAAATAATATTCTTCCAAATAAATTGATAGACTTTGTCATATGTCATATCAATGAGAGGTTCAGCTTCCACCCATTTAGTAAAATAATCCAGAGCAACCACGAGGTATTTGAATCTTCCCCTGGTCGTTGGAAGTGGCCCGACTAAGTCTATCCCCCACATGGAGAATGGCCAAGGGGATGTGATGGGTGTTAACCATGCTTGGAGAGTTCTTCGGATGGAAGAGAAACGTTGGCATTTATCGCACTTCTTGGCATAAGCTGCGCAATCAGATCTAATCGTTGGCCAGTAATACCCTTGTGTTGTTATCCTCTATAAAAGCGTCCGACCTGCTACATGGTCTCCACAGGACCCTTCATGAACCTCTTCGATCAAGTCTTTAACTTCGGAGGGATGGACACATCTTTGTAATTGTAACACCCCGCCTAATTAAATACCGGGTGGCCAGTCCCATACCAAATTAAAATAGAATATACAGTTGGCTCATTCTTAGCATCACTGTCGAAAACATTTACAACCCACCCAATACTCAATTAAGCTGGTGTTAAAAACTTTCCAAATTTTAATTTAATCAAAATCCATTTCTAGTT
This sequence comes from Sambucus nigra, assembly GCA_949130495.1. Classification (NCBI taxonomy): domain Eukaryota; kingdom Viridiplantae; phylum Streptophyta; class Magnoliopsida; order Dipsacales; family Adoxaceae; genus Sambucus; species Sambucus nigra. Next base: position 138,675,660 of record OX422221.1, on the reverse strand, counting down.
TAAGAATAACACGACACATTTTATTCTACAACACTGATAACCCAATAAATAACACAAAAGAATTTAAATGCAATTGGAATAAACATTCCCAAATAATATAAATCCATTACAATAATCCCAACAATGTCAAATGTATTAAAAAGACACGAATATAATAGTATTTAACCCCGATAGAAAAGATAACTGAATCCTTTGGGCGACATGCCCTAACTAAGAATACTGTGAATCAAAAAGATGATAGGCGTCTAAGCAAAACTCCATAGCTCCATAGCTCGTCACAATCAACTAAGGTTGGCGTCCCTGCTGCTGGACACCTGATATAGGAGATACAATAGAAAGAAAATATGCAAGGAAGCGGGTCAGAGCCCGAATGTGTATATGATTTTTAAAATAGCAAGTATTTAACAAGTGCAATAAAGCATTTATTATGTACATGTTAGATCCAACTATCACTTGTTATTCTCACCTCTCAACTAGAGTGCACACTTAACGTTTCCTATTAACGTCCTAGTTAATGGTTCCTCTTTTCCAGTTTCCATATTATAATTCCATTCCCATATCATAATCCCCGTATGTCCCATACCATACGTCACATTATTATGCATTTACATTTCTCATTTATATGAATCGTTTCTCATTAACATGAATCATTTCTCATTAATATGAATTAAGCTTTTCAATTCTATAAGAATAAACATTCATTAACTTAATTCCATTATCTTTCTCTATTCACCGTTATCTACAATTATCACGGTAGATAGATTTAACCACAATATATGTATCCATTCAATCATTTAATCCATTATATATATATATATTCATATATAATACGGCACCCCGAGTCACAGCTGCGGTGCAATGCATTACTCTGCTATCATGTCCCATCATCGCTGGTCGCCGAATAGGGGACTAAAGGTTCGGTAAGGATTCCTCGAACCACAAACATCAACAAACAAATTGGAGGCGAACATAGTTCTCGTATCCATGGGTCACGCACATACCTACGTTCCCACAGTCAGCGGACTTATCAACTCCCCGATAAGTCTTTCATAGACCAATGTTCTCGAGCGACAAATCAAAGATCCCATGGATTCATCAGGATATGACTTCCCTCACGCGCAAACCTCCCATCGATAGCAAGTAAGTTAGGTATGTCATACACATAAATCATCAATCAATCAAATAGGTATTATCATACCTATAATATAATATCAATAAAGTAATATCACTACCCTAAGATATTTCCCATATGTAGCATTATACCTCTTTTAAATTCCACGTATTAAAATATCATATCTTTACTACCTAATTTAATTATCCTCGCATCCTATATCATCTCTCCACTCCCGACGTCGTTAAGGTTCATGCGCGGAGCGTCTCGCAAAGCGAAATCCAAACAAGGAACCCCTCCAATACACTACTATTTAACTTTGTCGATCGAGGAGGTCCGACAACTTCAACTATGCGATCGGGATAACCTCATACCCTCTTTCAACCAAATGTGTAATAAACTCCCATCTCTATCCAGGAGCCATACCACTACGCTCTTGTACTACACTCAGTCCTTGCTAAATCAATAATAAGTTTAAACTCAGTCCTTGATGTTCAAATTGTAACCCTAAGGTTACTCTCACTCAATACATAAGATTCAAATAGGTTTTTCCTCAACATATATTCAGTAAGAAGTCACTAAAATCCTACTGGTCCATAATATCATTTCTCCCGAATTACCACGAGTTTAATTTCTCCTTTTAATCAAGGTTAAAATCGATAGTTTCAAATCTCTTATAAACACATCTTCTTTCACTTAGGATTAAACCCTCTTGTAAACTTAAGGATACCCAGATATTATATTCAATCACCCCTACTGGTCCTATCTTTAATCCTCATACATCTCCATTTAGAATTTAACAAATGAATCTAGCAACCGAAATTCCATTCAATATAATTTTCATCATTTTAATCACTTGAATCCAAATCAAATTAATTCAAATCTTATCAAGGGTTTACTGATATTTTCTAAGTCCCATAATATCCAAATAATAATCACCAAAGATCCACAAAAGGTTTGGGATAAAAATCAACATTTAAAAAGAAACAACTTTACATATTCTGGGGAGGTCGATCGATCGATCCCTCAGGTCCAAGCCTGGTTTTCTGCATTTTCTGCAACTACGGTTTTCACCATTTTTACTCATTCAAACCTTCATATTAACCTCCAAAATGAGTTATAATTATTTCTACATGATATATCAACATATATGAACGATTTCCAATACTCTAAACATCCTAGAATCATCAAGGGATTGGATTAAAAGCATGTTTATCTCCTCATTTTCCAGAAAATCATCAACATATTAACTTCAAGAACACTTCAATGGTTTTCAGATTTTTCTTCCATAGATATATGATTATTTTGTGATTATTTCCATCCTAGAACATGAGTTTAATTCCTATATCATTTCAGTTTCTAGAAATCCATTTAATCACTCCATTATTTCTTCCAAACATGAATAATCTTCTCTTTTCATAACTATTCTAACATGGACAATATACGAACTTAAATTGCCATTATCAAACACTTGCCTTTACTGAAGGTCTGATCCTTTGGTGTAGTATATCTCAGTTGGTTGTCCCTTCTCCAGTCAAACTCCGGTGGTGGTTGGTGGTGGTGAACCTTGGTTCTTGTTCTTCTCCTTCCCAAGTAGGCTTTTCCCTTCCCAAGTACCCTTTCACTCTCTCTAGGAAGATGGCTTCTCTAATTTGTGAAGAGGAGATGTATAACCCACGTACACTTATTCTACCAATACTTATAATAAGACAAAACCCGAAATCACTATTCATCCCCTTAGAAAAATGACCAAAATGCCCTTTTGGGTTGTCCTTTCATTTCCAAATGACCCGAGACTCAAAATTAACATCCAAATATACTTTTCTGACTATTTTGAACCTTCCGGACGCAATGACGCAGTCAAAATGACTATAAGGTCTATAGAAAATAAATTTCCTTTTTAATTTAATAAATTAGTTCCGACACGTCCCATACCGCGTCTGACTAAAAATACAAATTACTGAATTTATATCAAACCGTCATATCAATGAAATCACATTCATATATTACTTAAATATCTTTAAGTAATATTCAGAATCATCCATTTTAATATCCACAGTCTGGATAAAACCCGAATGAATTAATTTATAATAAAATTCAATTAATCCGTTAATTTAAAATCTAATTCATTTTAAAAGTCACTAAAATCACGGGGTATTACAGTAATCCTGCTATAACTCATCTTCTGTACAAAATACCACTGGTCAATACATAACGAGCAGGTTTAAACTTTAGTTTCTTAGCTGCGAGTTTTTCAGGCGGTAGAATCCCTTCTTCAATATAGGCCTTGACGGGATCCATCTAGGACGGTCCCAAGTCAAGGTCAATGAAATTCATCATTAAATCTTCGTCTATGCTCCGACCAGTCAGGATTTCTGTTGGGATTGTTCTTCATAGCTCGGTGCGTGTGGCTGATGTTAACCGAGCTAGGGCGTCTGCTCTTGTATTCTCCAATCTCGATATTCTAATCAACTGAACTACAATAAACTCGATACAACCTCCATTGCTTTTGCATGATACTTGACCATTAATTCTCCCCTTGCTGCATACACCCCCAGAATTTGATTTACGATTAACTGTGAATCACTGAATACAACGACCTGCTCTGCCTTCATGGTTTTGGCCAGACTTAGACCCACGATCATAGCTTCATATTCAGCCTCATTATTAGAAGCCTTAAATTGAAAGCGCAGAGCATACTCCATATCAATCTCATCCGGACTGTTTAAAATAATTCCTACTCCACCGCCTGTAGTGCACGAAGAGCCATCCACATATAGATGCCACACAGGTACTTCATTGTCAAACTCTTGGTCAGATAGAGCTCCTCGATGGAATATTTGATGCTTCCTTTTGTCTTCCCCCAACACTTCTCATTGTACGTTGCTTATCTTCTCTTGATTGTCCACGGATGGAGGTTGGTCGGGGGTTAAATTTGATGATCCTGTAACATTCACAGTTTGGTCTGTGTTAAACTCCTATTCTTCGGAGGTATCAGATTGAGTAAACTCTGCGATAAAATCCACTACTGCCTGCCCCTTAAAGGATGATCTAGGCTCATAAACTATATCATATTCACTGAGTTCTACTGCCCAGTACATCAATTTTCCTGATTTCTCTGGTTTATACAGAGCCTGTCTCAATGGCATATCAGTATACACCACTATAGTATGGGCTTGGAAGTATGGCCTCATCCTTCTGCTCGCTTCGATTAGTGCCAGTGCCAACTTTTCCAACCATGGATATCTGATCTCTGCTCCATGGAAAGCCTTACTGGTGTAATAGATCGATTTTTGGATTCCGTCCTCCACTCTTATCAATGCCGAACTAACTGCATTCTCTGAAACTGCCAGATACATGTATAATCTTTCTCCCATCACTGGTCTTGATAACAATGGAGGTGTCCCCAGATATTTCTTCAATTCTTGAAAGGCCTCCTCGCATTCATCATTCCACTCAAAAGTTTTTCGGAGTGTTTTGAAGAATGGGAGATATCTGTCTATTGCTCGTGACATAAATCTGTTGAGTGCTGCAACTCACCCTGTGAGACTTTGCACTTCCTTCTTCGTAGTTGGAGATCGCAGCTCCAATAGGGCTTTGATCTTTTCAGGGTTTGCCTCGATACCTCGTTAGTTAATAATATATTTGAGAAACATGCATTCTCGTACTCCGAATATGCATTTGGTGGGATTCAACTTCATTTGATATTTCTCTAGTTGATCAAAGGTCTGACCTAGGTCAACGAGATGATCATCAGCTTTCTTGCTCTTCGTCAGCATATCGTCAACATAAACCTCCATATTATGACTGATTTGCTCTGCAAACAACTTATTCATTAGCCGCTGATATGTTGCGCCTGCATTTTTAAGTCCAAAAGGCATAACATTATAGCAATAAGTTCCCCTTGGGGTGATAAAAGAGGTACTCTCCCTGTCCTCAGGCTTCATTTTAATCTGGTTGTAACCAGAATAAGCATCCATAAAACTCAACAATTCATGTCCCGAGGTAGCATCCACCAGTTGATCAATTCGGGGAAAAGGAAAATGATCCTTTGGGCATGCCTTTTAAGATCAGTGAAGTCTACACACATCATCCACTTGTTATTTTTCTTCTTTACCATCACCACATTTGCTAGCCAATCAGGATATTTGACATCCTCAATAAAAGAGGCTTTTTTTAGTTTCTCTACTTCTTCCTCTATAGCTTGGTTCTTTTCAGGGCTAACCACCCTTCTTCGCTGCTTCACTGGCTTGACCTCCTTGTTCACATTGAGCTCGTGGCATAAGAAACTCGGGTCTATCCCTGGCATGTCTTCATGACTCCATGAAAAAGTCTGCTTTCTGCGCCTTAGAAATTCTATCAATTCCTGTTTGATCAATACATCCAATGATTCACCAATTTGAGTTGTTCGTTCTGGATGTTCGTCGTCCAGAATGATATTTTTGGTAGCCTCCATGACCTGGCCCTTCACGAGCTGAGACTCATCTCTAGGGTCTAATGTTTCAATCTCTGCATCTTTTATTTCATCCACTTGATAGGTAATAGTCTTCTTCTTGTATTCTTCGCGTTCCTCCGGTTCGGCAGATGAATAGTCGCATTCTCGGGCTATTTTTGGTCACCTTTCACCACTCCCACTCTAAAAGTGGTTGGGAATTTTAAGCATTGATGTACATTAGAGGGTACTACTTCGAACTTCTTCAGACCTAACCTTCCCATGATGATATTGTAAGATGATTGGATATTTTTATCCATTACGAAAGAGCGTGCTCTTTCTGTTCGACAAGAAGGCCATGTACCGATAAGTATATCCAACTTAATCATCCCAAGTGGAAAAATCTTTTCGCCAGTAAAACTGAGGAGGGGCCTGTGATAGGGCTCCAACTGGGATAACTTCAGGTTCAAACTGTCAAAGCATGGGTAGAAAATGATGTCTGCCGAGCTACCATTATCCACCAGTACCCGTGAAATGACCACTTCCTTCATTCTCATCTTGATTACCAATGGGTCATCATGAGGGTATAGTACACCTGCCAGATCGTTCTTAGAGACCAATGACCCGTTTATCTTTATTCACCTTCTTCGGGCGATCATCTTCAGCCAAGTTTATTCGCTGTATGTACGAGCAAGCTTGAGCTTCATTGAGGTAAGCTTTCCTCTCCGTAGTAAGATCTCCACCTCCTGTATCTCCACCTGTATTAACATTACATTCAAATGACCCAAAATGGATTGAAAATACCTCACGCTCTGGCTGTCTCGGTCTTTTGGGGAGATCGGGGTCATCTTCTGGATCATCTTTGTGGTCTCTCTTCTTGTCTTCTTTTGCTCGACGAGGAGATTTAGATCTTTTCCTTCCTTTCTCGTTGGTCTTTCCACCATTTTGGCGATCAACATACTTAGCCAATTTTCCTCGCCTGATGAGTGCTTCAATTTCATTCTGGAAAGCTATGCAACGTTTGGTCGTGTGACCATGGTCTTTATGGAACTCGCAATATTTGGACTTGTCCCTTTTGTCAGGATCTGCTTTCATTTTCCCTAGCCAGGATAGCTCTTCGTTGTTCTTGATCTCCTCCAGAATGTGATTTATGTCAACTTTTAAGGGAGTGTAATTTCCATACTTCCTCATCTGCTCCAGCGCTTGCTTACCCTTCGACTGCCTGTTGCCACCATTATTCTTTTGATCCTTCTTCTAGGTTTTACTGGCCTCAACCTTGGTCTCCTTAGTGTCTGTACTCTTCTTCGCAGCCATGGCTTCCTCAGCATTCATGATTTTGGCTGCCTTTGCTATCAATTCTGCCATGGTCCTAGGCGGATCTTTGGCCAAAGTGTAGTACAATTTATCTAGCAATAGCCCACTCATTAGAGCAGTAATTGCTATTTTCTCCTCGTAATCAATTAGCTCAAGCTTCTCATTATTGAAGTGAGTAATGTAGTCCCTAGTGCTTTCTTCTGGCTTCTGTCTAACACTCAGCAAGTGTGCTACTCGTTTGACTGGTTTCGCTCCGAAATAGAAATTCCCTATAAAAAGCTCTGCCAGTTGAAAAAAAGTCGCAATCTTCCCCCGAGGAAGGTTGTTGTACCATATCTGGGATGACCCGGTGAGAGTTCTTGAAAACGCCCTATATCTCATCTCATCTGGGACCATATAGATATCGGCAGTAGCTTGGTATTGTTCTATATGAAGGACAGGGTAAGTTTTCCCATCGTATTTAGGCGTTACCATAAGAGCTTTGAATTTTGATGGTGTGGGAAAATCCACAATTGCCTGTACGAATGGTGTCCCTTGGATAAAAGTTCTTTGTAGAGGATTCTTGGTTTTAGCCATTTCCCCTAATCTGTCCTCCAACCTTTGAATAGAGCCTTTCCATGCATCATTTCCCACCTCGGGCCTATTTGTCCGAGAAACTGATCTTGTTGAGTTCTCCTCGTGGGACCTTTCATTACGAGTTATTGGGCGTGATTGAGAAGAGCCTTCCCTTAGGTCGGATGGTCGTTGAGAGTTCATCGACGCAATCCTAGGAGGACTTCTATTCCTCCTAGGGCCCAATCGATCAAAAGGAGATACTCTAATCAGCCTCTCTATAGCACTAGTCCTTTCTGGGGAAAGAGTGATATTTCGATGGGAATCAGTAGCTCGTACTGATGAAGTTCGACCTGGTTGATACGAAGGATCACTAGATCTTTCAGTATGATATGAGTCAGTACGTTTAGATTAAGATGACTCCGAGAATAACATTCTTCTAGTTCTTGAAGATGGCAAATGGGTATTTCTCTGAACACTTCGTTGTCCTGATTGGGTCGGCACTCCACTTTGAACAGTTTGTATAAGTTGACGCATGGCTTCTTGCATGGCCGTTTGCCCTTGGGCTAAATTATCCATTATAGCAGCTAGATCTGGAACATTTGGGGGAGTAGAAGGGTTTGGAGGGACCCCAATGTTTCGATTACTGGATTCCGGATTATCAGCCATAGATGATGAATTATTTTAGTGAAAAACGCTAAGTACAGTCGTTTTCCACAGACGGCGCCAATCCGTTGATGTAAAAAACTAGATTATCTCTAATTAATCAATCACAGATAAATAAATTAATAAGACAAAGGATTTTTAAAGTGGTTCAGTCTGATGAAAAATGGCCTATGTCCACTATTTTTGTATTGCTAACTATTTATTTGGAATCTCGATAATAGGTTTACCAAGAGATCCAAAGTCCCCTTATTATGAGGAGGTTACAATGTATTTATAGCCTTGAGATTGTACATATGAAAGGACAATACACCGTTATCTAGTAGACATATACATCTGTACGATAATAATGCGTAATTAATGCATAGCTGTCTTTTGGTTCTCTTGATTTGAATGCTCTGCACGCTAAGTAGCTCAAGGTGCCTGAGTTGCTCGGTACGCTTAAGTTGCTCGTTGCTCATGAGTTGCTCGGAGCCCAGAGTAGCTCGGTGATAGTATGTTATTCGTTGAAAGTGTTTATATTGCCACATAGATTAACACGTGTCTTCAAATGATTGGTCCACATCAGTAGACTAAATTTGGTATCAATAATTCCAGCCACCTGAAATTGCTCATCTAAAGCCATGCCCTCAAAAATAATTTCATGGGCAATCATTTGCAAATCATGGGTTTGAGCAACAACAGATTTTCCATCCGTCATTTGAAATTTCAAATAACGACTGACGGCATATTTTTTAGCACCCGCCCCCTCCGCGTCATATTTTTTAAAAAATGCATCCCAAACATCTTTTGCAGTTTTATAATTGGCATAATAGTCATAAAGTTCGTCACTTAGAGCATTCAAAATATAGATCTTTCACAGAAAATCATTTTCCTCCTAAGTTATAATTGTTTTTCTTTCCTCAACAGTAGGTGGATTATTTACTACGGGTTTGTCAAATTGAACATACGATGCGACTTTTTCGTAGTTAAATAAAATTTGTTCCAATGTTTAAAATGTTGGCCTTCATATTTGAAAGGTTTGTTTAGGTTGGATGAGTTAATTTCGCCCATGGCAGAATTTCAGAACACCTTAAAATTATTGTAGCTGTAGTAAATTAAATGTAGAATTAAGGAACGAAATTACCCAATTTTGGAGCAAATAAATCCGAGACAGAAAGAACAAGAAAACCCGAAAGGAGGTACAGTCTAGAATACGGCTAAGTCATGGACAATGTCGCTCTCTTTAAGGTTTTTCGTGGCTCTGCCCAAAGTGTGCTAACAGTCTTAAGTTTGCCTCCTCACCCCCAGGATAAAACAATCCCAAAAATATGAAATTGGTAGCACACACCAGATTCATTCAATCAACTCCCATTTTGTGATATGTACTGCTCGATTATGATAAATATAAATAATCAGGAGGAAGATTAAATATTTCTGTGTTGTTATAATTATTCAGGGGATGAATAATTATTTCTCTGTGTATTAAAAAAGATGAGAACAGTTTGCAAAGAAAAAAAAATTCTGAAGAGAACTGTATATTAAAAACGAAGGTTAGGACATAATTTTATTGCAAACAGATATTAACGTTAATGGGTAAAAATGTGGGTCAAGTGGAAGAGAAATTTTCGGAAAACGTTTTTGAGTTGGAGGAATTTTTCAACTGTAAATAACCACGTTTTTTATTCCAGAAAAAATTACCGTTAATAATTAATTTTAAGCCCAAAAAACGTCAATTTATTTGTCCAAAAAATTATTTCTTAATGAGCCCAAGCCCAAGACCCAGGACCCGGACACGGGCACGGGCCGGGCAGGGCGAACGGCGGAGGCGTGCACGCGTGTGTGACTTGGCCCAATAAGTCCCCCACCCATACACACAAAACATCTAATGCCCAAAGGGCTTGCCCATTTGTTCCTAAAAAATTGTAGATATACACAACTCATTTTAAAGGGACTATCGATGTGGGACAATGCCAAAAGGAATTTTCAAACTTTTCACCAAAGCTGTGCATTATAGTTGTTCCAACAATTCGGCATTTCAGTTTCTTCCCCTGAAGAGCATTAAATAACTCTAGATATCATCGTCACATTGCTGCAAACAATACTTTTACATGTTAATAAGATGAGATGTGGGGTTCGTGGTCATTAGTTATGCAAAAGTGGAATCATGATGACTACGGTTGTGTAGTCTTTAATTTTCATGGTGGATTGAACATTCCCCAAATTGAGAATCGCTATGGGTGAAGTATTAATATAAAACTAGCAAGTAACCTGCGCGATGCGCGAGTGTATTATAAAATTGATAAGAAAATATAGCTAAAAATTAAAAATAAATAAGATAAAGAACCAACTATGTGTACATATATAAAGAGAGCATGCAGATCCAAATATTGATAAAATATTGATTAAAAAAAAGTTAAATGGGTCTCCTACTAAAAAAGAAACAACCCATAATTTTGGTAATACCTACTTAAAATCAATCTCACCACAAAGTTAAAACAAAAGAATTGGGAGGTTTGTACATTTTGCAACAATCAATAAAAATACAGCACAATGTGAAATGGAAACAAAAAATACCCATATATCTGAACTGTGCCAGCTTTAGCAAAAATTCCATCTGAAACAATTCAAACACAGTTAGTACAAATATGATAGAAATTGATATTATTAATTAAAAAGATGAAATACCAATTTGAATAGCTTTTTAACCATGATAACAATAGGAGTTATCCCCTATTAGGTGGAGTTATTTGTGAAAAATTATGTTGATACCTCATAAAATAGATTTCCTCTTTGACTTACCTGTGGATGTCTAGGATCGCCATACAAATAATTCCAAATCCTAATCATTTTTTTTATGGAAATGAAGAGTGCAAAAATCCCTTACCATTAGAATCAACTTTCAGCTTCCTTGAATCTTCCCAATCATATTTCTCCCCTCGAGAGCCTTCGCAATTTATTTTGGTATATTATTCAGTTAATACTCAAAAGGCATATGTTTTATAGCTTCTACAAAAAACAAATCAACTCCTTATGTGTGTGGCAATTGTCAGATGGAATGTAGAGAGATGAATGCATTAGGGATGAATTAATTTGGTAGTTTGGGGGATTGTAGTGGAACGAAAAAGAGGAAGTAAATAAGGTAATCCAAAAGACAATGAGATAAAAGCGTCATGGATTCAAATAAATAGGCCCTCCTCCAATTCTAGGAAAGAGTAAAATAATTAAACTATTTATGAAGTGTACATGTGTTATCGTGTGGGTGCAAAAAATGTCGATAGTGGGTTCCATTGACAATTTTAGTTATATACTATAATATGCTCAGTGGTTTTCAAATTATGCAGTATTTGAGTCTATATGTTGATGAATCATAACTTCACTTAGTACGTTTGAAAATAGATAATTTTTTTAACTATTTTGAAGTATAATTTTATTAAATATGTTGAAACTTCATTTAATTTTAGATATAAGGATTTTTTATTTTTTGTTTAATTTAGGGATGAAATTAAGCATTCGATAATTCACTGAGAACAATGAAAATTTGTATTTTTATAGACTTACCATTTATGGATAACTATTAGAACATATGTCTATACACAATTAAGAATTATGAAAAAAATTAATATAGCCTTAAAAAGTTAGATTTTGGGACTCCCACCCCCACTTTAAGTAGGTTCCACATCAATGGTTGAAATATTATACGAACGCTATTTCGTATATGATACTAGTTTTTATCCCCGTGCGATGCGTGACCACTTTGTATTTCTTTATGTACATGTATTAAAATTTGATAATAAAAAAATGTATGGACTTACAGAAAATAGAGCGTGAAGAAAAAAGAAAAAAACAAAAAGAAGACGAATCATGAGAAAAAAATGACATAAAGGTTTACATAATTATGCAATCGATAGTATTCATCAAAATAACATTTCATCCATTGTAGTGGGAAACCTCGTAGGCCACACAATCTCGTTCGTGATGTTCTTATCTTAGAATATACATCAAAGAATCTCATTCAAATTTTATTAAGTCAACTATAATGTTTACACTTCATTTCCAGCTTTAGTGCAACATGAATGTTAATCTATTTCCAATTTTTGTGCAATATGAAAATTAATCCGCGGCTATGAAAATGACACGGTAGGGTTACTCGCGTGGGAATCCAACTTTCATTGTACTTTGCATTTTACCCTATGCTATGGAGTAACACCAAAATTTTGGTGCTGTAAATTAATATTTGGCATTTTTATGTGGCAAACAACTGTGTGTAACCCCCCGCCTAATTAAATACCGGGTGATCAGTCCTTTATTAAATTAAAAATCAAGGTGAACGGTTGGTTAATTCTTAGCATCACTGTCGCAAAGTAATTGTTTCCAATTTAAACACCCTAAATAATTAAGCTAAGTGTCAAAACAATTTAAAGTCTTATTTTTATTTTATTAAATTCTAATATAAAAACCTTTTTAATAACTAAAAGTTTTAAGAATCACATAAATGCTAATGATGGCAATTAACACACAAGAATTTAAACCATCTAGATAAACCAAACCAAGTTTGAGAACTATAAATGAAATCATCCTGACCAGAGTTAACTCCAAAAGAGTACCAAATACTATAAATGACATAAACATAAATCTCTGACAAATCCAAACGGGATAGGAAATTGGGCGATACATGCCCTAACTTTGAAGAACTAAAATAGAAACTGAATCAATGAAGAGGTCGTCTAAGCAAGAGCCTGTAACTTCCACATAAGCTGCAGTACGTCCAATCCAAAAAACCTAAGCATGAGGCCCCTATGGCCGGGCACCGGTAATACATACATATATAAACAAGAGAGAAAGAAATGATAGAAAATGGGTCAGAGCCCGAGTGTAAAACAGTTTTAAAAATAGTTTAGCAAGTATTTAAAATGCTTACCGGCTAATATAACCACCATGTTAGTATGCGACACTCTTTTGAGAATTCTCACCTCTCATCTAGTATGCACGCCTACCGTACTACTGATCACATAAGTCTATCTAACTTATCCTCCCATAAAGTTCTATCCCGAGAACTACTAAGGCCATAATATTTAGTTTTAAAAATCATTCTCTTCCATATTCTTACGTTACTTAGAACCACTTAGTACCATTACCAAATTCACGAACACTTGTTATAAAGATGCAACATTTATTCATTTCTTAACTACTTATACACATAGTAGAAAGTTTCCATATATAAGTATATATATATCAATCACTCATATAATATATATATATATATACTAACGACACCCCACATAAATCTATGGTGCTGGCATACTCTGCTATCAAGTCCCCGTATCACTCAAACTAAGGGAAATAATAGCTCGGAATCACTCTCGAACTGTATTAACACAATACACAAACAAATGGAGGCGAAGCATAGTTCCAGGTCCTAAGAGGTCAGCACATACGCTCATGTCTCTTAGAACATCTGACTATGATTCTCAGATAGCCTGTATCGAGGATACTATCTTTTAGGGTATGGGTCAATATCCCCCATGAAGGTCCAATCGAGATAAGACTGTCCCGGTGCAAAAACCTCCGTGATAGCAAGTAGCCCGGGTATGATTTTTACACAAATACGTAATATATGCACAATCACACAGTCATATATATAAATATTCACATTTTCGAAATTAGGTATGCCCACAAACCATAATTATAATTATCCGTTCTTAGCGCAAATTACTCAATTATCTCGCATAACGGATTTGCCTCTTTTATTCCCATTTATAATTTATTTCATACATACTTCTCATCTCTCGAAGTATTCTATCTCACTAAGTAAAATTTCACTAGGTATACCCTCACTTACCTTCTAGTCTAAATCTTTCACGAGTCTCCATCTCTTTGTAAATGCATGCACAATTTTCAATGTATGAATAACTCCCCGTTAACCCACAATTTCATCTCATATAAATTTCTCTCACCGAAGTCTACTTAGACCCTACTGGTCCTCTTCATAACCCATTATACTATTTAAAATATATTCAAGGGTTCCCACATATTTTAACCGAATTAAACACAAGGAGAAAAATATGCACTTTTTCAGAAGGGATCGATCGATCGAGGAATGGGGTCGATCGATCGATGCTCTTGGTCGATCGATCGATCAAGCAGTTCTTGGCCAGTTTGCTGCAAATATCAACCTACGGGTTCACTCATTCCCCTCCAAACCTCTATAATTTCATCCTAAACTCCCATCAAAGTTATCCAATTGTATAAGCAATATATATAACAAGTTCTAATGAAACAACATCAATAAATCCTCAATGAATCAATCAAAAAGGGGTTTAATATCAGATTTATTTATAAAACCAAATTTTGCATGAATAATCACAAACCTCTATTTTAAATCCAGATTGTCTTCCCAAATATCATACTAAACTTGTGGTTAATCCTCTGCATATGATCAAGATTGTAGACTACATGGATTCTCCCTACAACACATATAAATTCTCTTCCAAAATATATAATTCTTCAATTAAAACTTATGATTTTCATTCCTAGACTAACATGGAAGGTATATTAACTTGGAAATTAGCAAGATAGATACTTGCCTGGGATTCAAAGGTCTGATTTGTTGATGAAACATATATGGTTGCATTCGTCGTCGTGCGATCTACGTTTTAGTGGTGGTGGCGATGCAATCGGGTGAGTTCTAGGCCTTCGATTTCTTAGAAACTCTTCACCTTCTTCTCTAATCTCTTCACCTTCTTCTCTAATAGATGGGCTTAGGTTTTGTGTTTGTTAACCCTAACAGACAACTCCAAATGGCTAAGATATACTAAGAAAATTCGTGGGTTCAATTACCCAAAAGTACAAAATGTCTAAAATAACCTCCCGGGATGTCAATTAGGCCTAAAAATGCCCTGAGAGCCAAACTAAACCCCCGGGTACACTTTTCTGATGATCAGGACCATTTCAGACACTTTGGCGCACTCAAAACGACCATACGGACGACTTATAATTTATTCACTTTTATAATAATAATTTAGTCTTGACACGACACAGGCGCGTCCCGAATTAAATTTCCACAATTACCATTTTATTCACTCGTGACAATTTTAATAAAATCAATCTCTTATATTACTTTACTCATCCAGTAATATTCAACAAATTTCCAATAATTACTAACTCACATCACGCTAGTAAATATTAAAAATAAATTTTCGAATTAATATTAAATTAATATCTCAGTTAAATTTAATAAATCCCCAATTTTAAAAGCTATAAAAATATGGGGTATTACATACTTCCCCCTTAATAACGGAATTTCGTCCCGAAATTCAGAAAATAAGGTATTCTTGGTAAAAATAGACCTGGATACTTTAACAATACTCAAAACGGACTTTCGGGTAAGGCGAATTCCTATAGTCCTCCCTGCCTCACAATAAGCTTATTTATCACTTTCAATACAATTAGTTATAGAGTCACACTTTAATAACGACACTTCACATTGTGCTCTAATCTGTGCTATTCGCATAAGACGAGCCTACACATCGTTGGCCCCTATTGTCTCAATATTATGGGGAGGCCACACCTCACTACATAACAAATACTCGTATTTATCTAATCACAAAACTCTCTTTATCATCATTCCACCCTTCGATTGGGTAATAAAACAAAACTTCGAATGTTTCCTTACCACACAACTGACTCCACTGACCTTAAATCGTCACTTAACTTTAACTTACAATCAATATTACCGGCTCCTATGACAATCAAGGTACTAGACTCATGGACTAATGACCAAACATCTCTCTACTTCCAACCTTACGCTAAGTTTCATGCATGAGATGTCTCGTAAAGAGAAATCCAAACTAGGAACCCCCCGATACACTACTACCTAGCATAGTCGGTTATCGAAATTCGTTGGGTCCACCGTCCATAACCTGTACCCCTCTATTATGTCTTTTGATAGAAAATCTACATATCCTTTCGCAATTAAACTGAAATAAATATTTTTTTTACTAATTGCACTATTGCTCAGTATTGGTGGAATTCACATTCCATAAACCTCTTACATATACAATCGGGACTCTCGAAATCTAATTCCCAAACATATAAATATAAGTCTTAACTTCCACATTCCTAAAGGATAAATATAACAATGCACTCCTCCTATCACTAAGTCCTGAGTGCTACACATAATAATGAGTGAAATCTTTCCGCATAACGGTAAACAAATACACACCGAATCATAATAACAAATTACCTAAACACCCTGGGATTAAACATTTTCGTACCATATACCCTTCGAAGTCTCTATAATATTTAGAAAATGAGTGCGAGCCCGACCCTCTTGCAGGTGAGGTATTGTCAGAACAAAACTTGCTGCACTAGGGCAGCAACCCCGATAGCCTTAAAATCACTACTTACTAATATTTTAACCATTTTTATAAAGCCATAATAATTACAATAATATACTCGCATATCACATCACTAAAATGAGTAATCTCAATAAATTATATAACACAAACAATGCACCCATTTATCCTCCGCGGATATCACTGAAGACAACCCCGCTATACCAGGGAAAACATACACATAATTATAACGCTATATATATACGCACTAAATTCTTTTCACATGTGACTCTAGCAATAAACAAAAATGTAATGACTCGCTCGTGTCACATAAAACACGCTTCATCCTCCGAGAATATAACTCATACTTCTACTTTGCCAATCGCCTTGGCTGCTTAATGGTCTTCTGGACATAACGTGTCTATCCAAACCAAATCGAAAATTATATTAACCATTTCCCCTGCAAGCACCATACCCTTGTCCTTTTTCTCACTTCGGAAAATTTTAACTCGTGTAGTTTTACTCTCCACAAAATACCTCAACACATAACCCACTTATCTCCTGTCATACTGACACTATTAGGGTTGTCCTTCTCTCAAACTTAAATAGTCTCGATCCTGATGGCTACCCCCATCGTTCCCTTATCCTTATTAGCCCTAAGGAACGTGCTACTGGCTTTAATAAATCTTACTGAATTCACCATCGCGTGGAAAGAATTCAACTATCTGAATCATTTAATGAGCCCCCTAATGGGTCTCCTCTAGTCTCCCTCTCCAATAAATCTTTCGATTACTTTAGCTCCCTTCACATAAGAGCGTTAACATTTCTACGGACAATGCGTGACATTATCACCATATGGATCGACTGTCCAATAGAATTCTCTTTAAGTGTTGTCAACCTTCCTCACGAGTTGATCTCCCATTTGAAATCTTCTCTACCGTTGGTATCCACTTCCGCTGATATAAGATTTTCTAAAAGATTAAATTCATTTACAAATGGACCCTTGTCCGGCCCTTCCGTAATGGGTTCAGAACAACGTTCACATCTTATTCTAAACAACTGATGAAGGAACATGTGGTTAAACTATACTTAAGGTGTTTCCATTTACGCAACATTTCATTATTAAATATGGTGGTTGACTCCCACTATAACTTTGCTCCGACGAGCCAAGAAATATTTTACTCCGAATTTTTCACTTCCAGTTAACCACCCTCCTCCATATGCCCAAGCCTTTGAATATATTACCTTTGTTGGGTAACACACATAATTCCCGCATTTTTAGAATTTTCGCCAATGACTCTCCACAATTTTTCCATTTGACCCTTTCCCAAGTGTTCTACATTGGGTGAGTCTAATTTTGACATCACGTTTGACTATTCCTTCACTTGGAAAGCATAGCTTATATCCTAGCTGTCTTTACAGTCCTGGCCTCTCGTACCATAATAGGGGTGACCTCGACTACGGTCATCATCCTCGAACATACTTCATAACCTCCTAAGTCCGGCCTTCGCTATCCGCCCAATGGCCCTCATCTTCCATACTTCACTGTTCGATCATGTCCAAACACAAATAAGATTTACTAATATATTACTGATAGCAGGAGAACAAAATCTCACCAAAGAAATCAACAATCCTAAACATAGGGCTCTATATCAGAGAAAGCTACGCTAAAAGCATAATAAGTTGCACAGATCCTAAATGACACTAGAACTGATGCTCTGATACAACCTGTAACACCCCACCTAATTAAACACCGGGTGATCAGTCCTTTAGTAAATTAAAAATCAAGGTGACCGGTTGGTTCATTCTTAGCATCACTATCGCAAAGTAATTATTTTAAATTTAAACACCCTAGATAAATAAGCTAAGTGTCAAAACAATTTAAAGTCTTAATTTCATTTTATTAAATTCCAATATAAAAACCTTTTTAATAACTAACAGTTTTAAGAATCACATAAATGCTAATGATGGCAATTAACACACAAGAATTTAAACCATCTAGATAAACCAAACCAAGCTTGAGAACTATAAATGAAATCATCCTAACCAGAGTTAACTCCCAAAGAGTACCAAATACTAGAAATAACATAAACATAAATCTCTGACAAATCCAAATGGGATAGGAAATTGGGCGACACATACCCTAACTATGAAGAACTAAAATAGAAACTGAATCAATGAAGAGGTCGTGTAAGCAAGAGCCTGCAACTTCGACATAAGCTGTAGCACGTCCAATCCAAAGAACCTAAGCATGACGCCCCCTGTGGATGGGCACCTATAATACATGCATATATATACAAGAGAGAAAGAAATGACAGAAAACGGGTCAGAGCTCAAGTGTAAAACAGTTTTAAAAATAGTTTAGAAAGTATTTAAAATGCTTACCGGCTAATATAACCACCATGTTTATATGCGACACTCTCTTAAGAATTCTCACCTCTCATCTAGTGTGCACGCCTACCGTATTACTGATCACATAAGTCTATTTAACTTATCCCCCTACAAAGTTCTATCTCGAGAAGTACTAAGGCCATAATATTTAGTTTTAAAAATCATTCTCTTCCATATTCTTACGTTACTTAGAACCACTTAGTACCGTTACCAAATTCACGAACACTTGTTACAAAGCTGAAGCATTTATTTATTTCTTAACTACTTATACACATAGTAGAAAGTTTCCATATATAATTATATACATATCAATCACTCATATAATGTTTATATACTATCATGACCCCACAAATCTATGGTGCTGGCATACTCTGCTATCAAGTCCCCGTATCACTCAAACTAAGGGAAATACTAGTTCGGAATCACTCTCGAACTATATTAACACAATACACAAACAAATAGAGGCCAAGCATAGTTCCAGGTCTTGAGAGGTCAGAACATACCCTCACGTCTCTTAGAACATCTGAGTATCATTCTCAGATAGCCTGTATCGAGGATACTATCTTCTAGGGTACGAGTCAATATCCCCTATAAAGGTCCAATCGAGATCAGACTGTCCCGACGTGGAAACCTCTGTGATAGCAAGTAACCCGGGTATGGTTTTTACACAGATACATAATATATGCACAGTCACACAATCATATATATAAATATTCACATTTTCTAAATTAGGTGCGCCCACGACCCATAATTATAATTATCCATTCTTAGCACAAATTACTCAATTATCTTGCATAACGGATTTGTCTCTTTTATTCCCATTTATAATTTATTTCATATATACTTCTCATCTCTCTAATTATTCTATCTCACTAAGTAAAATTTCAGTAGGCATACCCTCACTTACCTTCTAGTCTAAATCTTTCACGAGTCTCCATCTTTTAGTAAACATATGCACAATTTCCAATGTATGAATAACTCCCCGTTAACCCATAATTTCATCTCATATTAATTTCACTCAACGAAGTCTACTTAGACCCTACTGGTCCTCTTCATAACCCATTATACTATTTAAAAGATATTCAAGGGTTCCTACGTATTTTAACCGGATTTAAACACAAGGAGAAAATTATGAACTTTTCCAGGAGGGATCGATCGATCGAGGAATGGGGTCGATCGATCGATGCTCTTGGTCGTTCGATCAATCTAGCAGTTCTTGCCCAGTTTGCTGCAAATATCAACCTACGAGTTCACTCATTCTAACCCCTTCAAACCTCTATAATTTCATCCTAAACTCCCATCAAAGTTATCCAATTGTATGAGCAATATTTATAAACAAGTTCTAATGTAATAACATCAATAAATCCTCAATGAATCAATCGAAAAGTGGTTTAATCTCAGATTTATTTATAAAACCAAATTTTGCATGAATAATCACAAACCTCTATTTTAAATCCAGATTTTCTTCTCAAATATCATAGTAAACTCGTGGTTAATCCTCTACATATGATCAAGATTTTATACTACATGTATTCTCCCTACATCACATATAAATTCTCTTCCAAAACATATAATTCTTCAATTAAAACATACGATTTTCATTCCTAGACTAACATGGAAGGTATATTAGCTTGAAAATCAGCAAGATAGATACTTGCCTGGGATTCAAATGTCTGATTTATTAATGAAAAATATATGGTTACGTTCCTCATCGTGCGATCTATGTTTTGGTGGTGGTGGTGATGCAATCGGGTGAGTTCTAGGCCTTGGATTCCTTGAAAACTCTTCACCTTCTTCTCTAATCTTTTCACCTTCTTTTATAATCTCTTCACCTTCTTCTCTAATGGCTGGGCTTAGGTTTTGTGTTTGTTAACCCTAAGAGACAACTCCAAATGGCTAATATATACTAAGAAAAGTTGTGGGTTTAATTCCCAAAAATACAAAATGTCTAAAATACCCTCCTGGGATGTCAATTAGGCCTAAAAATGCCCCGAGACTCAAACTAAACCCTCGGGTACACTTTTCTGACTATCTCGACCCTTCCGGACACTTTGGCGCACTCAAAATGACCATATGGATGAATTATAATTTATTCACTTTTATAATAATAATTTAGTCCTGGAACGACACAAGCGCGTCCCGAATTAAATTTCCATAATTGCCATTTTATTCACTCGTGACAATTTTAATAAAATCAATCTCATATATTTCTTTACTCATCCAGTAATATTAAAAAAATTTCCAATAATTACTAACTCACATCACGCTAATAAATATTAAAAATAAAATTTTGAATTAATATTAAATTAATATCTCAATTAAATTTAATAAATTCCCAATTTTAAAAGCCATAAAAATACGGGGTATTACCCTGTGTTAGTCAAACTGTTCAATTTCAACAATAGTTTTTCAAGAAAAAAATACCTTCAAAAGATTAGCCAAATCGATTCAAATATTAATACATAATACATACAATATATAATTACATAAACTTGCAAATTTTTTCTTTATAATAAAATAAATTATAAAAAATATGTGTTTGCCTAAGTAGGATAATATAATCCTCCAGAAATTAAAATGTGAAATTGAGACTTGGATGTCCAGAAAGAGAAGAACAACTATATTGGATATATTTACCCACCAAAACTGTTAGAGATAAACAAATTTCACAGAGAAATGGAGATTTAAAAAATCTGCATCATAAATTTTAAAGGGACTTGAAGGAAAAGCCCCTTTGGCTAATATATGCGGAAGCGATGTGATGGTTCAGTTAAAACAAAATTTTAATTTCTATCTAAATTAAAATTAAACACAAGTGAAATAGGACGAAACACACACAATTTTAATTTCACTTAAACATCATTAATTCAAGTCCTAGAATTTGCCTAAGTCATATTTATCATTATTTCCAAATTAGACCAAAATAGCTTTAACAATAGACTTGAATTAAATAAACAATTACCCAACTTTAATTATGCACCAAATTAAATTAAGTGTGACAATTAAAATCAATTTTATCTTGATTTATCCTAAGCATGAGTTCTAAGTCATTCTGCAAGATAAAAATAAATCAATCACATTACGCCGCGATGTACGAAGAAAAACCCACAACGAAAAACAACCTCGGACGGCCCTAGCCTCAAATCCACTAAGTACAGAATTTACAATTACAAGACAAAAGACTTACATCACACGACTTGATCCATATCAAGCCTCGACGCTCCTTCTTGTAAATACCTCCACCTAGCGAATAACCCCGGGGCTCCACCGCGGTCTCGGAATACACCGATCGGACTTTATGTGGTCACCGTCACCCGAACTAGGAGCCTTTCACCAAGTGGGTAAATCACGAAAACCTCTTATTCTTTGTGGGATTTAGAAGCAAACCCAAACTTCTCTTCAAACTAGTGTAGAGATAAACCCGGTGCCAAACTCCAAGCAAGATATATATATATATATATATATATATATATATGAACTTGGATAAACAAAACTGTGGGTGTAAAACTAAAGTGTATAATAATTTTTCCTTGTAAATTGACACTTTAAAACAATGAACTTTTCTTAAAACAATTTTTCTCTCAAACACTCTCTAGAGATTGGTAGGATATGCAAAGTTAAGTTAGAAAAAGTTATTCCCGCACATAGATATTCAGCAAAAAGATAGTGG
Source organism: Sambucus nigra (assembly GCA_949130495.1). Classification (NCBI taxonomy): domain Eukaryota; kingdom Viridiplantae; phylum Streptophyta; class Magnoliopsida; order Dipsacales; family Adoxaceae; genus Sambucus; species Sambucus nigra. Next base: position 138,653,212 of record OX422221.1, on the reverse strand, counting down.
GGTAAAACAAGTGGGAAAGTGGGCAAAACTGCTCAAAACTGCCAAAAAATCTGTTCCCGCCAAATCTCGTTTGAACGACATTTCGTTCGAACGGCATTCTCGTTCGAACGAGTCTTCTAACGAAGTTCCAGTATGAACTCGTTAGAACGACCATCTCGTTCGAACGACATTTCGAATGAAGTTCCAGTATGCCATAATGGGAAGTTGATGGCAATCGCGTTCGAATGACTTGTGGTTCGAACGACATTCTCGTTCGAACGACACTTCGAATGAACTCACATAATGTTAAAAAAATTCTTTTTAAGCCCAAAAACTTTATATACTTTATATAAGTTTTAATAGAAAACATCTGAAAACAAAATACAGTTTTAAAAACCTAACACCCAATATAAACATGTTCCAAGCTCATATATATATATATATATATATATATATATATATATATATATATATATAATGCATTCATACCTTGGGAGCGTGGAACCACTATTGATGACGTAGAAACGAGGCACCTAAACTCAGCATTTTGATGAAGCTTTATACACTTGGCCGCTATGTCTTCAACAAACACATCATAGACTTGAAAGACGATCAATATACTCTATCCTATGATGCAAACATTTTTGTCCAGAATTGAGCCAAAACTACGAAGGACTCAATTGGAAACTTGCGTCCTTACAGGACTTTAGGAAATATGCCCCCATAGATCTGTTACGCTTTTAAATACATAAAATAAATTTAAGGGGAAAAGACGAGCAAGATATAGACAAAATAATGTTAACTAATTTCGTTTAAGTGATCTTGTGGTGTATGATATTTGAAGAGAGAGTGGTGCTACATGCACCGGTTTTGTGCACCCGGTGCACAAAATTGGTGCAACTATCATTTTTCTTGAAGGGAAGTTAACTAATTTTATTGAAGTGATCCTGTTTTCAATCATGCCAAAAATTATTTTATGGGAATTATGGAAGTCTAGAAACAAATTAGTTTTTGTAAATACAAAATCTTCTTCAATGTTTATAATTCAGCAAGTTATTTTCCTTACAACTATAGGATTTTTTTAAATGTTAAATTATCCCCTAAGGTTGTTCAGATTATCAAATGTTCTTGGACTAATCCTCCTATAGGATTTTTTAAGCCAAATATTAATGGAGCCTCAAAAGGAAACCCAAGTGAAAGTGGCATAGGTGGAGTAATAAGAGTATCTAATGGGATGTTTATAATAGGATTTGAAAAATCAACAGGATTTCAATCCTTTTTTTCTGCAGAAGATCTGGCTCTAGTGGAAGGATTAAAATTGATTACATAATTCAATTTTCAAAAGGTGATAGTGGAATCAGACTGTAAATTTCTCATTAAAGTTATTTTGAAGAAGGCTAAACCTCCTTGGCAATCTCAAAAGATTCTCAATAGCATTCATATCACAAATAATTTGAAGTTCATTCATATTTGGAGAGAAACCAATTCAGTATCAGACCATTTGGCATCAAGGGCTTCTCTCAACATCAGTAACTCTGTGTATTGGAATTTTAATTCTTTCCCTAAGATGATTAAAGGTCTGATCAATATGGATAAATTACATATCCCTTAAATTAGACATGCCATTAAAAAATTGTAACGAGGATAAGATAAATCCCCAATTTTTCATTCAAGCTTTCTCTATTGTAATGGGATTAACATAAAATCCCAAATTTATTTTTAATTTTTTCTAGAGTATTTGGCCCAACCTCTATAAATAGGTAAGTATGGGTTTTTTAAGCCATAGAGAGGTTGTTTATCTATTATTTAATCACTAAAATGTGTGGGGGTACTGTCCTTCTTTTCTAAAAAATATCCTGTCATGTGTGATATTTGAAGAGAAGTGTGCTGATTAATTGTAGAGGAACGAAATCCCAACACCATCCCCTCTATCAACCTTCACCTTTCAATCCGTCCCTAACATTTATGGTTTTGATCAAAATCGAAGATGCACATTTAAAATTTCAAACTAATCAGTGGAAATAAAGGTTTGCTTATAATTAACTAATTTTTGTTTCGATGGTTTGTGTATTGAAAATTATATATATACACACACCCTCACAAATATATATATATATATATATATATATATATATATATATATATATATATATTCACGCGCACACACAAACACACACACAATATTGCTCTTGTGCGGACTAGTTCGCAGTTTAACAATGTGGACTGGATATGTGTCACCTGGCGGTGAGCCCATAAAAGAAAGAGAGCGCGCCTATAATTTTGTAGGCTCACTGTCAGGGAACACATGTACAGTTCGTACCGTTAAAATGCGGGGCAATCCACACAAGAGCGTTATATATATATATATATATATATATATATATGTGTGTGTGTGTGTGTGTGTGTGTGTGTGTGTACGCGCGCGCGCGCATCATGAAAATAAAAAATCGGAGTATACATGAGGATGAAAGACTGCATCAAATTTTTTTGTTAAACATGTTTGAGGAAAAAAGATGCGTGTTGGGCACAAGTAGGGATTTTTTTTAGTGTTGAGAGTGAAGATCTCTAGTCATGCCAATCTAGACCTAAGGTTTGTGAAAAAAAAACCAATAATTTCTTTAACATCTAGCAACAAAAGAAAATCAGATTGCGGGTATCATTGAGTTGTCATTCGAATTTTTTATAAAGAAAAAAAATACTAGAACAAACACATGAGAGAGCGATTGGAATTATTTGACGATTCACCGACTCCTTTAGAGATAAATATGAAGAGACATTTAACTAAAGCTACTCAGATGGGAGATATTGATAGAAACTTAGATGAGGCAGTTTGAGCTTCTTTATTTCAGCAGAAATAGAATGCATAAATGAGAAAGTGAAAGGGATTTATTTTAACTGAAGATCCAATTTGAAGAGAAATTGTAGGTAATAAGGTGATAGGGGATTTATTATAATTGTAGATCCAGTTTCATGTCACGTGGTAAAACTAAAGTTTGGGGACATCATATATATATATATATATATATATATATATATATTAGATTTGTGTAGAAATTTGAAGTTAACATTTATCCCATGGAGTCATCTGAAACAACCATTCAATTATATGACAAGCCTAATCACAAATTTTTTTAAGAGTTGAGGGGGAAAGTCTTCTCTCTTCCTGATCAGTCTAGTTCAAAAATCCTCTTTGTGATTTCCAAGTGATAAAGAAACACAATTTAGCAGTTTCTAAGGGAAATTTAATATTTAGTCACCGACACCATAATACTTCTTTTTTAAACATAGTGTACAATTATTTTTTAACGTAATGTCATAATACTAATAAAGATTGGGTGCCATGTAACAACACACACCCTTACAAATTGAAAAATGATGAATGTTTTTGTGAAATTAAGGAACATAGAGAGTCAAGAGATAGAATAATCTTTTCATTATAATTATGTGTATATACTTAATGGGTACCATCCTTATTTATTATAAAAATCAATTCGTCTTAAAAGACTCTTTTTTCGACGTGGGATATATATATATGGACATCCACCATGATACCTGTAGGGACTAATGTATTCGTTAGGCCCACTTGTGTAGCCGACTAGCCAAAAACGATTTAAGGACTGTCTAACCTAATCCAAATATCAGATTTTTAGAACTTGTATTTACTATGTGTTTAAACATATGTTGATAGGCTCAAATTGGTTACCAACAATCTGAGAGAGATATTCAGGGACACCTACGAGCTTTCTACAAGCTAGATGAGTTACTTTCACAATTCAACCACTTATATGTGACTACTATAAATGTAAACCCCGACTCTAAGGCAACATAAATGTAATTTGGATTACTTGGGAGAAAGTAATAAAGAGTAGTAGCCTCTCCATGGACATAGGCACGTTGCAGAACCACGTACATCTTGTGTTGTGTGTGATTATCTTTACTTTCTGCATTTATATACTGTTTGTGATTGATTATTTTGATAATTTTGTACTCACAATTGGCACCGTCTGTGGAAAATTAGTTTTTTTTCCAATGAAAGCAATCACACAAAAAAGCACACAATGTCTCACTCCAGCAGTAACTTACCGCAAATCAGCTAGTTCCACCTAGGTCAAGTCTGAGATTCGCCAATAAAACCCCAAGTTTCAACAAGAAAGGAAATCTTCTTAAGAGAGTCATGGAATGCATAGGTCTACCTATATTTCCAAGCTGGTCGACAAATCTGAAGCCCGAATTCAAGAGCAGAAGGACGCAACGTGCCTCCAAATGGAAGAGAATGCTCTCATTCAGAGGTGACTTGAGAAAATAGAGAGGGATATCCATGGAGATAATAAGAAATGTCATGAACGATATCCTAGTCCTTAGGTGAGAAAGACTCTCAGCTGAGGGAGGAGTTCCAGGTAAGACTGGGATCGCTCAGAGCGTGGCCGATCAAAAAGGTGCACAGAGACGTTGATCACCAGAGAAATGATATTAGGAGCTTAGTCCAAAGAGAGATGGATTAACACCCATCCAACTGAGGGGCTAGGTATACTAAAGAGATAGCCAGGAGATCTCTCAACACATAGATAAAATCCTCTTTTTCAAGGGATATTAAAGAGAAAGATCCCCAAAAGAAGTTCGTTGTTCCTAGGTTTAAAATTTACAATGGAAAAATCGCTCCTATAGACGCAGTATGGACAAATGATGACTCTGTGGAGCCACAATGATGCTCTCATGTGTCATATTTTCCCTTTTAGCCTATACGATGTGGGTCAAAATTGCTTTAAAATATTACCACATAGATCCATTAGAGCTTCAAGACCTTCATCGAGGCCTTAAATGCTCGCTTCATAACTTGTAGTTCTCATTCGAAAAGGATAAACTCACTACTCATGATGAAGAAGAAGACTCGAGAGACTCTTCACGAGTATGCCAAGAGGTATTAGGAAGTTTTCAATGAAGTGGAGTATTACTCGGAGCAGGATTTCATGGCATCCTTCAAGATTGGTTTTCTGACCACGTCTATGCTGCACCAGTCCCTCACCAAGAAGGAGGCTAACAACATCGATGACCTTATGGCGCATATTGAAAAATATGCCAAGGTTAAAGATGTGATTCATGTTAATCCTAGGGAAACTGGTCACGTGAAGGCCAAAAAGGGTGGAGATAAGTTTGTCACTCCTAAGAAGGGGAATGAGAATGGGCGCAAGAATGGTTCAAAGAACGGGAGCAAGGAAGATCCCTCAAAAGCCTTCGAGGCTATCGATACTGTATTCAAAGTGTTGATTTATAAGATCCTTGAAAAAATTGAGGACCAACCATTTGTGAAGTGGCCTAAAAAGATAGGCGGTGACTTGATGAAGAGGAATAATGCATTGCGATGCACATTCCACAAGTAAGGTGGCCACATAATAGAAGATTACAAAGCACTGAAGTCGCATTTGGAGGACTTAGCCCAAGCTGGGCCTCGAAATGAGTATATTGACAGGAAGGCTTACAAGGTCATAGTTAATGGAGATCCAAAGATAGATAATGTCCTTGATGATAACATTAGACATGAGTTTATAATAATTCACAGAGCATCCGACCTGAAGCAGATCCAAGGGAATGTTGTTCGTATGGAACTGAAGACGATCACAAATATTATGCATGCATTCCAGATTGACCTCATAAAAATCCAGGCTAGAAAGTTTCGACGACTAGAGGATGTTGACTACACTAAACACATCGTCTTCACAGAGGAATATTTGGTCGGGGTAAGAATCCCCCACCACGATGCACTAGTGATCACCCTTAGGATCGCGAACTGGAAAGTCGATAAGCTTCTGGCGGATCAGGGGAGCTCATTCGAGGTGATTTACCTAGAGCTCTTATATAAGTTGAAGCTCAACCTCGTCGAACTCAATGAGGCAACTGTCTCGTTGGTCGAATACGCGGGTAAGACCATATTGCCGTTGGGAAAGATAGTCCTGTCAATAAGGGTAGGAAATATTTTAAAGATAATTGAGCTCCTGGTGGTGGTATTGATTTTCCCTACTATGCCATTTTGGGAAAAATATGGATTCACATTATGAAGTTCGTTCCATCGACCTACCATTAAAAGCTCAAATGTGTTACTAATCGGGGAGTAGTGGAGATTCGTGGTGACCAGGCCACTGTCAGAAAGTGCTTGACCACCGCCATTCATCCCCAAAAAGAGAAAAAAAGGAACCAAAGGTTAACCTAGAGGAATCCCATATGGGGATACCTATTTTAAATAAGAACTATGGTACGACCAACTAGGGGTGGAGGCTACCACGGTCCCCCCCCCCCCCCCGCCCCACCCACTGACAGGGTCGTTAAAAGCCTAGAGGAGGTTACACTTAATGCCAATCTTCCACCAAGAATATTTTTGATTGGGACAACACTGTCCGGTCATGAGAAAAAAGAGTTAATCACCTTTTTGAAAACTAACCTAGATATATTCCATTGGGAGCCCTATTATTTATAAGGGATTGATCCCAAAGTATCCTGCCACCGCCTTCACGTGGACCCGACCTTTAATTGTGTCACTCAAAAGGCATGCCAAATAGCCCTAAATAATGCTAAAGATGTAGAGAAAAATGTAGAGAGGCTTCTCAATGTAGGATCCATTAGGGAAGTTCTGTTCCCAGATTGGATGTTAAATCCAGTGGTAGTGAAAAAGAGTGACAGCAGCTGGAGATATTTCATTGACTTCACAGATCTTAAAAAAGCATGCCCTAAGGACAGCTTCCCTCTGCTAAAGATAGATCAGCTGGTTGATGCCACAGTATCACATGAATGGATGAGCTTTTTATATGCCTATTCAGGGTATCACCAGATCCCACTATTCAACACTGACTAGGATAAGATGTCATTTATCAAACCGGTTGGACTATATTGTTAGAGGGTCATGCCGTTTGGCCTCAAGGATACAGGCCCCACCAATCAGAGGCTGGTTACCAAGATGTTCAAGTAGCAAATGTGAGATATTATGGGGGTTTATATTAACGACATGTTAGTAAAAAATAAACATAAGGGCAACCACCGTAGAGACGTGGACAACACCTTCAAAATCCTCAAAAAAAATTTGAATGAAGCTCAATGCAAACAAATACTCATTCGGTGTCCAATTAAGAAAATTTTTTGGGTTATCTGGTCATCAATAGAGGAATAGAACCAATCCAAATCAAATTGATGCTATAAATAGGGTCCAGTCACTGAAGACATTGAGAAATGTTCAGAATTTTACTAGGATGCTTGCGACACTCATCCGCTTCATCTCCAAGTCATTAGAGTGTTATCGACCATTTTTTTTTGCTCATTAAGAAGGGTAAGGGCATCACCTTGAATGATGACTGCTCAAAAGCTCTGGAAGAGATCAAGTCATACCTCAACAAGCCACCCTTGCTAGTAATCCCTAACGAAGGAGATCCTCGATACCTCTACCTTGCAGTATATAGCCACACAGTTAGCTCAACTTTAGTGTGCGATAAAAAAGGAAGGCAGTGTCCTATCTATTATGCCAGTAAGACACTTCTGGATGCAGAGCAACACTACTTGACACTGGAAAAGTTATCTTACGCTCTCGTAGTTGCCTCCAGGAAACTTAATCATTATTTTGAAGCCTAATCAATCACTTTTATCACTTTCATCCCCTTCAAAGTTATTTTATGAACAACCGACTTCTCCTGACAATTGTCAAATTGGTCAATCGATCTCGGGAGGTTTGATATTCACTTTTAGCCAGGAATAATAATTAAGGGGCATATCTTAGAAACTTTTGTCGCAGAATTTATAAGAGATGGGCCTACCGACTAACAACTTGCAGAATAGTCATTAAATAATAAAGTATAGTTCAAGGACTGGACCGTGTACGTTGATGGAGCCTGCAATTCCAAGGGGGAAGGAGTGGAAATTGTCCTGGTAACCCCAAAGGACACCATCATCGAGTAAGGAATCAGGCTAGGATTTGAAGCCTCCAATAAGAAAGTCGAATACAAAGCTCTAATAGTTGGCCTGCGCAAAGGCCAACTACAGGGGCAAAGCTGCTCAATGTGTACGATGATTCCAAGCTGGTATCCAACCAAGTGAGTGAATATTTCTACGTAAAAGATAATAGGATGGTATCCTACCTCGTTGTAGTTTGCGAACTCATGGTAGAATTTGAAGAAGTCCACATCCAATAGTTCCTTAAGGAAAAAATAGTCATGATGATGCGTTAACAACCCTAAACTGAGTAGTGGATTCTGATCTTGAAGGAAAATTGAAGTAGAGTTCCCCGCCCAACCCAGTATTGATAAAACAATCATCAGCGAATAGATTCTCACCATAGAGAAGGGTCCTAACTGGATGGACCTGATCATTGCCTTCCTTCAAAATAAAACATTGTCAAATAACAAGAAAATATGTTACCAAGTGTGCTAAAGTCTACTTGATTCTATCTTGAACTCAGAGAAAAGCCCTATAAAAGGTCCTTTATAGGTCCTTACCTCTAGTGCGTCCTCCCGTAAGACATCGAGTAAGTTCTATGCGAGCTTCATGATAGTATTTATGGGAGTCATGCAGGAGGAAGATCTCTAGCATTCTAAAAAATCAAAGAAGGCTATTGGTGGCCACACATGCAAAAGGATGCAAGTATCTACGTTCGAAAGTTTGAGAAATGCCAGAATTTCTCCCCTATGGTTGAGAATACGGGATGTGAGACCGATTTAAGATTTCGTAAATTTTTAATAGATTAAACTTATTTAATTAGAGTCAATCTTCAACCAAACCAAATTTTAATTTTGTTAAACCCTAAACATGCATCTATGTGAATAAATCGATAAAGCAAGCAATCACAGATTCAGGAAAAATCAAATTCAGGAAAAATCCCCGTAGGGAAAAACCTTTCATTTCAATAATGTTTGTAAATCACAACTTACAAAAAACTAGAGAAATCTGCAATGAATTTTTACAAAAACCTACATAGAGTGCAACCTAAAACTAGTAATGACTCCCTCAAGAATCATAAGAACCACAGCTCCTCCTTCAGCAGTGAATACCCTCGAGTATCCCCAAGTCAGTAGTAGAGATTGAACTCCACAAGAGAAAACTTCATGACATAAGTGTTTGGGTTCCAAAGAAAATTCAAAAAAATAATTTGATTTATTTGTGTAAATCTAAAAAGTCTTTTAGCCCTAAAAGGTGAAGACCTAATTGCAGCAGTTATGCAGATTTCATAAAGAAAAGTCTTTATTGAAAAACTTCACAAAAAAAATATTTATAGGCTAACAAAAACTTTGAGGCGGAGCATTTCGTTCGAACGACTTCCCTATGTCGTTTGAACGACCTAAGAAACGAACTCTTAAAAGACAATCCAATATGTGGTCGTTTGAAACAAATAAGGAATGACCCATCGCGCGACCTAATAAACGACACGTGATGTCGTTTGATCAGGTCATTTGAACGATAACCTTATGTCATTTGAACGACACTAAGATGTCATTTGAACGACTGAAGCAAAAAGTATTTATTTTTTAAACACATCTTTTAGAAAACATTTTAAGCTAGAAAAATGCCTCAATTTGATAAAATCATTTTATAAAAAGTATCCCAATACTTAGTAAAAGATCTAAGTAACTCAAAATAAACTCTATACGAAAGTATACCTCATGCCGTGCACATGTTGAAGATGCTTAATATTAGGATCCGTTTTATTGAACGTGTGAACATGAACTTCCTTGACGGTTGTAGCGGGATACAACATACTCAATGTAAACTAGGACTGCTGGAAATATGTCCTTGCAAATCCCCCCTATGTGTATGCCGGTACAAAATAAAAACAATCCGAATTATCAATCAAATATCCTATACAAATCTAATACCCTCGCATGAACCCAAAATTGTAAAGATAATAAATATGAGGGTCTTTAAAAACCTTCAATCTTTATATCTCTTTGTTCTTTTCTTTCCTTGCTTTTCTTTTTGTGTGCTTTCCAAATGATCATGAAAGTCTTACACAATAAACAAAGAAAATACCTTCGTGACGTATCGAGTTTGAAATCTGATACACATAAATAAATCAAGTAAATTCTCCCCCATAATTCAAACTCCAACTCCCCCATAATTCATAATTTGTTCTCCCCATTTTTATTTGTCCAAAATAGACAAGGAAAAGAATAAAACATAATAAACTGGAGTGTCATGACAAGCATAGAAAATCTTCACAAATATATATCAATTAAACTCATGCAAGGATATACTCAAAAGATTCCACAATCTATTTTTGACTTTCCAAATATTTTTCAAGCAAATTTTTTTATACAAACCACACACACCATGAATAACACTAAGATAACCAAATCATGGAAACAAAATGAATGGGTGTGAACAAATTTGATAGGAAACTTAACTCAATCCTTCATAACATATGTGCAAGATGTATATTGATACTCCAAACGAATGAGCTCAACATCGTCCTTAGGTGTAAAAATGTGAATTTATACAAAATTGACTCAATTTAATCAGCACACCAAAGTCTAAAATGATTTCCACACCAATAACGTCGAAAACTATGTAATGATTTTTCAAGACTTTATCAGGATGTGCAAACTCGCTGTTTTATTTCCATCCAAACTCCTTAATAAATAATAATTCTTTTTTATTTTTCTATTGAGGTGATCAAACTAAACTATTTGGCCCCCTTTTTGGCATCTTATTCCTTTTAGTTTCTTACTTTTTTCTTGGGCTCTTTTCCAACAGTGGCTTTCACGACGAGATTATTATTCCATCCTAGCCCTTTCCCCTGTACACTCATTATTTTTTCAATATTAAACAAATTCTCACGGGTAATAATTCTTACATGCACTACTTTTATTATAAAGTTTTATCTCATTTGGTTCATTTTAAAGATAGGATTGAGATGAAAACTCTTCGACCAACATGTGATGCACAAGTAAAATAATAAAATAAATTCGTTTATGTGTGAATTGAAGAAAATCATGAGTCAAACATGTAGGAAGTAACAAATAATCACATCTTGATGACTCCAAACATTGTATAGCACAAAATGAAATGATGATGCATCTCAAATCACTATTAAACAGACACACGGATAATTGAATGAATTTGTGACTTGGTCATCCTAAATGTCCATCCCTAAATGGTGTAAATTTTGGCTTTTCGATTTTTTCTCAAAAAAATAGAAAATCTTTTTGTATTTTTCCAAAGATTTTCAAAAATAAAAATCTTTTTGGGTTTTTTTGAAAAAATATGTCAAAATGGAAAAAATAGATATAAAGGTGGTACACACTAGAAATAGGCATAAAATATCATCACGACAATCATCCCATGCTAGAAAATAAGTCCAAACCTTAATCATTAGGTCCGGAGGTGTTTTCCAAAGGTGGTGACATCCTATGAAAAACATCCATCAAATCGTGTGAATTCTTGACTAAATACTCAACTTGCTCTCTAAAATGCTCAAAACCTCTCATGTGATGTGAGGGACAATGTGAAGTATCATGCGTGGCAGTGCATGTGAGAACACGTGTAGTAGCATTATGAGGTAAAATCCTATGAGACACACTACCCAACTTAAAGCAAAATTCCCTAAGGTGTCATCTCTTCTTGCAATGGGAGCAAACATAAGTCAGCCTAGGAACACCTATCTCAAGAGGTCTAGGATGTGCTCTCCTATGGGGAAATGGGAACCTATGTGGGTTATTCATCTTATTCCAGTCAAGGAATTTACTTGCGCCGAATAAAATTCCATCTGATTATAGTAAGTTATTCAACTTATTCCAATTAAGGAATTTCCTCGCACTGAGCAGGATGTAAACTAATCGCAATAGGCTATTAAGCTAATTTCGATTAAGAAAATCCTCAGGTGTTTATCATTTCAAACACAAAGGACCTCATGTATTAACCAGGAAATAATAAAAATCCTGCAGAGGATCCTTAGGAAAGAATCCAACTTAGGTTGGTCACTAACTATGTTAGACGATAAAAATCTTGAATAAGTAGATGGCCCATTGACCAGGTTCATTTTTTACAACATCTCTCCTAGGCCTAAGGGAGTGTGGTGATAACCTAAAAAGTAAGGGGGATTGAATAATACATGCTAAGGCATATTGGAATGGAAAAATGCAACAATAGTTAATATTAACTTCATCTTATCGACAAACGCCCACAAATGCACAACAGTTAATAATTAACTTCTGTTATTAGGCAAAACCCCAGAAGTATAAAATACATAAAGTGTTAATTACATAACAAAGTTATAAAAAATATATTACAAAGGTACATAATATTTATGGTCGACGAGCTAGAAATTTTGCTATTTGCCTTTACCGACCGTCGTTCGAGTTAGGGGAAACTCATCCTCACTACCAGGATCCACCTAGAAGTAATTAAGAAGCTGGTGAGGGATAGAATCTAGAGAAACCCACTACCCATCCTTCCCAAAGGGAGGTTGACGATACGCTGGGCAGTTTAACTGGTACATGTAGTACAATTAGGAATCCTTATGTTCTTTGAGAACTTTAAGGGCATTCAACCACCCATGCTTGTACGCTACATCATGTGCCTCTTGTAGCCTTACAAGTGTATCCTGCCAGCCTTCGTCGTAACCTATCGACCGTGCATCTTGTGGACCCATCCTGAATAGAAACATGAGCCTCTTTAGATCTCTCTGCTACCCAGCTATGATAACATTCTTCCTCTAGAAATCTTCCTCCAACTCAGAAACCCTTTTCTTCAAGGCATCGTTATTCGCATGAAGTAATTCACCAACGTAGCCTACAACCTTGCTTTCTGCAAGCTGGGCCTTCAGGGCGATCTTCCCCTTCTACACCAAGGAGCCAATGTCCTCCATATCCTGGAGGTAATCTTTCAACTTGGCAACTAGCTAAAACTAGCCACTGTAAGCCTTTTCTCTTGACTTAAAATCCTTGAAGGCATTTAGGAACATGCGACGTGCTTACTCACTCACATCAGGACCAAGTAATTTATCAAGATTTTTATTAAAGGAAATGTCCACTATAATAAGCTACAAGTAACAAGAACAAACAACAAGTATATAGTGAATCAGTAAAGAGGAAAAGTTTTCTTTCATTAATAATTAAAGAGGTGGGATGAAGTTGTTACTATAAAACAAAAAGGAGACTACAACACTTGAATAAAAAAAAAGCCTAAATTTTCAAATCTTCACTCCTTCAGCTACTCGAATGATTCTGGGGTCTTTCCCTTTATAGAAGCCTTTTATGTTTGATCGATAATCATATCGATCATGTCTGATGCTTTCCCAACTTGGCCAACATGATGCTTAGAAGAATTTTCCTTTTTAATAATTAGAAGAGAACTAAGCAGGTGCTTCCTGATCAACTCTGAGTCTAGAGGGACCCCTACTACCTTCAATACCTGGTCCCATGACTGTTGACAACTTCCAGGCATAGGCAATTTAGATTTTAGCATCATCACAGTCCGTAGTCCAGCCCTCCAAATAGTTATCCTCCTTAATGCAGTGGACCTCTCCCTTCGGCTTTATCACTTCGTCTACCATCATGTCTTTCTCTATTGCTATCAAATTGTTGGTCATCTTCAGCTCGGCCATCGCCTTCACAGCAGTCTTTCCTTCTAGCTCAAAGGCCTTCTTAGCATCGTCTAAGTCATGTTTGGATTTCTTCTGAGCTTCAAACTACCCCTGGTTCTTCCTGAATTGGTCAGAATGACCATCCAAAAGAGTGGTGAAATATTCAATAAACTACAAAACAAAAGAGTTAATATAGGAACAAAATAGTTCAAACCAATATAATGGACAAAGAGAAGAACACTTAGCAGATCTAGAGTGTGGGTACCCAGAATTAAGACCATGGGCCTGGACGAGTAGCCCATTTCTGGCGGCCCAAAGTCCAGGCCCCCCATTTCTCATTTAATTATCCGATCTCTTCCCACGTTCCCATTAAGGGAGGTTATAGGGAGAGATGGAAAACGTGGGGGAATCCAACACCCCCACTTACCTGAACATACATGTATATATTGAACCCTATGTCCAGGGCAAAAGGATAAGTTGTATTCTCTGTAATCACTCTCCGGAGTATATAGAAATAGCATCGACTGCACCACCGTGGACGTAGGCACTCCTTTGCTGAACCACGTACATCCTTTGTTGTGTGATTGTCATTTTACATTCCTTTTTCCGGCTTGGTGATTGCCTTTATCTTATCTATTTGTGTTGCATAATAATTGTCACCACAATTGGCACCGTCTGTGGGAAACGTTCATCTTTCCCTGAGAAGAGCCCACACCAAGGAAGGAATTTGAGATGTCTGGTCACAGTAGCAATGCCCCCCAGGCAGGAGATATTCAAGAACCACCTGCTCCTCACAGGATTAGGTCTGAAATTCGACGTTCAGATCAAAGGACTCGCTTGGAAAGGCCAGCCTCAGAAGAAAGCCAAGGACCAGCGAGGTCCACACAGATATCCAGACTGATTGATGCATACGAGGCAAGGCTCCACAAGCAAAGGGAGTCTTCTTGCAAACACGAGGCTGAGAATGCTCACCTGAAAAGAAGACTGGAAAGGTTGGAGAGAGAGCTTCATCATGATAACAGGAGACGTCCGTACCGCACTCCTAGCCCTCAGGCGAGCAAGTCTCGCAGCTGAGGAAAGATCCCCAGGCGAGGATCTTAAAAGATGGAGGAAGGCGAATCAGACGATGACCTCCACGAGCAGCTGCGAAGAGCTCACCTTTACCAGAGCCCTACTCGTAGCAACGAGAACATACAAAACCTAGTCCGCAGGGAAATGGACCAACATCCTGCCCACCACGGTACCAGATCGACCAGAGAACTCGCTAGGCGATCTCTCAAAACCCAGATAAAGTCACCCTTTACGAGGGAGATCGAAGAAGAAGCAGCCCCTAAGAAATTTTCCATTCCAGGATTCAAGATTTACGACGATAAGACTGATCCCATCGATCACGTCAGGCAATACCGACAGGCCATGACCTTCTGGAATAATAGGGATGCACTAATGTGTCGTATTTTCCCCTCAAGCCTGCATGATGTGGCGTAAAAATGGTTTGAAAGGCTCCCCTACCGATCCATCGGAAGTTTCAAATCCCTGGCCGAGCTCTTTATAGCACGGTTCATCACTAGCAGCTTCCATCCTAAAAGGATGGATGCTTTACTGACAATGAAGAAAACGCCTCAAGAGACGCTTAGAGACTACGCGAAGAGGTACTGGGAGATATTCAAAGAGGTCGAGGACTTCTCGGAACAAGTGGCAGTGGCCTCTTTTAAAATTGGGCTACCCAGCTCTTCCCTTCTTTACCAGTCCCTGACAAAGAAGGAAGCTATGACTATTGACGACTTAATGGCTCGCATCAAAAAGTCCGCTAAAGTGGAGGATGTCACCCGCCTCAGTACAGAAGAAAACGGTCGAGCTAAACTCACTACCAAGGGAAGTGACAAATATGAGAACTAGAAAAAAGGAGGAAAGAACGGGGCCAAAAACAGCTCCAAAAACGGAAGGAACAACGATGCGACGAAAGAATTCCAGGCGGTTAATATCGTCTTCAAAGAACCAATTTACAAAATTCTCGCGAAGATCAAAGATGAACCATTCATCAAGTGGCCCAGGAAGATGGGAGGAGATCCCTCAAAGAGGAACAATGCGCTAAGATGCACTTTTCACAAAGAGGGAGGACATAAGACTGAGCATTGCAAAGCTCTTAAGTCTCACCTCGAGGAGCTGGCCCAGTCTGGGCATTTAAACGAGTTTATAGAAAAAAGGGCAGAGAAAGTGGCTGCCAATAAAGACGCGAGACCTGACAACGTGCTGGAAGATGACGCTGGACACGAGTTCGCGGTAATTCACGGGGCATCTGATGCCAGGCAGATACAAGGAAATTCAGCTCGAATGGAGATGAATAAGCTTACAGCAGTAATGCAGGCTTTTCAGATCGATTCAGCAAAGTCACAGTCAGGAAAATGTCGACGAGCAGATGACATCAATTATAACAAGCATATTGTCTTCACAGATGAAGATCTGGAGGGAGTGAGGACCCCACATCATGATGCTCTGATCATTACACTCAGGATAGCCAATTTTGATGTCGACAAGCTAATCTTCGATCAAGGCAGCTCGTCCGAAGTAATGTATCTCTATCTATTCAGAAAATTGAAGTTAAGCGTCGCCGACCTAAAGGAGGCTACTGTACCTTTGGTTGGCTTCGCTGGAAAAATAACTATGCCCCTGGGAAAGATTGTACTACTAGTGCATGCTGGAAACATCTCCAAGATGATCGAGTTTTTGGTTGTTGACATCGACTCACCATACCAGGCCATCCTCGGCAGGGATGGCTTCATGCGATGAAGGCAGTCTCCTCAACCTACCATCAAAAACTCAAGTACGTAACCGAACGTGGAGTAATAGAAATCCACGGTGATCAGGCAATGGCGAGAAGGTGCTTCATAGCAGCCATCCGTCCAAAGCCAGAGAAGAAGTCTGAGCAGCCCAGTGAGAAAATTGAAGAAGGTCTGACACCTTCTAAATAACAATTAAAGTATGGGAGACCTGGAGTACAGGAGACCAGGCTCCTCCCCTCCGAGCGGGTCGTCGAGGACATGGTAGAAGTTATGGCTGGAGATGGCGACAGTAACAGAGTCTTCTTGATTGGAGCGTCTCTTACCAACCAGGAACAGAAGGAACTGACAACCTTGCTGAGGACAACATAGATGTTTTCGCGTGGTAACCATACGAGCTACCTAGAATCGATCCTAGTATAGTCTGTCATCAGCTGCACGTTGACCCCACCTTCAAGCCAGTCACTCAGAAGGCACGACAAACTGCACCCGAGAAGGCTAAGGCGGTCAAAAAAGAAGTTGAAAAACTACTGGATGCAGGATCCATACGGGAAGTACAATTCCCCAAGTGGCTATCCAACCCAGTAGTAGTTTCGAAGAGCAATGGGAAGTGGAGAGTTTGCATCGACTTCACTGACCTCAACAAAGCATGCCCTAAAGATAGTTTCACCCTCCCAAAAATAGACCAACTAGTAGACACCACCGCAGCTCACGAGAGAATGAGTTTCCTAGACGCATACTCAGGGTATCACCAAATCCCCTTATATGACCCAGACTAGGATAAAATAGCGTTCATCACTACAGTTGGGTTATACTGCTACACAGTTATGCCCTTTGGGCTCAAGAATGCAGGGGCAACATATCAGCGACTGGTTACCAAGATGTTCAAAGATCAGATGGGAGACACCATAGAGGTCTACATCGATGACATGCTCGTTAAAAGCAAGAAAAAGGAGAATCACCTCTCAGACCTGTCAAACACCTTCGAAATCCTCAGGAAGTACCGAATGAAACTTAATGAAAGTAAGTGTTCTTTCGATGTCAAGTCAGGAAAATTTCTTGGGTACTTGGGCAGTAAGAGAGGCATAGAAGCTAACCCAGACCAGATCGATGCAATTAGCAGGGTACAACCCCCTCGCACAATTCGAGACGTACAGAAGCTCACTGGAATGCTTGCTGCCTTAAATCGTTTCATCTCTAAGTCTTTCAAGAAGTGCAAGCCTTTCTTTCAGCTTCTAAAGGGGAACAAGACAGTAGAATGGAGCCCAGACTGCTCGCAAGCATTGATCGAGCTCAAGTCTTACTTAAGCTCTCCACCGTTTCTCGTTATACCACAGCAGACAGATTCTTTGTACCTATACCTCTCCGTGTCCAATCACACTGTCAGCTCTGCGCTAATATGCGAGGTTGCAGGAATCCAGCACCCCATTGATTACGCGAGCAAAACCTTACTGGACGCCGAGCAAAGGTACCTACCATTGGAGAAGCTCGCCTTTGCACTAGTAGTAGCCTCGAGGAAGCTGAAGCATTATTTCGAAGCTCACACTATCATCGTCCTTACATCGCATCCCCTTAAGGTAATCCTAAGGAAAGCGGATTTATCGGGCAGATTGTCTAAGTGGTCAGTCGAGCTCGAACGATTTGACATCCAATTTCAACCAAGGACAGCCGTCAAGGGTCAGATCCTCGCTGATTTCATAGTCGAATTCACGGGCGAGGATCCCTCCGACCAACCTCAACCAGTAAGACAAAAGAGGAAACTTGGAAACTGTTTGTTGATGGAGCCTCCAACTCGAAGGGGGAAGGGGTAGGCATTGTCCTCATTACTCCAGAAAATACAATCCTTGAACAAGGAATCAGGCTTGTATTTGCAGCCTCCAACAACGAAGAGGAGTACGAAGCCCTAATAGCCGGCCTCCAAAAAGTGCACACTATGGGAGCAAAACATTTACAGGTGTTCGGTGATTCCCAACTAGTTTCCAATCAGATAAGCGGAGATTACGATGCAAAAGATGAAAGGATGGAAACTTACCTCACCTTCGTGAAAAAACTAATGTCAAGCTTTGAAGAAATCAACGTCCAGCAGTTTCCCAGGGGGCAAAATAGTCACGCTGACGCCCTAGCAGCCCTGAGTTCTGTAATTGACTCCGACCTAAAAAGAACCATACCCATTGATTTCCTCACTCACCCGAGCATCAATCGTAAAAGCAAGCCACCAAATGTCGAACAGGTACTCCAGGTGGGATCAACCTCCAGCTGGATGGACCCCTTAAGGGATTATTTAAAGGATGGCATGCTCCCGGGTGACAAGAAGACTGCCCACCAGATAAGAGTCAAAGCTGCTCGCTTTCACTTATCCCCAGAAGGCAACTTGTATAAGAAATCCTTCTCCGATCCCTACCTCCAATGCGTCCACCCAGGAGATGTCGAGCAAGTGTTACACGAGCTTCACGAAGGAGTCTGTGGAAGCCATATCGGAGGAAGATCTCTAGCCTTTCGATCAATGAAGGAAGGCTACTGGTGGCCATATATGGAAAGGGACTCTGCGGTATATGTGTGCAAATGCCTGAAATGCCAACTTCATGCTCCCATGGTCCACCAACTCGCCAGTGATCTAAAATCCCTGTCCAGCCCATGGCCATTCGCCCAATGGGGAATGGACATCATGGGACTTCTACCTACCGCCAGCGGCAATCGCAAATATCTGTTGGTCGCAACTGACTACTTCACCAAATGGATCGAGGCGGAAACCCTGGCGAACATTCGAGACACTGATATGATGAGGTTCATATGGAGGAATATAATCACTCATTTTGGCATCCCTAGGACCATCATCACCGATAATGGAACACAGTTCGAAAATGGCTCCTTTCAGAACTTCTGTAACGAACACGGTATCAGACACCACTTCAGTTCGGTAGCCTACCCTCAGAGCAAGCTGAGGCTTCCAACAAAACTATTATCGATGGATTAAAGAAGCGATTGGAGCGAGCCAAAGGCGCATGGGTAAATGAACTACCTCACATCCTATGGGCATATCGAACCACTCCTCGGTGAGCTACAGGAGAAACCCCATTTTCGCTGACATACGGCATGGAAGTAGTCATCCCACTCGAAGTAGGTTTGCTAACAATGAGGTCCAACCTTGTCGACCAAGGCCATAATGATGTAGCATTGCTCGCTGAGCTCGACCTAGCCGACGAGCACCGGGAGCTAGCCCTAGTGAAACTAGCGAGCTACCAGCAATAGCTCGCGAGGCATTACAACAAAAGGGTTAACCCGAGGGCATTCCGAATTGGGGACTATATTCTAAGGAAAGTCCTGGGCAGCGCAGTAAAACCATCAGACGGTAAGCTAGGACCCAACTGGGAAGGACCCTTTAAAGTAACCAGAGATGACCTAAGGGCGCCTATCACTTGGAAACGATGGAAGGCAGAGAAATACCATGAGCATGGAACGCAGCCAATCTCAAGAGATTCTATTTTTAGATCTTTCTTTTATTCTTTTGTTATGAAGCTAGAATATCATTTCCCTTATCATTAATGAAAGTTATTTAATTGGTTACATTTTGATGAGTAACAGCTGCATTTATCGAACATCTTTTCCAAATAACAGGCACATTGACACTACACTATAGCAGGGCAATATCCCTCCTCAGGTCATCGTTATGAAACACGAAGGACCTCTTAGCATTGCCCCTGGCAATATATGAAGCCCTACAGGAGATCCTTAGGCAATATGACCAAATTTTATATTGGTCACCAAACCTACTTCGGTTAAGCAAAACCCTGATCGGATAAAGCATCCAACACCAGGTGTGTCCTCGCCAATTGCCCCACTTAGGCCTAAGGGAGTGTGACGACACAACCTAAAAGGTAAAGTGGTGCACAATGGTATCTCGGTATTATACTGGACTGGGAGGACACTTACATGACAAAATAAACTTAGAAGATTATAAAACAGCAAGAATATGAAGAATAAGATGCACACGTTTAGTCGTCAAAATTGCCCAAAACACAAACTTTTTATTAATGAATCATATTTACAACAATGGTGATACATGCTTAGTCGGCAAACTCGCCTAAAGCATTTACATTATCAAAAATACAAGTAAAAACAACTGGCAAAATCTCAATGAGGGGAGGCCTCTGAGCGAGATAATCAGCCACTCGAGCTCTTCGTCCGTCATCAGGAGCAGGAGCTAACTCTTCCATAACCTCATTCGCATCCGCCTCCAACAATTACCGAGGGATGGCATCGATTGGGATCCATCGATCATCCCTTCGGAAGGCGTTAGGCATCAGGGTAGAGGGAGACATTTCATGGTGATACCAGAGCATTGAGTTCCTCGGGACTTGCAGCGCCTTCAAGGCACTTAGCCACCCCCTGATAAAAGAAAGCTCCTTAAACTCTGTCAACATTGTTGGAGCATCTGACCAACCCTGGTCATAGCCATCAACCCATACTTGTCGAGGACCTTTTTTGAATAGGTGCCGCAGCCGAGTAACGTCCCTCTGAAGCCCAGCAGCAATAACATATGCTCGCTGAACATCACCACGAAGCTCTTCCATTTCCCTCTCTCGAAGTTCTTCTACCTCCCTATATTCTGGCTCCTGGTGGTCCTGCTAGCTCGCGAAACAGATGGACCAGTGGAACCCCACAGCACAGGAGTATCACTCCGACCAGCTCTGGCTCGTGATGATGAAGAACCCTGTAATACTGCTGGAGCAGTGCTTGGCGCGTGCTCCTTAAGTCGTGAGACCCCTCTCCTCAGAACCTCATTCTCTTGCTGAAGCATCTCACCAACCTGGTTGATCTCGGAAGCATCAAGAAAGTTTGCTCTCAGCGTATTCACTTCTTTTTGCACTGAAGCCCCAACATCTTCCATCTCTTGGAGCCTGTCTTTCAGCTTGGCCACAAGTTCATATTGCTCCTTATACTTCTGATTCTTAGACCGAAGGGAATTGCAAAGTCTAACAAAGGCCTGGCGAACCTCAGGACTCGCATTAGGACCAAGGGTCCTTCCCAGTTGAGAAGTAGCAGTAATGTAATCATCAACATCAATCGACTACAAACAATGAGAAGACAAGGGAGGGAAGAAGACATATCAGTGCACAGAGAAATAAAAGCCTTTTTCATTAATGAAGATTGAAATTACATCGAACAGAAAAAAGAAAGTTTACAGACAGAAAAAACCAAAAATACAAAGCAATCCTAGCACGTAATTAATTAGCGACCTCAGGTGGCCCAGAGGTTGATGGCCCTTTCCCCTTATCGGCATCAACAGGAGCTCTGCCCTCGGTAGGGGTGATCTCTGTCGCCTCAACAAGAGAAACGTCAGCAGGGGTCTCCTGAGGAACAGGATCAGAGCCTTCAACGGCTGGGGCAGGGTCCTCATCTACAACTGGCCTCGACCCTGGGTCGTGCGCATCAAAAAGGGGAGATGTAACATCCACTCCAGCAGCTATAAGGGCCTTGTTCCAGCCCTTCTTGAAGTTCAGACGGCTAATATAGCCTATCTGAACTTTAATATCCTAATATGCTACAGCCTAACCAGAATTGTAGGAGTCCTCCTTGGCAGTAACAGCCTCAGACTCCTTCTTCTTCAGCTCTTCAGAGAGCACCCTGTTCTCCTCCATAATAGCAAGTTTGCTCGAGAAAACCAAGTCGTAGGCCTGCCTCACCTCCTTCAGATCCTGGACTGCAGCGTCCTTCTCCTTGTTGGCAGTAGCAAGAGCCAGGTCATATGAACTCCGAGCAGAGTCCACGGCTTTAAAACTAGCCTCTAGCTCTTTACCCTTCATCTTCAAGGCAGCGTTTTCCTTTTCCAGCTCGCTATTTTTCTTCACCAGCTCATCGCATGAACGATACAGCACGGCGAAGTCAGTAACAAACTGCAGAAAGAAGAAGATGTTAAAAGAGAAAAAATGATGAAGTTCATAAAAACATGGGAGAAAAGGGAAAACCTTACCAGAGCTAGCCTTTGACTAGCTTGAAGGGCCAATTACTCAGACCCTACCTCCCTTTGGCGATCATCTGGGAGGACATCTCTCTCGAGCAAAGCGGGGGCCAACTGAGGGGAAATTGCAACAGAAGCCCCCTCGGGCAGCGCGGATACCGGGACCAAGGCCTGCCCGACCTTCATCCTCGCTTTAGACCTCCTCTTCTCTCTCGTTCTCTTTCTTCTTCCTCTCCTCTGCCCTCCTCTCCTCCATCTTGTTCTTCTCTTCTTCCTTTTTTCTCTCTCTCCCTCACCTGCTCCTCTTCCTTCCTCTTTCTCTCCTGCTCTTGGGCAGAGGACCGAGAACCAGTAACCACAGCCCCATAATTAGATTTTTGCTTCTTTGACCTTTGTGCAAGAAGCATGTGGTCCTCATCAGCATCATCCCTTATCAAGTTCTTCCTTAGAGGAACCATCTCCTCGCTCGAACTGTTAGAAGTGATCGACGACCCTCGATCTTCAGAAACCTCCCTACGATCAAAGGAACTGCTACTGCTAGAGCTCTCTCCCCATAAATCACTTATAGCTCCTACAATGTCACTCTCAGAGCTTCTCTCTTCCTCATCCAACTGGATAGGACCCGCGGCAGTCTCTTCGAATAAGTCAAACTCTGGGATACTGTCCACAGGCCTTGCTATAAATATGGAGCCAACGTTCTTGTACTCGAGTAAAAAAGCAGCAGATCTGGGATGCTCGTCGTCACCCAAAGGCTCCCTGATATTCCAAGCCTTTATCAATTCCAAAAGATGAACCTCGCTGAGAGCAGGTTACAAGTTCTTTGACCTCGCTGTAAAAGAAGAACAGGGAAGAATTAGAAGGATCAGAAATCAATAAAAATTGAAGCAACAAGAGCAATGTCTACATATGTATTCTTCCCCATAAAAGGGAACAGTGAACCTCTCAGATCTCAACCCCTCAAATTAGGGAGAAAACTGTTTGTTTCTATCAAGGAAGCCTTCTTGCCAATAGTCCTTATGGGAATCAGGTAGGTTTACTACCAATACCCTGTCAGGGATCCTAGCTTTGAGATAGAGGACCCCAGAGCTAGTTCGAGAGAAGGAATAGCAAAAAAAGACCTCGGCGAGTCCTAACCTAGTGCCATACAACTGATTTATTCTATGTACGCCATTAACTATTTTCCAAACATTGGGCGAGCATTGTGCAGGAACAATATTAAAATAGCCAAAGAAATGCAAGAATAAATCGTTGGGAGGAAAGATGAGTCCCCCCTGAGAAAGCAACAAAACATGGATCCAGTGGGCGTCATCTATCTCTCTAACATTTTTAGGAGGGGAAACGCGACACTCAATATCCACCCAATCAGGGACGTTATAAAACTTCCTAAATTTAGAGATTGACCTATTTCCAATCTTCGCCATTGGAAAACCCTAGAAAAGCTACAAACTCAAAGAGAAAGTACAAAGAAAGGGCACAGGAAACTTACAAAATAGAAGATCGATTCAAGCGATGAAGAAGCATGAGCCCAAATAACTAGGAAGCGATGAGAATGGAGATTGAAGGAAGAAGGTACAAAGTGCTAGAGCTCACAGAAAATAGAAGAATACTGGAAAGACTGAAGCGACGGTAGAAAAGTGGCTATTCCAACAAACCTTCAAATTCTGCTAATCGTAGTGCACAAGAAACGAAGCGGGTGCCGCCAAAATCAACTTCACAGCTCTCGAAGAATTGCAAAAAAGCCATTATGGCTAATCATTTAAATTTATTGAGCCCAAGAGCATGGCCCAACAAACTTAAGGGCAATTGTGGGTACCCAGAATTAAGACCATGGGCCTGGACGAGTAGCCCATTTCTGGCGGCCCAAAGTCCAGGCCCCCCATTTCTCATTTAATTATTCGATCCCTTCACACGCCCATTAAGGGAGGTTATAGGGAGATATGGAAAACGTGGGGGAATCCAACACCCCCACTTACCTAAACATACATGTATATATTGAACCCTAGGTCCAGGGCAAAAGGACAAGTTGTATTCTCTGTAATCACTCTCCGGAGTATACAGAAATAGCATCGACTGCACCACCATGGACGTAGGCACTCCTTTGCTGAACCACGTACATCCTTTGTTGTGTGATTGTCATTTTACATTCCTTTTTCCTGTTTGGTGATTTCCTTTCTCTTATCAATTTGTATTGCATAATAATTGTCATCACATAGAGCTTGACCAGATTTTAAAGACAGCTGGTTAAAACCCATCTTTGATGAGTGCTAGCAGTCGATAACGAGCATTGCCCCCTTCAGTAATTCAGGGGTAATAGTAGGGTTGAGGGCCACACTTTCGCCCTGAGGAGTAATGGAGAGGGAAGAAAAGGGTTTCACAGGAGCCTCGATTAAATTTTTCTTACTCTTTTCCCTTCTCATCCTTCCTCTTCCTCTTCTCTCCCTACTTCTCCTTGTCTCTTGAGGTAGCCACCACTTTTGGGGGAATCCCCCTTCTGACTTCTTTAAGGCCAGGACCCTGGAAGAAAGCAAGACTTGAACATCATCATCATCATCATTACCCAGCATCAGTCTCCTTAAGGGAGCCATTTAGTCTTTTTTTTCTTCTTCCTCTTCTCCTTGGGAGTAGTAATCTAGTTCCTCTGGCCCAAGCGAGATAGAAATATCCTCTTCCGAAAAACCAATCTTAGGGATCTCATTTACCAGTTGGGTGATGAAACTAGAGGTGGTGTTGGTGCATTTAAGGAGATAGGTAGCTGATCGAGGATTTTAACCATCGGGCAGTCTATCAGTAATCCTCCAAACCATCACAAGGTCAGTAACCTTTATATGGAAGTGATAAAGGTCCTTATTTTTAGCACAAGCTTCCCAAAAATAGAGAGAGCACATATTAGCAAACAAAGCAAATGATAAAAATAAAAAAGTCTGCAACTTATAAAGAAGTGGCGACTTATGTGATCTTCCCCCCAGTCAGGGCATAAGGTCCCTCTATGCCTTTCTTCCTCAGGCGGGGGAGGATGTCTCCAGTTCTTGGCATTGAATCCCTAATCCCAACATCCTTTATTGGAATCAGGAAAGTTCACAACCAGAATTCTATTGGCCCTCCTCACTTTCAGGTACAGAAGACCGTCGAACGTATGCGACCAAACATAACAGAATTGGATCTATGGGACCCCTAATTTGGTCCCATAGAGTTTGTTGATCCTATGTACCCCATTCACTATCTTCCAAGTATTGGGGGCACATTGCGTAGGAACAACCTTAAAATAATTGAAAATTTCTAAAAATAAATTATTTGGGGGAAAGGTCAAACCCCCTTGGACCATAGCAAGGGTATAAATCCAGTGCCCTTCATCCATTTCCCTGACATCTCTAGGCATAGGGGCATAATAGATATCCACTCAATCTAAAATAGAGTATGTTCTTTTAAAGTCTTCAATAGTCTTACCATGTATAGTGGCCATTGAAGAAAGAATTTTAAATAGTAAAGACCATAAAGGAAAACGAAGAAGAAAGGAAGTCGGAGAGAAGGACTTACAAGAAGAAAATAGTGTGAAGAAGCTCTGAGAATATAAAGAACGAGAAGATAATCTCTCACTGAAGTTTGTAAAGACGAAAGCTTATGAGTTGACGTGACGGTTTGGAAGCTGTAGAAATTTATTTGAAAACTTGTGCAAAATAATGAGAAACGATTCTCGAAGATGATTTTTGGCACTTTAAAGTTACTGATCAGACCAGCGCACCCCCATCATTTCAAGAATATTACAATTTTTCAATGCCAATTCTACTCGGATGAGCGTACCCTCAACAGTTCATAAATTTCACAAATGTATCATGCCATTTTTAATAAGTTCGGGTCATGGATTTTAAATCTATTGGCCCAACATCTCAGTCCAAAGATTTTAGACATAATTGTGGGGACTAATTTATTCATTAGTCCCACTTGTATAGCCGACCATCACAGTACGGAATAAGGAATGTTCGTCCCAATCCAAATATCAAATTTCTAGAACGTGTATTTAATACGTGTTTAAATATATGTTTATTGGCTCAAATAAGTTACCAACAATCTCAGAGAGAGTTTAGGGACACCTACGAGCTTCTACAAGGTGGATGAATTATTTTCGCAATTCAGCCACTTATATGTGATTAGTATAAATATATAAACCTTTTGGGTAAAGGGGAAGTAATTTGGATTACTTGGGATAAACTAATACAGAGCAGTAACCTCTCCGTGGATGTAGGCACGCTGTCGAACCATGTACATCTTATGTTGTGTGTGATCATCTTTACTTTTCTCATTCATATACTTTTTGTGATTTTTTATTGTAATAATTTTGTACTCACAATAAACATTTTACAAACACCCCCTATCCCTTAACTGTACACCATATCCACCGTTCAATGATTATTGCCTCATTAAAATCTTACTACGAAAAACTCCATGGGGAAAAATATAAGTGAAGGACAAAGAGTAAAACTTATGTGATCATTGAATTGGTGTTGAACGCGATTGAAATTGCATCATTAAAATCTTTACTATAATTCATCGCGGTAGAATCTTATTAAAGTACAATACACAAATGTCCTAAAAGAGAATGTTTTCTGAATACCCTCCAATTGGCATGTCTAAAAAAATTTATTGGTGAAGTCTACGCATTCCAATCTCATGAACAATATCTTAGAACATTGATTTTGAAAGTGACTTGGTAAACATATCAGATTAGTTGTTGCTTGACTTTAATCTCATTTTTCTTCTAAAACTCATGAGTAAAAAAAATCGGTGAAATTTGATTATTTATGTCTCCCTTAATGAAGCATTCTTATATCTAGGCTATGCATGTTGCATTATCTTCATATATGGTACTAAAAACATTTGTAATGGGATAAATTAACAAAAACTATGAATACACTAATTAAATATCTCGCACATACAACTAAATTTCAGGATGGTTAGAATAAATATTTATTTAAGTTTGTTTTATTACAATACTAAGAAAAGCAAGATTACCACTAAGAAGTACGTAACTTGTCTAAGAATGACACATATGATAATCATATAGGTATCGAAAATTGGCATAACCTATTATTCAAAACCATAGGAATTATAAAAAAAAGATAAATCCATATTAATAGTTTTGCGTAGATATCTTAGGATATGATCGATACTAGTCCAATGCCTTTTGGTTGGTTTAAAACTATATCCAGCAAGACAACGCACAGAGAATGAAATATTTGGTCTGGTGCATTACACTAAACTAAATTGATTTTTTTTTATCACGGTCAAGGATTGTGACACCACAAGGCACGACAACAAGACTTGTCACGGTCCTTGACCATGACAATACTTTGTTGTCACTGTCTTTTTGGCCTAGAAGTTTAGTCAAAATCATGGGTGAAAAGAACCTTGTCATAGTCGGTCAAGGGTCATGATAATAAACTTAACAATGTAACTGTCTTGTTATGATCCTTGACCGTGACATTATTGGGAAAAAAATAATTGTTGGGTAGTAGCTAATACCCAGCAGAATACCTGCTTCAATTTACCAATAAAAATCTGCTTCATCCATAACAAAATAGCAACATCCAATACACTATTCAAACTAAATACATTAATCAAACCAAATGAACAATTTAATTGCTTAAACCCATTACAATAATTCAAAATTAATCAAACCAATTAAATCACACTTGCATAAGTTTAAGTTACAATGTATCACATATCAAATATAAATCAAATACAAGAGCTCAAAAGGGCTCCAAATGATGCGCGATCAAATGGCATACGACCCCACCATTCCATCACTATGTTGAACACCACCTTGCTCATTCAACCACAAGACCTTGTCCTCTCTCCTTGGAAACGCCTGAATCACTCTGACCCAGGACTTATAAGTCTGGAGTCGGAAACCGTGTAATGAGTTGGCACTTAGATCCTTTCAACCCTCTATAATATGTGTTCCTCCACACGTGTCAATGATATAGACTTTCTTCCCATCTATCTCAAATCTCGTCGAGATAGTGGGGTTGAGGTTACAGTATAAGTCGAAAGGTAATGATGAGTCTGTCTCCATTAGTGACGGGAATGGAGTTGAGGTATCCTCACAAATCATCTCCTTGACCTTTACTTTATCCTTCACCTTCGCTTTTCCCCTTAATGTTTCTCCAACACCCGAGCTCCTGTTTTACCCTTTTAAACTTATGATTCATGGTGTGTTGGAGATTATCCAACTTCAAGTTTGTATCTAATTTGTACATGTAGCCCTTCGAAGAAAAGGCATTTTGGCCTCAAGAAAGACCCATCAGCTTTGACTTTCTTATCCACGAGATGACACCTTGAGTACGACATTTTATATCTCAATACATCTATACTCAGAAATGCCTTGTCAGTATCACTATGGCTGCTTTGCACCCCCTTTAGTCTCTCCAAAAATAGTATAAAACATGTCATTAACCTTGAAAATGTATATTAATAAATTACTAAATTTGACATTTAATTTAAACACTAACTTACTAGAGTCTCAGCGACCAGTGGATTAACTGTCACGCCCTTCTTAAACCAAACTTATACATAGTAGTCTATTCTAGGTGGATTTCCCCTTTAGCGACTCCCTGACTCCTGCACATATTAAATTATTCATTATAATTTTATTTGAACATTTAAAATGTGACCAATTTACTTACCATAATATGCCCCATCTCCGCGTAAGATCTCTGTCCGGAGTAATGTATGTCCACATTCTTTGTCCGATTAGTCATTATCAACTCTCAGGTGGCCAATTGGCTATTATACGCCTCAAAGTCTTTAAATGTTTGCCAATTGGTCAATGTCACATGCTCCTTATTTGGTACTTGGTCTCTCCATTTCATCACGAACTCTCAATCTTTCCCCATATAGGGATTGCATAAATTTTTCTTCCACATCTTTCACTACTCTTAGATAATGATCAGGACATTGTTCTACTATTCGAGTAGAAAGCTGAATTGTTTTTGTCTAAAAAACAAATAATATATGAAATTTTGTGAATTAAAATGCAAACATATAATAAAATCTTAAATGAAAGTCATATATTTAATATAAATATTGAGATTTTAATACCTTTAGCTCCTCAGTCACGCTTCTCCAGTTCTCGTAACCCTATCCAATTATCTCTTTCATCAACCATGATTACCGCATCATAAAAGTCATCTTATTCTGAATGACACATTCATTAGAACTTAAAGTAATGAGTTTTTTATTTAACGCTCCCCCCCCCCCCCCCCGGGCCCCCCCCCCCCGGGCTTTGACTTAGCAAATAAAAATACTCATTTGCAATTCTAGAATCTGAAATAACATATCAATTGTTTTTTATGAGTACCCTTGAAGTTTTTCTTTAAACTATAACCAGTCCAACTCATTCGGGGATCCTAGCTTGATTAAGTTGGTCATTACTTTAACAATACAAATATACAAATGGGGGAATGTGATTGCTTTATTGAGAAAATAAGTATTAATCAAGTTACTCACAAAAATCAATTTTTTATCTGAGTACCCTTGAATTTTTCTTTAAAATATAATCATTCCAATTCTTTCGGGCTTCCTAGATTCATAACGCGGCTATGACATAGCCTTGTTAAGCTTGATTAGGGTACTTTGGGATCTTATTTCACTTAATTAGGGTACTTCAGACCCAATATTTCCTCATCATCCTATTTAGGAAGATATAGATCTTTCTTTATGTCTAAAAATTGTACAACCATAGGAGTACTTAATTGGTGTGGTTTGTAAATACAACATTATTTTAAGACATTTTCAGTATTATTAGATTAGTGGACAAAAATCTCACTAGAATTTCTCTCCATCTGTAAGCCGAGAGAAAAATTCATTTTTTCAGGGTCTTTCATCTCAAATTCCCTCTTCAAATATCTAGTAGTTTTACGATAGCTTTTGGCACAAATGTCATTGAGGATATATTTGAAAGACACAAAGACAAATTGGATTATTGTCATACTCTTTCTTTGACAAGTATTTACTAAGACGATTGTATTTATATCCCTTTGGGTTGATTTAAGTTATAAAATGAACGTCTTGGTTAAATTGAGTACTTACTAATTGGATTTACTTTAGGCAAATAAATTCTTATGGAATTTTTATATAAATTTCAGTGTCTAAGTCCTCATATTAATAATCTATCATAACATCCATTAGTCTAATATTTAGATTTTCATAAATTTATAATCTAATCATATAACTTCTAATCTAATCATATATTTGAAAGTTGTGTCATTCTTAATGGAAAAGTATGTTCCATCATAATCAATCCTAGGTTTATGCAAAAAACCTTATGCCAGAAGTCGTGCCTTGTATCAAGTGATTTCATTTTTCTTTCTAACAAACACTTATTTGTAAATAATTGGGTTAGCATGTTTAGGGCTTTGTATTATTGGTACGAATACACCAAGTTTATTTAGAGACTCAAATTATTATATCATGGTTTCCCATTTTTAGCCAATATATTATTTGTCGACGTTCAGTTGAATTAAGTGGATTTGTATTATAACAACCCTTTAATTTGTGTAACTAGAACATACTTAATTGAGTCATTGATAGTCATCTTTGATGATCCCTCTTCTCTTTTATATGTATAAATCATATGGAATTCATAGTCTTTAGGTACCTTTGACCTATTTATGGGATTTGTAGTCACTTCAAGGAATTTATTAATAATAACTTATTGAGTGGTATTAGAGAAAGTGTATATTCTTATAACCAATTCTTTAGTGCATTAGGGAACCTCTTCAGGAATGTTCTTAGGGCATGATTTACATTTACATTTCTCCTCTTCAAGGGATTTGGTCACTTTTGTTGCATCATTATATGAATCGAGTAACTAATTTACAATTCACTTAAAATGTTTTATTTTTTGCACTTCATGCTCACATAGAGTAATTGGGGGTTTAGATTATACAAAGTGGAAGTATTCCACGGTAATTATCTCCGTTCTTTGGGAACAAACTACACTTTAGGTATATTCCTTCCTCCCATAATAGAGGAAAGTGTGTATTATAAAAGTGACATTCCACAAATTTATAAATAAATGCATCACGTGCTATGGATTAGCAAAATGAATGATTGATGGCATATGGAGAGTGCAATCAAATTTACACGTGTGTGAGATGATGTGCTCTAAGTTTAATCATCTGGCCAAGTTATTTTGCAAGAGCCAAATTTTGAGTGGATAGTAAACAAACAAATTAATTCAGAGTAGATGAAATAATAAAAATAATAAAATATTTAAAAGATCCACTAAGAGGGTGGATGGGGCCACAAATATCCCCATAATCCATTGTAGAAAAATATGGTTACTCAAATACAATTTCGGAATAAGATATCATATTCAATAATTTTTTGTGAGTACAATGGGTGCAAAAATGATAACTAGTTAGGGTAATACGTTGGTGTGCTGAAGAGTTCCCATTCAAGTTATTTATGATCTTACGTAACATGTTGGATCTACAATGACCTAACCGGTTCATAATATCAATATACTAGGATCATTGAGATTCTATCTCATGAATAATGTGATTCAGCAATACTAAGTATGGTATGGTATAATCACATGGATAATGAAATGAGTTTTTCTATTGTGCTCTTCTAAATTCCAACACTAGAAGTAATGCAAAGGAATACTTTTTTACCCTCATTACATGTTTACATATGATACCCATTCGTTCTTATTACGTCTCAGCAAATTGCTTATGGAATTTCTTGAGTATATTGAATCTTGTACGAATAAGTGGGTACCATTACGTAGCATGGGATCTTTTATAGCCTTTAATGATTTTAGCAGGACTCGAAGTCTTAGAAATACTTTTGATTTTTCAAAATAATATGAATTATTCCACTTTCTACCAGAAAAGTGTCATTGATTGCTTTGTTTCTAGATCCATACCTAAAAATGAGTAAAATATTTGAAATTTAATTCACCAACCATATAACCAATATAAAGATAAATGCAAAACCAAGACTTTAATTAATTCAAAATAACAACTTAAATAAACACATTAATATAAATATGTTTTTGTCATAATGCGAAAAACCACAAATGTAACAATATCACGCAAAAAGGGAACACAATTATTTAGGTCTTTTGGATTGGGTTATGGTGTTTGTCAATCCTACATTGAATGTCTCATTACCAATAGGATTGACATCCTCAACTTCATAAAAGTCATCAACATTTACATAGGTATCATTAATTTGCCAGTGGTCTTCAAGACCATGTGTAATGTTTATCTCCATCCTCCAACGGAGTTCAAGACCTTCCACGATGTTTCTCTCTACTCCCTTTTTTAATGCATGTAATTTTTCCATCACTTTCTTGGACGAATGGCATATGTGTATCCAATGGCCACTATGACCACATGTATGACAAATGACATTTGGATTTGATGGAAATGACTTTTGGTTCTTATTATTGTGGCCATTCCACTTCTTAAATTTTATATTTCTTCGTGGGCTAAAATTATAGTGACCACCTCAATTAGGGTTGTCGCGGCCATATGTAGCTTTAACCTATGTTATTATTATTTTGATTAGAGTTGGAGTTCACTTTTAAGAGTGCTACAGATTCAGCTGGTCTAGATGTATGAGTCTTCATCAATAAGCCATTATCGTCCTTAGCCACTAAGAGATAAGAAATTGGCCCTGACTACTTTGAATCCTCTCTCTCGATATTACCACTGTAAGACCATGTTGGAGGAATGAACAATGGATAAAGTTTTCTCCATTATATATGAATAATAATATTTTTCCCCCATATAACTTAAGTTTTTAGGTAATTTTGAAAATTGTCTAATTGTATTTTGACACTGTTTTGAAATTATGAAATCTCAATTTAAGCCATTCATAGCATGCACGTGGAATTATGATCAATTTATAGTGGTCATAACGCTCTTTTAGAGAATTTCATAATTCTAGAGGATATTTAATAATAAAAGTTTAGAAATATTTGATATCTTAAACTATTAAATTAATAAATTATAATAAAAATATATAATGTTCAATTAAAACAATCACAAATAATAATTGGAACTTTAGGTTCGTATTATTTTTTGTTAGAAATTTCGATTCTATACAAAAAAGAATTAATCTTTAGATTCAATTAATGTCTAGGGACTTTAAAGTCCCTACCCTATCGTATCCAAACTTCAAGTTTAATTAGGCTAAAAAATTATTAGTAACTTCAGGTCAAAACTTTAAATAATCATTATAGAAATCTTAATGTCCTTATCCTTATTATAGAAATAATATAAACTTTAATTTTCATTAGGAGTAAAAATATTTGTAGGGCTTCAGGTCCAATATATAAATAATTATTAGGGGTATTTTGATGTCCTTAGCCCATTATAAAGTAATCCAAAGTTTTGGTTTTGACTAGGGCATATTTTATTAGAACTTATGAGCCTAATTTGTTTAATTAGTCTTGTACCATAAATATGGTGTGATGAGAGAACTAATTATGTAGTGACAGCTGGATTTTTTCATGGCCTCAAAGAGGTCGACTCGTACCATGATTTGGTCATCCAGTCCAATTTTTCTTAGCCCCAGCATCATAGGAAATTATGTTAGCTCATCCGGCCTATGGTTGTTGACGGTGTTAGTTAATATTGTGTACAAGTGGACGTCTGGTAGTGGGAATGATGTCGACAGCACTTCGCAGACACCCATGAAGGATTTGAGGGATTTTATTCCTCCACTACTGACGGGTAGCATGTGTCCATCCCATTCACCCACTCAACATGTAAAGGTACATTTACTTAATCTATAAGGGCATGACACCTGTCAACCTACATTCCCTTTTGTCTCCATTGTACTCTCCCTCTCTCTTCCCACCTAAGGCACATATAAATATGACACACCATCCCTAATAGAGGGATATATAGTTTATTTTTCTACTATGATGCTGCCCATTTCTAAAGTGAACTTGAGAGCTTGTAATTCTCCATTCATTCTTGGCTTTTGCCCATCAAGGATAATACAAATTACTACTGCGCCTATGGATGTAGGCACCACATTGGGCCGAACCACTTAAACACGATTATCATCTATTTTCTCTCTACTTTACTTACTCTAGATGAGCATTTCTTCGATTATTCTCTCTTTATCTGTTATGAATCTAAGATTGGTGTATTTAGCTAAGACATAAGTCCATACACCAGTTTTAGGCATTAACAGATTGGCGTCGATAGTGGAAAGGTATTAACAAGCTTGTTGTTGCCTTCTACCAATAAATTCCCTCACATTTCCGGATACCAATCCTGATTTACTATGATTTCATTGATTTACATCTTATTTTCCCCCTAGATCCACTTCTTATCGTAACTATTGTTATTGATAAATTTTCTGTGCTACAATACTCTTTTTTACCGAAATACCATAAAAATGGTTAAAATTCTAGAGAGTAGTAGATATGAATGACCTGTAGGGAATAATACAATACTTGGCTAGAATGGAGGAAAGCATCATGTAGTTGACACAAAGCATTCTGATCGAACAAAGGAGCCTTGAAGATAACCCATTTGCACCAACAGGGGATGAAAACTTAGATCGAAGGTAGGAGATGGCCTCACTGACCCCATACAGAGGTGAAAGCAGATGTATTGTGAGAGGGCGATAGAAAATCCAAGACGATTAGACTGGGACTCACACGGAGGAGCTAGCGGGTCTAAGTACAGTGGATCCCAATGAAATAATGGGTCCTAATGATCAGGAGCAACGTCTACCATCAGAAGACTTACTCTTTGAGTGACGAAGAATTTTGGAAAGGCTGAACAAAGGGTCTCTATTTAACAATTTTGGGCCCAAATGCAGAAAGAAACCACAATCAGAGGGGGCTCAAAGAGTATACAGAGGATCTGAGAAGATATGAAACCAGAAGGGTTAAACTTTCAGAAAGATCTAGGCTAAGTGTTCGAGGGTCAGATAAAGCCAAAAAGACTTCCTAGGAAGAGATCTCAGCTAAAAGCTAAGGACGAGAAGGAAAGACAGTGTCAATTAAAGCCACTAAGGAGGAAAAACCCTAGAAATGATCAATATAATGACTGGAGGATCGTCTAAGTGAGATCATGAAGATTAAAAACCTTCTGCAAAGAGGTTTCATACAAGGTTACCCCTTTACAATATCAATCGTGAGTTATTCAACACCTATAAATTTTAAACCACCCATCATCATTACTAAGTGTGATGGCACATCCAATCCTGTGTTGTAAATAGAGTAGTACCAAGATGCCTCAGATATTTATTTTGTCCCTAATGAGAAGCATTGTTGAGCATTCTGTAGTATGATTACAAGTTCGACTCAAATTTGGTATAATGATTTATCGAAGGGTTAAATTTCTAACTTTTGATAACTGGCCAATCCCTTCATCAGTAATTTATATTTTAATTCTAGACCGAGGAAATGGATCGACCATTTGTTAAGTATTCATCAGAGAGTGAATGAGATGACGAGGGAATTTATTTTCCCAATTAACACTAAAAATCTTGAAGTAATTGATTATGAAGAGAAGACGAAAATTGCAGCACTTATGAGTGGACTGTGACCTGGAGATGTGATTTAGATGTTAGCCAAGGACACACTGAATATGATATCTGAGCTATTAGCCAAGACTAGAAAGATTATGAAAGTTGAGGAAGTTATGGCAGTGAAGGAGTCTAACTATTCCAAAATCGATACTAATAATAGCTCAGAGAAGAAGGAGTTCAGGGACACTAAAAGGGCTAATAGGCCAAGAAAGTTTGATGAATATACCCTGTTGACTGTGAGGGCACACCACATCCTCGAGGATATTCGAGGAAGTAATGACGTAAAATGACCAAAAAAGTTGAAGTTTACTTTTAATACAAGAGATAAAACCAAATACTATGCATTCCAAAACGATCACTGCCACAACATGAATAATTGCCTGACTTTGAAGAATGAGATTGAAATTCTCACTAGGTGAGGAAAACTGATTAAGTTTGTTGACAATGGTAGTCGATCAGATAGGCAAAATGAGCAGAAAATCATGAGATGATCAAAGTCCCCTTGTAGGAAGACGAAGGATAAAAAAATAGGGCAGGATGATGATTAAAAGATGATCCCTACCTTCATAAAAAGCCCAAGGAATCGGTACATGAGGTCAAGATGATCTCATTCGGGTGAAACTTCATAGAAGGAGGAGACGCTGGTAAAGGAGATATATCGTCAAAGAGAGAAGCCTGCTTAATTGAGGCGAAGGCCTATGCCCAAATTAGACAACTCAACTTAGCCTGATCCGTGACATCTCACCCTAGAAAGCTAAATAGAGATCCTCTTTTAGCTGGATTATCTAAAGATGATTGGTCTGGTGTGCTCTACCCATATGATGACCCCCTATTCATCACTATGGTAGTACATGATAGTAGAATAGCAAGAATCCTGGTTGGCAACTGCATCTCGATCGATTGTTGTTTTTATAGCTAGTTTAAGAACCTAAAGTCGAAGGACAGAAAGTTAAAGACATATCATAGGACTCTCATAGGGTTTTAGGGGGAGATGGTGTTTCCCTTGGGAACTATAGAATTGGAAGTTATGGTCAGTGATTGGCCAACATGTCGAACATAAAATATTCACTTTTTCATTCTAGATGAGAACATACATTCGACCCACAACAACATTTTCAAAAGGGTCGGATTGAAGAAGTTCGAAGTTGTACCATCTACTATTCATTAATGCCTAAAATTATCCACAAATTATGGAGTCTATGGAGGTGATAGGGAATCAAGTAAATGCCAATGGGTGCTATTACACATCAGCAGAGCAAGAAGAGTGAAAGAAATTAAGTACCACTTATTAAATCAAGATGTTGGATCCTCGAGATGAAAATAAGATGGTCAAAGGCAAAGTAATTAAGGAAATAAAATTGGTGATGCTTGATGACAAACACTAAGAATGGACAAACCATATTGGTTCGTCACTGGACCCCACTCTCAAGAAGGAATTGTTTGAGTTCTTGAGGAGGAGAAATAATATTTTCCCCTGGAGCCAGGAAGACATGATAGGTATAGATCCATAATTCTTTTGCCACGAGCTTAGTATAATGAAGGATGACAAGCCGGTGAAATAAAAAAGGTTGTATGTTTATCTAGAAGAAAAACATGGTGATACAAGAAGAAGTGGATAAATTGGAGAAGATAAAATTCATCAGAGATGTGAAATTTTCAGAATGGCTCTTGAATGTTATCATGGTAAGAAAGAAGAATGATAAATGGAATATGTGTGTAGACTTCACGGACCTCAATAAAGCTTATCCAAGAGACCATTATCCTTTGTCTAAGATCGACCATTTGGTTGATGTTACAGCAGGACATGAGCTCCTCAGTTTTATGAATGCCTATTCTGGGTAAAATCATAAAAAGATGAAGCCAGAAGAACAGGAGAAAACATCGTTCATCAGTAGCCAAGGTATATACTGTTACAATGCTATGCCTTTTGGGCTCAAAAATACTGGTGCAATATACCAAAGACTGTTGAATAAGGTATTCGAAGATCAGATCAGCAAAACCATAGTGGTCTATTTGGATGACATTGGCAAACTTTTAACCAACTAGAAAAACATAGAATGAAGCTCAATCAGGCGAGGTGTTTTTTGGGGGTCAAAAAGGGAAAGCTACTAGATTTTAGTCAGACAAAGGGTTATAAAATCAAACCCAAATAAGATTCAAGAACTGATCGACATCCAGTGTCCCACAAGAAAAAAGATATCCAAAGATTTGTAGGACGAGTGGAAACACATAACATATTTGTGTTTAGAACCACTAATAGATGTATTCTATTCTTCAAGGTGCAAATGAAGACCTTTGAATGGAATGATGACCTTGAAAAGGCCTTTCTAGAATTAAAGAGGGACATGGGGTCTGCATTGTTGTTGACTAGGTTGATCCAAGGCAAAAAGCTTTATTTATATTTAGCAGTTTTAAAATCATTGGTCAGTTCAGCACTAGTCCGATAAGAAGGACAGGTATAAAGGTCAGTTTACTACACCAGCAAGGCATATCGTGGAGAAAATATTTGGTACCCTAGGCTGGAGAAGTTAGTCTCAGCTCTATTTGAGGCATCCAGAAGGATGAAGTCGTACTTCCAAGCGCATACTATTATCAAGTAGATTGATGGTTTGGGAAGTAGAATTAGGAAAAATGACATTTAATACGAGCCTAGGACAACTATTATGGGCTAAATGTGGAATATATTATAGAGGAGTTCACTTATGAAGAAAACATATCGAGCATACTTCTATGGAAGAGAGCTCAGTGATAAGATCAGTAGATCAAACTTTTAAGAAAGAGAGCTCAGCCAAGAATAATATTGAGTAGAATTTTCTGGAAGAGAGCTCAATAGTTCAACACATCGAGCAGACTTCTATAAAAGAGCTCTCTAAGATTCAACTTATTGAGCAGACTTTACAAAAGATAGCTGGATGACTAATGCAACCGACCAGGTTATTGATATATCATAGTCAATGACTCGACAAGAAAAAAAAGTTCTTAATTTCGAGCAAATGAAAAAACTATTAAATAATGGGAATTTAATTAAAAGAATTTTTAAAAAAGAACCCCCAATTTGTCAACTATTCGTGGACGGCTCATCATATTCCAATGATAACAGAGAAGATCTGATAATCATTACACTAGATGAGGGTGATATGGAGTATGCCCTTAGGATCCATATTGAGGCCTCCAATAATAAGGCAGAATATGAATCCCTCATAGTAAATCTGGGACTGGCATCATCACTTGGAGTCGAGTGGCTGTTAGCCCACTGTGATTCTCAGATCATAAGCAATTAAGCCCTCGAAATATATGAGGCAAGATAAGAGTTCATGATGAAGTAATTGGTAAAGGCAAAAGCATTGTTGCAAAAATTCTTAGTTGTTCATATAGTCAGAATACTAAGAACTGAGAACACACGAGCAGATGTACTCGCATGCCTAGCATCAACCACCAGAACTGAGCTACGTAGGACAGTATTTATTGAAGTTTTAATGCACAACTATATAGATGAGGAAAGTGCATTGGTGATGATGTTGGACTTGGGACCCTCCTGGATGAATCCCATTCGAGCATATTTGGAGTTCGAGATAATTCCGACAAATCCAAAAGAGATAAGGAGACTTCGGTATAAGGCGACGAGGTATGTGTTGGAGGGTGGAATCCCATTTAAAAGAGGATTCATAATATCACTACTCATATGTGTTCACCCTACCAAGGTAAATGATTTGATTAAGTAAGTTCATGATGGCTCATGTGGAGCCTATTCAGGAGGTGGATCATTAGTGTAGAGAGTGGCTACCCAAAGGTATTATTGTCCAACTATGAAGGAAGATTATACAAACTATGTGAAGAGGTGCGACAAGTGCCAAAAGTTCGACGTGATCCACAAAAGCCCAGGAGTAGTGTTAGCGCTGATCACATCCCTTTATCCCTTCTCCATGTGAGGGATTAATATGGTCGGCCTCCTTTCCTAAGACATAAGTTAAAATATTTGGTCATAGCAGTGGATTACTTCACTAAGTGGGTGGAAGGTGAACCTTTGGTTGAGATGCCATACAAAAAATTCTTGCATTTTATATGGTAGAACATCATCTACCGCTATAGAATGCCAAACGCCTTCATCATTGATCATGATACCCAGTTTGACAGCAAAGAGTTTAAAGACTACTACATACATTCAAAGATCTAGAAATTACACTCAATGCCTGGTCATTCACAATGCAATGAGAAGAGGAAGATAATAAACAAAACCCTATCCAGCGGCATGAAGAAAATATTGGACGATGCTAAGGGGAATTGGATCAATGAGCTGCAGAGCATGCTTTAGGCATATGGAACAACACAAAAATGATGACAGGTGAAACTCCATTTATGTTGGCATTTGGCACTGAAGTGGTAGTGTCCACTGAGATCATCCTACCCAACCATCGGGTGCTCAATTACAACTCCTCAAAAAGTGATCTTATACAAAGACTCGATCTAGACTCAGTTGAAGAGGTAAAAGAGTGTGATATGCTATGGGTTGCCACCTATCAATAGAAGACTTCTCGATTATAATAAAAGAGTGAAATTGAGCATCTTAAAGGAAGGGGACTACATGCTAAAAATGTTATTCCAAAGATAAATAATCTAGAGCCCAACGAGCACCGACCATATAGAGTATATGTTGTAGTACGACCAGGAACCTATAAGATTGAGACTCTAGATGGTGAGTAGTTCAAGAATCCTTGGAACTCCGAACACCTGAGGATGTACTACTAGTAATAATGACAATATATGCTAGATTGAGGGGGAAATCCTGTGAAAATTTTCTTTTTCACTCCTTTATAATTCAAACAGTGATTAAATGAGAACTAGAACTTCATTCTTAATGGTATGTTGTTATTTTAAACTTTTTAGCATTATTTAAAGACCATTTCGTTGGTGTGAAGGGAATGGAGGAAGTCTAGGTCGAAGACACATCAAAGCCGAGCACATCAAGATTCATTAATATAAAAACTTGCTTCATGAATGACACCATCCCTGGAGAGGTCGTGGTCAATAAGTCTAACTTTATGTACGATCTCATCTTAGGATATATCGCAAATAAGAAGTTTTTCCAAGTATAGGAAATCCAATACAGTCTTATGGATGAAAAGATCCGATCATAAATGACTAACACAAGGATAAATCCTATAAAACTTGGTAAAGTCTGGTAACCAATGCTGATACTTGGTTAAGGCGATGAGATCCGACCATACGATCAGTAAGCTGGCACAAGCATTGGTAGATCCTAAGTTGGAACAACTCAAGCTCATCCAAAACTAATAACTAGTAAGGCAGATTAGGTCTACAAGGTTGGACAACATGATCATGAGCCTAAACTGCTGGAAAGCTTATCTTAACACAATATATACGATCTTGTCTTAGGGTAGATTGCAAATAAGAAGTCTTACTTAGATTAGGAAATCTAGTGCAGTCTTATAGATGATAAGATCTGACCATAACTGACCAATGCAAGGATAGATATTGTCAAACTTAGTTAACTCTAGTAAGCAATGCTAACACTTGGTCAAGATGATAAGATCCGTCTATACAACCAATAAGATGGCACAAGCATAAGTAGAACCTAAGTCGGGATAACTCAAGTTCGTCTAAAAATGGTAGCTAGTAAGGCAGATCAGGTTAGCAATAATTCGATCACACAATCGTAAGACTAA
Organism: Sambucus nigra; assembly: GCA_949130495.1. NCBI lineage: Eukaryota > Viridiplantae > Streptophyta > Magnoliopsida > Dipsacales > Adoxaceae > Sambucus > Sambucus nigra. Next base: position 138,611,698 of record OX422221.1, on the reverse strand, counting down.
ACTATTAGAGGGCCCATCCCATGCATTAAAGCAATTAGTAAGTTGACATGGAAAATAAGCAGTATGCTACAATTAGACCATAAATTAACTAAGTCAAAAACGTGCGACCACATTTACTTATGAAAAATATTTTGAATATAGTATGATCTAGTCAAGTGCATTTAAATATCTTCAAACTCAGCATGATGAGTATGAACATGCAAAGAGAATAGAAGATTTGGCAAAATGTTGATCATTACAACAATAGAGAAGTACAAATAAGTTTATTATAGATTAAAAAATGTTTGTCAAAAGATAGAAGATCATAATTAAAAAAAACTTCACAAAAATTGTCAAGAGAGAGGGGTTCATGATTCAGGAACGTGTTGAGTCTTAGCCTTTGTCATCTGGAAAATCATAATAGCGGCATGATAGCATTAGAAACACTGGCTTGGTCAACAATAATTTCAACATGCGCATCCATAACATCCTTTACAGCAACCTCCACTGCCATGGCCTCATGCTTAGAAGCCAGGTTTTTGACCTCATCATCATCACCCTCTCAAGCCTGTACTATCTTAGTAATATTAGGGAAGTTCTTAATGACCCTCTTCTTGATCTCATCATAACCTTACCTAAAGATGGTTACCATGTCGATGTTGTATTCACTAGAGCTTTTAAAATTTCTGACTCCATCCTCTTCAACATGCGTAAGGGAAGAAGTGGCTTTCTCCAAGTCCTCATTAAACTTATTTAAGTCCTCTGATCCTTTGGAAATCGTCTCATCCGAAGAGTTGAGCTTCGTTGCATCCTTATGCACCTCTTACTTTAGTTTTTTTTATCTTCTCTTATGCCTAGCTTACGGCACTCCCATTGGCCACTAGCTAATCATACTTCTCTTTTAACTCTTAACATACCTTGTCATGATTAGGCTTGGTATCTTTTAGTTTGTTCGACAAGTTCTTATAATAGCAGAGGATATTATTGTGCTCATCTTTCAGTTCATCGTACGCATTTTAGTACAAGGCCATTGGCTCCCGCATAATGGTGGCACCCATAACACCCTAAAATAAAGAAATTAGCATAAACTTCAACACAACATGAATATATAAAAAAAAAGAGTGTGGCCTAAAACTTTCCACCATCACACTAGGCTAAGTCATGCCCTATAGCTCATTGGTGTTAAACTGTCAAAGATGTTGAAAATTACGGGCATAACCATGATATGTGAGCACGTTGGTAGAGTTTTTCCTATGGAAAAGGATGTATCCCTTCTCACTCCTCATTTTCTCCTTCGTGACTGGATTCTATAGGTCCCAGGTAAAAGGATCCACCTCTCCGGAATGGTTAGAAGACCCAGCACCTCGAACCAGTCATCGAGTAGGTTCCCCCACAATTTTAACTATATCCACCTTAGCCCTAGTTCTTTGCTATTTGGGGATGGGGATTCTTTATTGGCCTTTTTTTACAATAAACAAGCCCATCTCCAGAATAAACGACATTGCCTTTACCCTTGGCCTTGACAATAGCTTCAACATCATCTTGACTTTTAGCTACATACTCAACATTTTTCATGGCCTCCGCATTGACCATTTCCTTGGCTTTAGCAGTAGCGGTAACCTTTCAATTCTTTGCCTCAACATCTAACTTCCTTTTCTGGAGATCTCCATCCCTGCACGACTGGAGGTTCCATTGAGTTTACTAATTCAAGCAAACCAGAAGAAGAGGCTACACATAAAGAGATATGATCATAATTCTAGAATGAGAATCAACCAAGTAAAAGTGCTCGGCCAAGACAACTATAAGTTAAGCATGGTACCTTCTGCGAGCTCCTCCTTAATAATTTTTTCATGGACCTCGCGGTCAACAACCAAGTTAGTCTGCTCATCTCTTAGAGGGACACCACCTGGGGACATAATATCCTAAGTTGATGAACTTATGGATATAGAACAGTTCTTAAACTCTATGTAATTGGGGGTACAGGTAGTCTTGACCAACTTCTTTAGGGTAAGGGGAAGCTTTGGAGCCTTTTTATCTGCAAAAGGACGAGCATAAAATGAGGTTAGTAAGCATAAATGAAAACAAGCTCAACAAAATGAAATATAAAGAGTGTACCAATGTGGTGGGTGGAGCACCAATTATGAGGAATGCTACAAGACCTATCCCCCTGTTTGAACGAAATTCCCAGTTGCCTCTTACGAAGACAAACTATTTTTTTCGATTGTGATTGATCGTTTGTATTACCTGTACCATCTTCTGGTTGCATTTTTGAGGTGAAAAATAGTAGTAGTTGTAGGCTTTAGCAATGTCTTTACACTATAAATCAACTAAAAGAAGTCTCCGATTAGATTAAACACTGTGTGAAACTTCCAATAAACTATTAACCTAAGAATGGATCTGTAGGCGTTTCATTGGAGCTGAGTAGGAGCTATATTGTAACCCCTTAGAATTGATCTTATGATGGGGTTAAGGGGAAGCCGAACTCCCACCTATAAATCCCAAACTGGGAAATAAATATCATCGGCATTTGGTCGACCATAGACCCTCTCATTAGGGTGTGGCGATCGTATGGAAATGTTTATTGGGATATTTTACCTATCCCTCAAATCTTGCAGGATGTCCTCCTTGATATCACATCCATGATTTGCAGCATCGATAATAGCTGTATCCTAGGATCCAGTGGCCCTACAAGTTCCCTTATCAATGTGGGGAACCACAACAAGAGATGTGGAGGTCATTTGTTCGTTAGGAGTATTGTAAGGGGGGAAGGATCTAAGTCAACTATAGACATGGATACGTTATTAACTAGCCTCTCCCCACTAAGGGGATGATCAACCACTATGGTATCTGCAGTAGGGGAAGACTTAGGTCACACTACTGGGGACTGTAAAGCAGACCCAATGGATGAGGAAACTATAGGGGAATACTTAGGATGTCCAGGATCATTTTCTGGTCTAATGACCTAGACGAGGGTGAGAATCCCCTAGCAGTAAAACTGGGACAGGTTGGCTCTAACTCAGCTAAAATTTTAAAAAATCGCTGAATGTGGGATGCATAGATCATCAAGATGAAAGAGTTTTTATGGGTTGCCTAAGCTTGGGGAAATTCAGGTGCAGAAAGAAAATGTCAGTTTTAGACAAAACCCCAACCAAATAAGGAGCCCTAAGCCAATTAACTCAATGTCCATCTAAATGTCGACATTCCTCCAACAAAATTAACAAATTTCCAACCAATAATTTATCCACAACAAGATCAAGATGGCATAAATTACAAGAAAATAGGGTTCCCTCTAAAATCCCTACAATTATAGAGATAGAAAGGAGGGCATTCCTGGAAAACCATGGAAAGTTTCAAAGACAACTAGAGATGTCTCAAACTCCAGAAGAAATCAAGAGTGGGATCCTTGAAAAATAATAATTAATGGTGAAGGAAGAAATTTAAAGAAGAAGAGTTTTTTCAAAACACAAAGCGTTCTCTCTCTCTATCTATCCATTTATCTATCTCTCTAAATAAGGCTCGAAGGAAGGCGAATTATTGGAAAGAGTTAAAGAGATTTTTAAATTAGTATTTATACTCAAAAAGGATGTAATAATTAATTATGATGTGTAATGGCATGCTGTAAAAGTGGACATGCACCATCAGACTAAGCGCTCGAGCATAGCCCCTGCATGCGTGATAATTTCTTTGGGTGCAAAAATCCATCTAACGACACGCGTCAAATTCAATCTTGGAGTGGAAAATGTTACAAGTCAATCTGTTCGGTGTGCGCCAAGAAGATTTTGAGTCCAACGAGATTCTCTTCGGATTAAAACACCATTAGCTCAAATCATCTTGGCAGCTACTCCCAAGGCATAACGCTTTGTAGAATTTTCGTCGTTCCTCAATCGCTAGTGAAGTGTTGTGGGATTTTTATGTACCATAAATATGGTATGATAAGAGACCCAATTAATTAGTATTTATTAAATGAAAATAAAAATGATAAAGACATTGAATGTATTACCTTCTTAATTTGATACACATCATAGGGTGTTACAGGGGTGCTTGCCATTTCACTTGTTGGATGAGAACTATTTTCAAAGTCCTAAATTTGAAAATTTGAGACAAATGCATAGTAGGAAGAGAGTAAAAACAATTAAGAAGATTGCAAAAAAAATATGAATAGCATAAAAAAACAGTTAAGAAGAGTGTAAAAAACGTTAGGAAGAGTATAAAAAACAATTACCCATGAATTTTTCTTTGTAACTCTATGCCTTTCCCCTTTTTTTTCTTTATTTTGTTCTTATTAGCTTGCTCCAACAAAGAAATATTCCTCTTGAATGACGATCGACCCTTAGAATGAATGACTAATGGATTACGAATAATGCAACTTTCTTTTGTGCTACCATTAATTGTATGACCATGTGATGATGATGGTAAATTCGGTTGATTACTTCCACAAGTACCTTCACCATTCATGATTTCATTAATGAACCCCTTAATCCATTCATAACACTAGTTGTTTTATCTTCATTGGGGGTTTCCAAATCTTCTGCCGCATTAAATGCATTGCACATTCGATCAAAATGCTCATTATCAGGATTTAACGTCCAATCAAAGTACACAATAGGTCAAACTAATTCACGGTTTATTAAATCAGTAATAGGTTTCCATCTCCGTTATTTGATTTCTAACCAAACAAAAATATACAAGCATAACTTTTATGCTAAAGGATTCAGAATGAAGGAAATAAAATGATATTATGCCAAAGTCCATCTCTATAATGAAGGAAATAAAATAAAAAGGATTCAAAATAACAATACATACCTAATTGGTGCCAAATAAAAAATGATTTTATGCTTTCTTTACACGATAAACTTCAATGGCTGAAAAAGTCATAGAAACTATGGGGGTGGGGGGTGGGGGGGGGGGGAGAAAGAGTCAACTATCTAAAATGGGTTTGGGACATAGGGAGTCAATATATATATATATATATATATATATATATATATATATATATATATATATATATATATATATATATATATATATATATATATATATATATATTTGTGTCTGTGTGTGTGTACAGTCAGGCTCCTGTGCGAATTTAAGAATGCAGATAGAATGCGGATTAGCTACCTTCCAAAAAAGTGTTTGGACCGTATTTGTCTTTATGGAGCTCTTAGGGACCACTTTATCTTTCTAAGATTTCTAGGAATATAAATTTCTACCTGTAAGGGCAAATTTCCAATTGAGTCAATTTTTAGTATTGGCTTAATTCCGGACAAAACTATTTGAGTCATAGGATAGACGTTTGTTGTGTCTTTCAAACCTATGACGTTTGAGTTGAAGACGTAGCGGCAAGCCTATAGTGAAGATATCATTAGTGCCGATTTTTGTGCAAAGTTTTACGTCATCAACATTTCAATATTTTCAAGGTCTCTAAAGGTATGAATGCATTAATATATATAAGGACATGGAAATTTATTTTGGGTGTTAATTTTTTCTAAATTTAAGTTGAAAATATTTTTTTATTTTTTAAGAAAAACAATTTTTTTGATATGGCGTTCGAACGACATTTCATCTCGTTCCAACGAGGTCATTCAAACGAGATATCAAACGAGCTTCTAACGACATTCTGCCCTTTGTTCTGTTTTGTTGTTAGAAGTCTCGTTCGAACGACTATTTCAAACGAGATATCAGATGAGATTTGGCAATTTGTCCATGTTTTCTGGTTAGTAACTTGTTCGAACGACCTGAGCGATTTTTGACAGTTTTTAGAAGTTTTCAATTTTTAACTTCCCACTTTCCCACTAACTTTTTACCAGATTTAATATGTACGGGAACACTATTTTTGTAGGCTTTTGAGACATCTTCTTACACACTTTGAGAAAAAAAAAATATTTCTACCACAAGTCCTTTTATTTTTGGGAATTAAAATGATTTAATCTCTACACAAAAATATGTTTACACCCATATAATCTGTGTTGATCCAAGTTCTAATATATATTGTGCTTTGAGATCATCCATTTGGCACTGGGTATTTTTCTCATCCCCAAAAGAGAAAGTTTCCTACGGAGGAGTCTGTTTGTTAATTTGCAGTGTGCATACGAAGAAAGGCTTCATGTGTAGTTGACGGTAGTTGAGACCCATCGATATATTTCGAGACTATAGTGCATTCCGGAGTTATCAACTAGGCAGAGGTCGAAGCAAGAAAAAGCGTCAAGGCTTGAGAGGGAGTCGAGTCGAGTCGAGTCGAGGAAGTAAATCTTTTGTCTTGTTTTTGTAAAACCATACCTAATGGATTTGTTGCCGCGCACTTCGAGATTTTTTTTCATTGTGGGTTTTACTCATACATCGCAGCATTGTGTGTTGTGCTTTATTTTTATCATGCAAAAATCACTTAGATGCATGTGTAGGTTTAAAACGATAAAAATTGGTTTAATCACAATAGTGGTGTAATTTTGGTGCTAATTAAGTTTGGGTAATTTTAGTTTAATTCAAGTCAAGAAATTTAAATTGAAAATATTCATGCTTAGGTTGTTTGGCATATGTAAAACTTGAATTGAGTTTATTTGATTTTTGTTTGAAAGAAAATTAAATATTTATTTTGTTGAGTTTAATTTTAATTTTGTGGAAATTAAAATTTGGGAACCTTAATTGTTTAATTTGAAAGAAACTTTAAGTGTGGTATATAGTGTGAAAAATCCACATTTGGAAATCTTAAAATTGGGCTTACAAGTGGTATCAGAGTGGGAACGCTAAATTATTGTGTTTTAAAAATGAAAAATTTACCTTTTGTAAAATTTCCTGTTTTTAATGGTGTGACACCCCGCCTAATAAAATACCGGGTGGTCAGTCCTATACCAAATTAAAACAGGAATCCCAGATGGATCATCCTTAGCATCACTGTCGAAAACTTTTTAAGACTTACTAACCACCTAGTATTCCAAAAGCTGGTGCCAATTTTAACTTTTTAATTAAACCAAAACAGTACATGCGGAATTAAAATATAAACCATTCACACAACTGAATGAAAATAACCTGAATCATAATTACACAACTTGCCGAATAAATCACCGACCACAAAAGAAATAATCCAATACAAATATTCAACACCTGAATAAAATACACCTGAAAACTGTACCGAGAAGTCTGGGCGACAAGCCCTAAATAAAACTGAAACTGATACAAGATTCCTACTCTAGGAATGAATGAATGATGCGTCTAATCCAAACTCCTGCTAGCATCCACATATGCCGCAGCTTCGTGTCCCTGGAATAGAATATCAATCTTGGCGTCCCTGTGGCTGGACACCTAAAAGGTTTTGAAAATATTTTTATAGCAAGGGTTAGAACCCAAAACATTTTGAAAATATTTAGCAAGTCAATTAACTGCAGTAATTTAAAAATGCATGAATGCGCTTCATATTTAAGTTAATGTCGCACTCCCTTGTGGACATTCTCACCCCTCCACTATTGTGCACACCTATCGGTTACCTTAACCCCACCTAGTTGTGCTACCCCGTCCAACTAGTCCTGGTATAACCTTCCCTTGCCATACTACTCTAACCCGAGTATAATGATTTCTTGAATTATAAGTTATTTCAAAATTAACTTAATTAATTCCTTCTTAATGAATATCATATAACCGTAACACAAGTTATATAAATTTAATACATCACACTCTGTATTATTTCCACAAATGATTAACTTAATTAATTTCTCATTAATTAACAGCATATAACTGTAACCCGAGTTATATAAAGTAAATACATCACACACTGTATTATCTCCTACATATAATATTTGCTACCATATTATACATACCTTTACTAACATCCACACATATATCATACGTGTATCCATCCTTCCGAGTATACCCTCACCGGATGATTTCCTCTAAAATGCTATCTCGCTAGGTGTGCTCACAAAACCTAGTTCCCAAAGTTGGAATCGCTCACCAACCTGGCCCAAAATATAAACGTAGTGGAGGCGGTCATATTCCTTCCCTGAAAGTGAAATAAATCCCTCACCCATATATACCGGACGCTATGACCTGGGGATATACTCGCCCTACTCCTCAAGCTAGGGGATCCGCCCACATCGCGCAACCTCCCTTGATAGCATTAGAGTATTTAAATTGAATAAATATCTAGTCACTGATATTTAATATCACACACAATATAAACACGTATATATATACTATCACTGTACCGTATATATATAATATAAACCCGGGCTTTACCGTGTACTCAAAATCCCGTACACTGCCTGTAATTTAATATCACACACAATGTATACACGTATATATATATATATATATATATATATATATATATATACTATCACTATACCGCATATATATATTATAACCCCTGGCTTTACCGTGTACTAAATATCCCGTACACTGCCCGAAATTTCCTGAGTTTGTGGCCCGACTCAACGTAATTAATTTTCTCACTTAATAATTTATCGTATTTCCGAGTCTATGGTCCGACTCTAATATATTTAACTCATACCTCAATTTATATAATATTTTCCCCGAGTCTATGGTCCGACTCCAATTAAATTAATTAACACACTTATTAATTTAATATCTCCCCGAGTCTATCGTCCGACTCTAATTAAATTAATTAACACACATATTAATTTAATACCTTCCCGAGTCTATCCTCCAACTCCAACTCTAATTAAATTAATTATTACACCCATTAATTTAATACTTATCCGAGTCTACAATCCGACTCTTATTTAATTAATTTACGCATTAATTAATCAACACAAAATCCGAGTCTGCAATCCGACTCTAATTAAATTAATTATCACATTTATTAATTTAATCCTACCCGAGTCTACAATTCGACTCTAATTAAATTAATTATCACGCTTATTAATTTAATAACTTGGTGACACCCAACCATTATCCCTGGACTCTCTCACTTGGCCCGTACCTCAACATTTCCCGAGTCTATGTTCCGACTCCAAACTAATTACTTTCTCGCAATAATTAATTTAACACTTAACCAACATACCCGGACTCGCTCACTTGGTCCAATTTACATCTCATAATATCATACCCACATTTTCGCCTACAATGTGTCACACCTTTATTTCTATAATCTTCCCAATTATATTTGCCTACAATTATTAACATACCCGAACTCACCCACTTGGTCCATAATTAAATATTTCCCGAGTCTATATCCCGACCCAAAATTAATTAGTTTATCTCCAAACTTAATTCACTACCTTGGGGTCGCATGACCAATATACCCGGATTCACTCACTTGATCCGTACCTCACTATTTTGGAATAAAATCTCTCAAATTCATCCATTAAATGCCCCACATAAATTCATCATAGTCCCAATTACTTTCTCCCATAATCGCTAGGAATATTTGTTTCACAATTATTTATCACTTTTTAATGTATGGGAATTAATTTCTAATTAAATCCCCCCCCCCCCTTATATGCAAACTGGGCGAACTGCCCAGAATTCTGAATCATTGATCGATCGAACCCCCTGGGTCGATCGATCGATCGTCCCTGACTTCGTCTTCTTCAACAGGCAGTTCCACCATTAACGAAAACCTCCAACTTTCATTCTTTCCCCTAGACTAACCCAAGCCCAATCAACCCTATTTCTACATAAGAATAGGATCAAAGCACCTTATAGAACATCAAACTGAAATTAAATCTCACGATTACCTACTTTTTCCCGATTTGGGTATTATCCGGGTTTCAAATCCCTAATACAAATTTCATTCATTTTATCAGTAATTAACCCTCTACTCTTACTAATTTTAAAAACTGATTCAGTTCTCTACATTCTAGAATCATAAACACGATCAATCTCCCCCTTTAATCTCATTAGGGTATATAAATTTACAAAAACCCAAGTAGATTTTGGTGGCACACCCAAAACGAATTTTCATACACACATCACTATGATATGAATTGATTATCAAACTTTTAGAAATCACAACAGTTAACCACTTGCCTGTAAGTGTTCGTAGTGTCTGATCCGTTGTTGATGTCCCTTAATTTGGCTTCAATAACCTCCAATTTGTTCTTGATTTGCTTTCCCCCAAATCTCCTCTCAAACCCTAGGTTTAGAGATATGTTGGATGCCATCCCTTAATCTCCCAATTAGGTTAAAAACCCTTAATCCCCTTTTTAGTCTAATGGGCTTAATTAAAGTGGCCCAACTCACCCTGTGTGGGCCCGGCCATGCCCAAAAATACCCCGAGACCCAATTACTACCCCCGGGTACTCTTTTCTGACTATCTCGACCAATCTGAACTCAACCGCGCCCTCAGAATTGGCATCCGAATTAATTTATAAAAATCCTTATTTCACACCCAATTTAGTCTATACCAACTTCCGGTTGAGATAAGTGCATACCCCGTCATTAATACCCGAAATGACGTAATTAAATTATTACTATTCACTTAGTAAATAAATTTTCCTAAACATTAACTATTCACTTCCCGATTAATATTTAAATAAATATATTGTCATAATTAATTCAATTAAAATTACAACACACCAGTAATTTAAAATCCCGAATTAATTAAATATTAAATGCACAAAAATACGGGGTGTTACAAATGGTTCCAACTATTGTTATTGAAAAGTGCGTATGAGGTTGGCACTTAAATCCTTATATGAGTGAGTTTTACTATCGGTAGTTAAAAGGTGGACCCCACCAACATGCCTAGAAAGAGAAGTTCTTGTACCTAACCCATAGAAAGATGGAGTGAGACTGAGCTTAAGTTAACTAATTTTAATTCCCATGGTTTAAATGCCCTTTTTAGTGCAGTCACACCGGATGAGTTCCACCAGATTATGATGTGCGAAATGTCTACGGAGGCATGGGATATACTCCAACTCACCCATGAGGGAACAAGTATCGTTAAAGCTTCAAAAATCTAAAACCTCACCACTTAATTTAAAAGCATTAAAATGCTAGAAAGTGACACGTTTGAGGAGTTCTATTTGAGATTATCAGATATTTTGAATTCATGTTTTAATTTGGGAGAAAAGATACCTGACAATCGTTTCGTAAAGAAAATTTTGAGGTCATTACCCGATAAATTTATTCCAAAGGTGACCATTTTAAATTCTTTAGGCACTTTAGACTCTATGAAAGTTGAAGAGCTTGTAGGTGACCTTCAATCCTATGAACTTGACATGTTTCCCTGCAAGGATGAGAAGAAGAAAGACAAGTACATAGCTTTGAAAGCCCGAAAGGAGGAAACATCAGTTTCGGATGATGAGTTTGAGATTGACTCGAAAGATATGGCTTTGTTTGCTTGAAAATTTAGAAAATTTCTCAAGACTAATAAAGAGAAACTTAAAAATGATTATAAGAAGTTTGAGAAGTCTAAGCATAGTAAATCCGAGAAATTCCCTAAAATCATAGGGAGGATCTTAATTGGGTCGAGTCAAATAGATGTTATGGTCATGAGGGTTATGGCCATAGGGAATTCGAGTGTCCTACTAAACTAATGAAGGAGGGAAAGAGACTTATTTCATTTAATGCCACCCTTAATGATAGTGAACCGGAGGAAGGACCCATTTCCCCCATTGAGCGCAGCTTCACTGCGTTCATGCAAAGTCATGTCAGCACCGATAATTAATCTTCCCATGAAGATATTCATTTACATGACTGTAATACCCCGTATTTTTGCGTATTTAGAATTTAATTAATTGAGTAATTAAATAAAAAATACGTTGTAATTTAAATTACGTGAGTGGAGTAATTTAATGTGATTTTATATATAAATTACGCGAGTGAGGTAATTTAATGCGATTTAATTTATGATTATTAAATATTAAACGAGAGATAGACACTGGTTAATATTACGATTCAAATTTACTAAGTGTGAGTAGTAAATGTTGATAGTTAATTTGTACAACATAGCGAGTGATATGGACGTACTTGATTACATCTCAACCGAGTGTCTCGTGTAGACTAAATTGAGGATGAGATAGGAAATTATTTTTGAGTGACTCAAATGATAATTTAAAGGTCATAGATGATTCCTAAAGGGGATAATTAGTCAAAATAGTATACCCGGGGGTACTAGTCAGGTATCGGGGAATTTTTGGGCTAAACCGGGACCGTACAGGGGCGTTTTAGTCTTTTGGCATATGGGGTGAGGAGACCTACGAATTTTGGAGTGTTTTATCAGCTGATTAAAAGTGGGGTTAGGTCTATAAATCTCATAACACAAAGGGAAGCCATTAGAGAGAGAAGAGAGATCATTCTCAAGGTTAAAAGGGGAAATTGTGGGAGATTTCAAGGAGTTCTTGCACCACAAGTGATTAAGGAAGGAAGATTGGAGGAGAAAGCAACCCAATACCTTCTGCAAAATCGAAATTAGATCATCATCCAATAAAGGCAAGTGGTTATTTGCAAATTATTTTGAGTTATAATATCCATGCATACGTAGGATTTATGAATAATTGATTTTGATGAATATTCTTAGAGAAAAAGAATTAATTAATTGCATGTTTGGGTAGAAATCACATGTAGTTAGATTTATATATGTAGAGGATTGAAAATTAGAGGAATCATGATTGTTGTCACGAATTAAAATCTGGGTTAATGATTGAAAACATGGGAAGAACATGTCATACTAGGATTCTTGAATAATTAGAAGATTTGAATTATTCTGGGCTGATTTAGAAGGATTTCTAATGTTTAATTCATTATAAACCATCCTAGTGTGTGTAGTAATGGTTAGGTATTGTTTGTTATAAGTTTGGTGGATTATCATGGGAGTTAGGTAATTGAATATGGTGAAAAACACATGAAGAAGAAGAATTACGTCTGTCACTGTTCGATCGATCGATAGACCCTTGAATGTCAATCGATCGATGGAGTCAATTGGTTGAGTCCTATTCGATGGCAGACGCTTGAGGGTAACCTTAGTGATGATTTTATACCTATGTAAGGACTTAGAGGATACCATTAGGTGTATAGTGGGGGTCTGTTAGAATCATTGCGTGCAAGAATTGAAGTGATGGACCGACGAGGGTAACCCGATCGAGTAGTGTATCGAGAATTTAGGATTTGAGTTTTAGAGAGAGTAAACGTCATCCCAAGTAGTATACCAGTAGGTTAGAGATGGCTTAACTACTGAAATGAATAGAGGGGTAACTAGGGCCTTAGAGTTGTGTGAATACTCAATTAAAATACGATAGTGAGATGAATCGTAAATTAATAAGTACGGTGAATATTAAGGAGGAAATATTACGTACGAGCACTATTATTAGGTTGCGTGTATACCTACTGAATTACATAGATACTTAGGTGGAGAGAATACCTAAAGTATAATTGCCCATATTAGGGTCGAGGTAGGATTCCAAACTAATATATGGAAATAGTAAGTTGGGGTCTTGACGAAAGAGTTCCTAACCAATGCATGTATAAAGTTTCATTAGTGGGGTCGAGGTGATATTACGAAATACTACATAAAATGAACTTGGGGTCGAGGTGACATTCTGAACCAAACCTTTTACTTGGTGTCAATGGACCATTCCGAACCAAGAGTCCTTGATGTGTGTTGAAAGGACATATTAGAAATGAATGAATTTATAAGTATATATTGTGTGTGAAATGTATACTATATTAATAATCTACTTATGCGAGTTAGTAGATAATGAGATGCCGTGAATACATCTAAAAGAAAATTAAGTAGGGAAACTTAATTATAATTTGGTTGAAGGTAACAAGGCGTGAACAGTTATCTAAGTTTATAAATCATGAGATATGGTTACTATTACATACTAAGTGAGAGGTATGAGAACTTAGTCGCGTAGATGAGTTCAGTTGAATACTTTAGATCAGTTTTCTTGGGTGTTATATCTAGGTGGTCTAAGTACGGGACGTTAGGCATGGACGATAGATAAGGGGTGAGGTAACTCAAGAGAGTGTACACTAAATCTTAACATGTGTAATCAATAACTCATTTTATTGTGATAATCACTTGCTAAATATTTTCAAAATATTTTGAGTACTAACTCTTGCTATCAAAAATATTTTCTAAACCCTTTTAGGTGCCCAGCCATAGGGACGCCAAACTTGGGGATTCATTACAGGGACTCGTAGCTGTAGCTTTGTGGAGGCTAGCAGGACTTTTCATAGACGACTCATTTATTAAGATCTAGTGTAGGATCTCCTCTGTAGTATTTTCCATTGGGACATGTTTTCCATTGACATTATTTCAGTTATTCAATTTTGGATTATGTTGGTTTTATTTAGCAGTTTTGGTTTTTAGTCGAATGTTGACTCGGTAAGATTTTATTCTTTATATATTATGTGGTGGTTTGAATTATAACATATTTTGAATGTTTAATTTATTTTCTCATGAGAAATTAGTTTGGGTTAATGAAAGATAAAATTTGGCACTGGTCTAATTTCAAAAAGGTGATTAGTAATTAAAAAGTTTTTGACAGTGATGCTAAGAATGAACCAACTGAGAAACCTGTTTTAATTTGATTTAGGATTGATCGCCCGAGATTGAATTAGGCAGGGTGTCATAGATGGTATTAGAGCATCAGGTTCTAGTGTTCATAGGATCTGAGCGGCTTACTATAATTTCAGCTTTTCGTTCTTTTGATGTAGAACCCTATGTTAGGACTTTTGCTTTTGTCTTTGTGTACTTAAGATATTGTACTTATGCTATTAGTTATTTTTATAAACTGTGTACTTATACAATTCGATCTATTTTTAGATGCCACTGAGGAGATAGCGAGCAGAGAGGACCGAGGCCAGAGACGAGGTGAGGGAGGCTCATCAGGAGCCACAGGAACCGCCACCCCCACCCGAGATGATTTCTGCTACTTAGGTGGCTGTGATAATGGCTTAGGCCGTTAAGACAGCTATGAGGGCCATGGCATCCCATTTTCCTCAGCCCTAGGCACAACCTCCACTGGCCCCAGTAGTTCAGGCCCTGGCAGGGCCACCTTCTTAGCAATAAGTCAGGGAGACCTTTTAGTAGGGCCATCAGCCCAAGTTTTAGGGCAATACTGATGTGGTGAAGGCTTGCAACTGGAAGAAAAATATTCAGTGCCATCTGCGCATGCTTGAATGTACCGAGGCATAGAAGTATATGCTTGCTTCTTTTCGACTATCAGGAGCAACTTTACAGTGGTAGGAGTCAATTACCACCACAAAAGAGAGGGACTTGATGACAATTTCTATGTTTTGGGTGCGGTTTGACTGCAAGTACTTCCCGCCTGTAGTAGAGTCAGAGATGAGGAAGAAATTTAGCGAAGTGGTTCAGGGTGATCGCTCAATATCTGACTATGAGGAAGAGTTCACCCGTCTGGCTAACTTTGTGCCAGACGAGGTGAGAAACGAGGAGCGAAAGAAGTCTAAGTTCATGAATGGTTTGGCCTGGAGAATGAGGCAACATTTGATCGGTAACCCAGCACTGATGACATATATAGATGTCATCAACACCGCACTAGTGCATTGTCAGGATCATCGCTTCCATACGAGGGGAAGCAAAAGGGGTGAGCCTAGCCAGCCAGGCAAGGAAAATGGGAGTAGTGATAGCAGCACACCGTAACAGCAGACAACGGGTCAGTAGGGGCAGGATTAGCGATAGGGGAACTCATCCAAGAGGTTTAGGTATGGGAGACATTGATCTGATAGGCAGGGACAACAAGGTCCCCAGCCGCAGGTTCCTCAGGGTCGTCAGGGCCAAGGGAACTAAGGGGGAGGCCAGCAGGGCCAAGGGCAGAGATAGTTCCAGGGGCAGTGTTTCATATGTGGTCAACAGGGTCACAAGAGTAGGACTTGTCCATAGGGAGATAAGACACAACAGAAGGGTGCCCAACAGGGGCAGCAGGCTCCATTAGCCCCAGCACCAGCACAGGCCCCATAGCAGCAACCGACCAGATGCACTACAGGCGTGTGTACAACGTTCAGGACGTGCCTTTTCAGCTAGCACCTCCAGCAGTCGTGGGGTACATTTCATATCCATGGGCATGAGGGTAGTATTTTGTTTGACACAAGTACAACACATTCTTTTATTACCACTATATTTGCATGAGTAGCCGGTCTTTTAGAAACAGCCGACACTCATCTTATGTGTGTTGAGTCACTGATGGGTAGTGGGTCCCTTATACACTCGATCTGTAGGGGTGTGGACATTATGATCGAGAGATTAAGTCTAGAGGTAGACCTTCTAGTGTTAGATATGGAGGGTTATGATGTCATCCTAGGCATGGGTTGGTTGGCGGGTTATAGGGCGATGGTAGATTATTATGAGAGGATGATCATTTTTTCCATTTCGGGACAGGAGATGTTCCTAGTGGCGATGCCTCCTCCCAAGGGAGGATCGTGCACTCACTTATATTACATTAAAGAGGAGACCTCACAGGAGGTGGTTGTTTCTTTCGACTCAATCCCAGTCATGAGGTATTTTGAGGATGTCTTCTAGGAGATACTAGGGTTACCACCCAGCAGGGAAATTGAGTTCGTTATCGACTTATCACCGGGGATGAGACCGATTGCTAGAGCATCAAATTGCATGGCCCCTTCAGAAATGTGAGAGTTGAGAGAGCAGATTCAACAGCTCTTGGAACGGGGTTTCGTTCGATAGAGTACATCACCGTGGGGTGCGTCGGTGTTATTTGTGAAGAAAAGGGATGGTTCGCTTCATTTGTATATAGACTACAAGGAGCTGAACATGGTGACAATACGTAATAAGTATCTATTACCTAGGAATAATGACTTATTTGATCAGTTGAGAGGGGTTGTGTACTTCTCAAAGATCGATTTGAGGTCAGGTTACCATCAGTTGCGTATTCGAGAGGAGGATGTACCTAAAATCGCTTTCTTATCGCGACACGGGTCATACGAGTTCAGAGTGATGCCTTTGGGCTCACCAATGCGCTTGTAATGTTTATGGACCTCGTGAATAGGGTATTCAAGGAGTTTTTGCACCAGTTTATGATCGTATTCATCGACGATATTCTGGTTTCCTCTCGCATAGAGGAGGAGCACGCCGAGCACTTACATGTGGCTCTTCAGATGCTACGGGACCATCAGTTGTACGCCAAATTAGTGAAGTGTGGACTTTAGCTTCGAGAAGTTAAATTTCTTAGCAACATTGTGTCCGACAAAGGCATTTATGTTGATTTGAGTAAGGTATCAGCGGTGAGGGAGTGGGGACAACCCACGACAATAACTGAGGTTCAGAGCTTTTTGGGGTTGTCCGATTACTATCGTTGCTTCATCAAGGGGTTCTCAAAGATTTCTGGTCCTTTGACGAACTTGACTCAGAAGGGAGTACCATTCTTTTGGAGCAACTACTATCATTTAGCGTTTGATGAGCTACGGGACAAGTTGACATCAGCACCCATACTTGCATTGCCTAGGAGTGGATTGGAGTACCAGGTTTATACTTACGCATCCTTACAGGGACTTGGGGGTGTTTTACAACAGGAGGAAAGGGTAATATCTTATGCTTCTCTAAAGCTAAAGCCACATGAGAATAATTATCCCACCCACGACCTCAAGTTGGCAACGGTCGTCATTGTTTTGAGGATATGGAGACAATATCTTTCGGGGGAGCAGTTCACTCTATTGACGGATCATAAGTCACTTCAGTATCTCTTCATACAGAAGAATCTGAACATGAGGCAGAGGCGGAGGCTTTAATTCATGAAGGATTACTGGTTTGATATACAGTATCATCCTGGCAAGGCTAACGTGGTGGCAGACGTGTTGAACTGAAGACCTACTGGAGAGTTGGCAGAGGTTTCAAAAGCGAAGTGGAGTGAACTTTGACATGAGGATGAGGTAGGAAGAGAATACATGGTAGTCTTAGTTATCACTCCTGAGAGTGTTATGCGAGTGGTGAGGACATAGGCAAAGGATCCGTTCTGTCAGGACAAAGTATGACAATTACTATCCAAGGGGGAAGATTCTTACTCCATCAGCTCCGAGGGTGGACTACGGTTCAATGGGAGGCTATTAGTACCCGAGGATGAAGATTTGAGGCATGCAGTCATGACAGAGTCGCACGGGTCGAGATTTGGGGTACATTACAATAGGGATAAGATGTACCAGGATATGCGATGACAGTATTGGTGGTTGGGTATGAAGCGAGACATAGCAGAGTTTATCTCGAAGTGTGTTCCGTGTCAGCTTGTGAAAGTTGACCATCAAAGACCTTCATGAATGCTACATTCGCTCGATATTCCCGCGTGGAAATGGGAGAGCATTTTGATGGACTTTATTACTGGACTACCGACATCGCATAGGGGTCACTATTCCATATGGGTGATAGTGAATCGGCTGACTAAGGTAGCTCATTTCTTATCGGTTCGTACTGATTTTGATACAATGCAGTACGCGAAGCTATTCATTTCAGAGATTATTAAGCTGTATGGGGTTCTTAATAATATTATGTCTGACAGAGACAAAATATTTGTGTTTCATTTTTGGCAGAGTTTTCAGGAGGCCATGGGCACAGAGTTGTTGTTGAATACGGCGTATCACTCGCAGATAGACGGGCAGACTGAGAGGGTAAATCATATGCTTGAGGATATGATGAGGATGTGTATCCTAGATTTTTGGGGAAGTTAGGAACGATATCTTCCATTGGTAGAGTTTACGTATAACAACTCTTACCAATTCACTATCGGTAGGGCTCCATTCGAGGCACTTTATAGGAGGCCTTATCGATCGCCTGTCTGCTGGTTAGAGGTGGGGGGGCAACAAGCTATTGGTGTCGGAGCTGATAAAGAAGACTTTTGCCAAGATAGAGTTGATTCGAGGATGTATTCGAATAGCTCAGGATAGGTAGAAGAGTTATGCTAACACCGATAAGATACACGTAGAGAAAGAGATGGGCGACTAGATCTTGATTCGAGTATCTCCTATGAAGGGGATTATGAGGTTCGGCAAGAAGAGAAAGTTAGTGTCGAGATATGTGGGATCGTTTCCTATTATTGAGAGGTTGGAACCGGTAGAATACAGATTGGGACTCCCAGAGCATCTTCAGCGGATACACGACATATTCCATGTGGCGTCAGTGAAAAAATATAGGAGGAGCGAGAGAGCCTTCTGACACGTTCCACTTGAGGAGATTGATTTGCAGCCAGATGTCTCATATGAGGAGAGAACCATGGCTATTACGAATCATATTGAGCGTAAGCTTCGACCCAAGGTAGTTGCATAAGTGAGAGTATAGTAGGGACACCATAATGTTGACTAGTCGACATGGGAGCAGGATGAGGATATGCGAGAGTAGT
This sequence comes from Sambucus nigra, assembly GCA_949130495.1. Classification (NCBI taxonomy): domain Eukaryota; kingdom Viridiplantae; phylum Streptophyta; class Magnoliopsida; order Dipsacales; family Adoxaceae; genus Sambucus; species Sambucus nigra. Next base: position 138,592,457 of record OX422221.1, on the reverse strand, counting down.
ATCCAGTGTTATTCACCGTAATTATATCCTAATTTTGAGGACAAAATTCCTTTGTAAGGGGGGAAGTATGTAATACCACTCACTTCTTCGTATCTAGAATTTAATTGATTGAGTAATTAAATAAAAAAATACGCTTTAATTTAAATTACGTGAGTGGAGTAATTTAATGTGATTTTATATTTATATTACGCGAGTGAGGTAATTTAATGTGATTTAATAATAATTGTGACTATTACATATTAATCGAGAGATAGATACTGATTAATATTATGATTCAAATTTACTAAGTGTGAATAGTAAATGTTGATAGTTAACTTGTATGACATAGTGAGTGATATGGACGTACTTGATTACATCTCAACCAAGTGTCGCATGTAGACAAAATTGAGGATGAGATAGAAAATTATTTTTAAGTGATTCAAATGATAATTTAGAGGTCACAGATGATTTCAAAATGGGCGAATTAGTTAAAATAGTATACCCGGGGGTATTAGTCAGGTAACGAGGCATTTCAAAATGGGCGAATGTTAATAGATCGATGCTCAAAGTCGATCGATCGGCCCACGCTGATTTTGGGATCTTTTGTTGGTTGAGTCCTATTCCATGGTCGACGCTTGAGGGGAACCTTAGTGATGATTTTATACCTATGTGGGGACTTAGAGGGTACCATTAGGTGTATAGTGGGGGTCCGTTATAATCATTGAGTGCAAGAATTGAAGTGATGGATCGATGAGGGTAAACCGATCGAGTAGTGTATCGAGAATTTTGGATTTGAGTTTCGGAGAGAGCAAACATCATCCCAAGGAGTATACCAGTAGGTTAGAGATAGCTTAACTTCTGAAATGAATAGAGGGTTAACTAGGGCCCTTAGAGTTGTGTGAATACTCAAGTAAAATACGATAGTGAGATAAATCGTAAATTAATAAGTACGGTGATTATTAAAGATGAAATATTACGTACGAGCACTATTATTAGGTTGCGTGTATACCTACTGAATTATATAGATACCAAGGTGAAGAGAATACCTAAAGTATAATTGCCCATATTAGGGTCGAGGTAGGTTTTCGAACTAATATATGGAAATTGTAAGTTGGAGTCGTGACGAAAGAGTTCTGAACCAATGCATGTATAAAGTTTCATTAGTGGGGTCGAGATGATATTTCGAACTACTACATGAAAAGAAGTTGGGGTCGAGGTGACATTCCGAACCAAACCTTTTACTTGGTGTCGATGGACCATTCCGAACTAAGAGTCCTTGATGTGTGTTAAAAGGACATATTAGAAATGAATCAATTTATAAGTATATATTTTGTGTGAAATGAATATTGTATTAATAATCTACTTATGCGAGTTAGTAGATAATGAGATGCCGTGAATACATCTAAAACAAAATTAAGTAGGGAAACTTAATTATAATTCGGTTAAAGGTAATAAGGCGTGAACAGTTATCTAAGTTTATAAATCATGAGATATTGTTACTATTACATACTAAGTGGGCGGTATGGGAACTTAGTCGCGTAGATGAGTTCAGTTGAATACTTTAATTCCGTTAGCTTGGGTGGTATAGCTAGGTGGGCTAAGTACGGGATGTTAGGCATGCACGTTAGATGGAGGGTGAGGTAACTCAAGAGAGTGTATGCTAAATCTTAACATGCGTAATCAATAGCTCATTTTATTATGATAATTACCTGCTAAATATTTTCACAATGTTTTGAATACTAACTCTTGCTATCAAAAATATTTTCAAAACCCTTCTAGGTGTCCAACCACAGGGACGCCTGACTTGAGGATTCAGTCCAGGGACTCGTAGCTGCAGCTTTGTGGAGGCTAGCAGGACTTTGCATAGACGACTCATTTATTCAAATTTAGTGTAGGATCTCCTCTTTAGTATTTTCTATTGGGACATGTCGTCCATTGGCATTATTTCAGTTATTCAGTTTTGGATTATGTTGGTTTTATTTAGCAGTTTTGGTTTTTAGCTGAATGTTGACTCGGCAAGATTTTATTCTTTATATATTGTGTGGTGGTTTGAATTATAGAATATTGTGAATGTTTAATTTATTTTCGCATGAGAAATTAGTTTGGGTTAATGAAAGATAAAATTTGGCACCGGTCTAATTTCACTTAGGTGATTAGTAATTAAAAAGTTTTAGACGGTGGCGCTAAGAATGAACCAACTGAGAAACCTATTTTAATTTGATTTAGGACTGATCACCCAGGATTTAATTAGGCAGGGTGTCACAATTACACTTCTGCGGCCATTATTTATGAATCCCAAATGTTTGATGGTAGAGAGAGTGGCGATGAAAGTGATAATGAAGAAGAGGAAGAGGATAGTGAACTTCAAGTAGCCTTTCATGAGTTTTATGCGGAATCGTTAAAATTAAAAAGGGCAAACTTGAAGTTAAAATCTAAAATGAGAGAACGTGCCATGGCTAATGATGAGAGTGTTTTAGTTGAAGATCTTAAGGCACGAGAGAGAACTCTTCATAAGAAGATAGAGTATGTAGAAGGTGAAAGAGATAGACTTAGAGGTTTAATAGAGGCTATGAAAAAGAGCTTCTCGAGTTTGAAGAGAGTAGGTGTTTACTTGAGTCTCGAATAGTGGAACTTGAAGAGAAATTGAAAGACTCAAGTTGGGACAAATTTGATTTGAAGTGCAGGTCGCAGAAATTAGATAAAATCTTAGGGAGCATCCAAATCAAAGATGTCAAAGGGTAGAGTCACCCAAGTCACCAAATTTCGAGAGCGTCGTGTTTCACTTATGTGGGTTAGTAGATACGATTTGGAGACTTTAGGTGATAGAGTTTATGATTCTAATTTACTTTCACATGATTCACCCCTTGCTAAATTCAAAGGTTGATTGTGTTATTTTTTTATTTACATATACTAGCTTGTATGCCTCATTATATTTTCTTGCTAGTTGTATGTTTGTTGATCATTTTCTAGTCTTTGCGTCATCATATATGTGTTTCTAGAATTATGACTTATGTATCTTTTATATTTAATTTTTATTTATTGTCTTGGTTGAAAAAATAAAAAAAGATTTTTGTTTGTCTTTTGGGTTGTCTTTGTGTTTGTTTAAAAATTTTAAAAACTCAAAAAGATTTCCTATTTTTGTGTATCTTAGTTTTACACATTTTATGTGGCATACAATTGTGTTTGAATCTAATATCATCCCCGCATCCATGTGGATAGAACCTCTGGTTAAGATTTTTAATCCTCATAGTGTTCTTTATCATGCATGCATGGAGTAGTTTGACTTTGACTTGCTTAATGAATTCTCTTTTTATATGCCTCGATTCACACATGCACGAACTCATTTAATCTTTAACTTCACATGTATATTTAAGATAAGTGAGATGCTCTCCTATCAATTTAGTCATCTACAAGTTTTTATGACTATGGAGGATTTGTGCATGTAAGAACCGTTGCCCAGATTTTAAAAAAATAGAAAAATATTTATCCGGTGTAGTTGTTTATCAATGGAATCGGGCTGCGAAAGACAAAATTACTTTATGTGAATAGCCACCATTGAAATATGGCCTAAAAATGTGGCATTGTTAAAATTATCCGAGGCCAAAGTAGTTGAGTTTGATATGAACATTCAAAAGAAAAGAAAAGAAATTATTATGTATGAGGAAGTTTGGATGGATATATCAACGGGTTTGCACAATGACAAAGTATCCCAGTTCTGCTTATTTTGTCATCACTCTATCAGTTTGTAGAATCATCAAAATTCTAGACTTGTGTCATTGTGTATGTTTGTTACTTGAGTTCACTTTATATTGTCACATGAGGCTATATCTAAGTTGATAAAGTTTTGCATTCAACTAAGAACTCCGTGAACATTTTTAAGTGATTGAGTCTTAATTCTTTTGTTGCTAGTTCACACCCCTTCACTCCTTTTACCACATGTTATTTAGACACATTTATGTCATATGAGTGGGGAAATCTTAATGTATTTTGTGTCGTGTGTGGTGTTTATACCTATGTATATGCACATGTGCGTTATTGGTATCTTGTGTGTGTGTTTGTGTGTATATATATATATGGTATTCCTTTTGTTTTTAAGTCTTTGCCTTGCCATCTAATCCATGTATAATTCATGTTGAAATAGATATTCATCTTGTTGCGATTGATATCTCATGCTTATATTAGTTTATCCTGTTTGGTATCATTTTTCTATTGCATCATAGTTGGTATTTATTAATCTTTGTGTTGGATTAGTTGTTTTTCATGCCATGTGCTTTATTATTCTTGACACTTTATTCACCATTACATGATATACTTATTTTTTCATTATTCATATCCCTTGTTTCATTTAGGGGGAGTATTTGATTTAATTGGGGAGAAATAGGTTATTTAATGCTTTATAATCTTTGTCTATTCCTGGACAAAAAAGGAGAGAAATGGTATCTAAACCTTTTAATTTAGGATATCTAACTTAGGGGGAGATGCACAAATTTTCTTAAGTAGGTAATGTTAGACAAAGTGGGAGTATTAAATTATGTCATTTATCTTATTGTATTCCCTATGTGTTTAATGGTGTGTTTAAGTGTGCAGGTTTTCATCTTGAGTGGCAACCTTTCAAAGTGGAAAAGTATTTCATTCCATGTGTCTTTTCAAGCGTCTGTAGTTTTTTATTTTGGGAGGGTTTTCGTCTTTTTAGAAGAGCTTGGCGGCCCATAGGATTTTCAGTTTTGGTTTTGTCCCGGATGAGCCAAAGGGGGAGATTTGCAAGGGAAAATTTCCAATTGAGTCAATTTGTAGTATTGGTTTGATTCCGGATAAAACTATTTGAGTCACAGGATAGATGTTTTTTATGTCTTTCAAGACTATGACGTTTGAGTTGAAGACATAGTGGTCAAGCATATAGTGAAGATATCATTAGTGCCGATTTTCGTGCCAAGTTTTACATCATCAACATTTCAATTTTTCCAAGATCTCTAAAGGTATGAATGCATTAATATATATATATATATATATATATATATATATATATATATATATATATATATATATATATATATATATATATATATATATGGACTTGATAATTTATTTTGGTGGTTATATTTTTTTAAAATTTAAGTTGAAAATGACTTCTTATTTTTTAAGAAAAATATTTTTTTATATGTCGTTCAAATGACATTTCATCTCATTCAAACGAGGTCATTCGAATGGGATATCAAATGAGCTTCTAATGACATTCTTCCCTTTTGTTATGTTTTTTCGTTATAAATCTCGTTCGAACGGATTCAAATGAGATTAGGAGATTTGTCCCTGTTTTCTCGTTAGTAACTTGTTCGAACCAAGTCGTTCGAACGACTTGAGCAATTTTTGGCAATTTTCAGCAGTTTTCAATTTTGAACTTTCCACTAACTTTTTACCAGATTTAATATGTGTGGGAACACTATTTTTGTAGAGGCTTTTGAGATATCTTCTTACACACTTTGAGAAAAAAAATCTTTCTACCAAAAGTCCTTTTGTTTTTGTGAATTAAAATGATTTAATCTCTACACAAAAACATGTTTACACCCATATAGTTTGTGTTAATCCAAGTTCTAATATATATTATGCTTTGATCTCATCCATTTGGTATCGGGTATTTTTCTGATCCCAAAAAAGAAAGTTTCCTACGGAGGAGTCCGTTTGTTGATTTGCGGTGTGCATATGAAGAAAGGCTTCATGTGTAGTTGATGGTATTTGAGCCCCATTGGTGGATTTCTGAGTTATCCATTGGGCGGAGGTCGAAGCAAGAAGAAGCATCAAGGCTTGATAGGGAGTTGAGTCGAGGACGTAAGTCTTTTTCTTATTTTTGTAAAACGATACCTAGTGGATTTATTGGCTGGGTCGTCTAAGGTTTTTCCCATTGTGGGTTTTCATCATACATTGCGACGTTGTGTGTTGTGTTTTATTTTTATCTTGCAAAATAACTTAGATGAATGTGTAGTTTTAAAATGATAAAAATTGGTTTAATCACAACAATGTTGTAATTGTGGTGCTAATTAAGTTTGGATAATTTTAGTTTAATTGAAGTCAAGAAATTTAAATTGAAAATATTCATGCTTAGGTTGTTTGGCATATGGGAACATGAATTGAGTTTATTTAATTTTTATTTGAAAGAAAATTAAATATTTGTCTTGTTGAGTTTAATTTTAATTTTGTGGAAATTAAAATTTGGGAACCTTAATTGTTAAATTTGAAAGAAATTTTAAGTTTGGTATATAGTGTGAACCATCCACATTTAGAAATCTTGAAGCTGGGCTTACATTACCCCAATAATTTCTAGAGTCTTTAAGCTTATTTTAAAGTCTAATTAATCTGGAACAAGGAATGGTTCGGGGCTACCTCTTAAGATTTCTCCATCACTATTATATTGTATTTCAGAATAGTGAGGATTATCTATATAGATATTTTTCTCAGGGTGTTTAGAGATTTCCAGATGTTTTGAAGGAAAATAATCTAACCTTAAACACTATATACGGTATTGAGGTTTTATTTATCTAGTCTCTTTATATATCTGATTAACAATATAAATTGTATCATTTTGTATAAATTCATCTAAATCACTATCACCGTAGGATGACAAAAAATTTCTATATGTTCTTGGTGAAGCTGTTTTTACGAATGTAAGGAGTGGATAAATTCCTCTTTATCTAATTAAGGTGGCTCTCGTCTCAACTAACCTTTTGCATCTAATATATTTTAATACGTCTATAGTATCTTTAAGTATTCTAGTATATTCCTGGTATTTTTTTGGTCTTAAAAGTTCTTCTGCAAATTCTGCAGTTCTTAAATCTTGTTTGAAGAGATCACGGATCTTTGTTCTAAGTATTTCTATTCTAGGTACTTCTTGTACTAACCACTCAATAATTTGGTCTATATATTTGTAGGTACCTTCTTCGTATATTAAAGTAGTTTTTATAAGTAGTTTATCTGAGGAGTCTGTGAGATCCCACTCTTGGATTTCTCTTGTTAAGTCTGGATTTGTTTGATTAATATATGCTAAAATGTTTGTAGTTATCTTAAGGCTCATGCAAGTATTTTAGATTTTAACAATAATATTTGAAATAGCTAGGGGTTTGGTTCGAGTTTATACGTTCCTTCGAGTCTGCAATTCCTTTATCTTCTTTCCTTCGTCTCTTGAGTTTGTTACTATTCTTCTCCAGTTTGTACCTTCTGTAACTCTCTCTTTATGTGTTAGACCTCAATCCACTAGTTTAGCATTGGACCCATTTCCTGCATGTATGCCACCACGCCTAACGGCTACCTGGCTAACGGCTAACGGCAAATCGGCACCTGACGGCAGTTTAATAGTATAACACATGCATGTTACACTAGAGGTTCCACACAATAGTCCTCTATGAACAGAAAGTTGGAGACGTTTGGAGAATAATAACAACTAAACGTAAGATATTTCTTGGAAAAGAAAATACTTTTATTGCATAACATAAGTAAATATAACTCTCCCATCTCCCCTAACTTTGAGAGGTTTACTCACTCATATACATATTATACTCTCTCTTACTCACTGAGCTCTCTCACTCTAATTTTTTATATCTCTCTTATTTTCCCTCTTTCGTTCAGACTCATTTTGAACGTAGAAGGCAAGGCTATTATGTCTACTTTTTCTTTCTTTAACAATGCCTAGCTTAAGCATTTCATCTATGTCTTTTTTTAATTCTTTTTTATCTTCTTGTGAATATGCTTGCTTATAGGTTCCACCATTAATAGTGGCATCGGGGTTAATAGGGATGATTTCACAATAACTTTGATCTTTATTCCTCTTAGCAATGGGATTTTCTCCTAAAGTAGGCTCTGTCAGTTGCCTATTTTTTTTATTTTTCTGCTTCTATATCCATTTTCTTTTGTTTGGATATAGCTTGGACCTTTAATAAGATTTGTTGGGCTTGATCTAAAATGTCTTGTTGTATAAGCATTATTTGCTTATAACATTTTTTATCTAGACACTTACATTCTTTTTGTAAAGGTTTAGTTATTTCTAGGGCTTCTTATTGGTTCGCATGTCTATGTCCACCATGCTCAGCTGAAGAAATCTGATGGGTTATTAGTCTATAATTAGGTTTGACCTGCATAAGGTCAAAAGCAGTCTTATTATCAAGTAGAGGGGCACTAATATTAAACTCTTTTTTATCACTAATTAATATCTTATCTTTATACTGAGTATAAGGATGGTATTTACTAATAAAGTATTATCCAAAACTAATGTTTTCTGTGAAACTAGGACAAGGATCCATTATCCAAAATTGATGATTCACAGTTTTGTTAGTCTGATTTCCTAATTTAAAATAAATAGGAATAGTTTAAAAATATAAGGTAAATGGTTCTCCATCAGTTACCTTACCATGGATCTCTTCATTACTATCTAAAAAATAATCTTCTTAAAGGCATTAGCCTTGCAAATACTCTGAGAGCATCCTATACCTATAAAGGCGGAAAGTATTTTAGGATAATCTTTGTGTTGTATGAATAATTCTACAAAATAAGCATTAGGTTTAGTAGAAATTCCTAAATTATTCTTTTCTAGTATAAATATTCCTTTATGAGGTTTATCTAAAATATCTATTGGTGTTAAGAATTATGTACTACTATCAGCGTTGTTTTCTTCTATATCATAGAAAATTCAGCTTCCTTTTAAGTTTTCATTTTCTTGTAATCTCTTGGCTACATTTCTATCAATTTATGGATAATATATTTTAATATTTTGGTCTATTTGAGCATCATACTAGGTAGTATAAATTTCTCTAAATTTAGTTCTCCAACAATTTTTATGGTAGTGTAATTACCAAATAACACAAACTATAAATAATTCTATTAGTATAGTCTCAAAACATTCTACACATCTAAAGTCTTTCTTGATACATTTCATTTCAAATTTGCAATAATATTCTTCATCGTAGTAACATCTAGGTATATATGTTAGTAACTCAGGATTATTAACTGTCCATCTTTTTTTTTAAAGGTGCTTAGTATACATTTATACCAAGCTTCTTTAAAATCTATATAATCATCTTCTTGATCAGTTTTCATCATATATAAATCTAGAGTGTCTTGAGAGTCTTATACTCATCAGTATCACTATTATTATAGTCTTTTGAATGACTATCTGTGTATGCACTATAGATACTGGTATTATCATTATTTTCTATGTCTGGTATTTCTATGGCATATAATATATATAATGCTTCCTGATCTGCAAAGTCTATTATTGTATTAATAATCTTAATACTTTCTTTATCTTTCTTGTTAGGACAGTCTTTAGCAAGGTGTCCGTCTTTTCCACAAGTCCAACATTCTTTGGTATCACTCTTAGATTGAGCTACTTCTTTTTCCTTCCTATAATTAGGAATCTTCTTATGTTTATTGGTACTTTCCTTAAAATATCTTCTTTGGTTAAATCTATTTTTCTTGGCTCTAAAATTCCTTTAGTTGAAGGTAGTAGATGGTATGAATCTATATTTCTTTGAAAAACCTAAAGGCCTAGCCTTAAACTTATTTTATTTCCAATTTATCTTATTCTTTTTGAACGTCTTATCTTTGGATTCACTTCCACATCCCCATTGGATTGGAACAATGTCTCTTTCATCTTTAATTGGACGAATCTGTTTGAAAGTTTCTTCAATTAACTTTCCTTGAGTTATATCTCATCATTTAGATATGATATAGTCTTTGGAAAAATTGATTCTTTCACCAAGGGAGTTACTCTTAATTCCAGTAACTCCTGGTCAATTCATATATTCATTAATTAGGATTTGTCTAATAGCTGGTATTTTTCTAAAATATTCATCTTTTAAGGTCTCACCAAATTCTTTAATTTGGCAATATAATTGTTCATAATTATTGATATATTCATTAATCTTATCTAATTTGAAAATATTAAGAAGAGCTAGCTTAGTTTTTGCTAAGTCTTGTTCATTGATTTGAGCTAAATGTCCAGCTCCAATGAATTCTGAAGTAAATAATTGGATATATTCTTCAGTTGATCTTTCTTATAGGTTTTCTTTCATTTTCTCAATTTTAGATAGGGATTCTACATATGTTTCTTGTCTTAGATTGTCTAAATAATCTTTTGCAATACCTCTAATGGATTGCTCAGCGTATTATTTACATGAACTCGTATCCCATTGTTCATTAGATGCAAAACACATATTCATTTGATTACGCCATTCATCTAAAGCTTTCTTCATATCTTGGACGTTATCTAAATTAAGGTATATACCTACTGGATTTATGGCTTGACTAGCCATGGTTTTAATAGGAGTAAAACTCTTGTCATTAGTTGGAAAGTATTTTATATAATCAGGTTTGGTCTTTACCAAAGTGTTTGAATAAATAAGAATATTTATTCCTACTGGTTTATTAAATAGTCTAGGAGCATCATTTAGCCTACTACTGGTTCTTATCTCTTGCTTATTATGACCTACCTGTGTAGCTGGCATTAATCTTTCTTCTCCTTCTTCCATTAGTCTTAAGTTTTCAAGAAGTTCTTTAGTATTCTTAGATTCTTTTGGTTTTAATACATGGTCTTGGGATATCATATGAAATCTATCTTTGTCTTGGAACCTAACAGAATGACTTCTGTTAAGATGTTCTTTAAATGTCTTCATGTCCGATTTCGAGGGTTCATGTCCAAAGTTTTGGATTCTAGCTTTTTCTCTAACTATTTTTTTTTTTCAAATGATCTTCTAGGTCTAATTATTGGAGCTTGTCTTAATAGGCTAGAACTAGCCTTACTACAACATTTTTCTTCTGAGGGGTCACTAAGTATGCCTTCTCCCATATTTCTAAATCAAATTTCTTTAATGTGGATATTCTTACTAGTAATCTTTTTGGATCAAACTGGATAGTAACATTTTCAGTGACATCATCTTGATTAATAAATAAGGGTTTATTTTATATAGTCCTAATTTCTTAAAATTCTGGTAATTCCCAAAGAGTTTTAGCTTTTTCTTTCACAGGTTCAATATTCCTAATACTTCAAGTATAATTGTAGTGTGAATTATTGGTTCTAACCAATATTTCTTCATTAAGTTTACTGCTAAAAAGTCCTCATTGCATTCCTTCATAGGGGAATTGTGAGAATTTCACATAGCTTTGGAATTCTATATTAATATTTGCATCTGGGATAAAATAGTCTTCATAGACACTAGCATATAAGATTGACTTAAAAAGTTTGGTTGTGTCTACGGCTATTGTAAATGTTGGGATAATAATGAAGTATTCAATATTATTTGAAATTTCTAGTTGGGCTATTCCAATAAGGCTTTTCTCAAAATCTTTCCATATTTTATCTATTAAACAATATAATATGTTGATATTATTTTGAGACCTATGTAATCCTTGAATTATTACTTGAAAGGGTCCAAAGCTTAGGAACTAGAATTTTCTATCAGTTCTTTTTTATCTTAGCCATTTTGAGTCAAAAACTTGTAGATCAGTATAGTACTTGTCTAACACATGATTTCTACAACGATAAGTAATGTTATAATTAGGAGTTTTGGGAGTGGCTCCTTCTGTAAATAAGTCTATATATCTAACTGCTGGAAGTGTCCATTATGTATGGAGTCTTCTACAATTTTCAGTCAACTTCACCCCATTCTTTCCACTGAAGAGGAGTGGTGAAATTTCTTTCTTTCCACCATGTTCTAACATTAGAGGATGAATCTTTAAGTCTTTGGAGCATAAAATAATTATGTCCAATATTTGGGATAGGGGTAGCTATCTTACTAGTCTTATCTAATCCATCATTTATGATTAATATAGCTATGGTTTTTCCTTCAATAGTTCTTATAGGAGGAAATTCTATAAATTTGCAGGTAGTTGCCTGTTTTTGTTAAGTCTTTTTCCAATTATTTTTAAAAACTCTGAATAATCTTTTTATCTTTTTATCTGACAAAGGATTTCTTCTTTAAATATCTCATTCTCTTTTCTTGAATTCTTAGTAATGTCTTCATTAGAAATGGCAACTTTTGTAATATAGTCTTTTACTTCATCATCTTTTTCTTGTTATTGCACAGATTCTTGTGTCATTCTAGCTTCTATAGCTTCTATAGATTCTATAGTTTTTTCTATTTTATCTAAACGTGTTAGAATAAATGGAGAGTCTAATTCTACTTGCGAAAGTTTATTATATATAACCTTAATTTTTTTTAATAATTTCTGTATATTTTTCTTTAGCTTGGTCTATATTCAATCTAAGTTCATAAACAACACTATCCATTTTAGATAGGTTATGGCTTTCCATATTGTTAAGATAATTGGATAAATTCTATTGGAATTTAACAAAGTCTGTATAGAAGGTGGTTAGTCCTTTTCTCTTAGCCTTTAAATCTAATTGTAAGTATTTAACAAAGATAATATCATAGTCTTGTCTGGTTGTTATTGATGTTGAGATTAAATTTAATCTTTTAAGTATAAGTCTTGATGCTTTAGCAACATTAATAATCTCATTTTCATTTATCTTATAATAAAATCTATCATCATTTATCTTTTCTAGAATTATATGGTAAAAATCTGTTAGGGTCTGAATAGAGAGGTTTTCAGGTACCTCATTCCAGTCTGGTCTAACTAATTCCATTAGTAAGATAATTTTCTAATCCGAGGATAAGCTTAGCTTGTTCTTTAATGAGTTTGACCAACTCACTTTCTTGGTTTTTAGTTAGAATCTTAAGGTCCAAATTTTTTTTATTAAGAACTTCTATGTGATTAGTCTTAATATTTATATCTTGTAATACTTGTACTAGGTCTATAGGGATTTGCCTATCTATTTCTTGTATTCGTTAGAGATATTTTTTTATCTCTGTTTCTAGGGTTTGAGTGTCTTTAAGTAATTATCTTAAAATAATGCCTATTTTTGTCTATTATGTTATAGATAGCACTGGCAGTAGCTTGTCTACTGTCTGTGTGTTTGGCTGGGATGTGTTCAGTGTGTGAAAAACCATCCATGTGTGAGGATAAGCATCCTTTTGGGTGGATGGGTTCCAAAAATATCTTTGTAAATGCATGGGATAAATTATAAGCTCATTAAAGTCTTTTATTAATGTAGGTTTGAAAGGAGCGTCTTGGCTCTAATACCAGAATTGGGTTTGAGTCGGAATTCGACGGGTTTCTAAAGCTCTTATAGTTCTGATATCAATTTTGGGTCTAAAATATAAATCTTTTAATTATATAGTCTTGAAATAAAATTTTACTATAAGACAAGAGGGTACCACTAAGTAAAATAACTAAATAATCTTTGGAACCACGAGGGGACCATTTTTAGGAAAAAGACAAATTTTGCACATAATTCCCACGGATTCGTCCTCACTATATATATATATATATATATATATATATAGGCATAGGTTCAAATGAGGTCCTTAAATGAGGTCCTTATGTGAGGTCCATAATAAGACAAAAGTAAGACCTTTAGTAATATTCTATTTTAGACCCCAACACCTTTAGATAAAAATTTTGCATTTTAAGCTTTAAGACCTTAGAAATAAAAACTCACTGAATTCCGACCAAACCCCTAATTCTGGTATCAGAGCCATAAGACGTTCCTTTTAGACTAAAAGTAAAAAGACTTTAATGCCCTTGGGATTTATCCCTCGCATTTACCAAGATATTTTTGGAACCAACCCAGACTACCATCCTATACCCATAACAAATTTAGACCCAGTAGGTTGTTTAACCTCTCACATAGATGGTTGTTCACACACTGAACACATTCCAGCCAAACACGCAGACAGTAGACAAGTTGCGGCTAGTGCTATTAATAGCATAATAGACCAAAATAAATGTATACTCCTTATATTAAGACAATTAATAAAAGATACTCAAACCTTAGAAACTGAGGTAAAAAATATCTCTAAAAGACTACTAGAAATAGATAATCAAATCCCAATAGACTTAGTACAAGTTCTACAAGAAATAAATATTAAGACTAATCATATAAAAGTCCTTAACAAAGATATTTTAGAAATTAAAGCTTTAATTAAAAATCAAGACAGTGAGTTAATTAAACTTACTAAACAACAAGCCAAGCTTATCCCTAGATTAGACAATTATCTTCCTAATGGAGATAGTTAGATCAAACTGGAATGAGGTACCAAGAGACATCTCCATTCAGATTTTATCAGAGTTTTATCAAAGAATTTTAGAAAAGATAAATGATGATAGATTTTATTATAAGATAAATGAAAATGAGATTGCAAATGCTGCTAAAGCAACTAGACTTATATTAAAAAGATTAAATTTAATTTCTACATCCATAGCAGCTACCCAAGACTATAACAGCAGCTTTGTTAAATACTTTCATTTAGATTTAAAGGCTAAGACAGAAGGACTAATTTTCTTTTATACAGACTTTGTTAAATTTCAACAAAATTTAGCAAATTACCTTAATAATAGGGAAAGCCATAACCTATCCAAAATGGATAGTATTATTAATGAACTTAGACTAGACATGGCCCAAGTAGAAGAGAAATACAAAGAAATTATAAATGGAAGTAAGTCTATATATAATAAGCCTTCCCAAGCAAAAATAGACTCGCCTTTTATTCTAACTCGGTTAGATAAAATTGAAAAGACTGTAGAAGCCATAGAAATTAGATCTATGCAACAACAAGAAAAAGACAATGAAATAAAAGACTATATTACTAATATTGGTAAATCCATTGTTAATTCTATAGCTAGACATAGTGAAAAAAGTTCTGAGAAGACAAGAAAAAAGAAAATAAGAATTTTAAAGAAGAAATCCTTAATCAGATAAAAAGACAAAAAGATTATTCAGACTTCTTAGAAATGAATTGAAAAAAGACTTGAACAAAAATAGGTAACCACTTGTAAATTTAGAGAATCCCCTCCTATAGAAACTAGAGAAAGGAATACCATAGGAAGACGAGTCATAAATGACGGATTAGATAAGAGTAGTAAGATAGGTAGCTCTATCCCAAATATTGGACAGAGTAATCATATGCTCCAAAGACTTAAAGATTCATCCTCCAATGTTAGGACATGGTAGAAAGAAAGAAATTTCACCAATCCTCTCCAATGGAAAGAATGGGGTGAAATTGATTGGAAGATTGTTGAAGATTCCATCCATAATGGACAAGTTCCAACCATTAGATACATAGACTTGTTTAAGGAAGGTGCCACTCCAAAGAATCCTAATTATAACATGACTTACCATTGTAGGAATCATGCGTTAGACAAATCCTATACTAAGCTCCAAGTATTTGACTCAGAATGGCTTAGATCTAGAGGAACTGATAAGAAGTTCCAATTCCCAACATTTGGACTCTTTCAAGGAAGAATCCAAGGATTACATAGACCTCAAAATAATATCAATATATTATGTTGTCTAGTAGACAAAAGATGGAAAGATTTTAAGAAAAGCCTTATTGGGATAGCCCAATTAGAAATGTCAGACAATATAGGATACTTTAATGTCATTTCGGCATTTACAGTAACCGTAGACACAGCCAAACATTTTAAGTTAATCTTATATGCTAGTGGCTATGAAGACTATATTATCCCAGACGCTAATATAAATATAGAATTCCAAAGCTATGTGAAGTTCTCCCAATTTCCTTATGAAGGAATGCAATCGGAAATTCCTAGCGGTAGACTTAATGAAGAAATCTTAGTTAGAACCAATGTGGCAGACTATAATCATACTTACAGTATTAAGAATACTGAACCTATGAAAGAAAAAGCTAAGACCCTCTGGTAATTGTCAGAATTTCAAGAAACTAAGACTATACAAAATAAACCTTTGTTTATTAATCAAGACAACATCACTGGAAATGTTACCATCCAGTTTGGTCCTCCTAAGATTGTCAATAAAAATATTCATACCGAAGAAATTAGATTTAGGAATATGGAAGAAGCTATAATTAATGATCCTTCAAAAGGAGAATGTAGTAGTGATACTAGTGCTAGTTTACTAAGACAAGCCCCGATAATTAGACCTAAAAGATCATTTGAACAAAAAGACTTAATTAAAGAGAAAGCTAGGATCCAAAACTTTGGACATGAACCCTCAGAATTGGGTATGAAGACATTTAAAGATAACCTTAACAAAAGTCATTCGGTTAGATTTCAAGAAAGAGAAAGATTTAATATGATAGCTTAAGACCGTATATTAAAATTAAAAGAATCTAAGAATACTAAGGAACTTCTTAGAAACTTAAGACTAATAGAAGAAGGATAACAAATATTAATGCCAGCTACACAAGTAGAGTTTATTAAACAAGAGATAGGAAGTAGTAGTAGGCTAGAAGATGCTCCTAGACTTTTTAGTAAACCAATAGGAATAAATATTCCTATATACTCAGGCACCGTAGTTAAGACTAAACCTGATTATATAAAAGACTTTCCAACTAGTGACAAGAGTTTCACTCATATTAAGACTATGGCAAGTCAAGCCATAAATCCAGTAGGTATATACCTTAACCTAGATAATGTTCAAGATAGGAAGAAGGGCTTAGATGAATGGCGTAATCAGATGAACATGTGTTTTGCATTTAATGAAAAATGGGATGCAAGTTCATGTAAGCAGTACACTGAGAAATCCATTAGAGGTATTGCAAAAGATTACTTAGATAGTTTACGAAAGGCTACAGATGAAGACTCCTTAGCTAAGGTTGAAAAGATGAAAGAAAACTTAGAAGAAAGATCAATTGAAGAATATATTCAATTGTTCACATCAAAATTTATTGGAGTTGGACATCTAGCTCAGATCAATGAACAAGACCTAGCAAAAACTAAGTTAGTCCTCCTTAGCATTTGCAAATTAGATAAGATAAATGAATATAGCAATAATTATGAGCAACTATATTACCAAATTAAAGAATTTGGAGAGACCTTAAAAGATGAATACTTTAGAAAGATACCAGCCATAGGATAAATCTTAATTAATGAATATAGGAATTAGCCAGGAGTAGCTGGAGTTAAGAATAACTCCCTTGGTGAAAGAATCAATTTCGCCAAAGACTATATCATATCTAAGAGACGTGATATAACCCAAGGAAAGTTGATAGAAAAAACTTTCAAGCAGATCCCTCCAATCAAAGACTAAAGATACATCGCTCCAATCCAATGGGGATGTGGAAGTGAATCTAAGAAATTCAAAAAGAAATTAGAATGGAAACATAGGAAGTTTAAAACTAGACCTTTAAGATTTCCAAAGAAGTATAAATTTAGACAATCTACTACCTTTAGAAAAAAGCATCCTAAGACTAAGAAAAATATATTTAACCAAAGAAGATATTTTAAGAAGAATACTAGTAAGTATAACAAGGTTCCTAATTATAGGAAAGAAAAGGAAGTGGCTCAATCTAAGACTGCCACCAAACAATGTTGGACTTGCAGCAAAGAAGGACACTTTGCTAAAGACTGCCCAAATAAGAAAGATAAAGAAAGTATTAAGATTATTAATACAATATTAGATAATGCAGATCAAGAAGAGTTAGATATCTTGTATGCTATAGAAATATCAGACATAGAAGATGATGACAATACTAGTATCTATAGTGCATATACAGATAGTGACTCAGAAGACTATAATAGTGATACTGATGAGTATGAAGATTCTCAGGATACTCTAGACTTATATATGATGCAGACTAATCAAGACAATTTCGATGATGAATATATAGACTTTGAAGAAGCTTGGTATAAGTGCATATTAAGCCCATTTTTAAAGAAAAGATGGACAGTTAGTAATCCTGAGTTACTAACCTATATACCTAGATGCTACTTTGATGAAAGATATTATTGCACGTTTGAAATAAAATGCTGCAAAAAAGACTCTATATGCATAGAATGCTTTGAGACTATACAAATAGAATTATTTATGGTTTGTATTGTTTGTCAATTACACTACCATGAAGATTGTTGGAGAACTAGATTTAGAGCAATTTATACTAACCAGTATAACGCTCAAATAGACTTAGATATTAAAACATATTGAGAACGTCTGTGCTTGCGTTCAAATGAGCAAATTATATATTAAACCCTTTTAACCTAAACAAACCCTAAACATGCAACAGTATGTGATTGAATAAGATGATAATCTAAGCAAGAACATTCAAACACATGCAATTCAGGAAAAATCCCCCAAAGGGGCAAAACCATTTATTTTCATTATAATTTTGTAGGCTGTACAAATTCGGATTACAATGAAAATATAAGTGACTAAGAATTACCCTCAGGTGTCGGATTCTGTAGTCGCAGATGGAACTATCCCTTTCCAGTAGGGCTGCAATGGAGAAGAGAAACGGCTTCTCCACAAGGGTGTGAACAGTAAGAGTGCGTTCCTGGGTTGTAAACTGATTCACAAAGGATTGGCAATTTGTGTGAATCAAAATACCTAGAGTCTAGATGCTCAATAGGTGAAGACTTAGGGCTTTCTTTACTCTGAAAAACGTGTGAATAAGTCTTGGAAAACCACTTCCCGTAGTGGTATTAAATAAGAAGTCTCGGGCCTTAAAAAACTGAACACGATCTGAACACGATCTGTTTATGTTTATCCCAGGCGGACCGGTCCGGGTCTGAGGCGGATCGGTCCGATTAGACCGGATCGGTTCTTTTATTCTGAGGCAGATCGGTCCGTTGATGATCGGATCGGTTTGCTTGCGGTCCGGGGTATACTGGCCTTCTGACAAAAAAGCGGATCGGTCCGGGTCTTTAGGCGGACCGGTCCGTTTAGCCGGATCGGTTCTTTTATTGCAGCGGATCGGTTCGACTGTCAGACTATGATTCCTCTTCTTCTTTTGATATTCGGATCCGTTGAATCTTGAATCTTGAATTTCTTCAACGGTGTAACGGCGTGCGACATAATACATTGATAATGGACAAAAATGTCCTTACAAATCTCCCCCTATGTCTATGCCGGTACATACATAAAAACAAATATCCGAATTATCAAACAAATGAAAATGCCTAAACAAATCTACCCTTCCATGAACCCAAAACTGGAAAGATACAATTGAATAAGACTACAGCGTTTGCTCTTCAATTCTGCAGGAATCTCAACGCTTTTCTCATGAGGGTGTGCAATCCAATGATAATACATGTAGTACATACACATATGAGACAAAGAAAAATACCAAGTGACATATCGAGTTTGAAATGAGATAAACAGATATATATCAATTTTTGAGCAAACTCAAATTTCAAATCTCCCCCATAATAAGATAATTCATTCTCCCCCTTTTTATGATGTCCCCAAAATAGACAAAGGAGAGAAACAAATCAGATAATCAAGTGCGGGGTGTCACAGGATAAAACCACACCATGAATGAACACAAAGCAACCAAGACGATGATAGCATAAATGAAGTGGTGTGATCAAATTCGATAGGAAAATCAAAGCATACAACCATGACATATGTGCACGATGAATATTGGATATTCCTAGCGAATGAACTCAAATGCTTCCTTTGGTGTAAAAGAATGACAATATAAGATATTGACTCACTCAAATCAACAAATTAAAGCTCATAGTGATTTTCACACCAATAACGTCCAAAATGATTTTATGCTTTTTCAGGACTTTCAAGGAAGTGCAAACCCGTTTAAAGATTCTCCAACCAAACTCCCTCAGATATAATTTTGAATAGAGGCATTCTAAATTCTCAAACTTTGGAGAATTGATGGTGAAACCTAAGTGGCCCATATTTGGCATGAATTGCTTTTTATTGCCTTTAAATTTTTTTCGGGCTCTTTTAACCTCTTTGGACCTCAGATATTAAAATTCCTCCATTTTTTAGGTCCTTTTTAACGGTGGCTTTTGCGCAAAGGATGGATGATTACCTTTCGCAGCCCCTCCCCGTTATACAAAAACACACAGTCTCACCAAAACGATTTTTACATGCATTCCAATCTTGTCAAGTTTTAGCGCATATTGTACATTGTATAGACAGAATTGAGATGGAAACACTCAAGCCAATATGAGATAGACAAGTGCAATACTCAAATATAGCCGTGCATGTGTGCAATAAAGGATATAAGAGTCAAACGTGTAGAAATATATCACTAATTACATCTCAAAGACTCCATACTAAGTAAAGCACATGGATGAAATGATGTAGCCTCTCAAATCTCTATCAAACAGTCACATGGATATATGGAATGAAGGTGTGACTTGGCTATCTTAAATTCTCATCCATAAAAGAAGCAAATACAGATATCTTTTTGGATTTTTCAAAAAATTTATAAAAATAAAATCTTTTTGTGCTTTTCTTAATTTTTTTTCTAAAAGGAAAATCTTTTTGTATTTTTTCAAAAGCAATATAAACAGCAAAGAGAATAAATAAAAGTTGTACAACTAAGCAATGGTACATATAAAACAGACTAGCAATAGGAAGCATATGATATGAACATGAGAAGCATCCTATTCTAGACATAGACCAACCCCTCAGTCAACTGTACAAATCCCCAAAGACTTCCTAAGACTCTCAAATCTAAGGGCATCTAAAGGTTTCATGAAAATGTCTGCTAACTGACGGTCGATGGGAACAAAACTCAGTGATACGACTTTATCCTCAACTAGCTGTCGTATGAAGTGCTCACGTATCCTGATGTGCTTGGTGCGCAAATGCTGAACTGGATTGCGGGATATGTGAATCGCGCTCGTGTTGTCACAGGAAATGGTCATGGTGTCCTGTGAAATCCCATAATCCTCCAGCATTTGCTTCATCCACAAGAGTTGTGTGCGACAACTCCCGGCAGCTATGTACTCAGCCTCCGCAGTGGACAAAGAGATGGAATTTTGCTTCTTGCTCAGCCAGGAGACAAGAGCAGAACCAAAATAGAAACACCCACCAGAAGTGCTCCTACAACCATCTACATCCCCAGCCCAATCGGCATCCGAATAGGCGTACAAACGGTCATCGGTATCAAAGGAATACCAAATCCCGTATGAGAGAGTCCCACTCACGTATTTAATAATACGTTTTAGAGCAAGTAAATGTGACTCTTTTGGGGATGCCTGATATCGCGCACAGACTCCAACACTAAAGGCGATGTCGGGATGACTGGCAGTCAAGTAGAGAAGACTACCTATCATACTCCGATATAAGGTTTGCTCTACGTCCTTGCCTGAAGTGTCCTTACTAAGCTTGGTAGTGGTACTCATAGGTGTATGTTCATGCTTAGCGGAGTCTAAACCAAATTTCTTCACTAGGTCTCTAGCATACTTGGATTGGGAGATGAACATCCCATCCTCTAGCTGACGAACCTGGAGACCAAGGAAGAATGTAAGCTCACCAACCATGCTCATCTCAAACTCACTTTTCATCTCCTCCTCAAAGTGGTGAGCATGCTGGGAGCATGTGGATCCAAAGACTATGTCGTCCACATAGACCTGGGCAACAAAAATAGCACCGTCATCTCTCCTGACAAACAACGTCATATCTACTCCCCCTATCTTGAAGCCATGAGCTAAGAGATAGGAAGTAAGCCTCTCGTACCAAGCACGGGGTGCTTGCTTCAAACCATACAAGGCTTTCCTTAGATAGTAGACGTGCTTTGGGTGTTGAGGGTCTTCAAACCCTTTTGGTTGTTCCACATAAACCTCCTCCTGTAGAATGCCATTCAGAAAGGCACTCTTGACATCCATCTGATATACCTTGAAGCGCAGATGACATGCGATGACGAGCAAAAGACGGACGGACTCAAGCCTCGCAAAAGGAGCAAATGTCTCCCCAAAGTCTACACCCTCTATCTGTGTGTAGCCTTGAGCGATCAACCTAGCCTTATTTCTGATTATGGTACCATTTTCATCCATTTTGTTCTTGAAAATCCACCGGGTACCTATCACATTAGTCTCACTAGGTCGGGGGACTAATTCCCAGACATTATTCTTTTTAAACTGAAGAAACTCATCCTGCATAACAGATATCCAGTGTTCATCCTTGAGTGCTTCTTTATGATTCTTGGGCTCGACTTTGGACGTGTAGCAAAGATGGCTAACAACGTTCTCTAGCTGAGCATGAGTCTTGACCCCTAGAGTAGGATCACCAACAATGGCAGATGGGTCATGACTCTTACGAACCCAAAAAGGTGTGTCCCCTAACACAGGAGTAGGGTCCACAGAGTGTGAGAGAGGAACAAGTAAATCACTGTCAGAACAATCCTCATCCTCACACTGAAGGTTAGGATCAATAACCGTCGAAGGTTCGTCATCTTTCACGGTGATGTTTATTGATTCCATAACCTTAGAGCCCTTCAGGTTAAAAACCCGGTACGCTCTGCTATTCTATGAATATCCTAGAAATATTCCCTCGTCGCTCCGGGAGTCGAATTTTCCTAATTGCTCTCTATCCCGTAGGATGTAGCATTTACCCCCAAAAACACGAAAATATGCCAGGTTGGGCTTCTTTTCAGTCCACAACTCATAAGGAGTCTGAAGTGTGTGTGGACACAAATAAACCCTATTCACCGTGTGGCATGCAGTAGACACTGCCTCTGCCCAAAATCTCCTAGAAACTTTACAACCTAGAAGCATAGATCTAGCCATCTCTTGGATCGTTCTATTCTTTCTCTCAACAATCCCATTTTGCTGAGGAGTTCTCACAGCAGAAAACTCATGTTTGATCCCGAGGCTATCACAGTAAAGGTCTACCTTTGCTTCTGTGAATTCAGTGCCATTGTCACTACGCATCCTGTCAATAGTGACACCGTGTTGATTTTGCAGGACACGGCACTTGGTCATTAAAAATTCTACAGCATGGGATTTCTCTCTCAGAAAACCTACAATGGAGTACCTGGAGAAATCATCTACCATCACGAGGATGTACCTCTTACCACCTAGACTCTCAGTACTAGTGGGACCCATAAGATCCATGTGAATCAACTCCAAAACACGAGAGGTGGTAATGGAATGCGACTTCCTATGAGGACTACGAATTTGTTTTCCCAACTGACAGGGTCCACAAACGGTCGAAGTTGACTTTCCAAGAGATGGTAAGCCACGTACTATGTCCTTTTTAGCTAAACGATTAAGATCTCTAACGTTCACGTGACCTAGACGTTGGTGCCACAGATCCATAGGAGTGATCGTGGCGCTGTTGCAGACAAGTGAGGATGTGGGCTCAGTCCCATAGCAATTATCCTCGGTCCTCACCCCTTGCATCAAAAGTTTACCGGCTTGATTGTAGACTTTACACGCGTCTCGGTCAAACTTTACTGCAAAGTCAGTGTCGAACAGCTGGCTAATGCTGAGAAGGTTTGCTTTCAAACCTTTGACGTACAAAACATTTTCTAGCTTAGGAAATCCAGGTAACTCGACAGTACCACGTCCTATAATGATAGACTTGCTCCCATCTCCAAAGGTGACTCTGCCATCCTGATAGTCCTCAAGAGTCGTAAAGAATGAGGCATCACCTGTCATGTGTCTGGATCACCCACTATCAAAATACCACTGTGAGGTATTATGTGCTTTGAGAGAAACATGAACAACGAAGGCCTTTTTATCTTTCTTAGGTACCCAAGCAGGGATGACCTTTTGTTTGCCTTTGTTGTTGTTGGTTTTAGCTGGAATGTGAGAAGCATTCACTAACGGCAAAGACATCCGTCGTAATTCTTCCATTAAACTCTGGGTCGTGGCAGCTAAGAACTCAACTCGCTCTCTCAGACTAGAAAACTCATCAGTATGACGTGGTGGAGCAGTAGTACATCGTGTTCGACCCATGCTATAGCAAGACTCCCTAAGGTGGTCTTTTCTTTTGCAATAAGTACAAAAGATCACAGTCAAAGGCGGACCTTGGTTTGCTTTTCTTGGTCGAACTCTCCTTCGAGGTTTTTGACGGTGACCATAAGGAGTTGTAGTAAACTCAGGAACTGGTCCAGGTGCAATTTAGGACGTGGAGGCACCATCATATCCAATTCCTTGCCGATCACCAAAACCTAAAGCGGGGCCGAGGAGCATCTTTCCCATCTTCCCAGATCTGTCCTCGATTTGTACCTTGACTTCCCGTGCTTTCTCAAGATCATGAGTCAGCTGGGCAACAAGGGCTTCAAGTTTCTTCCGAGTCTCCACGAAGGAATGGATCTGACTCGTAAGACTAGCCACTTGTTTAGTCAAGTCCCCTCTCTCTTTCTCTAAAACACTCTCTCTCTCTCTAAACAGAATCTCTTTCTCGACAAAGGCAGATTCTCTCTCTCTCAGGGCGGTGACGGTGGAGGACTCTCTTTCTCTCGCCTTTCTTAAATCTTCCTCTAAGCCGATGATCTTAAGAACTAGCGCTTTGTTACGTTTTTTAGTTTTAAATGACTCAGAATATAACTCAGCGTTGGCACGTTGAATATCACTCTCGCTCTCACTTGAGTCATCTTCCCGCTCACTTACGTCGATCTCACTGTCGAGGTATCCCTGTGAAGCATCATCTTCATCGTCGTGAAGAGAACTAGGAGTGCTCACTTGACTGGCCATGAATGCGGTGAAGTTACACTCATGCGGTGACTCATCTCCTGAATCCACCGTCTCGACCTCACTGTCGTCACTAAGGGTAGCATTAAGGACAGCTTTCCCTTTCTCTCTATTCAGACGATTGGCACACTCAAAGGCTCTATGACCCCTACCATCGCACTCAAAACATCTCTCACTTTACTTTTTATGAGGATTTTTGGAGACTTTTTCATTTTTCTTTTCAAACTTATTTTTCTCAAATTTCTTTTTATCTTTAAAATTGCCATTTTCTTAAATTTGAGAATCCTCTTGAATTTTTTTGCAAAAAGAGCCAAATCATCTAGGTCAAAATCACACTCAGAATCTGACGTGTCAGTCTCTCTCTTTCTAGACGACTCTACCCTTTTTCTAACCGACCCCTCACTCCTTCTCTCTTGGGCTTTAAGTGCAATTCCCTTATCTTTAGATTTAGCAGTTTTAGGGAACATATCAATTTCATAAGTTTGCAAGTCTCCTACAAGTTCTTCCAATTTTAGCGTATTTAAATTACCCATAGAATTTAGCACAGTGACTTTAGGGATAAAACGCTTAGGTAAAGAACGAAGAATCTTTTTAACAACTCTAGCATTAGGAATATGTTCACCAAGATTAAAGCTAGTATTCACAATGTCAGAAAGTCTAGCATAAAATTCATCAAAGCATTCAGATTCATGCATGGTGATGGTTTCAAATTGAGTTGTAAAATTTTGCAACTTAGATTCTTTCACAGCATTAGTTCCTTCATGGGTGAGTTGTAAAACATCCCATGCCTCTTTTGACGTGGTGCACGTCATTATGCGTTTGAACTCATCAGGTGTGACAGACCCAGAAATAGCACTTAGACCCTTAGAATTAAAAGATGACCATTTAAATTCTTCATCAGTCCAAGAAGTGACAAGTTTTAAATTAGTCATGTTTTCAACAGTGACGGAGGGAGGTGTCCACCCTCTTTCAACTAAGATCCAAACCCTTTCATCTATGGCTTTTAAAGCCGACCTCATTCGGGCTTTCCAATAAGCATAATTTCTCCCGTCAAAAACAGACATTTTATTATATAACTTCTCCATTTGAGAACACACTTTTTCAAAAATCATTTTTTTCAGAAAATTGATATCTTAGAAAAATTTTGCGGAAAAATATGAATACGCGATAGATTAGCGTAACCTGCTCTGATACCAATTTGAGAACGTGTGTGCTTGCGTTCAAATGAGCAAATTATATATTAAACCCTTTTAACCTAAACAAACCCTAAACATGCAACAGTATGTGATTGAATAAGATGATAATCTAAGCAAGAACATTCAAACACATGCAATTGAGAAAAAATCCCCCAAAGGGGAAAAACCATTTATTTTCATTATAATTTTGTAGGCTGTACAAATTCGGATTACAATGAAAATACAAGTGACTAAGAATTACCCTCAGGTGTCGGATTCTGTAGTCGCGGATGGAACTATCCCTTTCCAGTAGGGCTGCAATGGAGAAGAGAAACGGCTTCTCCACAAGGGTGTGAACAGCAAGAGTGCGTTCCTGGGTTGCAAACTGATTCACAAAGGATTGGCAATTTCTGTGAATCAAAATACCTAGAGTCTAGATGCTCAATAGGTGAAGACTTAGGGCTTTCTTTACTCGGAAAATCGTGTGAATAAGTCTTGGAAAACCACTTCCTGTAGTGGTATTAAATAAGAAGTCTCGAGCCTTAAAAAATTGAACATGATCTGTTTATGTTTATCCTAGGCGGACCGGTCCAGGTCTGAGGTGGATCGGTCCGATTAGACCGGATCGATTCTTTTATTCTGAGGCGGATCGGTCCGTTGATGATCGGATCGGTTCGCTTTCTGGCTTCATCGGTTCGCTTGCGGTCCGGGGTATACTGGCCTTCTGACAAACAAGCGGATCGGTCGGGGTCTTTAGGCGGACCGGTCCGTTTAGCCGGATCGGTTCTTTTATTTCAGCGGATCGGTCCGGCTGTCAGACTATGATTCCTCTTCTTCTTTTGATATTCGGATCCGTTGAATCTTGAATCTTGAATTTCTTCAACGGTGTAACGGCGTGCGACATAATACATTGATAATGGACAAAAATGTCCTTACACATATTATCAAGATATTGATCAAAATATAGCCAAAAGATTGCAAGACAATGAAGACTTCAAAGGAAAAGAAATTTCCTATGATTTAGAAGAATAACATTCTGATAGTAGTTCAGAAGACCAAATACCCTTAGATTTTATAGATAAACCTCATAAAGGAATATCAATTTTAGAAAAGAATAATTTAGGAATTTTTACTAAACCACATGCTTGTTTTGTAGAATTATTTGTTCAACATTAAGACTATCCTAAAAGACTTTCAGCCTTTATAGATACAGGGTACTCTCAAAGTATTTGCAAGGCTAATGCCTTCCCTGAAGACTATTTTTTAGAAAGTACTCAAGAAATCTATGGTAAAGTGGCTAATAGATATCCATTTACCTTATATTTCCAGACTATTCCTATTTATTTTAAATTAGGAAATCAGACCAACAAAACCGTTAATCATCGGTTTTGGATAATGGATCCTCGTCTTAGTTTCACAAAAAACATTATTTTAGGACAAGAATTTATTAGTAAATATCATCCTTATACTTAGTATAACGATAAGATGTTAATTAGTGATAAAGAGGAATTTAATATTAAAGCCCCTCTAATAGATCACAAGACTGCCTTTGACCTTATGCAGGTCAAACCCAATTATAGACCCATCAAACATCAGAGTTCTTCAGCTGAGCATGGTGGACCTAGACCTACAACCCAACAATAAGCCTTAGAAATTACTAAACCCTTACAAAAAGAGTGTAAGTGTCCAGACCAAAAGTGTTATAATCAAATAGCGCTTATATAACAAGACATCTTAGGTCAAGCCCAGCATACCTTATTACAGGTACAAGATATATCCAAACAGAAGAAAATGGATATAGAAGTAGAAAATGAAAAGATTAGGCAACTTGAAGATCCTACTTTAGGAGAAAATCCCATCGCTAAGTGGGATAAAAACCAAAGCTATTGTGAAATCATCCCTATTAACCCAGATGCCACTATTAATGGTGGAACCTATAGGAAAGGATACTCACAAGAAGATAGGGAAAAATTTAAGAAAGACATAGATGAAATGCTTAAATTAGGCATTATCAGAGAAAGTAAAAGTAGACATAATATCTTAGCCTTCTATATTCAAAATGAATCTAAACGTAAAAGAGAAAAAAGATTCATTGTTATAGATTATAGACAATTAAATAAGAATTGTTAATATGATTCTTATAAGATACCAGAACAGAATAATTTGATTAATTTAATTGAAGATAGAATTATATTCAGTAAGTTTGATTGAAAATCAGGCTTCTGGCAAATTAAGATGCATTCAGACAGTATTACTTGGACAACCTTTAGTGTGCCCCAAGGAAAATACGAATGGTTAGTAATGCCATTTGGATACTTGAATACTCCTCAAGTTTTCTAAAGGAGAATGGATAATATATTTAGACCTTATTCAAAATTTTGTCTTGTTTACATAGATGATATTCTTGTATCAAGTAAGACTGAGATAGAGCATGTAGACCATATTAAAAAGATTATTTTAGAATTAGATAAACATGGTATTATTATTTCCGAAAGGAAAATGCAATTATTTCAGACTGAGATAGAATTTGTTGGAATTGTAGGAATACATATTAATAAAGGAAAATTATCCTTGGCAGAACACATAACTAAGAAGATTCTTGAGTTTCCAGACCAACATAAAGATAGAAAATAATTACAATCATTTTTGGGATTGCTTAATCGTGCTGCAGATTTTATTAAAGACCTTGCTTCAAAAAGACAAAGCTTAACAGCTAAATTAAAAGGAACAGACAAAAATAATCCCTTTTATTGGACTAAAGATGATTTTTAAGTAATAAGACAAATTAAAGACGTAGTCAAGAATATTCCTTTACTTGAACTGCCTAATGCAGAAGACCAGTTTATAGTAGAAACAGATGCTTCTGATAAACAATGGGGAGCATTATACTTTGCCATTGATCATTAGACAAAAAAGAAGAAACTTTGTAAACATAGTTTTGGAACCTTTACAGACCCAGAAACAAGATACACTGCCCATGAAAAAGAAGTTTTAGCCATAGTAAGGGCAATAGAAAAGTATATGCTATTTCTTAGACCTAAACATTTTACTGTTTATACTGACTCTTCTTATGCAGTAAAATTTAGAGATTTAGACTTGTCCAAATCAAGGACTAATAGACTAATTAGATGGCAACAATTGCTTAATGGTTATGACTTCTCTGTTATACATATTAAGGGAAGTAAAAATACCATTACAAACACTATTTAAGAGAGCCAATGTTTGCTAACACTAATATAATTTCATGTTTTATGTTGCAAACAGAAGACCTAGAAGATATGAGTTCCTCTGGAACGAATAGACTGAGCTGGGAAGACGTTGTAGACTATCTTAGACGCGTAAGACCAAATCCTGGTGTAATGCAAAGACAGACTCATATTCAAGACTCTCAAGAAAGACCAATCCTATAGAACTTTGATGACATCTTGGTTCCTCCAGGAAAATCTAGACTAGAGATTATTTCTCAAAATAGACTCATTGGGAAGATGTACTTTCCCTAATCTAGACCCGATCAAAGATACCCAGACTTGATCAAATTTAGACAAGAATTTCAGAAGACGAAAATACTCTTATAGACGCCATACGGTGGAATGTGAAGAATAGACTATGGATCGAGTTCAAACAAAATTTGGTAGCTATTGCTACATTCATGAGAACTCAAAGACTTGCAGTTACCCAGCTCAGTGGTACTTCTCTGCCTAGACCTCAAATTCAAACTTATGCTCAAACTCTTGGAGAATCCTCCAAAACTATACCTACTGATTTCCGTTATCAGAAAAAGACTTTTAAGACTAAGATTGTTATACCATTTGGTCATAATAATCTCCCATTAACAGAAGACTTTCAAAAAGAATCTAATAACATTATTGATCATTTTAATATGTTATTATCAGAAATAAATGGAGATGCCTTAATGTTTAAGGGTTTCTTCAAAGACGTTCCAAAAATATATCTTTTCGAAAAATTAAAAATGGCTCATATAACTCTTGCAGACCACGGGTTCATTGGACTCGTCCAGATAAAAGATATTGAAGACTCTATTGCTCTTAGAAAAATAGTTCATGAGTACGTTAAGAAGGTAGAAGACTTCCTTCCTCTATTTTCTAGAATCTACCAGATTGTTCCAAGTTCCTGTAGAGGAATGAGAGTTGAAGGATTTAGACTTATTAGATTTTCCAATTATATATTTGAAGACGTTGAAATTTTATTAGAAGACGAGACTAAAGATTTAATTATTGATAAGTCAAAGCTATAGATTGCTCAAGCCATGGAGACAATTGAAATCATGGAGTTATTAACAGGAGAAGACAGGTGGTACACTGCCTGCCACAAAGAAGACCTGATAATCCAAGCTGATGATCCATTCAATGGAAGGCTCAAGAAAGAATCCAAGGAAATGGTAGAGATAGCTTTGCCAGCTAGCCTTAGAACTGTAGGCCTCATTGATGATTTTTTTAACAATGTCCTACCAAACCAAGACAAGGAAGAAGAAGAAGACACAGATACAACAAAGAAGAGCCCCTCAGTAGTAGAATAATTATTGAAGACGGAAGACTCATTTGCTTAAAGACTTTGCTTTCCATAAAGCAAAAGATTCCTGCCCCACATGGGCCACCAGACTCATAAAAAGACAAAGACATTGGCTATTTTTTTTTCTTGCAAGACGACAAGACTCATGATGAAGACCTGGCACACCCCATCAGATGACCTTTCTTTTCATAAAGAAAAAGGTTCCTCAATTATCAAAAGACGATAAAAGCCTGTAGACTCAGCAGATAAGATTCTTAAAACAAAATTACTTTGATAATTTATATCTTTTCACCGGATTACTTTTAATAGTCGATTACTAGTCATTTGTAGATCCCTTGAGCTATAAAAGGGAGCGTCCAATTGAGTTTTAGATATCAGGAGTTGGAGAGTTAGAGATTGCTAGACTTCCAGTATTAGAGAGAGAGTATGCTTGTAGTAAGTAATATGTATATGAGTGAGTAAACCTCTCATAGTTAGGGGAGAGGGGAGAGTTGTAACTACTTATGCTATGCAATAAAAGTATTTTCTTTTCCAGAAATCTCTTATGTTGAGTTATTATTATTTTCCAAATTGTCTCCAACTTTCTGTTCATAGAGGACTATTGTTTGGAACCTCTGGTGTAGCACATAAGGTGTTATACTGGTGAACCGCCGTCAAGTGCCGATTAGCCGTGAGCCATTAGCCAGGTGGGCGTTAGGCGTAAAGGCGTACATACAGGAAACGTGTTCAACGCCAAAATAGTGGATTGAGGTGCGACACATAAAAAGGGAGTTGTAGGAGGCCAAGATCACAGAACAATAGTAACAAGGCTGAAGAGACAAAGGGAATAAGATAAAGATATTGTAGACCAGAAGGAAGGTATAACTCGAACCAAACCCTTAACTATTTTTACATATTATTTCTTTAAAAATAATCTTATGAGCTTACAAATCACTAAAGACTTTTTAGAATTTGTTAATCAAACAAGTTTAGACTTAACTAGAGAAATTCAAGATTGGACTCTAACAGACCCTAAAGATAAAGAACTTATAGAAACTGCTTTAACATACACAGGTGGTACTTTTAAATATATAGACCAGGTTATTGAGTGGTTAACACGACAAGTACCTAGAATTGAAATAATTAGAGCTGGGATCCGAGATCTCTTTAGAGAAAAATTAAGAACTGAAGATTTTACAGAAGAACTGTCAAGACCTAAAAAATATCAAGAATATACTAGGATACTTGAAGACAGCATAGACGTATTAAAATTTATTAGACGAAAAAGATTAGCTGAAACAAAGGATATTTTAATTAGAGCCGGAGGAATCCGCCCTCTCATTAAAAATGTAGAAACAGCTTCCCCAAGAACATACCGTAGATTTTTGTCATCTTATGGCGATAATAATTTAGACAAATTTATAGATAACGATATAATTGATATTATTAATCAAATATATAAAGAAACTAGACAGATAAACCCAAGATACCACATAAGGTATTTAAGACTAGAATATTTTTCATTAAAACCTCTTTCAATTTCTAGACTCCCTGAAGAAATTATTTATATAGATAATCCTCGCTATTCAGAACTCCAATACGATAGTGACGGAAGAAGCCTGAGAAGTAGCAGTAGCCCTAAAACTTCTATAATTAGACTTCCAGATTAATTAAGTGTTCAAATAAGCTTAAAAGACTTTAGAAATCATTGGGGTAGAAAATTCTATTCCCTAAAACTTTAGAAAAAGACGAAAATATATAAAAACAAAAGTGGACCCTAGGTAAGTTTTGGACTGTAGCTAGTCCGCAAATTAGGTTCGCAATAGATCCTCTCTCTCTCTCTATCTCGAGAGAGAGAGAGAGAGAGAGAGAGAGAGAGAGAGAGAGAGAGAGATAGATAGATAGATAGATAGATAGATAGATAGATAGATAGATAGATAGATAGATAGATAGAGAGAGAGAGAGAGAGATGATCTCATAAGGACCTCAGTTTGCATACCGATAGCGCAGATCAATTTTGATAAAATAGTAAAAAAAATATTTTTGGGTTATTTTTTTATAGCTTTTAAACATTTCAATAGGATCATATAAAAAAATCAGCTCAAAATGAATTTTTTTACTATTTTAAAAAAAATCAGTCAAACTTTGTCAGTTTTTAACAACTTAAAAATTGACAAAGTTTTACCGATTTTTTAAAATAGCAAAAAAAATTATTTTGATATGATTATATTTTTATGGTCCTATTGAAATGTTTAAAAACCATAACAAAAAATTAGCCCAAAAATATTTTGTTTACTATTTTAAAAAAATGGTCCTCATTCAGGGTTCTCAAATTGGGACTTCACTTGATCCTCTCCCTATATATATATATATATATACACCGATAGCGCAGATCAATTTTGATAAAATAGTAAAAAAAATATTTTTGGGTTATTTTTTTATAGCTTTTAAACATTTCAAAGGATCATATAAAAAAATCAGCTCAAAATGAATTTTTTTACTATTTTAAAAAAAATCAGTCAAACTTTGTCAGTTTTTAACAACTTAAAAATTGACAAAGTTTTACCGATTTTTTAAAATAGCAAAAAAAATTATTTTGATATGATTATATTTTTATGGTCCTATTGAAATGTTTAAAAACCATAACAAAAAATTAGCCCAAAAATATTTTGTTTACTATTTTAAAAAAATGGTCCTCATTCAGGGTTCTCAAATTGGGACTTCACTTGATCCTCTCCCTATATATATATATATATATACACACACACACACACACACACACACACACACACACACACAGAGAGAGAGAGAGAGAGAGAGAGAGAGAGAGAGAGAGAGAGAGAGAGAGAGAGTATCATCTTCTGGGTGAAGTTGATGGAGTGGTTTGATGGGGGGGTTTCATTTAAGAGACGAAGTCAAAATCTTTTTTTGATGGAATTGGGTATGCCAATTCATCAGCATAAATAGCATCTCCATTTTGTCATTTTTGTATGTCCAGCTCATTATGTCCATATTTTGTGTTGCCATTTTGTGCTGGGTAGAAAAATTCATTATAAAAAGCTTCTTTTGATAACAATGGCCTAAGTGAGGGATCTATGTTTTGTGATCTAAAAATAACAACAAAGAGAAAAAGAAGAGAAAAAAAATCATCTTATCAAGGCATCTCACACATGATGCCTTAATGTTAGGGGGTTTCTAAGGGCGCCACAAAAATTTCTTCAAAATACCACAAGGTTTTAAAATCTGATTTTTGTTAAGGGCCACCACTCAATATATATATTTTTTAAAACAACTAAATGTAACACCCCGTAATTTTGAGGATTTAAAATTTAATTATTTTAGGGAGAAATAGAAATATTTAAATTAGAGAAACTTAAATTTATGATTAGAGAATTTATGTGAGTGGGAAGAATTTATTTATATTTGGCAACTTTAAGTTAAATTGTTCGAATTAATGTGTGTCGCATTTTGAGGTAAAAAATTGGAGAATATTATAAAGTATTTCGGATGACAATTCTGAATGCGCGGTTGAGTCCGGATGGGTCGAGATAGTCAGTAAAGAGTACTCGGGGGTAGTAATCGGGTCTCGAGGCATTTTTGGGCATAACCGGACCCACACGGGGTGATTTAGGCCATTTTAATTAGGCCCGTATGGCCTAAAACGAGATTAGGGGTTTTAAACCTAATTGGGGGAAAAGTTGAGCGGCAACTAGCAATTCTAAACCTAGGGTTTGAGAGAGACACATAGGAAATAAATTGAGATTTTTTTTGGAAAAAAATTAAGGGGCGGATTGGGGTGTTCTTCATCAACACGTTCACTACACCAACGGATCAGACCCTACGAATAATTTCATGCAAGTGGTTAACTGTTGTAGTTCTTAAATTGATGATAATCAATTTATATCATAGTATGTGTATATGAAAGTTCGTTTTGTGTGTGTAGCCATAATTAAATTGAGTTTTTCTGAAAGTAGAATAATGGTTAGATTTAATTACCCAAAGGATGTTAGATAATGATTTGGGACTGTTAAGATTGAATTGTAGGGTGGATTACAGTAGGTATTAGTGTTTAAATTGATTGAGAATGATGAGGTTGATTTCGGTAAAAAAAACGAAACCCGGATGAAAAACTCAAATCTGATATACTTAGGTTTATGTATAAATTTGATAATGGAGGGTGTTTAGAATCTTTTCTTGTGTGGAGAATATGTTGGTTGTGATTTGGGTAAAGGTTTGGGAAGAAACAAAATCTTAACGGTTCATCAATGGCTGAAATACCAAGCCGGAGAATACGAATACATGTTCGATCGATCGATCGACCCAGGGGATCGATCGATCGATGGTCCCAGAATTTTGGCAGTTCGGCCTGTTCATATATATAAAGGAAATTAATTTAGGATCTCATCCCCTACTTTTATTTAGTGATAAATTCATATGTGACACATATTCCTTAACAATTATAAGGGGATATAATTGGGTTTCGGAGGGTGATAATTGTATGTCACGGGACGATTAAATTTCGGGAATTAATTCGTAGATATTGGTTTTGGACAGAGAAAAAAGGTTCGGATATTGTATTTAAGTGGAACTACATTATTAAAGGAATCGAGGTGTAATTAATTAGTTAAGTGGGGAATATAGAATCGGGTATTAACGATGGTACCGGCCAAGTGAGTGAGTCCAGGTATAATGGTTGGGCGACACCAAGTGTTTAATTAATTAATGTGTAAATTAATTAAATTAGAGTCGGACCATAGACTCGGATTGGTAATAATTAATTAATGTGTGAATTAATTAAATCAAATTCGAATCATATACTCGGGTAAATATTATATAAATTATTGTGCAAAGTATTTATATAAGAGTCGGACCATAGACTCGGGGAAATATTATTTTAATTGACGTGTGAATTGAATAAATTAGAGTCGGACCATAGACTCGGGGAGATGATAAATTACTAAGTGAGAAAATTAATTAAGTTGAGTCGGGCCACAAACTCGGGAAATTACAAGCTAGTGTTACGGGTTTTTGAGTATACGGTAAAGCCAGGATTTATTCTATATATATATATGGTGTAGTGATAGTGTGTATATATATATATATATGTGTGTGTGTGTGTGTGTGTGTGTGTGTGTGTGTATCTTGTGTGCGCTATTAAATATCAGTGACAAGATATTTATTTAATTTATATACACTAGTGCTATCAAGGGAGGTTGCGCGATGTGGGTGAATCCCCTAGCTTGAGGAGTAGGGTGAGTATATCCCTAGGTCATAGCGTCCGGTATATGGGTGAGGGATTTATCTCACTTTCAGGTAAGGAATACGACCGCCTCCACTATGTTTATATTTCGGGCCAGGTTGGTGAGCGATTCCAACTCGGGTATCTAGGTTATGTGAGCACACCTAGTAAGATAGCACTTTAGAGGGAATCATCCGTTGAGGGTATACTCGGAGGGATTGATGTACATATATATATGTGTGGTTATTCTTAGTAGAGGTACGTATATAATGGTAGTAAATATTTTGTGCGGGGAAATAATACAGTGTGTGATGTATATACTTTATATAACTCGTGTCACGAATATATGCTATTATTTAAGTAGCAATTAATTAAGTTAATTGGTGAGATAACTTGTAACTCATGAATAATTATACTAGGGTTAGAGTAGTATGGCAAGGGGAGGTTATACCAGGACTAGTTGGACGGGGTAGTACAACTAGGTGGGTTTAAGGTAACCGTTAGGTGTGCACATTAGAGGAAGGGTGAGAATGTCCTCAAGAGAGTGCGACACTAACTTAAATAGGAAGCGCATTCATGCATTTTAAATTACTGTAGTTACTTCACTTGGTAAATATTTTCAAAATGTTTTGGGTTCTAACCCTTGCTATAAAACTATTTTCAAAACCTTTTAGGTGTCCATCCACAGGGACGTCGGGATTGATATTCTATTCCAAGGACACGGAGTTACGACATATGTGGATGCTAGTAGGAGCTTGGATTAGACGCATCGTTCTTTAATTCCTAGAGTAGGAATCACTTACGAGTTTTAGTTTTATTTAGGGCATGTCGCCCAGACTTTCAGTTCAGTTTTCAGATTTTTATTCAGGTGTTAAATATTTGCATTCGACTATTTATTTTGGTGGCCGATGGTTTATTCGGCATGTCATTTTATTATTTGTTCAGTTCATTTAATTCAGTTGTGTGAATGGATTATATTTATTTCCGCATGTACTTTTTGGTTTAATTAATAATATAAATTTTGGCCCCAGATTTTTTTTTGGAATAGTAGGTGGTTAGTAAGTTTTAAAAAGGTTTTCGATGCTAACGATGAACCAACTGGGATTCCTGTTTTAATTTAATATTGGACTGATCACCCGGTATTTTATTAGGCGGGGTGTCACAGAATTGCCGAGATTTATATTATATATATATATATATACGGTGTAGTGATAGTGTATATATATGTGTGTATATCTTGTGTGTGCTATTAAATATCAATGACTAGATATTTATTTAATTTATATACTCTAGTGCTATCAAGGGAGGTTGCGCGATGTGGGTGAATCCCCTAGCTTGAGGAGTAGGGTGAGTATATCCCCAAGTCATAGCGTCCAGTATATGGGTGAGGGATTTATCTCACTTTCAGGGAAGGAATATGACCGCCTCCACTACGTTTATATTTTGGGCCAAGTTGGTGAGCGATTCCAACTCGGGTATCTAGGTTATGTGAGCACACCTAGTAAGATAGCACTTTAGAGGGAATCATATGTTGAGGGTATACTCGGAGGGATGGATGTACATATATATATGTGTGGTTATTCTTAGTAGAGGTACATATATAATGGTAGTAAATATTATATGCGGGGAAATAATACAGTGTGTGATGTATATACTTTATATAACTCGTGTCACGGTTATATGCTATTATTTAAGAAGGAATTAATTAAGTTAATTGGTGAGATAAGTTGTTACTCATGAATAATTATACTCGGGTTAGAGTAGTATGGCAAGGGGAGGTTATACCAGGACTAGTTACACGGGGCATTACAACTAGGTGGGGTTAAGGTAACCGTTAGGTGTGCACATTAGTGGAGGGGTGGGAATGTCCTCAAGAGAGTGCGACACTAACTTAAATAGGAAGCACATTCATGCATTTTAAATTACTGCAGTTACTTCACTTGGTAAATATTTTCAAAATGTTTTGGGTTCTAACCCTTGCTATAAAACTATTTTCCAAACCTTTTAGGTGTCCATCCACAGGGACGCCGGGATTGATATTCTATTCCAGGGACACGGAGTTACGGCATATGTGGATGCTAGCAGGAGCTTGGATTAGATGCATCGTTCTCTCATTCCTAGAGTAGGAATCATTTATGAGTTTCAGTTTTATTTAGGTCATGTCGCCCAGACTTTTAGTTCAGTTTTCAGATTTTTATTCAGGTGTTGAATATTTGTATTGGACTATTTATTTTGGTGGCCGATGGTTTATTCGGCATGTCGTTTTATTATTTGTTCAGTACATTTAATTCAGTTGTGTGAATGGGTTATATTTATTTCCACGTGTACTGCTTGGTTTAATTAATAAGATAAAATTTGGCACCAGTTTTTTTTTTAATAGTAGGTGGTTAGTAAGTTTTAAAAAGGTTTTCGACGGTGATGCTAAGGATGAACCAACTGGGATTCCTGTTTTAATTTGGTATAGGACTGATCACCCGGTATTTTATTATCCAGGGTGTCACAGGTGGTATGCGAGCATTAGGTTCTAGTGTCCTTAGGATCTGTGCGGCTTTTCACGTTTCAGCTTAGCGTCCTTTGATGTAGAGCCTTATCATAGGATTGTTGTATTCTTATACATATGCGCATTTACGTTCTTCTTCCAATTACTTTATATTTGAGGGTGAACTCATGCATTTTGATTCTCACTTCAGATGCCGCCCAGGAGAGAGAGAGCAGCTAGGGCAGCAGGGGGAGATGAGACTAGGGAGGCTCATCAGGAGACAGAGTTACCGCAGTAACTGCTAGAGATGAGTTCAGCTGCACAGGTAACTGAATTAGTAGCACATGCAGTTCAAGCGACGATGATAGAAATGGCAAGGTACTTTCCACATGATCATCCACACGTGTTAGTGGTACCGAATGTTCAGGTCCACCAGGGGCAGTCGGAGTGGCAGCAAGTACGAGAGGTCTTTCAAAAGGGCCACCCACTAGAGTTTCGAAGGGGTTTAGATGTGGTGCTAGCGTGCCAGTGGAATAGGGATATCCAGCGTCACCTACGTATGGTAGATTGCAACGAGGTGCAGAAGCAAATGCTAGCCACTTTTAGGTTAGTGGGAGCAATGCTACAGTAGTGGGAGTCGATCACTATAGTTGAGGAAAGGGATACATTAGCAATTGCGGAGTTTTGGGTCCGGTTCAACCGCAAGTAATTTCCGCCAGCAGTTGAGATCGAAATGAGGAGAAAATTTAGAGAGGTGACTCAGGGGGACCGTTCAGTGGCCGATTACAAGGAAGAGTTCACTCGTTTGGCAAATTTTGTACCAGATGAGGTACGCGATGAAGAAAGAAATAATTCAAAGTTCATGGATGGATTTGTCTGGAGGATCAGACAACCTTTGATTAGTAATCCCGCATTAGTAGCTTATACGGATGTCGTAAATGCAGCACTCCTGCACTGTCAGGAATATCGCTTCCACGTGAGAGGAAGAAAGAGGGGAGGGGAACCCAGTCATTCGGATAAAGTGGGAGGGAACAGTACCAGTGGGGTATCTCAGTAGCAGACAGGGGGACATCAGGGGCAGGATTCTCGGCAGGGGAATCAGGACAAGCGATTTAGGTCTGGAGGCTATCGACAGGATGGCCACGACTTCCGACAAGGCCAACAAGGAAGGGATCAGTGGCAGGGTGAATTTATTAGGAGGTGTTTCATTTGTGGGGAAGTGGGACACATGAAGATAGATTGTCCTCAGCGAGGAATGGGTCAATTACTGGACAAGGTCTTGGATGTGCAGCCACTACAACAAGTCTTGGGTGCGTTCGGGCAGGGGGAAGCTGCTCAGGAACTCGAGGATCAGCCATTGCAGCTAGAGTATGGAGGTAATTATCTTTTTATCCTATGGGCATGGGGTATATTTTGGGTGACAGTGAGGGTGTCACAATATAAAATTATTTTTCACTAAAATTCGCGAGTGAGTCGGATTTAGTGGGTGCGCTGGCTATAGCAGCCATAGTATGTAGATAAAATTTTCCTTGGGGTAGCAGAGTCCTTTGGTGTTAACCACGAGAGAGTGGGGGTTCACACTGAGAGAAGGTTTGAATTATGCGAGGGGTCGCTACTTTCGAGAATTGTGTAAGTAGGGTAGATGATTTTTTTTATATCGGCTGGATAGCGATGGATTTGAACTATTGTGAATAGTGGGGACAAATTTTGGTGTTCGCGACACCAGGGTATGAATGATTTTTACTAGGTATCACCTGAGAGGGCGTCTAGCCTATATATATATATGTGTATGTGTGTTGTATTGTGTGCTTCAATAGACACATAATGAGGTCTTGTGTTCTCACATTTATCCTGGTAAGTAGGGGTGTTTACTAAAGTGAATCAGGGTGGTTAGATTTATTTTTGAGCAGGGATAGATAGCTCGGGGTTTATTTTGTACAAGAACTAGTGATAGTAAGGGCGCAGTATTTTATGTTGTCTTTTGTAGCATAAGGGTAGGCATATGTACTTTTGTGTTAAAAGACAAGCATTTGGGGGTACGTACTATGGACTGAGGGTCTAACGGATCTCAACGACTAACAATGATAGGTAGTAGTGTATCAGGGGGGTTCCTTGTTTGGATTTCACTTTGTGAGACGTCCCACGCATGAAACTTAGCACAACGTTGAAAGTGGGGAGATGTTTGGTCGTTAGTACATGAGTTGGGTACCCGACCATTATATATATGTGATACGACTACGGGTTTGAAGTTATATTACGGGTCACAGCTAGCATAATCGGGTAACTTTCGTGCGATAAAGCACGGGAATAGGGTGTATGGGCACCCGGGTTAATAAAGGCAACTTTTGTGCGATCAAGCACGGGTAAGGGTGTATGGACGCCCTAGTTAATTAAAATGCATATTTGTATAATTTATTGTTAGAAGCGGGAGAGATAGATATAGCGAGCTTATAGGCACATGTCTAGAAAGTGATATTTGAAGCTTGGAGCACTAGGCTTATCTTAATTTCGAGGACGAAATTCCTTTGTAAAGGGGGGAAGTATGTAACACCCCGTAATTTTGAGGATTTAATATTTAATTATTTTTGGGAGAAATAGAAATATTTAAATTGGAGAAACTTAAATTTATGATTTAGAGAATTTATTTGAGTGGGG
Organism: Sambucus nigra; assembly: GCA_949130495.1. NCBI lineage: Eukaryota > Viridiplantae > Streptophyta > Magnoliopsida > Dipsacales > Adoxaceae > Sambucus > Sambucus nigra. The sequence continues at coordinate 138,551,956 of OX422221.1, read as the reverse complement.
AGAATTTATTTATATTTGGTGACTTTAAGTTAAATTTTTCGAATTAATGTGTGTCGCATTTTGAGGTCAAAAATTGGAGAATGTTATAAAGTATTTCGGATGACAATTCTGAGTGCGCGATTGAGTCCAGATGGGTCGAGATAGTAAAAAAGAGTACTCGGGTCTTAGGGCATTTTTTGGCATAACCGGGCTCACACGAAGAGATTTGGGCCATTTTAATTAGGCTCATTTGGCCTAAAACTGGATTATGGGTTTTAAACCTAATTGGGGGGGGGGGGGGGGGGGGAAGTTGAACGACAGCTAGTAATTCTAAACCTAGGGTTTGAGAGAGACACAGAGGAATCAAATCTATAAACAAATTGAGAATTTTTTTGGAGACAAATTAAGGGACGGATTGGGGTGTTCTTCATCAACACGTTCACTACACCAACGGATCAGACCCTACGAACAATTTCAGGCAAGTGGTTAACTGTTGTAGTTCTTAAATTGATGATAATCAATTCATATCATAGTATGTGTATATAAAAATTCGTTTTGAGTGTGTAGCCATAATTAAATTGGATTTTTCTGAAAATAGAGTAATGGTTACATTTAATTACTCAAAGGATGTTAGGTAATGATTTGGTAATGTTAAGATTGAATTTTTGGGTGGATTACAGTAGGTATTAGTGTTTAAATTGATTGAGAATGATGAGGTTGATTTCGGTAAAAAAATGAAACCCGGATGAAAAATCCAAATCTGATATATTTAGGGTTATGTATAAATTTGATGATGGATTAAGGTCTCTAGGGTGTTTAGAACCTTTTCTTGTGTGGAGAATATTTTAGTTGTGATTTGGGGTAAAGGTTTGGGAAGAAACAAAAGCTTAAGAGTTCATCAATGGCTGAAACAGCAAGCCGAAGAAGACGAATACATGTTCGATCAATCGATCGACCCAGGGGATCGATCGATCGATGGTCCCAGAATTTTGGCAGTTCGTCCTGTTCATATATATAAGGGAAATTAATTTAGGATTTAATCCCCTACTTTTATTTAGTGATAAATTCATATGTGACACATATTCCTTAACAATTATAAGGGGATATAATTGGGTTTAGGAGGGTGATAATTGTATGTCACGGGACGATTAAATTTCGGGAATTAATTCGTAGATATTGGTTTTGGACCGAGGAAAAAGGTTGGGATATTGTAGTTGAGTGGAACTACATTATTAAAGGAATCGAAGGGGTAATTAATTAGTTGGGGGGAGGGGGGGGGGGGATATAGAATCGGGTATTAATGATGGTACGGGCCAAGAGAGCGAGTCTGGGTATAATGGTTGGGCGACACCAAGTGTTTAATTAATTAATGTGTAAATTAATTAAATTAGAGTCGGACCATAGACTCGGATTGGTAATAATTAATTAATGTGTGAATTAATTAAATCAGAGTCGAATCATAGACTCGGGTAAATATTATATAACTTATTGTGCAAAGTATTTATATAAGAGTCGGACCATAGACTCGGGAAAATATTATATTAATTGACGTGTGAATTGAATAAATTAGAGTCGGACCATAGACTTGGGGAGATGATAAATTACTAAGTGAGAAAATTAATTAAGTTGAGTCGGGACCACAGAATCGGGAAATTACAGGCTAGTGTTACGAGTTTTTGAGTATACGGTAAAGCCGAGATTTATATTATATATATACGGTGTAGTGATAGTATATATATATATATATATGTGTGTGTGTGTGTGTGTGTGTGTGTGTGTGTGTGTGTGTGTGTGTGTGTGTGTATCTTATGTGTGCTATTAAATATCAGTGAGTAGATATTTATTTAATTTATATACTCTAGTGCTATCAAGGGAGGTTGCACGATGTGGGTGAATCCCCTAGTTTGAGGAGTTGGGTGAGTATATCCCAGGTCATAGCGTCCAGTATATGGGTGAGGGATTCATCTCACTTTCAGGAAGGAATATGACCGCGTCCACTACGTTTATATTTTTGGCCAAGTTGGTGAGCGATTCCAACTCGAGTATCTAGGTTATGTGAGCACACTTAGTAAAATAGCACTTTGGAGGGAATCATCCGTTGAGGGTATACTCGGAGGGATGGATGTACAATATATATATGGGTGGTTATTCTTAGTAGAGGTACGCATATAATGGTAGTAAATATTATATGCGGGGGAAGTAATATAGTGTGTGATGTATATACTTTATATAACTCGTGTGACGGTTATATGCTATTATTTAATAAAGTAACTTGTAACTCATGAATAATTATATTCGGGTTAGAGTAGTATGGCAAGGGGAGGTTCTATACCAGGACTATTTGGACGGGGTAGTACAACTAGGTGGGGTTAATGTAACCGTTAGGTGTGCACATTAGTGGAGGGGTGAGAATGTCCTCAAGAGAGTGCGACACAAACTTAAATATGAAGCGCATTCATGAATTTTAAATTACTGCAGTTACTTCACTTGGTAAAATATTTTCAAAATGTTATGGGTTCTAACCCTTGCTATAAAACTATTTTCAAAACTTTTTAGGTGTCCAGCCACAGGGAGGCCAAGATTGATATTCTATTCCAGGGACACGGAGCTACGGCATATGTGGATGCTAGCAGGAGCTTAGAATAGATGCATCATTCTTTCATTCCTAGAGTAGGAATCATTTATCAGTTTTGAGTTTTATTTAGGGAATGTCGCCCAGACTTTCAGTTCAATTTTCAAATTTTTATTCAGGTGTTGAATATTTGTATTGGACTATTTATTTTAGTGGCGATGGTTTATTAGGCATGTCGTTTTATTATTTGTTCAGTTCATTTAATTCAGTTGTGTGAATGGATTATATTTTTTTCCGCATGTACTGTTTGGTTTAATTAATAAGATAAAATTTGGCACCAGTTTATTTTGGAATAATAGGTGGTTAGTAAGTTTTAAAAAGGTTTTCGACAGTGATGCTAAGGATGAACCAACCTGGTATTCCTGTTTTAATTTGTATAGGACTAATCACCCTGTATTTATTAGGCAGAGTGTCACACTAAAATACAAAATACCACTACACTCAAATTCTTACTTTCCTCTCTCTATCCACTACACTCCAAACTCTCCCTTTCTCATATTCTCTTCACCCAACAAATTTGTCTCCATTAATATAACCTATCATCTTCAACAACATTATTAAAGTTTTGGTCCCCACACATCATTATTAAAGTTTAATCCCCCACCAACCATCTTCAACAACATTATTAAATATCTAGGGTTTATTCTTTAAATATTCAACATACTAATGGATATCCCACCATTAGACAATATCAACACCTCAAAAATAAATGACAACTCTACAAATCCCATTGGTGAGGTAAAATTTGGGTCCCATTACTTTATATATTTGTTTTTTCATAAGGGTTGATAAATTGAAAAACATAGCAAAACGTATAATTGGTTCGGGATCGGGCCCCTGATTTCATGGCAGAAATTTGGATAAACCTCCCGAACCAACTCTATATGTTTTTTGTTCGAAGTAGGTTCATTCATTATAATCATGCCGAACCTGATATACATATTCAATATAATTACCCCCAACTCAGTTGACATCGTTCGTTATGATCACCCCGAAATAGTTGAACATAATTCGTTAGGATCACCCCGAATTAATGAAACATAATCGGTATATTCATGCGAATAGAATTCAAAGACAATGTATTCAAAGACATAATGTAATTCAAGTTTGGTACCAAGTTTGGTTCCAATGTAATTCAAAGACATAATGTAATTCAAACATAACATGTAATTCAACTACATTGCAAGTTTGTTATTAAATCGTAACATGTAATTCAAGTATGTTATCAATGTAATTCAAATATACATTGTGATTATGTTATCAAGTACATTGCAAGCTTGTTCTTAATATTGTTATTCAAGTTCAATGATTATGAGTACTAAAAATATTTTTACTTATGTAGGATGCTTTCATGGATTTCAATGAGCTGTTATTTGATCAGGCTTTAGCGAACATCGATATACCCCAAATCGCAGAAGGTGGTGCGGTGTTAGTAGATCTAGGTGCGACGTTCTTTACGGAGCAGGTATTATAATGTCTATTATTTATGTAATATTTTTATATATTGTAGTTAGGTTTGTACTGATTCATTATATTTTTAATTCTCAGGTATTTCCCACCCGACAAGAGTTAGTTGATTGGGATCAAGAGCAAACCCAGTCTGTTAAAACACTGATAGTCATAACCAAGTCCGACACATCTTCTGCAATGTGTAAGGGACATCTACAAATTGGTTGTGAGAGGGGAGGGGAGTACCGCGATCATCACAGGAAGAATGCTGGGAACGAAGATAGGAAGAGGGACACAGCCACTCGAAAGTGAAAATGTCCATTTTTGTTGAAGGGCATTCTGATAGACAATGGATGTTGTCTGTCGTTTGCGGCGTTCACAATCACCTATTATCGAAAACCTTAGTTGGACATGCATATGCGGGTCGAATTACTTCGGTGGAAAAAAAATTGTTGAAGAGATGTCCTTGAGCGATGTAAAGTCGGCCTCCATTCTAATGACAATTAAGAGTCGTAATGTTAGTAATGTTTCGACTATGAAAACAATATACAATGTCAAAGGGAAGTTGAGGATCTCGGAATGAGAGGGCAGAATGGCGATGAAATAGTTAATGAAGCTGCTTGGGGATAAACATCACGTGTATTGGTATAGAATGAATGAGTCTACCATGGAGGTGGAAGACATTTTTTGGGCACATCCAACCTTAATCCAACTAGCCAAGTGTTTTTCGTCCGTTGTCATTGTTGACTGCACATATAAGACCAATCGATATAAGATGCCTTTGTTCGAGATGGTTGGAATAACTTCGTGCGGTAGGACTTCCAATATTGCCTTTGCCTTTTTAGCAACGGAGAGGGTGGAGAACTATCGGTGAGATTTGGGACGTTTGAAATCCCTATTCCACCCGTTTGCAAGTCCTACATGTTTCATCACAGACCGGGAGTATGCGTGCATAAACGCATTGTGAGTTGTGTTCCCCGAGGCGAGAACTATGGTTTGCACCTTCCACGTTCATCACAATATAGAGCTCTATGCTAGGAAAGAGATCAAAGATGAGGATATATTAAAGAAGTATATGAGGGGTTGGATACATTTAGTTGAATCACCCACCGAGAGTGATTTTAACGAAGAGTGGATGCTTTTTCACTGTGATTGGTTTGAGTTCCCGAACACGCTTCATTACATAGATTGTACATGGTACAATCTAATGGAGAGATTCGTTCATGTGTGGAAAAATATAGTTAGGCACCGGGGTAACCGAACAACTAACCGTTGTGAAGGAGCACATGGTAAGTTGAAGAGTCACTTGGAGAGTTCTCAACTTCCTTTTGACAAAGTTTTTGTCGGCATGAACAACTACATTGAGTTGCAAGTTTGAGGATTCTTTGCAAAAATTAAATCACTCGCACAATATTCCAGTTTTGCAAGAGCGCATAGGCTAGGTTTCTCATTATGCCATTGACCTAATTCTTGAGGAGATGAAGACTTGTAATACCGTTGGCATGGATGTTAAATCGTGCCTACACTTGGCACGCAACATCTACGATCTACTGTGCGCTCATGAATTGGTCCTCTATCGGATGGAGGGAAGGAAAATACTATGGGGGGGTGTTAATGCACATTTGTACAAATTAACAATGGTGCCCGAATTAGCGAAGTACCATATGGTTGACTACGAGCCGAAAATGATACTTTTTAAGCAACGGTGGGAACGGTCAACTATCGATGAGCAAAGGTCCATGTTGCGAAAACTGAAGGACATCGGGTGTCCCACAACCGCTAGGTTATTTGAGCCATCCGTGCTAAAGTATTCCAAGGGTCGCCTGAGAGGTCGAAAAAAACTGCTAAAGAGCAAAATCACGAGAAGTGAACTAAAAGGGATCCCTCGGGCTTCAAACTTGATAGTAAATCAACAGTAAATGAACACCCCGCGGCTCAAAGGCCTAAGAAGAAAATTGATTTTACGGAGTTCACCCGCCCAGCCCCATGGTGCCCGAACTACTCCCCGCATATAAACAATATATCAATGAGATACCGATTTTTTATAAAGATTGCGTAGAAGATATCATTAACGTTGAAGTTGACAAAAATTGTGGGTTTTGATGTGTTTCTAAATGCCTCGGATTTGGCCCCGATGGATGGAGACAGGTGAGATCGGACTTGATTGAAGAAGTCACGGCAAATACTTAATTATATGCACATTGTTTTGGTGAATGGTTTCCAAACACTGTTGCACATATGTTGGATGATTATTCTAGCCCATGTATGCCCAAGTCATGGATGATCATGCCCGAGTGCGGCTATCTTTTGGCAGAAACTTACATGTGTGTGTGCATCCTTATTTCGAAGAGACAGTGTCTCACATTTCTACCAATGAGACATGAACGAATCGTGCATCCCTTATTCATAAAGATTGCTCATGTATACGGGAATCACTTTGTAGTTTTGAAGTTGAAGTACGCTTGTCCAATTCCCCCGGTAGCAAGTCACTGGCATAGTTGCTCATTGCCAGAAGCAAAATCGTGGATTGATAAATATGCGCAACAAGTATCGGAGTTCCGAAAAATTTGCCATAACGATGTAGCAACCAACGATGAGCCTATCCATATCGACTAGTTTGGTGTATGAAACGTTTTTGTATGGTGTGAAACGAACTTGTATGATATGATATTGAAACAAAGTTGTATGATATTCAAATTTAGTTGTATAATTTGTTGAGATTAATTAATGAAGTTGTATTTTTTGATTTGTTGAGATTAATTAATGAAGTGGAAATGTTTTTATTTGATTAGATTAATTAATTTTTTATTTGATGAGATTAATTAATGATGTTTACCCAGGACTGGTTCGCTATGTTTATGCCAAATGGACCTCATGAGCCAATCCATATAGGATTCTGTTAGGGATGTATATAGCAAACCAACTTTAACCATAACGGGTTCGCTATATGCATCCCGAATTATGATGTATTATTCATTATAATGATGTTGAATAGACCTTGCGATCCATTACATCTAGGATTCTGTTAAGGATGTATATGTCGAACACAATTTACCCAGGACTGAATCGCTATAATCATGCAGAATTATAATGCTTGTTTCGCTATGTTTATGCCGAATGGAACTCATGAGCCAATACATATAGGATTCTGTTAGGGATGTATATATCGAACCAACTTAAACCATAATTGGTTCGCTATATACATTCCGAATTATTGTTCTTATTTTTCTATAATGATGCCGAATGGATCTTAGTCTCTATTTTTACAAGTTTTTGGGTATTTTCTATAATTTTTAGTTTATTATTACACCTTTGTATTTTTTTTCAATATTATTGTTGAGATTAATTAATGAAGTGGAAATGTTTTTAGATTTTTAAAATGTTTCACCTTTTTGCAAAATTTTATATTTTTGAAATGTTTATTATTACACCGTTGGAGGTAATTCTATTATTTTCAAAATTTTAATTAAAAATAGTATTTTTTATTTTTTTTTCATTATTGATTTAATTTTTTGCTTTTTCTAGTTTTGCTTTTTCATTTTTGATATAATACACAACAAACAATTAAGGATGCGAGTTTCAAAATAATACACAACAAATAATACACAACCAAGGTTAGTGATGTTTATACAAAATAAGCCGCAATCAACAAATTAATTGCAAATTCATCAAAAAATATTACCATTAAACCAAGCGTTTATACAATATATATTGCACTTTAAACCAAAAATTCAAAGACATCCGGCCTATTTCTTTCTTTTACTTCTATGCGACCCCTCAACTACTTTATCTTTTCCCTTGGCTTTGGTCTTTCTTTTCTTCGCCTCCCGCTCCTCAATGATAACCAACATGCCTACCCCGATGGCCGTAACTAGGATATCGTAGGCTTGGACATCGCGTAGAATTAATATGGCCTGATCAGTTACAATTCATCATCAATATTGTTCTTCATTAAGTCCATAGCCTTACGCACCTCGTTCGCCTATGAAACATTTAATAACACCATGGGATTAGATTAGCCAAAAACGGTATTATAATCACATATAATAGCGGAAGAAGTTTGGCCTCAAAACTTACCAACGACGTTTGTTGTTGTTTCACACTGTGGAACTTCGAATTTTGGACTCTAGGATGGAATTTGAAAATAAACCAAGCCGTATAATCATTGCTACAATCCCAGGGGCTAGATACGGGCACAGACCTAGATTTCTCGGATAAGAGGTGGTCTTGCCAATTTTCTTGGTATCATTTTTTCATATCGAATTTAACTTTGTACTGAGCCGCCTTGTCTCCCTTATCATCCTTCAAGGGTGTCATCGGGTCACGCGGTATGATTTTTAGCTGTCCCATTTATCTAAGGCATCTTTCAGGGTAATAGGGCTCCCCCACCTCAAAACAAATCATAATCCCGCTATACCACGAAGCTTCATGGAAGGGATAAGCAGCGTTAGAATCTCGATAGGATTCCCAAATGACCTACAAATAAAACGTTACCAACAGTCATATCAAAACATAATTTGGCGTCAGAAAATATAAATGTTACAAAAAATATTTGAATTTACTCATATCACCAGTAGTCATATCATCCAATTGCTCCCGAAAATTGATTAAGTTTGTAAATGCATTTTTCTGAGAGGCGGACTGCAACGATCAATGTGCAATCCTTGGCTTCGTTTCATCAAACTCCATATCAATGCATCCGTCATCCCCTATAAAGTGCTCATATATCCATGACTGCAAAGCACACACATTACGAATTTATTAGAAAAAACAGTAAATTGATAAACATACATTGACAAAATATGAATGTGTCTTATTGGTTACTTGTATGAGAGAGAGGCAACCACTCATTTGTCGAACACCTGAGCGTGAGGCAAGTCTCAACTGCCTATACACATGCGCTAAGATGCCCATACCCCATGCTAGTTTCCCCACCTTCTTCAAGTCTCTAAGAACATAAAGTTATACCACGAAAAATCTTGTTCTTTGTCTTGTCGAGAAAAATTGTGCACCCGATAATATGGAGCAAGTAGGCTCTGGCACAATAGTCTTTGTCTTCACTCGATGCGTTGGCGTCACGCGACCTCTCCTTGAAATTCAGAGTGAGCCAATTTAAACGGACTGCCGCATGCTCACCACATTCATCCAAGGCAACTTTCTTACTCACTCATAACAACTCTACCACCAAGTCCACAAGTGACGGGACCTACGTCCTCCTCCTCCTCAACTGCGGGTTGTGGGTTATACAAAGGTGATCCAACGAGAGGAACACCTAAGATCGCCGATACGTCATCGAGGGTGATTATCATCTCTCCAAAGGGCATATGGAATGTGTTAGTCTCCAGATGCCACCTCTAGACAAACGCAGTTATAAGGGCATAATCTAAATAACGGTGGCTAGATGAGATACCCCCCCCCCCCTCTTGGCTCTTCAAACCCTCTTTTGTACACTTGCAGAAAGATCACTGAATTGCCACTCCTTGATCTTAGTCCAGTGATTGATGCACAATAACGGCACCCGCTCCACCTACAATATAAGCAAAATATTTATTAAGGTTTATGAATGAAACTCAAAATAGAAAACATTAATGATTTAACATTGAAGGGAAATAAAATTACCACTGATCAAGTCCAAATATCGTGCACCACATGATGCTTGAAATGTTTTAATAAGCTAAGATCGGCGGGGTCCCCATAGGCCAGAGTAGATGTACCTTCTTCAAGAACCTTCTTCTTCTGGCTATAAGCTATTATGGTCTTGTGTAAAATGCTAAACGGGTTTTCAGGCCGCTGGGGAGAAACATCATCTGACTCGGAACCCCCGTCCGCCGCCTCATAGGCCTCCTCCTCAACCTCGACCTCCCCCTCAACCTAGACCTCCTCCTCAACCTCGACTTCCTCAACCTCAACCGCAACCTCCTCATGCGTGTCCACCACTCGGGGATCCACCCCCATCACATCCGGGATAGTAGCAGTAGATAGAGCATGGATCTCTTCTCAACGCTTCCTCTCTGAGGCAGTCAACGGCTTTTGGTTCTTGCGAGAGTAAGATACTAGGTTATCTATGTTAAACATGCATTCATTATAAACATAAGTCAATTCGTAACAAATCATAGGTGATTATATGTTGATTGTAAATCTAAATCACATATAATAATGTTTCAATTCATAGGGAATCATGTATCATTTGATAGGTATTCAACATAAACATAAGTAACAAAGATAAACATAATTGATTTCATTCGGGGGAAAGGTGCCGAACTGTGGTGGTAAATTCGGTATAAACGTCACGAACCGTTATAGTTAATTTAGGGTAAACATCACAAAACATGTTCATCCATTTGGTATGAATGTACCGAATTAAGTCATTCATTTCGGCATGAATGTAACGAATTAAGTCATTGATTTCGGTATGAATGTAATGAATTAAGCCATTCATTTGAAATACATTGATTCGTTGTATACATGACGAAAACTTACACTCAATTCAATATGAATATAACGAATGAAACGCTAGGTAGAAAAAAAAAAGTAATTGTCATGAACATATCGAATAAATGGAATTCATTCGATATGTTCATAACGAATGAAACCCTAGTTCAGTGCCTAACTTTTTTAACAGTCCAAACGATGTTATAATAATAAAAAAATTCCATATAACTATTTTAACAGTCCAAACGATCATAGCAGTCCTTAAACATGTTCGTTTTCACCATCTACATTCAACAATAATTCGATGTATAGCAAATGAACAGCAAACCAAGGTAATGAAGATGAACAGCAGGTGTAATTCGATGTACTGCAAGTTGAACAGCAAGGGTAATTCGATCCTTCGGTAATGAAAATGGGTGTTCAAATGGGTATATATATATATATATATATATATATATATATATATTTGGGTATTCAAATGGGTAGTATATTCAATGTACCAACCTGAAGTTTAATCTTTAGTTGAAGGAGAATGGATTTGAAGATGAAGAGTTTAGAAATTGAAGATGAAAGGTTTGAGGATTTGAATGTGTAGAGAGGAGGGAAAGTGTGTAAATGATTTTTAGAACTTTAAATATGTGGTTTAAATATGTGGTGGCCCTGATGTAGTATTATGAAGTAACTATTAGAATTAAGTGGTATTTTATAGTAAAAATAAAGTTATGGTATTTTAGAGCAAAAAATGCAGTGCCCTTATAAACCCCGTAATGTTAAGATCTTAAGCATACTAGATTTTTCAATATAAAAAAAACCATCAATGTTGCACAACTGTCCCACTAAAATTCGTGTTGCGAAATTAAGGAACGTAGAGAGTTTTGAAAGGTAAGAAAGTTTAGAATGATAAGTTTTTCATTATCATTATGTAAATGATTTATTACTTACAAAATGAGGCATCCCAAAAGATTCTTTTTCTACGTCGCTTACAAGTAATATATGTGGACATCCATTATGATACACACTTTACGCCCAAAACAATTCATCACTATAATTCTATGAAATTTAAATCCTTGGGGGTGAGTAGGAAATGTTTTCTTAGTATATGAGAAAAGAGATAAATCACGTCACATTTAAAGCTAAAGCTATTATTTCTGAGAGAAATGAATAATGATAGGATCCCCAAACATATACCCCACAACATCCTCAAAATGCATCAAGTGTTCGTACATTGAGATGGAACCCACGTATGGTACAAGCACTTAATACATTTTGAGAGATGTGTTGAGGATTGTTTTGGGACACGTAGCCCAGAGAAATACTTTCATGAAAAAAAATGTACCACAGACACTAAGGCCTCGTTTGGGTGTCCTAAATTTGTAAATTGACTCATTAATATATTAGTCCATTTACAAATTGATCTATTAATTTTGTTTGGTTTTATTAATAAAATAACTCATTATTTGCCCCATTTTAGCTCATGTGTAAAATCTAAAATTGAGTCATTTCACAAAAAACGTAAAATACATCCATTTAAAATTGGAGTCACATAAAATGCATGTTTCTCTCTCTTGTCCTCCCCCCCACCCCCTCCCCCTCTCCCTCTCTCTTAATTTATTTGTATTTTTTTTTTCATAGAACTTTAACATCAATTTCAGATTATCAAGCATTGCATAAAAATAAATTTAAACTCATTTCAAATCCACTCATTTACAATTCACTAATTTACAATTAACCAATTTACATAATCAAATAATTTGTGCAACCAAACAGGTAAGTAGACTTAAATTTTTTGGAAAGGAACGTAAACAGTTGGAAAGCTTTGGAAAGGAACGTAAACAGTTGGAAAGCCATAGAAATAAATTCTAGTCTGCAGAACATGAAACAATATTTACATGCAATTCCAAGATCGGAAATCATCACAGAAAGCTATATTTACATTTTACAATTGTCAAAAATTAGTGCATGTTGGACAATGCGCCCTATTCCCCAGGTTTTGGGTCCCCGCATGCCCTTAAGGCTGATTGTAAGAGTTTCTCTATATCCGGTGCACACCTTGTAAATGACTTGCTCCAGAAGTTGTACTCAGGATTCTGTTTACATAACACCCCTCAAGAAAATTAATTATGCTCAATTAACACCAAGTTATTGAAGATGTTGATAATGGGTAAACACAAGTTACCTTTATTAGCTCAATGAAAGTAACAAGAAGACCCCATGGATGAGGTCGATTAACAATTAGACGCTCCAGTATAACTCTGGTAATTTGCTCTTGTATCAATTCCTGCTCAATTAAAATCCCATATGAATTTTACAATTGTTAAATCCCTAACACCCAATTGAAAAAAATGGTGAAAAGTATTTTCACATATTTAGAATTAAAACCTTATTCACATAAATTACCAATATTGTATTCATAACTTCATGTGAACCACAAGGGGGGCCTTAAGGTCTAGTCATATCATATATGATTGTCAAGAAAAATGTAATCAATGAAATGGTAAGCCAATAATATGATTTGGTGCTTAAATAAATCTAAAATATCACTAAAAAAACACAATTAAGAAGTAAGAGTATGTAAGGAGTTTTTCTCACCTGTTTAGATTCAGCAAATAAGTAAAGGAGTATGAAGGAGAAGTAATGTGTGTGATTGTTTGGATAACGTAGTTGATTAGCCATGGCGTTGAGAAAGAGATAACGCCCTTCAGTATCTAGGTCTGTTGTTAACGTCTGATATATGTCCGAAGCAGGGCCCAAAAAGTAAACAGCCAATGGAACACTACTGGACATCGCCTGTGCTTGTGAGGCCTGCAGCTTACTTGCAGCCTACAGTATGGCATACCCCACATAAACCATATAGTTAGGTAAGGAAGAGCAGAAAGAATTCTTTGTCATACTCTTGAATGTTCAAAGAAGTACATATTGAAATTTTACCAAAGCAAATACTCTTTTAGGTTTGTTCTAGTCCAAAATTACTCGGTCCGGATTCTAGAGAGCATATAAATAGGGTGAGATTCAAATGTCACCTGGGAACTTAGAAGGTCAACATCAGAAGATGCCAATTTGCGGTGTCAATAAATTTGGGAAAACTAGAATTGGAGAAGAAATAAAAAAAAAAAATCCTAAAATTTGTGAATTTTAAACAGGGACACCTAATTTGGGACATAGCAAGTATAAGCCAATGAGTTCCAAGATAAAAACCACGATAAGAAACATATTCATAAGATAAAAGGGCCTTATTTTCTACTGGCGTTTTATTTATTTTTATATACTTTTTATATACTTTCTACTGGTATTTGCTACAAAATTTTCTAGCTAGGATTCTCTTGTTGGCCTTTGCTGCAAATAACTAATTATAGTAAAAGAATAAAACATGGGCACACCTGCATTCCAACATAAAGTACGAGGGAGTTTATCAGATGTACATTGTATCGGGTTCCAGCTCGAGCTGCATCACTTGGTGAAAGAAACAATTTCTTCTTTAATTCAGATAGGAACGAAGACCCCAGTTGCCTTGTCTGTAACAAATATCAAAATCAAAAAGTGCAATGATATGAGGGTGTAATAGAAGGAAGAAATACAGGCCAAGGAAGAATACATATTTTGCTTCCAAGTTCTGCATCTTTATTTGACGTAAACTACACGTCAATGGCTAAAAGAAATAGATCCTAATTTTTAGAGGGAGAATCAAAAGATGTCTTATATTTCAAGGATTGCAAAAGTAAGTACAAATGAGAGTACATGTGGTATTTACATGGGAAGGATTATTTGCTAATCAAGTAATTAGCTAAAATGACTAAAACGACCAACTAATAACAAAAGAATTTCTAATTAAGGAAAGAAAATGCCTAAAAATAGAAAATAGAAATAAAATGTAAAATAAAAGAAAAATAACCAAAAATTTATCTCTGAAAATTGAGGAAGGGTGCATTTTTTTTAATTCTTGCTTCAATCTTCATCTTCTTCCCCTTGCTTCTCATGTCAACCATCAAAAGTAGAATCCACCCGGGTCAAAAATCACTTTTTTGGTGCCAAACCCTAGTTCTTGAATTTGATGGAGGGTTCCACCTAGGGCAGGGGGTATTTTGGGTGGTTCTTGATAGTAGGAGTTTGCCTACCTAGGGTTTCAAAGGTGGCTGCACATTCTTGGAAGGATCCAAGCAAGAGGGAGGGGGCGGTGGTACTAGGGTTTGTTCCTAGTGGTAGCCGACCATTTGGGGGAAAAAACCCTAGTAGATCCGAGCAAGAAGAAGGGTCGTCAGCCACTTGGATGGTGGTCCGATGCTGGCAGGGGGTCAACAGGCCTCAACCTGGGTGAGTCACGGTGGGGGTGTCGTCCGACTAAGGAGGGATGGATTTAGGGCTCGGTCAGAGTGGATTTCGATGGGGGCAGTGCTGGCAGGTGCCGGAACTGGCCCAGAGTGGATAAACGGTGTTTTGGGGCAGCGGGTGGGGGTTCTTTTGGGTCGGGGGCCAGGAGGTTCGGGCTAGGGTTTTGCAACATAGAAAATTGTTGCAAGAATTTCTCGAATTGTTGTTGTCGTCTTCGTAACACCTCTTCCATTCTTTGTTCCATGTGATCTTTCAATTCTTGAATATCTTCCAATTGAGACTTGGATTTTCTTGGAGCCATCGAGGTGGTAGCGTACGATTTTGATAATTTACACACACTGGTACACACGAACACACGAATACACCAATATTTGGAGCGATACCTACTTTGATACCAATTTGACATAAACTACACGTCAATGACTAAAAAGAAATACCAAACCCTAATTTTTAGAGAGAGAATCAAAAGATGTCTTGTATTTCAAGGATTGCAAAAGTTAGTGCAAAGGAGAGTACATGAAGTATTTATATGGGAAGGATTACTTGCTAATCAAGTAATTAGCTAAAATGACTAAAACGACCAACTAATAACAAAAGAATGCCTAATTAGTCCCAAACATGCTTGGAGGCTAATTAAGGAAAGAAAATGACTAAAAATAGAAAATAGAAACAAAATGTAAAATAAAAGGAAAATAACAATAAATTCCCATCACTCTCCCCGTCTTCGAAATACTCGTCCTCGAGTGTAGGAGATGAACGGCCAAAAAACAAGACAACCATCAAAGAGATCTCCACTAGAAAGAAGAGCCATCCTCGGACACGTCCTTTGTACCGGCTTGCAATAAATCCAGGGAGAATAGAATCACCATCCAAATATGGCCGATCAACAAAATCTTGGCCCAAGATTCCCGTGATGAACCCCTTCAATGTTACGCCGCGAAAAACATCCACCAAGCGTATATCAAATGTTACAAAAAATGGGTCCACATACCCACCATCAATCACATCACCCGAGATCACCACTTCATCCCCGGTAGAGACAACCACCGATCCATCCTCATCAAAATCATTATCCCCTCTCCCAAAGATTGGAAAAAAAACTCCCAAATCAAATGGTTCCGTCTCGTGAAATTGCGTGAGAGTCACCCAACCCTCCTTGACAAAAATGTCAAAAAAATCCGCAATACATAACCCAATTTCGTTGTTTTGATCTTTCTTGCAATCAAGCGGTTTAGGAGAGGACTTTTTATCGTTGATTTGACCCGATTGGGTGAATGAGGGAGGAAGAATGATTGGGTGAAGCAACCAATCTTGAACAAGCAGCTGATATTCTTGAATTGAGATTCAGGAGTCAATCGGGGCGGAGGCATAATTTTCTGAATGTTTGGCTGAAAAATGGTTTGGGAGGGGCCCACAGGTTGAGGGTTTGGTGCTGAAGTTGGTAGGAGGTGATTTAGGGTTTCGTGTGGGCTAGGATTTTGGAGAGGAGTGAAGGGTGATTTTGTGGAGAAAAGTTAGAGAAGGGTTTCAAATTTTTTTGTTGAGGTCTTGTAAAACTAGGGTTTGTTTGTCGATCATGTGCTTCAATTCTTGAATCTCTTCATTAGGAGTCGTCGTTTTGTTGATAAGGCGAAAGTGAGAGTCAACGTTCTTGATGAGATCTTGAATGTTTTTTTCTCCATTCTTGATCGCTTTTCTTCAATTTTTGAATCCCCCACTGTCGTTGTTTGGATTTTTTTAGAGTCATCGAGAGAGTAGCATACGAATTTGATAATCTACACACCCCGGTACACACTAACACACGAATACACCAACGATTGAAGCGACACCCGCTCTGATACCAATTTGACGTAAACTACACATCAATGGCTAAAAGAAATAGACCAAACCCTAATTTTTACAGAGAGAATCAAAAGATGTCTTATATTTCAAGGATTGCAAAAGTAAGTACAAATAAAAGTACATGAGGTATTTATATAGGAAGGATTACTTGTTAATCAAGTAATTAGCTAAAATGACTAAAACGACCAACTAATAACAAAAGAATGCCTAATTAATCCCAAACATGCTTGGAGGGTAATTAAGGAAAGAAAATGCCTAAATATAGAAAATAGAAATAAAATGTAAAATAAAAGGAAAATAACAATGGATTCCCATCATTATTCTTGTGTATTTAATCATATTGGTTCTCCCCTTTCTCAAGTTGTTTAATTTGAAGACATTTCGCTTCTGGCCACCAAAATTGGGATTGAGACTAACTTTAACCCTCATTTTTTACATTTTTGTTAGTTGATTGGTTAAAAATGACTACAATACCCTGGCCTAATGTAACTTGAACTTTTGGGGGTAAGATATGTTTCAACCTAAATAATGGAGGCTAAAAGCCAAATGACCGTCTAATATATCGCTTGGGCTAGTAGCTAGATACCTGCAGATACTCATCTACATCACCCTTGATCTGCTTTGCTCTAAGAGCTGCGTCTACTTCAGAGAGAATGCATGGGGATTGTTTAATCTCCGGTAACAGGTCAATCTAAAAAGTAGAGAGGAACAGTTCATTACGGCATTAGTAATAATTACCAAACAATTTCTCAGGTAGTCATTGAAGATGGATAATCGAACACCTTTAAGTTGGGAGTAGATGGATCTGGTATGCTCATATTGCGGGGAAACGCACTGAGGATTATATTCCGCATCTGTATGCAGCTCGGAGGAATCAAATCACAGAAGCTGAAATGATAATCACAAAGGAACTCTGGAAAATCTTGAAGTAACACCAACAACACTCTGAGTGTGCCTTTATACAGAAAATGGACCTGGAGAGAGAGAAATGCCAAAAAAAAAAATACTAACTTCATGTAGTGATGGAAGAGGGACATTGAGCACAACCACCAAGTAAGAGGCAAACCGGCTTTTTCAGTTCAGCATTCCTCAAGAACGGTTCCATGAACTGGAACAAGTCTACTAGCAGGTGTTGGAAATTGGACCACCCCTTCTCGGCATTTGCGGTGAGCATTTTTGGCATGAAACTTCTGTGACTCACAAGCTCAAGCCATGCAAAGCTGATAGCAACTAAACCAGGTTAGTTATGTACTTTGCAAAATTTATAGGGGGTATAAGAAATCCCCATTAAGATATTTAATGCAAAATACTACCTTATCTGTTGCAAAGAGCACCCCCCCCCCCCCCCCCCCCTTCTCTCTTCTGATGACATTTTGGTGAGCTCATAGGGGGGTCATTGCAACAAAATGCATTGTTTTTGCGTTAAAAATAATCCATAGGATTTTTGCTGAAACTTTGTAGGGCAGGCTTCGTGTTTTGCACTTCACCCATATATCTTAGTAACACTTTTTACAACAATGCAAGAACTGTTTTACCACAACAATGATGGAGAAAAAAATAATGCGTCTAGTAACATACTTGCTACAGTGTTCAATTATTTCAGAATATAACATATTTATTTATTTATTTATTTTTCACTGCAAGAACATATTTATTTTATTTTTTACTGGTTCATGTACCATATTGATTCAAATGGTTTTCTAAACTGTAAATACAGGGTATGTTACGTCTTAATATACAGATAATTGGAGGATTTTACATACTAACCTAAATGCAGGAACCTTAAGGGGCCGAAGATCATGGAATGCCTGTGCCAAAGTTATCAAAACCTGAACAAAACAACTTAAGTTAGTACTTGAATACTACAGACAAAAGTTTATCAAACAAATGCACATACGGTAATATACCATACCTGAAAAAATGCGCCGTCAAATGCAGGTTCCAGTGAACTCAGGTCCAGCAGCCAGTTAATGAACAACCTGAAATACGGCCTTGGGTTGAAAGAAGCCTGCTTCTCATCCGCATCTTTATGTATAAATTTCACGGTCACTGTCAGAACCTACAGATATACATTAATTGAGAAATCAAAACAATGAAATTAAGATTGAACTTAAAACAACCTTTCAGTTCAGACTCAAACCTTGGCAAAAATTGATAATTTAGTCAATTCATGGTCCACTGGAGAAAACTAGAACATGTATAAGAAGAAAAGTTAAAACTGAAAATCTGAAAGCAAACCCAAATTATAAAACCCAGTGTCAATTACACCTACCTTCATGATTGACAAAACGAGCGCAGCATAAATATCAATATCAAGGAAGGACAGCGGCTGTGTTTTATGAAAATGTGTTACAGAAAGTTCCTGAGGTGGAATTATGAAGTCAGTTCCAAACTCAAAGCTCATATGGTGCTTAATAGCTTTAAAAAGGCATTTGGTTTAGTGGGTTGGATCACCATGAGACACCAGAAAAAAACAACTTGCTTCGTCCCTGTCAGCAGTCCACTTTGGAGTAATTGCAAGACATAATGAGCACAAGCGGCATCATTTACTCCAGGGAGTTCGCATACCCGGTGCCAGCTCGCAAACAGCGTGGATACCTACATAAGACGCGGATTATCAAAGAAAAAGAAAAACTACAATAAATATATTTACAAGTACTGTAAATTTAGTGGATCATCCAGTTTGATCTTAAATAAGGACAAACAGAAAAGAAAGAATGGAACCTGGGGAATTTCAATTCAAAACAAAATATAAAAAAATAAACAAATCAAGACTATTTTATTATAAAGGGTTGATTTTTAAAGAGAGAGATTACCTATTTCCTTCTATATATAAATATTGGCAATCCTAACACCTAAGTTGATTAGCCTCTCCTGCATGCATGGAACTGGATATTTCCTACCCAATACAAAAACCAGGGTACAGGTGGCCAATAAACACCAACTAAAAGCACTTGTGGAACACCACTATGAATGTTGTACGCTCCCACAAAAACTGCTTATAACCCTAAACCAAATCTTACTACTAGCTTCGAATCATGAAAGTCGCCTAAAAGAAGAAAGAAATTGACACATACCTGCTCACAATATCCAGCAAGATCTGGCACCATGGTCTCCAGAACATTGTAGTCTTCCCTGCTTGCTGATGCGTTGTCACCAGCCTGTTTCATCTGAAATTAAAACAGTAGTGTTGAGAATATATGTCTCAACTCAGGAAAACAATCTAGGGCTTCTCCACCCAAAGCCAATTGGTTTTGGGTTGGATGAGCCAACTTTAAAATGGTATCAAAGCAGGCTATTTCATGGCCCAACCACTGTAGGTGCTACACATCACCCAATATTATCCATCCAGGTGTTAGGCTCACGTTATGCCACTCATAAGGGCAAGTGTTGAGAATATACCACATCAGGAATCCAAAGCCTGCAAAACAATATATAAGATCTTGGAGCCTCTCTAGCCGTAACCAATTGGCATCGGTTGGATGATCCGGCTTTAACAGTTGGGAATGTAGGGATTTGTCACATTCTCTAAGAAAGGGCGCAAGATCAAAAGTTTGATTACCTTTTTCTTTTGCAACAGTAGTAACAATAATAAACCTCACATAGAAAAGATTCAGGAGCAGAAACAATGGAGAGAATTAAGTCAACTGATCACATTCTTACTACAAAAGTAAAATGATAAAAATCTATTGCTAATACACTCTAATTAGAAAAGTGGGCTTACCAAAGATGAATATAAGGGTGAATATACTTTTAACCGATGAAGTGAGGAAAACTATACCAGAATTTCTACGTCATTAGCATCATTGGATACTGAATTCTTAAGCTGAAACAATATTTGAAAACAGGCCTTAGTATATCAAGTGGCATTAATTATGAAGCAGGCAAAAAAACATGCACTCATTAATTGCCGATGTGTCACTTTTAAAATTCTGAAAAACCCCTGAGAACACCCTAATCTATATTGGGATAAGATAAAATGGATATCTACTCGTTCAAAGAAATCATATAACAACCAACTTCTTGTTAACCCAGCTATCTATAAAACCGTGACCAACCACGTAAATGATAAATGTTTAGACTTCTGTAACTTCCTCTCAAATTGCATGCTTACACAAACGCGCGCACACGCATGTGTATTGTACGCAATGCGCGTGCCATGCCCACCAGTATATGCATATGTTAATTGACAATCTACTCTACGTAGAGCCATAAATTTGTCAAATTACACCTATGCATGTATACACATGTAGAACGGATAGTTATAGCACTACAACACAAAACAGAAACACCTTGTTTAGGGGACAGAAAATTTTATCAATGACTATAAGATTTGTAGTAACTTAAGATTCGAGGACAAGATGTTGACCTAGATTACAAGAGAAATTTTCAATAAGTAGAGTTTGCTTTGGCCATGAAGTTCATAACAAAGCCAAAAAACATATTCTCGCCCATTTAAAAAATCACGTTTCTTTGTCTTCAATTATTTAATAGTTTTTTCCCATCCAAAAAGTAGTCATTAGTTATAAATATCCAAGAGTCACCTTCTCCTCACTAGCCCCATTCCCCAAATACTCTATAACCATCCAAGAAACGAAGGTTGTACCCTCATCCATGTCTTTGCAGATAATACGCCATTCGGGCGTTAGATATACATATGGAATAAAACACAAGTATTAACCTTCCAATGAGCCACCAAAGCACTTTTTTATAGGTACGTTGGCCTTCTTAATCATCTTTAAGGGTTTTCTAACGAGGTCAGATGGAGTTTCTCTCACAAATCAATAGTAAAGTTTACAATTGAAAGCCCTAGAAAAATGAATTGGCCAAAATCTTTGTCAGGAGGACAAAAAGGATTTAAAAAATATTATCAAAATAAGAAAATGCTGAAAATATTATTTTTCTCTATCACTATGTTCCCCATACGGATCATATGAGCGAGAAGTGAAAAAGATGGAACTATGGAAGAGAACAACTAATGGGTGATTCAATAATAACTGATACATGTGAGGAATAGAATATTGAAATCTTGACCCACAACCATATATCTTAATAGAGTTGAATTTGAGCTCCATCCCTACCCCATGTTCAGTCATCGAAAAAGAAGAAAAACGTTTAGAATGGCACTTAGTAAATCCAAATCCAACAAAAGTCTCATTGAATCTAGAGAACCAAGTTTGTGATGACTGCTCTAGTCCACAGATTTTTGGAGGTGACAGACTTTCCTTGCATGTTGCCCTTCATAAGCTGGGTGGATGATACATGTGAATGACCTCATCAAGGTCTCCATGAAGAAAAGAATCCATTACATTAAGCTGGTGTCAAAAAAATGAGGCAGCGAAAGAGATCAATAAGTGAATAGTGTTGAATTTAGCTACGGGGGCAAAGGTACCATCAAAGCCCTTACCCGAAAATACCCACCTATAGCCCTTTTGGATAAATTCATCATATCCCAGGTATGATGATATTGTCAAGCATCCATCTCACATTGCAAAGTGACAACCCAACATACAATCCTCGAAATTTCAGTGGATGAAGATTCATAACAAAAGATTGATAAGAACCTGGTAAACCCTTATATGAAACAAACTTGCATAGAGGATGTCTTTGTAGAATACGCATGATCAGGGGCGGATCTATGTGGAAGGGAGGTGGGGCAAGTGCCCCACCCTAAATCTCAAAATTGAAAATTTTACCCTATAAAAATTGTAAATTTAGAGTTGTGCCTCACCCAAAAAAGAAAAAAATTCAAATTTTTACCACTAAAAAATTTGTAGCCTAAAAAAAAAATCTGGGCCTCCCGCCCCCGACCCCCCCGCAATGATTTGTGCCCCACCCGAAATAAATTTCCGGATCCGCCTCTGCGCATGATCATAAGAAAATAGGTCATTTGCACTCACAAAAGGGATACCGAGGCTCACTCTATAGAACAAGGTAAAAGGCTCCTAAGTAGTCTCAATAACACGTTCAATTGAATGAGAAATATTTCTTGTGTTACCTGCAGAGGACGGGATAATGACTAGAGATATGTGAGTCTAGGCGACGAGTATATATCTGCAGAGGTTGAGTGGCTGGAGAAAAAAATGAAGAGAATCGAACACAAGTAGAGGGAAAACAATGTGCGAGTCCTCATGTGGTGGAGTAGCAATATAAGCTACGCATAATTACACTCACCAATGATAGACATATTTGCATAAAATGTGACATCTCAATATGATGCATACGATGTGTGACAAGATCATAACAATGATACCCTCCGTCCGTACATAATAGAATATCCTATAAAAATATAGTGAATGGATTTATCACCAAGCTTGGTGCGAGTAGAAGATGTATTATAAATAATGCAACCAAACACGCATGAAATTACAAGGAAAGGGAAATTTATCATGATAAATAATCTAAAACAGGGCTTTATTCTGAATGAACCGAGTTGTAGTAGGATTTAGAAGATAACCACTCTTTTAAACAGCAAATTTGAGGAACTTGCATCCCCCCAACTATCCTGACAAATTTCCGAATCGAGTCAATTGGTATGTACTGGCTTAATTCCGCGTTTGGACAAAACTTGTTTGAGTCATAGGTTAGGACTTGAGTTATTTGTCCTTCAAGCCTGTGACGTGTTATTGAAGATTGTAGCGGCTAAAGATAAAGCGACATCAAGTATACATCGTGTTTCGAGCCGAGTTTCGTCTTCAACATCAAAGGGATCTCAATTAGGTATGAATACATGTTTATGTTTGATCCCTGGATTTTGCTTTGGGTGTCAAGATTTTATAAAATTGTTTTTAAATGTTTTAAAATGATTTTATCCCCTTTAATATTTTTTTGGAAGAAAAATATATATCCCGCGACTTCATTAGAACAAGTTATGATATGTCGTTTGAACGAGATATGGTAACTTGTTAGAACTGGTTCCAACGAACTTCGAACGTACTACATTTGGCCTTCACTGTAATGTTGTTTGATAACTCGTTGGATACGCGTGCTCGGACGAGATGCTATACTTCGTTCGAACAAGGTACATAGTCGTTCGAACGAGCTAGCGTATTTTCCAATGCAAACTTAATTTTTCTAGCTTATGTAGTTTTTGGAAAACCTCCTACGGAGCAGCAGTTTTTGGAGAGACTTTTTCAAGCTTTTTGAGTTCCCAAACTTGTTTAAAAATCTCTCCAAGTTCATGTCTTTGTTTTGAGAGTCTTCCAAACCAAAACCCTAGTTTACACCCATGTTTGAGGTCCAAGAATCATACATACATATGTCGATTTGAGATCTCCCTGTTTTGCATCATAGTGGTTTGCTCTTCATACTGTGAGCATTTCCTGCAGTGGATATTGTGCTTGGTGTTGTGGGGCCACTGGACTGGTCACGAAACAAGTAAGATCGATGGGATGCTGAGACATGGGAACCTGCATTGTGTGACAGTTGGAAGGTGTCCAACAGTGACTACGAAGAAGGTTACAAGGATCAAGGAAGCACGTTAAGGCTTGAAGTCGTCGAGTATGTGAGTAAGTCTAAATTGGTCTTGTAAACTGCCTATATCATAGCGAATTTGTGTGGTTAGGTCGTCCGAGGTTTTCTTTGTTGCGGATTTTTCTTGTACATCGTCGTGTTGTAATTTACTTGTTTTACTCTTGCATATATTCACTTAATTGCATGCTCAGGTCAAGACTAAAATTGGTAAATTATTTTACACAACATTTGCAGTTTTTGAAATTGGTGCAAGTAAATTAAAATTATAAAAATAAAATTTGGTCTAGGGCACTTAGCTTTCTCAAATTGGTATCAGAGTGGGTTACACTACTTTGCAAGCTACACTAGTTTGTTGTGTTTGATCCATATTTTGTGCTTGTTTAGGATTTAGATGAAGTTTAACTAAGAGGCTAGTTCCATTTCCAGACCTCCATTGTTTGATGGGTCAAGCTATCCCTATTGGAAGGCACGGATGCGATTTTCCCTGAAATCGATAGATAAGAAAGTTTGGAATTCGGTTGAGTTTGGGTGGACTCCTCCCACTAAAGGTTGTGCTCTAAAGGCGTATACCTCTTAGACAACGGCCGACAAGAATGCCTCGACTTTTAATTTCAAGGGTATAAATGTTATTTTTTGCTTTGTGACCGCTGAAGAGTTTAGACTTGTTATGACTTGCGAGAGCGCGAAGGATGCTTGAGATATTTACGATCCACACACGAGGGAATGGATACTGTTATTCCAAGTTATAAAATCGGACAACTAAGTTTGAGACAATTAAGATGTTAGAGAATGAGTCTTTTGACGAGTTCTATGTCAAGTTGTCGGATATTGTTAACTCATCATTCAACTTAAGAGAGCCTATCTCCGAGCCTAGAGTGGTGCGGAAAATCTTAAGATCGTTGCTTAAAAGATTTAACATCAAAGTCAAGGTCCTAGATTCCCTAGGTGGTGTCGACACTATGAGAGTCCAAGAGCTTGTAGGTGATCTTCAAACCTATGAGATGAACATGTTTCCTCTAAAGAAAAAGGATGAAAAGAAGGGCATTGCTTTAAAAGCCCGAAAAGAAGTGTATTGAATTCTGATAGTGACGGTGATGCTAAAAAGATTGCTAGGTTTGCAAGAAAGTTCAAGAAGTTTCTTAAGCTTATAGATGAGAAGACTTTTGAAAAGAAACCTAAGAACTTTAATGACAGTGATAGAAAGAATAGAGATGGTCCTAAAAAGGTGGATGACCGGGACAAGTACTTTGAATTCAAAGGGTTTGGGCATTATTCCCGTAGTGTCCCAATAGACTAAGGAAGAGGGAAAGAAACCGAAGGTATATAATACCACCCTTAGTGATAGTGAGTCGGAAGAGGAAGTTGATTCCCCAGTAGAGCGCAATTACACCGCGTTCATGGCTAGTCACGCGGGCTTAAATGAAGTGTCTTCCCCTGATGAAGATAATCATAAGCATGACGGTTCCGAAGTCTGATCTTTAGGCACCCAAACTAGTGAGGAGAGGAGAGATGATAAAGGAGAAGAAGAGGAGGAGGATAGTGAGCTTCAAGTGGCCTTTCTGGAGTTATACGTGGATTCGTTGAAGTGGGAAAAAGGCCAACTTGCGTTTTGAAGCTAAGATGAAAGAACGTGCCATTGAAAATGATGATGCTAAATTGATTGAGGATCTCAGGGCACGTGAGAAGAAGCTCGAGTATGTTGAGGGCGAGAGAGAGCGCCTTCGTGGCTTGATGGAGGTTTTGAAAAAGGATATTTTTGAGCTTGAAGAGTCTAGGGGTTTGCTTGAGCTTAGGATTGTGGAGTTGGAAGAGAAATTGAGATAATCGAGTAATGTCAAATTTGATTTGGAGTCTAGGTCTGAAAAGTTGGATAAAATGTTAATCACCTTCCGAATCAAAGATGACAATTGTGGAATTGGCTTTGATGATACTATTACTTCCGTTGCTAAAGCCAAGACCAAAGTTTTAAGAGTCAGCCGTTGCTAGGGGCGTTAGAAAAGGTCAATCCAACGATAACATTCCTCGTGTCTACATTTACACACATTGCGATAGGAAAAGTCACCTTAGGCGTTTTGTTATGATCTTAGAAATAGTCTTAGGAATTCTAAGATTGGTGTCAATATGGTTCCAAACCCTAGATCGTCACATTACATCTATATGGGTTAGGAGATCCGATTTGGAGGCACTTAATGCTAGACTTGTTGATTCTCGCATGCTATCACATGATTCTTCGCATGTTATATCTTATGAGTGATTGTGGTTGCATGTTTTTCATACACTAGCTTTTGTACTTCATGATATATATATATATGCTTGCTAGTTGTATGATGCTCATCCTTTTGTATTTTGATTTTTCCTTTTTGCGGGGTCTTATTGAGAAAATTACAAAAGATTTTGTTTGTCTTCTAAGTTTGTTTTATTTTGATGTCATAAAATGTTTAAAAACTCAAAACGATTTGTTTGTTTATGTGTAGTTTAGTTTTACACATATTGTGTAGCATATTGATGTGTTTGAATCCTCTATCTTTCATAAATCCATGTGACTAGGACTTTTTATTATGATTTTCAATGCTTACTATTGTTCTTAATCATGCTTGCATGAAGTCATTCGAAATTGATTTGCATGATGGATTCACTTTCTATATATCACATGAGCTAAGTGAGGTGTTCCATTAATAATTTTGTCATATACATAAAAATTTTGACTATAGGGGAGTTGTGCATGTAAAACCATTGCCCGTGAGTTTAATGCTTTATTGAAAATTCGTGTATATACGGGAAAGGGCTACGAAAGGAGCAATCTCCTTTGTGTGAAAGGCCACCATTGACAAGAGCCTAAATGATTGAGAGGCAATAAAAACAAAAGAATTGCCAAGGCCAAAATTTTTACATTGATGCTTCAA
Source organism: Sambucus nigra (assembly GCA_949130495.1). NCBI lineage: Eukaryota > Viridiplantae > Streptophyta > Magnoliopsida > Dipsacales > Adoxaceae > Sambucus > Sambucus nigra. Next base: position 138,524,920 of record OX422221.1, on the reverse strand, counting down.
AAATTAGATATCTTCAAAAGAAAAAGAGAGGAAAATGAAATAAATTTTTTAGGGTGTTTACTTGAAGATCAATGGGTTTGCACAATGAGTCCTAGTTGAGCTTAATTGTTTTTTACGCAATTGCATTGCGTTTGTTTGTCCTTTTGAGTTCTTTATTTGTCATATGAGGCTAAATCGAATGCTGATAAATTATTGTGGTCAAATAGAATTACATGGACAACTTTGAATGGTTGGGTCATTTTCTCTTATTTATAGTTCACATCCCTTCACTCTGTACCACCATGTTTAGAAACTTTGATACTATACAAGTGTGTAAAGCTTATGTGTTTGTATCATTTGTGGTCGTTTGTACGTGCTTTATTGGTATATGTGTGGCTATATATATGGTATGTTTTGTGTTTTGAGTCTTTGCGTTTTCATTTAATCCATGTTTGCCATATGCTTAATCTTTGATTTATATTGGCATGTTTTATGATCATCTTGGTATCTTATACTTAAATGCTTGCATCATATTTGATATCATTTTCTCCTCTTTTAGATTATTTGTACTTGTGTTACCGAATTATTTGTCGTTGCATGCTTGCTTCGCACAATTGCATGATATACTTTCTTTCCTTATGTTTACATGTTTTAACATTATAAGGGAGATTTGGTTTATTATTCAGCATGTTTCCTTTTCTTTGTCTATACCTGAACAAAAAGAGGGAGAAATGGTACTAACTATTTTCATGTGCGGGAGATCTTTATCTTAAGGAGAGACATCATTTCTTAGGTAGAGATGGTTAGATAACGGGGGAGGATTTTTCATATGCAGTTTACATATTGTTATATATTGTTAGCTTTGCTCTTTGCATTTAAAGGTGTGTTTAAGTGTGCAGGTTAACTGCGATGTGGCAAAGGTATACACGAGAGCAAAGCTACTCAAGTTCGTGTTGGTTAAGTGTTTTTACTTTTTTCTCTTGGGGGTTGGGGATTGAGTCTTAGTGAGCTTGACGGCCCAGTAGGTTTTTGTTTTGAGTCTTGTCCCAAAATAGCCAAAGTGAGACATTTGTAGGAATAAAATTCCGAATCGAGTCAATTTGTATGTATTGGCTTAATTCTGTATTTGGACAAAATCTGTTTGAGTAATAGATTAGGACTTGAGTTGTTTATCCTTCAATCATGTGACGTATTATTGAAGATTGTAGCGGCCAAAGATAAAGCGATATCAAGTATACATCGTGTATCGAGCCGAGTTTCATCTTCAGCATCCGAGGGATCTCAATGAGGTATGAATACATGTTTACGTTTGATCCCTGGATTTTGTTTTGAGTGTTAAGATTTTATAACATTGTTTTAAATGTTTTAAAATGATTTTATCCCTTTTAATATTTTTTGGAAGAAAAATATTTTCTCGCGACTTCGTTAGAACAAGTTATGATATGTCGTTCGAACGAGATATGGTACCTCGTCAGAATAGGTTCTCAAACGAACCAACTTTGGCCTTTATTGGAATATCGTTTGATAACTCGTTGAATACGTGTTCAAACGAGATGCTACACTTCGTTCGAACGAGGTACAAAATCGTTCGAATGAGCCAACGTATTTTCTAATGCAAACTTCATTTTTCTAGCTTATCTCATTTTTTAAAAACCTCCTATACATAGGAATGCACCCATGTTTGAGATCCAAACATCATACATACATATGTCGTTTTGAGATCTCCTTGTTTTGCATCAAAGTGGTTTGCACTTCCTAGTGTGAGTGTTTCCTGCGGTGGATATCGTGTTTGATGTTGTGCAACGGCTAGACTGGTCATGAGACAAGTAAGATCGATGGGATACCGAGACGCGGGAAAGCGCCTGCGTTGTGTGGTTGTTAGAAAGCATCCAACAATGACTACGAAGAAAGTTACAAGGATCAAGGAAGCGCGTCAAGACTTGTAGGCGTTGAGTCTGTGAACAAGTCTAAATTGGTCTTGTAAACTGCCGATATCATAGTGGACTTGTGTTGCTGGGTCGTCCGAAATTTTTCCCACTCTGGATTTTCTTCTTACATTGTTGTGTTGTGATTTACTTATTGTACGCCTGCTTATACTCACCTAGTTGCATGCTTTGGTCAAGACTAAAATTGGTAAATTATTTTAAACAACACTTTCGGTTTTCTAAATTGGAGCAAGTAAATTAAAAATTGTGAAAATAAAATTTGGTGGTGTTTTTTGTACAAACCCTAGGACAATTAGCTTTCTCACCAACACATAATGAACCACCCCCATTAGATTTTGTAAGAATAAATTTCTGATAGAATCAATTTGTATGTATTTTGGCTTATTCCGTGTTTGGACAAAACATGGAGTCATAGTTTAGGACTTGAGTGGGTTGACTTTTCAAACCTCTGACGTAGTTTGTTGAAGACGTGGCGGCCAAGTTAGAAGATCTACATCATCGTGTCGTGTTTCGTGCTCGTTTTTGTCTTCATATTAAAAGGACATGTATATGTAAGATCAGTGTTCTAAAAGGCCCGCCTAGGCTCCGCCTAGGCCCGCCTAGGCTTGAGGCTTGGGAGAAACGCATCGCCCACGCCTTATTACGCCTTATTCTTGGTAAAAGGCTTAAGGCACACTTTTTTTAAAAAAAACGAAGGATTAGTTAACAAATATTGGTTATGGAGCATGAATATGAGAAAGATGGCTACCAAACATATGAATATATTTTCAAAATTCAAGGTATGTATTATTTTATTATATTACTAGCCTTAGAATAATTAAAATAATAAAAAAAGGAAAAACGCCTTTTTACGCCTAGGCTCCGCCTAGGCGCGCCTAGGCTCCTAAGGCTTGAGGCTTGACCTCTACGCCTCGACCACGCCTCGCGCCTTTTAGAACCTTGTGTAAGATGAGCCTTGGATATTTGTTATTTGGGTGTTAGGATTTAATAAATTTTATTTTAAAATGTTTTAAAATAATTTTATCCTTTTTAATAATTTGTCGGAGAAAATTATTTTTTCGCGTGGTCATTAGAATGACATTGGTATGTCGTTAAACCGAGATACTATCTCGTTGGAACAGGGTTCCAAGGAATGAATCGAATGAGCATTTTAGCCTCCTCTAGAATCTCGTTGAAAGTTTCGTTAGAAGCCGGTTCGAACGAGATGAGGTACTTCGTTCGAACGAGATGTACCTCGTTCGAACGAGTACGCGCGATTTTGATCATTTCGAGATTTTCCAAAATATTTTTCATTATTATCTCGAAATTGAAAAAACCTCCTATAAATAGGATTGCGGAGCAACAGTTATCTTTGAGGTTTTAACTTATGTTTTGAGTTCCCAAACTCCTCCAAAAAGATCTCCGATTTTATATGATCGTTTATGATCAAAGTTTTCCAAACCTAAATCCTGTTTACACCCAAATTGTTTTAGATCCAAGTTTCATCATATATATGCTTTGTGATCTTGTTGAGAATTGTTTGGTGCAGTGGATTCCGTGCCTGATTTTTTTACATAGAGTAGACTCCGTGTGTGACGGTTTTTGAGCCTTATCAATGGATACAGAGGCGTGGGTGAACTCCTATGTGTTGGTGTGGAGGAGAGGTTGAAGATCGAAGAAGCGTCAAGGCTTGTGAGGGCATCGAGACTCATTATAGTGAATTTGTGTGGCTGGGCCGTCTGAGGCTTTTCCCATTTGGGTTTTCCTCGTACATCGGGCGTTCTGGTTGACTCACTTATTTTATGTACAATCACCTCGATGCATGTTTTAGGATAAAGATAAGATTGATTAATCGGTTTATCACAACAATTAATTTAAAATCAGGGCAACGTTTTAATTTGGGTTAATCGTTTAATTGAACTTAAAAATTGAAAATAATGGTTTGCTTGGTTTTGCACCCTTTGTCATATATTACAACCTTATAGGACTTTCAAGTGGTATCAAACAGGAACACTAAGATATCGTGTAGATCCTTGTTTCGTGTAGTTTTAGGGTGGTTTGGTTATTTCTCTCTCTCTCTCTCTCTCTCTTTCGTTTGTTTCTCTCGATGGGTCATCATAATGATAAGTTTGTTCGATGTGTTTAGCGATGAGGACAATTTTGATATTCGAGCGGAGCTTAATGAGCTTCATAATCGTGCTGAAAAATTAACTCAATTGAATTTGAAGTTAGCAAAAACGAGTTAAAAATCTTGAAAAAGGAAAATTTATGTTTTAAAGCTGAAATTGAATTTTTGCGAACTTTTCAAACTCATATATTCTTTGTGAGAAACTCAAGGACATGAAATATGATTTTCACAATTTAGAAGTGTCCAAGAAAGAGAGTGATGATAGAGTCCGTGTTTTAAAGAAAGAATTAAAGGACTCTAAGATGTTTGAGGCGAGGGTGAAAGAACTTGCCGTTGAGGATAATGATAAATTGATAAAAGTTGTGAAGGCATGTGAGAAGACTCTTAGAGATAAGTTCTCTTACATTGGGGGGAGCGAGATAACCTTCTAGGTATTATTGAAACTTTGAAGGTGTCCCTTACGTTTGAAGAGTCTAATTCTTTGCTTGAGTTTAGAGTTTCGAAGTTAGAAGACGATTTCAGAGACTCTAGTAGTGATGGTATTGGCTTCGATGATTCAAATGCTTCCGTTGTTAAAGCCAAGACCTAATTTTTGTTTTTGAGTGTCAACCACTGCCAAGGACGTTAGACAAAGTCAACCCATAGGTCGTCTTCCTCGTGTTTACATATGTTCGCATTGCGGTAGGAAAGGTTAACTTACGATGTTTTGTTATGATCTTAAAAGAGGTCCTAGGATGTCTAGATCCCGTGTCACCATGATTCCCAAAACCCTAGGTGTCAAGTATTCACTTATTTGGGTTAGGAAATCAGTTTTCGAAGCATTGAATATTAGATTGGTTGATTATCAAATGCTTGCACATAATACTTCACATGCTAAATTTAATGGTTAATTTTGTTCGCATGTTTACATACACTAGCTTTTATACTTCATGTTATATGTGTTTGCTAGTTGCATGTGGTTTGAGTCTTTTGTATTTTAATTTTTCCGTTTTGGGTCTTATTGAAAAAATATAAAAAGATTTAGTTTGTATTTTAAGTTTTGTTTTCATGTGGTGTCTTTGAAAAAATGTCTAATAAACTCAACAATATTTTTGTTTATGTGTAGTTTGGTATTATACATTTTATGTGGCATATCAGTGTGTTTAAATCCACTACCTTCTATGTTTCCATGTGTCTAGAACATTTGTTTATGATTTTTAATGCTTAGATTGTTCTTGATAATGCTTATGTGGAGTAGTTTGAAAATGACTTGCTTAATGGATTCACTTTGCATATGCCTCCTCACACACATGAACGAACTCGTTTGGATTTTAACTCCATATGTTACATGAGCTAAATGAGGTGGTGTCCTAACAATCATGTCACATACATATATATTTGATTGGGGGATTTGTGTATGTAAAAATCATTACCCGTGAGTTTGTGTTTTTATTAAAAATATGAGTGTGCATAGGAAAGAAGATATCTTCCTTCCGTGAAAGGCCACCGTTAGCAAGGCCTAAAAAATTAAGAGGCAAAAGAAAAGATAAAATTGCCAAGGCCAATTTGTTTCATTCATTCTTCAATTAAATTGGTATCTTCAAAATATGAGTGAAAATATGTTATATCTATAATTTTGAGGGTGTTATAAGTTGAAGATTAATGGGTTTGCATAGTGAGTCTTAGTTAAATCATGTTTGATGCTATTGATTTGAGAATCATCAATATTTTCTTGGCTAGTGTGCATTGTGCTTGTTTGTCCATTTATGAGTTCACTTTATCTGTCACTATGAGGCTAAATCTTTATTTGATAAAGTTAATGCAGTCAAATAAATCTTCTTGGACATTTTTGAGTGATTGGGTCATAATTCATTTGTTTATAGTTCACACCCCTTCATTCCGTTTACCACATGTATGTTTAGACACATCGATACTATGCTAGTGTAAAGCTTATTATGTTTGTGTCGTGTTTGTGGTGTTTATACCTATATATATATATATGACTGTGTGTCATTAGTATCTTTTCTATATTTATATGATATCGTTTGTTGAGTCTTTGCGTTTGCATTTAATCCATGTATACCATATGTTTATCTTAGTTTTAAGTGGTTTCAATTGATATGTTAAATGATCTCCTTGATATCTTTTGTTGCTTTGTTTCGATTGGTACCTACGCTTTCATGTGCATTTAAGTTGGTATCATTTATTACATCAAAATTGGTATTAATTGATCATTGTTTGGATTATTTGTGCTTGTGTTGCCGAATTGTGTTTGTCGTTATTTGTGTCACTATACTTCAGTGCATGATATACTTGTTTTTCCTATATGCTTACCCTTGTTTCATGTTGGGGGAGAATTGGTTGTATTAGGTAGAAATGATTTGGGAAATGGTATCTCAATCTTCATAGTATGGGGGAGATTTTTTCCTTATGGGAAGATGTCCTAACTTAGGTAGAGATTGTTAAACAAAGCGGGAGGGTTAATTCATATGCGGATTTTTATTGTTACATATTCTCTTCACATCTGAAAGTGTGTTTAAGCATGCAAGTTTGCAACAATGCGGCAAAGTATACTCAAAGCTATTCAAGGGTTATGAGTCGGTCAAGTTGTACTTTTTCTTCTTTGGAGTTAAGGATTGAGTCTTATATGAGCTTTCTAGCCCATAGGAGTTTTTATTTTTGGTTTTTGTCCCAGAATAGCCAAATAGAGACTTGTAAGGACAAATTTCCGATTAAGTCAATTTGTATGTATTTTGTCATATTCTGTGTTTGGACAAAATCTTTGAGTAACAGGTTAGGACTTGAGTGTGTTGACCTTTCAAGCCTATGAGGTGGTCTTTTGAAGATGTAGCGGCCAAGTTAGAAGATCTACATCATCGTGTTGTGTTTCGTGCTCGTTTCTACTTCATGTTACAAGGATCTCTCATGTATGAATGCTTATTTATGATAAGCCTAGGATATATGTCTTTTGAGTATTAGGATTTTATAAAATTGATTTTAAAATATTTTAAAAATATTTTATCCTTTTTAATAATTTGTAGGAGACAATTAATTTTTCGCGTGGTCATTAGAACATTGGTATGTCGTTCGAACGAGATACTATCTCGTTAAAACACGATTACAATGAACGAATCGAATGAGCATTTTAGCATTCTCTGGAATCTCATTGGAAGTTTAGTTAGAAGACGGTTCGAACGACCTGAGGTACTTCGTTCGAACGAGATGTACCTCGTTCGAACGAATAGGTGCTTTTTTGATAATTTCGAAAATTTCCAAATTGTTTTTCATCTTATCTCGAAATTGAAAAAACTTCCTATAAATAGGAGTGTGGAGCAACAGTTTTCTTTGAAGCTTTAACTTATATGATCGTTTATGAACAAAGTTTTCCAAACCCTATTTACACCCAAACTGTTTTAGATCCAAGTTTCATCATATATATGCTTTGAGATCTAGTTTGTTTTATTCTCTACATCTTATTGAGAATTGTTTCGTGCGGTAGATTGCGTGCTTAATTTGTTTACATACGGTGGACTCCGTGTGTGACGGTTATTGAGCCTTATCGGTGGATACCGAGGTGTGTGTGGACTCCTGTGTGTCGTTGTGGAGGAGAGGTTGAAGATCGAAGATGGGCCAAGGCTTCCGAGGGTGTCGAGTCGTTGTGTTAGTCATCCGTCGACTTTTGTAATTCCTTACTATAGTGAATTTGTGTGACTGGACCTTTTTCCATTTGAGTTTTCCTCATACATCGGGCGTTGTGGTTGATTTACTTATTTTATTAGCAAACACCTAGATGTGTACTTTAGGATAAAGATAAAATCGGTTAATCATTTTATCACAATAATTGATTTTGAATCGGTGCAATGTTTTAATTTGGGTTAATTGTTTAATTGAACTTACAAATTGAAAATTTAAAATAGTGGTTTGTTTGGTTTTGCACCCTTTGCCATATATTAGAACCCTAAAGGACTTTCAGATTTTATTTTTTTTCCTTACAGCAACCCCATTTTGTTCAGAAGTATAAAGGCAAGTGCGTCGCTAAAGAATACCCAGTTGGGCAAGACGAGGGACAAATTCCTTAGGAATGTACTCTTTAATATTATTTAACCGAATCCCTTTAACAACATTAGCTTGAGTATTAACAACAAGGAGGACACTTCGCGGACACAACATAAACACCAATGAAGATAACGCCAATCTGACAAGAAAATAGTTGCACGGTTAAGACTTCTTGCTAAACGATTAACAGTTAGCAAGTTCATAACAAGATTAGGTACAAGTAAAACTAAGTGTAAATTAAGTCCGTAAAAAGACATATATCGCCTTTCCTGAGAATGTGAGTAGAAGTCCCATCAACAAGGTGAACCTATTTATTTAAGAATTGAGCAGTGGCACCAGAATCCTCAACCTAAGTAGACGGAGTGTCAGCTATGTGAACATTGTATGCTCAAGGAAAACCTGAAATAGATTTAGTCATAATAGTAGGCCCACTAGTAAAACTAGGGGTGGAAGCCGTACGGGTTTTTACCGTACTGTACCGTTTTGGTCCGAAAAAAAATGGTTTTGGTTTCATATATTAAAATACCAAAAACCGGTCTTACCGAAACCGAAATTACCGCAAAAAAGTGGGTTGGTTTTGGTTTTAATATTTAAAAAACCGATTTACCGAAATTATCGTACCGAATTTACCGAAACCAGAAAAAACCGTATCGAAATTACCGTACCGTACCGAATTTACCAAAATCAGAAAAAACCATTCCGAATTTACCAAAATTACCGTACCGAATTTACCGAAACCAGAAAAAAGTTGGTTTTGGTTTTGGTTTTAATATTTAAAAAAGCTGGCTGGTTTTGTTTTTGTTTTTTTGGAGCTTTTAGTGTTGTTTACCAAAACCAGAAAAAATCGAAACCAGAAACCAGAAAAAACCAGAATTTACCGAAACCAGAAGAAATCAGAAAAAACCAGAATTTACCGAAACCAGAAAAAACCGAAATTACCGAAAAAACCGAAATACCGACCGATTTGGTTTTGGTATTGATTTTGGTGTACCGGGTGGTAAACTGGTACGGTTTAGTTTTACCATCCAGGGTTTAGTTTTGGTATTGGTATCTAATATTTACCGACCAAACCGTACCGCTTACACCCCTAAGTAAAACCCTGCCTATTGCTCAACATTTGGAGAATCCAATATAATTTTTGAACCAATGACAAGCTCAAGCCTAACATTCAAATCATGAACTGGAGGAATGAAAATCAGTAGGACCTCAACGACACTATACAAGTTTTTCCTTTCTTATTCCTCAACTCTAAATAAAATTTCCAGCAGGTCACTTTTTCATGCTCTTCTCTGCCAGAATGCTCACATATTGATTTCTTCCTTTTAGGAGATTTGACCCAAGACGGACCAGAAGAAGACCCTAATAAATGATTCCTTGTATTGACAAAGTGACATAAACTACACGTTAATGGCTAAAAGAAACAAAGAAACCCTAACTTTTAGAAAGAGACTCAAAAGATGTCTTATATTCAAGAATGGAAAGTTAAGTACAAATGAGATTACAAGGGGTATTTATATGGGAAAGATTACTTGCTAATCGAGTAATTAGCTAAAATACTAAAAGGACCAACTAAAAATAAAAGAATGCCTAATTAGTCCCAAACATGCTTAGAGACCAATTAAAAGGCTAAAAAGAAAATAAAAGAACTAAAATAAAAGAAAGACTAATACAAAATATTAAAAATGACATGTAAACCCTACAATAAACCCATTTCCATCATTCCTTCCGGCTTCAAAAAAGTTAGTCCTCGAACTTGTAGGGTAAGCGATCAACGTGGTTAGGCGTCCTTCCAAGAATTCTTCAATTTGATGCGGGAGGAACCCTCGTACGCGACTCGTGTACCTACTTTCAAGAAACCCAAAAAATATAGCCAAGAAATGTAAGGGTTTGGTTTTCTTGATTTTCTTTCGTTGCCGAGGGAAGCGGGAATTGAAATTTGATCCAGGTTTTTAAGTGGGCAGCTAGGGTTAGTTTTTTTTTATTCGTGTTGGGTAGAGGATACGTCGACAGGAGTTTTTAGGCTGAATGGGTTCGGGTAGGGGCTGTCCGGGGGTGGTAAGGCTTTACCTGGGTCTGAAACGGGCTGACACAGGGTTTCTTTTGGGTTTTGGACAGGCGCAGCTAGTGGGGCAAGTTTTTCGGGGTCGTAGCTATATTGGGGGGGGGGGGCTGGTTTGCTGGATCCGAGGGCTGGGAGGTTGTGGTAGGGCTTGGGGCTGCCGAAGTATAGGGATATGAGTTCTGGGGTGGAGCAACCATGGAGAATGTGTTGGTAATGCTGGTTAGGGTACTGGGGTGGTAGAAATTGGTGGTAGAAGGGGAAACTAGGGTTAGGGTCCTATGAGGGTTAGGGTTTTGGTTTTGCAACATAGATATTGTTGCATTAGAGTTTCAAATTCGATTTATTGTTTTCTTGTCAATTCCTTTATTCTTCGTTTGTTCCCCTCTTTCATTTGTGCCAATTGTTCTTTCAATTCTTGAATCTCTTCAACTTGAGGTTTGAATTTTCTTGGAGCCATCGAGAAAGTAGTATACAAGTTTTTTATACACTACACACACCGATACAAACTAACACACGAACACCAATGTTTGGAGGGACACCCGCTCTGATACTAATTTTGACATAAACTACACGTCAATGGCTAAAAGAAACGAGCAACCCCCAACTTTTAGAGAGAGACTCAAAAGACGTCTTATATTAAAGAATGGAAAGTTACATACAAATGAGATTACAAGGGGTATTTATATGGGAAAGATTACTTGCTAATCAAGTAATTAGCTAAAATACTAAAAGGACCAACTAAAAATAAAAGAATGCCTAATTAGTCCCAAACTTGCTTGGGGACCAATTAAATGGGTAAAAAGAAAATAAAAGAACTAAAATAAAAGAAAGACAAATACAAAATATTAAAAATGACATGTAAACCCTAAAATAAACCCATTTCCATCACAAAGAAATCCATTTGATCAGTTGTAGAAGTGGGTGGGCTCAAAAATCAAGTGCTCGAGTTGTGGAACATTTCAGGTGCTCGAGCTGGACGAAGGACTAGTATTCATTCCAGCGAGCACATGGCCATTCTCTCTCTATCATGTATCATCACCTTATCACCTCAAGACTATCCGATGTAAGTGTCTTTAATAGTAAATATTCATTTACATTTCAATTGTGCGAGTTGGTGTATACTCCTTTCAGCTTGTGTATCAGTTAAAAGGCTTGTATATATTATTATAGTTGTGTTGGTAGAGTTTAAGATGCTTAGGCTTTATTTGCTGAGACTATTACGAGTTGCTGATACCATTGTTGATAGACTATTACGGGTTGTTGATACTATTATTGATGTAGACTCTTTGTTTCATTAATAAATGGTGATAATACAGTTTTTACTATTTGAAAATATTACGTGTCGCACTTTATATCTTGTTACATCATTATTCTATTGTTTCCTTTCATGCTGAGAATGATATTTAATTTGTATTAGAAATTTGTATATTCTAATAATTGAAATTGATCAACCTAAATATCAAAATATACGGGTTGCTACAAAAACTCACAAAATTAGATTCCTCTTAGACACCCAACCCACTATGTCTACTAGAATTCAAAGAAAACTCTCATCAATGTTGATTCCTACAACTTCCGTTTTTGCTAAGTTGACATTTATACCCAACAAGAAGCTAAAAAACTTATTCAAGAAAACCACATTTTCAAATTATTGTTGCTGCACCGAAGGAAAAATGGCATCATCTGCAAATTATAAATGAGTAACCTATCTTTTCTTTCCCAAGAAATAAAATTTCAATCAGTCCATTCTTGTTTGCCTTATCAACCAATCTACTCAACACATCAAATAAACAAAATTAAGGACAAAGGGTCACCTTGCCTAAGGCCCCGAGAAGCCTTACATTTCCCCCTAGGCGAATTGAAAATCTTATTGAGGATAAACATCCTAAATCCACTTCATTTATTTTTCCTTGAACACTTATTTCTTAGGCACATGCATCAAGAGGCTCCATTCGACATGATCATGTGCCTTCTCAAAATCATTTTTAAAAACCCCACCTACTTTTTTATTGCCTTTTAATTAGCTATAATAGATTAGTCTAGAATTTGTCTCCCTTTAATGAAAGCCCCTTGAGATTTTGACACTGTTTCACCCGACACCTATTTTAATCTCAAAGACAACACTTTGCTCAAAATTTTGTATATACTTGTTATCAAACTAATGGGATAAAAATCCATCATTTTTATCAATTGTTTCTTCTTAGGGATCAAACAAATATATGTCTCATTAGTGAATGGATTGATCACTCCACGTTCAAAAAACTCCCAAAAAAAGCATAACATCTCCTTTCAACACTTCTCAAAATTCTTGAAAAATGCCATTGCATACCCATTGGAACTCAGAGATTAATCCCTACAGCACTCAGACATTGCCGCCTTAATTTCTTCCTCCTCAAACAGTCGCTCAATCCAAGTAGACTTATCATCGTTTATGGGGTGTCATTCTATCCCATCTAACTCTAAATTCTACCATTCTTTTGTATAAAACTTTACTAAAAAATATACAATATCTCCTTTACAAATTTCTTCACATCAAACATAACCTCCTCATCATCTTTGTCTAAGTTGGTCATTATCAACCTCATGTTTCTCTCCAATACTATGTCGAAAAACATTTCTCCAAACTCTTCAATATTCTCAGAACTCTGTGTGAGTTCTATGTGTGTGTATATTTAAGAGAGAGAGAGAGAAAGAAAAGAGAGATTTTGAGAGTGGTAACTTGAAAGGGGTATTTGCGATACAATGAAATGTCTTAGATATCCTAATTCAAGAAAATAAGTCAATACAACCAAACCCATTTTATTAAATTAAACACCCAACCATCATTCATGATGATTCACTAATGTTTGGAATTAAGATTTGATATTTTTCAATTGACAATTTTGTCTACTAAAATTTTGGGAGAACCCAAAAGCAAAAACAATACATTTTATCAAAATGGAATCTAGAATCTCCAACAATGATTTCATTAAGGAAAATGATAAGGGCACATATTGTGAACCTTAAAATGGTAAGTATGAGAGCTCTCTCTCAATTTGATCCAACTTCACTATCTCTTTTTGATTCCATGAGATTTCCTCTTTTAAAATCGTCCCTCAATATTATTTTTCAAGAGACATCTTTCTCTTTGGAGCTCATCATTTATTCCTCCATTTTCCTCCTCATTATTAATTTCCTTTACCTTTTCCAAAATGGTTTTCTTCTCAATCCAATGTCTCCGAAGGAGTTATTGTTCCACTCTTCAAATTTACTTTTTATTTCCCTCAATTTACTGTTATTTTGAACCCTGCCCGTCTTGCATTACACACTCCCCGCACCAAGAAAGAAATTACTCTTTGAACTCCTTATCAGGCAACCACATATATTTTAATCTAAGTGGTGATGGCTCCCATTTCACAGAAGAAGAATCGAGAATAATAGGACAATGGCATGAAGTTATTCCAAATAAGACTTTTTACCCAACTCCCGGAAAACATTCCTCCCAATCTGTTGAAGACAAAAATCTATTGATTTTAGAACAGAAAAGAGATTTCATCTTATTCAACCATGTAAACTTCGCATTATTTAACTTAATGTCCCTTAAGCCTAATTCCCTAATAAACTCGTCGAAGTCTCTCATACTCCTAGTGATTGTCCCTCCCAACTTCTCTTAGACAAGCTCCACCACATTGAAATCCCCTCTCGCACACCATTTAGGACTACACAATCCGAATAAACCAGCAAGCCATTCCCAAAACACCCCCTATCTTTATCTCTGCAAGGCTCATAAACACCTGAAAACCACAACTCTTCACCCTCCTTGGTGAAATTTTAGTTAAAACCTAAAAATTCCCCATAAGACACTCCATCACATTAACAATTCTAACATCCCAAATGACTAGAATTTTACCTCAACTACCCACCAACAGTAATAATAATATAAAAAATAAAAAAACATCTTTAAACCTAATTCCCCACACAACTGCTACCAGTTTATTATAAACACTCTTTGTTTTTTGAAGATACAAAAAAACAATAAAATGATATTTACAATATAATTCTATATATATATGTGTATTATACATACAGATATATGCTTTTAAGAAATATGACAATAAACTCGTTTATAATTAAGTTGACAATGATAGTTCACTAACAACAGTGAATACACAACCAATTTGTTGACAATGATAGTTCACTAACAACAATGAATACTAATTGGAAATTATCATTTATAATTAAGTTGTTAATTACAATTCATGGAGGACTTATAACTTTACCTTCATTCTCCAAAAATGATGAGAATAAAAGAGCAAACAAAAAAATTATACTAGTGATAAAAAAAAAAAAAAAACTTAGTTGCAAACTCTCCCAGCCCTGCAATTAAGCAGGAGCCTTGTGCACTGGGTATGACGAGTTGCAAACTTTCAATATATTTTACAAAAAAGGGAACAAAGAGAGCGTGATATGTAATAGAAAACACTTGGTTGCCATATTTAAAATAAAAAATAAAAAAATAAAAGTAAAGAACCAAAATAAAACAGAAGGTGATGTTTGAGTGTATATATAGGAGAGTTGCTTTTTGTGCAGTTATTTATATCATTTATAACTAAAAACTGACCCCTTTTCTTTAAAAAAACTAATTACAAATGCCCCGGCGTATCCTAGAAGTATCCCCGACGTATCATCAGGCCGTATTGAGGCCATATCCAAAAGTCAAAATGGATATATCGGCCAATGGATACGGATTTGAAGTATCAGATATGTACAGGGCCGTATCCGAACCATATACGTATCCGATACTCCATTTCTGTCATTTTTTAAGTATCCATGCTACATAGCCCTCTACCTTCTTCTTTACTACCGTATCTCTTAATTTATCTGCCATGCATCCTTATCAAACTTAGTTTTCGCCCTGTTTACCACCTCAACTTCATCTTCATCATCATCTGAGATGCACACGGCATCTCCATCAATTATCTCTTCAGACAGCCTCCATGTTCTCCGACGATTGAAATCTAATCCAGAGATGCACTTTAGACTACCAATTGTTACAGAACAATCACCTACGATTTGTACTTTCTCTGGGATGAAAGCACTTTTATTTTTGCACAAAATAAATTTTTTAGCTACTCTGTCTTCTCATCAATTTCTAGAATTCCACCACACAATCTTCCAATATTTTGAAACATCCTTATAGTCCACATATGAACCGGAAGGCTTTCAATATTTACCCACCTTCCCATAAATATTTTCTTTCTAGATTCAAAGCACTCACCATCAATCAACATTGTTAAACTTAATGAAAAAGTCCCTTCCAAAAAGAGGGTATTCTATTTTTCTTCCTAAAAAATTCCTCCTCGCTGACATCTATACATCAGGGGATCGCTTCATCTGCTTAAATTTGATGAAGTGAGAAGTTCTTCTTGAGCAGCTTCTAGATGGAATGTTTAATACCTTTCTGAAAGTCAGAGATACATTCTCTTGTGCATACCACAGATGCACCTCTTTTACACTCTTGTAGTTAACCCCTCGGAACCATTGTTCATCATTGTATCACTATTGCTATTAACATTTAACTTATTTCCTTGTTTTACTTGAAATTCACTCTTGCCCATTAGCCTTTTTTCTCTCCTTATATTTTTTTTCAACCCCTACAATGCGATTGTCATCATGAGATGGAAACTCTTCCTTATTTCCTTTGAAACTGTTCAGCCATCCATCAATTACAATTTCTATTGCCTTCATCCCTCACCTTTCTTCCCCGAGGAATCAGTACTCTGCTACCATTTCCAATGATATTCTTGCAAAATTCTACATAGGGACTGTTTTCACGCGATTGCACCCATAACAAGAACTCCGCAACACTATATTTCTGAAAAATTACAGCCCCTTAGTAGCGAAGCCACCATCTCCAACTGTTGACAGACCCACAGAGCACTCAAAATCTCCACTGAAAATCTAAAGAACTTGCCTTTACTGCTTTCGGAAATCACCACCAAGATCTTAGATCTTTCCTTGTTCTTAATTTCAAAGTGCTTCTGTTCAATTTTTAAAGAGAGAATACTTTCATCTGATATTTCTCCTGCACACTGTTGAAATTAACAAACTCCAAAATGAATAGCAAAGATGTTGGTTCAGAACTCTTCAAGCAAACGCTAGCCGAAATGCTTCAGTGACTGACACTATTGGTGAAAGAAAATAGGGGCAGGTAGCATAGAGCGCAAAGATGGACAAAAAATGAAGAGAAAGAGACCGGCAAAAAGAATATAACAAAAATAAAGTAGAGGAATAACAGAAGAGAAGAGAAAAGACAAAGGAGGACGAACGGATAGAAAGAAGAGTTGAAGAGAAGAGAGAAGAAAAGAGAGGAGTGAAGCACAGAGGAGAGACAAAATAAGAGAGAGAACCTCTGGATGATGAAAATGGAAGCTGAGAAGGAAGCTAAGGCTCCAATGCGATTGCCATCATGAGATGGAAACTCTTCCTTATTTCCTTTGAAACTGTTCGGCCATCCATCAATTACAATTTCTATTGCCTTCATCCCTCACCTTTCTTCCCTCAGGAATCAGTACTCTGCTACCATTTCCAATGATATTCTTGCAAAATTCTACATAGGGACTGTTTTCACGCGATTGCACCCATAACAAGAACTCCGCAACACTATATTTCTGAAAAATTACAGCCCCTTAGTAGCGAAGCCACCATCTCCAACTGTTGACAGACCCACAGAGCACTCAAAATCTCCACTGAAAATCTAAAGAACTTGCCTTTACTGCTTTCGGAAATCACCACCAAGATCTTAGATCTTTCCTTGTTCTTAATTTCAAAGTGCTTCTGTTCAATTTTTAAAGAGAGGAGATTTTCATCTGATATTTCTCCTGCATACTGTTGTAATTAACAAACTCCAAAATGAATAGCAAAGATGTTGGTTCAGAACTCTTCAAGTAAACGCTAGCCGAAATGCTTCAGTGACTGACACTATTGGTGAAAGAAAAATAGGGGCAGGTTGCATAGAACGCAAAGACGGACAAAAAATGAAGAGAGAGACCGGCAAAAAGAATATAACAAAAATAAAGTAGAGGAATAACAGAAGAGAAGAGAAAAGACAAAGGAGGACGAACGGATAGAAAGAAGAGTTGAAGAGAAGAGAGAAGAAAAGAGAGGAGTGAAGCACAGAGGAGAGACAAAATAAGAGAGAGAACCTCTGGAAGATGAAAATGGAAGCTGAGAAGGAAGCTAAGGCTCCAAATCATTCTGTGAGATAGTTTTTTTATTCACTAATATTTGAGGCGTGTGGTTGTTGATGTCTAAATTAAATTTGGGTTATTTATCTTAGCTCTCAATGACCAAATTTATAATCAGACAAAATAGAAAATGAAAATATAGAAAAGACACAGGAATGGAGCCTACATCCACGGGGTAATAGTATTTAGGGTTTATTCCAATATCTTGAATACAAATGGATAAGTCATCCTCCCCCTTCAGCAAGGGGTGATGGTGTATTTATAGTTCCGGGAATTCCAAAAGGTGGAATGCTTTTATAACGTGAAGCATTTACACCTGTACACATAAGTATGCAGCTGTGTGTTATTCACGTGAATGAATATAAGGACTGTTGAGGTTCCCCACGTGTGTCTCTTCATGTGCCTTGATGGTTCACATTCTGAGGTGTGGTCGGCTGAAGAGCCGACCAGATGTTATCTTCTATGGACAGCGTGGAAATGAGATTTACAGATGTCATTGATTCATTGGTCCAGATGGCCTAATATTTTTAGGTTACAACAATGGTTTTAAGAGAACAAAGAAAGAGCACTTGCTCTATACTAAATATCATGCTGCAAATTATAAGAGGAACGACAGGAAAAGCCCAATCCTTTCTGACATAAACATTAGTAACAAAAATAGTGGCAGTAGAAGATGAGCTATTTCAACCTTCTCTGAAACATTCTGATACATGTCCAATCCATCTCCTGTAGTCAATATTGGTTCTGGGATGTTACCTCCAAGGCGCTCCAATACCGAAGATGAAGGTAGTTGTTGCGCAGAAGCTCCCGACTCCTAGCAACAATATAAAGCTGTAACTAATAAGAATGCGTCCTGAGCAGCATGCATATGAACTCGTCTACAAAAATTCACTAACTTTTACAACATTAAAAGGGTCCACTGAAAACAATTCCGTGGCTGATACCGAAGAAAACGAAGCAATAATGGCATCCTTATTGAAGTTGTGTGGACCGATGCCATCAGATATCCCTCTATGAATTGAGGAAGCACTGAATATTTCATAAATAAAATTTAGTAAGAAAAAATATATTACAAATAAATATCTAGGGAAATCATGAAACCAAATAACATGAAAAGAAAAAAAGAACCTGTGAAGTTTTGTTTTAGTAGATTCCATCTCCTCAGGGCCAAGATCCATGGAGTGTGGAACACCACCAATTCCTGTGTTTCCTACGCCTGATGGGTAAGTTCTAGGGTTTAGTTGTCCAGATGTTGAATCATATCCACGCAACAGGACACCACTGCCCGATGAAACTGGGCCAATAGGAGCAACATTTGAGTTCTGGATTGATTGTTTTTGCCATGGTAACAGAACAAAATCCTGCAAAAGGAACAAGGATAAATCAGTATATACTAACTTCCTCATCAGCCCAAGATTATGGATTGGACTTCTCTAGAGTTCTGATATAACTCTACCATGTAGAGTTCTGCAATCTCAGTCATTCACTTCAGAACAAATGGTTAAGATTAAGGAACATCACACACTAGTATAAAAAACTCACTTATATATACATATATGTTTTCCAAAATGTGGCCAAATCTAAACCATGTATTTAAAATAAATGGTTTGAGACTACAACTCTGCCCTGTAGAGCAACTCTAAAGGAGCCAGATCCCAAATCACATGTCAAGCCAGAAGTCCTCAGGGAGCTACCTCGTAAACCCTCTGTTGAGAATGGGATAAGCGGCCAGGTTTAGGACGGAGAGCCTCTGGTAAAACACCCATTTGACCTTGTGTATACAGGTGTGCATCAAAATATGCATGACCAACGCCTTCTCTTTGTTTCCTTCTGATAGAAAGTTGTTGAGCGATTTCCCCATCAATCATTTGTATTGCCTGTAGAAGACATTCATCCACCCCACCCCACCCCATATAAAGCAATAAAAGTCAGCTCAGACAGCCACAAGAACAAATAATGGAGCTCATCGTTTTATAACGATGACAAATCATTTGGACTGTCGATCAACGATAAAGTGAACTAATATACATGAGCACACACTGGAATATGTATCAATATTATTCAAATAATAACTTGGTGAGAAAATCAACAGACATTCATGGACACGAAAATTACAACCAGGCATGAAGCACAGGAAGTCTAATGAGCCCATAAAATCTAGTATAAAGTTTTAAATAAATGAAAAGAGAAAAATTGGGTGAAAACAAAAGAAAATGAAAACTAGTGATTTGCAGGCAAAGATAGCTACATGTCAACTAAAATGATAGTTTCCATAAACATCTCAAGCAAAGCGGACGTGAAGACCAAATTAGGTGTTCCCCAAGTAGAATACATCAGTGATGTACCAATAGAATGTGAAATATTTTCTTATTATGATTGCAGTCTATAGCCAGGAAGACTATATATTAACACATCATGCATTTTTTTCTTAAGATCGGCAAAGACCAGACTCTCATCTTCTCCATAAATGCTCTGAGTACACTCTTTCGTTCACATATGCCAACAGAGAACCCATCCCGAAAGCATGGAAGAGTCACATGACAACAGTTGGGATTTGATGTAATAAAAAAAAAAAAAAAAAAAAGAACAGAACAGTACAGTACAGAATACGTTTTCAGTCGATAAACAAGAAATATCAATGCAGGGGCTAGCGTCCAGGTCTTCCCAAATATTTTCAGATTCTAGGCCCTATAAGAAATTATACTTTCCGTAGACCTAGGTCTATCATAAAACACAGCCTGCTATGGAAATATGTGTATTGATAACATGTGGTGTTCCCTAAGGGAACAGGTTAAGGATCCACATATGGGAAAACAACAAGTAGCAGACAGGCACCAGACAAGTTAAACACGTTTTTATGCTTTGCATACTGTAAATTTTTTGGGTTATTTCTTTGGGAGTATTTTGTAAAGGATGGAACCCCGGTTTTTAATTTTCGCAATTAAAAATAAATTTATAATTTCCTTTTATATATATTCAAGAGATAATGCGGAAGCGTAAAAAGGATGATGGTTCAACTTAAACAAACAAATACTAAATTCCAAATTTTGATATTCTTAAAATTAAATAAAGTGAAACTTAAATAAAGCGCTCAAACATTATTTTCACTTAAACCAATTAATTAATCCAAGTCCTAGAATTTGCCTAAGTCATGTTTATCAATATTAGCAAATTAGGCGAAACCAAATTTTAGCAAATGACTTGAATTAAAGAAACATTACCCAATATTTAATATAAGTCCCAAATTAAATTGAGTGTGATAATTTAAACCAAATTTTATCTTGATTTCTCCTAAGCATGCGTTCTAAATTATTTATGCAAGATAAAATAAACCAATCACACTACGCCGCGATGTACGAGGAAAAACCCAAGACGGGAAACAACCTCGGACGGCCCTAGCCACAAATCCACTAGATACGGAATTACAATTACAAGACAGATAGACTTAAAACGCACGACTCAATCCCTCTCAAGCCTCGACGCTTCTTCTTGTAGACACCTCTTCCTAGCAGATAACCTTGGAACACCACCGCGGTCTCGGAATCCACCGATAGGACTTTATATGGTCACCGTCACCCAAACATGGAGCCTTTCTCCGTGTGGGTAAATCAACATGAGAAACACTTCTTCTTTCTTCGTGGGAGGTAGAAGCAAAACCCGAAACTTCTCTTTGAAACGGAAGAGATCAACCGGTGCCAAACTCCAAGCAATTGATATGTATATGAGAACTTGGAATAAACTTATTTGGGTGTAAACACTAGAGTGATGGATATTTTTCTCTAACAATTTCACTCAAAACATGAACATTTTCCTTAAAATAATTTGCTCTCAAACTCTCTCTAAGAGATGAAAATGGTTAGGAAAAGTTAGATTGGAAAATGTCCTTCCCGCACATATTAAAGTCTGAAAAAGTTGGTTAAAAACCAAGTGGGGAAGTGGGTGCAAAACTGCCAAAAAACTGCCAAAAACTGTTCCTGCCTGGCATCTCGTTCGAATGACATTTCGTTCGAACGATACTTCTAACGACGTTCCAGATTGAACTCGTTAGAATCTCGTTGGATATCTCGTTAGAACGAACAATCTCGTTCGAACGACGGACCAGTATACTTTGGTGGGAACTCGTTGGCAGGACTCGTTCGAACGACATCTGGTTCGAACGAAAAAACTCGTTCGAACGACATATCTAACGAACCACCAGAAAGTTTGAAAAATTCATTTTTGGCCCAGAAAACTTTATAAACTTATTTTTAAAGTTTTAATTAATTCTTTCTTAAAACAAAACGCAGTTTTTATAAAACCTAACACCCAATAAACTTGTTCCAAGCTCCTATATATATAATATTGCATTCATACCTTGGGAGCATGGAACCATAGTTGATGACGTAGAAACGAGGCACACAAACCGGCATATTTGATGAGGCTTTATACTCTTTGCCTCTACGTCTTCAACAAACACTTCATAGGCTTGAGAATATTACAATTAAATACTATCCTATGAATAAATGTTTTTGTCCGGAATTGAGCCAAAACTATATATGGACTCAATTGGAAATTTGTGTCCTTACAAATTTGTAATCGATTTTTTTTAACAGATTTAATAATGTCAAGTACGAGGTTGGAGGTCTAAACTCTTTCATCATATTATGAGATCAGGCTCGAAAGTGTCAAAAAACATTTTTAGGGTCTTTAATTATTTCTTTTTAGTATTTTTGACTTTGGATCCAAAATTCATAATATAGAAATTTTGGACCCCGACCTATAGTACGCATAACAAATGAATCCTCAAGTGAAAATAACCCTTAATTTTTTCATATTTAGATCCTTTAACATATGTCCTTAGTGCACTTGTTATCAATAACTGAAAACACGGAATATTAACCATTTTGAATCTCCAACCAGCCAATGGAGCTTACCTAATAATTCAGACTTGTGTCCATCTATTTTAATTTCCTAGCATCAAGAATTGCCAGCTTGGAGACCCTAGGAGAGGAGGTGGGTGGGTGTACCCGCTCCTTTACTGAACAGCATAATCTGGACTCTGGAACGATTGTGGGAGTGGTATACTACATATTCCGCGAGGTGGAGGGGGTTTCCAGGGTGAGGCGAGGCAGCACTGGGTCGTTTCAATAGAACCTCAACGACTTGCAACTTATGTTGCTACCTTCATCTATCGCTTCCTTTGTACGAGCCCTCCGGCAGATTTCCCCGCAAGGTATCTTTGAGATTTCATGAGCAATGTTACCTGGTATGCGGATAATAGTGGCACATGGAAGGGAATGGGGAATGATAGTGAAGAATTTATCACAAGCTCAATCAGCCTCATGGACAGACTTCTACACACCAAGCCTATCATATGCAACCCATGTACATATGGCAAGCAATTCACATGATCCAGTTTAGTCAAGGAGCCCATCTTAGCAAAGGGACCCATGGTCACTTGTCCAAGGCCTCACTTACCAAGTCCATAACACACTCCACCCCATGATCTTTCCTAAGCGCTGACACAAAATTCAAAGCCCCTGAGGACAACAATAGGAATTGTCAGACATGCCGAGTTTGAATACTATAGTCAACACTCGTGACCCGTTACCTTCCCATTTGATGTCCTATCTACTCCTAAAACGGATGAGAAGATCAAAAAGGATGTTTTAGCAGGGTATGTTTGTATGTTTGTTCATCTCAGCAGACATGTGATTACATGCAGAGATTCCTCCAACCATTGCATTAAATAAGATTCTCCCGCCTATTTGACCACCAAGACTCGAGCAAGAGGCTACAAATACCAAGATTCGTTTATGGCGGAGGACAACTAACTCAAGAAGTTAGTATGCATTTATTCTCTCTCTAGTTCTTCTATAATAGTTCTCCCCACCTATATTAATACTAAGAGAGATAGAGAGCATTCCAACTGTAGACGTAAGGCCAACACACTTGGTTGAACCATGTTACATCCCTGTGTCCATATACATACTTTATTTTTTGCTCTTGGTCCAACTCACACACCTCCCATCTAGGTGGAGCCCAAGTCTCACCGGATTTTGGCGTCATCAGGGAACGTTACTTGTTGTGGAACGTGATATAATGGGGTTAGGCTTCTTCGGATCACTTAAATCATAATGCAATACGTTTGACCGGATCACACAGACTACTTTTTAGGATCATGTGCTTAAAACATGTATGTAGATGTTGTACACAAATACCAACAATCATATCCCAAGGAACCAATGACTCTTTCAATTAGTAACAAATTTAGCATTATAGTTCAACCTTCAAAATCAGAATCTATACTCAACTCAACTCAACTCAACAAAGCCTTTTCCCAATTATTTGGGTCGGCTACATGAATCCTATTTTTCCATTCCATTCTGTCCAGCGCAATATCTTCGGTTTAACCACGTGATATCATGTCCTTTTTTATAATATCCCACCAAGTCAATTTAGACCTACCTTTACCCCTTGTGTTACTATCAATACTAACTAAATCACTCTTCCTTACGGGAGCATCCATTGGTCTACGCTTGACGTGCCCAAAAACCATCCAAGTCGATTTTCTCTCAATTTATCTTCTATGGGAACTACTTTTACCGTTTCATGAATTTTTTCATTTCTAATTTTATCCTTTCAACCACAAATCCATCTCAACATTCGCATCTCCGCCACATTCATTTTCTGCACATTTTGTTTCTTGGTTGCCCATATGATAATTAAAATTTATCTTAAAAAATATAATATTTGGATTAATTACATTTGAAATTAATATATTATATGATTGTAAATTATTAATATATATATTAACACGTAGAATTTGTTTTACAACGATTTTTCATTACAGTTCAAACTTACCATAGAAAAAAATTTGTTTTACAGTAAAATATTGTAACTGGAGGATGGGAGTTTCTAACTTTTTTTTAGTTTCATACCTTCTGCCCAAAAAAAAGTTGTATTTAAATCGGAATAATATAAGTTAAAAATTTGTACTTGTAGGTACAAACAAGCAAGTGTAGGAGGCATTGGTAAAACATGTCTCTTACTACCTCTATGAATTAATACAATGTATTTTGACTTTCTAATTTAAAGCCTTTTAATATGGACACTTTAGGAATTAATACATTTCTTCAGTCCTTCGACAGGTTCAGGTTAGGGGAATCGCGCCCATCCAGTACTCAGGTTGAGCGATGCACCAACCATTATCATCAATTTTGGCACCTGTAGGCCCAAGATTTTTTTTAACTTCCCCTTGGGCCACCTCTGAGGTTGAGGCCAATGTTGCCTTGCATGTTCCGTGCAAGGACAACAGGAAGCAAAGTTTTTATTTTAAAGGGGAATGTGAGCCCCGTCTGTGAGGAGACCGAGCAGTGCAAGTGGTTGGTAAGGCAGGCAGTTCTTTGACAGGTGCAAGTCACTACTTCAGCTTCCACTAGCCGTCTCGCCGGCTATTCCCGCTTCGGTCAGGAACATAGCATCACTCAACACCACCATCACGAGGAAGTAGAGACTGACCTCAGCAATTTCAGTGTGTTCATTTTTACCAAGTAGAGGACGTGCCCTGAAACAAAGGAAAGCGTGCGGCCAAGTACCGTTTCCCTAAGAAGCTATTCAGTTGCTTTAACTATAGGGCTGTATGAAGAATGGCTTTCTGCTACTCAACCTCCGCCTACACACCTTGCCGATTGACTACTGACCACACCAAATACACAATTCAGGGTCTTCATTGTCAGCCTGAAGTTCCGGCACCATTGAAATACCTTATGCAGATCAAAAAGAGTTCGAATATATTACCAAGTCATCCATATGAACTTCCAACACAGATCATTCAAGGTGCCAATAATCGTCCTCTGCTATGTGGCATCGGCATTCTTCAGCTCTAACAACATGACCTTGCACCTATAACAGAAGTTTCTAAGTGGTGTTCTAAAGACAGTTTTCGCTACATCGGTCGGGTCCATTTTGATCTGGTTATAGCCGACATACCGTAAATGAAATTGTATGATTCGTGCCCCGAATCGACTCCTCCAACATGTCACTGCTAGGCAGAGGAAACTCGGACTGGTGCATGCTCAGTTAAGATCACAGAAATCCACACACACACACTGATCTGTCCTGACAGGTACAATGCTGGGGAGCCATACCAGGTACTGGATGGGTTGAATGAAGCCTGCTTCCAATAGGCTTTCTACTTCTGCGTAATTTGTGACTCTAACCCTGTCTTGCAGAAGCGTGTCGCTTCATGGACATGCCAAGCTTAAGAGATAACATAAGCTTGTGCTGTAACCTCCCACTATATTCCCAGCATCTTAAATACGTCCATACAAAGAGGTCACTGAATTTGAACTCTACTCTATCCTCTTCAAGGAATTCATTTGACAGGAAAATTAGCTAGGAGACCTTTTTGGGCTCAATGATATCGATCTCTTGCATATCTTTGATCTGAGGCTTTGGATGGTCCTCTACACAGTCCGGGGCAACCTTTGGATGGTCGACGTGCTCTCTCGTATCTGATTGACCCACGCTATATCGTTGAATGTCCAAGTCAGCTCTCTAGCCTCAGAAAACTATCCGTTCACGCCATCATAATTAATATACGAACTAGTCCCTTTCGGATTCGTCCCTCCCTACCCGCACTGTTTTCACTAGTGGTATGTAGACAGTACAATGCCATTGATACGCATCCAAATACGACTTATGAGTACTGGTATAATGATTCGGCTTAAAGTGCGAATCTTCGTCATTACATTTAGTCGACGATTGTGAGGATAAGTAATTAGGTTGCCTGCCTCTGAATATGAGATTATTGATGTAGCCTCTTTGGTGAATTGGCGAGGTACGGTCTCAGTTGTAGTCTTGCACTATGATTAGGGCTCTCGTTGTGTCCACACAGACAGAAGGTGAGATGTCAATCAAAGAAACAGTTTCCACTAGAATTTCATATTCCCTACAAGTACCTTAACGAAGCTCTCTGATGGGTGGGTCGTGTTCAGAGGGAACGGAAAGCTCGAAAGCATGGACCTCGCCCATTTTGTTAGCACCGTTACAGTCCCATGTTGGCCTGGGGTTGCCAATACCTCTTCATTTTCTTCAAACGTGAAGATTGCGGTGCTGTGTGACGTTTGACCGAAAATGGATTCTTGTTGACATTTCTGTTGTCGTCCTTCAATTTTACAGTGCTCACCACTACGAGTTGGCCTAGTATTCCTCAATGGGATGTTCTTGTGGATGCAGGGAACAATCTCTTCATCCTCCACCATCTGGTGCAGAACCCAGCACTTCCGGCATCATGCAGAGGAATGCGGGAGGGAGACCCCTTTCTTCAAACACTCTCTTATGTCCACAGCCTTGGCCCAACGCTGAATTAGTATTCCTGTGATCAAAGACGTGGTGGCGGCTTTCATACTTGGACTACATGTTTCAATTGGTGCTGTTGTCTCCATCTTAATTATGTAGCGTCTGCAAACTATTTAAACAAGCCATTGTGCTGGTTGATGAGATAAAGCAGAACCCCCATAAATGCCTTCAACGCACAGCTTAATGAGTTGTGTGTCTGACATTCCAACAGTCGCCGAACTTTCTGACAAAGGTTTTATAATAGTATTCCTGTGATCGAAACCGGGCTTGCTGCTTTTATACTTGGACTACAGGTTTCAATTGGGGCTGTTGTTGCCGCCTTGATTACGCAGTGTCTGCAAACTATTTGACCAAGACATAGTGCTGGTTGATGAGATAACGCAGAAACCCCAAGAATGCCTTCAATACACAGCTTAATGAGTTGCGTTCAGTCACCGAACTTTCTGACAAAGGCCATAATGTCCTCATCAGGTTGTTGTTTTTCCCTGGTTAGATCAATGATTAACAACTCTTCCACCATTTGAACTATGCTATCTTTCTAATAAGTTTCTTTCCTCGAGGAAAACCTTACAGAATTCAAGTAATATCAAGAATTTGGAAGGTTCACATTTTGAATCGATGCTGGAACTCCAGACTAACAAATAATCAAAACAACATATACATATTAATTTTGTTTGCAAGTGACACATGGACGCAAATGATCTAAACAGGAAATACACGTTTACTTTTTCTCATGCAGCACATGGACTTCACAAATGATTCCCGTGTGTTCAAGTGTGTACAAGAATATCATACTATATATTAATTAGGTTTGTAATTTATAACTTATAATTATTCACTAATATATAGTATCCAATTATATTACAATGATATGATCATTAATACAGAAATATATTCTTTTACCCTGAATCTCTTCAAATCCTAACACTTAATTCATTGAAAACAATAGAACTTATACGACTACATCTTGTAACAAGATATTTTAATATTGGATAACATGATTGTGAACTGATTTCTGAAGTGGCAATAACTATATACCAAATATTTAATATTGCATAGTATCGAGTATGCACCGATTTATAGTATGGAAAAAATAGTATACCTTCTGGCAATTATATCCAAAAGACTACCAACTTGAATATATACATCCAAAACAAACTTCATCACCATTGCTATACAACTTCTAGCTCTTTGCCAATGTGGTTGGGTAATCACCTTAACAGAACCTAAGAGGATTCATCACTTACTATTCATAGAGTTATGTATTCAACAAAATGAACAAGTAGCCTAACCTTCTCTGTTGCAGCTTGCTTAATAAGAGCGCAGCCCAGATCAAGGTTGTCGTAAGTAACAAGCTGCACAGCATATTCAAGAAGTTCACTTGCAACACTCAAACCCTGAAGTGAATTCCTTAGCTGGCTTGCGATTGAACCACAAAGAGGCTCCTAACAGCAAGCACAAAAAACTGTCACTTAGCAGGTAAAGATAACAGCATGCAAGATTACAAAACATAAAATATTTAAAATGACTTATAGAGATATTATCTATAAAAATGGGGGCGGGGTGGGGTGGGGTGAGGGTGAACTACACATTCAATATTGCAACAAATTTATTTTTTATATTGCACACGCTCCAGGTATGCCACATCTACTCAAAAAAAAAAAGAATACAAAGAACATCGAGGATAAATTTTCTGATCTAGATGAAACCTTGCATGTCACATGAGCTAGATTTCCAGCCAAACTTGCAACCATTGAGTGTGCTGCCTTACGTATACGGGTCTCGTCCGATTCCATGGAAAAATCCTACAATATGCGTATGAAAACAACTAATCATGCTTTTGGCAATGATAGTACTATATACAAGACATAGAACAAAATGAAAGAACAAGAACCTTCAAGACAAGTTCCTTTGTTGTATGATTTGCTGTAGAAACAATGTGTTGTAAAGTGCTAGACAGTATCTCTTTGATAGCCCTACCCATGGCTATTGGAAGGACTCTGTAACCAATAAATGAAATAAACTTTCTATAGAATAATGATCGCAGTAATAAGTTGGTATACAGGGAAAGAGAATGAAATAACATCTTCAAACCTCTGAAGGGATAATCGCAGGCCTAGAGGTTGGAGATTTGGGTTGACAATAACTTGCTGGTCAATACTAGACGATTGTGCAGGAAGCTGCAATCTCAACAGCCCGATTATTATAGCATTCAATCAATATTATACCAAACAAATTTTAGGCCTCGTTTGGTTCACGCCGAAATATATTTCACCTAGGTGAAAAATTAGTTAGTGAAAAGTATCTTCGCCTATTCAGAATTCAATTAAAAAATAAAACTGCCACATAAGTTTGTAAATAAGTGTACACGCTATTGTTATCTGATTTTGGACAAAAAAGCAAACAAATCGAACTCTGAATAAGCGACAGTAATTTTCGTCATTATACTATTTACCTAGGTGAAAAATGTTTCAGTCCCTTAAGAGCATAAAATTGGGATATTGCCACACCTGGCCAACAGAAAATGGTGATTTCCCTTGTAGAGGTCCTTGAGCAGAAGGAAGCTGATCAGATAAGCCTAAAGCTGCCAACTTATCATCCTTCGTCAATGTATCAGAAGAAAGATTTAGAGGAGCAGCATACTAAATCCACCGAACAAATTAACTTCATGATACAAAAAGATGAGGTAACATCTAACAATCAGTAAGGAGACTAAAACGTAATACAGACCTGTGACAATATGTGGCACCCAGTATGAGACAGACTCACAACATCAAGCGGCAGCTCAACTTGATTTATTGTAGATGATCCAACATCTTTGTTAGAAAAATCAGGATTTCCTTCAACCTCCCTCACCCTGTCCTTGAGAAGCAAAGTTGGAGTTACGTCCTTTAAATCCACACCGAGGTTCTTGAATAGGACCTAAAAGACCCAAAAAATGTTATGTGACTAGACAGTCTCAAAATCCATATAGGCACTCTCCACAAGTGACTCACATATGTACATGTACTGATATACCTCTATGTCAAACTTGAGGTTCATTTTCAAATTTGGCATTGTATATATCTCAGCAAGTAATCCCAGAATAGCCATTGTCCAAGGATTAGGAGGTCGATATGCTAGACTGCTTTGGCATTGTTCCAAAATCTGAAGCAAGTAATGCAATATGAATATAAAAGAACCAAGAATTTAGAAAGTTCACATCAATCAAGAGAATAACCATACCTTGAAGACAAATGGAATTATCGCAATCATCAAACCCTTCTCATATGCCTGTAAAAATAAAGAGAGAAATGCATACGATAGAAGAATACAAGTCTACATCAATTCTAGAAAGCTTAACGGAAAAATAAATAAATAAATATAAAAAAGGTCGTACCCAGTGCACAAGGCTCCCGCTTTAGCTGGAGGGTCTGGGAGAGCTGGATGTGGGCTGGCCTTACCCCCATACATGGAGAGGCTGCTCCCATGGCTCGAACCCGAAACCAACCGTAGCTTGGGCAAGGACACTTGCCATCGCACCAAGGTACGACCTCTATATATATATATGCTTCAAGAAACTGTATCAACAAAAGAATAACCTCTATGATTAAAGATTTAGGATCAATCTCTAGTGACCGCAAAACTTGATTCCTGCCGATTGTAAGTTTCCCAAGCCAGCTTCCGAGATTTTTCAGCAATGAACGCTCTTCTGAACTAGACTTTATGAGTTCAGATTCTAAGAGAACCTACAGGAGTACCTGGCACTAGATATAATTTCCAATTTTCTGCTAATAAAGATCTGCAAACGCTTGAAATAAGATGAAGAGCATAACCTTGCAGTTCTCATATGTGGTTTGGACAATCTCTTTATTCAAAGGCTTTGAATTTACTTTTTCAAAGAACTTCAAGTACAAATCATGAAAATTCGGTTCGATGCTTGCTCTGTCAAGATATCAGGCCAGGCATGAAATATACAGCTAAATGTAAAAAGAAATGGAACAGCAGATGCAAGATAAGGGTTTCAAACAAAGATATCAGACGACAGCAACACATATATATAAAGAAAGAAAGAAATATACTTTTACCTTTTCATTACAATATACTGTGCAAACCAGGGAAAATACTGCTCTTTCAAAAACTCGGGAAATTCTTCTGCTTTTGCTTCAATATTTGCAGAAGACAGATTATTAATGATAAATGCTATCTTGTCTTGTATTTCCGAGACTGGGGCCTGTAGCATGGGCATCAGTATATTATTGAACAAAGTCTTATTACCAGATTTTGAAAAAATAAAATAATAATAATAATAAAAATATCGATCGGACTAAACTACAAAATAGAAGCATGCAAAAATAAAAACATCTTCTTACAGAGGAGAATATATGAAATGCTGAATAAAGTCCCCATCCCAACACACACACACAAAAAGGAATGTAAATAAATAAACCAACACGTCAACAGGATTCTTTTTTTTTTTTTTCTATTTTTTGGACAAGAAGACTTACTTTATATTCAATATATCCATTAACACTTCATGTGAATTCATTTTATTAGATAGTGATGGAGAGATTAGAAATTAGAGAGATATGCAGAAGCAAAAACCATGTTCATAACATCGAAGCACTCAAATGTTCATCAGCGACCTATGACGTGCTTTGTGTTTTAACATATACATTGAGATAGATTATTTAAACGTTCTTAATAAACATTTCTATCAAATTGATAAAAAATTATTTATCAGAAACAAGGAACTTTCAATAATCATAGAAACACGGAACTGCCAAATTGATATTTCAACTGAACTCAATAAAACAAGGTCCCAACTATCATATTCTGCAAAACTGAGCCACGTGAAAATATATGTAGCTAAATAATACGGCTGTTCTGATGCAATATATATATATATATAGTCTTGGAATAGAACTATTAGTAAAGAAGCAGTAACATGATATCTGTACTTACAGACCCAACTTGAAAAAGGAACTGAGTTTGCCATGCAAGCACCAAATACCTCCAACATTATACAGGAGACTATCTGAAATTCAATAGAATACCTCTACTGGAGTCTCTCTTCTCTCTGCAGCAGCAACAAGTGTTTCAATGTCCAAGGCAGAGCCAAACCCTGTGTTGGATGAGAAATAATCAAAGCATGCAACAGAAACTGAGAGAACTATATTAGAAATACGCGGTGGCGTAGAAAATATGTAACTCCATATATATTCACATGCACGAGAACACACACAAACGCATATACTCCATCCTAAATTAAGATGACTCTTTTGGAAGTCGAAAAATTGCCTTCGATACCATGAACGGCCAATCTAAAACTAAAGAGTTTTTTTATCAGAAAAAACAGACAATAAATATTCAGATAGGACAAAAATATAGCGAAAAAAAATCCACCGAAGAAAAGAAAACACTAATCAAGGACAATTTACAAGAAATTTGGTACATTGATTTTTAAAATGGAACCTTAATTTGGGATGGACTAAAAAGGAAATTAGACTCAAAATTTGGGACGGAGGGAGTATATGTTATCCCCAAATATGACAAGCATATTCAGATATAACAGAAATTACTTGCTGAGGTGATTGATCGGGATAGACAATTTGAACCGGGAGAGGAAGCCAATGTTGCTGAAACACCAACTGCAGTCTGTGATAAAAATTTAGCAAATATAATTAGGAATCATGATCCAAAAAATTCTGAATGAAAAAGAACTGTGCAGTTGATTATAAACAATACAGAAACCATATCAAAGGTAAGTGATACATAATTACAGTGCATGCCTTCTGAATGCTAACTGCATCAGTTGATGGAACAACTGAAGGTTGATCTGCAGGAGATGAAACTGGATTCATGTAACTGGACAATGTTACAGACGCTTTATGCCTTTCCTCCGAATAACTGTTGTGTCCTTGTTGGACCTGCACTGGAGAAGAATTTTGTTGCCCTGGCTGCGCAACACTGGATCCAATTGATGGGAAAGATGAAACCGGGACCTACGCAAAAGTTCAATTGTACTGCATAAAATTAGAATAGTAAATGGTTTTAATGAAAGATTAAAAACATTTCGACAAGAAGTTCTGTTTCATGGAACATATCAAAAAATTTAATGAAGTAAAAGTATTGTGAAGATGACATACACCTGCTTAAGCAGTTTAATACGATCTTTAGATAATAGGAGTAGATCAGGACGGACTTATGTAAACCTTTTTAAAGTTTCTTCGGCACATTTATTAGTAAAGAACATTTTTACATATAAAAGGAAAGTTAACAGCTAAGAAAATATCATGGCTCTACTTATTTTATGGCACCAGTCTATGTATTTTAGTTGTTATCATCATCGTCATCATTAAAATTAACATCCAAGGCTGTCCAGACCACATGTACCACTTACACTGATGGCAATGATTGGTGGTAATGTGGGCAACACACTTTGGAACTTCAATGACATAAACACTGACATCTAACGCCACCATTGTTCACACCCATAATCACCATTACATCTCCATTACAATACAAACTACAACTACAACCTACCATCATTTTTGCAAAAAAAAAAAACACGACAAAAATAGTGATTCGGATGCATGTACAGACCCCCTTCGAGTGCCATCCCGCTGGAGGGAGGGAGAGAGAGAGAGTTATTATCTTTATTTCATTAGTTTTATTATTTTTCTTATAATAACCCACTGATGAGACATTTAGTAATCTGAATTGAAAAAATAATTAATAAAAGGATTTATCCTTATTAGTTTTAGGTAGTTTAGGCAACAATTGTTAGTTTCCTAGTTATCATATCGTAACAACAATGGATCCGTAGATCAGTCTAAATAAGTGCCTGGCCTCAATGTAATCAATCCTATTAATGAGAATCTAAGCGAGTTTAGTTTATATTGTGTTCACATCAGATTCCGTGATCAAGTGGCTGTGTTAATTGTCTCCCTCCCCCTCCGAGAGAGTGGTAATTGTCTATGAGTAGAGTAAGCTTCATTTTGTGTGTGTTGAGGATGGTGCGGAAACTTGGCTAAAATTGAAGCGTCAGGGCTCATACATCATTCGTCTGTTGGATGTGTTTCAGCAACAAAGTTATGCTGATGGCGTTGCAACTAGATTAAAGTATGGGTATTTTGGATGTTTGGTTAAAAAATTGAAGCTTCAGGGCTCATACATCATATGTCTGTTAGATGTGTTTCAGCAATAAAGTTATGCTGATGCAGTTGCAACTAGATTTAAGTATGGGTATTTTGGGTGTTTGCACATGTGGTTCCATGGGTATTAGATAGATAGTTGGGTATAAATAGAAGAGTTATTAACCTGCATTGATTCAGTGGACCCTAGACACAAACCAATGCAAACACGAACGTCAGTGTGTCGCACAAAATGAGCTAGAATCCTGAGTTGGCATAGAATTATTCATGAATAGATTAATGGCAGATATCCTACCCTTTTCCAGAGGACTTGCCACGTCTCATGGCCACTCTGGCATGAAGACTATCTGGGAGATCAAGAACGTCGATCCGTTTCTCCAACCGTGCTTTTGATTATGCTTACAGCGTCACGAGGCATTTCAGTAACTGATTTATAATAATAGGCCACCATATCTGGAGTCAAGAGCTTCACGATAATATATTCTCCCTCCTTTCCCTCTTCTGCCATTTCCTTCTTCCCTCTCATGAGGGCAGGAAACCTCATAACCCAGGTAAAAATCAGTAAGGGGACCCCAAAAAGGATCAAAAGAAACAAAAGATTTTGCAAATGGGCAACCCCATGGATAGATATTGAAGAAATACTCTAACCGTTTTTTATACAAACTTATAGAATCGTATAATTGAGGTGCGTCAGGAAGCATGACGTAACTCACAGCAAATTTTAGACATTCGTCATTGTTTAGAAAACTGAACTGAATGGAGAGAATGATGGTGCTTCTTCTAACAACCTATTGGTAATGTTTGCCCTTCGGCCTAAGTTGATTTTGGTTGTGATGTAGGCAAAGGTAATTTTGTTGAACCACATTAAATATCGTGTTCTTCTATTTTGTGACTTATTTGAATTTCCAGCAATCTTACGTATACATATTTCCTTGTATTGGTTGGGTGTGTGCCATTGGTGCACTACAAATTAGTAGCAGAGTTATGGTGGTGTTTGACAGAAGTTCTTAGCGAGAAGTATTGGGCGTCTACATTACATTCAACCATGTTCGGAAATGTAGTTTCACAATAGAGTGCTGATCATTTCTATGGAAGTGGTAGCATCACTTTATTGTAGTGTAAAGTGAAAGATCTCCTCATTAAACAAAGGTTAGCAAGAGCATTGAAACGAGTGGGAAGCCGGAGAAGATGAATCAGCCTCCTTCTCCCTCCATATAAAGATCCTTACTCAACACAACTCGTGCATAAGTCAACAAATCCCAAACAAACCGAACATTAAACTCCACAACTTCCTAGCCACCTCACCATATTCCAAAATAGTTTGCAATAAATTACAGCAATCAAGAAGCAAAATTCATTATTCACCTCTACGGTCACCGCAGGAGCAGAAACATGAGAATCATCAGCGGAAGAACTGTGGCCTACATCTGATTCTGAATGGCCTGATGAAAACCTCACAAGTTCCCTTTCAATGAATGCAACAAGCACTGAATGTGTACCACGTAGATGAGATACTTGTAAGATAGTATTGCAGTATTGTGGCCACTCAATAAGGCGGTCCACAAACTGTTCCAGAGACTTGGTCCCAAAAGCAAACATCTGAATAGCAAGAGACATCAGTAACAGAGAAAATAAGCGCTACAACAGAAAACGCCATTACTAGAAGATAGTACAAACTTTAGAATCTGCAGGTTTCTGCAATGAATCTAAAACCGCTCGCAAGGCAATACCAAGTCTGAGATCCGTAACAAGTTGATGCTTAATAAGTGCTCCTGCAAATATAGCATATAACCATGGCATGAATAGAACAGAAACATAAAATTGAATTAAGAAATGATATCAATGATCAAAAAGATATCGCCCAGAGAAACTAGTCATGGTCATTTCATACACCTGCCATCCTGAAGAGGAAAGGAGAAGTGGGAACAGCAGAAGCAGCCAGTTAGTTCAGTTTATGTAGGCAGTTATTTTCTTAAGAACCCAAGATGTAATGTAAAACATTCCCATCATAATCACGAAATATGTCAAGAATTTGCAGAGGCAACATATGAACAGCTCATGGATTCATTAAACATAATAGGATTATTAGAATAGAGATGGTAAGTTTGGGTGCACAGGTATACACACCCACAACTATGAACAATTTAATCAGCAATGCTCCCAGAAACTATTAGGAGATCTATAAAGGCTTCCATTTTTTACACAATGTCAATTGAGTTCCAAGTGAGGCACAAGAGAAGAGTACGTAGACCAGGCGATTCAATATTAATAAATGACTTGGGACCGCCATTTCAGTTTCTAAACAAAATTATGATGAACCACCAGAGAGTAAAGCTCAAATTTCTAGGATACATATAGTGATGAGGGAATTGATTTTACAAAATGGGAAGAGAACACAAACCAATGAACCTAGAAGGTGACAGCACAAGCGATCACGCTTCTCTTGAAAAATTAGAAAAATTATCAGAAGGAAAAAGAGAGAAGAAAAAAAAAAGACGGGTGGGGGCGGGGATTAGACCCATGCAAAAAGTACGAGGCTGGCTATAAAAGAGAGGTAAAGAAGAAAATAATAAAGGAGTTCATCCAATTTTGTTTTTACACTTCGCCAAGTTATACAGATAATGTACTGCAAGAACTAAATAATTTTCAATGCTTTAGTGTTTAACTCCAATTGTATAATGATATAAATATTTAATACTGCTAGAATAAAGATATGAATATAAACCAAGCAATGCTAGCTCGAATCCAAAATTCCAACTGTTCTTCACTTTGTCAATAAGATAAACTGCAAATACATGGCAAGTTGTGATCAAGAGTTAAGTTCAAGAAAAAACATATTACATACGGATCCAACAAATGAATGTGAAACACTCCCTCCCTCCTCCCTCCCTCCATATCACTAGTATTTAATATTTACTCCCCCACTTTGTATAGGCGACTTAGGCGGAGTATTAATTATGGAGGCAGTGAGTAAGGAAGCTGTAGTGGAGGAAGTAGTTAAGGTGGAAAATGATTTTTTTATTTTTCACATGCAATATGGGTGTATTCATCATCTCATGTCTTGCTGTTGACTTATTTGATTTCCAAATTTACGTCAGTCTTTCATCAGGGGTGAAGTGGCCAATCTATGGAAAATATGGGATGACGACAGCAAAAACATTAATCAATCAAACAGTTGACATTTTTTTCTTTTTTTATTGTGGGGGTTGGGGGAGGGGGGAATATATTATTCATAACCTTAACAAAATAAATAAAAAAATAAAAATTAAAAGAAGAAGAATTCCAGATAAACATCTTAGGGAGGTAGTTGTAATAATCCCATAATATTACACCATGGTCTACAATGACTTTAATAGAGGCTATTCATTGGAATTTTTGGAAATAATTAGTACTTTGGCCAATATAAAAATGAAACTTGTAGTAATGTATTTACTCTCAGAAAATGAAACATACGCAACTGTAATGGAATATAAAATATAAAATCTAGAAACTCCTTGTAGTAATGTACTTACTCTCAGAAAATGAAGCATACGCAACTGTAATAGAATATAAAATATAAAATCTAGAAACTCAATAACCTTTATACCATCACAACAAAGGGGAGACGAAGGAATAAATTGCCCCAACACCTAAAAACAAATTGGAATAAGGCAACGATGGCGAAAATAAATTGAAAATTTACCACTAACTTATAAAATGAAGCCAAAAGGTTAGATTAAGTCCAAAAAAGAGCTTACAAGATTAAAAAATAACAGAAAAATATAACAATGGTAAGAATAGTTATGATTGCAAACTATAGATTCTAAGAAACCTCACCAAAGAGAACTGCGACAATTTTAAGCTGCCTTTCAGGGTACTTCGAGAACAATTTGTATTCCTCAAATAAGTTGGCAAGCATGCACTTAAAAATTGATCGTTCCCTGTGAGTTCATAAAGAGTCACAAATTGAAATGTCTTAATCAAGATGAATAATGATATAATATTGAAGATTTGTTACATGGCATCAGGGTACTTCCACAGTATATGTTATTTACAAAATAAGAAACAGATCATGAGACCAAACTTCCAAACATATGTGGCAACATAATCCAGAGCTAATCTTTAGTTTTTATTTAAGATTTTTGAGTAAGCATGTAATCATTCACGTGACATCAGATATATGTGGCAACATAATGCAGAGCTTGCCTTTCTTTTTTCTTCAAAATTTTTAAGTAAGTGTGTAATCATTCACACTTCTTCTGATATATATATACTTCCAGACTACGAAGCACGGACACTTCTAAGAAGGCAACCAGTCCGTATCCAACACATGTTGGAGACCGACACTCTTGAACACATGTCCGACACTCCTTTTCACATGTCCATAATTTAAATATAAAATTAACGTGTCTGACACTTAATTTCACGAGTCCGACGCTTGTCAGCACGTGTCAATAGTTGACGTAGAAGTAAATAACAATATAAGTTAAATTTCTGGCATTCTATTAGGCAATCATCCATAAAGGAATTTGCTCCAATGGCACTGAAATGGCTCTCCTTCGCTCTACGAATGGTTCTCTGAGAAGGTTTCCTTTATGTTAATGTCCTGCTTCATATATTATTTCATTCTTTTTAAATAAGTGTTTAAGGCATTATTTCTTTTTAATGTAAACTATCCCTATATAAATTTGTAAAGATATATTATTTATTGACGTGTCTCCACCATGTGTCAACGGGTCCTTGTCGTGTAAGACACGACATTCGTGTCCATGTCCGTGCCCATGCTTCTTAGCTTCCAACTCTACAAGATTGAATGCATAGAGAAGGTGGACACTTTATGTTGGTGGGGTGGGATTGGGGGTAAGATGCACTATTTATTAATCAAGAAAAAGGAGTACCCACCCAAATGTTACGAGGAAAAAGAACAGGAGAAAATACATAAGGGAAAAAAACAATGCCAAACTCACAACATGCTTCGTCATCACTACATCCTCCTTCCAAATCATCATAATACAAGACAAGAATATCCTTGGCATGGTTAGACAAAAGGTCCAGATGGGAGGTGAAGGAGGAGAACGAAGAAGAGGTGTTTGTTTGTAGCCTCACAAGGGATCCCCAATGCCAAGCCACAGACAGCAAAAGATTTATCAAAAATCAATATTCAAGACAGCTTTCCATAATAGATTACAATCTTACTTGATGCTCTCTGCATTTTAAAAAACAATCACCCATGATGTGTGATGCAATATCTAAAGAAATACAAAAGTCCTAAGTTGTATCATCATAATGGGAATTTTGGCAGCGGTGAAGACAATAATAAGAATCTCCTTCAGAAAATTGTCAAAAGCGATAAAATCAACAAGTTGACGCACATCGGGGGCAATATCAGATTTATTGGGGAGAGGAACTTCAACTGTCCGATCAGTGTCTTTATTTAATTCAGTAGTTTCAGTTTTGGACTCATCAAGTGGCAAGGTAATCAAGGGCTCAGCAACATGACCCATAACCTAGGGCTCAAGTTTCGGTTTATTTTGCAGGATTGAACTGAATGCTTCAGCCTACAATCATAAAAGTACAGGTTTTGACGTCGTCGTGATGATCCATATCTGGCTCCTCAACCAAAGGTTGGCTACGTAATATATGTGCGACATTCATGGGGAAAACATCACCGAAAATATTTGTGGAATAAGTACACCTCTGAATTGGAACACGCAACCTTTTTATACTAAAGCTCAAAAATAATTCTTATTTACACATGGCGCCTCAAAATGGTGTGGAAGCCATTCCGGCATAAGCCTCGATCTCTCCACCCCCAATGCAATTTTAGAGACTATTTATGACACTCCCACAAATTATTTTCTTCTCCCACCTCTGCTTTCTGCTTTCAAACACTGCCATTTCTTTCCAACATAAGGTTTTTGTGATGCAAATGGCTTATCCAATTGGGAGCCCAATAATTGTATTTATACTAAAAAGATTACAATTCTAGAAGGTTATAGAGACTACAAAACTAAGAGTAGACAACTAAGGCCCAAATCACGGAGGGCCCAATACAAAGGGAAAAAGGCTAAAAATATCATGAAATCCAACACTCCCCCTCAAGCTAGAGCGAAGATATCAATCAAACCCAACTTGCCAATGGAAGATCGAAAAAGAGAGGGCCCGACTGATTTGGTGAAAAAATCCGTCGTTTGATCCGAAGAAGGGACAAAAGTTGAACGAATGATATTGGACCTCACCTTTTTCCGGATAAAATGAATATCAACCTCCACATGCTTCGTCCTCTCATGAAGCACGGAATAAGATGCAAACATAATAGCCGACTTATTATCGCAAAATAACTACGATGATTCTTTTTCCATAAAACCCAACTCCCCCAAAATCGATTAAAGCCATAAAAGCTCACATGTCCCCTGAACCATCGCATGATACTCGGCCTCTGCTGAAGAGCGTGAAACCACCGCTTGCTTTTTGCTCTTCCATAAGATGAGATGACAACCATAAAAAGTACAAAAGCCCGAAAGTGGAACGTTTGTCTGTCTTCGACCCCACATATTCTGCATCAGTAAAACATTAGAGACCTGTCCAACTCTCTGAGGCATAAAACAATCCAAATCCTAGACATGACTTGAGATATCACAAAATGTGGTTGACAGCATCCAAGTGTGCGGTGCGTGGAGCATGCATAAACTTGCTGACCATACTCATAGCAAATGCCAATTTGGCCTCGTGTTGGTCAAGTAAATAAGATGATCAACCAATCTCTAATAAAATGAAAGATTAGGAATCAAATCACCCGTCTCGACCGAAAGCTTTAGATTAGGGTCCATAGGTGTAGAAGTCGAATGTGAACCTAACATCCCGAAGAAGATCCAAAGTGTACTTATGCTGAAATAAAGAGATCTCGCGTTTAGATCGAGCCACCTCAATCCCAAGAAAATAACAAAGAGGACCTAAGTCCTTCACATCAAACACCTTTCTTATATCCATCTTCACTCGTGCACTCCCAGCGACATCATCACCCATAATAATATCATCAATATAAACCAACAAAATAATGCATCAACCAGGCGACAAATAAGGCACATATGATCAGAATGGCACCGTGTAAACCCCATGAATATAACAACCTCACTGAATCTGCTGAACCAAGCATAGGGTGATTACTTAAGGCCATAGAGAGACTTCTAGAGATGACACACTTTTACAGTATACTCTCCCTCAGCCCGAAAACCCAAATCCCAGAGGAGGGTCCATATAGATGGTCTAGGAGAGATCCCCGTGTAGGAACGCGTTATTGGCGTCACTGATATAGAGGCCACGAGTGAGAAGCCGCAAGAGAGATTAATAATCGTACGTAAGTAGCTTGGCCACCGGTGCAAATATGGGACCAAAATTCTTCCCAGGAATTTGTGTAAATCCTTAGCCACCAATCGTGCCTTATAGCGATCAATAGAACCATCGGCTAAATGTTCACATTGAAGACCCATTTACATCCAACGGTCTTCTCCCCGAGAGGTAGAGAAATAAGCTCTCATGTATCATTTCGTTTCAAAGCATCCATTTTCACTTTCATTGCCTCCACCCATTTAGGATTCTAGAGAGCCTTGGCCGTTGATTGGAGAATGGAGATGGAGTCAAGTTGGCCTAAAAAGCTCAATATGGATTTGAAAGACTATCATACGAAAGATGTTAGGAAATGGGATGACTAAAACTACCAACATCATAGCGGGAAGGATAATGAGAAGAAAAATCAGACGTAAGAGCTGGTATAGAGGAGGAAGTACCCGAGTATGGACCTAAAGGAGATGAGGGTATAGTTGTAAGGAGGGCTCAGAAGGTGCAGAAGGAACCTCATCAAATATGGGAATAGGGCGGGCAAGTGATGAAGCCTCGCTCTCGTGAGAAGATAAGCCAATCATATTCTGAATGGATGGAGAGTCAGGAGCCTACAAAATACACACCACCCCATGTTTTGATACCGAATAATAGCACCAATACCCCTTAAACATCGAGTAGTACCCCACAAAAATGCACTGAATAGCTTTATCATCAAAATTGGTCCGGGAGGGACAACGATCATGAACAAAACAAGTACATCCAAACAGATGAGGAAGAATGTGGAATAAAGTGCAAACGAGCTTAAGGCACTGGAGAGGCGTCTTCGCCAAAAAACCCGACTTGGGTACGATTTATGATAGGAATGGCAGTAAGGACAGCAAGATGCCAATAGAA
Organism: Sambucus nigra; assembly: GCA_949130495.1. Lineage (NCBI taxonomy): Eukaryota > Viridiplantae > Streptophyta > Magnoliopsida > Dipsacales > Adoxaceae > Sambucus > Sambucus nigra. Next base: position 138,482,873 of record OX422221.1, on the reverse strand, counting down.
TTTGGGCACCTTCATACAACTCAACAAGTATCGAACGAGTCCTACTAAGTGACAATTTTTACATTCCACCACCCCATTTTGTTTGAGAGTATATGGGCAAGTGAGTTGATGCAAGATCCATTTTTAATTAAGTTGAGATCTAAACTCATTAAAAGCATACTCGCGCTCGTTATCGGACCGCATATTATGAACCACCATCATAAATTGAGTTTTAATCATTTGGAGAAATTGAACAAGCAAGGAGAGAACTTCAAATTTTCTTTTACGGAGATACACCCAAGTACACCAAGAATAATCATCAATAAAAGTCGCATAATAACGATGACCAAAAAAGGCGGATGCCCCCCACACATCAGAATGAATCTGACATAAATGAGCGTCAAATGGAAAGTAAGAAGAAGATTTAACTCTCGTCTCGACTCTCTCGTAAAATCTCAAAATGAATGAATGCCTCAAATGAGGCTATAAGAGGAGTATTTATAGGGGAAGCAGTAGGATCTAACTTGGGATACAAGAAAAGGTTCCAATTACATTTATGCCCTTACTAGCCTTTAATACTTCCCACCTATAATCCTAAACAAAGCAATTATGAAACAAAAAAAGAAAAGTACATTATAGTAGAGAAAATAATAAAAATGCCACTATTTACTAAAAATACTAAAAATAGTCTATAAGCCTCCCTATTTACATCATTCTCCCTACTAGAAAAGAGTTCGTCCACGAACTCATAAAGGAATGCCATCAGTGTCACCCACCAGGATAGTGATAAGAGCATACTGTGGAGCGGGATCGTCGGTCTCCTCGAGGTACTCTGGGCCTTCGGAAGCAAGCAAGGCTAGGCAACGTGATAAAGAACAATCTGAAGCCCTACGGCCTACTACGCTACAATTGTAGCACTTAAATGCTATAGGATGGGAAGAGGATGATATAGTAGTAATAGTAGCCGGTGTTGCCGTCGCAGTAGTAGAGGGTGTAACACTGTTAGTAGAAGGAGAAATAGAGGTAGTAGTGCATGTACAAGTAGTGAACGTGATCCGATGATACGTCTCAACCTTCGTTGCATATTTCACTGCCTTCGCAAAGGTAGAAATGTCATGTAATGCAAGGTCCCGTTGAATATAGTCCTAAAGCCCATGAATGTAGCTGTTGATCCTTTGCTCCTCAGTCTATCCTAATCGAGCTCGTGTACACAAGATCTAAAACCTCTCAGTGTAGTCAAATACATATGTATCCTGATGAAGGGCTTGAACACAGAGAAATGGGTCTCGCTCGTACGTGGAGGGGACGAATGAGGCCATCATCACTACTCGCAACTCGATCCAAGACAGGATAGAAGGTTGACCCTCAATCACCCAGTGCGGCTCCAAATCATGCCACCAAACATTAACATAGCCCTAAAATTTAGTCGTCGCAAGAAGGATGCAACGGCGGCCACTCAACCTCTTATACTCAAAAATACGCTCCATGGTAGCAAGTCAACCAATCTGATGTGAATTTGGGTGCGGAAGCATAAAAAGAAGAAGTTATCTACACAACAACTAGCTACACAATATCTACACTACACAACAACAACTAAAAGAAATGAAATGGGTTTCTTCCTCTCTCTTTTCTCTATTCTCGATATTCAAGGTTAAGTACAAATGAGGGCCAAGGGGCCTATTTATAGGAAGAGTTAACTTGCTAACCAAGCTATTACCCAAAAAGACTAAAAGGAGCAACTACTAACTAAAAATGACATATTAGTCCCAAACATACTTGGAAACTAATAAAACTCTAAAATAAAGGAAAATTATAATAAAAGCAAAAAAATACTAAAATAAACCCTAATTCTCATCATTCTCCCCTACTTGAAAGAGTTCGTCCCGAGCGATAAAAATGTGTGTGAGGGCAACATCCGGGGGCTCCCCTACTTGAAAGGGAAGTCGTCCTTTAAAGCGTCCCGCGTAACAACTCGCAAAATAGCCTTAATGAGAAACCACAAAGTTACGCCATGGCCGATGAATATGAAAGCGGCCTCTAATCCGTCCACAGGAAGAGTCAACACAAGATCAACGCGGAGAAGGCCATTGATGCCAAATTTCATCCAAATTGTCCGTGATGAGCCTTCTTAGCATCAAATCATGTAAAAAGGGCGTTGAGCACTCCTCATAAGGAACCAAAAAGGATCCACAAATCCCACACCAATTGTGATCTCCCTACGCAACATATACTCCTCATAGGAAACAACCACAAAACCATCATCACAAAGCTCATCATCATGACCAAAAATGGGAAAAAATCCATTAAATTTAAATATTGCCACCTAACGATAATGAGTGCGAATCTCCCAACCATCTTCAACAAATAAATCAAAAAAATCACATAAGAAGTACCCCTCATCTTTTACCTCAAAGATAGGAATGAAGTGTATAATCTCAAAGGCCTCCAAATCCCTATATCGAGTACGAGTGATCCATGCACTATCAAGCATAGTCAGGGTCTCGACAACCTCGGAGACATCCTCGTGAAGCATATCCGAAGAGATAGGATCATCGGTATGCGTGGGAATGACATCAGATGTAGGAGGAGGTACACCGGTGGAAAAGTACTCCAAATATGGGACCAAATACCTCGCTCATGCACGTACCCATTGTTCACGTGCCATCTCCATCTCATAATACTCGGCTCGACATCAATGTAGGTGTTGATGGTACATCTCATACTCTCCGATAAAATAAGCACTATATGCCAATGTGTGAAACTTTTGAGAGAGATATGAATCCGTCTCGGTCCAAGAATGTTGAAGACTTTGGAGTTCCTTGATGATGGCACAACTAACCTTGTCAAAATCGGCAAATGCATTCATATCGAGGTCGTATTTGGTACCATCCCACGAGAATTTGTAAGAAAGGTATTCTTCGGGCGAGGGAGGGATTAAATCGTCGGACCATGATAGATTTGGGACAGATTTGTAATTATTAGAAAATGCAGGGGCTGAATTGTAATTTTCAAAAAATGGTTGGGGATTAGTGTGTTGAAGAGGTCCGGGTAGTGGGAAAATTTAGGTAGGGTTTGTGATGTGGTCGGCGATAGTGTTTGGGGAAATAGGGGTCAAATTGAGGGAAAAAAGTCGGGAGAAGGAAAAAATTTGGCCGGACTAGATTGGGATTTTTTTGGGTCAAAACAGGGGCCAGTTGGTTCATCGGGCACTGTCGGTGTATGGGTCCGACTTGGTTGTTGATGTGTTGGGTTCGGCTGGCCTCGGAAGCCCGGCTGCAGAGATCTGTTGTCCGGTGGTTTGGGGTGCATTTCGGACTGGTTTGGACTGGGTTTGGAGTCTGATTTGAATGGGTTGGTGTTCTGACCTGTTATTGATCAGTTCCGGCATGCCGGCATGGTCTGGGGTCGGGATGGGAGGGTTTTGGGATAATCGAGGGTCGGGCTGGGTTTTAAGGTTAAGGGCGTCGGGTTTGGGGGCAAATTGAGTGTGGAACTGTGTCGGCTGGGAGAGGGGATATGGTGGTTGGCCAGACAGCTGCTGTTGGGGGTTTTGGCACTGTTTTGGGTCTAATTGGGTGTGTCTAGGTTGTTTTTTGGCGGTGTGGTTAGGGATTGGGGTGGTGGGGTGACAGGGGCTGATCGGTGGGAGGTCGTCGGACGTAGAATGAAATCAGAGTGGTCCAACCTGAATTTGACTCGTATTTGATAATCATCCTTGCGCCAAGAACAAACACGGCTCTGATACCAATTTGATGTGAATGTGGGTGCGGAAGCCTAAAAAGAAAGAAGTTATCTACCCAACAACTAGCTACACAATATCTACACTACACAACAACAACAACAAATAAAAGAAATGAAATGGGTTTCTTCCTCTCTCTTTTCTCTATTCTCAATATTCATGGTTAAGTTCAAATGAGGGCCAAGAGGCCTATTTATAGGAAGAGTTAGCTTGCTAATCAAGCTATTACTACCCAAAAAGACTAAAAGGGGCAACTACTAACTAAAAAATGACATATTAATCCCAAACATACTTGGAAACTAATAAAGCTCTAAAATAAAGGAAAATTACAATAAAAGCAAAAAAATACTAAAATAAACCCTAATTCTCATCACAATCACTGCATCAGGTTGAAGATGACCATCAAACATTGGCACATCAACCCTGATATCCCCTTGCATGCTCCGAGAAAGCATCTGAAAAGCCATGCGAGTAATGGGGTTGCCTCCCTAAAGATCTAGATCATCCTCATCAAACTCGTCCTCGCCTATCGGAGGATCCTCAACTGGGGCTTGACGGTGCTGCCTCCGAGGCGGTGGATGAGCAGGAACTAGGACTGGAGGAGGGGTCTCAATCGGGGATGGAAGTGGCACGTACGGGGGAATCGTGGTCACCATAGGTGCAGGAGGAGAGATTGCTATAATTGGCTGACGTTGTGGGCACTGGTCTATTAAATGTCCTTTCCGGTAGCACAAAAAGTAGTGCCTGTCAATAATTAGCACAAATGGAGTGACCTTCGAACTCAAAGAGTCAAAAGGTGAAATATCTGTGTGCCCCTCCGTAAGCTAAGGTGGCTCAAAATCCGATAACGACTGTGGCCTAAGGGAAGGGGGCCCGCCCTACTGTAGATGGCCTAGCCAATTCTGAACACGCTCGAAAGTATCAACTGGAGCAGAGTATGCTGAATAGGCATCCCACACAAACTATAGGTGGTGAACATGATGATCTCAATGGTGGGGTGGAGGCAAGGTGGTATGAAGGAGAGGTAAGGGCGGAAGCATGGCCTAAGTAGTATGTGGGTGGGGGTGGGGGTCAATGTAAGTAGGTAGGGTCGGGGTTAGGGATGGAAGAGTATGCGGATGTTACAACTCATGATGTCGCTGGAGGTAGTGGCGGGGGTCTGTGGAAACATGTAGAAGGTGCGGATCATGGTTGGAGTCGATAGGGTGGGGTTTAGGGTTTGATGTGGTAAAGTAATGGTTTGGAGAATACGTGGTGGTGGAAGGTGTGGTGATGGTGGTCGGTGATCGTATAAGTTTGGATCGGGCGGTGGTGGTGGAAATTTGTATGGTTGGAGGTTAGAGTTTACAAATTGTGGATTTGTTTGGGAAAAGGATGGTGGAACACTAGAATTGGGTTGATGTGGATCTTGAATTGGACTGATTATGTAAATGGGTTGGATTTCGGTTTAAAGGAGACAAATTAGGGTTGATTTGGTTGGAGGGATTGATCGGAGATAGAGGAATTGGAGTCGCAACCGTTGTCGACGATCGCGGGCAGGGGTCACGATGGCTCTTAGGGTTTTCACGGGGGGTCCGGTAGGGTGTCCGTGTGACACCCCGCCTAATAAAATACCGGGTGATCAGTCCTATATCAAATTAAACAGGAATCTCCTATGGTTCATTCTTAGCATCACTATCGTTAAGTCATTAATTACTAACCACCTAGTCTTTCATTAAGCTGATGCCAAATTTTATCTTATATTAAACCAACCCAACCAACATACTAGAAGAGCAAATTAACTACTACAAGAAAGAAACTAAACATACCACAAAGTAAGACAAGGGTTTGTCGAACAACATCGACTACAAGCCATCTACAAAGTGCAAGTATAAAAGAGTACTGATACATGCCAAGACTGAATATAGAGGTACAAACCCAATAGTACAACTGAAAAAGTCCCTATCTAAAGATAGAATGAAATAAGCGTCTACATAAAGAACCCGCATCAATCCACATAAGCTGCAACCGCGCACCCTGTAGGAAGAATCAGGCCTGGCGCCCCTGTGGTAGAACACCTAGAAGGTTTTTGAAAATATTTTATAGCAAGGGTTAGAACCCAAAACATTTGAAAATATTTAGCAAGTGTATTTAAATGCAAGAAAAAATGCTCTCCATATTTAAATTAATGCCGCGCACTCCCTTGAGTTTACCTCACTCCTCAATTAATGTGCACGCCTAACGAATTATACATAATACACCTAGCCACTCTCCCCGTAACTAGCCTTGTCCCAAAAATACTATACTAATTACCCCACTATTACACCCCAAGTGAGTATAGTACATTTCTTTATGAGTTATTATTCACATTAACTTACAATAAGCATCATTTCCCATTTAATACCATATAACCGTTTCACAAGTTATATAATTAATACAATTCTCATCCTGTACTAACCCGTATATACTTATACCATATCTACGAAATCATACTACAACATTCACACGTATATGCCATAAATATATATATAACTATTCCCCCGAGTAGGCACTCATCGGGTATTCTCTAGATGCTATCATAACCGGGTATTCTCATCCACTCGAAAATCTGAAACGATTAGCTCCCCATTCCAGAACAAACATACAAATGCTATGGAGGCGGCCATAGTTTCCCACGGTAGTGAGTTCGAATTAGGCACCATTCGTCTCACTCTTGAACCCGAACGCTATGACCTAGGGACTATACTCGCCCTGCTCCTCAAGTCAGGGGATTCACCCACATCGCGCAACCTCCTCGATAGCACTAGACTGAGTATACTATAAATATAATTCACACAATTATTCATAAAACATATATATACAGCACATCATCGTGTATATATAAAATCCACGCTACCGGTGTATTATACCCATACCCAAGCCTAAAACAAGGAAGTCTATGGTCCGACTATATTTTAATTAAGTACACTAATTAATTCCCATTATTTTGGCGTAACCCCTTTCAAATATACCCAGACTTCCTATCTCTCGGCCCGAAATTCAATTGTTTCAATCCACCCTTCGATTTCATGCAATCAAGTTTAATCACTTAAACAACAGGGTTACAATATGCTAAATCATGAACTTACATCTCCAATTTCATGCAACTTAGTCAAATAAATTTCAAGGTTAAGTATTCCCAAATTAACCCTAATTCAATACTCAATTTCATAATTCAGTTAGGGCAGGAACTGTAAATTTCCAACATAGCAGGTCTGAATCAAGGGAATTGCAGAAATCTGGCAAACATCAAAGATGGTTCGAACGAAGAGCCCTGTCGTTCGAACGACAGTGGATCTCGTCCGAACGAAATACCATGTCGTTTAAATGACATTGGTATTTCTCCTTCTCTCTCTTCTGCTTAAAAGCCCAGTCCGCCATTAACAAGTTTTAAGCCTCTGTTCTGAACAGGTTTCTATATTAAAACGTCCCCAAATTCATCCTAATCCAATTCTTTTGTTACAACAAGTCTAGCCCTAACAATTTCACCAATCCAATCATTAATTTCATCAAGTATCAAATCTTCTACAAATTTATAACTCCTATTAAAAGGAAATCCCCAATTTACTCAAGAACAAACCCTAGAATTCAATTGGATTCCACTTCTTTTAATATGAAAAGGATAGATGCAATTTAATAGTCACAATTTAAACCACTTGCCTCACAAATGCAGATCTAGGGCTTGAATGAAGGTGTTGAATTGCAATTGAAATAATCTCCCCAAGATTCTCAAGTTCCTCTTCTCTTTGGCTCTCCCTTTAGCTTTTCCCCTTTTTAGTCTTCTAATGTGATTTAATGATGCCTAACCTTTACACATTTGGGGTTAAAACCCTATTCACGTTTTTAGGCCTATGGGCCTTATAAAAAGGGTCCATACTCTCTATATGGATCTCACATATGTCTAATTAGGCCCCAATATCCAATATATGCATATAACCACCCCTTTCGAAATATTTCGACCCTACCGGACTCAACCGCGCGCTTAAAATCGCCATCCGGAATAAATTTCTAAAATTAACTCTCACCCGTTAACTTATTTAAATATATTCACTTTTAAATATTCCCATTAATTAATTCTCATTAATTTACGACACAAGTGAATTACTAATTACCGAATTATTTAATTAAAATAATAGCCCAGACACTACGAGGTGTTACAGTCCGAGGACTGCGATGGGACTGCAACCCCCTACTGTCTTTTCGACCGCCGGGGTGGTGGTGGAGACGGTGGCGGGAGTGGATAGGGTTTTTTTGGGTTGGTAAAGGGGTGGAATGGGCGGAATTGGTGGTGGTGAGATTAGGGTTTTGCGCGGTGGTAGGGGCGTAGTGAGGACGGCTCGTGGATGCGTCGGATGGAGGAAGGCGCGCGTCGAGAGCGTCAAATAGCGCTACGAGGCGGTTTAAAACCTCCTCAAGCCTATCGGTGTGTGAATCAACGGGGTAAACTCTTCTTAGATCTCATTTGCCGCCATCTACGATTTGTTATACAACAACGGATGGAGGCAACGAGGTTGTGATACCAACTGACGTAAATGAGCGTCAAATAGAAAGTAAGAAGAAGATTTTAACTCTCGTCTCAACTCTCTCTTAAAATCTCAAAATGAATGAATGCCTTAAAATGAGGCTACAAGTGGAGTATTTATAGGGAGAAATAGAAGGATCTACCTTGGACTACCAGAAAAGGTCATAATTACATCTATACCCTTACTAGCCTTTAATACTTCCCATCTATAATACTAAACAAAGCAACTACTAACAATAAAAGAAAAGTACATCATAGTAGAGAAAAAAACAAAAAAGCCACTATGTACTAAAAATACTAGAAATAGTTTCTAAGCCTCCCTATTCACATCAGGATCAAATCAAACATACCAGGAGCACGACTCAAGTTTGAAATTGACCCATGTTTGAGATATAACTAGTTTTAGTATGCTTGGAGAGCTTACATACTTCACATAAGAATTTTTTGTCCTTGCACGCTTTCAAAATAGAAGGGAATAACAAACATAAGTACTGAAGATTGACATGCCCTAGGCGGACATGCCACAAGTGCAAGGTCGGGAGGAAGACATCATAAGAGATGAAATCAGGCAAGATGGAAGCATTGAGACTAAACGTGGGAGGTTGCAGTGGTAGAGGTTCCCCAAAATAGTACAATTTGTCTTGCTCATAGCCACTGCCAATAATCTTCGAACGCAAGTCTTTCAAGAGACAATGGGTAGGAAAAAACACAACACAATTGAAATGATTAGCAAGTAGGCTAACGAACAAGAGATTAAAAGAAAATTTTAGGCAATGCAAAACTGAGGAAAAAGTAATATCAGGAGACAAACGCACTTCCCATTGCTATGAATACGTGTACTAGAGTCATCCGCAATACGCACGTACTGACAAAAAGGAACGGTGGGTAAGGAAAGAAGATGACTCTCATGTCATGTGATCAGTGGCTCCAGAATCCAGAATCCAAGTGGGGTTCGCAGTTTGAACATGAAAAGCGAAGAGGGAGACCTGAAATAATGGTGGCACTGGCACTGGCACTGAGAGAAGAATCGTCAACCGACGAAGAAACCGCACGAAGACAAGTGGATATAAACACCTCTGACCACACTAAATGAACCGAATAGTCGTATTTAAGAAAATTTATGTTTTGACGATGGACGATGACAACAAACTATCTCCCTATCACCACAACGAGATTCGAAAGCAAAAGTGCACCCATTCATGAGGAGATTTGTAGCCAATTGAGTCGGGATACGTTTCACCAATGAAAAAACATCTTTGCCAATACCCAAATCACCCGTAATAACTCAAAAAGTGCCCAAATATTGATCAAACAATATGAAATTCTAAAAGGGCAGATTTGTACTAAAAAAAACAGCAAGAACTCACCAACAATTATTGGAGAATCATCAAAAATCTGTTGCAAGTGCGCATAGCAATAAACGACCACTCAAATGGCCGAAAAACTTTACAAAATATACAAAAGAATGTTGTCGAACAACCCGGCAACCCCAATAAATAAAAATAACAGCTACTTGCTTCATAAAAACACCAACAAATCCGAAAAGGGTGAAGAATTAGTGTGACCCTAAAATAAAGAAGAATAGATGCTACAATAAAAATTTTGCTCCAAAAACACACGATTAGGACATCGATGAACAGTAACACTGAACAGTACTTGTGAACAATAACGGAGAGCAGTGATTAGGTCAGGGTTAGGGAGGAAAGAAATTATGGAGAGATTTTACTTTATCTTTGATACCAAGAAGATTTTTATGATGCAATGGCTTACCCAATTGAGAACCCAATAATTGTATTTATACTAAAAAAATTACAATTCTAGAAGGTTCTAAAGGTTATAAAACTAAGAGTACGTAACTAAGGCCCAAAACACGGAGGGCCTAATACAAAGGGAAAAATACTAAAAATAACATGAAATCCAACACCAACCGTATCATTTGAATGTTGACATCACCACACACCTTGTCAAGAGTATAGATGTTGACCTCCTCATCATGATCCACATCTAATTCTCAGCCAAAGGTTGGCAATATAATATATGTGCAATAGAGAGAAAATCACATAGTTTATGCTAAATTAAAAACCATTTGAATTGGAACACGACAGTTTTTATACTGCTGGAATGTTTATGTTATTTACCAATTCTAATTGGTATCAGCGCATGAAAACTATTATGCCATAAACCCAAACCCTCTTCTTCCCCCACCGTTTACCACCACCACCAGTGCAAACCCTAGGCCACCATCCCTAGGGTTACTCAACCCCTTGTGGGCTCCTTTAAGGGTATGTTCCCCCTCCCCTTCATCCTAGGGTTTGATTTCAAGGTTCAAGTTGTCTAGAGTTTGATTTTTTGGAGCGGGTTTCTGCACTTTTGGGGGGCCGACCAAATAGACTCTTATTATCTAACTATGATCTGGTAGATTGTTGTTACTATTTTTCATCACATGGAGCAGCAACCTTTTCTGGTATTTGAAGTTATTTCTTCATTGATTGTATGCAATTGAAGGTATACTTCATTAATTTTTCATCTATTGTGATCTAGAGATTTATTTGTTGTTGCTCCGTTAATTTTTAGTGGCCACTTGATAGCTTTTATAGGTTTGGGGTATCCTATTCGTTATTCTGTTTGTCGACTGATTTGAGTTGCTCCTGAGTTCATCATTGTTGGTGTTATTGTTGATTTGGTGCACAGTGTCTGACAGAGAAATTGTCGAAGTAAAGAGCACATAATCTAATTTGATGACCACTCACCATTCACCCTCTTAAAAAGTCACGGCTCAGTTACTTAACGGCCAGAATTTTTCGTCGTGGGCTAGATCGTTTCGTTTATTCTATGATACAAAAGAAAAAATTGATTGGATACTTAAGAAGATTCTAACACCAAAGCAATCAGTAAATGGTTTGTTACCAATTGTACTATTCTTGGATGGATGTTCAACTCTATGGATCCGAGTGTTTATGAGATTTTTGAGTTTTATGAGTTTGTTCCTGTCCTATGGAAGGGTATGACTAATATGTACTCTCATTCACAATGAAGTTTGGGTATTTTAACTTTGTAAGGATATATTGCATGCCTGTTAAGGTAATGATTCAGTTATGACGTTTAATAGTTATATAACTCCGAGATGGGAGGAGTATGCTTCATATCATCCTTTAGCTGACATAGTGGGTCTTACCGAGCAGGTTGCAGAATTATTTATCGCTCAAGAAGAAAAGCAAAAGGTTTACTAGTTCTTAATGGGTTTAGGGGTTGCTTTTGAGCTTTCTTGGACACAAATTTTGAACACTTCATCCCTTCCTTCACTAGGTGAAGTGTATGCAATGTGTGAGAAGCATGAGCAGCGCCTCAAGCTTACATCCTCATCTGTAGTGGTTTCTGAGTCTCCTTTTATAGCTAATCAGATGGCTTTTGTAGCCAATACAGGGAATCGTTTTTTTGGTTCTTCTTCTACTCCGTCTTAGGGCAAACATCTTGAAAAGAAGATGGTATATGAGCATTGTGGTGGAAAGGGGCACGTAAAGCTCATCTGCTAGAAACTATATCCCGAGTTGAGGAATAAGAAGGGTAGAACTCGTATAGATGTTGTTGAGGGTCCCACTGATTTTCATTTCTCTACTCCCGATGATCTGAATCTTGAGCAATCCGTTAATTCAAAGATGGATCAGATTCTCCATCTATTGAGTAATCGTCAAGCTCCTGCTAGTGGACCTACTCCTATGACCGCATCCTTCTCAGGTACTCCTTGAGCATACATAATTCACACAGCTGACACTCCTTTTACTTAGGTTATGGATTCTAATGTTAGAGATCATATGACGGGTGAGAAGGATCTTTTTATTCCATCTGCCCAACCTTTCCATAAACACGTTCACCTTGCTGATGGGACTTCTACTCCTATTCTTTGCAAAAACAATATATGCCTCTCTACAGACATTACTTTACACTCAGTTTTACTTGTACATAACCTTGCAATGAACTTGTTAACTGTTAATCATTTAGCAAGAAGTTTTAATTGTGATGTTTTCTTGTTTGATTGGTGTTATCTTCACGACCTGCGTACAGGGAGGATTTCTTACAGGGAATATGAGCGCGATGGGCTATACTACTTTAGGGATCCTCCATCAGTTCCACCTTCCGCTTCCGTTTCCGTTTTTCATGCTAGTGTGTTGCCTGATTCAGGCCGTTATGTTGTTTCTTTTCAGACATTACAGTTGTGGCATGATCGTTTAGGACATGTCAATTTTCAATATCTATGTATGTTATTCCCAGACTTAATTAAAGCTTGCAGTTCTTCAAAATTCCAATGTGTTGTCTGCTCTTTATCTAAGCATACTAGAAATAGTTATATACCTCGCATACATCGGACCCCTTGTGTTTTTAACCTAATACACTCTGATGTCTGGGGCCCTTCACCTGTTACAGCTTTGTCTGGACATCGATATTACGTTACTTTTATTGCTGACTACTCGAGGTGTACCTGGGTTTATTTGCTTCATAAAAAATCTAATGTGCTCCCCTTTTTACACAGTTCTTACAACTTGTCAAACCTCAATTTAATGTTGTTAAAGGGATCCGGTCTGATAATGTTAAGGAGTACATCCTAAATGAGTTTGTCTCTCCTCTTAATCAACAGGGTATTCTTTAGTAACTCACTTGCCCATATACCCCTAAACAAAATGGGGTTGCTAAAAGAAAAAACAAAAGTCTCATGGGAGTGGTTCGTTGTTTATTAAGGGGGATGCAGGTTCCTCAATCTTATTGACACTTAGTTGTATTAACGGGCGCTTATCTTTTGAATCGTACTACATGTCGAGTAATATAGAATAAAACCCCGTTACAGCTTATTTGACTTGATGAGATTCCTTTTCTTGTAATCTCGCGTCTGTTTGGTTGCACTTGCTTTATTCATAATAAATCTCCTACTCGCACTAAGCTTGATGTTAAACCATTCGATGTATTTTTGTAGGATATTCAAATATATCCAAAGGGTATCGTTAGTATGATCCTGTCACACATCGTATGCAGCATACTTTAGATGTCACATTTCATGAAAATATATCGTTCTTTGGTAACTCTACTTCTGAGCATTCTTCTACTCTGCCTCTTGAGAACTCATATGTTTTTTACCATTTAATCATACTAATCTTGTATCTCAAGCTAATCAACCTTTCTAGGTGTATTCCCGTCGCCCGCACTCACATATCTCTCATGTCATTACCCCATCCTCCCCAAGTAACACTTCTCATTCAATTGAACATATTGTTGAGCTTGTTATTGAGACTACTAATGAGCTAGCAAATGATGATCTTGTTACTCCAGACCCTGAGCCTCGATACCTCATACGGGAGCGTTGAGAGCCCATTTGATATGGTCATACTTGTTCTACAAAACATCTTATTTCGAAGTTTATTTCTTATGAGGGTTTGTCAGGATCTTATCGCGCTTTTATTATGGCCAATTCCTCCACTCGGACTCCTAGGATTCTTTCTGAAGCTTTCCAGGATTCACATTATGTTGAATCTATGTAGTGTGAGATGGATACTTTACACCGTAATCATACTGGGGATAGGGTTCCTTTACCTAAAGGGGCTAAGACAGTTGGTTGTAGGTCGGTTTATACACTCAAGTTCTTAGCTGATGAGACAGTGGATATGTATATGGCTCGCCTTGTTGTGAAGGGATTTACTCCAATTCCGAAAAAAGATTTTGGTGCTACCTATATTCCAGTTGTTAAACTCAGTATTGTTCGCTTATTGATCTCCTTAGCTGCTTCGTCCTCTTGGCCGTTCCACCAGCTTGATGTCACAAATGTTTTTCTTCATGGCGACCTTGATGAGGTCATCCACATGGATCCTCCACCCGGCTTTCATGGTGAGGGGATGCTAGGAAAGTTTGTCGCCTCCGAAAATCTCTATATGGACTGAAGCAGTCACCAAGAGCCTAGTTCTCTAGATTCAGTGAGTCTATCATTAAATTTGGATTTACCAGGTGCCATTCTTACCATACTAATTTCATCAGACGGGATTCATATGGGAAGAGTGTGATCTTACTTGTGTATGTTGATGATATTATTATTACTGGAGATAACTCTATTGGAATTTGATGTAAGTCTACAAATGCGGAAGCGTTACGCTACACAATGACACAACAACAACAACAACAACAACAACAACAAATAAATTAAACTAGTGAAATGAATTTCTTTCTCTCTCTATTCTCAATTCTCAAAATTCAAGATGTGATTACAAATGTGGGTCAAGGGCCTATTTATAGGAGAAGTTAGCTTCCTAGCCAAGCTAATACCCAAAAAGACCAAAAGGACAACTAATAACTAAAAATTGACTCGTTAGCCAACATGCTTGGAAACTAATAAAACACTAAAAATAAAAGAAAATGTCAATAAACCCTAAACTAAAAATAGAAAATAAAAGATAGTCTTCTCCCGGAGGCACAACCACGCGCCACACGTCGCTATATATCCCATACACATCAGAATTACATAAGTTAAGTGTAACACCGGGCCTGCCCGGGGAGAGCGAACAAAGCGCCACTATCGATAAAACTAAACTAATCCGCAATATAACAAGGTATAGAGCATATAAATCCCATAATAGAAAAGAACCCACTAATCTCAAATCTCTTCAAATAAATACAACAATTCTCTCGAATAAATTACATCTAACTTGAAAAGAAAATACAAATCTCCAATGCTCTATACATCAAAATAATACAATCTTCTCATTGTATTCTCGATTATTCTTCCCAAAATAATCCACGCTAAAAATCATCCCAATTGGTCCATAGCACTCAAATCCGCGCTAACCTGCCAACTAAAAGAAAATATGGGGAAGTACACAATACGACAGGAAAGATGCTCAACAAATATTAGCGGTGAATAAAACGTCACAATACGAGTACGAATATTCAAATCAAATGCGAATCTCATAAGAAATTATATCAATATAATTTCTCAACAACACATTAACCGGATCACCAGGCCTCACCACCGTACCGCGCCTATGCATTTTTCTAGCATATCCGGAAAAAGGAATATTAGCAGGTGTCCAACTTCAGTGCCATATTAAAATCTGATGACAACATGCTCAACACTAAATATAATACCACATGAATCGAAATTAGATTCCAACAAATATTTTCAGATTTTCAATGAATTTAGCAATTCAAATATGAGTCAATAATCATAAGAAAACAACGAGAATAATACTCGCGAGATTAAGGAGCATATTGTGTAAAACCCCATACCTTAAACTACCAAAAAGAACCAACATGAATCATCACATAATTTCAGCCTCAAAATCTATACACACCATCACGTTCTTCTCGCGAAAATAATCAAATCTCGTTCTAGCCCAAACTCGAGAAAACACCAAATAAACCTTATAATCTAAGGTTGAAATCTTGAATAAGTTTGGGGCTATGGTTTGTAGATGAAAGGGAGTAATTTTGGAGAGGTCTTCTGGTTGAAAAGTTTGAGAAAAAGTGATTTGAAAAGCCAAGCCACGAATTAGTTGATATATAAAGGATTAAGAGTTTGATTAAGAAAAGAGTTCTAATCAGATAAAACACTAAAACATTTATTCCGGACGATCGGACCGTTGGAATTGGATGAAATTTTATAGAGAATTAGATGAAGACGAGAGGAAGCTACAGACAAAAATTCAGCTCGATCGGACCGTTCAATATTTTTAAATATTTTTTTTTCTAGAGAGTTTTATGTTTTAAGGACTTCTATATAATAAAAATTCAATTAAAACTCCATTTTAATTTCGATTTCAAAACCGTTTGAAATCTCGCCTTTAAAAATAATAACCAACATATTTGAGCAATAAAAATAATTTTATCTCAAAATTTATTTTTCCTCTTAATTTCGAAAATACCCCAAAAATTACGCGGGTTGTTACATGAAGGCTTATTTGGAAAAGGCGTTCGATGTGAAAGGCCTAAGTCGACTTCGATATTTCTTGGGCATTGAAGTACTCAGGTCTCGTCATAGGATTTCTCTCTTACAGAGAAAGTATGTTGTGGATCTTCGTGAGGATATAGGGATGATTGGGTGCAAACCAACTTCATCTCCTATGATTCCTAATTTAAAGCTTGTGGCTGTCAGTGGTGAACCTTTGAAAGATTCATCTATGTATCAGCGTTTGGAGGGTCGTCTAATTTATTGAGCTAATACCAAACCGGATATATTATTTGTTGTTGGGAGAGTTAGTCAGTTTATGCACAAATCCTGTTAGACTCATTTGGATGAAATATATCACCTTTCACGATATCTCAAGTCTTCTCCTAGACTTGGATTATTTTATATAAGCCTGGAGGATTGCAGAGCTGTAATACCCTGTATTTTTTAGATATAGAATTTAATTAAATTGGCGATTTAAGATTTAATTAAATTGGTAAATTGGAATTTATTTAAGTCGGAGAATTTATTGAACTTAGTGATTGAAAATTTAAATTAATTCAGTCTATTTTAATTTCACACGTGTCGTATTTTGGGGTGGAAATAAGATGATAGTATTAAGTGACTCGGATGCTGATTTAGAGGTCACGTTTGATTCCGAAAGGAGAGAAATAGTCAGAATAGTATAGCAGGGGGTATTGTTCGGGTCCCGGGTCAATTTTAGACCAAACCGGTAACGTATGAGGGCATTTTAGTCATTTGGTAACATAAGGTAAGAGACCTACGAAATTCTAAAGCTTACTTGGGAGAGGCTAGAGTTATAAAGATAGAAAACAAAGCGAGGTCATTAGAGAAAAAGGAAAAATCATTTTTAAAGCTTAAGAGAGAGTTCCTGAAGGATTGAAGCTTAATCTTGCACCACCATCAACCTTGGATTGAGGATTGGAGATGAAGAAAAGAAATACATCATCTTAATCACAAAATCATATCATACCTATAAGAGGCAAGTGTTTATTTGCAACTTCGTTTGAAGTTATAATACCCATGTGGTTAGGGTTTCAAAAATATTGATTAAATTGGTGTTCTTGAAAGAAAAGAATGATTTGAACTCATGTTTTGGGTAGGATTTGCATGTCGTATGAATTAACATCTGTAGAGGATATGTGATAATCTCCACGAATTTAATCTGGGTTTTATAAGAGTATGCATGAAGAACATGAAAAATCTAGGTTTTCAATGAATAAATGACTTGATATGTTCTTGAACGGAAATCATAGTGTTTCGATCTTATAATTGCAATGGAAATCATCATAATACATGTATATAACGTTTGGGACAATTGCGGGCAAGTTTGGTGAAGAATCATAGGAATTATGTTAAAGAAAAATGGTGAAAAATGTTAAAACCCAAAGAAGATGATGATGAACTGCTACTGTTCGAATCGATTCGGCCCAAGGGCGAATCGAATCGGCCCTAGGGAGAATCGATTCGGTTGGAAAATTTCCCTTTTTAATCCCTTAAATTGTGAATTTTTGTTTGAGAAACTTTTGGAGCATTCTTTAGACATAATAAGAGATTTATTGGATTATAGTAGGACTAGGATAAGGTTGTGACTTAGTCTTATTGAGAGGATTAAGGCGAGGACTAATCAGGATTAAATCGTTATGTAAAATATTCGGGAGCACGAGAATGAGTTAAGGGGATTTCAAATGGATTTATTCTATAGATCAGTAGGGTATGATTGAGATAACTACTGAAATGACTTAAGGGAATAACTAGGACCCTTAGAGTAGAGATTAATACTCGGATAAACACGATAGCGAGAATAATCGTAAATTGTTAGTACGGTGAGTATTAGGGAAATAAATATTACGTATGGATGATATTTATAGGTTGAGTGTATACCTATACGGAATATATATATGGGTTGTGTGTATGCCTACATGCGACATATGGATAGGTTGTGTGTATGCCTATTATGTGCTTTCTTATGTGTGTGAACATACCTATGTTTCCTGTTATCCGGAGGTTTCCCACAATGGGTGGTCCAACCTTGACGATTCCGGTGAGGTCTGGATGTGTGACCCAGAACATAGAACCTAGGTACGTGCTATCTGAGTGTATGATAGTTTTGACAGTCAATTGGGTATGTTAGGTATGTGCGTAACCCATAGACTTGGAACTATGTTCGCCTCCAATATGTGTTGATTTGATTTATGGTTCGAGGGTGATATCCGAACCGCTAGTCCTTGATTTGGTACGAGAGGTACATGGACTTCATAGCAGAGTATGCAGACTCGCACCGTGATTCTTAGCCTGGGGATGCTGGAGTTATGTATATAAATTATATGATATATCTATACATACTGGTGTATTTATCCTACTTGTGGGTGAAAGTAGTAGTTGTGGATAGCATATATCTAAATGTGATGTAATTAGAAAAATTCTACCTAGTGTGTAATGGTAGTAAAGTTAGATAGCGTATATCTAAAGGATGATCTGAGTAGAGCAACTTAATGAAAGGGTTTAATGATAATATAAGGGAGATTTTAATTATAATTAATAATAACATACGAGTCATGTTAATTATTAATGTTCAAATAGCGTACTACATTGGCGGTACGTGGGAGCCAAATCTGTTAGTGGATAGATAATTTGAGGAGATTAGTTGGACTGGGTAGCATAGCTAGGTAGGATGCGTTAGCCGTGAACATTAGTTGAAAGGTGAGGAACTCAAGGGAGTGTGCTTTGAACTAATATGTGTAATCAATAACTGATTTTTAAATTGTGATAAATACTTGCTAAATATTTTCAAAATGTTTTGGGTTCTGACCCATCTTGCAAAATATTTTCAAAACCTTTTAGGTGTCCAGCCACAGGGACGCCAAACTTAAGGATATGTTCCAGAGATGCGTAGCTGCAGCACTTGTGGATGATTGCAGAATTTGGATTAGACGTTTCAATTGCTTCAAACTAGTGTAGGATTTAGTTTCAGTTATTTCATTTGGCCATGTCGCCCTTCAGCTAGTTCATGTAATCAATTATATCGAACTTTACATTAGTGGATTCAGTTTTATTTAGTTGGACTTTGTATTATGAACAAATGGTTTATTCGGTATTATTTATCTGGTTATTTGTTTTGTGATGGATTTATATTATTCTAACTGTACGGATGATTTGATTATTATTTTAGCTCCGAATTATTGTTATTAATGAAAGATAAAATCTAACACACGCTTAATTTAACATAGGTGGTTAGTAAGTTTAAAAGTTTTCGAGAGTGATGCTAAGAATGAACCATAGAAGATTCCTGTTTGTTTTAATGAAGGGTTGATCACCCGTGGTTAAAATACGCTGGGTGTCACAGATGGTATCAGAGCATCAGGTTCTAGTGTCTGTAGGATCTGTGCGACTTTTTTACATTTCAGTGTAGCATTCTTTGATGTTGAGCCTTATGATAGGAGTGTTATATTCTTCTGCTATTATAGATGTATGGACTGTGAACTCATAGAACTCGAATCTAATTTCAAATGCCACCCAAGAGACGACGAGCAGCGGCTCAGAATAATGCGGGGGAGGAGGCTCAGCCGAGGCCACAAGCACCGCAGCCACCGGCACCACAGGGGACAGTGACAACAGTTGAGGTGGCGGTGATAGTGGCACAGGCACTGAAAGCATCTATGACTGCCATAGCTCAGCATTTTCCTCAAGTTCAGCAGCCACCGCAACTAGTGGCACCAGGGGTTCAGGCACACCCAGAACCGACAGAGTAACAGAGAGTTAGGGAGGCTTTCCGGAAGGGCTACCCACCAGAATTTAAGGGGAGTTCGGATGCGATTGTGGTGTGTCAGTGGAAGACAGATATTCAGCGCTACTTGCGTATGGTTGACTGCAGTGAGGTACAGAAACAGATGCTTGCGACTTTCAGGTTGGTTGGGGCAGCATTACAGTGGTGGGAGTCAGTTACCACCGTTGCAGAGAGGGATACTATGACTATTGTTGATTTCTGGGTGCGGTTTGACCGCAAATACTTTCCTTCATCCGTAGAGACGGAGATGAGGAAGAAGTTTTGTGAGGTGACTCAAGGTGATCCTTCTGTGGCCGAATATGAGGAAGAGTTCACTCATTTGGCCAATTTTGTACCAGACGAGGTGAACAACGAAGAAGGGAAGAATGTGAGGTTTATGGATAGTTTGGCTTGGAGAATCCGCAACACTTGATTGGTAACCCAACATTGGAAACCTATACGGACGTCGTCAATGCTGCACTACTTCACTACCAGGATCAGAGTTTTTACAAAAGGGGAAACAAGAGAGTGGGAGAATCTAGTCAGGCGGGTGGATCAGGAGGGAGAGATTCCCAAAAAGGGGATGATGCCAAGAGGCTTAAATAAGGAGGTTACCAACATGAGAGACAGGGTTTCAAACAAGGCCAGCAGAGTCCTCAACAGCAGCAGGAGCACGTTTCTCATAGGCAAAAGGATCCAGGGAATGATGGGGAAGCCCAGCAGGACCATGGTTAGAGACAGAGAGATTTTTCTGGCCGATGTTTCACTTGTGGGTGTGTAGGCCACAAAAGAAAGGATTGCCCAAAGCGAAGCAGGGGGCAAATACAGGATGGAGTCCAGGAACCTATTAACCAGGCGAGGCGTATGGGAAACGAAGGTAATTTTTTTTTTTATTTCATCCTTGTGAATAAAGGATTAGGTGGAGGACAGGGGTGCGTCACAATATATATATGTTTGTTAGCACTAAAATTCGAGTGTGAGTTGGGTTTAGTGGGAGCGTTGGCAAGATCGGCCTGGTTACTATAAATATAATTACCGTTGGGTAGCAGGGCTTTTTGGTGTCACCTGTAGGGGAGCGGGTGTGGGCACTAAGAGGATTTCTTTTATGTTATTCCAAGGTGGAACATATTGTTTTGAGAGGCATCACCGGAAAGAGGGTTGGGTCTACATACATAAATTATATTGTATCATCGACTTCGATGGGTATGTTGTCTTGTTATATTTGATCCCAGGGCGTAGGGACTTTTTACTGATATGATTCAGAGTGCTTTGTGCATATTCTCGAGCGGAGAGATATAACTCGTTATTTATATAGCGTTGAGAACTTGTGATAGTGAGAGTGTTGCGTTGTATGTCGGCTTCGTGACATGAGAGTGAACGAGAAGATTTGTATGTCAACAGACGAGACTTTGGAGGTACATCCCATGCATGAAACTTAGTGAACGTTGGCATTGGGGGAAAGGTAGGATCACTAGGACATGGGTTTAGTACCTTAGTTATTGTACATATATGTGATTCTAACTGAGAGTTAATAGTTATATGATGATTTACGGCAAAGGGATCTAAGTGGCATTTGTGTGAAGAGTGGTTGAAAATGAGGAAAGTTGGTACCTAGGGAGGAGGGGACCCTTCCCAGAATACTAAATGGCATAGCCATTAGTATGTAAGTTGGGAACTATGGAAATGTGTATGTAGTCACCAAAGTGAACTGGTAGGTAAAAAGGATGAAATATTTTGGTGTGAGGTGATTAAAGCAGATTGGTCATTAGATTGAACGGTAGTGTATATACCGTCAAATGAAAGGATACCGTTAGTAGAGGTATAGGAGAAATTGTAAAGTGATTCTAACTTTGGGAATGAGAACGATGTTGTGCAAGGTTCCATCTGAAGTTGTTAGTACCAAACTTATCCGAATTTCGAGTATGAAATTCCTTTGTAAGGGGGGAAGTATGTAATGCCCCGTATTTCTGAGGATATAGAATTTAATTAAATTGGAGATTTAGGATTTAAATAAATTGGTAAGTTGGAATTTATTTAAGTGGGAGAATTTATTTAATTTGGTGATTGAAAATTTAAATTAATTCGGTCTATTTTAATTTCACGCATGTCATATTTTGGAGTGGAGATAAGATGATAGTATTAAGTGACTCGGATGATGATTTAGAGGTCACGGTTGATTCTGAAAAGGGCAAAATAGTCGGAATAATATACCGGGACCCGGGTCAATTTTAGACCAAACCGGCAAAGTACGAGGGCATTTTAGTCATTTGGTAACATAGGGTAAAGAGACCTACGAAATTATAAAGCCTTTATCAGTATATAATTGGGAGAGGCTAGGGTTTGAAAGATAGAAAACAAAGGGAGGCCATTAGAGAAGAAGGAAAAGCCATTTTTTAAGCTTAAGAGAGAGTTCTTGAAGGATTAAAGCTTAATCTTGCACCACCATCAACCTTGGATTGAGGATTGGAGGAGAAGAAAAGAAATCCATCATCTTAATCACGAAATCAGATCATACCTATAAGAGGCAAGTGTTTATTTGCAATTTCTTTTGAAGTTATAATACCCATGTGGTTAGGGTTTCAAAAATATTGATTAAATTGGTGTTCTTAAAAGAAAAGAATGATTAGAAGTCATGTTTTGGGTAGGATTTGCATGTAGTATGAATTAACATCTGTAGAGGATAAGAAATCAGAGGATATGCGATAATATCCACGAATTTAATCTGAGTTTTATAAGAGTATACATGCAAGACATGAAAAATCTAGGTTTTTGATGAATAAATGATTTGATTTGTTCTTGAATAGAAATCATAGTGTTTTGATGTTATAATTACGTTGGAAATCATCATAATACATGTATATAGCGTTTGGGACAATTGGGTGCAAGTTTGGTGAAGAATCATGGGAATTATGTTAAAGAAAAATGGTGAAAAACGCTAAAACCCAACGAAGAAGATAAACTACTACTGTTCGAATCGATTCGGCCCAAGAGCGAATCAATTCGGTTTGTCCAGATTTGAAAATTTTCCCTTTTTAATCCCTTAAATTGTGAATTTTTGTTTAAGAAACTTTCGGAGCATCCTTTAGACATAACAAAAGATTTGTTGGATTACAGTAAGACTAGGATAAGGTTGTGACTTAGTCTTATTGAGAGGATTAAGGCGAGGACTAATCGGGATTAAATCGTAATGTAAAGTATTCGGGAGCACGAGAATGAGTTACAGGGATTTCAAATGGATTTATTATAGATAAGTAGGGTATGATTGAGATAACTACTGAAATGACTTAAGGGGATAACTCTAGGACCCTTAGAGTAGAGATTAATACTCGGATAAACACGATAGTGAGAATAATCGTAAATTGTTAGTACGGTGAGTATTAAGGAAATAAATACTACGTACGGATGATATTTATAGGTTGAGTGTATACCTATACGGAATATATATATTGGTTGTGTGTATGCATATATGCGACATATGGATAGGTCGTGTGTATGCCTATTATGTGCTTTCTTATGTGTGTGAACATACATACGCTACCTGCTATCCGGAGGTTTCCCGCAGTGGGGGATCCCACCTTGACGATTCCAGTGTGTGCCCCAGAACATAGAACCTAGGTATGTGCTATCTGAGTGTATGATAGTTTCGACGATCAATTGGGTACGTTAGGTATGTGCGTGACCCATAGACTTGGAACTATGTTCGCCTCCAATATGTGTTGATTTGATTTATGGTTCGAGGGTGATATCCGAACTGCTAGTCCTTGATTTGGTACGAGAGGTACATGGACTTGATAGCAGAGTATGCAGAGTCGCACCGCGATTCTTAGCCCGGGGATGCTACAGTTATGTATATAGATTGTGTGATATATCTATACATACAGGTGTACTTATCCTACTTGTGGGTGAAAGTAGTAGTTGTGGATAGCGTATATCTAAATGTGATGTAATTAGAGATATTCTACCTAGTGTGTAATGGTAGTAAAGTTAGATAACATATATCTAAAAGTTTATTTAAGTAAAGCAACTTAATGAAAGGGTTTAATGATAATATAAGGGAGATGTTAATTATAATTAATAATAATATACGCGTCATAGCGTACTATATGGGCGGTACGGGGGAGCCTAATATGTTAGTGGATAGATAATTTGAGGAGACCTAGTTGGGCTGGGTAGCATAGCTAGGTAGGATACATTAGGCGTGCACATTAGTTGAGAGGTGAGGAACTCAAGGGAGTGTGCATTGAACTAACATGTATAATCAATAATTGATTTTTAAATTGTGATAAATACTTGCTAAATATTTTCAAAATGTTTTGGGCTCTGACCCATCTTGCAAAATATTTGCAAAACCTTTTAGGTGTCCAGCCACAGGGACACCAAACTTAAGGATATGTTCCAGAGATGCGTAGCTGCAGCATTTATGGATGCTTGTAGGATTTGGATTAGACATTTCAGTGTCTTCATTCCTAGCGCAGGATTCAGTTTTAGTTATTTCATTTGGGCATGTCGCCCTTTCGCTAGTTCATGTAATCAATTGTATCGAACTTTACATTAGCGCAGTTTTATTTTAGTTGGACATTGTATTATGAACCGATGGTTTATTTGGTATTATTTATCTGATTATTTGTTTTCTGATGGATTCATATTATTCTTATTTTAGGGATGATTTGATTATTATTTTAGTTCCGATTATTGTTATTAATGAATGATAAAATTTGAAACACACTTAATTTAACATAGGTGGTTAGTAAGTTTAAAAGTTTTCGACGGTGATGCTAAGAATGAACCATAGGAGATTCGTATTTGTTTTAATGAAGAACTGATCACCTGTGGTTAAAATAGGCGGGGTGTCACAAGAGCTACACTGATTCAGATTATGGAGGATCTTGTTATGGCCGCTCCACTACTTATTATTGTACCTTTTACGGTAGTCATCTCATCTCCTGAAAAAGTAAAAAGCAAGTTGTAGTTTCGCGTTCCTCTGCAGAGGCAGAATATAAAGCCATAGCATTGAACACATGAGATTATATGGCTTCGTTCTATTTTTTGGGGAGTTGAGATTTCCTTAGAAGACTTCCTTTGTTCTGCACTGTGACAATAAGTCGGCTATTCAACTTAATTCTAATTCAGTTCTTTGTAAGAAGCCAAAGCACATTGAGATAGACGTTCATTTTCTCATAGAGAAGGTTCATCATGAGATCATCACTCCATCGTTTATTTCTTGAGGAGAACAGGTTACAGATGTTCTTACCAAACCTGTTAGTCCTCTTCTTCGCACTTCTATTCGCCAGTCTGGCTTGGTCGATATCTACTCTCCAACTTGAGAGGGAGTGTTAGAATGTTTATGTTATTTTGTGTGTTATTTAAGTAATTGATCATAAGGGTAATTTAGTTCCCTAATGTATTCCCGCATTGGTATAAATACAAGCATCTAAACTTGTAAGGGATAGAATTTACTAATTCTAGTCATACTAGCTCAAAAAGAATTACTTTTACTCATAGTATCTCAAATGGGTGTGGATGCGGTACCGCTACAAGCTTCGATCTCTCCACTGCAATTGATTTTCGACACTAAATTTATGTACCACTCCGACAAAGTTGTTTCCTTCTCGCCTCATCTCTCCTTGGTCCTTCCAATATATTACCATTTCTTGAAAATTCTCAAACCTAGCTACCAGTCCCTTGCATAGCTCACATCAGTTGGGGATGAACCATCTAATGGTCTCCTCTTTCGAAACAAACCATAAGCGTCAACTTTAGCTTGAGCCAAAATCGAAGTAGAAACTACACTTCAGAAGAAACTCCTAGCTTCCAAATATGGCAACATCCCATATTTGTTCCAAATGATTCAGGGCCATATAAAATCGTGCTCTTAAGGAAAATGCCACCACTTTCTGACAAAACCCCTATTAAACCCCTATTGTTTACTAACCAATTACCTTCCCAAACCCCTTTGATCCATCTATTCCACTCACTCACCTTCCACAAAATATCTTTCACAAACGTTTCCAATATCTAAGCGAGTCTTGGCAGAATTTAGAAAATAAACATATAGATACGGGAATAATATACAGACAGGCAAATTTTCCTTGTACATCTACTCTTTGAACCTTTTCGACAACTGAATTCAACTTATTATAACTACTTCCACCAAGCTTACAAGCTTTCTTAACCTTTCCAAGAACCAAATTCCAATTTTTTTAACTATATTCGCAAAGTTTACAAGTATTTTATACCCAATACACAAAAGCGGGGGGGAGGATATCTTCCACAAATTGAAGATGTGATGGACCGACATTCTTTATTTCTTTCTTTTCTTTTTTCTTTTTTTCTAAAAGCAACAAACTTCTATTAATGTAGCGAACAAGTACAAGAAGATCCTCTTCTTATCTCGAAGGACTCGATCAAGAAAGCCTTCTTTGCCTACAATGCAAGCCTGCTCGACACATTAGTCGTGAGGGTAAAAAGTCAAAAAGGAAAGGGGTCACCTAACCTAATACCTCTCAACATTGCAAGTCACCTCATTGGTTGACCATTAACAAAAACCGAGAAATTAACAGTCCTCATACAATGTCTAAACCATCATCTCCAAAAAAAATTTGCCTCCAAAACATGATCCAAAAGGTGTACCTCGAAAGTGGGTCACTTTGGTACATAATCCGGGTATGTGGTCCGTTGATTCAGTTGGCACGCCGTGTGGTTGGGGTAGGCTTAGTTTGTTTACTACAGATTATGGAATGCTTTGAATCCCTTCTTGAGGTTATTTTAACCACAAGTTTATTTTTAAACTCCACCAATATAGAAATAGAAAGATCGTTGAGACTGTATTTAGTGTATAATGCATGTTATATGTTAAGAAAATAGAAGTCATTCATGTATAATTTTATTTAATTAATTTGTTTGGAAGATTTATTTCCTTCTTTAGATCAAAAGTTGCATTATTAAGTAAAATAGCTATAATATTAATTGTTCATATTGTGGACGCCACTTTTAGACCTCCACCTCCTAAACCCACCATGTTTTGGGTCGGTGATCCCGAATCACAGTGCTGGGGCGTTTGTAGAGATCACGGTAACTATTGTAACATGCCTTCTCAAAATCAATCTTTAAAGTCAAGCACTCTTTCTTCTTCACACTATATCCTTCCGCTACTTCATCAACCACCAACACAAAGTCCAGTCTACCAACCTTTCACAAATACTCTCTATGACAAAGAAACTTATCAAAAACTGATACAGAAACTTTATTCCCTAGAAAATTTCTCGATCTTAAAGACGAGAATTCTACTAGCATTTTATATAAACTTGTAACCAAACCAATAGTCTTGCTACACTTAAAAGATAAGACATCCTAACGCCCCAATCAGTAACTTCGAAGGCACATCTCCTTCATTTATCTTTCGGGTACAACAACGGAAAGGGAGGCTTAATATTAAAAATCTAATCCTACAAGTAAAGAAGAAAAGGTGTATACACGAGAGAAATAAAGACGCCAGATTTAGTATAAAGAAAAAATGACCTTTTTACAGAGGATCCCTTGAATTTAGTAAGCATTTGGATCATTGCATCAATGGTCAACTGACCAGAAAACATTTGATGGAAGTAAGAGTTTGCCTCTGCCTCAATGTCAGCCGCATACCCATCAGAAATTGATAAATCGATACCGTCAGAGCTGTTCATCCTTAATATGGCATCCATACAAGCCACATGCAATTTTGCAATTTCCTCCAAAAGCTGGCTAGAGGAAATCAAGCTTGTATGGGCTTGAAGGACCTAAAAACAGAGGCAATGATTGTAAAGATCCGTAAGATTAAAGACAATATTAACCAGAACAACCAAGTTATCAAAATTAAACCTTCAAGAAGGTGCAAGTCGTCTCAGAATAAAAATTTCCAAAAGCACCAAAGTGATGAACATGGTTAGAAAAAACATCATGAGCGCCAAACTGAACCTCATTTACGAACTTGAGGCACTCCTGGAAGAGCAGCATGTATATCAGTCGAAATTTATAGTTTCTCAATATCACAAGCGTATAATAAGTTGATAGAGAATTTCGCCACTAACTGCTTAAATAGTTGAGAGAAGGTTCCAGCATAATCATTTACCTCAAAGAAAACATCTCTATATGTACTCAAATTAGAGCTCAACCACGTCTCCAGGTCAATGAGTTCCTTTTCAGAACCAAGGACGGCCAGTTTAATACCAAAAGAGAAAGGAATTACATCCAATACTGGTGATAGAAGCTGCAATGCAAAAGAGATTCGAGTACAATCACTGGAATATAAACAAATGTTTGACGCACAAACAATCGAACAAGTTTGTTAAATTAGATAATCATGCTCTTCTGACAAGGATGATGGAGATACAGTAAGAACCAGGAAAAATAGCATTTTTATAGGCAAAAATTGGCGCTGTTGCTATGTCTTTGGTGGTCTCTTTCATGTCTTCAGTGTATCTGAGGACCCTTTTATCTTGGATTACAATTGACAAAGCAGAGATGGGGGTTGATAGATAATTTTATAGCTTTTTTGTCTGAGATCCATGGTAGATTGTAAGCAAGTTTTTTGTGCAGGGGTGATTCTTTTTTAGCTAGTATACATTATACATTGTATAAAGCCTCACACATGCCTCCTTTCTCTGTTGGAGAAAATTTCAGCAGCTTAAAAATGCAATATGCAAAGTTAGAACACAGTAATTGTTAGAATTATGAATAGAAAGATTTGTTTTCTATTGTATAGGCAACCCACAAACTGGAAACATAGTCATTCTTATAATGTAAATAGAAAGATTTGCTTTTGCACAGGTTAGCGTTAGCTTAATGTAACTTCACAAACATGATCCAACTAATTTGAGAAAATTAGAAGTAAAACTATCTTTGTAACTCATGGAAACATAATTGATTAATCTTTTCTACAATATGTCTAGCAGATAAATATGAAGTAACCGAATTTCAACTGCTTCACTTAAAACCAGAAATGTTCGTGGAGTGATCAATCTAAACGGAAACATTGCACAAAAACGTGTTAATACTGCATTGAGCCAACTATTTGGGGTCAGGTTTACACATTTGGCTATTTGTTGCATAAGGAAATTGAGTATTTTAGGGGAGGAGGGATAAAAGAAAACCACATTATAACCTTTAGCTCCTGGCACAAATCCAAAACTCTACCAATATGATCCGGGTCCATGTTAAGAGCATCTATGAATCCCCGCAACAGAATGTTTGGATTAACATTCCAGAGATGCAGAACAATACTATTCCCCACAGCACTTTTAAGTATCATGGGGAAGACAGCAGAAGAAATTTCATATTGGAG
The DNA here is from genome assembly GCA_949130495.1 of Sambucus nigra. Classification (NCBI taxonomy): domain Eukaryota; kingdom Viridiplantae; phylum Streptophyta; class Magnoliopsida; order Dipsacales; family Adoxaceae; genus Sambucus; species Sambucus nigra. Next base: position 138,453,591 of record OX422221.1, on the reverse strand, counting down.
GAGGTTATATGCTGACTGCAATTGAAATAGGAAAATTTATCAACCAAAGAAATTATATAAAAAAATAAAATTATATAAAGAGATACATATATATGAGAGAACGGTACATTGATGTGTGCCATCCCAAGAAGCAAGACTTCAGGGCAATTCTTAAGAGGATATTCTATCATTGATCGAACAACACTGGCATGACCTCTCTCAGCTAGCTGACACAACACCTCCAGAAGGTCGAGACAAAACCATGCATGATTTGCATGTCCAGGTTGAAGTTTATGACCATTCACAGCATCAGAGTATGCCTGCAGAAATAAGCTGACCATTCAGATCTATCACAGACCGCATGCATTGTTAAAAAGAATCAATATTAGACTTATCATACCAGTTGCCTCTCAGAATGCGCAAAGGTAAATACTTCAGGTGGTACAGAGACGGCATGCTTGAGGAAGGATAGCTGTCCCTCGGCATTCTTCCAAACGACGCCACAAATGGCACTTAGTGGAAATGGATCCTGCAATGTCAGTGGTATTATTGCAAACATGAATGATATATTCAATAGTGCTAGCTCTCATAACAATTGTAAAGATCATACATTATATGCATGTAATTGACAAATCCATGCATGAATACACACCTGACATGCATCTCTATAAATGGACATGAACAAAAAAAAAGCAGCCTCATTAGGAATGTAGAATCCCTCTTGATCAAGGTTCTCAAAAACATTGATCCAGTTAATTCCAGGAGCCTGTAGTTTAATAAATTTTAATTAGAGGAGAGCACATTAGGGCCTCATTTGGCTCCAGGGGGAAATATTTTTCACCTGACTGAAACGTATTTGGAATTTAAATTTTTTTTTGTATAAAGTTGAAATCAATGTACACAACTAAACAAAATAGGGAACAAAGTTTAACCACAAATAGGTGAAAATACTTTTCACATTTTTACTTTTCCTGTGGGTAGAAAAAAAAATCACCCCAAACCAGATGGACCCTTAAGCAAGTTGCAGTCGCTTCATGGACGAAGCAAGAGGTTAAAACATAGAACTCACAAGCTGCTTGATTGACTCTACGAGAACACCAGTGTTCCAGGAGTTCAACAATAACAGATCAGACACATTGCTGCTGCCAAGGGCAGAACAGAATGTCAAAAATGTGTGTTGATTGTCCTCGAGACCTACATGGGTTCGGGCGATAATGCCAATTATCTTAGCAACAGTGACTTCAGTCAGCGGTAAGAAAAGAGAGAACATCTCTTTGCACTCCGAGACGTTCACTGTGCATCCATAACCCAATTCCTTCATTATATCGGCCATACTCATTTCCTTCTCCATTTCTGCTAGAACAGCATCAAAATCACTTTCATCGCTTTCGTTGAACGTATCCAAATTCCTGCAGCAGGGATGAAAACGCTGAAAATGATCATCTTCAGCAAGATAATTTAGTAAGTCACTTTAAATTTGACTCCCACTTCTAGGGTTGGCTTCAAACATAAAATAATTGAGTTACACCCACTCGGTGTTTTGACGACACATTGCAACAGTCTTCTATGGCACTGAAAATATGCACCACATCTGGGGGTGTAACTCAAATAATTCTGTTCCAAGGGATACCTCAAAACCGGCTCAAAAAGTGGGGGTCAAACTCAAAACCTCTCTATATAAATTTACAAAACAAGCACGACATAAATTACAAAGGCCGTCATGCAGATGAATGAAAGGCTGTTGAGACTTACCTCAAGAAGTTGCCATCACGCAGTTCAGCTGAAAGCAATGGAGCTAAAATAAGTTCAGAATTTTCCTTCAACTGCACTAGAGATAACATCTGCATAAATGAATCCACATGCTTTGATAGGACATCCGACCGGTTAAGAAACACCAGTATGTTCTGAATTTGCTCAGTAGAACCCACAGACATGTGATTGGCACTTAATTCCTCAATCTGAGCCATGCAGAAGTTCCTCCCTGCAAAACAGCCAAGATAACAGTAGCATATAAACAAACAAAAACACAATTCAACCCAACACCGTGAACTGAAAGAAGTTACTTCTGATGCAAAATGAATGCAACACTCAACACCCCTATGAGGTATGTCTAGGTATAGCTGCACCCAATATACGGGTCCCCATAATTCAAAGATGGATAGATAGAATCTTTGAGAGACTCACAGTATACTTCCAGAAAGGGAAAGGGGGAATGAACATACCACGCGTTCTGATTTCAAAATTTTCTGAATCTGATAAAGCGAGACCGGTTCCAATTTTCTCAGACGCTGACAATTGTAATGCATTACACAGAATTTCAAGAAAATCTCCGTTTCCAGCTGAACTTCTCAATGACTCACAGAACACAGTACTGAAATTTGGTTTGTCCAATATGTATTTAAAAATCGAAGTAAATACAGGTATCAGATGTTTATTCTTCAAGTCTTTACCACAAACATCCAAGTAATCCAAGAAGGTTTGGACCACCAATACACTTGTCTCAATCCCATAACCAAGGTACTGCAAGAGAACAAGATGCCAGCTAAGTAAACTTTAAAAATGCATAATGGACACACCTTTTCCATCGGAAAGAGGAACTTGTTTTAAACAAGAACAAAAGGTTACAAAATGTATAAGTGGATTAGCAGTCTACTAAAGTAGAAAGAAAATAATCAAGGGAAAAAACACACATGAACTGCATATGACTTGAACCAGAATGAAGATCTATACAGAGTAACTAAAAACCAGAAACAGGAAAAACAGTAAAAAAATACAATCTGCTACCACCTTCCTCTCTACTATCAATTTCTTTGATTATCTCCACAATTGCCTTCTTCCCAATCTAACATATTTAAAAGTTTCGACATTCCTAGTTTTTAACTTATTTTTAGTTCTTCGTAATCTTTTTGAAATTTTAAGACCATCCGACCCTTGAAAATATAATTGTCCCTCCACCATTGTTTAAAATTTTCATCAAATCCTTATGTCCCAATCACATGTTTTTCATCAAATCCTTGTGTTTCAATCACATGTTTTAGAATCATAAAAGTGATGAAACCCATCCAGCACCACCAATATCCAACAATAGAAAACTGATCCGAAGTGACCCTATGCCTTACTTCTTGTCTCACACCTGAAAACTCTGATCCCCAACACTCGAAACACAAATATCAAGAATATAACGCATCACAAATTCTCTAATATTGGTCCATTGCCCAAGCACATACCTCAAAACCCCATGTCACAAATAAAGGAATCAAAGTCACGTACAAGAGGAGGGACTCTCCCTACCCTCTATTTTTCTTCTAATGGTAATCTCACTACGTTGAGTAACCCACCAAAACATCCATTAGGATGGCAGAAACCATAAAGCCAGTATTTTAAAAAGGCCTAATCGGCGCCTAAGCGCTGGCCTAATCGGCGCCTAAGCGCTGGCCGGTGGTCTAAGTGCTGGTCCGACACCTAGCCTAGGAGTCAAGGCATTACAAAATTATCAATCTGAAAAATTGCCAATTTTTTTACTTAATTGCTGACTAATTGAAAAAAAATTGTTGAGTTTCTCAATTAATTGCCGATTAATTCAAAAAATAAGGCTTTTTTTCTTTTTCTTTTCCAAATCCTTAAACAACATCGTGGGCGTATTACGTGAGGTTAGAGAAACAGGGGGAATAAAAGAAAGAAAACAAAACTAGACCTAAATAGAATGAAACCCTAAGTCGAAATTCTCTTGACTCTCTCAGCTCTCTCGTTCGAAGTCAAAAGTCGAAACTCGAAACTCCGGTCTACAACTCTCCTCCCCCAACCCCCCTCTCTCACTCACCTAAAGGTCTCCCTCCCTATCTCTGTAAGTATAAGCTCTTTGATACGATATATGTTTATGTATAAACTATTGTTATATATTATTCTATGTAATCAAGAAAACATCTAGGCGCACTACCGCCTATTGCGTAGTGATTTAGAACACTGCTTGGTATATGGTTTGCAAAGTATGGGTTAGAAAGGAGTTTTGGGAGTAATAGGCAGTAGTGCGCAATAGTCGGTTAAATGATCTCCATTTGTCAGTGACATACACTTTTATGTGCCATAATAATAGTACTTTTAACCTCTTCCTTTTCTCAATTTTTGTTGGGATTATTACCAATAGATCTTCGTTGCTAAGTATGTAGTCGAATAGGTCGTATGCTTTTTTTTCTGCTCTAATAGATCCCCTTAGTAAATAAGTAGTAAAAGTTTTACAGCTTGTGCAAAACAGGGAATAGATATGCAAACTTGTATAATATGACCTATTTAGGAAATTTGTTTTAGTGGGATCGAATAAGGAATATCTTATGTACACATGACCTATTTGTCAAGCTCCCCTTTATGTTTCTCCTCTTTTCTGTAAGAAATGCATCATGCACCTGTCGCTGACAAACTTTTACAGTGCCATAATAAATGATTGTTTATCCTCTTCAGTGTAAGAAATAAAAGGCATTTCTACTCTTGTTTTCCAATTTCCTCCTTTCAGACATCCTTTATATTCGACATCGTTTACCTAAACAAGTTAAATCATTTATCCTTTAAGTGAGAATTTTAAGCCTACTAATGTAATTCTACCCTGTCCCGAATTAACGGTCGTGTTTCTAATAATAGTAGATAAAACTAGGTGAGATTACAATGTTATCCCTCCAATCAATACTCAACTCAACTCAACAAATCCTTTTCCCAATTATTTGGGGTCGGCTACATGAATCCTATTTTTCCATTCCATTCTGTCCAGTGCAATATCTTCGGTTAAACCACATGATATCATGTCCTTTTTTTTAATATCCCACCAAGTTAATTTAGGCCTACCTCTACCCCTTGGGTTACCATCAATACTAACTAAATCACTCTTCCTTACAGGAGCATCCATTGGTCTACGCTTGACGTGTCCAAACCATCTAAGTCGATTTTCTCTCAATTTATCTTCTATAGGAGCTACTTTTACCGTTTCACGAATTTGTTCATTTTTAATTTTATCCTTTCGAGTTTTACCACAAATCCATCTTAGCATTCGCATCTCCGCCACACTCATTTTCTGCACATTTTGTTTCTTGGTTGCCCAACACTCTGTCCCATATAACATGGCGGGTCTAATGGCCGTCCTATAAAATTTTCCTTTTAACTTCAAAGGTATACGCCTATCACACAGAACGCCGGTCGCACTTCTCCACTTAACCCAGCCTGCTCTAATCCTATGCGTAACATCATCACTAATATCTCCATCTTTTTGTATAATCGATCCTAAATAACGAAAATGATCATTTCTAGGTATTTCTTGACCCTCCAATTTCACCACATCTCCATTTGTCCTCCTATTACTACTAAAATTACACTCCACATATTCTGTTTTAGTTCTGCTTATTTTAAATCCTCTTGTTTCTAAACTTTCTCTCCACAATTCCAACCTAGCATTTATCCCCATCTTAGTCTCATCGACTAAAACAATATCATCTGCAAATAGCATACACCATGGCACCTCGTCTTGTATTTGTCCAGTCAACTCATCCATAACAAGAGCAAAGAGATAAGGACTTAATGCTGAACCTTGGTGTAGCCCTACCGTAATTGAAAATTCACTACTTTCTCCAGCTGATGTTCTTACTGTAGTCATCGCACCATCATACATATCCTTGATCACGTCAATATATCTGCGAGTCACTCCTCTTTTATGTAGAACCCACCATATTATATCTCTGGGTATCCTATCATATGCCTTCTCCAAATCTATAAAAATCATATGAAGATCCTTCTTTTTCTCTCTATACCTCTCCATTAATCTCCTCAATAAATAGATTGCTTCCATTGTTGACCTCCCAGGCATAAACCCAAATTGATTCTCAGATACTGTTGTCTTCAATCTCAATCTATATTCAATCACTCTCTCCCAAAGTTTCATTGTATGACTCATTAACTTAATACCACGATAATTTGAACAACTTTGTATGTCCCCTTTATTTTTATAAATAGGTACTAAAATACTTTTTCTCCATTCATCGGGCATCCTATTAGTCATTAAAATTCTATTAAATAATTTTGTAAGCCATGATACTCCATCCTCCCCTAAGCACTTCCAAACCTCAATAGGGATACCATCTGGTCCTAAAGCCTTCCCTGTTTTCATCTTTTTTAGAGCAATCCTGACCTCTGTTGTCCTAATTCTACGAAAAAATATATCTTCTCGAGTCTCCCTAAGTTCCTCTATATCTAATCTACTCCCATTATCTCCATTTAATAACCTCTCAAAGTAGTTTTTCCATCTTTCCATAATTTCATCATCTTTGACTAGGACTCTCGAATCATCAATTTTGATGCACTTAACGTTATTAAAATCTTTTGTTTTCCTATCCCTAAGTTTAGCAAGCTTATAAATACTTTTTTCCCCTTCTTGTGTTCCTAATTTTATATAAAGATCATCATACGCTTTTAACTTAGCATCTCTTACCACTTTCTTAACTTCCTTTTTAGCCCATTTATATTTCTCAAAATTCTCTTCATTTCTATTTGTTTGCCATGTTTTAAAGCACTCCCTTTTAATTTTTACTATATTCTGTACTTCTTCATTCCACCACCAAGTTTCTTTAGACTGTGGCCCTTTGCCTTTTGATTCTCCAAGAATTTCTTTTGATATTCTCCTAATGCATGTGGTCATCTTATTCCACATTATGTTAGTTTCTTCTTCACAATTCCATGTTGCTTCATTTAATACTTTATCTTTAAATAGTTCTAATTTCTCTCCTTTTAAATTCCACCACCTAGTTCGTGGGTTAATCTTCACTTTTCGCACTCGTGATTGATTTTTAATATTTATATCCAACACCATTATCCTATGTTGTGAGGTTAAGCTCTCTCCCGGGATAACCTTACAATCTTTACACGTTAATCGGTCTCCTTTCCTAGTAATGAAAAAATCTATTTGGCTCTTATGTGTTCCACTTTTATAAGTTATTAAGTGTTCAATCCTCTTTTTAAAACATGTATTTACTAGTACAAAATCATAAGCCATCGCAAAATCTAAGATAGACTCTCCCCCGTCATTCCTATCTCCAAAACCATGTCCTCCATGCACTATCTCATATCCTACACGATCTCCGACATGGCCATTAAAATCTCCACCTATATAGATTTTCTCACCTAGGGGTATTTCTTGAATTAGTTCATCCATTTGTTCCCAAAATTGTACTTTAGTGTGCTCATCTAATCCTACTTGAGGTGCATAAGCACTAACAATATTAATTATGTTTTCACCTAATACCAATTTTACAAGTATAAGTCTATCACCTTTCCTAATAACGGTTACGATATCGTCCTTAAAGTTTTTATCTACTATTATTCCAACTCCGCTCTTATTTCCATGTTTTTCTGTATAATATAATTTAAATCCTGTATTTTCTATTTCTCTAGCTTTCTCACCGACCCATTTAGTTTCTTGTAAACAAGCTATGTTAACTTTTCTTCTTATCATGGTATCTACTAACTCCATCCCTTTTCCTGTCATAGTCCCTATGTTCCAAGTCGCTAACCTAAGTCTAGTATCCTGGACTAGCTTCTTTACCCGCACACGTCCAACTTGTTGCAGGAACCCTTGCGTATTTATCGTCGCATCCGGGCGCCGATGCGACGCCCCTTGCCTATTTTTCGAGACACCCGGTGGCAGGCGCAACGCATCGCTTAAGGGGAATGCCCTAGCATTAACACGTATATTCATAGGATTCATGTTCATAAGGATCTGACAAAGTTTTACGCTGGTTGTCAGCTACCTAACGCAACCCTCCTCCTTTTTCGGGCTTGGGACCGGCAGTGTCAAAAAAATAAGAAGTTAAGCACGACACAGGCGGAGTTCCTCCAATCAATACTCATGAAAAACAATGATCAAAGTATATGTCTTTCATTCAAAGGTATTCAACATTTTTAGGAGGACAAATTTTAAGTCACAAGGAGTAATATAATAATACATTGAGGCCCCAAAATTGTAAATTGGTCCATTTATAAATTGACTCATTTACAAATTGGCCCATTGATTGTGTTTGGTTTCATTAATGAAATGATTCATTAATTGGCCCATTTTAGCTCATGTGTAAAATATGAAATTGGAGAATTTCACCAAAAACGTAAAATGCATCCATTTGAAAAATGAGCATTTCACATAGACTCATCATATCCGTAAGCTCTCTCTCTCTCTTTCTCTCTCCATTCATTTTTAACTTTTTTTCTGATTGAATCTTAACATCAATTTCAAATTACCAAACATCATGTAAAATTGGATATAAACACATTTACAATTCACTAATTCACAATGAACCAATTTACATGATTAAACAATTTGCGCAACCTAGAATCTCTTTACTTTATGATCCTTTTTAGATTAAAATCATACAACCTACCATGATCTTCCACACAATCTTTAGTTTTCATGATATATATATATATATATATATATATATATATATATATATAATTCATAACAAATTGCTTGTTTCATCCATCAAACAAGTAAAAACGAATGCCTTGATACATAATAAATCAAAAAACTCAGCTGATAAAGTAAGAAACCTAGGGTTTCTAGAAAAGAAAGACTGATAGTCCAAGAACTGGTTCATGATTACTATACATGATAAAAGAGTGAGGTAAATGCATGCACATATATGTATAGATACATATCAACTGATATATATACATATATATCTATCTATATATATATATAACCTGAGAGAGTTCTTGAAAAACAGAGTGGGAGTTGGAATCATTGAAGTTTTGAATGAGATATTGAATATGAGTAGAGAGGGTTGATGAAAAAGGAACCATGGCCAGGGAGGGATTGAAAGTGAAAGCTAGGGTTTCTGATTATCAAAAGGAATGTACGTGTGTGTTCTCATAATCAGAGTGTGAGAGATGAGGTGGGAAGGGTGGTGGTGTGTTTATTTATAAAGCTTAGTGATTTGGTGCATGCAATATGAGTTGCACTCTTAAAATTGTTTGGGGAGAAAGCCAATGGAGACTTATTTCGCTTTTGGACCTAAAAGTTTTGGCCATTTGGATATTTTGACACCTAATTTTGGATGGTTGACCTCATTTTGACCGTTTATTTTCTAATGAGTTATCAAAATAGTCTAAATAGTTTAAGAAAGTTTAGAAAATCTATGGTCTTGTTTAGTTGTGGAAAATTATTTTTCATTATGTATTTTCAATTTTATCTCCATTTCTAATTTTTATTTTTAGAGAATTAAGGTAAAGGTCATGTTCCCTCCTATATTTAGATTTTTAGAACAATGCTTTTTAAGTTTATAAATTTAGTCCCTTTGGTACAATAGCATTTATAAATCTAGTCCTTGTGATACAATACCCTTTATTTTTTTGATCCACGCCAGCGTCACCATTTTTCACCACTTTTCATGTTGTTTTTAGTACGGGGACTAAATTTATAAAATTATATGGAGTGTCCTATTTTTATACACTTTAAGCATTATGGGGACCTTTTTCCAAAACCCCCTTTTATTTTTCATAGAAAATTATTAGAAATGATCAAATACCACAAAGTCCCTCAAATATTTTTTAATACACATTTAGTCCAAGAGTTTTATTTTGCACCAAAAAGTTATTTATTCTCTTATTTTTAAAGGTTCGCGCCAGCGGCATGGTGAAGGACTTTTTGGAGGAAAATAAAAAAGCTTGAACTAAACGTGTATTAAAAAAATATTCGAGAGACTATTTGGTATATGTCCCAATTAGAAAATGCGTTCATATGGTAGAAATAAAACATTATATTATAATAGAAAATTAAGGTAGAGGTCATGTTCCTTCCTATATTTGAATTTTTAGGACAATATTTTTCAAGTTTATAAATCTAGTCCATGTGGTACAATAGCATTTATTTGTGTGGTCCCTTTAGAGTTAAGAGTTCAATTTTTTGGTCCTCACCAGCGGCACCATTTTTCTTGGTGCTTTTTAGTACATGGACTAAATTTATAAAATTATGTTGAGTGACCTATTTTTATACACTTTGAAAAATATGAGGACCTTTCCCCAAAACCCCCATAATATAAATATGACTTTTAGAAGTTTGAAAGTCAAAGTATAAATTACAAAAAGTTTAAGGGTCAATATGCAACTTATAGCGAGTCTACTTGTCGAAATCTAATTTATTGAAAGTTTAGGGGGCAGAATGTAAAAATGTAATATACAAAAAATGTTGGGCATGTTTGTATTTCTTAAAGTTTAAGTGTAAAGTGTAGTTTTTTTTAAACATTGGGGGTCATAATGTAATATCTAAAGATTTGGGGGTCTAAAATGCAATTTTCAACGATGATTTATATGTTGAAAATTGGTAGAAAACTTGTTAATGTAGTTTTTCAGTTTTCTAAAAAATTGAAAATCTGAAAAATTGTAACCTAGTTTTATTTTGAAAAAATATTACAATTGAACACATTTTCCAGTTTTTCATTTCCGTGGAAATTTTTTAGAAATCTTTCTTGGAAGACAGTCTTGTTTTCTGTTAATATATGGGTCGGGTTTTTACCCGGATCCGATATCCCCCCACGATAAATATGAATTATCCATTTTGTATCGGATAATTCATTATCATATTGGATAAATATATTAGATAATTAGAGTCAAACTTTAGTTGGTTTATGACTCTTGTGTTTTTCTAATATATATATCTATTAGGAGAGGCAAATATGGGTGTGTATCAATAGACGATCAATTTGGTATCTATCTGATTTTCTCTCTCCTCCTGCACTTTCTCTATCTTCAAAATTTCGTGGATCTCTCTCTCTCTCTATCTCTTGGTCATCATCCAAGAACCTTGGATTTGTGATCGTGAAGATCAAAGGGGCAACTCTCATAGCCAACTCAGACATTCACGAGTCGCAAAGCGTACACGGATGAAGAATAAGAGTGCGTACCAGATTTCTCGGTGTTCAAAAGATGTTTACATTCTGCAAATAAGGTAATCCTCAAACCCATATGTGCTACGTGTATATATAATGTCAAATTTTCTTTCATTGGTATCAGAGCCATCGTAGTTATTTGATCACCTGAAAAATTATCGGATCTTAATTTTGTACAAAAACTCCATTAATACCCATTTAAATTCGTTTTAAAAATCAGCGGGTATTAATCCGAAATTTTTACATGAATATATTTCTGCACATGTGAGGAGTATGCACGTTAAGTTTCGTGACATTCCGTTAAGTAGTTTAAGAGAAAATTAAAAAATTAGTTATGTTCTAATATTTTTCAAAAATTTTTTGGTCAATTTTGAGACCAAAAACAATAGCATTAACGATGATGAAAAAATAATATTTTGCACATTATTGTTCCTTGTCGCAAGGGCTTTCCAACCATATATCATATGACTTTTTTGGACTTAAAACTAATGAGATATAGCTCTCCAAAGTTGGCCTCATGAAACTCGTTTTCTAGAAAAAAATTCTTATTGAAGAAGACGATGAACCTTTTTTTTTTAAATTTAAATTATTTAATTTTAAATTAAATAAACAGAGGCCTTAATGATGAAATAAAATTCTGAAAAAAATATTTTTGGATTCAGTATGTCAAAACCTATATTTTCATGTTGTCAAAATATTTTTTACTATTTATGCAAAAAAAAAAAAGTTAATCAAAGTGCATTTTTGGACACTTTAATAATGTCTAATAAATACTGAAAAATCCCAGAAAATTATAGAAAATTTTTCTGACTAAGTGGATGAAAAATTAGACCATTTTCGAGCATTTTTAATATTCTGAAAAAATTTATGCACCTTCAGTGGTTCATTTAATTCAGTATTTAATTGCATTTAAATATTTTTATTTATTATTATTCCTTCCAAAACTTGCGTAGTTCACACAATGATCATGTTGACTCTGCTTGCTCCCTAAGTTGGTGAGTGTGGCAATAATTGTCCATTTAAAGGCCTAGGTTATGTGTGTTTGCATGATTAAATGGATAATTTTATAAAATTGATAGTTAAAGGAGCTTGTATTTGCCTGTTTGATTATTGTTTAAGGTTGTTCCTATGTATATGTGCAATCAGACATACCCCGTCTAGCTTTCAGTAGATATTATGTATAGGCTTCTTCTCTTATTTGATGTAATGGGGAGATTGAGAGGTTTTTAAAGCTAATTGTAAGGGGATGATTTCTGATTGCACAACAATGCATAAGAATTACCTTAGCACAAGCTCTAAACTGTTAATTTAGGACCTATGTGAGATCCTGCGCATTTTTTTTTTTGTAATTTGGCGCAAAATTGGTTATCATAACATTATATCTGCTGTGATTTTAAATTGTGATAAATGGATGGAATTGATTAATAGATGTGTTCATTAATCAGGAAATTTGTTCAAAAATCAATTGGAAAATGTATTCTAATTTTCCAACATTAGGAGATGACTGCGAGCTAAACTTTCAATTTTAATGTGTAAGAAAAGAAAATATTTTCTAATTGGATTTTAAAACAAATTAAAAAGATGTGTTTTACAATATTAATGTCAATTTTTTGCGCAAATTAAATGTAGTGATGGCAACCAATAACGTTATCGCCGCTATGACTAAAAAGGATAAGCTAATTGGTAACAACTACAACATATGGCACCGTAAGATCCAATATATACTCAATCAGCATGAGTTACTTGATTATCTCACCACTATTATGGTTGAGCCTGCTGAGGATAGTATTGCCGCCAATCGGCGTGAACATGAGGCTTACCAGGCTTGGGTAAATAAGGATCGTGTTGCGCGCTTTACTATGCTAAGCCACATGCACGACGACCTCATCGGGCATTACGATCACTTCAAAATCGTCAAAGAAATTGTAATACCCCATAATTTTATTGATTTTTATTTAAGGGATTAATTGAATTAAATGAGAATTAATTAGAAATTAATCCGGATATAAATACTAGCGAGATGTGAGTTGGTATTTGATTACGATGTTAAAATTGAATATTTCATGAGTATTGAAAATATTAAAGTTGTCGCGAGGCTGAAATACGACAAAGTGGAAACTTCAGTTGGGACGCGCGTGTCAGTCGCGTCAGGAATGAATTTAATTAGATTAAAAAGTAATTTACATTTTTATCAACCGAATGGTCATTTTGAGCGTGTCAACGTGCCCGAAAGGGTCGAAATAGTCAGAAAACACTAGCCGGGGGTTTAATTTGGGTCCCGGGGCATTTTTAGTCCAAACCGGCAACCTAGAATGGTAGTTTGGTAATTTTAAAAATAAGGGAATTAAAACCCACGAATTTTAGAATTTATATTTATATTTTTAAAGAGGCCACTAAGGCCATTACCAGCCAAAAGCATTAGAAGTGGGCTACGGGAGTTAGAGAGGAGTTATCATAGGGGTCCAAACCAAAAACACCCACCACCATCATTTTTGAAAGAGATTGTGACCATAAAGAGGGAAGAATCAACCTTGAAACACCGGTACCACATCTGAAGAACAAATCTGAGGCAAGTGATTTGATATTTTTAATTGCAATGAATATTTCTTCCATGTTTAGTGTAGAAACCTTATACTGTGAATATTTTGGCGAAAACTCAATGGAATTATGGTAGAAGCCCTTAATCTTGGTTAGGAATTGCATATAGAATGATTATGGACAAAATTTGATATTTAAAAATTAACTTTGATGATTTAAAAACGGATTTATGATGAGTATTTAAGCATAATAAAATTCTGGGTTCAAGTTCATAGGGTTGGGGAAAGAATTGGGGATTTATGATTTTGACAGGTTGATTTGTAAGATTTGACCCCAAAAGTATGTTAGGGAATGACCTAGGGTGACTAAAAATAGTTTACAAACATAAAAATGTGATTTGGATGGTCTTAGGGTAGATTTAGAGAAGAGAATAATGAAGAAAAACGAATTGGGAGATTTCTGGGCGCAATCTGCCATCTCGTTAAAAGACCTTCCCAGGTCGTTCGAACGACCTCTTTCGAACGAGCTTCTAACGAGATGACAGTGTCCCTTCTAACGAGTTACTTCGTTCGAACGACAACTCGTTCGAACGACCTCGTTCGAATGAAATTTCTAACGAGTTGATAGAATGCCTTTTTAGGCCTGATTTTATTTAAGACTTCTAGTAGACTTATATAATTGAGTGTTAACCTTCCCTTGTTTACTAGTGGATATATTTGCGAGATTGGAAGTACGTTGAGGATTAAAACTTGGAATTAAGTAGTAAACCGGATGACATCTATGGGTTAGGGTATAAGTAACTAAAATTACGACTTGAGAAGAGTTGATAACTTTAATGTATATAAATCGGGGACTTGTAAACGTGTAACATTTAATGATGATATAGGGATGAGAAATATATCTCTATTAATATCATGGGATACCTAAGATGTGTGAATGCTTAGTATAAGTAGTATTTGTGTATAACATATCTACCATACTTGCTATCACGGGAGGTCGGCGTTCGATCAGGGCCATCTAATCTTTGTGTGCCTACGAGAGGATTTAAATTGGTACCTCGAGGACATAGGTCAGAGAAGGACTTATTGAGAAGTTAATAAGTCTGCTGATCATGGGAGCGTAAGTATGTGCGTGACCCATGTGATGTGAACTATGTTCGCCTCCAGTATATGTGATTGTTGTTTATTGAAAACGATTCCTGAGAGATTCGGAATACGTGGTCCTTATGTATGTGATGTACCAGGATTTGATAGCAGAGTATGTGTGCACCGCAGCTTAGTCTCGGGGTGCCAGTATTGTATATTTATAATGATAATAATATACTATTAATTTAAATGAACTGTCATGTATAAATGTAAGTGTGAATAATAGCAACACTGTAGTAGAATTGAAAATGGACAATCCCTATTGAGTAGTATTATAAATATTGGGAACCAAGAAGAAAAGTAAAACTCTCTGTTTAAATTAAGATGTCGGGAATTGAATCGTGAATCGTATAATAAGGTTAGATTGTGTATTGGACTAGTTTGATAGTAGAATAACTAGAACGGGTACGGGTACGATAGGAGTTCACAATTAGTTGAGAGGTGAGGACCTCATGTGAGTGCACGCACTATCATGTACTTTATATTCATTGTTTAAAGATATTAAACACTTGCTGTATTTTAAACTGTTTTCACAATCGGGCTCTGACCCGTTTGCTTTCAAATCTATTTTCTTATAAAAACATTTTAGGTGCCCAGCCACAAGGACACCAAGCATAGGAGTTCCATTCCAATGACGTTCTATAGCCGCTGTGGAAGTTACAGGACCTCGATAGTAGACGCCTCCACTTTCTATCTTGACTCTATTTCATATTTATACATCTGAAGGGCATGTCGCCCCATTTCTTTTAGAGACATCTCATTTATTCAGTTTTATTTCAGACTCTGGGTTAATATTAATTAATGATTCAAACTTTATATTTGTTTATTTAAGTATTCGAATTGTTGTGAGGAGTATTCCTCCAGATTTATTATTATTCCATGGTTATTCTATTGTGACTATATTGCAGTGGTTATGTTAGCATTTCATAATCTAATTTATTGCATGTTAATCGGATTTAATTAAAATTAACAACTCACTTTTTAAATATTAGGTGGCTAGTAATTGTTCAATTATTTTTCGACAGTGATGCTATGAACTGAACCAACTTGACATTTTGTATTAATTTGAATAAAGGAGTAGCTACCCGGTATTTAATTAGTCGGGGTGTCACAGAAATGTGGGATCAAATTCGATTCGACTTCGGTGGTACGTCCACTACGAGACTTAGGGGTCTTGTTCTGAAGTTCAAAAGTTATCGTAAGGATAAGAAGCATACGATGACTAAACATCTTCGAGTGATGTCCACTATGATACGTGAGCTAAAGGAAGCTGCCACATTCTCTCTGATGAGCAACAGGTTCCGGCTGCTATCCGTTCCCTTCCTGATTCATGGGATCACATGAAACAAATCATGACTCACAATGACAATATTAATAATTTTTCTAACATATCTCGTCATGTTGAGCTCGAGGCGGAGCGCCAAGAGGCGAACCGTGCGGCTGTCCTTATCGCCCAGAGTGCCAAACGTCAGGGAAATACGCCTAGGAAAAATGGAAATGGAAAGCGGAATAAGCAGGCTGGGGAAAATTGCCCTAAAGGGAAAAAGATATCAAATCTCCATAGAGGCAAGTGAGGTGGCAAGAAAGATACTTCCAAAGTAAAGTGCTATAACTGTGGGAATAAGGAACACTTTGCTCGTGATTGCACTGAGCCAAAGAAGGTATCCTCTTTCCATTCCTCTTTATTTTCCACTCTCCATATTTGCGTATGTTATCATGTATTAGTTGCTTATTTTACTCCTATGTGGATTATAGATATAGGAGCAACAAGACACGTGACGAGGGATAGAGGAGTATTTGTAGACTATCGTCGTATTCCAGCTGGTACTCAGAATGTCTACATGGGAAATAGTGCTCGTGAAGATGTTGAAGGAGTCGGTTGGTACGAACTCCATCTTAGTAATGGGACCAAGCTACTTCTCCGTGATGTGCTCTATATGCCTGGAATAAAGCATAATCTACTTTCAGTTTTAGCTTTATCAGACTATGGTTTTTCTTTCAGTTTTAATAGTAGTGGTTTGAATATTATTTTGGATAATATTATTTGTGGTCATGGATCTTTATGGAATAATTTTTTTAAATTAGATTTATTTGATTATGTTTCTTCTCCTTCATTATCATATATTGCAAATGTTAATATTGATTCAGTTACTTGTCATGCTAGACTTGGGCATATAGGAAAAGATAGAATGGCCCGATTAGCTAGAGAAGGCCTTTTAGGCCCTCTCGCTAAGGTCGACCTACTTATATGTGAGCCTTGTTTGGCAGGAAAAGCATCTAGAAAGCCTTTTGGTAAGGCTTTAAGAGCTAATCAACCGCTAGAATTAGTACACTCAGTTATATGTGGACCTATGAGTGTAAAGGCACGTTATGGCGCCTCTTATTTTCTCACATTTATAGATGATTATACACAATTTGGACATGTCTATCTAATCGTTCACCGCTATGAAGCTTTGAATTATTTCAAACGCTATATAGCAGAGGTTGAGAATCAGCAATCAAAAAGGTTAAACACTTTTCGTACAGATAGAGGACGCGAGTACTTATCAGATCAGTTCAAAGAAACGTGTGAAGAAAAGGGGATATGCAGACAATTAACTATTCCTCACACTCCACAACAAAATGGTGTTGCAGAGAGAAGGAATAGAACTCTTCTAGATATGACTAGATCTATGATGGCGCAAGCCAACCTCCCAATATCCTTCTGGGGGGATGCCCTTTTGACTGCTGCCTACATACTAAATAGTGTTCATTCTCAGTCAGTTTCCTGTACCCCATATAAACTTTGGAAAGGCGAAAGACCCAATTTGGCTCATTTGCGCCCTTGGAGTTCAGCATGTTATATTCATACAACTTCCCATAAGTTCGAGAAGTTAGGCCCTCGAGATCTAAAGCATATCTTTATAAGATATTCTGAGAGCTCAAAAGGCTACGTTATGTATAGTGAACACCCTGATGGAGGAATGACTGAAATAGAGTCACGTGATGTCGAATTCTTAGAAAAGGATTTTCCTAGCATTGGCAATGCAAAAGAGGATCTCAAACTCTATGAGTTAGAGAACGATGAAGACATTTTACCATCTTCAAGTGAAGTTGGGGGATTAGTTCCTCCTCTTGTAATCGCTGAAGATAGTAGTGGTCTTCAGCCTAGTGGGAGCATTCCAGAAAGTGTGAGTGCACCACCACTAGATACTCAAGATTCTAAAATTCGCAGCAATAGGCGAGGAAATATTCCACGTCGTCATTTTTAGATTGAGGGGAATACTTTCCTAAGCGTTGATTTAGACGAGGTAGAGCCAGCTTCTTTTGTAGAAGTTCTTTCCTCAAGTGCTAAGGATGAGTGGATGGTTGCTATGCAGGAAGAATTGAGCTCCATGGCTAAGAATAAAGTTAGGGAGTTAGTTGACCTTCCACCCGGGCGCAAGACTATTGGGAACAATAGGGTTCTAAAAGTCAAGCGTAAAGTGCGGATGGAATAACACCTACCAGATGTCATAATTTTTTTCCAACTTTACAACACCGTCAAAAAAGTATTTTTTTGTTGCACTCTCACCATCTCAGTTAATTATCATAGGTAACAAGTCATATAGATTCTTAAACCTATATTTAATATTTGCTTTTGGATATTTTAAGCAATTATATCCGTGTTGAAGATGTGTGCATGTGTAACATTTTCTGTTAATGTGTTATATACAAATAAAAAAGGGTTCAAATGTGTACTTTAGTATAAAACAAATATATACTTTAATTATCCATAATCTATTCTTTGACTTTTATGCAATTATAATTTCGAGTAGTAAAATTTGTGATTGATAGACATGTATGTATAAGAGCGATATGCTTTTGTTATTGTAGTTATAATTAGGCAAACTCAAAAATTAAATTCTATGCTTTATTTATATATAATATTATAATAAGCCTAGTTTATCTACATTATTTAAGATTTGGTACTTAAAGTTCCCAGTTACTATTTAAAGTAGTTGTAAGCCCGTGCGATGCGCGGGCGAAACACAATGTGCGAAACATAACTCCCAATAAGAGAGGATGGAGAAGATTGAAAACTGAAGAGAAGTACATATGTGTGTGTGTGTGTGTGTGTGTGTGTGTGTGTGTGTGTGTGTGTGTGTGTGTGTATACAGTCCTGCTCTTGTCCGGACTAGTTCGTATTTTAAGAGTACAAACCGGACATGTGTCACCTAGAGGTGAGCCCAGAAAAAAGAGAGAGTGTGCCTATAATTTAGGCGATAATTTCTAGGCGCACCGTTAGGTGACACATCTCCGGTCCGCATTCTTAAAATGTGAACTAGTCCGCACAAGATCATTATATATATAGGAAAATGATCAAGTAAGAGCCCAGCTTGAGGATCCTGAATGAGGTCCATTTTTTTTAAATAGTATTTTTTTTTATGATTTTTAAATATTTCAGTAGGAGCATAAAAAATAATCAACTCAAAATGAGTTTTTTTTTCTATTTTAAAAAAATCGATCAAACTGTGACAGTTTTTAAGCTCTTAAAAACTGACAAAGTCTTAAAAACTGACACAGTTTGACCGATTATTTTAAAATAGTAAAAAAAATCATTTTGAGTTGATTATTTTTTTATGGTCCTACTGAAATGTTTAAAAACCATAAAAAAAACAATCCCAAAATATTTTTTTTACTATTTTAAAAAAATGGACCTCATTCAGGGCCCTCAAATTGGGGGACCTCTCTCTCTCTCTCTCTCTCTGTATATATATATATATATATATATATATATATATATATATATATAATTTTAAGTCATGTAGTATTTTATTTCGACTCTACTCATGTAATTAGGTAAAAAATAAGATCGGTACTTGTGTTGTATGGTGTCACATTACGGTGTTTCCAAACAACAATATTATAAATAATAAATACAACGGTAGGTATCTAAAAAAGACTCGTTGTTTAAAAAATAAAGATCATTCCAAAATTAGGATCCAATCCTTCTTTTTATTATAGTTCATAGTTTATCCAAAAACTTATGTCCATAGATTTGCTAGTTATGTCCTCTATAATAGCTTAAGTGGTAATGTCCAGTTGGGAGTGTTCCATATTTCTAGGAATTTGTTGTTTTATGTGATGTATAAACAGTTAGTGAATAGTGAATAAAAGGTGGAGAAGTATTTAAGTTTCACACAAAGGTTGGGTTCCTCTATAATCTATATTTTCAATTTGTCATTCTCGAATCTACAAAAATGAAAAGCCAAAAAACAGTTCATATGCCTTGAATTTTACCTTTATAAAGTATTAACATTCTTATTATTCTAAACAGTAAGATAACATCTTCTGCGATGCCCACATTCTCAGATCCGTTATTTATTTTTCTTAAAGCAACAAACAAAAATAAAATAATATAATATAATCTAGCATCAATAATAAATCAAACTAAGAACAAACCACTCCTCATCAAATCGCTAAATCGAAATTAAACTTGTAGTCTTCAAGATACTAACGATTGCAATCATAAATCAATGTCTCATTAAAGTGAATTTGGTCACAGAAGTTCCTTGTCGTAATCAACCAATACATCAAAGATTTTCAAACTAAAAAAACCTGTGGTGAAAAAACCCAAATTCAAAGACCAAACAAACTCAAATAAAAAGCAAAAAAATATCTCGTTTTTTAGTCTAAATGAAAATATCCATTAAAAATAAATACTCTCATTGGAATCATACCACTTAGCAGCCATAACAGTCTTTGTATTATCCACAATCTTATCCCTTGACTGCAAACTATAACACACACATCTAATATACCAACACTGAAGCTATCCTATTTTGACATACCAACACAATTAAAATCCACAATGCACTTACCCTTCGGATATGTATGCTCAGATGTACAGCCACGCCAGCAGCATGTCAGATAACCCATATGAATAATGTACAACTATCGACCCACTAGCAGAATTATCTCTACGATTTGGACATATCAATTTTGATATGTCCCTATCATTAAGAGAAATAATACGCATTTTACCATCTTGCCAATGTTTGAGAGGGCCCTACTACCACGGAGAGAATAGGTGAAGAAAAATAACAAAAAAGTGCTTGCTTGTTTTCATGACATGTCACTGCCAAAGCGTCCCTATTATCTGCCACAGTCGGACTATATGAAACTGCCACCTTGTCTATCACAACTGGTTGACCTGCAGAACAACCAAAGTTTGCCACTACGACAGGGTTAATCAGCATTCGTCTCAAATGAAGCTTACATTTTATGAATATAATGTAATTAATTCCGTCACTGAGGCCCTACAATCTGATCGAATAACATTCAAAAATGCATCCAATCGTTGGATCCTTAGGCATCCAAAAATGTAATAAAAAACACACACATCAGACCTATGTGGAAACTCACGGTAACCACTTGGGAGAGAGGGAGGAGAATATATATAAAAAAAAGGTGATATTTTTTGTCAGTTGTTATTCTGTGAATATCAAACGCCACAAAAAAACAAAGGACGGGTGAATTTTGCGGTTGGTATTCTGTGTGAACAGTTTCTCTTATATACTAAGAAAAAGAAGATGAATAGTTGGAGAGAGATTAAAAAATGAAGGGACAGAAAGAGAAAGGAGATAATGAGCTGCCATTTCGTAGATGGATTAAATGGGAGGAGAGAAAGAAAGAACTCAACATTTTAATAGATGCCTAACTCAACATTTTAATAGATGCCTACATAGACATCCTTAGCATTGAGAAGATTAAATTGCTTGTATAGATTAGTATATAGATTTTGGACCTATGGTTCCAAATCAAATATGCCCCAAATTAAAACCCGAAGTTTTTATTATTTGTATCATAGGGTAAGGGATATTAAATGTTCGAAAAATTTATAATTTGGAACTGAAGTTCCAAATTTTTTTCCTCTAATAAAAAAATGAAGTTTTGACACAATAAGTAGGGATTTAAAATTCCAAAACATTAATAAAATTGAACTCAAAGTTTAATTATTTAATGTGTTGAACCTTCATCGTAAATAAATAGTAAGGACTTAAACTTCTAATTATTAAATCAAGGACCTAAAGTCCCAAATGAGAACATGATGTTCCAATCAATATCGAATTATTATTTTCCCTTGTTTCAATTATAACTTATATATATTTTTATTATATTTTATTAATTGGAAAATTTTAAGATGTCAAATATTTCTAAACTTGAAATTAAAGCACTTAAAATTTATCGGGTGAATTATCTTAATTGGTCTCAAGATGCGAAAGTTCACCTCTAAGCTGGGAATCTTGGTGATGCTATAATACCTGAAAATTCTATATCCCAGCATGAAAAAACTAAGGCTCACATATTCCTTAGGCATCACATACAAAATGATTTGAAAAGTAGGTACCTAACAATGTAAGATCCTATAGATTTATATAACTCTATGTAGGAGCGTTATGATCACCAAAGTTGGTCATACTTCCATGTACATGCCATAAATGACTCAACTTGAGATTTCAGGATTTCAAAACTATGTCTAAATACAATTATGTTGGGTTCAAAATTACCTCCAAGCTAAAACTATGTGGGGAAAAGGTAGAGGATGCATATATGTTAGAGAAAACTTTCTCCACTTTTTATGCCTTGAATATGCTCCTATAGCAGCAATATCGAGAGCGGGGGTTTAAAAGGTACACGAAATTAATCTCACGTCTCTTAGTTTAGTTGTTAAGTAAAATAATGACTTACTGATGAAGAATCATACATCTAGACCCGTTGGATCTATAACATCCCCTTAAGTGAATGCTAACTCTGGTCAACATAATGAAATAGTCCAAAGAAATATGCGACGGGGCCGTGGCAACTCCAAAAGAGGTGGTTACCACAATAAGGCCCTAAAAAGAATACAAATTTCAAACACCACCAGAAATGGAAAGGCCGCAATAATAAATAGAACCAGAAGGTAGATCCACTAAATCTAGATGATATTTGTCACAAATGTGGTCATAGTGGGCATTGGACATATACATGTCTTCATTCAAGAAATTTGTAAAAAAAAATACCACGCCTCGACAATTGAAGTGGAGACAAACATTTTAGAAAGTCATGAAGACCGTTGGAGACTTGATGATACTGAGCTCAATTTTAATGATTTCTATGAAAATGGGGATGGAAATCCTACTGATGATGAAAAATTTGATGGCATGCTTAGAGAATCCCCTAAGATGATTCTAAAGACCTGAATGATTATGTTTTTATTTATTTATCTACTTAATATTTAGTATCGAGACATTAGTATTTTAGCATTAAAAAGTAAATAATTTTATTATCTTTAATGTCTTTATTAGAGTTATTATTGGTCAATGGACTGGTTCTACTTGTTTTGTTTTACAAGATTGGTGGATTGAGTTTTTATTTTTATTTACTTATCTTAAATGTAAGATCTCAAAGTCATATAAAGTGATGATACTTGTCTGGTAGACAGTGGAACAACTCACACTAATTTGTAGAACCAGTTTTTTCTGAGGCATAGTATATAATATAGCTAATATTTTTACCATAGCAAGTCCGACTAGAATCATTGAAGGCTCCGAAAGAGCCCGTATGGTGTTACCTAATGGTACCCACTTATTCATAAATAATGTAATATACTCAAGAAATTCCAGAAGAAATTTATTAAGTTTTAAGGACATAAGAATGAATGAGTATCATATAAAAACATGTAATGAAGGTGACAATGAGTTCCTTTGCATTAATTCTAGTGTTGGAAGACAGAAGATCACACTAGAGAAATTTTATTCATTATCCACGGGGTTATATCATACAATAATTATTATTGTAAAACCATACACTTTTATGAGCCGAAAGCTCAATGATCCTAATACTTTGACATTGTCACATGACCATTTGAGTTACTCTGGGTCAAACATGTTACGTCGAATCATAAATAACTTGAATGAGCACTTGTTAACAAACAAATAACTTACCTTACCTGATGATCATTTTTGCACCCATTGTTCTCAAGGTAAATTAATCAGTAAGCCATATTTTCTCAAAGTATCTTCTGAGTCGCCATATTTTTCACAAATAATTCAAGGGGATATATATTGGCCCATCCACCCTTTTAGTGGACAATTAGATATTGTGTGGATTTAATTAATGCATCCACTTATTGGTCACATGTTTGTTTGTTATCTACTCAAAATTTGGCCTTTGCAAAAATCACTTTCTCAAATTATTAAACCTAAAGCACATTTTCCTCATCAAAACATTAAATCCATTCGTTTAGGTAATGTGGGAGAATTTACTTCTTAAGTTTTTTATGACTATTATTTATCATAAGGAGTAAGAAAAAATTCTGAATAGATCCAATTTGTATATTTTGGCTTATTCTGTGTTTCGATAAACCATTTGAGTCATAGGTTAAGTCTTGAGTGTGTGGACCTTTCAAGCCTATGACGTGTTTGATTGAAGACGTAGAAGCCACGTTAAAACGTCTACATCATTGTGCCGTATGTTGTGCCACGTTTCATCTTCAACATTCGAGGAATTTCAATAAGGTATGGAAGCATTTTAGTTTGATTCCATAATATTATTGAGTGTTTATTTTATTTGTGTTATTTATTTTGAGGCTAATTTTGAAAATTGATTTTTATTAGAAAAAAATTACTTTTGAACAAAGTCGTTAGATGAGTTTTTAAAGTTGTTTAAGCGAATTCACATAGTTCCTTCGAACAAGTGTTTATGTTGGTTCAAACGAGATGGCTATGTCGTTGGAACAACATTCAAACAAGGTTCAAATGAGGAAGTTTTCTCAACAATGAAAACTCTTTTAAAACTCGTTCAAAGTATGCTCAAATGAGATAGACATGTTCATTCAAATGTGGTTCAAATTAGTTTGAACGAGATTATGCACTTCGTTCGAACGAGATTTTGCCTCAGTGGAAAACGCATTTTTTATAAAGAGGAATGCTGGGAACTTTTTAAGTTGAGAATTTTGGCAAAAATCACTTTTCAATCATAAACCAAAAGCCTCCAAACCTTAGTTTCACCTAAACTCTTTGCAATCCAATATTCAATCTTTATGCCAGTTTGAGATTTCACATTTATGAATATCAATAATGTTTTACGCATCATCATCTTTCTTGAGTACATTTTATATGGTGAATTATGTGTTTATTGTTTATATACAATGGACTACATGTTTATAATGTTGCGATGAAGAAGTGGTGGGTTCATATTCCATATCCGCGGACGATTGCTGAGTCTTATCGGTGGACACCAAGATGTGTGTGGACTCATACGTTATGGCAGTTGTGTGAGTGGACTTATGTAGGTAGCTGTGGAGGAGAAGTTGAAGATTGAAGACGCGTCAAGGCTTGAGAGGGCGTCGAGTCGTTGTGTAAGTCATTTGTCGACTTCTGTAATTCCTTATCATAGTGAACTTGTGTGGCTAAGACGTTCGAAATTTTTCCCAGTTTTTGTTTAAGTTTAATATTTAATTATAAGAAATTAAACATTATCTTTTATTTAGACCATTCTGTATATCCTACAACTTCAAATTGGTTTTCGAGTGGGAACACTAAGCTTTATGTTATATTCGTGTTTAGGCATGAATTATAGTGGTTTTTATATGTGGGTTCAATAGTTTTCTAGACCTCCTATGTTTGATGGATCTGAAATGCATATTGGAAGATGAACATGAGATCAACACTTAAGGTAATAAACGAGCGAGTACGGTAAGTTTGTATTAGAGGGGGAACTCCACCTACCATGGAAGTAGGGGAATATAGAATCCCCAAGCCCGTAGAAAATTGGAGTGAGAAAAAGCATTGGTTATCAAACTATAACTCATAAGGTTTAAATATTTTGTTTTGTGCGGTCATATAGGAGGAGTTATGTCATATTATGACATGTGAAACGTCAAAATAGGCTTAAGACATACTCCAACTCATCCTAGTGTTGTTAAGGATTCCAAACTCCAAAATCCCACCACTCAGTTTGAAACCATTAGTATGAATGAAAATGAATCCTTTCATGACTTATATATTAGGCTATCAAATATTGTGAACTCGTTTTTTAACTTAAGAGAGAGAATACTCAAAACCCGCATAGTTAAGAAAATCCTAAGGTGATTGCCTAAAATATGTAATTCAAAAGTGACAATTTTGAATTCCTTGGTTACTCTGAACTCTATGAAACTCAAAAAGCTTGTAAGTGATCTTCAAATTTATGAGCTTGACATATTTTCCTCCAAAAAGATAAAGAAAGATAAGGGCATTGCTTTAAAATCTCATAAGGAGGAAGCACGTGTTTTGGATGATGAGTCTGACATTGATTATTATGATATGAATATATTTTCTAAGTAGTCCAGAAAATTGCTTAAACTTGATAAAGAGATATCTAAGTATTACAAAAGAAATTTGAGAAATCTATGTTGAACAAGGCTAGGAAATTTCCTAAAAATTATAATGATAATGTTAAAAGGGATGATTAGAATAAATATTTTGAATGTGAGGGTTGTGGCCATAGGGAAGTTAGTTGTATCACTAATCTAAGGAAGGATGTTAAGAATTCGATTGCATATAGTGTCATCCTTAGTGATAGTGAACCAAAAGAGGAACATGATTCCCCTAATGAGCGCAATAATATTTGTCCAATATCTATATAGACACCCCATCCTAGGACCCTCATAGGCACCTCCTTAGGTCCCTAGAACTCACCCATCCACCACAAACCTTAGGTCATACTTCGAGTATTGATCTAGAGGCCATCAGGAGCTCCTAGACTCCGTTTGACTCTGGTCAACTTACTCGCCCGGGTGGAAGCTTAATGAATCTTAGAAGGGCTTTGAATCCCCTTTCTAATAGTCCACCCCATGTATGAACTTACAGTTCGGATGAACAACCCATTTTACTATCGAAAATCGATCTGGAAGCCATTGAGTACTTCTGAACCCCATTTTTACCCCCAACCAACTTCATTGCCTGAGAGGAAGCTCAATGAATCTTAGAAGGGCTATGAATTCCCTTTCTAATGGTCTATTCCGTGCATGACTCGG
This sequence comes from Sambucus nigra, assembly GCA_949130495.1. Classification (NCBI taxonomy): domain Eukaryota; kingdom Viridiplantae; phylum Streptophyta; class Magnoliopsida; order Dipsacales; family Adoxaceae; genus Sambucus; species Sambucus nigra. The sequence goes on along the minus strand of OX422221.1, from coordinate 138,426,994 downwards.
ACTTACGGTTAGGACGAACGATCCGTTTTACCCAGAAAATTGATCTAAAGGCCATTGGGTACTCTCGGACTCCATTTGACTCCTGTTAGTCTTTATCTCGAACAAGAATGAATGAATATTCTAAGTTCTCTTAATATCCTTTCCAACGGTCTGCCCCCGTGCATAAATTAACCTTACAGTATGGATGAACGACACATTTTACTCTAAAGGGTCACCGAGCGCTTTCGGGCCCTGTTTGACCAAGGTCAATTTTTTGAACAGAACAATACTGACTGAATATTCAAAGGGCTCTAAATACCCTTTTCCAATGGTCCGTCCCGTGCGCGATTCTGACTTACGATTCAGATGAACGATCCATTTTCCTTCGAGAATTTATTGTCTAGTGATTAACTGGCACTTTCTGGCCCCGTTTGACCTCGATTATCTCTCGAACTCGAGATTATCTCATTGATTCTTAAAGGGATCTGAATAACCTTTCTAACATTCCACCCCGTGCATGATTATGGCTTGCGATTCGCATTTTACGACCATTTTTCGAAAAATTTACCTCAGATTATCGAATGGTAACCGCAGGATCCTTCCTATCGGCAGTATGTCTAGGGTTCTATGCCGATAGGCAGTTATAATACCATATCGATCGACACCTCCCTTGGCCCTATAAATAGAGGCCACGACCTCACTTTGAAAAGCACACCTGAACATCCCTCTCAACAATTCAGAGAGAATTCCCTCGAATTCAGAGTTGTTCTTTCCTAAAAAATCCATATCCCATATTCCTTCCATCATTTTCATACTGTTTTGAGTAAATTCCCATCCACCTCTTCACCTTGAGGTCAGCGTATCTATAAGGAAGATCTACTTCAAGTCATCATAAGGAGGTCTATTTCTTCCTCCTTATCTTTAAGTTCTCTTAAAGTGGCATTAGTTACCTCATTTTAGCTTTAGTATTTTACTTCATTACATTACACATCTTAATTCTAAATTTTTATTATTAATATTCGCACATACTATATTTTCATAGAAAAAAAAAGGGTTCGCTTGTAAATTCCAAACGGGGATTTCTCATCACACTTCTTCACAATTAAATACTTTTTTCCATACACACACATTTAACAAAGTCCCCCGTTGGATTTATGGGTTGAATCCCACCTCATATTGTTTTCGAACTACGTGGACTTTGATACCCTATGGCTAAAGGCTCCTTGGGTGAATCCTTTAACTCGAGTCCTCCCACCTACATTTATCATTTTATTATCATATATTCATGATATATATATCTTATGTGCTTGTTTGCTTGTGTTTTGTCCGATATACACAACTGTTCCTTCATAACGAGTATCGACAAACACTAACATCATATTTTTTATTACTACTTTGGGAACACTCCTAAGGATGAACCCGCTCGGTCTTATCTATGAAGCGAGTCGAGTTATTCCCATCGGAGAAGATTAATACATCACGAAGTTCTATAGGAGAAGATTAACACATGCCCATGAGAGACCGAAAGGGCGTGATGGGTGCCTAACACCTTTAAATTCCATAACTTAGCCCCCGGACCTTTGAACAACTTAGTTTTGCAAGCATTGGTATTGTCCGTTATGTCGTTCTCTCGAGGCAACAACATTTCTTTTGCCTATTTTGTTCAAAATAGGCTGGCGAATCTATCTCTACATATCACCCCACATCGACAATGGTCGAGCTCCCCTATAAAGGATGCAATCCTACGCGCACACCATAAAAGGAAGGGGGAAGGAAGGAAGGATCCACCTCCGTGTGACACCCCGACTAATTAAACACCGGGTAGCTACTCCTTTATAAAATTAATTCAAAATGCCAAGTTGGCTCAGTTAACAGCATCACTGTCGAAAACGTTTTATTATTACTAACCACCTAGTATTTAAAAAGTAAGTGCCAAATTTTAATTTAAAGTCTGATTAACATGCAAGTATAATGAAGAAATAATAACACCATTCACCATAATGAGGTAATAGGATAACCGTAACATGCTATAAATAAAACTGGAGGAAAAACTCCTCATAATACAATCTCACAACTGAAGTAAGTAATGAAATACTGAATACTGAAATGAATACATGCCAACGTCTGAAAACTGAAATGGAAATGTATCTAATAGGACTTGGGCGACATGCCCTACAACTGAGGAATAATGAATAAGGAGTCCAAATGATATAAGCGTCTAAAAGCAAGTCCCTGTAGCTTCCACAAGCAGCTACAGCTCGTCATCAGAATGGAAATCCTATGCATGGTGACCTTGTGGCTGGGCACCTAAAATGGTTTTACAAAAAGATAGATTTGAAAGCAAACGGGTCAGAGCCCGAATGTGGAGATATTTTAAAAACCTGCAAGTGCTTTAAAAACATTTAAAACAATATATGCAAAATACATGTTAGGACGTGCTCTCACATGAGATACTCACCTCTCTTCTACTGTGCACTCCTAACGTTCCTGTACCCATTCATGTGTTATCTCATAACTATCTAAGAGTTTCTACACAACTACTAGGTTCACTTTTAATTACCAACCTTAACAATTAAATAGAGAGTTCTACTTTAATTCCCGGATTCACAATTATTAACAATACCAAAAAGATCTCGTTTTATCTTTCAAAACATTACCATAATTATACTCACAATTTATTATAGTAAATTCCTTCTCGATTAACCGTATATTTTCACATCATAAATATACAATACAGGCACCCAAAGGCTAAGCTGCGGTGCACACATACTCTGCTATCCATCCCGGTACATCACGTACATAAGGATCACACATTCCGAATCTCTCAGGAATTGTTCCGATAACAACATCACAAATAGTGGAGGCGAACATAGTCACCATCACATGGGTCACGCACATACCTACGCTCCCATGGTCAGCGGACTTATCAATATCACAATAAGTCTTTCTATGATCTATGTTCATCAAGGTACCAGTCTATATCCCCCCCGTAGGCACACAAGGATTAGAGGGTCCTAAGCGAACGTAAACCTCCCCCGTGATAGCAAGTATGGTAGGTATGTTATACACATAAACTATATACTAAGCATTCACACATCTTAGATATTTCAATAATAATAAGGGTATGCTCTACATCATTATACCATTATTCCCAATTCATATATTTCAGTATCCCGTTAATATATAAATTAAATAGTCGACACGCCTCACGTCGTAATTTCTTAATTCAAGGCCTATCTCAAATAGACTATTAAGTTCCCATAATTCCCACATATAACATCTATATAACTAAGGTCTTTACTTCTGCCCCGAACCTTATTTCATCAATTTATTCAAATTTGCACTATTTGCCCCAAATATAATCTCACATAACGAATTTCATTAATTTTAGAATAATTCCTCAAATTAAATTCCAATTAAAGTCCAATATCAAAATCATGCCTACTGGTCTTCCTTAAAATATAGGGTAATCATAATGTCTCCAATATTATTATCCAAGGGTTAACACCATTAAAATTCAATTAAGAAAAACTTTAGTCATTCTGGGATGGTCGATCGATCGACCTTGACCTTCGATCGATCGATTGTGGTCGATCGATCGACTGATGAATGTCGATCGATCGATTACACAGGTCTGTTACGGACTGCTTCGTTTTGCAGTTACAGTTTCGTCCCAAATCACCATTTTTAAGCATGAAACTTCAAGATAAGGTTACTATAACGTTATACTAACATCCTACATCAGTAATAACATTCTAAATCCCATAATTCATCATTTAAAGGCTTACTTTGGATTAAAATTACATCAAAATAATTCCCAGATTTCTTCCATTCAAGAACATCATTAAGTTTCTTCTAATTCTACCTTTTGATCATCAAGGTTCATTTTTCAACATATAAATTCGTCCAGAATATACTACATGCGATTCCTACATAATTCATGTCTTTTAACTTTCAATTCATGGGTCTAATTTATCTCCAAAAGTCAATTTCGAAAATTCCTACACATGGATACATATCTTGAATTAAAAGAGTTTAAATCACTTGCCTCAATTATCTCAGAATTTGGTGTAGAATCTTTGATAGTCAAGTTGTTCCTTCTCTCACTTTTCTGCAGAATTCTTCCCTCTCTCTCTTTCAAGCTCTTCTCAAGGTTTCCTTCTCTCTCTCTCTCTCTCAAGATTTTCCCAAGGTTGAAGATAATGGAATATGGAGGTGAGTAATGGTTTGTGGAAGTTGAAATGCTATATCAACTTCTCCCGTAGCCCATCATGACATATAGTGGGGTTAGTGGTTTAAGTGGGTTGAGAAATAGTCAGATTTTTAATTCCCATTTTCGTCACTTTTTAATTCCCCAAAAATGCAATTTACCAAAATGCCCTTTATGATGTCGGTATGGCCCACAAATATCCCGGGACCCAAACTAAACTTCCGGCTAGTGTTTTCTGACTATCTCGACCCTTCCGGACGCGTTGGCGCACTCAAAACGACCATACGGTTAATGGAACTAAAATTCACTTTTTAATTTAATAACAATATACCATGACGTGGCGGTCACACGCGTCAAGTAAAATTCCCAAATTGCCGTATATAAATCTCACGACAATTTCAGTAATACCAATAATCATATAATGCCAAGTATACACATTATAATAAAATACTAACTCACATCTCGTTAATATTTTTATCCGGATTAATTTCCTATAATAAACATTTAATTCAATTAATCCCCAAAAATAAATATCGCAGAAAATACGGGGTATTACATACTTCCCCCCTAATAACTGAATTTCGTCCCGAAATTCGGAACTAGTACGTACCTGGTAAGAATAACTCTGGATATCGATCGCGCATGTCATCCTCGCGCTCCCATGTGGACTCCTCGACATTATGATGTCGCCACTGAACACGTACTAACGGGACTATCTTTGACCGCAACTTCCGCTCACTACGGTCCAGAATAGCAATAGGCCCCTCCTCGTAGGAGCTATCCGGCTGGAGATCAATATCCTCCACAGCAATGAGAGAATGAGCCAAATCATCTCTAAGGTATTTCCTAAGCGAGGAAATATGGAACACATCGTGAATCCGATGTAAATGCTCCGGTAACCCAAGTCTATAAGCAACTGGTCCGATCCGCTCAATAATAGGAAATGGTCCCACATATCTCGGTGATAACTTCCCTTTCTTCCCGAAACGCATAATCCCCTTCATAGGAGATACCCTGAGCAAAACCTGGTCCCCTACTTGGAACTCTCTGAAAAATCTCTTTGCGTCAGCATAACTCTTCTGTCTGTCCTGAGCCACCCGAATGCGACTGCGAATCAATTCTATCCTTGCCGAAGTATCCTGAATCACTTCCGGCCCAAGTAGTTTGTTGTCCCCCACTTCCAACCAACATGCTGGGGAACGACAAGGTCTACCGTACAATGCCTCAAATGGAGCCATGCCAATGGTAAACTGATAGGAGTTGTTGTAAGCAAACTCCACCAGTGGAAGATACTGCTCCCATCCACCCTCAAAGTCAATGGTACACATACGTAGCATGTCCTCCAACATCTGATTTGTGCGCTCGGTCTGTCCATCGGTCTGCGGGTGATACGCCGTACTCAACCGCAATTCCGTGCCCATGGCCTGCTGAAAACTTTCCCAAAACCGTGAAACAAATACCTTGTCTCGGTCAGACACGATATTTAAGGGCACCCCGTGAAGTCTCACTATCTCTGAAATAAAGAGGTGGGCATACTGTCCCGCAGTGTAATCTGTCCTGACGGGTAGAAAATGAGCGACCTTCGACAACCTGTCCACAATCACCCAAATGGAGTCGTGCCCTCTCTGCGACGTAGGCAACCCCGTGATAAAATCCATAGAGATGCTCTCCCACATCCACATCGGGACCTCTAATGGCTGTAGCAGTCCTGCCGGTCTCTGATGATCCACTTTTACGAGCTGACAAGTGGCGCATTTTGAGACAAACTCGGCAATATCTCTCTTCATCCCGCTCCACCAATACTGACGTCTCATGTCTTGGTACATTTTGTCCCCTCCGGGATGTACCGCAAACCGTGAGCCGTGCGACTCTGCCATCACCTCATGCCGCAATTCCTCCCCTTTCGGAGCCACCAATCTCCCATTGAAGCGTAATCCCCCGTCTGAGCTAACGGTATAGGATTCAGCTCCCTCTGCTAATAATCGAACTATCTGCTCCTGACAGAACGAGTCATTTGCTTGTGCCTTCACCACCTTCGTGACAATCTGCGGTGTAACAGTCATCACAGACATGAATGAACGGGCCACTGCATCCTGGTGTCCCAATTCTTTCCACTTGGCCTTCCACACATCTGCCACCTCATCTACCGGTCTACGGCTCAACGCGTCTGCCACCACGTTAGCCTTTCCCGGGTGGTATTGGATATCGAACTGATAATCTTTCACGAATTCAAGCCACCTCCGTTGCCGCATATTCAGCTCCTTCTGCGTGAATAGGTACTGTAGGGACTTGTGATCCGTGAATAATCGAAACTTCTCCCCCAACAGGTAATGTCTCCAAATACGAAGGGCAAATACTACTGCCGCTAACTCCAAGTCATGGGTAGGGTAATTCTTCTCGTGAGGCTTGAGCTTACGGGAAGCATAAGCTATGGCCTGACTCTCTTGCTGCAACACACCCCCAAGTCCTTGTAAGGACGCATCGGTGTAAACAAGATACTCAACTCCCGGTCTCGGCAATGCTAACACAGGTGCTGAGGTTAACTTGTCCTTCAACTCATCAAATGCCAACTGACAGGCATCACTCCAAATAAACGGCACACCTTTACGGGTTAGGTGTGTCATGGGACCCGCTATCGTGGAGAAACCCCGAATAAACCTCCTGTAGTATCCTGCTAGGCCCAAGAAACTACGGATATCTGTCGGTGTCGTGGGCTGTCCCCATTCCCTCACCGCGGATACCTTCCCCGGATCAACCGATATTCCCCGATCGGAAATAATATGCCCCAAAAACTGAACCTCCTTCAGCCAAAACCCGCATTTCTCATATTTTGCATACAACTCATTCTGGCGCAGTGTCTGCAAAACTAGTCTCAAGTGCTCGGCATGCTCCTCCTCTGTCTGGGAGTAAACCAAAATGTCATCGATGAAGACAATGACAAACTGGTCTAGGTAATCCCTGAACACCCTATTCATGAAGTCCATAAATGCTGCTGGAGCGTTGGTCAAACCAAATGGCATAACCCGAAACTCGTAGGAACCATATCTCGATAAGAACGCAGTCTTCGGGACGTCCTCCTCCCGGATACGCAACTGATGGTAACCAGATCGCAAATCAATCTTTGAGAAGTAAGAAGCTCCTCTCAACTAGTCAAATAGGTCATCGATTCGAGGCAACGGATACTTGTTCCGTATCGTGACCTTGTTTAACTCCCGGTAGTCCACACACAATCTCAGTGAACCATCTCTCTTCTTTACGAACAACACAGGGGCACCCCAAGGTGAAGTACTCCTCCGAATAAACCCCTGCCCCAATAACTGCTCAATCTGATCCCGTAACTCCCTCATCTCAGCTGGAGCCATACGGTACGGTGCTCGTGCTATAGGTCTCGTATCGGGTAACAAGTCTATGACGAAATCTATCTCTCGACTGGGAGGTAGGCCTGGTATTTCCTGAAACACATCTGAATACTCCCTGACGACTGGGATCGAATCTAAAGGAATCACAACCTCCTTAGAGGTATCCTCCTCAATGTAATATAAATGAGCAGTCGAGCCTCCCTCTGGGCGAGGCATCGCCACTACAAACATCTCTTGCCCCGGAATGGCAAAAACAATGCTCCCACCAAAGCAATCAATCATGGCTCTATGATCAGCGAGCCAGTCCATACCGATAATAACATCGTGAACATGCATATCTAGTACCAACATGTCCGCAGGTAATACCAAACCACCAATCTCTACCCCCACTCCCCGACATATAAAGAATATAAGTGACCCATTCCCCAAAGGTGAGTCGACACACGTAACTGTGCTCTCCGCTGTGGCTAACAATCCTAACGCCTTTGCGAAGTGTGTAGCTATAAAACAATGTGTAGCACCCGTATCAAATAATACCCGACCCATATTGCCATGGATAGGAAACGTACCCTCAATCGCGGGCGGAGCCTGTGGAACTGCAGCCTGGTGGACGTTGTAAACACGTTCATACTGTAGCTGCCCCTGCTGCACAGGAACTGCTGGAATGATCTGAGCTGGAGCTGGGAGGGCTGGTGGAAAGAGTGGCCTCTGTGGCTCCTGTCGAGCCCCCTGCTGCTGCTGCTGTGGGGCCCGGCCCTTATCAGGACACTCCTGACGTTTGTGGCCAATCTTACCACAAATGAAACATTTCCCTGGGAAGTTCCCTCCCCTCTGCCCTTGCTGTCCCCGGCCCTGGTGGCCGTTACCATTCCTCCCTTGGCCCTGCTGGCCCTGCTGAAACTGCTGATGTTGGCCATTTTGACCCTGCTGGCCCTGATGACCGTTATGACCCTGCTGGCCATTTCGGAATCCTCCCTGACCGTTCCTGAAACCTCCTGAACGGAACCTCTTTTGGTCCCCCTGCTGAGAACCCTGCTCTATCTGTCTTTGCCCGTGAGAAGATTGTGCCCCACTGGCACCCTGTCCTCCAGTCCTGCCCTGATGGCTAGACTCTCCCGATCTCTTGCCCTCGGCCATATGAAAACGGTGATCCTGGCAGTGCAATAAAGCTGCGTTAACCACATCAGAATAAGTGGCTAGCGAAAGGTTCCCCAACAGATGCTGACGGATCCTCCAAGTCAACCCGTCCGTGAACTTCTCAATCTTCTTCTTCTCTGTTGGTATCTCATCAGGCACGATATTCAAAAGATTAGTGAACTCGACCTCATACTCAGCCACTGTCTTGCCCTCCTGCCTCAAACTCGTCAATCTCCTCCTCATTTCCGTGTGAACTGCTGACGGAAAGTACTTGCGGTCGAACCGCACCCAAAACTCATGAATAGTGAGAGTATCCCTCTCCTCTACGGTGGTAATAGATTCCCACCACTGCAATGCAGATCCAACTAGCTTAAAAGTAGCTACTACCTGCTTCTGAACATCCGTGCACTCATACATCCTTAAGTGCCGCTGTATATCCTTCCTCCATTGGCTCGAGACTACTACATCTGAGCTGCCTGCAAACTCTGGCAGATGCGCTTTCTGAAAAGCGTCACGTACACGCTCCCAAGCAGACGGGAATGAAGTTGCCTGAACTGGCACGGCAACCGGCGCCTGAGGCGGTGCCTGCTGAACAATGGCAATGGCGGCATTTACCGCTTGGGCTACAATAGCTGCAACCTCAGCGGCGTTCATCATGCCCTGAACCGGTGCGGGCTGTGGTTCTGGCGCCGCATTCCTGGGAACTCGTGGTGCACGTCGTGGAGGCATTCTGAAATAAGAATAAAGTCTATAAGTTCACAGTTATAAACTTTAAAATAGCTGAAGAACGTAGCATAAACAAAAGAATACAACAGTCCTAAAATATAGGGCTCTATATCAAAGAAAGCTCAGCGGAAAACATAATAAGCCGTTCAGATCCTAAAGGACACTAGAACCTGATGCTCTGATACCACCTGTGACACCCCGACTAATTAAACACCGGGTAGCTACTCCTTTATAAAATTAATTCAAAATGCCAAGTTGGCTCAGTTAACAGCATCACTGTCGAAAACGTTTTATTATTACTAACCACCTAGTATTTAAAAAGTAAGTGCCAAATTTTAATTTAAAGTCTGATTAACATGCAAGTATAATGAAGAAATAATAACACCATTCACCATAATGAGGTAATAGGATAACCGTAACATGCTATAAATAAAACTGGAGGAAAAACTCCTCATAATACAATCTCACAACTGAAGTAAGTAATGAAATACTGAATACTGAAATGAATACATGCCAACGTCTGAAAACTGAAATGGAAATGTATCTAATAGGACTTGGGCGACATGCCCTACAACTGAGGAATAATGAATAAGGAGTCCAAATGATATAAGCGTCTAAAAGCAAGTCCCTGTAGCTTCCACAAGCAGCTACAGCTCGTCATCAGAATGGAAATCCTATGCATGGTGACCTTGTGGCTGGGCACCTAAAATGGTTTTACAAAAAGATAGATTTGAAAGCAAACGGGTCAGAGCCCGAATGTGGAGATATTTTAAAAACCTGCAAGTGCTTTAAAAACATTTAAAACAATATATGCAAAATACATGTTAGGACGTGCTCTCACATGAGATACTCACCTCTCTTCTACTGTGCACTCCTAACGTTCCTGTACCCATTCATGTGTTATCTCATAACTATCTAAGAGTTTCTACACAACTACTAGGTTCACTTTTAATTACCAACCTTAACAATTAAATAGAGAGTTCTACTTTAATTCCCGGATTCACAATTATTAACAATACCAAAAAGATCTCGTTTTATCTTTCAAAACATTACCATAATTATACTCACAATTTATTATAGTAAATTCCTTCTCGATTAACCGTATATTTTCACATCATAAATATACAATACAGGCACCCAAAGGCTAAGCTGCGGTGCACACATACTCTGCTATCCATCCCGGTACATCACGTACATAAGGATCACACATTCCGAATCTCTCAGGAATTGTTCCGATAACAACATCACAAATAGTGGAGGCGAACATAGTCACCATCACATGGGTCACGCACATACCTACGCTCCCATGGTCAGCGGACTTATCAATATCACAATAAGTCTTTCTATGATCTATGTTCATCAAGGTACCAGTCTATATCCCCCCCGTAGGCACACAAGGATTAGAGGGTCCTAAGCGAACGTAAACCTCCCCCGTGATAGCAAGTATGGTAGGTATGTTATACACATAAACTATATACTAAGCATTCACACATCTTAGATATTTCAATAATAATAAGGGTATGCTCTACATCATTATACCATTATTCCCAATTCATATATTTCAGTATCCCGTTAATATATAAATTAAATAGTCGACACGCCTCACGTCGTAATTTCTTAATTCAAGGCCTATCTCAAATAGACTATTAAGTTCCCATAATTCCCACATATAACATCTATATAACTAAGGTCTTTACTTCTGCCCCGAACCTTATTTCATCAATTTATTCAAATTTGCACTATTTGCCCCAAATATAATCTCACATAACGAATTTCATTAATTTTAGAATAATTCCTCAAATTAAATTCCAATTAAAGTCCAATATCAAAATCATGCCTACTGGTCTTCCTTAAAATATAGGGTAATCATAATGTCTCCAATATTATTATCCAAGGGTTAACACCATTAAAATTCAATTAAGAAAAACTTTAGTCATTCTGGGATGGTCGATCGATCGACCTTGACCTTCGATCGATCGATTGTGGTCGATCGATCGACTGATGAATGTCGATCGATCGATTACACAGGTCTGTTACGGACTGCTTCGTTTTGCAGTTACAGTTTCGTCCCAAATCACCATTTTTAAGCATGAAACTTCAAGATAAGGTTACTATAACGTTATACTAACATCCTACATCAGTAATAACATTCTAAATCCCATAATTCATCATTTAAAGGCTTACTTTGGATTAAAATTACATCAAAATAATTCCCAGATTTCTTCCATTCAAGAACATCATTAAGTTTCTTCTAATTCTACCTTTTGATCATCAAGGTTCATTTTTCAACATATAAATTCGTCCAGAATATACTACATGCGATTCCTACATAATTCATGTCTTTTAACTTTCAATTCATGGGTCTAATTTATCTCCAAAAGTCAATTTCGAAAATTCCTACACATGGATACATATCTTGAATTAAAAGAGTTTAAATCACTTGCCTCAATTATCTCAGAATTTGGTGTAGAATCTTTGATAGTCAAGTTGTTCCTTCTCTCACTTTTCTGCAGAATTCTTCCCTCTCTCTCTTTCAAGCTCTTCTCAAGGTTTCCTTCTCTCTCTCTCTCTCTCAAGATTTTCCCAAGGTTGAAGATAATGGAATATGGAGGTGAGTAATGGTTTGTGGAAGTTGAAATGCTATATCAACTTCTCCCGTAGCCCATCATGACATATAGTGGGGTTAGTGGTTTAAGTGGGTTGAGAAATAGTCAGATTTTTAATTCCCATTTTCGTCACTTTTTAATTCCCCAAAAATGCAATTTACCAAAATGCCCTTTATGATGTCGGTATGGCCCACAAATATCCCGGGACCCAAACTAAACTTCCGGCTAGTGTTTTCTGACTATCTCGACCCTTCCGGACGCGTTGGCGCACTCAAAACGACCATACGGTTAATGGAACTAAAATTCACTTTTTAATTTAATAACAATATACCATGACGTGGCGGTCACACGCGTCAAGTAAAATTCCCAAATTGCCGTATATAAATCTCACGACAATTTCAGTAATACCAATAATCATATAATGCCAAGTATACACATTATAATAAAATACTAACTCACATCTCGTTAATATTTTTATTCGGATTAATTTCCAATAATAAACATTTAATTCAATTAATCCCCAAAAATAAATATCGCAGAAAATACGGGGTATTACACTCCGGAGACCCCGACCCCCCGAAATTGGGATTACCAAAATCCACTTTGACACTTTGTCTTCATCCGGTGTAATATGATCTTTCGTAAGTACATACACAAATAAAGTTAAGAAAATACCTAGTGATTCGTCGAGTTTGAAAAAAAATCAAAAACTCATAATATTATCTCCCTCATAAATCAAACTTAATAAATCTTCCTTTTAATTTATTCTCCCCCTTTTGTCTGAAATAGAAAAAGGAGTAGAAACATGAAGTAAAAAGCATCACATAGAATAAGTAAGATGTCATCATATAGATATGTAAACAACGTGCGTGTAATGATAGCCTCTAAGGCAAAATCCACCAACTATTTTTGAAAATTTTCAAATTTTTTCAAGAAAGTATAAATTTTACAAATACAACATGATACCATATATAAAATATGCAAAATCTACCAAAGAAATTCCGACACACATGTACATGTATAAACAACCACAAAATACATAAGCTTTACACACTAGGAGAGTATCGATGGGTCTAAACGTGTGAAATGGAGCGAATGGACGTGAACTAGAAACAAAATAATCACTACACCAAAAACACCAATTTGGCACACCCTGATATTAAAAATTTGGCACAGTTTAAAACTGTGCCAAATTTTGGCACTGTTTAAAAGTGTGTCAAAATTGAGAACACTTCACTAAAATATAAATATCCTAAAAAACATTAAACCCCTTAATGATTTTTGTTCTACCACTCTCTCTCCTCTGTCCCGCTCGCCTCCTGCTCTCTCTCTCTTTCTCTCTCTCTCTCTCTCTCTCTCTCTCTCACACACACACACACACACACACACACACACACTCAAATCCCTAATCCCCTCAATGATTATAACCAGTACCAGGAAAAGAAGAGTGGCAACAATCCTGTGGTTGCTCCGGTAGCACCGGCGGTGGTAGAGCCTAGGGTTTTGGAAGAACCGATTCGTGTTTGGTTTGGGTTATTTGGATTTTGGTAGATAAGGTATGGGGAATGGGTTTATGTGGGTTTAACAAAATGGGTCTGAGGGTTGGTGAATGGGTAAAGGTATGAGGTTGGGACTTTGAGTTTAGAACTGCCAAACGGGTTGATGGAGGTAAGGGTGATCAAGGTTCAATCCGGGTGGCTCCGAGATTTATTGGGTTGTAAAGGGTTTAAGGATGCGGGTTGGTGGGTCAGAGGTTTGACAGCGGCTGGTTCAGGCACCAGAGGGTAGCTCCGGGTTATGGGTTCAAGCAGTAGTCATTCGACCGATGACTTAAGGATATCGGGGCAAGGGTCGACTGCCGGAGCAGCAAGTATGAGGAGTGGATAAACCAACTTGACACTCTCATTCTTGTAGTTGGGCCTTTTAAACCAACTTGACACTCTCGTTCTGGTAGCATAAGGGTTTCCCCTCTGCCGCATGGTATGTTTCAATCACATTCATTTCAATTGGGTTCTATTTTCACTACATGTATTTTGCTCTTTGGCTTCAGATTATTATGAGATTGAACCTACATATGGCTTGAATGATAATTGTAAGAATGTATTTATCAAGCACTGAGGTACAATTGGGCAACAACTTCTTCACCAATTATAGATTTACTGGTTCTTGTATGATAAGATGAAGTGATGGATACTAATTATGGGGTAGTTTTCTTTATGTATTTCAGAGTTAGTTTTCTTGTAATGAGGTGGACATCTTGTCCACTATTTTGCTTAAACTCCTTTTCATTTTTATGATATTTCTCTATTTCTTATCCACCCCCGGCCCACCCACACAACAAAAAAGAAATATATATGTAATGCCTTCGGTCTGCTATAAGGATGTTGTGTATTTTGTAACTAAATGCTAATAAAGATTATATATTATTCTCAGATGGAAATTATGGACAAGAACATCGAAATCTTCAGCATGTTGCATCAAACATACCTTTTGGAAATGGTGAAAGCATCACACAGCCTCCACAGCTTGAACTCGTTGGGCACTCGATTGTAAGTGTATTTCCTATTATTATTCCTTCACCTAGAGGGCGAGAACTCTATTGCTGATTTATTTATTTCTGTATTTATGATTGTATGATGTTCGAAATTAGATAACCTACATAGCTTATAAATGGTAAAGATATCCTTGTGTTCTTAAAACTCTTTTGCAGGCTTGTGCTTTAAATCCATATGGTGATCCATATTGTGGGGGTATTATGGCAGCTTATGGTCAGCCCTTGGTATGTATTCTAGCATTCATTATCTTTTGGGCCCGCACTCTAAATGATTATGCGTTTGCGATTGGTGCCTCGCTGTTCAGATTCAGTATTTTGCCTACTCATTTTATCAGTTTGAAGAGATGGGTCTGTAAGGACATTTTTGTCCATTATCAATTTGTTATGTCGCACGCCGTTACACCGTTGAAGAAATTCAAGATTCATACAGTCATCAACGAATCCGAATATCAAAAGAAGAAGAGGAATCAAAGTCTGACAGTCCGGACCAGTCCACCCAGAATAAAAGAACCGATCCGCCTGCGGACCGGTCCGCCTCAGACCCGGACCGGTCCGCCTGCTGAAATTCCAGTACACCCCGGACCGCAAGCGAACCTAAGAAGCCTAAAATAAAAAGAACCGATCCGCCTACCCGGACCGATCCGCCTCAGACCCGGACCGGTCCGCCTGGGATAATCTCAAACAGATCGTGCAGAGATTTTTTAGGGCATGTTATTCCTTTGTAAACCCACTACGGGAAGTGGTTTTCTAAGACTTCTATACACAATTTCCAGAGTACAAAAACTCTATGTCTTCACCTATTGAGCACCAATACTCTAGGTTTTTTATTCACACAAATTTCCAAACACTTGTGAATCACTTTGCAACCCAAGAACGCATTTTTGCTATTCATACTCTTATGGAGAAGACCGTTCTTCTTCTTTATTGCATCCTATCTGGAAAGGGACATTTCCAGCCGTTGACTACAGAATCCGACACCTGAGGGTAATTCTTAGTCACTTGTATTTTCATTGTAATCCGAAATTGTACAGTTACAATATTATAATGAAAAGAAATGGTTTTTCCCCTTTGGGGGATTTTTCCTCACAAGCATGTGTTTGAATGTTCTTGCTTAGTTCATTAGCTTATTCAATCACATTTTGTTGCATGTTTAGAGTTTGTTTGAGTTAAAAGGTGTTTAATATATAATTTTATCATTTGAACGCAAGCGCATACGTTCTCAAATTGGTATCAGAGCAGGTTACGCTAATCTATCGCGTATTCCTATTTTCCGCAAAATTTTTCTAAGATATCAATTTTCAAAAAAAAAAAATTGATTTTTGAAAAAGTGCGTGTTCAAATGGAGAAGTTATATAATAAAATGCCAGTTTTTGACGGGACAAACTATGCCTATTGGAAAGCCCGTATGAGATCTGCATTAAAAGCCATTGATGAGCGTGTCTGGATTTTGGTTCAAAGAGGGTGGACACCTCCCTCCGTGACTGTTGATAATGTGATCAACTTGAAACCTGTCACTTCTTGGACTGAAGAAGAATTAAATGGTCATCTTTTAATTCTAAGGGTCTAAGTGCTATTTCTGGGTCTGTCACACCTGATGAGTTCAAACGAATAATGACGTGCACCACGACCAAAGAGGCATGGGATGTTTTACAACTCACCCATGAAGGAACAAATGCTGTGAAAGAGTCTAAATTGCAAAATTTAACAACTCAATTTGAAACCATCACCATGCATGAATCTGAATGCTTTGATGAATTTTATGCTAGACTTTCTGACATTGTGAATACTAGCTTTAATCTTGGTGAACATATTCCTAATGCTAGAGTTGTTAAAAAGATTCTTCATTCTTTGCCTAAGCGTTTTATCCCTATAGTCACTGTGCTAAATTCTATGGATAATTTAAATACGCTAAAATTGGAAGAACTTGTAGGAGATTTGCAAACATATAAAACTGATATGTTCCCTAAAACTGCTAAATCTAAAGATAAGGGAATTGCACTTAATGCCCAAGAGAGAAGGAGTGAGGGGTCGGCTAGAAAGAGGGTAGAGTCATCTAGAAAGAGAGAAACTGACACGTCAGATTCTGAGTGCGATTTTGACTTAGATGATTTGGATATTTTTACAAAAAATTTCAAGAGGATTCTCAAATTTAATTAAAATGGCAATTTTAAAGATAAAAAGAAATTTGAGAAAAATAAGTTTGAAAAGAAAAATGAAAAAGTTTTTAAAGATCCTCCTAAGAAAGATAGTGAGAGATGATTTGAGTGCGATGGTAGGGGTCATAGAGCCTTTGAGTGTGCCAGACGTCTTAACAGAGAAAAAGGGAAAGCTGTCCTTAATGCTACCCTTAGAGATAACAGTGAGGTCGAGACGGTGGATTCAGGAGATGAGTCACCGCATGAGTGTAACTTCACCGCATTCATGGCCAGTCAAGTTAGCACTCCTAGTTATCTTCACGACGATGAGGATGATGATTCACAGGGACACCTCGATAGTGAGATCGATGTGAGTGAGGGGGAGGATGACTCAAGTGAGAGCGAGAGTGATATTCAATGCGCCTACGCTGAGTTATATTCTGAGTTTTTTAAAACTAAAAAACGTAACAAAGCGCTAGTTCTTAAGATCACCGGCTTAGAGGAAGATTTAAGAAAGGTGAGAGAGAGAGAGTGCTCCACCTTCACCTCCCTGAGAGAGAGAGAATCTGCCTGTATTGAGAAAGAGAGGTTGTTTAGAGAGAGAGATAGTGTTTTTGAGAAAGAGAGAGGGGACTTGACTAAACAAGTGGCTAGTCTTACGAGACAGCTCCATTCCTCTGTGGAGACTCGGAAGAAACTTGAAGCCCTTATTGCCCAGATGACTCATGATCTTGAAAAAGCACGGGAAGTCAAGGTTCAAATCAAGGACAGATCTGGGAAGATGGGAAAGATGCTCCTCAGCCCCGCTTTAGGTTTTGGTGATCGGCAGGGAATTGGTTATGATGGTGCCTCCACCTCCCAAATTGCACATGGACCAGTTCCTGAGTTTACTACGAATCCTTATGGCCATCGTCAAAAACCTCGAAGGAGAGTTCGACCAAGGAAAGCAAACCAAGGTCCGTCTTTGACTGTGTTCTTTTGTACTTATTGCAAAAGAAAAGGCCACCTTAGGGAGTCTTGCTATAGCATGGGTCGGACACAACGTACTACTGCTCCACCTCGTCATACTGATGAGTTTTCTAGTCTGAGAGAGCAAGTTGAGTTCTTAGCTGCCACGTCCCAGAGTTTAATGGAAGAATTCCGATGGATGTATTTGCCGTTAGTGAATGCTTCTCACATTCCAGCTAAAACCAACAACAACAAAGGCAAACAAAAAGTCATCTCTGCTTGGGTACCTAAGAAAGATAAAAAAGCCTTCGTTGTTTATATTACTCTCAAAGAACACAATACCTCACAGTGGTATTTTGATAGTGGGTGCTCCAGACATATGACAGGTGATGCCTCATTTTTTACGACTCTTGAGGATTATCAGGATAGCAGAGTCACCTTTGGAGATGGGAGCAAGTCTAGAATTATAGGACGTGGTACTGTCGAGTTACCTGGATTCCCTAAGCTAGAAAATGTTTTGTACGTCAAAGGTTTGAAAGTAAACCTTCTCAGCATTAGCCAGCTGTGCGACACTGACTTTGTAGTAAAGTTTGACCGGGACGCGTGTAAAGTCTACAATCAAGCCGGTAAACTTTTGATGCAAGGGGTGAGTACCAAGGATAATTGCTATGTAACTGAGCCCACGTCCTCACTTGTCTGCAACAGCGCCACAATCACTCCTATGGATCTGTGGCACCAACGTCTAGGTCACATGAACGTTAGAGATCTCAACCGCTTAGCTAAAAAGGACCTAGTACGTGGCTTACCATCTCTTGGAAAGTCAACTTCGACCGTTTGTGGACCCTGTCAGATGGGAAAACAAATTCGTAGTCCCCATAGGAAGTTGCATTCCATTACCGCCTCTCGTGTTCTTGAGTTGATTCACATGGATCTTATGGGTCCCACTCGTACTGAGAGTCTAGGTGGTAATAGGTATATCCTCGTGATGGTAGATGATTTCTCCAGGTACTCCATTGTAGGTTTTCTGAGAGAGAAATCCGATGCTGTAGAATTTTTAATGACTAAGTGCCGTGTCCTGCAAAATCAACACGGTGTCACTATTAACAGGATGCGTAGTGGCAATGGCACTGAATTCACAGAAGCAAAGGTATACCTTTACTGTGATAGCCTTGGGATCAAACATGAGTTTTCTGCTGTAAGAACTCCTCAGCAAAATGGGATTATTGAGAGAAACAATAGAACGATCCAAGAGATGGCTAGATCTATGCTTCTAGGTCGGAAAGTTTCTAGGAGATTTTGGGCAGAGGCAGTGTCTACTGCATGCCACACGGTGAATAGGGTTTATTTGCGTCCACACACACTTCAGACTCCTTATGAGTTATGGACTGGCAAGAAGCCCAACCTGGCATATTTCCGTGTTTTTGGGAGTAAATGCTACATCCTACGGGATAGAGAGCAATTAGGAAAGTTCGACTCCCGGAGCGACGAGGGAATATTTCTAGGATATTCATCGAATAGCAGAGCGTACCGGGTTTTTAACCTGAAGAGCTCTAAGGTTATGGAATCAATAAACGTCACCGTGCAAGATGACGAACCTCCGACGGTTATTGATCCTAACCTTCAGTGTGAGGATGAGAATTGTTCTGACAGTGATTTACATGTTCCTCTCTCACACTCTGTGGACCCTACTCCTGTGCTAGGGGACACACCTGCTTGTGTTCGCAAGAGTCATGACCCTTCTGCCATTGTTGGTGATCCCACTCTAGGGGTCAAGACTCGTGCTCAGCTAGAGAACGTTGTTAGCCATCTTTGCTACACGTCCAAAGTTGAGCCCAAGAACCATAAAGAAGCACTCAAGGATGAACACTGGATATCTTCTATGCAGGATGAGTTGCTTCAGTTTAAAAAGAATAATGTCTGGGAACTAGTCCCCTGACCTAGTGAGACTAATGTGATAGGTACCCGGTGGATTTTTAAGAATAAAATGGATGAAAATGGTACCATAATCAGAAATAAGGCTAGGTTGGTCACTCAAGGCTACACACAGATAGAGGGTGTAGACTTTGGGGAGACATTTGCTTCTGTTGCGAGCCTTGAGTCCGTCCGTCTTCTGCTCGCCATCGCATGTCATCTGCGCTTCAAGTTATATCAGATGGATGTCAAGAGTGCCTTTCTGAATGGCATTCTGCAGGAGGAGGTTTATGTGGAACAACCAAAAGGGTTTGAAGACCCTCAGGACCCGGAGCACGTCTACTATCTGAGGAAAGCCTTGTATGGTTTGAAGCAAGCACCCCGTGCTTGGTACGAGAGGCTTACTTCCTATCTCTTAGCTCGTGGCTTCAAGAGAGGGGGAGTAGATATGACGTTGTTCGTCAGGAGAGATGACGGTGCTATTTTGGTTGCCCAGGTCTATGTGGACGACATATTCTTTGGATCCACATGCTCCCAGCATGCTCACCACTTTGAGGAGGAGATGAAAAGTGAGTTTGAGATGAGCATGGTTGGTGAGCTTACATTCTTCCTTGGTCTCCAGGTTCGTCAGCTAGAGGATTGGATGTTCATCTCCCAATCCAAGTATGCTAGAGACCTAGTGAAGAAATTTGGTTTAGACTCCGCTAAGCATGCACGTACACCTATGAGTACCACTACCAAGCTTAGTAAGGACACTTCAGGCAAGGACGTAGAGCAAAACTTATATCGGAGTATGATAGGTAGTCTTCTCTACTTGACTGCTAGTCGTCCCGACATCGCCTTTAGTGTTGGAGTCTGTGCGCGATATCAGGCGTCCCCTAAAGAGTCACACTTACTTGCTCTAAAACGTATTATTAAATACGTAAGTGGGACTCTCTCATACGGTATTTGGTATTCCTTTGATACCGATGATCGTTTGTCCGCATATTCGGATGCCGATTGGGCCGGGGATGTAGATGGTTGTAGGAGCACTTCCGGTGGGTGTTTCTATTTTGGTTCTGATCTTGTCTCCTGGCTGAGCAAGAAACAAAATTCCATCTCTTTGTCCACGGCGGAGGCTGAGTACATACCCGCCGGGAGTTATTGCACACAACTCTTGTGAATGAAGCAAATGTTGGAGGATTATGGGATTTCACAAGACACCATGATCATTTCTTGTGATAACACGAGCGCGATTCACATATCCCGCAATCCCGTCCAGCATTTGCGCACAAAGCACATCAGGATACGTGAGCACTTTATTCGTCAGTTAGTTGAGGAGAACACTGTATCCCTGAGTTTTGGTCCCACCAACCGTCAGTTAGCCGACATTTTCACAAAACCTTTAGATGCCCTTAGATTTGAGAGTCTTAGGAAGTCTGTGGAGATTTGCACAGTTGGCTGAAGCGTTGGTCTTTGTCTAGAATAGGATGCTTCTTCATGTTCATATCATATGATTCATATTGCTAGTCTGTTTTATATATACCATTGCTTAGTTGTGCAATTATTTATTTATTCTTTTTTCTTTTCATTTTTTTTTAAAATACAAAAAGATTTTCTTTAATAATCTTTAAGAAAAGCACAAAAAGATTTTTTTTTTGATAAATATTTGAAAACTCCAAAAAGATTTATGTTTTTGCTCCTTTTATGGATGAGCATTTAAGATAGCCATGTCATAACTTCATTCCATATATCCATGTGACTGTTTGATAGAGATTTGAGACGCTACATCATTTCATCAATGTGCTTTACTTAGTATGTAGTCTTTGAGATGTAATTAGTGATATCTTCCTACATGTTTGACTCCTATATCCTTTATTGCACACATGCACGGCTATATTTTGTAACAACCCAAGTTTTTGAGCGACTATTTTATACTATTTCGCCTGATGAGCTAATTTTATAAAATAGGGGATGTTGGAGTAAATATTATTTCCCGTGAGACTTAGGGATAATATTTACTATGTTTTGTCTATTTACCGTTATAAGAAGGTAAATAGCGTTATATTGTGTATTATTGCGTCGTTATATGTAAAACGACGGTTATGACCTATAAATAAAATTGGGTAGAATTAATGAAATTAAAATGAAACTGGAACACAAAATAGTTCACATTTTCCCGAATGCCAAAATAGGGGGTGCGGTTGTTTTTAGAATAGTCGAGATAGTCGAAATAAGTGCCCAGTTGTAATTTTTGAGATTCGGGCATTTTTAAGGGGTTATGACTCAATTAAGTGGTTACGCGTCATTTTGGTGGTGTATAAGCAATTAAAAGTGGGGGTTTATGTTTTGAGACCCGTATAAGTCCCCCACCCCCTTTCTTTTTCTTCATTTGTGTGAGAGAAACCAAAGGAGAGAGAGAGAGAGAGAAGAGAGAGTTGGGAGAAATGGAGAGAAAGAGAGAAAATGGAAGATTTGGGCCGGAATTCATCGCTACCGGAGGTGATCCGAGACTACGAACCTCGAGGCAAGTTTCTTACTTGCTAGATATTGATTTAATGTGATAAATCTGCATGTGTAGTTAAGTTTTAGGAGGTTTAAACCTTAAATGGGTTTTGATTGATTTTGGGTGTTTAATCCTAAATCTTATAGTTTAATTTGATTTGAAGAGAAATAATTGGTTATTTTACGTGTAGAAATGATTTTATAGTAGTATTTGTTGTTGTGGCTGGGTGAAATAGCGGGTAGAAGCTTGGATGGCTCGTTAATGGCCGAAACAGCTTCTCGAAGAAGAAGCTGTCCGCCAGGATCGATCGATCGAGCCTGGGGGATCGATCGATCGAGGCCTTCGATCGATCGACGGCCAGGGGTCGATCGATCGACCCCTTCTTAAAAGGTGAGATTTTTCTAGTTTTGTTTTGGCCTTTTCTTTTAGGTTCGAGGTTTAGGAACCTTCCTTTGGGAAGAAATGGGGAGTCCTAGAGGGTTGTATTGAGTAGACTAATGTCCTAGGCTAAGAGTGGATATTTGGGTTTACCCGAGGGCTAGTTTGTATAGGTTAATATCCGAATGATACAGGAGGTTAACCTAAAGATAAATTGGAAGTTAAAATATTAATGTTGAACTTTTGGGAGACACTCCTTCATGGATACTCACTTTGAGGGTTTATGAAATTATATGAACTCTTCGAGGCTATTTTTGAGGTTAGTGGCACTTTGGGTCTTAGGTCATTAATAAAATATGACTTAATAAGAATGAATTGCACATTCTAAAACTTGGTGCTTAATGGCTAAATGAATGATTTTTGGAAAAGTAAAATTGAAAGTTTACAAAAATGGAAAAAGTAATGTTTTTCGTAAATGTTAATTTATGGATACACACCTCTCTAAATCGCTATCATAAGGGAAGTTGCGCGCGTTGTGGTGAAGCCCCCTGGCTAATGAATGAAGGGTGGATATAGTCCCTAGACCATGTGAGCATTTGTTGATATATATTTTACTGCGCTGGTTAGGATATTTCGGGTGTGGTCTTGACTATCCCGCAGGCACATGGCCGCTTCCCGACGTTTCGATAGGATCCCAGGTTGTCTTGATGATAGGCCCTGGAAGATGATAGCCATTTAGGGGCGCGCACAGTGGGGAAACCCGGACGGGCGGTCTTAGAATCGTTATATATATATATATATATGATTATAACTATTCTAAATCAAGTTGGACTTGATGTATGATGGGTGCCATAAAGATCACAATGATATGCCATAAAGAGCATGAGAAAGTTCCACAAAGAGCACGATGAAATGCCATAAAGAGCATATAATGATCATTATATTCCTGATAAGGAAGAGATTTTTACAAATGTATAATTGAGATAAAATGCCACAAAGAGCATAGAAACTATGATTTTATTTCCTGATAAGGAATGGAATTTCGAAATGAAATAGTTTATGATGAAAGTAAAATGGTAAACATTTGATAAAATGTTGTACCATTTATATGTATATTCCTAAAGAAAGAATTAGGAATTGTGCCATTAGATGATGGATGGGTTTATTTTTATATTTCTTGAGTAGCTGTAGATGTGACCTCCCACACTTATGCACACACATACATTTGTTGATTATTTCGTGCTAAGGATCTAATGGATCTCGACGATCAACCTTGCCTAAGTAGTAGTGTATCGGGGGGGTTCCTTATTTGGATTTCGTTTTGCGAGACACCCCACGCACGAATAGGGCATAGTGTTGAGAATGGGGAGAAGTTAGCCCTTAGTACTTAGGGTTAACTAGAACATCTCACGATATTGCGCTAGGTTGCTGCTAGATTGAGAGGTGAGAAATATTACTATTATCTGCAAGAGAATTACGCACTTAACTGTCATGCATTTTAGTCACATGGTAATCATATCAAACCGGGCCCTGACCCGTATCTATATTTCTTTGTTTCTGCATATATTCCTTGCCGTACAGGTGCTCTTCCGCATGGACACCCGTATTTACATATTCCATTATAGTTGTCATGGAGCTACAGCATATTGCGGATGTTGTAGGATACTTGTAGTAGACGCTCCTTTCTACTGTACTCTAGTTATGTTTAGTATATTTATTCGGGCGTGTTTGTCCAAGGTATTGCACTCATTCATTATATTGTAAATATTGAATTGTAATACTTGATGTATTATTTGTATTGGTCTGTGCACCGACAGCTTATTCGGTGATTATTTATTGTATTGTCATACTTCATTCATCGATTTTTGATACCCACCATTTTTACAAATGGGATTGTCTAAGAGTTTTTCTTTTACTTTTAAATTTTTAAATTTGACAGTCCATTTTTCTAAAATGATTGGTGGTTATCTCATACTATTATTTTAATCGACAGTGATGCTAAGAATGGACCATCTATGATTCCTGTGATTATTGGAGTATTGGGCTGGCCACCTATTATTTTAGTAGGCGGGTTGTCACATATTTGATTATTGCACTTGTCTATCTCATATTGTCTTGAATGTTTCCATCTCAATCCTGTCTATACAATGTACAGTATGCGATAAAACTTGACAAGATTGGAATGCATGTAAAAAACCGTTTTGGTGAGACTGTGTGTTTTTGTACAAACGGGAAGGGGCTGCGAAAGGTAATCATCTATCCTTTGCGCAAAAGCCACCGTTAAAAAGGACCTAAAAAGTGGAGGAATTTTAATATCCGAGGTCCAAAGAGGTTAAAAGAGCCCGAAAAATTTTAAAGGCAATAACAAGCACTTCATGCCAAATATGGGCCACTTAGGTTTCACCATCAATTCTCCAAAGTTTGAGAATTTAGAATACCTCTAAAAGAAATTATAACTGAGGGAGTTTGGTTGGAGAATAAAAACGGGTTTGCACTTCCTTGAAAGTCCTGAAAAAGCATAAAATCATTTTGGACGCTATTGGTGTGAAAATCACTTTGAGCTTTGATTTGTTGATTTGATTAAGTCAATATCTTATATTGTCATTCTTTTACACCAAAGGTCTCATTTGAGTTCATTCGCTAGGAGTATCCAATATTCATCGTGCACATATGTCATGTTTGTATGCATTGATTTTCCTATCGAATTTGATCACATCACTTCATTTACGGTATCCTCGACTTGGTTGTTTTTGTGTTCATTCATGGTGTGATTTTATCCTAGTGACACCCCACACTTGCTTATTTGATTTATTTCTCTCATTTGTCTATTTGGGGACATCATAAAAAGGGGGAGAATGAATTATCTTATTATGGGGGAGATTTGAAAGTTTGAATTTTCTCATAAATTGGTATATATGTTTATCTCATTTCAAACTCGATACGTCACTTGGTATTTTTGCTTTTTCTCATGTGTGTAGGTACTACATGGATTATCATTGGATTGCATACCCTGATGAGAAAAATGTTGAGATTCTTGAAGATTCGAAGAGAAAAACGTTGAAGTCTTATTCAATTGTATCTTTCCAGTTTTGGGTTCATGGAATGGTAGATTTGTATAAGGCATTTTTAGTTGTTTGACAATTCGGATGTCTGTTTTTATGTATGTACCGGCATAGACATAGGGGGAGATTTGTAAGGACATTTTTGTCCATTATCAATTTGTTATGTCGCACGCCGTTACACCGTTGAAGAAATTTAAGATTCATACAGTCATCAACGAATCCGAATATCAAAAGAAAAAGAGGAATCAAAGTCTGACAGTCCGGACCGGTCCGCCCAAAATAAAAGAACCGATCCGCCTGCGGACCGGTCCGCCTGCTGAAATTCTAGTACACCCCGGACCGCAAGCGAACCTAAGAAGCCTAAAATAAAAAGAATCGATCCGCCTACCCGGACCGATCCGCCTCAGACCCGGATCGGTCCGCCTGGGATAATCTCAAACAGATCGTGCAGAGATTTTTTAGGCCATGTTATTCCTTTATAAACCCACTACGGGAAGTGGTTTTCTAAGACTTCTATACACAATTTCCAGAGTACAAAAACTCTAAGTCTTCACCTATTGAGCGCCAATACTCTAGCTTTTTGATTCACACAAATTTCCAAACACTTGTGAATCACTTTGCAACCCAAGAACACATTTTTGCTATTCATACTCTTGTGGAGAAGACCGTTCTTCTTCTTCATTGCATCCTGCCTGGAAAGGGAAATTTCCAGCCGCCGACTACAGAATCCGACACCTGAGGGTAATTCTTAGTCACTTGTATTTTCATTGTAATTCGAAATTGTACAGTTACAATATTATAATGAAAAGAAATGGTTTTTCCCCTTTGGGGGATTTTTCCTCACAAGCATGTGTTTGAATGTTCTTGCTTAGTTCATTATCTTATTCAATCACATTTTGTTGCATGTTTAGAGTTTGTTTGAGTTAAAAGGTGTTTAATATATAATTTTATCATTTGAACGCAAGCGCATAGGTTCTCAGGGTCCTTTTGTCTAGTTGTTGTATATATGTTGCTTATATGCTGTTGTGCATATATGCATACAACTGCTTCATATATTCTACTGTATGCATATATGCATACAACATTTCGTACATGGGGATAACTCTGGTTATATTATAAACATAAGGTAATTATTAATGCTATTTCTTTGTTTCTCTATTTATACAAAACATATAATGTTGTGAAACATGAGGTAGTTATTAACAGTTGTTTCTCTGTTTATACAGAACACTTCTTACCTCAACTTAAACAACAAAGGGTCTTACTAATGGAACATAGTACACTTTCATATTCTAATATTTATGTTTTTGTTTTTAATTGTTATCTATAATGCTTAATGCTTTTTTCATGAAGGTAATTACTAATCGAATGCGGTACGACACATTTAAATCATGAAGGCCACAGTAGATGAAAGTTTATGAGAATAGTACACTTTCATATTCTAATATTATTATCTCTGTTTATATCTATGTTTTTTTTATATTTTTATGCTTCTTGTAGATGAAATACACCTTCGGGTTCAGCTCACTGCCACACAATGGTTCAGCTCACTGTGACGCAGCGCTTCTTCTCACAGCTACGCAGCACTTCGGCTTACTGCCATGCACCCCTCGTCTCATCCCTTACGAGGGTGAAGATTAGATATGCGGTCTAAGGTGTCTATTGCTTTAGATTTACGCTATCTTTTCTTTTCATTTTGGAGAATTTATTTTAAGTTTTTTTTAACGGTTTGCTTTACAAGTTAATTAAATTTTAGTTTATACCATTAGCTAATCTTCTTCGTGTTAGTTCATTGGCATGTTTTTTGGGGGAATTTTTGTGTGTATATAGAACTGTAACCGAAACTTTACAAGTACATGGGGGATACCTTGGTAATTTATTTCTCATGAAATTAGTCTAAAGTCTATTATACACTTTTATTGGAAATAGGATTTGGTTATGATTGGTTTGTTAAGAGTATCTCTGTATGTTTATGGGATTAGTTATTTAAGAGTATCTTTGTATGTTTATTGCAAAGTGTTAGCTAATATCAGTTTGTGAATTTATATATGCAATACCAAAATAAATAAATTTATAAAATTGGACATCCCCAAATGAATCTAGACCGAATACAGTGGCAACAAGTCAACTGTCCACTACTATGGGTGTTTTCAGTACCATATTGGCCAAATACATACTGTATATCCGCCACAACATCATCTGTTAATATAAATGTTCTGACCAATGTACCTTGTAGAAGCTGACCGTGTAGCCACGTTTCTCCCGATTTGAGAATATGACGATAATTTCAAAATACGTAGATTAGGCTTAAAAATAAGCCATTTGAGGATGAAAACCCAAACTAGCCCCCTAAGAGGCACGAACACCTCGAACGGAACTAATGTAACTTGTACGAACTGACAGCGTTGTCACGGGTCTCCCGGTTTGAGAATATGACGATAATTTGAAAATATATAGATTAGGCTTAAAAACAAGCCCTTAAAGGGTGAAAACCCAAACGACCCCATAAGAAGCACGAACGCCTCGCACGGGACCAATGTAACTTGTATGAACTGACCGCGTAGTCACGGGTCTCCCATTTTGAGAATATGATGATAATTTTAAAATACATAGATTAAGCTTAAAAACAAGTCGTTTGAGGGTGAAAACCCAAACAACCCCCAAATGGCCCCGTAAGAGGCACGAACACCTCGCATGGGACCAATGTAAGTTGTACGAACTGACAGCGTAGTCACGAGCCTCTCAGTTTGAGAATATGACGATAATTTGAAAATATATCGATTAAGCTTAAAAACAAGCCCTTAAAGGGTGAACATCCAAACCAACCCCCAAACGGCCTCGTAAGAGGCACGAACATCTCGCACGGGACCAATGTAACTTGTACGAACTGACCGCGTAGTCACGGGTCTCTCGATTTGAGAATATGATGATAATTTCAAAATACGTAGAATATGCTTGAAAACAACCCGTTTGAGGGTGAAAACCCAAACTAGCGCCCTAACGGCTCCGTAAGAGGCACGAACACCTCGCATGGGACAAATGTAACTTGTACAAACTGACCGCGTAGTCACGGGTCTCCCGATTTGAGAATATGACGATAATTTCATAAGACATAGATTAGGCTTAAAAATAAGCCGTTTGAGGTTGAAAACCCAAACCAACCCTCAAACGGCCCTGTAAGAGGCACGAACACCTTTCACGGGACCAATGTAACTTGTACGAACTGACTGCGCAGTCACGGGCCTCTCAGGTAGTCATAACTTGCGCGTAAGATTTTCAATTTTAGAGTATAATAATAATTGCCACTACTATATCTAATTTTTTTAGCTTGAGTAAGCTTTTTTTTTATAAATTACTTGGTTACTAATATCGTATCTTTTTTGTATCCTATTTTTTTTGCAGGATAACATTTTATCGTTAGCATTTATTCATGGGCAACACACGGAGAACTCAATGGTTTACAACAGGGGTTTATTCATGATTTTATTTTTTTGTGTTATGGCCGTGCGGGCCTTTGTAGTTTTATTGTAAACTTTTATAGCCGTGCGGGCTTTTGTAAGTTTATTTTTTTTATTTTATGGCCGTGCGAGCTTTATGTTATCCAAGTTTTATATTAGCAGGTTGTAGAATGTCGAGAAAATAGAGGAAACTCTGTCCAATTTTTTTTGGTCTGTGAACTACTAAAGACTTGTAATATTTTGAAGTTTGTATGTACATTAGTTTATCAACAACGTTTAAGATTTGCAATTTGTGAATTTTCTAGTTTTCAAATAATTATTTTTTTCTTTTATCCAAAAATTTGGCACAGTTCAAAACCGTGCCAAAAGTGTATCAAATTTTGGCACGGTTTTGAACTGTGCCAAAAGTTTATCAAAATGTACTCAATCTGGCACAGTTCAAAACTGTGCCAAAAGTGTGCCAGAAATATCAAATCCTGACATGGCTTAAAAGTGTGCCAGAAGTGTTTCTGTTTGGTCAAATCTGGTACACTTTTAAACCATGCCAGAAAAAAATGGCCATTTTGGAACACCTGATTCTGGCACAGTTCAAAACCGTGCCAGATTTGATCTGGCACAGTTTTAAACCGTGCCAGATTCCTATTTTTGGTGTAGTGAATTATGACCCAAACACTCAAATATGTTCAAGAAGTTGTAATTAATCGAAAAACTTTATCAAACTAAGCTTTAGCCTCAAGTGACAGGATAAAGTAAACTTCAATGAATAAGCAAGCACAACGCACACAAGCCTGGAATAGTTATAGTTTTACAAATCAATAGTGTCATGACAAAATAACAATAACTAGGATTCATTGTGAAAACATGTTGATCTTCAACTAAACACTCTCAAAAGATAAACATATATCATATTTTCTTTTCTAATATTTTTCATTTTTTTCTTTTGAAGATATTTCTTTCGAAAGATCATACAATAAACTAAGTAGGCCCCTTTATTGTAATTTTTCTTTTTTTTATCGCCTTTAATATTTTATTGGACTCTTGCCAACGATGGCTTTCACGTAAAGACTTTGTCTTTTACATCCTTTCCCATGATCATTCATATTTTTCAACGCTAAATAAAATCTCTCATGGGAAAAGGTTCTTACATGCATAAATATCCCGTAGTCACAAAAACATGTAAATGACCAAAATTCATAGAAGAACATCTCACAAAGCTCAAATATACAAGTGGAGTTAATGTTCAAAAGGGTCATGCATGAACATCTCACAAAGCTTAAATATATAAGTGGAGTTAACGTTCAAAAAACTCGTGCATGTGTGTGCAGAGGTATATATAAAGCCGAATCCATAAAGCAAATCAAGTTCAAAACAGCTCCATGAAAACATGGTTCAGAACAATCTAAGTATCTACAATCAAAACCAAATGTCCTATCTATATGGAAACTATGGATTAAAAACACACCAATATGCCACACCAAATCTAAAAACTGAAATGCACAAAAATTGAAAATCTTTTTGACTTTTTCAAAAAATTTATCAAAAGAAAATCTTTTTATATTTTTCCACTATGACTAATAAAAAAAATTATAGTACAAAAAATACACAAGTCATAACACTAGCAAATATATATCATGAAGCATAACTATAGTATGACAAATAAAATTATGTAAGTAATCATCCATAAGATATAGCGTGTGAAGAATCATGTGCAAGCATGCGAGAATCAACTCGTCTAACATCTAGCTCCTCAAAAATGAATTACCTAACCCAAATAAATATTACTTCACACGTCAGGGTTTGGGAACCAAGGGGACACTAGACTTTAACTTCCTAGGACCTCTTATAAGATCATAACAAAAGCCTAAGGTGACATTTACTACCATAATACGAACATGTGTAAACTATGGCTTAAACTTTTCTAACATCCTTGGATGCGATTGACCTTCTAAAACAAACAATGGTCTTGGCTTTAGCGACGTAAGCATTAGAAACATGGGAGCCAGTACCATCACTACCAAAACTACTCGAGTCTTTTAAATCATCTTGTGACTTCAAAATTTTAGACTCAAGCAAAGAGTTCGACTCTTTAAGTTAAATTTTCAATCATTCCTAGAAGTTCATCTCGCTCCCCCAAATGAAAGAGAATTTATCCCTAAGAGTCATTTCATATGCCTTCAAATTTAAAATAAATTTATCATTACCTTCATTGGCACCAAACACAAATCTTATAATATTTAGAGTCTTTTAATTCTTGTTCTAAATGTCAGACTATATCATCACTCTCTTTCTTGGACAATTATAAATTTTTAAAATCAGGGTCCATGTCCACAAGCTTTTCATGAAAAAATCTCTTTGAGTTGGAACAGTCTGCAAAAGTTCTATAGTAGCTTTAAAACAAAAATTTTATTTTTCAATGATTTCCATTCTTTAGAAGACTTCAAATTCAACTGATATAAATTTTCACTCTAGCTATCCATTGAGAGAAAAACGAATAAACTCAATAAAAGAATAAGCAACCACCCTAAACAACACTAAAGAAGGATGTACATGATAACTTAGTGCAACCAGCTCTAATACCAATTTGTAAAGGGGTAAATATGCTCTGACACCATATATAAAAGTGAAAGGCTTTAACACCACTTTGTGAAAGTGAAAATAAACATGTTCAGCAAGGATGGTCACAAACAAAAATCTTATTTTTATATTTTTACCAATTTAATAGTCCAAACATACAAAACCAATTTTAAACAAGTTTAAATCTTTGATTAAATTAGTTATGAAGGCAAATATGTGTTCAAATCAATATGAATAAGCTACGCATTCAAAAACACAACGATTGAGGAAAAATCCCTTTTCAAGGAAAAACTTTTATGTTGTACTTTAGACAAATTACAAGATAGTCGACTTATAATACTACTTGATTACCTCCATAAGTATAACATGATAGTCTTTGTAAATCTCTAAAGACTACCACTTGTCTCCAAATAGTCCACAAGCGATAGATTCGCTTTCGGTATCCACCGATACAGTCTTCGCCTTCTTTTTTAAGTGTGATCCCTCTGGGTTCACAAGTCAGGCATGGAGGTACCTCTCCACAAGGCATATGCAAGGATACAAAACTTTCTAGAGTTTCAAACCGATTCACAAAAATTATTTGGGTGAGTGTGGTCTGAATCAAAAGTGTTTTTGTAACCCAAAAAGTGAAAACATTTGCAACAGATATGCAAGAAACTCTTTGGCACAAGTTTTACGAATTTTGGAGTCAAGATAGTTATTTATAAATGCAACATAAATTTTGAGGCGATTGTTTGTTTGAACAAAATGCAGCTCATTCGAATGAGAATAGCAGTTTGTTTAAATGAAACAGGAGCTCGTTCGAATAAAAACGCTATCTCATTTGAACTAGCTTCAAATGATGCAAAATAGTAAGCCCTTGTTAGATGTAGAGATCAAACAACCTTTCTAATGACAATGTATAGTCGTTCAAACGAGAAACAAATATCATTTGAATGAGGTTAAAAATAAAAGTTTTATTTTAAAAACATTAGAAACACCAACCTCGTTTTTCAATATAAATAAACATCCTAAATAACTTTATGAAAATTTTAAAACTCCTAAAGTATTTATACCTTCTCGAGATGTAGAGGAGTCTTGAACTTGGAGATATTGGTGTTCGGTTCGATGAGTCAGTGTGATTCAATTTTTAACGGGATACACTAAATTTTCCAAAGTGCAAACAAAAAGTCTACGCTGAAATATTTTTCCTTACAAGATATTTTAAAAAAGGACTCCCTTTAGTTTGAAGAGCCTAGACATCTGCTCGAGTCTATGATTGTGGAGTTAGAGGATAGATTGAAAGACTTGAGTCATGTCAAGTTTGAATTGTAATTAATGTCGGATAAATTAGATAAGATGTTAGGCACAGTCCGAATCAAAGATGACACATGTGGGATTGGCTTCGATGATACAAATGCTTCCATTATTAAAGCCAAGGCCATGCTTTAAAGAAATTCAACTGTTGCTAGGAACATTTGTAAAGGTCAACCCTTAGGTAACACACTTCATCATGTCTATTCTTGTGCACATTGCGATTGGAAAGATCACCTTTGATGGTTTTATTTTGATCTTCGAAATGGTCTTGCGAAGTCTAAGTCTAGAGTCACCGAGTTGCCCAAAACCCAAGAGTATCGTGTCACATCTATGTGGGTTAGGAAATCATATTTGGAGGCTTTATATTTTAGATTTTTTATTCTCGAATGCTTGCACATGATTCTTCTCATGCTCTATCTAATAGTTGATTGTGTTTGTATGTTTACATACACTAGCTTTTTTATTTCATGTTATATGTGTTGGCTAGTTGTATGTAGTTTGAGTTTTTTTGATTTTTGATTTATTGAGTCTTATTGAGAAAACTACAAAAATATTTTTTTTATCTTTTGCTTTATTTTTTTAATTGGAATCATTTTGAAAAATGTTTGAAAAAAACTCAAAAATATCTTTGTTTATGTATAGTTTAGTTTTACTCGTTTGGTGTGTCTGAATCCACTTTATTTCATGTTTTCATGTGGTTAGGACATTAGATTATAATTTTAAATGCTTAGATTGTTCGTAATCATGCTTGCATAGAGTGGTTCAACTTTGATTTGATAAATGGATTCACTTTTTATATGCCTCTACATACACATGCACACGCTCTTTTTTATTTTAACTTCTCGTATTATATATGAGCTAAGTGAGATAGTATCCCATCAATCTTATCATCTACCTATCTTTTGGCTATGTGGGATTTGTGCATTTAATAACCGTTGTTCGTGAGTATGTTGTTTTTATTTAAATATATAAGGGTGTACGAAAAAGGTCTACAAAAGGAGCAAATATCCTTTTTGGAAAAGCTCCTATTGGCAAGAGCCTAAAAAATGAGAGCCAAAATAAAAAGATTAAAATCCATCATGTTTGTTTGTTTGATTTTTAAAAATGGTATCTTAAAAAATGAGTGAAAAAATATGAGATTTGTTTAGCTTTTGAGGGTGTCATAGTTGACGATCCATGGATTGCACAATGAATCCTAGTTATGCTTATTATGTCGTGACGCTATTGATTTTTATAACCATCAAAATTCTAGTCTTGTCTGCATTATGCTTGTTTATTCTCTTTATTTGTCACTTGAGGCTAAATCTTAGTTTGATAAAGTTTTGTGGTCAAATAGAACTCCTTGCATATGTTTGAGTGATTGGGTCATCATTCATTAGTTTCTATTTCACAACCCTTCACTCAATCCCATATGTTTAGACACGTCGATTCTATGCTAGTGTATAAAACTTATGTATTTTGTGTCATATAGTGTTTATATATATATATATACGCCTGTGTGTTATTGGTATCTTTTGTATATTTATATATATGGTATCATTTTATTTTGAGTTTTTGCGTTTGCGTTTAATCCATGTTTTCCATGTGCTTTTATATTTGAATCAAATTGGCATACTATACGATCATATTGGTATCCCTTATTGCTTGGTCATATTGGTATCTCATGTTTCATGTTGTATTCAACTTAGTATCATTTCAATATTGATATTGATTGATCATTGTTTGGATTATATGTGCTTGTGTTGTGATGTTGTGTTTGTTGTACTTTACACCATTGCATGATATTATTGTTTCCTCTCCATTTTTAATTCGTACCACATGTTCTCACATTTGGGGGGAGAAATGGTTTATGGGGTAGAATTGGTTTATTGTGCATATATTTGTAACACCCCGTATTTTTGAATATTCAGAACTTGATTAATTCGGTGATTTTTAGAATTTCACATGTACCGTAATTTAGTTGAATGAATTATTATGTGTTGATTAAAATATTAATCGGGAGAGGTAATGATTAATGTTTATGGAATAAATTAATAAGTAAATAGTAAATAATTATTTTATGTTATAGTGAGTGACAGTGACATAACAGTGTTATAGCTCAACCGGGAGTCGAGTGTAGACTATATGAGGTTGAGATAGGAAATTATTGTAGAGTGACTTGGATGGTGATTTTGAGGTCACGGTTGGTTCCGAATGGATCAAATTTGTCAGAATAGTGTACCCGGGTGTGCTGATTGGGTCCTGGGGCGATTTTAGACCAACCGACACCAAATAAGTGCGTTTCGGTAATTAAAGAGTCTAAAGTAGATGGAACTCCAAAAATTTAAAAAGTATATCAGTCCATTGGTGTGGGAGGCTAGATTTAGAACGATGTATAAAGAGAGGAGGCTATATGAGAGGAAGAGGAGAAAGAAATTAGGCCTTACCATACCATTTTGCGCCACAGACATCGTTGGAATCAAGATCGAAGCAATGGAAGAGCAACTACATCATCAATTAACGAAAATCAGACCTGTTGGATCAAGACAAGTGTTTATCTTACAATTTATTTAAGCTTGTTATAATACCCATGTAGTGTAGGGTATAAATTACATGTTTTGGAAGAATTATGTAATACCCCGTATTTTTGTGATAATTATTTTTGGGATTAATTAATTAAATGAGAATTAATTGGGAATTAATCCGGATAAAATACTAGCGAGATGTGAGTTGGTATTTGACTACATTGAGTATATATGTTGATAATTGAATATTGTATTATGAAATTTATCGTGAGATTGATATACGGCAATTTGGTTATTTTATTGAGACGCGTGTGACAATCGCGTCAGGATATAATTATTTTAATTATAAAAGTGAATTTAAATTCTATTAACTGTATGGTCGTTTTGAGTGCGCCAATGCGTCCGGAAGGGTCGAGATAGTCAGAAAACACTAGCCGGGGGTTTAGTTTGGGTCCCGGGGTATTTTTAGGCCATACCGGCATCTTATAAGGGTAGTCTGGTAATATTGTATTTTTGGGATTTAATAATGACGAAAATTAGGATTTATGATCTGATTTGGGTAACTAACCACTAAACCCACTACCACCCTTATTGATCCATAAGACTACGGGGAGTTTTAGAATTAGGTTTTCTAAGTCTCCTAACCAAAACCCTAGCCACCATAGCCACCTTTGGAGAAGGAAGCTTGTAAAGAGGAAATTCTGCAGAGAGAGAGAGAGAACTTCAGCAAATCAACATCAAAATCAGAGATAAACTCAAGGCAAGTGATTTAATCCCGTTTAATTTTAGAGAATGCTCTTTCCATGCGTAGGAATTTAATAAAATTGATTTGTTCTTGGTGTAATATGGAAACCCATGTATTTTGGAACTTAGAACTTGAAATCTTGAGGAGAATTGCATGTAGAATGGTAGGTAGATGATTATACCGATGATATTAGTTATTGGATGAAATTATAACGGATTTAAATTGGGTTAATTCATGATTTAAAATTTTAGGGTTTATGTTCTTGAAAAATTGGGGGAAAGTGATGAGACTTGATGATTTAATGAGGATTGGGATGAATTAACCCCTTAAAATACGTTAGTTTATAACCTTGATATGTTTAGGATTGATTAGATACCTTAAACAATCGTTGGTTTGATGTTTAGATGAGTTTTGAAGAGATAAAAATGGTGAAAAACGAAACTAGGGAAATCTGGGCTCGGAACTGATCGTTCGTTAGAAGACCTCCCCAGGTCGTTCGAACGAGCTCGTTCGAACGAGCTTCTAACGAGTTGACCAGTCGCTTATAACGAGGGTGAAGTTCGTTCAATGAGTTCGTTCGAATGAGATCTCGTTAGAAATCCCACTTCGTTCGAACGAGATCTCGTTAGAAGTCTCAGTTCGTTCGAACGAACTCTCGTTCGAACAGCCTCGTTCGAACGAGACTTCGAACGAGTTGACAGTTTAGGCTATTTAGCCTGTTTTGATCCCGAGTGTCCCGTAACCTCGTGTATACATAGAGATAACCTTCCCTTGTTGATTAATTGGTATATTTGGGATGTTTGGGAGGTAATGAGGAGTCAAACCTAGTGGTGTAGTTTGAACCTAAGGGAGACTATGAAGTAGGACGAGAGTGTCCAATACGATGTGAGCTATTGACGGCTTTATATATTATATTAACCGAGTTTATATAAATTGTGTAACTCTAAGTTGGTACAAGAATGCGTTATGTACTACAATTAAACTAAGGTGATTACTAAGATGTGTGTTACTTAGTATTGGTATATGATTTGTGTGTATGACATACCTACCATACTTGCTATCACGGGAGTTTTGCATTCGCTTAGGGCCCTCTAATCCTTGTGTTGCCCGGATTTAGACTGGTTACCTCGATGAACATAGGTCAGAGAAAGACTTATTGGGATGTTAATAAGTCCGCTGATCGTGGGAGCGTAGGTATGTGCGTGACCCATGTGATGTGACTGTGTTCGCCTCCATTATTTTGTGATGATGTTATCTGAGAACTATTCCTGAGAGATTCGGAATATGTGATCCTTATGTACGTGATGTACCGGGATGGATAGCAGAGTATGTGTGCACCGCAGCTAGTTCTCGGGGTGCTTATATTGTATATTTATGTTGTGGAAAATATACACTTAGTAAAATGGAAACTTTCATATGGTATTGTGTGTATAACTATGGAATAACACAAAAGGGATAATCTATAATGAGTTGTATTACTTTTATATGAGAACCTGAATTTACGTTAAGCCCCTATTTAATCGAGATCGTTATTATGTTAATGGGAACCGAGTAATAAGGGTAGAACCTATGACAGTCTAGCTAGATATGATGTCACTTAGCTAGTAGGTTGTGTCATTCTAGACGGGTACTTACGTTAGGAGTGCACAGTTAGACGAGAGGTGAGAATTTCATGTGAGTGCACGTCCTAATATGTATTTTGCATTTAATGTTTTAAATGTTTTAAAGCACTTGCAAGTTTTTAAAATATCTCCACATTCGGGATCTGACCCGTTTGCTTTCAAATCTATTTTCTTGTAAAACCATTTTAGGTGCCCAGCCACAAGGACACCATGCATAGGATATTCATTCAGGTGACGAGCTGTAGCTATTTGTGGAAGCTACAGGGATTTGCTTGTAGACGCTTCTTTCATATGGATTCTTGATTCATCATTTATCGGTTATAGGGCATGTTGCCCATTCCTATTAGTGACATCTTTCCATTTCAGTTTTTCAGACTTTGGCATGTATTAATTCGGTATTCAGTATTTCGTTACTTATTTCAGTTGTGGGATTTGTAGTGAGGAGTTTTCCTCCAGACTTTATTTACATTATGTGATGGTTATTCTATTTACTTCGTTATGGTGAATGGTGTTATTATTCTTCATTACACTTGTTGCATGTTAATCAGACTTAAATTAAAATTTGACAACTTACTTTTTAAATACTAGGTGGTTAGAAATCAAAAATGTTTTCGACAGTGATGCTATTAACTGGACCAACTTGGCATTTTGAATTAATTTATTAAAGGAGTAGCTACCCGGTATTTAATTAGTCGGGGTGTCACAGGTGGTATCAGAGCATCAGGTTCTAGTGTCCTTTAGGATCTGTACGGCTATTATGTTTCCGCTGAGCTTTCTTTGATATAGAGCCCTATATTTTAGGACTGTTGTACTCTTTTGTGTATGCTTCGTTCTTCAGCTATTTTAAGTTTATAAATGGTGAACTTATAAACTTTATTCTTATTTCAGATGCCTCCACGACGTACACGACGAGTTCCCAGGGATGCAACGCCCGAACCCCAGCCCGCTCCAGTTCAGGGCATGATGAACGCCTCTGAGGTTGCAGCCATTGTAGCCCAAGCGGTAAATGCCGCAATTGCCGTAGTTCAGCAGGCACCACCTCAGGCGCCGGTTGCCGCGCCAGTACAGGCAAATGCATTCCCGTCTGCTTGGGAACGTGTACGTGACGCTTTTCAGAAAGCGCATCCGCCAGAGTTTGCTGGTAGCTCAGATGTGGTAATCTCGAGCCAGTGGAGGAAGGATATGCAGAGGCACTTGAGGATGTATGAGTGCACGGATGTTCAGAAGCAGGTGCTAGCTACTTTCAAGCTAGTTGGATCTGCACTGCAGTGGTGGGAGTCTATTACCACCGTAGAGGAGAGAGAAACTCTCACTATTTAGGACTTTTGGGTGCGGTTCGACCGCAAATACTTTCCGTCCGCTGTTCACACGGAAATGAGGAGGAAATTGATGAGTCTGAAGCAGGAGGGTAAGACCGTGGCCGAATATGAGGCCGAGTTCATGAATCTGTTGAATATCGTTCCGGATGAGATACCGACAGAAAAGAAAAAGATTGAGAAATTCACCGACGGGTTGACATGGAGGATCCGTCAGCATCTGTTAGGGAACCTTTTGTTGGCCACTTATTCTGATGTGGTTAACGCTGCTTTGTTACACTGCCAGGATCACCGCTTTCATATGACTGAAGGCAAGAGATCGGGAGAGTCTAGCTATCAGGGCAGGACTGGAGGACATGGTGCTAGTGGGGCACAATCTGTTCAGGGGCAGAGACAGGGTGAGCAGGGTTCCCAGCAGGTGGATCAGAAGAGGTTCAGATCAGGGAATTATAGGCACGGACAGGGAGGTTTCCGTCAGGGCCATCAGGGTCCGAACGGCCAGCAGGGCCAACAGGGGCAGAATGGGCAGCAATTTCAGCAGGGCCAGCAGGGCCAGTGGAGGAATTATAACGGCCACCAGGGTCGGGGATAGCAGGGATAGAGAGGGGGAAACTTTCCGGGAAAGTGTTTTGTTTGTGGCAAGACTGGCCATAAATGCCAGGACTGTCCTGATAGGGGCAGGGCCCCGCAGCAGCAGCAGGGTGCTCGACATGAGCCACAGAGGCCACTTTTTCCACCAGCCCTCCCACCTCCAGCCCAGGTGCCAGCTCTTCCAGCCATTCCAGCAGTTCCTGTGCAGCAGGGACAATTACAGTATGGACGTGTCTATAACGTCCACCAGGCAGCAGTTCCACAGGCACCGCCTGCGATTGAGGGTATGTTTCCTATCCATGGCACTATGGGTCGGGTATTGTTTGATATGGGGGCTACACATTGTTTTATAGCTACACATTTCGCGAAGGCTTTAGGGTTGTTAGCCACAGCGGAGAGCACAGTGACATGTGTCGACTCACCATTAGGGAGTGGGTCACTTATATTCTTTATATGCCGGGGAGTAGGGGTAGAGATTGGTGGTTTGGTATTACCTGCAGACATGTTGGTATTAGATATGCATGTTCACGATGTGATTATCGGTATGGATTGGCTCGTAGCTTATAGGGCCATGATTGATTGCTTCAGCGGGAGCATTATTTTTGCCATTCCGGGGAAAGAGATGTTTGTAGTGGCGATGCCTCGCCCAGAGGGAGGTTCGACCGCTCATCTGTATTACATAGAGGAAGATACCTCTAAGGAGGTTATGATTCCTTTAGATTCGATCCCAGTTGTCAGGGAGTATTCGGATGTGTTTCAGGAGATACCAGGCTTACCCCCCAGTCGAGAGATAGACTTTGTGATAGATTTACTGCCAGATACGAGACCTATAGCACGCGCACCGTACCGTATGGCTCTGGAAGAGATGCGAGAGCTATGAGATCAGATAGAGCAGCTGTTAGGTCAGGGCTTTATTCGCAGGAGTACCTCACCTTGGGGCGCTCCAGTTTTGTTTGTGAAGAAGAGGGACGGTTCACTGAGATTGTGTGTGGACTACCGGGAGTTGAACAAGGTCACTGATGATACGAGAAATCGGCCTTAAAGCGTTCTCATACCAGCAAGTCAAGAGAAAAGTGTGTAAATAACAAGTAAAGAAAATAAACAGAGAGAAGACAAGATATAGAGTGGTTCAGCCTTTAAAATAGGCCTACGTCCAATGTGTTGCTCCGATCTCATTATATGCGTTGCATTGTACAATATAATCATGCCTAAAGTGGCATACAAATATGAGAATAAAGGAAAGTACATGGCAGTACTGAGGATTCCGGAGTGCCGGATAGGTGGTTGCGATGTAGGTGTGTGGCCTCCACGTTGTG
Source organism: Sambucus nigra (assembly GCA_949130495.1). Taxonomy (NCBI): domain Eukaryota; kingdom Viridiplantae; phylum Streptophyta; class Magnoliopsida; order Dipsacales; family Adoxaceae; genus Sambucus; species Sambucus nigra. The sequence continues at coordinate 138,386,082 of OX422221.1, read as the reverse complement.
CGTTAAGGTTGTGTAGTGAGAATCTGTATTGTAGAGCCTCGGGTGTGTCTGAAACCGATCCCACCAAAAGATCCCCCTTATCACGAGGTGTGGACCCTTATTTATAGGAGGTCTGTGTGTTGAATCACGTGCCCTGAGCACGTGGCGTAAACCAAGTCTGCAGTAGATGTGGATGAGGGCACGCGCCTAGAGCAGCAGCGCCGCGCTATTGAAGGAGATCCGCGGAACTTGAGGTCAATGGGGGTGCCGCAGCATCTTATGGGGAGACCGCACCCTGCAGGAGTTCTGGCCGAGCCTCGTGTGGGTTACAGGCCGCGGTGTATATGTCTTGGATGCGATTATGGAAGTACTGCCACGGCAAGGTACTATACTTGTACTATCAATAAGCCCCCAAGCCGTAGTATCAAGGGAGACATATTGGGACTGTGGCTTAGTAGCCAAGGTGCCTCGGTGCTTCCAAAGTGACGATTCGTCTTTCGCGCTCCCTTATATAAATTGTTTCTGGCCGTGGACTTCATTACGTTTCTAAATCTTTTGAGAGCAAATTGAGAGCGAAACTCTGCACATTTCTTCCTGCATATTCCGGCGACCCTCCGAGGCAGTGTGTGGCGGTTCAAGGTGGTCTGTAGCTGTTCTTCGCGATTCTCTTCATTTCCAGGTGACTTTTCAACCACTATTCCCACTTTTCTTCACTGTTTATGCCTTTCTTTGTCCATTTGCTAGAAATCTAGGGTTTTGCTTGTTTGTTTTGCTTTTTCCCACATATGCTGCATATAACATTCATACCACTATTCTTGATAATCATAGCTGAAACCTCCACATTCTGTGAATTTGATCTTAGGATAGTTAAAATTTGGTTAATCAACTGTTTAGGATAGAGGCCGCGGCACGATAAGATTATGACAATCGTCTGAACTTGCAATTTTTGCGTCAAAATGTGCTAAATGGCCGCGGTCCCTTACTCTTCCGCGGCATCCACTTATCCTAATTCCCCCTGGTCATCTCAGAACAGCCTTGAAACTTTCATGGATCCCAAGACATCCATGTAAAATAACTGTAGTTGCTACTAGAGCACATCAAATTGTCTGAAGAATTAGGAATGGCCGCGGTCGGTGATGCCTTAAGGCAATTCTAATACATCTCCGCGGCAGCGCACGTTCCATAAATATGGATGTGTCCGCGGCCAGTTGGGATCGTTTGGTCCCATAAGCAATAGAGTTCGCTCATTAATAACCGTATTAGGGACGTAGTTCCAGCTCGCTTTACTTAAAAAACAACCTTCTGCGGCTTCTTAAAGTCTTACAAGTCATATTGGCTGCGGCGCCTAACTGCTAATTCTGCGTTTCAGGTACTGCTGCAGCCATATGAGCTTTGACCCAGACGAGTTCCTTAAAGGCTTTTGGGCAAAGCATTTTGGGACTTCTCCCCCAGAACTTACTTCCGTGCCGCCTCTAAGATCAGTTGGGCCCTGCAAACTGAAAGATTGCCCGAACTGGGTGATAATTGACTCAACCATCGCGGATTCTGCGTCTGGGAAGGATTCCCCATCTCAGTCGATGGAAGAGGAAGCCAACTCAAGTACTCATCCCATGGGAGAAGGAGATGTTTCCGCGGCAGCTAGAAATAAGCCTGGAAGTACATCAGGGAGGACTGCAAAACCATTGGCCGCGCTTGACATCCGCGGCTCGATGACCCAAGAATGGGTTGAGCAGGTTGCCGAGGCCTTCGAGTTTCCGGAAAACTTGACATGTTCAGCCCCTGCCCCGAACCAAAGACCGTGCACGGCGCTTTCTGACGATGGGATTTTCTTCCCCTTGTACGCGTTCATCTACGGGCTGCGGCTGCCTGTTCCTGTTCCCATCCGTCGCATTTTCCAGACGATGAAACTGACTCTAGCTCAGTTAGACCCCAACGGTTGGAGAGCTGTTCTTGCTGCAGTTGTCCTTTGGGAGAAGTTGTTCAAAAAGGACATTACTCCCGCGGAGTTCTTTCACTTCTACCGCCCAAAGGAGAACTCAGTAAAGTTCGCGGGCTACTATTACTTTTCTAGCCGCGGCAGGGACGAGACCCTATACACTGGGAGACCGACCAGTGTGAAAAACTGGAAGGGGAAATACTTTTACATCTTCGGTGAAGGCTGGGAGATGCACCCAGAGGAGAATGAGAGAGAGAGATCATATAAAATGCCGCGGCAATGGGGTTCACCCTCAAAACTAGGTATAAGATTATAGCCGCGTCTTTTAATTTCTCTTGACCTTTACTAACTTGAATTGTATTTTCTTTCTGCAGCTCTTGACAATCTGCACTTGAACCCGCGGCAGGAAAAAAGAGTTACAGAGGCCGCGGAATTTCCTGCTGAACATAAGAAGTTCAGCATACTTGTAACATCGGCCGCTATATTTGAGGCGGGATTCTTCCCCAATAAATCAATTCCTCAACAGATGGGCGCAGAAGGTAATTAACTTGTGCCATTGTTTTCATTCCGCGGTCGTTTTATTCTCTTTGAACTTGTTGAGCTCATGCCATTCTTTTTCAGGTGAAGAGGTTGATAGGGAGCTGCTGGCTGCGCAGCTGGTAGAGATGGATGAGGACGCGGTTGTCCTGAATAACACCGCGAGAAGCAGAAAAAGGAAGCGGTCTAGGGCCAAGGTACAGGCCGCGGCCTCTGCTGGTGATAAAACCACAGATCCTGTCGCGGATCAAGTGGTTCATGACGAAACCCCTGTCCATCATGAACACTTTGAAGATGACATAGGGGACAATTTGGCCGCGGCGGGACTGATATCAGCGAAAATTCCCCTTCAACCGCCTTCTCCTCCCCCACCAAATGTCATGGCCGTCAATGCAAATTTGCCGCCTCCCCAATTCCGCGGAGAGTCCAGGCCAGACGGTAGACCAAGGCCTCAACTAAGGCAGCCTGACCCAAATTCCTCCTGGGACACTACGGGGAAGGCTGCCCGGAGAATGAAGCGAGCCTTGGATGCCGCGGACCTCGACAGACTTGTTGGGGAGGATCACGAAGACTTGGAGGATTGTGGCCTCCACAGCCTTCTCAGGGTACGTACTAATCATTTAATCTTTGTACCTCATATTTTTCTGTAATTTTGCTAACATCTCATATTTCATACACAGGTCGCGGACGTGATTGTGGTCCAAAAAAGAAAGTACGAGGCACTGTACAGGCTGAAAGAGGCCGAGAAGAGTGCACATGCCGCGGACCTACTGTCTGCCCGGACCTCTTCCTTTGAGGCCGAGAAAGCGTCCTCTGCTGCGGCCCTCCAGGCATCCCATATGGACCTGGAGAGGGCCAACAAGTCCAGAGAGGAAGCGGAAGAGAATTTCAACCAGGCCGCGGAATCTCTGAATTCGTCGCAGGCCCAAACAGCCGAAGCCGCCCGTGTTGCAGAGATTGCAACCTCCAAGCTTTCCCTCCTCCAGCAAAAATACCAAGAGCTTGAAGCCAAATCTGCTCAGAAGGACGAAGCCCATGTCGCGGCCATAAAAAAGATGGAAGAAGATCATGGTGACGCCCTCCAGCTAGCCATAGATCATGTCGTAGAGTCCTTCAAAGGCTCTAAGGATTTCTTCCTTACCAATAACAGGGCATACCTCCGCGGTTATCAGGAGCTGCGGCAGAGAATCATTAAAAATTTCCCTGATGCCAAGGAGACGGTCCTCGCTTGGAAATTAAGTGATGCAGAACATCAGGAGTGCATTGCTGAGCTGAGGGCCGCGGCTGAAGAGAGAGCAAGGCTGATAGCCCAAGCAGAGGCAGAGGCTGAGGGGGAGACAGAGACTGCCGCGGGCGGTGATGAGGCCGATGATGATGATGACGCGGCTTCTTAGATTTTAAATTTCTGTTTCATCTTTGTAATTTTGAACTTTGCTGTGGCTATGGCCCTCATTTCTGTAATCCAAATTTATTAATACAAAGGTTGCGGCCATATTCTTATCACTGCTTAATACTCTTTTTTTTCTGCATTGCATGTTTTACTCTGCCTGCTATAATGAATGGTTGCATGTTACTGCCTCTCATATTTTTAACCTGCTTTCTGTATTGAAAGAACTCATAGAACTTGTAACTAGATCCGCGGCAGCATAGCATAATTCGATGCAATCTTGTTCTTGTTAATCATCCGCGATTCCCTTGTCACCTTGGTCCTTTTTTGCTTTACCCTACACCACCTTAGGCTGTGACCCCAGGCCGCGGTGCCAATGAAGTTTGAGGCCGCGACTTGATTTCTTCAATTTTCTGTAGATGCCGCGGTGATTTAAATGAGCAACTCAGTCGCTTTTTCCATTTAGCTGTGGCAGGTTTCCATCCAACACTAGGGTTGTGGTGGATAAGGATGCCGCGGCATCTATTTGACTATTGACAAGATAATGGGGCTGCAGAACCTTGCCCCTGGGAAACTGAGGCCACCCTTCTGTGGGTTTGATACACCTCATGATCAGGATGACCAAGCCTCCAATAGCTGATTCGATTGTCCTTCATGGCTTTCCTTTAGTCGATCTTGTGACACTATGAAGCCTCCCCAGGCTAGGTTATGTTGTTAAGCCACCCACAGCTAATATGCGAGACACTATCAAGCCTCTCCAGGATGGGTTATGTTGTTAAGCCACCCATAGCTAATATGCAAGATACTATCAAGCCTCTCCAGGCTGGGTTATGTTGTTAAGCCACCCACAGCTAATATACGAGATACTATCAAGCCTCTCCAGGCTGGGTTATGTTGTTAAGCCACCCACAGCTAATATGCGAGATACTATCAAGCCTCTCCAGGTTGGGTTATGTTGTTAAGCCACCCACAGCTAATATGCGAGATACTATCAAGCCTCTCCAGGCTGGGTTATGTTGTTAAGCCACCCACAGCTAATAATACATATAAATCCATCCCTGACTCGAGGACGAGCCCCAAAAGCTAAGAGTGGGTGTTATAAGCCCCCGTGGCTGACGTCGCACCTCGAGAGCAGAGAAGTGGCGTTGTAGGCCCTGGTGGTTGGTAAAAGCACCTTGGATCCTCAGATGCCTCCGCGAGTATAGCTATCATGTGACAAGATGTAGTTGCACATTTGCAAGGGAAACCTTAGAGCTAACGAAGGTCGCATCCCATCCATGAGTGTATTCTGAAGTAGAATAATCCTTCGAGATAATTTTGTTATATTTCCCATGAAATATGATCGAGACAACAAGTCTTTTTGTGAGGTAGCAGGTTATGAAACCAAGAGAAATATCAGATATAGCTAAACTTGGTAGTTCATATACTTATGTATGTATGCTGCCAATGACTTTGTTAATAAAACATAAAATCTTGAGTATTTAAGGCTACAGTGAGCTTCATAAAACATAAACAGAAATATTTGAAAATAGAAAGACTAAGGATGAGATGCGGTAGGCAGCCTTGGCTGGGTCTAGCTGAATCCCCTATGCATTCTTCAGGAATCGCTGCAGCATCCCTTGCCCGATTAGTCTCTCAATTTCATCCTTCAGAGCATAGCATTGCTCTGTGTCGTGGCCATGGTCCTGATGGAATTTGCACCAGGTAGCTTTATTCCTTTTGTGGGGTGGAGCTCTCAATTTTTTAGGCCACCTCAAAATCTTATCCCCTTTGATGACTTCCCAGATCTCTTCAATTGGGAGGCTCAACTGAGTATAGGCACCTGACTTTTTCTGCCTTTTTTGACATCTGACGGTTAATTCCGCGGCTTCATTTACCGCCGCGGCGGGAATGGCTGGTTTTGCTAATCCCTCCACTTCCGTGCCTATGTTTTTAGATGCCGCGGCCTCCAGCATTAGCACCCTCTGAGTGAGAAAATTGACCTGGGTCTGAAGTGAGGTGTGGCTGTCATAGAGGTGATTAAGGTGATTGTATAGTTGCACAATCTCATCCTTGACTTCTGCACTCCGACTAGATTCTCCCTCCATCTCTGCTTTTGTTAGTCTTTACAATGTATATATATAATCTGAGAACAAACTGATAGAAGTGAGAAATCCCAGAGATATTGAACCAAGTAGGAAATGGAGGCCGCAGCCACTGTTACGTGACACCGTGGCCGCGACTATAAGGCGCGCAACAAGATGCGCTGCCGCGGCCTATGATACACCATGGTAAAACTAGAGCCCGACTGATTGTGCTCCTACTAGGGTTTGTTCATGAGTAAATAACCTCTCGATGCACACAAGGCGCAGTTTCAATGATAATCCTAGATCATCGGCCAAGAACAGCAAAGAAGGAGTCGATATAATCCTTCCCTAATCATTCATCTTTTTGAGGCAAAAGCCTGTCATGCCTTTCGATTCTAGCCAGATAGAATGATATCACAGGGGTATGAAAGATGGATTTAAAGCCATAAGATGGAATATATCTGGATATAAGAAATACCCGCCTATGGGTATGAATATGATGTGGGGTCCAATAACCAGTAACCGGCCCGCGAGGAGATGATCCAAAGGACCCCTCGGGATCGAATAAGGTGTTTGAAGGACTCATATACGCAGAGAAACAAGATTGAAATGTCTCGTTTCCCACAGACGGCGCCAGATTGATGATACGAGAAATCGGCCTTAAAGCGTTCTCATACCAGCAAGTCAAGAGAAAAGTGTGTAAATAACAAGTAAAGCAAATAAACAGAGAGAAGATAAGATATAGAGTGGTTCAGCCTTTAAAATAGGCCTACGTCCATTGTGTTGCTCCGATCTCATTATATGCGTTGCATTGTACAATATAATCATGCCTAAAGTGGCATACAAATATGCGAATAAAGGAAAGTACATGGCAGTACTGAGGATTCCGGAGTGCCGGATAGGTGGTTACGATGTAGGTGTGTGGCCTCCACGTTGTGCGTTAAGGTTGTGTAGTGAGAATCTATATTGTAGAGCCTCGGGTGTGTCTGGAACCGATCCCACCAAAAGATCCCCCTTATCACGAGGTGTGGACCCTTATTTATAGGAGGTCTGTGTGTTGAATCACGTGCCCTGAGCACGTGGCGTAAACCAAGTCTGCAGTAGATGTGGATGAGGGCACGCGCCTAGAGCAGCAGCGCCGCGCTATTGAAGGAGATCCGCGGAACTTGAGGTCAATGGGGGTGCCGCGGCATCTTATGGGGAGGCCGCACCCTGCAGGAATTCTGGCCGCGCCTCGTGTGGGTTACAGGCCACGGTGTATATGTCTTGGATACGATTATGGAAGTACTTCCACGGCAAGGTGCTATACTTGTACTATCAGTCACGATACGGAATAAGTATCCGTTGCCTCAAATCGATGACCTATTTGACCAATTGAGAGGAGCTTCTTTCTTCTCGAAGATTGATTTGAGATCGGGATACCATCAGTTGCGTATCCGGGAGGAGGATGTCTCGAAGACTGCGTTCTTATCGAGATATGGTTCTTATGAGTTTCGGGTTATGCCTTTTGGTTTGACCAATGCTCCAGCCGTGTTTATGGACTTGATGAATAGGGTGTTCAGAAATTTCCTTGATCAGTTTGTCATTGTCTTCATTGATGATATTCTGGTTTATTCCCAGACAGAGGAGGAGCATGCTGAGCATTTGAGACAAGTTTTGCAGACACTACGTCAGAACGAGTTATATGCAAAATATGAGAAGTGCGGGTTTTGGTTGAAGGAGGTCCAGTTTTTGGGACACATTATTTCCGACCGGGGGATATCTGTTGATCCGGGGAAGGTATCCGCGGTGAGGGAGTGGGGACAGCCCACGACACCGACTGAGATTCGTAGTTTCTTGGGCCTAGCAGGATACTACAGGAGGTTCATTCGGGGATTTTCGAAAATAGCGGGTCCTTTGACATATCTGACTCGTAAAGGTGTGCCGTTCATCTGGAGTGATGCCTGTCAGTTGGCATTTGATGAGTTAAAGGACAAGTTAACCTCAGCACCTATGTTAGCATTGCCGAGACCGGGAGTTGAGTATTGGGTTTACACCGATGCGTCTTTGTAAGGACTTGAAGGTGTATTATAGCAGGAGAGACAGGCCATAGCTTATGCTTCCCGTAAGCTTAAGCCTCATGAAAAGAATTACCCCACGCATGATTTGGAGTTGGCGGCAGTGGTATTTGCCCAACGGATTTGGAGGCACTATCTTTTGGGGGATAAGTTCCAATTGTTCACGGACCACAAGTCCCTACAGTACCTGTTCACGCAGAAGGAGTTGAATATGCGGCAGCGTAGGTGGCTTGAGTTTGTGAAAGACTACCAGTTCGACATCCAGTATCACCCGGGTAAGGCTAACGTGGTAGCAGACACGTTGAGCCGTAGGCCAGCAGATGAGGTGGCAGGGGTGTGGAAGGCTAAGTGGAAGGAGTTGGGACACCAGGATGCAGTGGCCCGATCTTTCATGTCTGTGATGACCGTTACACCGCAGATTGTCACGAAGATAGTATGGGAGCAGGTTAATGACTCGTTCTGTCAGGAGCAGATAGTTCGATTACTAGCAGAGGGACCCGAGTCCTATACCGTTAGCTCAGACGGGGGATTACGCTTCAATGGGAGATTGGTGGTTCCGGAAGGGGAGGAATTGCGACACGAGGTGATGGCAGAGTCGCACGGCTCACGGTTCGCGGTACATCCCGGAGGGGACAAAATGTACCAAGACATGAGACGCCAGTATTGGTGGAACGGTATGAAGAGAGATATTGCTGAGTTTGTTTCGAAATGCGCCACTTGTCAGCTAGTAAAAGTGGATCATCAGAGACCGACAGGACTTCTACAGCCATTGGAGGCCCCGGTATGGATGTGGGAGAGCATATCCATGGATTTTATCACGGGGTTGCCTACGTCGCAAAGGGGTCACGACTCCGTTTGGGTAATTGTGGACAGGTTGTCCAAAGTCGCTCACTTTTTACCTGTAAGGACTGACTACACTACGGGACAGTATGCCCAGCTCTTCATTTCAGAGATTGTGAGACTCCACGGTGTGCCCCTAAATATCGTGTCTGACAGAGACAAGATATTTGTTTCGCGATTTTGGGAGAGTTTCCAGGAGGCTATGGGCACGGAATTGCGGTTGAGTACGGCCTATCATCCGCAGACCGATGGGCAGACCGAGCGCACAAATCAGATGTTGGAGGACATGCTACGCATGTGCATTATTGACTTTGGGGGTGGATGGGAGCAGTACCTTCCACTGGCGGAGTTTGCTTACAACAACTCCTATCAGTTCACTATTGGCATGGCTCCGTTTGAGGCGTTGTACGGTAGGCCTTGTCGTTCCCCAGCATGTTGGTTGGAAGTGGGGGATAACAAACTACTTGGGCCGGAAGTGATTCAGGATACTTCGGCAAGGATTGAGTTGATTCGGAGTCGCATTCGGGTAGCTCAAGACCGGCAAAAGAGTTATGCTGATGCGAAGAGATCTTTCAGGGAGTTCCAAGTGGGGGACCAGGTTTTGCTCAGAGTATCTCCTATGAAGGGGATTATGCGTTTCGGGAAGAAGGGGAAGTTGGCACCGAGGTATGTGGGGCCGTTTCCTATTATTGAGCGGATTGGACCAGTTGCGTATAAACTCGGGTTACCGGAGCATTTACACCGGATTCACGATGTGTTTCATGTTTCCTCGCTAAGGAAATATCTCAGAGATGATTTGGCTCATTCTCACATCGCTTTGGAGGAGATTGACCTCCAGCCTGATAGCTCCTACGAGGAGGGGCCGATTGCTATTTTGGATCGAAGTGAAAGGAAGCTGCGGTCAAAGATAGTTCCGTTAGTGCATATTCAGTGGCAACATCATAATGTCGAGGAGTCCACATGGGAGCGCGAGGATGAGATGCGTGAACGTTATCCAGAGTTGTTCTTACCAGGTACTTTCTAGTTCCGAATTTCGGGACGAAATTCAGTTATTAGGGGGGAAGTATGTAATACCCCGTATTTTTGTGATAATTATTTTTGGGATTAATTAATTAAATGAGAATTAATTGGGAATTAATCCGGATAAAATATTAGCGAGATGTGAGTTGGTATTTGACTACATTGAGTATATATGTTGATAATTGAATATTGTATTATGAAATTTGTCGTGAGATTGATATACGGCAATTTGGTTATTTTATTGAGACGCGTGTGACAGTCGCGTCAGGATATAATTATTTTAATTATAAAAGTGAATTTAAATTCTATTAACCATATGGTCGTTTTGAGTGCGCCAACGCGTCCGGAAGGGTCGAGATAGTCAGAAAACACTAGTCGGGGGTTTAGTTTGGGTCCCGGGGTATTTTTAGGCCATACCGGCATCTTATAAGGGTAGTTTGGTAATATTGTATTTTTGGGATTTAATAATGAAGAAAATTAGGATTTATGATCTGATTTGGGTAACTAACCACTAAACCCACTACCACCCTTATTGACCCATAAGACTACGGGGAGTTTTAGAATTAGGTTTTCTAAGTCTCCTAACCAAAACCCTAGCCACCATAGCCACCTTTGGAGAAGGAAGCTTGTAAAGAGGAAATTCTGCAGAGAGAGAGAGATAACTTCAGCAAATCAACATCAAAATCATAGATAAACTCAAGGCAAGTGATTTAATCCCGTTTAATTTCAGAGAATGCTCTTTTCATGCGTAGGAATTTAATAAAATTGATTTGTTCTTGGTGTAATATGGAAACCCATGTATTTTGGAACTTAAAACTTGAAATCTTGAGGAGAATTGCATGTAGATTGGTAGGTAGATGATTATACTGATGATATTAGTTATTGGATGAAATTATAACGGATTTAAATTGGGTTAATTCATGATTTAAAATTTTAGGGTTTATGTTCTTGAAAAATTGGTGGAAAGTGATGAGACTTGATGATTTAATGAGGATTGGGATGAATTAACTCCTTAAAATACGTTAGTTTATAACCTTGATATGTTTAGGATTGATTAGAGACCTTAAACAATCGTTGGTTTGATGTTTAGATGAGTTTTGAAGAGATAAAATGGTGAAAAACGAAACTAGGGAAATCTGGGCTCGGAACTGGTCGTTCGTTAGAAGACCTCCCCAGGTCGTTCGAACGAGCTCGTTCGAACGAGCTTCTAACGAGTTGACCAGTCACTTATAACGAGGGTGAAGTTCGTTCAATGAGTTCGTTCGAATGAGATCTCGTTAGAAATCCCACTTCGTTCGAACGAGATCTCGTTAGAAGTCTCAGTTCGTTCGAACGAACTCTCGTTCGAACAGCCTCGTTCGAACGAGACTTCGAACGAGTTGACAGTTTAGGCTATTTAGCCTGTTTTGATCCCGAGTGTCCCGTAACCTCGTGTATACATAGAGATAACCTTCCCTTGTTGATTAATTGGTATATTTGGGATGTTTGGGAGGTAATGAGGAGTCAAACCTAGTGGTGTAGTTTGAACCTAAGGGAGACTATGAAGTAGGACGAGAGTGTCCAATACGATGTGAGCTATTGACGGCTTTATATATTATATTAACCGAGTTTATATAAATTGTGTAACTCTAAGTTGGTACAAGAATGCGTTATGTACTACAATTAAACTAAGGTGATTACTAAGATGTGTGTTACTTAGTATTGGTATATGATTTGTGTGTATGACATACCTACCATACTTGCTATCACGGGAGGTTTGCATTCGCTTAGGGCCCTCTAATCCTTGTGTTGCCCGGATTTAGACTGGTTACCTCGATGAACATAGGTCAGAGAAAGACTTATTGGGATGTTAATAAGTCCGCTGATCGTGGGAGCGTAGGTATGTGCGTGACCCATGTGATGTGACTGTGTTCGCCTCCATTATTTTGTGATGATGTTATCTGAGAACTATTCCTGAGAGATTCGGAATATGTGATCCTTATGTACGTGATGTACCGGGATGGATAGCAGAGTATGTGTGCACCGCAGCTAGTTCTCGGGGTGCTTATATTGTATATTTATGTTGTGGAAAATATACACTTAGTAAAATGGAAACTTTCATATGGTATTGTGTGTATAACTATGGAATAACACAAAAGGGATAATCTATAATGAGTTGTATTAATTTTATATGAGAACCTGAATTTACGTTAAGCCCCTATTTAATCGAGATCGTTATTATGTTAATGGGAACCGAGTAATAAGGGTAGAACCTATGACAGTCTAGCTAGATATGATGTCACTTAGCTAGTAGGTTGTGTCATTCTAGACGGGTACTTACGTTAGGAGTACACAGTTAGACGAGAGGTGAGAATTTCATGTGAGTGCACGTCCTAACATGTACTTTGCATTTAATGTTTTAAAGCACTTGCAGGTTTTTAAAATATCTCCACATTCGGGCTCTGACCCGTTTGCTTTCAAATCTATTTTCTTGTAAAACCATTTTAGGTGCCCAGCCACAAGGACACCATGCATAGGATATTCATTCAGGTGACGAGCTGTAGCTATTTGTGGAAGCTACAGGGATTTGCTTGTAGACGCTTCTTTCATATGGATTCCTGATTCAGCATTTATCGATTATAGGGCATGTTGCCCATTCCTATTAGAGACATCTTTCCATTTCAGTTTTTCAGACTTTGGCATGTATTAATTCGGTATTCAGTATTTCGTTACTTATTTCAGTTGTGGGATTTGTAATGAGGATTTTTCCTCCAGACTTTATTTACATTATGTGATGGTTATTCTATTTACTTCGTTATGGTGAATGGTGTTATTATTCTTCATTACACTTGTTGCATGTTAATCAGACTTAAATTAAAATTTGACAACTTACTTTTTAAATACTAGGTGGTTAGAAATCAAAAATGTTTTCGACAGTGATGCTATTAACTGGACCAACTTGGCATTTTGAATTAATTTAATAAAGGGGTAGCTACCCGGTATTTAATTAGTCGGGGTGTCACAAATTATTGGGAATTGGGTAGGTGTAATCCACGATTTGAAGTATGAATTCATGTAGAAATAATTCATTTATATTAATATGACGAAGTCAGATATCTATGATGAATAACCTTGAAAAATCTTGTAGGACATGCATGAAGAAACTTATAAACTAGGGTTTTGAGAATTATGGGGTTTAATTTGTTCTTGCGTAAAATTCTCATGGATTTAATGTATTATTTATGCTATAAATTGTCCCCACACATATATTTGATGTTTAGTTATGTTGGATGGGAGTTTGGGATTATTGTATAGAGGGTTGAGGATTTGAATATTTAGAAAACATGTAACTGCGAGTTGGAGAAGAAGACTTTCTAGGCATAGTGTACGGACAGTACGGGGGAGTTGAACCTTTTGTGGTTAGATATATACGGATGTCTAGTTAGGTTGGGTAGTATATTTTGGTAGGACGCGTTAGGTGTGCACTTTAGATGAGAAGTTAGGAACTCAAGGGAGTGTACGCGTGTAACACCCCACGATTTTTGAGACTGAGAAATTAAATTTTGGGAAAAAAACATTTAATTTAAATCGGAGAATTTTAAATTTGGGAATTTAAGTCCAAAAATATATGATGTTGTAAAGTATTCCGGATGAGGATTTTGAGGGTACCATTGATCCCGGAAGGGTCGAGATAGTCTAAATGACTGTCATTGAGTTTTATTTCGTCTCCGGAATATTTTTAAGTCAGTTGACTCGAATTGGAGTAAACGAGTCATTTAAAGTGTGTATTAACATTTAAAATTTGGGTTTATTGTTTTAAAGGATTTAAGGCTTACGGATGAAGCCTTCTGTTTTGAGAAAAGAGAGAAAAAGAAAGAAAAGAGAAAGAAGAAGAAAGAAAAGGAGATAGGGAGAAAAGCTTGGGGATTTTCGGCCAAATCGCGACATCGAGGACGATCCAACCTCTACAAATCTGAGGCAAGTGTTTAATCTTGATAAATAGCTATTTGTGTATTTCATTTCATAATTTGTGGGTTAAAGAAATGGATTTTTGGGTATAAACATCAAAACCTAAATTTTGGTTTAATTCTTGAAATTGAAGATTTAAATTGGGTTTAAGGGATATAAATTGATGAGGTGAAATTTAGGACGTGTTTTGATGTTGGAAATTATGTTAGGATTGAAGATTAAGTGTTGGAAGTAGTATAAATCGAATTTTGGGGAATTTTGGGTTATAGAAAAACAGCCATTTTCGTGGCTTTCTGAACTGGCTGAATCGATTCGCCCCCACCGAATCGATTCGCCAGGTTGCAGAAGTCTCAGGTCTTTAGGACCAAATCGATTCGCCCCTAGCGAATCGATTCGGAGGGTTGCAGAATCTCAGGTCCCTTGGATCGAATCGATTCGGATGGGACGAATAGATTCGCTGTTGGGCCGAATCGATTCGGAGAGGCCGAATCGATTCGGAAACAGAGCATTTTGAGAAATTTTCCCTTTAGTGAATTCAAACCCTTCTTGGGTGGGTCTATTGATTTGGGGCTTTCTCTTATGAAGTAAGAGATATCTTTTGGTGACTTATAGGGGGTCTCTCACTTAGTATATGATAGTGGGGACTTATTGGAATAATTGGATAAGAAATATCCATGTATGTTGTGAAATTTCTAGGCCGACCTTTATGTCAAGTCCTTATAAGGATAGGATATTGTTAAGATACAATTTGGGGCCAAATGGAAGAGAGTGGTCGCATACTCTTAAAGAGTGAGGGGTTTCATATCCTTAGAAATGTTTAGACTAAGGAATAATTGATAACTCAATAGGAGTAAGGGTTCCTGAGATTTATTTGAACCATAGGTGAAATTGGGAACGATTGGGATCGTACTATTGACTAGAATAAGAGGTAGCATAAATTCTAGTTAGGATAGTTTACACGTAATTGTGGGGATTTGACCATTGAGATTCCAATACTTAAAATGAGGTTGGAATAATTTGAAGTTTTAGACTATTAAGTCATTGATGTGCCTATGGTTAAATAGTACTAAAGGAAAATATGTACTTTAAAGATGGATGAAATGTGTAGTGATGGATTCCTACACAAACTCTTGGGTGATAACCCTAATGTTGAATATGTATGTATAAATATATACATATGGTTTTGGGAGACTATTCATCATAGGAAAAATGATTGAATATGTTTTAAGTGAGGGATTGTATTCACATATCAAGGTAAATGATATGAGTTTGTGGTGACGGCTTGTATATTGAGGATTTATGTATACTTATAGCCGGGTTTGTATATCTTATACATATGAACGAGAACTAGTTTATATATATAGATATATGGATATGTGAATATGTGTATATATATATATATATATGTATGCATATAAATATATGGATATATTTATGTTGTGGACATACATGGTATGGATATTTAAACCGTATATGATGGTTTATTATTTGATCATATGATAGGATCATATGGAAGTATGTATATTGCGCATGTGAGAGATATATATACTTATATGGTTAAGAATACCCCGCTCATGCTATCATTGGGAAGTTTCCGAGCAGAGGGTGAGCATCCTGGCATATAGATCAGGGTGTGGATATTCCCCAGGTCATAGTCGTCCGGTTTGTTTTTATACGATAGATATATTTTTGGGATGAGACGTGGTGGGTATGTTTCGTATCATTTCCAGTGGAGCTATGACCACTTCCCGGGACGTCGTGTGTGTGAGTTATCACGAGGAAGGTGTCGTTGATCCCCACCAGGTGGTCCCCAGTTGCTACGTGAGCCGGGCATTGGGAAGATGATAGAATTGATGCAGTTTTATCGGCGATATATATAGCCGGGTGGATTATATGCATGTCCATTGTACATCAGATATGATACGTACACTTGGTCATGGGTATGGATGATTGGTATATGTATATATATGGTGAGCATAAAATACCTATATATATATATATTTATATATCCTATAGATGAAAGGATATAGAATCTTTGTAGAGTACATCTTGGATGATTATGGTGTACTAGATTGATGGGGGTTGATGTATCGCATTTAAGAAATATTTCGGTCACATCATCCCAAGGATATTATCGGAGTTTTAGTAGTAGTGGCAGTATTATATTGTATATATGGCATTATGGATCTCTAGGATCGACATTGTCATGGAGTAGTGTAACGGGGTGGTTCCTTGTTTGGATTTCGCTTTGCGAGACACCCCACGCATGAAACGCAGTGCAATGTTGAAATTGGAGAAAAGTTCTGCCAATTATGGTATGTACGGCGTTATGGACCTCTATGATCGACATTGTCAAAGAGTAGTGTAACGGGGTGGTTCCTTGTTTGGATTTCGCTTTGCGAGACACCCCACACACGAAATGTAGTACATTATTGAGAGTAGAGAGAAGTTCTGTCGATATTTATGTGTGGCATAATGGATCTCCAAGATCGACATTGACCTGGAGTAGTGTAACGGGGGGGTTCCTTGTTTGGATTTCGCTTTGCGAGACACCCCACGCACGAAACGCAGCGCAACGTTGAAATTGGAGGGAAGTTGTGTCAATAATAATTTTGCATGCTTATTAATTAGAAATTTAAATCATATGTCTCAACCCAAAGGCATATTGGGTAACTTATTAAATTATAAATGGTTAAAGTAGAAACCGGAATCCACTAAGCCTAATAAGGCACATATGATTGAAAATAATTACTTAACTGTGGATAAAAGGAGTGGATTCTTGGGTTATGATAGGAAGGTAGATCTCGTGGGTATAGGCTAGGCCTATGATAAGTTAGGTTGTCCTAATAAATGGGGGTAATTTAACTAATAAAAATTGAGGACGCGAATAGGTGCGCGCCTTTAGATGAGAGGTGAGTTGGGGCTCCACGAGAGTGCGATCCCATTATAATTATGAATATAGTGCACCGATATTTATTATGCATGGTTAACACACTTGCTAAATATTTTCACAACTCGGGATCTGACCCGTTTACTTTTCTCTCCTGCCTGTATATATATATATATTACTACAGGTGTCCTACCGCAGGGATACCGGATGACTTTCTATCCAGAGTCTTGGGAGCCGTGACAGGTGCGGACTGTTGCGGGATGTATCTGGTAGTCGCCTCCTACTTTCAAAATTATAAGTAGGATTTATGTTGTACATCGGGTTTGTACCCAAGGGATATTTATATACATGTTTATATTTATTCCATTCCAGTTATTGTATTGGCTGTGACGCGACAGCTTATTCGGGTCTACTTTTTGTAGTATATTCTGATGTAGTTATTTATTTCATTTTTCTTTTAGCATTTCATTTATCTAGTTCTTTCATGCATCTTTCTTTCTATTATTAGTAGTGTTAGTTGGTTATTTGTTGCACATTTTATTTAATTTTAACATCTCGCCTATATGATATCGGGTAGTTAGTCCTATATTATATAGTACCGCCAGTTGATGTTGAAACTGGACCATCTGAAACTCTTGATTTAATATAGTATAGGGCTGGCCACCCGTTATTATTTTAGGCGGGGTGTTACAGATGGTATCAGAGCATCAGGTTCTAGAGTCCTTAGGATATGTGCGAGTTTTCTGCATTCTTCCGTTAACGTTCTT
Source organism: Sambucus nigra (assembly GCA_949130495.1). Lineage (NCBI taxonomy): Eukaryota > Viridiplantae > Streptophyta > Magnoliopsida > Dipsacales > Adoxaceae > Sambucus > Sambucus nigra. The sequence goes on along the minus strand of OX422221.1, from coordinate 138,368,655 downwards.
GACATAAAGCCCTACAATTTGGACTATTGTGTTCACTGCGTTGTTTTCTTCTGTGAAGTATATTCACTTGATTGGCGTTCTGATAACAGTTGCTCTTGTTTCGTTTGAGACGTCGCCTAGATTTTTGTCGTCTAGGAAAGGATAGGATTAGAAGTACAATACCCATAGCATGTTTTGGGTACGCTTAAATCGGGGGTATTTGTTTTCCCCGATTCCGGAGGAGATATTGAGGAGATTTCTAGCAGTGGTTTGAGGTGATTTTTCGGCGGTTGAGTAAGAAAGGAAAATTTACTCGAATGGCGTATCTTGGGCTTAGTAAGGAAGTCTGAGGAGAGGTTAGTGTAGTCCTTGGGAGGTTTAGGTTGAGAAACCCGTTAACCTTTGTTAGGAAGCCTGGTGTTGGTGACTCTTCCCTGACGTGAGTTGTGTGGAGTTGTCCCAATATCGGGAGTATCGCCTTCTAGGATGAGGGGAGAACTTGGTTTATGGAAAGGAGTTGATGTGATGTAGAGGAATTTCATAACTGAGAGGTTCAAGTTTGGTAGATTTTGTTGAGCGGATAATTTCGCTCCTAGTTGTGCTAGTTTTGAGAACTAGGAAATGGTTAGCAGTATTGTATTTGTTGAGGCCTTGTGTTCTAAACATAAGGTATTTGTTTGGCGTGTCGAAAGACGCGGAATATAAATTATATCGTATTGTTGTATAGGCCCTCAGGCAGTATCTAAAAATATGAAAATCTTTTTTATAAAACTTTAGCCGTGGTTCAACTAATCTCAATCCCCGACGTAGCTACATAAAAGTGTATTGGGAGGGTTCCTTGTTTGGATTTCGCTTGCGAGACCTCCCCCGCACGAAGGTAGCTAGTGTCACGAATTGAGGAGAGTTCAACCATTGGGAATTTTCGAACTTATATATATTTAGTATGTTGTTATAGATTATAATGCCGAGGGTTATGTTACAATTGGAGGCTAATGGAGCCTGATTATAATTCTACGAGTGGAAACTCGGATACAGGGTGTATGGGAGCCCTGGGTAGCTAGTGATTTTTTAAATTTATATGGTTCGACACGAGAACCAGGAAGGATCGGTATAGTGATCCTAAGAGTTGATGTTAGGACTAGATGATATTGAGGTCCTATGTGTATTTTAAATTTCGCGGGCGAAATTTTTGTAAGGGGGGAAGATTGTAACACCCCACGATTTTTGAGACTGAGAAATTAAATTTTGGGAAAATAAAATTTAATTTAAATCGGAGAATTTTAAATTTGGGAATTTAAGTCCAAAAATATAGGATGTTATAAAGTATTCCGGATGAGGATTTTGAGGGTACCATTGATCCCGGAAGGGTCGAGATAGTCAAAATGACTGTCATTGAGTTTTATTTCGTCTCCGGAATGTTTTTAAGTCAGTTGACTCGAATTGGAGTAAACGAGTCATTTAAAGTGTGTATTAACATTTAAAATTTGGGTTTATTATTTTAAAGGATTTAAGGCTTACGGATGAAGCCTTCTCTTTTGAGAAAAGAGAGAAGAAAGAAAAGAGAAAGAAGAAGAAAGAAAAGGAGAGAGGGAGAAAAGCTTGGGGATTTCCGGCCAAATCGCGACATCGAGGATGATCCAACCTCTACAAATCTGAGGCAAGTGTTTAATCTTGCTAAATAGCTATTTGTGTATTTTATTTCATAATTTGTGGGTTAAAGAAATGGATTTTTGGGTATAAACATCAAAACCTAAATTTTGGTTTAAATCTTGAAATTGAAGATTTTAATTGGGTTTAAGGGATATAAATTGATGAGGTTAAATTTAGGATGTGTTTTGATGTTGGAAATTATGTTGGGATTGAAGATTAAGTGTTGGAAGTAGTATAAATCGAATTTTGGGGAATTTTGGGATATAGAAAAACATCCATTTTCGTGGCTTTCTGAACTGGCTGAATCGATTCGCCCCCACCGAATCGATTCGCCAGGTTGCAGAAGTCTCAGGTCTTTAGGACCGAATCGATTCGCCCCTATCGAATCGATTCAGAGGGTTGCAGAATCTCAGGTCCCTTGGACCGAATCGATTCGGATGGGCCGAATCGATTCGGAGAGGCCGAATCGATTCGGAAACAAAGCATTTTGAGAAATTTTCCCTTTAGTGAATTTAAACCCTTCTTGGGTGGGTCTATTGATTTAGGGCTTTCTCTTATGAAGTAAGAGATATCTTTTGGTGACTTATAGGGGGTCTCTCACTTATTATATGATAGTGGGGACTTATTGGAATAATTGGATAAGAAATATCCATGTATGTTGTGAAATTTCTAGGCCGAACTTTATGTCAAATCCTTATAAGGATAGGATATTGTTAAGATACAATTTGGGGCCAAATGGAAGAGAGTGGTCGCATACTCTTAAAGAGTGACGGGTTTCATATCAGTAGAAATGTTTAGACTAAGGAATAATTGATAACTCAATAGGAGTAAGGGTTCCTGAGATTTATTTGAACCATAGGTGAAATTGGGAACGATTGGGATCGTACTATCGACTAGAATAAGCGGTAGCATAAATTCTAGTTAGGATAGTTTACACGTAATTGTGGGGATGTGACCATTGAGATTCCAATACTTAAAATGAGGTTGGAATAATTTGAAGTTTTAGACTATTAAGTCATTGATGTGCCTATGGTTAAATAGTACTAAAGGAAAATATGTACTTTAAAGATGGATGAAATGTGTAGTGATGGATTCCTACACAAACTCTTGGGTGATAACCCTAATGTTGAATATGTATGTATAGATATATACATATGGTTTTGGGAGACTTCATCATAGGAAAAATGATTGAATATGTTTCAAGTGAGGGATTGTATTCACATATCAAGGTAAATGATATGAGTTTGTGGTGACGGCTTATATATTGAGGATTTATGTATACTTATAGTCGGGTTTGTATATCTTATACATATGAACGAGAACTAGTTTATATATATAGATATATGGATATGTGAATATGTGTGTATATATATATATATATATATATATATATATATATATATGGATATATTTATGTTGTGGACATACATGGTATGGATATTTAAACCGTATCTGATGGTTTATTATTTGATCATATGATAGGATCATATGGATGTATGTATATTGCGCATGTGAGCGATATATATACTTATATGGTTAAGCATACCCCGCTCATGCTATCATTGGGAAGTTTTGGAGCAGAGGGTGAGCATCCTGGCATATAGAGCAGGGTGTGGATATTCCCCAGGTCATAGTCGTCCGGTTTGTTTTTATACGATAGATATATTTTTGGGATGAGACGTGGTGGGTATGTTTCGTCTCATTGCCAGTGGAGCTATGACCGCTTCCCGGGACGTCGTGTGTGTGAGTTATCACGAGGTGGGTGTCGTTGATCGCCACCAGGTGGTCCCCAGTTGCTACGTGAGCCGGGCATTGGGAAGATGATAGCATTGATGCAGTTTTATCGGCGATATATATAGTCGGGTGGATTATGTGCATGTCCATTGTACATCAGATATGATACGTACACTTGGTCATGGGTATGGATGATTGGTATATGTATATATATGGTGAGCATAAAATACCTATATATATATATATATATTTATATATCCTATAGATGAAAGGATATAGAATCTTTGTAGAGTACATCTTGGATGATTATGGTGTACTAGATTGATGGGGGTTGATGTATCGCATTTAAGGAATATTTCGGTTACATCATCCCAAGGATATTATTGGAGTTTTAGTAGTAGTGGCAGTATTATATTGTATATATGGCATTATGGATCTCTAGGATCGACATTGTCATGGAGTAGTGTAACGGGGTGGTTCCTTGTTTGGATTTCGCTTTGCGAGACACCCCACGCATGAAACGCAGTGCAGTGTTGAAATTGGAGAAAAGTTCTACCAATTATGGTATGTACGGCATTATGGACCTCTATGATCGACATTGTCAAAGAGTAGTGTAACGGGGTGGTTCCTTGTTTGGATTTCGCTTTGCGAGACACCCCACGCACGAAATGTAGTACATTGTTGAGAGTAGAGAGAAGTTCTGTTGATATTTATGTGTGGCATAATGGATCTCCGGGATCGACGTTGACATGGAGTAGTGTAACGGGGCGGTTCCTTGTTTGGATTTCGCTTTGCGAGACACCCCACTCATGAAACGCAGCGCAGCGTTGAAATTGGAGGGAAGTTGTGTCAATAATAATTTTGCAAGCTTATCAATTAGAAATTTAAATCATATGTCTCAACCCAAAGGCATATTGGGTAACTTATTAAATTATAAATGGTTAAAGTAGAAACCGAAATCCACTAAGACTAATAAGGCACATATGATTGAAAATAATTACTTAACTGTGGATAAAAGGAGTGGATTCTTGGGTTATGATAGGAAGGTAGATCTCGTGGGTATAGGCTAGGCCTATGATAAGTTAGGTTGTCCTAATAAATGGGGGCAATTTAACTAATAAAAATTGAGGACACGAATAGGTGCGCGCCTTTAGATAAGAGGTGAGTTGGGGCTCCACGAGAGTGCGATCCCATTATAATTATGAATATAGTGCACCGATATTTATTATGCACGGTTAACACACTTGCTAAATATTTTCACAACTCGGGCTTTGACCCGTTTACTTTTCTCTCCTGCCTGTATATATATATATTACTACAGGTGTCCTACCGCAGGGATGCCGGATGACTTTCTATCCAGAGTCTTGGGAGCCGTGACAGGTGCAGACTGTTGCGGGATGTATTTGGTAGTCGCCTCCTACTTTCAAAATTATATGTAGGATTTATGTTGTACATCGGGTTTGTACCCAAGGGATATTTATATACATATTTATATTTATTCCATTCCAGTTATTGTATTGGCTGTGACGCGACAGCTTATTCGGGTCTACTTTTTGTAGTATATTCTTTGGTAGTTATTTATTTCATTTTTCTTTTAGCATTTCATTTATCTAGTTCTTTCATGCATCTTTCTTTCTATTATTAGTAGTGTTAGTTGGTTATTTGTTGCACATTTTATTTAATTTTAACATCTCGCCTATATGATATCGGGTAGTTAGTCCTATATTATATAGTACCGCCAGTTGATGTTGAGACTGGACCATCTGAAACTCTTGATTTAATATAGTATAGGGCTGGCCACCCGTTATTATTTTAGGCGGGGTGTTACAACGCGGAACTTACATATGTATCTAATAACTATTTTTAAATTGTGATTCAAATACTTGATAAATATTTTCAAAAGTTTTTGCCCTTGTAAATTTTATTTTTCTTTTTTTTCAAAATATTTATTGGTGTCCAGCCACAGGGACGCCAAGCTTGATGACTCATTTTAGGACTGCATAGCTACTGCACTTATGGAGGCTTACAGGATTTGATATACACGCTTCAATTATTCATTCCTAGGTAGGATTTTATTTCAGTATTTCATTTGAGCATGTTGCCCCTTCTGACTATTTAGTATTTTTGTTATTCAGTATTTATCAGACTTGGTTTTGTTTACTTTAGACTTGTAGATGGATTTTGTTTTTAGAACCGATGGTTTATTCAGTATTATTTTATTCAATTATTTATCATGTTATGTTTTAGACTTTATTATTGTGTGGATGGTTTGGATTATTTTATTTATCTTGTTATTGTGTGATTAATGAAAGATAAAATTTTGACATAGACTTAATTCAACATAGGTGGTTAGAAATTTAAAAAGGTTTTCCAAAGTAAAGCTAAGAATGAACCAAGTGAGATTCTTGGTTATTTTTATAAAGGACAGATCACCTATGACTAAATAAGCAGGGTGTCACAGATCGTATCGGAGCATCAGTATCTAGTGTCCTTAGGATCTGTACGGTTTACTACGATTTCAGTGTAGCGTTCTTCGATATGAAGCCTTATTATAGGCCTGGTATATTCCTCTACGTATGGGTACTTACATTCTTTTACTGATTACTTTGTATTTAATTAGGACCTTATACAAATTTCGATCTCATTTTATATGTCGCCAAAAAGGGACTCATCAAACGAGAGCGAACTCTGGGGAGGGAACCCCACAGGGAAACATTTCAGTAGTAGTTTTGGATGAAATCGTAGCACATGAAATGAAAGCATCGATGACCGCAATGGCGTAATACTTTTCAAATATTCAACCACAACCACTAGTAGCACCGATTGTTCAAGCCCATCCGGGGCCATTTAATTGGGAGAGAGTGAGGGATGCATTTCAGAAGTCCCACCCACCGGAGTTTCAGGATAGATCAGATATAGTCTTGACCAGTCGGTGGAAGAAAGACATGCAACGCCACCTTCGTATGGTTGAGTGTAGTGACATTCATAAATTGTTTTTGGTGACATTCAAGTTAGTAGGCATAATTTTGTAGTGGTGGGAGTCTGTGACCACATTCGAGGAGAGAGATATGATGATCATTGGGGAGTTTTGGGCACGGTTTGACCGTAAGTGTTTTCCATCCACTATTCAGCAAAGATACGACGGAAGTCTCTCGATGTCGCTCAGGTATATCAAATGATAGCGCAATACGAGGATGAGTTCACTTGTTTAGCAAACTTTGTGAAGGATGAGGTGAATACTGAAGAGAAGAAGATGCAAAAATTCATGGATGGACTTGACTGGATGATTTGACCACACTTGTTGGGTAATCTGGCATTGGAGATGTACAGTGGGGTCGTCAATGTCTCCCTACTTCATTATCAGGACCAACGCTTCCACATGAAAGGGAACAAGTGGTTAAGTGAGACCAGTCAGGCTGGGAAGGTAGGTGGGAACGATGCCAGTTGGGCACAACAACAGTGGGAAAGAGATTTTCGACAGGGGGATTGGGCAAAAAGATTTAGATTCGGGGGTTATTGACTTCAGAGTGGTGGATTCGAGCAGGACCAGCAGAGTCCTCAGCAACAGCAACGGCAACACCAGCATTCCGTTCCTTTCGTCCCCTAGGGCTAAGGCAATAGTTGGGGAGGCCAGCAAGGCTAGGGCCAAAGACAGGGAGGTTTTTCTAGCAGTTTTTTCGGTTGTGGAGATAAGAGCCACAGGAAGAGGGATTTCCCAAAGTGAGACAGGGGACAACTATAGGATGAGGTCCGGGATGTACAATAACTGCAGCAAATCTTAGGTCAGTTTCGAAGCGAGAATTACGATCTGGAACCCGTCGACCAGGCAAGGTAGATTCCAAATGGAGATAAATTTTTCGTTTTATCCTTATAAGTGTGAGGAAGGTTTTGGGTGACATGGGTGCATCACAATATAAATAATAACACAAAAATTCATGGATTAGCGGGTTTAATGGGGGCATTGGCAGTATTAGCCTTATATTTATAAATGTATTTATTATTGGGTAGCGAGACTCTTTGATGTTTATATTGTGTGGTAGTTTTTGCTCTTTTTGGGAGTAGACCGTATTATTGTCTTGTGTAGTGAATGGATACTGAGGGTTTGAGCGATAGTACACTGTAGGGTAAGACTATCATGTTCGCTATTCCAAGGTAGGATATATTGTTTTACGAAGTATCACCCGAAAGAGTGTCGAGCCTATATACATATTATATCATAGACTTCGGAGAGTATAGTTGTCTCGTTACATTTGATCCCGGTGTGTGGGGACTTTTACTAGTGTGATTTAAGGTATATCAGGTTTACCATCAGGCGGAGAGATTTAGTCGTATTAATTTAGTGCTAAGAACTTAAAGATAGTGATAGCATAGTGTTGTATTACTCCATGAGGGATGGGGAGTGAACAACTTGACTTATGTGTCGTAGGACAGGATTTGAGGTGTCTTAGTTATGTGCTTTGGACCCACGGATCTTGATGATCGATAATTCTAGGAAGTAGTGAATCGGGGGGTCCTTGTTTGGATTTCGCTTGCGAGACATTCCACGCATGAACCTTAGCGAACGTCGTAAGTTAGGAGATATGTTGTCTTTAGGACATGGATCTAGTACTCTAGTTATTGAACAGATGTGTAGTTAAAACCGTGAGTTGAGAGTATTTTATGATTTAAGGCTAGTAGGAGCCGAGTAGTATTTGTGAAGTTATACACGTTATATAGGGTATATGAGCGTCCTAGTTGGTTGGATTTCTAGTTACGCCCACAGTCAGAAGAGGTGAAAATGTAGGTGTAACATAAGAGTAGGTGAATAAAGAAGTTGGCACATAGGGATGTTGGAACTTTCCCCAGTAGAGGAAATACTTTTGCCGTTAGTAGATAGCTTCATCGTAGTGAAAATTTTTGGGAGAAATTTTAATGTGTTGATGGGATATTTTTGTGTAAGGTGACTAAAGCATATTGAACATTAATTGAACGATAATGTGTAGACCGTCGAACAAAAGGATACCGTTAGTAGAGATAGGGAGGAAAAGAAGAACGATTTCGACTTTGGGGAAATATGTATGTTGTGCGTAGAGATGGGTGTTAAGTGAAGAGATACCCGAATCTATTAGTACCAGATATATCGTAATTTCGAGGATGAAATTCCTTTGTAAGGGGGGAAGTATGTAACACCCCACATTTTTTAGTATTTTGAACTGGATTAATTTGGTATTTTTAGAATTTCATGTGTGCCGTAATTTAGTTGAATTAAATATTATGTGTTGATCAAAATATTAATCGTGAGAGATGATGACTAATGTTTATGAAATAAATTACTTAGTGAATAGTTAATAATTATTTTACGTCATAGTAAGTGATAGTGATGTGACAGTATTATACCTCAACCGGGAGGCGAGTGTAGACTATATGAGGTCGAGATAGGAAATTATTTTAAAGTGACTCGAATGGTGAGTTTGAGGTCATGGTTGGTTCCAAATGGGTCAAAATAGTCAAAATAGTGTACCGAGGATTGTTAATTGGGTCCCGGGGCGATTTTAGACCAACTCGGCACAGAATAAGGGCATTTCGATCATTATAGAGTCTACGGTTGATGGAACTCCAAAAATTTAAGAAGTATATCATCCTATTAGAGTAGGAGGCACGGTTTAGAACACTTTAGAGAGAGAGGAGTCCATAGGAGAGGAAGAGGAGAAGGAAATTAGGCCTTCCCACACCGTTTTGCAAAACGGACATCGTCGGAATCAAGATCGGAGCAAGGGAAGAGCAACTCCATTATCAATTAACGAAAATCAGACACGTGGATCAAGGCAAGTGTTTATCTTGCAATTGATTTAAGCATGTAATAATATCCATGTAGTGTAGGATTTAAATTACATGTGTTTGGAAGAATTATTAGGAATTCGGTAGGTGTAATCCATGATTTGAATTAGGAATGCATGTAGAAATAATTCCTTTAGATTAATATAACGAAACCAGAAATCTATGATGATAACCTTGAAAAAATCTGGAAACCTTGTTGGACATGCATGAAGAAACTTATAAACTAGGGTTTTGAGAAATATTAGTTTTAATCTATTCTTGGGTAAAATTCTCATGAATTTAATGTTTTATTTATGTTAGAAATTGTTACTACACATATGTTTGATGTTTAGTTATGTTGGATGGGAGTTAGGGATTGTTGTATAGAAGGTTGAGGATTTGAAGATGTAGAAAACTCATAACAACGAATTAGAGAAGAAGACTTACTATGAACGAATTGATTCGGCTCCTTGGCCGAATCGATTTGGATGGCGAATCGATTTAAACTAAGGCTGAATCATTCTATGTTCCCAAATTTCACCAATTTCTTTATTTTATGCCCTGAATTCGCAAATAACTTATGAAGAGACTTTTGGGATATTCTTAAACTATAGTGAGGGATATTGTATATTCCAGTAGGCCTATGGTAGGGTTAAGGTTTATCCAAATGAAAAGAAATAAGTCTAGGAGTTATCAAGCATGTTTTGATATTTGAGGAATTCGCAACACTTAGGACGGGTTATGGAAAGTAGGGGCGATCCTATGATTTAAACCAGTAGTGTATAAGTGTATTATCTACTGCTATTAATTAAAGGGTAACTAAGAGGTAGTGAGTGATACTCGACAATATACGATAAGAGGTTGTAATGGTAAATTGATAGTATGTTAAGTATTCGAGAGAGAGACATAATCTGCACGGGATATATTATAGGTTGTGTGTATGCCCATGCTGAACATATTTATAGGTTGTGTGTGTATATACTGGTAATATATAGATAGGTTGTGTGGATACCTATTATGCAATTTTCTATGTGTGTGAACATACATATGTTGCCTATTATCACGGGAGGTTCAGCGCCGAGGGCGATACCACCTTGGCGATTCTAGTAAAGCCTGGATTTATGCCCCATAACCTAGAACTTAGAGAGGCTCACTATGTGTTGTGTATTAGTGGGACTGGCATCTCATTTAGGTACGTTAGGTATGTGCATATCCCAAAGTCTTAGAACTATGTTCGCCTCCATTGTGTGTTGTTTGATTGAGGGTTCAAGAAGACATTCTTAACTGATAGTACTTGATTAGTTCGAGAGGTACATGAACTTGATTGAAAAGTATGCATGCATCGCGGTGGTCATTCCATAGGGTGCTATAGATGTATATATTATAGTGTGATAAATATATAAAAGTGTGACTATTCTACTTATGTGTGATAGTAGAAAAGAGAAATCGTGTATATCAAAAAGCAAATTCAGTGTGATGAAACTTGCTTAATGGGGTAATAATAAAGTGTGATTATTCTACTTATGTGATGGTAGGAAATCTAGATGATGTATATTGGAAAATGATTTAATTATAGGAAACTTAATCAAAATGATTCAATAATAATATGCGGGAAATATTAGTTATTGATAGTACGATAGCGTATTGGATGGGGAGTACAGGGGAGTTGAACCGTTTAGGGTTAATTAGATACGAATGTCTAGTTAGGGTGGATAGTATAGCTAGGTAAGATATGTTAAGTGTGCACTTTAGATGAGAGGTGAGGAACTCAAGGGAGTGTACACGGAACTAACATGTGTATCTAATAACTATTTTTAAATTGTGATTTGAATATTTACTAAATGTTTTCGAAAGTTTTTCTTGGGCTCTAACCCATGTCAAATCTATTTTTAATTTTTTTTAAACATTTTAAGTGTCCACCCACAGGGACGCCAAGCTTGACGACTCATTCCAGGTATGCATAGTTGGAGCACTTGTGGACTTGCAGGATTTGACGTAAACGCTTCAGTTTTTGATTCCTAGATAGGATTTCATTTGGGCATGTTGCCCTTCAGATTATTGAGTATTTTAGAATTTCAGTATTTATCAGACTTGGCTTTATTTACTTTAGACTTGTCGATGGATTTTGTTTTGGGAGCTGATGGTTTATTTGATATTATTTTATTCAATTATTTATCATGTGATGTTTTAGACTCTATTATTGTGTGGATGGTTTGAATTATTTTATTTCATTTGTCAGTGTGTCATTAATGAAAGATAGAATTTTGACACTGATTAATTTAACATAAGTAGTTAGTAATTTAAAAAGGTTTTCGACTGAAATGAGAAGAATGAAAAAATGAGATTCCTAGTTATTTTGATAAAGGACTGATCACCGGTGATTAAAATAGGTAGGGTATCATAATATTCTTTGTTTATTCCTGAACAAAAAGAGGGAGAAATGGTATCTCTTTAGTTTTAAGATGAAATATTTATCTCAGTCTTACCTAGGTGGGAATCGTTAGACATAGTGGGGGTTTATTTCTATGAAGAACTTATATATTGTTATAATATCTTTTAATTCAGAAGTGTGTTTAAATGTATAGTTTTAAAACATTCGAAAAAGTTTACAAGCGAGCAAAGCTACTCAAGGTTTATGAGTCAGTTATATTGTAATTTTTCCTCTATGGGTTAGAAGAGCATGACGGCCCTTAGAAGGTTTTATTTTTTAGTTTTGTCTAAGAATAGCCAGAGGGGGAGATTTATAAGGACAAAGTTTCGAATAAAGTCAGTTTTTATGTTTTGGCTTATTTTGTGTTTAGATAAACCATTTAAGTCATATGTTAAGTATTGAGTGTGTGAACCTTTCAAACCTATGTCATGTTTGATTAAAGACGTAATGACCAAGTTATAAAGTCTACATCATCGTATCGTGTTTCGTGCCACGTTTCGTCTTCAATATCTCTGGAATCTTAAAAAGGTATGGATGCATTTTAGTTTAATTTCTGGATATCATTGGGTGTTTGTTTGGGTGTGTGTTTATTTGTTTTGAGACTATTTTAAAAAAATGATTTTTATTAGAAAATAATTATTATTGAACAAAGTCCTTCGAATGATTTTCTAAAGTTATTGAAACGAATTCATGTAGTTCGTTTGAACGAGTGTTTCTGTTGGTTCGAATGACGTGGCTATGTCATTGGAACGACATTCAAATGAGAAAATTATGTCAACAATTATAAGGACAAACTTCCAATTGACTCAATTTGTATGTAGTTTTGCCTTATTTCGTGTTTAGAAAAAATCACTTTGTGTCATTGGTTAGGACTTGAGTTGTTGACCTTTTAAGTCCATTACGTGTGACATAACAATAAAGTTTCAAGAGATTACACATCGTGTTGTGTTTCGTGCCACATTTCGTCATCAACTATCCAAATATCTCTCGGGTACGAATGTGTATTGCTGTTGGACCATAATTATTTTATTTTGGGGTGTTAAGATGTTTTTAAACTAATTTTAAAAGGATTTATAAAAAAAAATTACAAGCCATTTTGGGTGTCATAAAAAACTGGATCCAACGAAACTTCAAATGAGTCAAAATTATTCTTTGTTGTTATCTCATTGGATATCTCGTTACAAGATCTAATGAAACTTCTAACGAGAACATGTACCTCGTTAGAAGCTAGTTTGAGGGAGAATGGGTACCCCGTTCGAACAAGAACAGGTACATCGTTCGAACGAAACTTCTAACGACAGAGTTTTTTCCTTTTTTGGTTTCTCGTTAGAAATTGTGTTCAAAGTCATTGAACGAGAATGGGTTCTTTGTTTGAATGCGGTACCATCTCATTCGATCGACCCGACACATTTTTCAAAAAATATAGTTTTTCCCACTACCTTATGGTCTCAGAATTCCGACCTTTTTCAGGTCTGCGGAGCAACACTTTTAGGAGAGATTTTTTCCATGATTTTGAGTTTTAAAACTCTTCCAAAAGCTCTGTATGTTTTCTCTATTCATTCATGATTATGTTTTCCAAACATTGACCCTAGTTTACACCCAATTAGTTTAAGATCCAAAATTCATCTTATATATGCTTTGAGATCGTGTTTTGGCACCATTGTTGATTCTACACATCTTGTTAAGAATTGTTTCATGTGGTGGATTCCATGTCTGTTGATTTACATATAGTGGACTCCGTGTGCATGACAGTTGCTGACCCTTATAGGTGTATTCTAAGGTGTGTATGGAATCACATGTTGTTATAGCTATACGGGTGGACTCCTTCGTATTATCGAGTAGAGGTTGAAGGAAGGAAGAACATCAAGGCTTGCAAGTACGTTGAGTCTATGTTGTAAGTATTTTATCGTGTCCTTTTACAATTCCGTATTCAGTAGATGTTGTATGGTTGGGTCGTCCGAGATCATTCCCATTTGGATTTTTCTCGTACAACAAGTGTTGTGGTATATTAATTTTATCGTTCAAAACTCATTGAGATGCATGCTTAGGTTTAACATAAAATTGATTAATCTCAAAGTTGTCTAGTTGGTGCTTGATTAATTTGAATAAATTTAATTTAAGAAAAAATTATTTTGAAAAAATCTAAATAAAAATTGGTTTGTGTGTACTTGAACCATACCATACAATATTATTGCATATTTCCTAGGTTTTAACTCTCAGATTGGTATCAGAGTGGACACACTAAGTTACTATGTAGATCCGTCATTTTTATGGTGTTTTGTTTCTCCCTCTTTCTTTATTTGTTTGTTTATCTCGATGGGGCATCACAGTGATAAGTTTTTCGATATTTTTATTGATGACGATGTTTTTTATATTCGAGAGGAGTTTAATAAGCTTCATAGTCGTACTGAAAAATTAACTCATTTGAATTTGAAGTTTGCAAAAAGAATAAAATTTCTTGAAAATGTTTTAAAGCTGAAATTGATTTTTTTGAACTGTTCAAACTCGAAGAGATATCCTTCATGAGAAGCTCATGTATATAATGAATTAAAGGACTCTAAAGGTTATAGGGTTAATGTACATACCATTGAGGATAATGATAGATTGATGAATGATTTCAAGGCCATAGAGAAACTCTTAGGGATAAGTTTGCTTACATTGAGTGAGAGTGAGATAACTGTAACACCCCGTATTTTTTGGTGCATTTAATATTTAATTAATTCGGGAATTCTAAGTTACTAGTGTGTTGTAATTTTAAATGAATTAATTATGGAAAAATATACTTAAATATTAATCGGGGAGTAAATGGTTAATATTTAAGGGAATTTATTTACTAAGTGAATATTAATAACTTATTTACGTCATTTCGAGTATTAATGACGGGGTATGCACTTATCCCAACCAGGAGTCAGTATAGACTAAAGGGGGTGGGGGGGATAAGTATTTTTATAAATTAATTTGGATGCCAATTCTAAGTGTACAGTTGAGTTCGGATGGACCGAGATAGTCGAAAAAGTGTACCCGGGGGTAGTAAACGGGTCATGGGGCATTTTTAGACATAGCCGGGCCCACACAGGGGCATTTGGGTCACTTGGACTTGGCCCATTAGGCAAAAAACGGGATTTAGATAAATTGTTAAATTAGAAGAAATAAGGAAACGGCTGATATGAGTTTAGAAATAGGCTAAGTGTGTTAAGGAACCCTAATAGCAGTTAAAGGCAGTTTTGGGATTGCTAGAGGGCCAAGAAGGGTCATCTTCAACCTTGGAATCCATCTCCAAATCAGACACTACGTAACCTAAGGCAAGTGGATAACTTGCAATAGTATTGAATATGTTTTTCAGTTCATATTCATGTGATGTGACTGATTAAAATTCGTTTTGGGTGTTCGTGGCATAAACATGAGGTTTTGAAAATAATAATCTGATTTACGAATTTGAATGAGGATTCTTGTAAAAATCTGATATTATAAATTGATACATATATGGTAGGATGATATCTGGATAATTTATAAACGAATTTGGTAAAGGAATTTGTAAGGACAATTTGTCCATCATTTATTGGATATGTCATATGCCGTTACACAGTTGAAGAAATTCAAGAATCATACAGTCAACAACGGATCCGAATATCAAAAGAAGAAGAGGAATCAAAGTCTGACAAACCCGGACCGGTCCGCCCTGGAAAAAGAACCGATCCACCTGCGAACCGATCCGCCTCAGACCCGTACCGGTCCCCTTGTTGAAAGCCAGTATACCCCGGATCGATAGAGAACCTGAAAATGCCAAATAAAAAATGAACCGATCCTCCCCCTCGGACCGATCCGCCTCAGACCCGAACCGGTCCGCCTGGGATAATCTTCAGCAGATCGTGGTCAGATTTTCTAGGGTAAACGTTTCCTTTATAAACCCACTACGGGAAGTGGTTTTCTAAGACTTCTATACACGATTTTCAGAGTACAAAAAACTCCAAGTTTTCACCTATTGAGTACCAAGACTCTAGGTTTTTTTATTCACACAAATTTCCAAACACTTGTGAATCACTTTGCAACCCAGGAACGCACTTTTGCTGTTCATACCATTGTGGAGAAGACCGTTCTTCTTCATTGCAGCCCTACTGGAAAGGGATAACTCCAGCCGCCGACTGCAGAATCCGATACCTGAGGGTAATTCTTAATCACCTGTATTTTTCATTGTAATCCGAATTTGTATGTTACAAAGTTATAATGAAAATAAATGGTTTTGCCCCTTTGGGGGATTTTTCCTCACAAGCATGTGTTTGAGTGTTCTTGCTTAGTTCATATTGTTTCAATCACACCTAGTTGCATGTTTAGGGTTTGTTTGAGTTAAAAGGTGTTTAATATATAATTTTCTCATTTGAACGCAAGCGTATACTCTCTCAAATTTGTATCAGAGCGGATTACGCTAATCTATCGCGTATTCCTATTTTCCGCAAATTTTTTCTAAGATATCACTTTTCTAAAAAAAAATTGATTTTTGAAAAAGTGCGTGTTCAAATGGAGAAATCATATAATAAATTACCTGTTTTTGACGGGACAAATTATGCTTATTGGAAATCACGCATGAGGTCGGCTTTAAAAGCCATAGATGAAAGGGTTTGGATTTTAGTTGAAAGAGGGTGGACACCTCCCTCCGTCATTGTGGAAAACGTGACTAATTTAAAACCTGTCACCTCTTGGACTGAAGATGAATTTAGATGGTCTTCTTTTAACTCTAAAGGTTTGAGTGCTATTTCCGGTTCCATCACTCCCGATGAGTTCCGACGTATCATGACGTGAACCACGTCAAAGGAAGCATGGGATGTTTTATAACTCACCCATGAAGGAACAAATGCTGTGAAAGAGTCTAAATTGCAAAATTTGACAACTCAATTTGAAACCATCACCATGCATGAGACTGAATGTTTTGATGATTTCTATGCTAGACTTTCTGACATTGTTAATACTAGCTTTAATCTTGGTGAACATATTCCTAATGCCAGAGTTGTTAAAAAGATTCTTCGTTCTTTGCCTAAGCGTTTTATCCCTAAAGTCACTGTGCTGAATTCTATGGGAAATTTAAATATGCTAAAATTGGAAGAACTTGTAGGAGATTTGCAAACTTATGAAATTGATATGTTCCCTAAAACTGCTAGGCCTAAAGATAAGGGAATTGCACTTAATGCCAAAGAGAAAAAGAGTGAGGGGTCGGCTAGAAAGAGGGAAGAGTCATCTAGAAAGAGAGAGACTGACACGTCAGATTCTGAGTGTGATTTTGACTTAGATGATTTGGCTCTTTTTGCAAAAAAATTCAAGAGGATTCTCAAATTTAAGAAAAATGGAAATTTTAAAGATAAAAAGAAATTTGAGAAAAATAAGGTTGAAAAGAAAAATGAAAAAGATTCCAAAAATCCTCATAAGAAAGAAAGTGAGAGATGCTTTGAGTGCGACGGTAGAGGTCATAGAGCCTTTGAGTGCGCCACTCGTCTGAATAGAGAGAAAGGGAAAGTTGTCCTTAATGCTACTCTTAGCGACGACAGTGAGGTCGAGACGGTGGATTCAGGAGATGAGTCACCGCATGAGTGTAACTTCAGCGCATTCATGGCCAGTCATGTGAGCACTTCTAGTTCTCCTCACGACGATGAGGATGATGCTTCACAGGTACACCTCGACAGTGAGATCGATGTGAGTGAGGGGGAGGATGACACAAGTGAGAGCGAGAGTGATATTCAACGCGCCTACGCTGAGTTATATTCTGAGTCATTTAAAACTAAAAAGCGAAACAAAGCGTTAGTCCTTAAGATCACCGGCTTAGAGGAAAAATTAAGAAAAGCAAAAGAGAGAGAGTCCTCCACCTGCACCGCCCTGAGAGAGAGAGAATTTTCCTGTGTTGATAAAGAAAGTTTGTTTAGAAAGAGAGAGAGCTCCTTTGAGAAAGAGAGAGGGGACTTGACTAAACAAGTGGCTAATCTTACGAGTCAGCTCCATTCCTCCATGGAGACTCGAAAGAAACTTGAAGCCCTTGTTGCCCAGCTGACTCATGATCTTGAGAAAGCACGGGAAGTCAAGGTACAAATTAAGGACAGATCTGGGAAGATGGGAAAGATGCTCCTCGGCCCCGCTTTAGGTTTTGGTGATCGGCAGGGAATTGGTTATGATGGTGCCTCCTCCTCCCAAATTGCACTTGGACCAGTTCCTTAGTTTACTACG
Source organism: Sambucus nigra (assembly GCA_949130495.1). Lineage (NCBI taxonomy): Eukaryota > Viridiplantae > Streptophyta > Magnoliopsida > Dipsacales > Adoxaceae > Sambucus > Sambucus nigra. Next base: position 138,350,858 of record OX422221.1, on the reverse strand, counting down.
AATCCTTATGGCCATCGTCAAAAACCTCGAATGAGAGTTCGACTAAGAAAGGCAAACCAAGGTCCTCCTTTGACTGTGTTCTTTTGTTCTTATTGCAAAAGAAAAGGCCACCTTAGGGAGTTTTGCTATAGAATGGGTCGGACACGACGTACTACTGCTCCAACACGTCATACTGATGAGTTTTCTAGTCTGAGAGAGCGAGTTGAGTTCTTAGCTGCCATGTCCCAGAGTTTAATGGAAGAATTCTGACGGATGTCTTTGCCGTTAGTGAATGCTTCTCACACTCCAGCTAAAACCAACAACAACAAAGGAAAAAAAAAAGGTCATCTCTGCTTGGGTACCTAAGAAAGATAAAAAGTCCTTCGTTGTTCATGTTGCTCTCAAAGCACACAATACCTCACAGTGGTATTTTGATAGTGGGTGCTCCAGACATATGACAGGTGATGCCTCATTTTTTACGACTCTTGAGGATTATCAGGATGGCAGAGTCACCTTTGGAGATGGGAGAAAGTCTAGCATTATAGGACGTGGTACTGTCGAGTTACCTGGATTCCCTAAGCTAGAAAATGTTTTGTACGTCAAAGGTTTGAAAGCAAACCTTCTCAGCATTAGCCAGCTGTGCGACACTGACTTTGCAGTAAAGTTTGACCGGGACGCATGTAAAGTATACAATCAAGCCTGTAAACTTTTGATGCAAGGGGTGAGGACCGAGGATAATTGCTATGGGACTGAGCCCACGTCCTCACTTGTCTGCAACAGTGCCACGATCACTCCTATGGATCTGTGGCACCAACGTCTAGGTCACGTGAACGTTAGAGATCTCAACCGCTTAGCTAAAAAGGACCTAGTACGTGGCTTACCATCTCTTGGAAAGTCAACTTCGACCGTTTGTGGACCCTGTCAGATGGGAAAACAAATTCGTAGTCCCCATAGGAAGTTGCATTCCATTACCACCTCTCGCGTTCTTGAGTTGATTCACATGGGTCTTATGGGTCCCACTCGTACTGAGAGTCTAGGTGGTAAGAGGTACATCCTCGTGATGGTAGATGATTTCTCCAGGTACTCCATTGTAGGTTTTCTGAGAGAGAAATCCGATGCCGTAGAATTTTTAACGACCAAGTGCCGTGTCCTGCAAAATCAACACGGTGTCACTATTAACAGGATGCGTAGTGACAATGGCACTGAATTCACAGAAGCAAAGGTAGATCTTTACTGTTATAGCTTCGGGATCAAACATGAGTTTTCTGCTGTGAGAACTCCTCAGCAAAATGGGATTATTGAGAGAGAATAGAACGATCCAAGAGATGGCTGGATCTATGCTTCTAGGTCGTAAAGTTTTTAGGAGATTTTGGGCAGAGGCAGTGTCTACTGCATGCCACATGGTGAATAGGGTTTATCTGCGTCCACACACACTTCAGACACCTTATGAGTTGTGGACTAGCAAGAAGCCCAACCTTACATATTTCCGTGTTTTTGGGAGTAAATGCTACATCCTACGGGATAGAGAGCAATTAGGAAAGTTTGACTCTCGGAGCGACGAGGGAATATTGCTAGGATATTCATCGACTAGTAGAGCATACCGAGTTTTTAACGTGAATATCTCTAAGGTTATGGAATCAATAAACTTCACCATGCAAGATGACGAACCTCCGACGATTATTGATCCTAACCTTCAGTGTGAGGATGAGGATTGTTCTGACTGTAATTTACCTGTTCCTCTCTCACACCCTGTGGACCCTACTCCTGTGCTAGGGGACACACCCACTTGGGTTCGCAAGAGTCATGACCCTTCTGCCATTGTTGGTGATCCCACTCTTGGGGTAAAGACTCGTGCTCTGCTAGAGAACACTATTAGCCATCTTTGATACACGTCCAAAGTCGAGCCCAAGAATCATAAAGAAGCACTCAAGGATGAACACTGGATATCTGCTATGCAGGATGAGTTGCTTCAGTTTAAAAAGAATAATGTCTGGGAACTATTCCCCCGACCTAGTGAGACTAATGTGATAGGTACCCGGTGGATTTTTAAGAATAAAATGGATGAAAATGGTACCATAATCAGAAATAAGGCTAGGTTGGTCGCTCAAGGCTACACACAGATAGAGGGTGTAGACTTTGGGGAGACATTTGCTCCTATTGCGAGGCTTGAGTCCGTCCATCTTCTGCTCGCCATCGCATGTCATCTGCGCTTCAAGTTATATCAGATGGATGTCAAGGGTGCCTTTCTGAATGGCATTCTACAGGAGGAGGTTTACGTGGAACAACCAAAAGGGTTTGAAGACCCACAGCACTCGGAGCACGTCTACTATCTGAGGAAATCCTTGTATGGTTTGAAGCAAGCACCCCATGCTTGGTACGAGAGGCTTACTTCCTATCTCTTAGCCCGTGGCTTCAAGAGAGGGGGAGTTGATATGACGTTGTTCGTCAGGAGAGATGACGGTGCAATTTTGGTTGCCCAGGTCTATGTGGACGACATAGTCTTTGGATCCATATGCTCTCAACATGCTCATCACTTTGAAGAGGAGATGAAAAGTGAGTTTGAGATGAGCATGGTTGGTGAGCTTACTTTCTTCCTTGGTCTCCAGGTTCGTCAGCTAGAGGATGGGATGTTCATCTCCCAATCCAAGTATGCTAGAGACCTAGTGAAGAAATTTGGTTTAGACTCCGCTAAGCATGCACGTACACCTATGAGTACCACTACCAAGCTTAGTAAGGACACTTCAAGCAAGGATGTAGAGCAAACCTTATATCGGAGTATGATAGGTAGTCTTCTCTACTTGACTGTCAGTCGTCCCGACATCGCCTTTAGTGTTGGAGTCTGTGCACGATATCAGGCGTCCCCAAAAGAGTCACACTTACTTGCTCTAAAACGTATTATTAAATACGTAAGTGGGACTCTCTCATACGGTATTTGGTATTCCTTTGATACTGATGACCGTTTGTCCGCCTATTCAAATGTCGATTGGGCCGGGGATGTAGATGGTTGTAGGAGCACTTCTGGTGGGTGTTTCTATTTTGGTTCTGCTCTTGTCTCCTGGCTGAGCAAGAAGAAAAATTCCATCTCTTTGTCCACTGAGGAGGCTGAGTACATAGCCGCCGGGAGTTGTTGCACACAACTCTTGTGGATGAAGCAAATGCTGGAGGATTATGGGATTTCACAGGACACCATGACCATTTCCTGTGACAACACGAGCGCGATACACATATCCCGCAATCCAGTTCAGCATTCGCGCACCAAGCACATCAGGATACGTGAGCACTTTATACGACAGCTAGTTGAGGAGAAAGTCATATCCCTGAGTTTTGTTCCCACTGACCGTCAGTTAGCCGACATTTTCACTAAACCTTTAGATGCCCTTAGATTTGAGAGTCTTAGGAAGTCTTTGGGGATTTGCACAGTTGACTGAGGGGTTGGTCTATGTCTATAATAGGATGCTTATTCATGTTCATATCATATGCTTCCTATTGCTAGTTTGTTTTATATGTACCATTGCTTAGTTGTACAGCTATTTATTTATTCTTTTTGCTTTTTATATTTCTTTTGAAAAATACAAAAAGATTTTCCTTTAAAAAAAAAATTTAAGAAAAGCACAAAAAGATTTTATTTTCATAATATTTTTGAAAAATCCAAAAAGATTTCTGTTTTTGCTCCTTTTATGGATGAGCATTTAAGATAGCCAAGTCACAACTTCATTCCATATATCCATGTGACTGTTTGATAGAGATTTGAGAGGCTACATCATTTCATCCATGTGCTTTACATTGTTTGGAGTCTTTGAGATGTAATTAGTGATATCTTCCTACATGTTTGACTCCTATATTCTTTTTTGCACACATGCACGGCTATATTTGATTATTCCACTTGTCTATCTCATATTGGCTTGAGTGTTTCCATCTCAATCTTGTCTATACAATGTACAATATGCGATAAAACTTGACAAGATTGGAATGCATGTAAAAACTGTTTTGGTGAGACTGTGTGTTTTTGTATAACGGGGAGTGTTGCGAAAGGTAATCATCTTTCCTTTGCGCAAAAGCCACCGTTAAAAAGGACCTAAAAAATGGAGGAATTTTAATATCCGAGGTCCAAAGAGGTTAAAAGAGCCCAAAAAAATTTAAAGGCAATAAAAAGCAATTCATGCCCAATATGGGCCATTTAGGTTTCACCATCAATTCTCCAAAGTTTGAGAATTTAGATTACCTCTATTCAAAATATAAATCTGAGGGAGTTTGGTTGGAGAATATAAACGGGTTTGCACTTCCTTGAAAGTCCTGAAAAAGCATGAAATTTTTTGGACGTTATTGGTGTGAAAATCACTTTGAGCTTTGATTTGTTGATATGATTGAGACAATATCACTTATTACCATTCTTTTACACCAAAGGAAGCATTTGAGTTCATTCATTAGGAGTATCCGATATTCATCATGCACATATGTCATGTTTGTTTGCTTTGATTTTCCTATCAAGTCTGATCACACCCATTCATTAACGCTATCATCGACTTGGTTGCTTTGTGTTCATTCATGATGTGATTTTATCCTAGTGACACCCCGCACTTGCTTATTTGATTTATTTCTCTCATATGTCTATTTGGGGACATCATAAAAAGGGGGAGAATGAATTATCTTATTATGGGGGAGTTTTGAAAAAGTTGAAAGTTTGAGTTTTCTCATAAATTGGTATATATGTTTATCTCATTTCAGACTCGATACGTCACTTGGTATTTGCTTTGTCTCATGTGTGTAGTACTACATTGATGATCAGTGAAATACACACCCTGATGAGAAAAGCGTTGAAGATTCCTGAAGATTTGAAGAACAAACGATGAAGTTTTATTCAATTGTACCTTTTCAGTTTTGGGTTCATGGAAGGGTAGATTTGTATAGGCAATTTCATACTTGATAATTCGGATGTTTTTATGTTTGTACCAGCATAGACATAAGGGGGAGATTTGTAAGGACAATTTGTCCATCATTTAATGGATATGTCATATGCCGTTACACAATTGAAGAAATTCAAGAATCATACAGTCAACAACGGATCCGAATATCAACAGAAGAAGAGGAATCAAAGTCTGACAAACCCAGACCGGTCCGCCCTGGAAAAAGAGCCGATCCACCTACGAACCGATCCGCCTCAGACCCAGACCGGTCCGCTTGTTGAAAGCCAGTATACCCCGGATCGATAGAGAACCTGAAAATTCCTAATAAAAAACGAACCGATCCTCCCCCTCGAACCGATCTGCCTTAGACCCGGACCGGTTCGCCTGGGATAATCTTCAGCAGATCGTGGTCAGATTTTCTAGGGTAAATGTTTCCTTTATAAACCCACTACGGGAAGTGGTTTTCTAAGACTTCTATACACGATTTTCAGAGTACAAAAAACTCTAAGTCTTCACCTATTGAGTACCAAGACTTTAGGTTTTTTTAAAAACACAAATTTCCAAACACTTGTGAATCACTTTGCAACCCAGGAACGCACTTTTGCTGTTCATACCATTGTGGAGAAGACCGTTCTTCTTCTTCATTGTAGCCCTACTGGAAAGGGATAACTCCAGCCGCCAACTATAGAATCCGATACCTGAGGGTAATTCTTAGTCACCTGTATTTTTCATTGTAATCCGAATTTGTATGTTACAAAGTTATAATGAAAATAAATGGTTTTTCCCCTTTGGGGGATTTTTCCTCACAAGCATGTGTTTGAATGTTCTTGCTTAGTTCATATTGTTACAATCACACCTAGTTGCATGTTTAGGGTTTGTTTGAGTTAAAAGGTGTTTAATATATAATTTTCTCATTTGAACGCAAGCGCAGACTCTCTCAGAATTTGGGGTGTAAATGGGTAAGGGATTAAAGATGAATATTTCCCCAAATTCAAAAATTATAGTTAATGGAGGAATTAATAACGTTGGTGGACATTCTTGAGGTCCCTAATAAGGTTCCTAACTTGTACTATTGTTAAGAAGGCTTGAGATTGCTGGCAGAAGGAGTTAGGGTTTTATGAAACTCGTCCATGGCAGAATCTGTCTTCGTGAAGAAGACGAAGACCTGCTCGATCGATCGATCGAAGGTCTGGGGTCGATCGATCGATGGTCGGCAGATTCTGACAGTTCGCCCAGTTTTCTTTTATATGGAGAAAATTTAATTTAATATTTTTCCATGACTTAATTTGGTGAGAAATTAATACATGGGTTTAAAATCTAATTATTGGTGAATAAAATTAATTAGAATTTGAAGACGACTTAGTGTGACATCATAATTTAAAATTTTGTTGGGTTTTGGAGAAATTAGGTGTGACACACTAAGGTTGAATTTTTGGGGAGGTGTTCGAAAGGAGTAAATATAGATGTAGTGAACAAGTCCGGGGATGACGGTTGAGGAATACCGAGATATAAATCTTATTTAGGTAAAGGCTAAATAATTTGGAGTCGGGTATTGAGACTCGGGTGGTGTTAATTCGGGCCACGAAAGTAAGTCCGGATATATATTGGTTGGGGCGATACCAAAAGAAATTTACATGTAAATTAATTAATAACCCGAGTTGGGCCACAACTCGTTGTAAAAACGAAATAGGCTTGTGTTACGGATTTAGTACACTGTATAGCCGGGACATTTTAAATTTATATATATACGGTGTGCGATAGTATATGTATATGTATATATGGGTGTACTTTAATATCTTTGACAGATATTATTATTATATTCTCTAGAGCTATAGGGGGTTTGCGTGTAGTGGATGAATCGCCTAGCTTGAGGAGTAGGGCGAGTATAATCCCAGGTCATAGCGTCCGTTATATGGGTGAGGGCATCTCACTTTTAGGGAAAGAATATGACCGCCTCCAATATTTATATAATAACCAAGCCAGGGAGAAATTCTGACTTGGGGTAACTAGGTCAGGCGAATATACCTAGTGGGATAGCACTTTAGAGGACTTTTACCCGGTGAGACTTTACTCGGAAAAAAAGCTATTATTAAATGTTATATTAGTATGGTTGTCAATACTGTAATGTAACTGAGTATATAATTAGGTAAATAATTATATACGGGCTAATTAATACAAAGGTGAGTTGTATTATATGTATATCAGATGTGAAAGTTGTATTAAAAAAAGGGGAAATGATTTAATTAAGTTAATGACGATAATAACTTAAAAATCATAATTAAGGCATACTCGGTTAGAGTAGGGTGTTTACAAGGGTCTTGATTATTTATCTAGTCATAAGAGGAAAAACTAGGTGAATTTATTTAAGGCGTTAGTAGTGCACATTAGAGAAGGGGTGAGGATGTCCTCAAGGGAGTGCGACACTAACTAAAATATGAAGAGCATGCATATTTATTTATTACTGCAAGTTAATAATTTGTTAAATGTTTTCAAATGTTTTGGGGTACTAACCCTTGCTATAAAAACTTTTAAAAACCTTTTAGGTGTCCAGCCACAGGGACGCCAGGCTTGATTCAATTCCAGGTATCCGTTGCTGCAGTACATGTGGATGTTGCGGGGTTTGTGATAGACACCTCATTCTTTCATTCGTGTTGAGACTCTTTATTAGATATTCGAGCATGTCGCTCACATTTCATTTATTAGTGTTAAACTTGTTGAGATTTTCTTCTTGTCTTTACTTGTATTGGATATTTGGACCGATGGTTTATTCGGTTAGGTGTTTTATTTGTGGATGGTTATTTCAGTTAATTATGATTGTGTATTATTCTATGTTCCGCATGAGCTTCCTTTAATTAATTGAAAGATAAAAATTGGCACCAGTCTACTTTTCTCACTTAGGTGGTTAGTAATTAAAAAGACGACAGTGATGCTAAGAATGAGCCAACTGAGAAACCTGTTCTAACTTGATTTAGGACTGATCACCCGGGATTAATTAGGCGGGGTGTCACATATGGTATCAGAGCATCAGGTTCTAGTGTCCTTAGGATCTGTGCGGCTTTCTACATTTCAGCGTAGCACTCGATTGATATAGAGCCCTATATTTAGGACGGTTGATTCATTTTCCGCTTGTGAGATATCGTATTTCTGCTGTGAATATTTTTGTGTAAACTGTGTACTTATGTGATTCAATCTATTTCATATGCCACCGAGGAGATTGAGAGCGGAGAGGGCTGAGGCTAGGGATGAGATCAGGGAGGCTCACCAGGAGCCACATGTACCACCACCCCCACCCCCACCCGAGTTGATTTCCACTACTCAGGTGGCAGTGATAGTGGCTCAGGCGGTCGAGACAGCAATGTGAGCTATGGAAGCTCACTTTCCATAGCCCCAGGCACCCCCTCCAGTGGCACCAGCAGTTCAGGCTCCAGTGGGGCCACCATCTTGACAGAGAGTTAGGGAGACCTTCCAGAAGGTTCACCCACCTGAGTTTCGGGGTAGCACAGATGTAGTAGAGGCTTGTGACTGGAAGAAGAACATTCAGCGCCATCTGCGCATGCTAGAGTGTTACATGTTAAAGATCAATGTGTTTTCCCATTGAGATCTAGTTAATTTATGTTTGACGCTATTGATTTGAGAATCATCAATATTTTCTAGGCATGTGTATATTATTTTTCTTTGTCCATTTAGGAGTTCTCTTTATCTGTCACTATGAGGCCAAATCTTTGGTTGATAAAGTTAATGCAGTTAAATAGAAATCATTGGACATATTTAAGTTACTGGGCTATAATTCTTTTGTTTCTAGTTCATGCCCATTCACTCCGTTTACTAGATGTTTGCTTAAACACTATTTATGGCATACGATTATGGAAAGCTTATTGTGTTTAGTATCTTTAGTGGTTTTTATACCTATATATATGTGTCTGTGCTTCATTGGTATCCTTTGCACACACACACACACACACACACACACACACACACACACACACACACACATATATATATATATATATATGTGGTACCATTTATTTTGAGTCTTTTCGGTTGCATCTAGTCCATATATGCCATCGGCTTAATCATATGTTTCAAACAGGTACGCTATATGTTTATATTGGTGTCGCTCGTATTGATTGTTTACATTAGTATCCTATACTTCACTTAGTGCATTCTAGTTGGTATTATTTTTATTGCATCGAATTTGGTATGTATTGTTCATTGTTTCGATTACTTTTGCTTCTATTGCCGAGTTGGTTTGTTGTTGCTTGTTTCACTATACATCATAGCATGATATAAGTGTTTTTCCTTTATGCTTATTCCTTATTTCATTTAGGAGGAGAATTGGTTTTTTTGGGGAGATATTAGTTATTTAATGTACGTCAATCTTTGTCTATTCCTAAACAAAAGGGGGGAGAAATGGTATCTCATCTTTTCAGTATGAAGGAGATTTTTTCCTTAGGGTAAACGTCCTATCTTACGTATAAATGACACAACAGTAAAGATACTCAAGGTATGTGTCTCTCGAGTTATATTTTTTACCTTTTAGGGCAGGGATTAGCACAGAGTCTTTCAGATGAGGTTGATGGCCCATAAGAGCTTTTTTATTTTGTCTCAGAATAGCCAAATTAGGATATATGTAAGGATAAATTTCTAAATAGTAAATTTATATATAGTTTGGTTATTTTATGTTTGGAAAAAACCACTTTGTGTCATATTTTTGGGTTTGAGTTGTTGACCTTTAAAGCCTATGGCGTGTTAATTGAAGGCGTAGCGGTATGACGTGTTAATTGAAGGCGTACCGGTAAAATTTCCATAGATTACACATCGTGTTGTGTTTCATGCCACGTTTTTCCATCAACTATCCAATGATCTCTCAGGTATGAATGCATATTTATGTTTAACCTTCCATATTTTATTTTTGGGTGTTAGGATGTTTTTAAACTAATTTTAAAATGATTTTTTTTAAATTACTATTCATTTTTTATGTCATTGGAACCAAGATCGAATGAAACTTCAAACAAGTCAAAATAAGCCTTTGTTGTTTTTCGTTGGATATCTCGTTAGAACCAAGATCTAAAAAAACTTAAATGCGAACAAGTAACTCATTGAATATCTTGTTAGAAATTGGTTCGAACAAGAATAGGTACCTCGTTCGAATAAAGCATTTCTCGACCTAGTTTTTTCCTTTTTTGGATTCTCGTTGGAAATTTCGTTCGAAGTCGTTCGAACGAGAATGGGGTCTTCATTCGAATGAGGACCATCTCGTTAGAACGACCTGATGCATTTTTAAAAAAATATAGTTTTTCCCACTACCTGATTGACACACCCCAACCCAATTACTTATCATTAAGTTTGAAAGTCAAAGTGAGTCAAATCATAATTAACTTAACTAAACCATAAATACGAGTATTCTTTTCAACTATTAACATGAATCCATAAAATTAATACTTTTCAAATTTTAAAGTAATCGTGCTTATTCAAACTTGATCAAAGGATAAGTAGGATTAAATTACGCATTTTTAATTTTACCAAAATCATGATTTTACGCATCCCTTGCTAACCCCAGCCGACCTCCTAGATTTGGCAGTGACCTTTCATTACCAGAAAAAAAAAAGCATAACATAGGAATCGTGAGCAAAATTGCTAAGTGAATGCATTATTACTACACTAGTGCATAAAATTAAATGCAATAAGTTATATCTATGTAACAATATATAACATCTCAACATCTCTTGGTTGTTAACATCTCTTAGCTGTTGATAAGACATAACATCTCTTGGCTATTGATAAGCCATAACATCTCTTGGATATTAATAAGCCAGAACATCTCTTGACTGTTGATAAGCCATAACATCTCTTGATTGTTAATAAGCCATAACATCTCTTGGAAATTAATAAGCCATAACATCTCTTGGCTGTTAATAAGCCATCACATCTCTTGTAATACATACACATCATATCCATAATCAACTCAGTAAGTACGACATATCCTAACCATAATCAACTCAATAAGTACAACATATCATATCCATATTCAACTTGGTAAGTACGACATCTCATATTTGTAATCAACTCGGTAAGTACAACATATAATATCCATAATCATCTCAACAAGTACAATATATCATTTTTATAATCAACTCGGTAAGTACAACATATAATATCCATAATCATCTCAATAAGTACCACATCCCATATTTATAATCAACTCGGTAAGTACAATATATAATATCCATAATCATCTCGATAAGTACAGCATCTCATATTTATAACCAACTCGGTAAGTACAACATATGACATTCATAATCATCTCAATAAGCACAACATCTCATATTTATACTCAACTCAGCAAGTACAACATATAATATCCATAATCATCTCGATAATTATCACATCTCATATTTATAATCACCTCGGTAGGTACAACCTAAATATCCATAATCATCTCGATAAGTACAACATCTCATATTTATATTCAACTCGGCAAGTACAATATATGATATCCATAATCATCTCAATAAGTACAACATCTCATATTGATACTCAACTCGGCAAGTACAACATATAATATCCATAATCATCTCGATATGGACAACATCTCACATTTATAATTAACCCGTCAAGTACAATATAAAATATCCATAATCATGTATAAATACATCTTACCAGTTTGTACACTCTCCTTGGCCACTTAATGTGTTTTTCCCTTGCCTTTGCCTGAAACTTATTCAAATGGTTGTTCCTCCCTTCCTATCATTCTTAAAATATTAGTATCATCCTAAGAATATCAATAATAAAAATAATAACTTAAAGTTAACTCAATTCATAAGAGCATATAATATCATTTAAATCATTTATCATAAATGAAGTCCCATCGAATTTCATTTTAAGATATTGAACATATCAAATCCATAGCTCAAACATACTTTAATTTCTTCTTGGTAAATCCAATTATTATCATATTAAGTTCCCAATATAAAAATACAACACATCAATTCAATTTTCCTAGAGCAAGATGTGTCCATCTTTTTATTACAAAGCAAATCTGCCCTGTAGGCTTTTTAATCATTCAGTCAATTTCCAGGAATTTTCCTAATTTTTCTACATCATAACTTCCTATGATATTTCACCAAACACTCATTAACACATTGAAAAATACAAAATTAAAGTTTCATAAGTTATAAGGTTCATTTGCTATCTCAAACAAAACACCGAACACCTGGTGTGCATACTTACACCTTTGGGGCAAATTGTATACCCGAACTTCAAACTATCACCAAAGATTCATTTATTGATATTTACACATAATTTTAGTATACGTTATACATATTTGAGTCTATTTTTATCTCCAACTAGAATTATTCAATTCCAATAAATATACAAAAAGATATAGGAGTTTGAATACACAAGGTTTCCAATCGAAGCAATATACATGATTTACACGTTCAACTTTGCTTAAACTCGCATCTATTCATAAGTATACCTCAAGACATGGAAGTTTAGTAACCAAATGATTATTTATATCATTTAAATCAGAAATACCAAAAATATAATAAGATTTATGGGTACCTTACCTTGGGGACTTTTACGTAATTTCTACGGATTTCTCTTCAATTTTTCTCCTCACTTTCTTCTTCCCGAAGTTCCCAACTCTCTCACCTGTGGAACCCTGCCTAATAAGATACCGGGCGATCACTCCAATATTAAATTAAAACAGGAGTCTCATATGGATCATTCTTAGCATCACTGTTGAAAATCCATTTAATTACTAAAAACATATTAGGCCGGTGTCAAAATTTTAACTTTACTACTCTTTATAACAACAATAAATAAAACATCCACACAGTTTATGCGTAAATGAAACTGAAAGGAAATAAAGTAACCGAACACTCGGTCAAAATATACAACCATATCGAATGCTGTACTAAAAGAATAAATAAATGCAGTTGGACCATTGGCCCGAATGTTTATACAATACCTCATATATAGATTAAAAGAATGGAAGGGGCTATCAACAACCTGCACGCATCCACAGCTGCTGCAGCTGATGTCTGACTCGAAGGAAGTGCCATCCAGGCGTCCCTGTGTCTTGACACCTATATATATATATATATATATAATATAGAAAGAAATAAAAAGTAGATAAACGGGTCAGAGCCCGAATTTTGAAAATATTTAGCAAGTGCATAAATGCCTTATTATTTTGAAAAAGGTTTTATCTCATATTTAAGTTTGGTATCGCACTCCCATGAGATACCCCTCACCTCTCTTCTAACAGTGCACTCCTAGCGCAATCCTCTAAACATCCTAGTCAAGTTATCCTGCTAAACTAGTCTATCACCAATCCACTATCAATCCTAGATAGTCCAAGCAATGTACTAAGGGCTAAACTTCACTCCAGTCTCAACGCTATGCAATGTTCGTGCATGGGGTGTCTCGCAAAGCGAAATCCAAACAAGGAACCCCCTCGATACACTACTACGCGGCACGGTCGATCGTCGAGATCCGCCAGTCCCTCAGTACAGAATATATATATATATATATATATATAAGAGCACTAAGGGTGAAACTTCTCCCCAGTCTCAACACATTGCCATATTCGTGCGTGGGGTGTCTCGCAAAGCGAAATCCAAACAAGGAACCCCCCCGATACACTACTATGCGGCAAGGTCGATTATCGGGATCCATTAGACCCTCGGTACTCGATTCATCTATATGTATATGATCATATTTTACCAAAACCATCCGGATCTATCTCCCGGACTGAGAGTTCATATATCAAGTATTTATCAATACTTTTCATTTTCTCAAAACTTCCCATTTCCCTTTTTATACTCAGGAAATGTAAATATAAAAGCCAATTCATTATCATGAATTGCTTTAACAAATCATATACTTTTAAAAGCCAGTTTTATTATCATAAAAATGCTTTTCCTTTATATGTCATCCCATTTCCCTTTTTATACTCAGGAAATGTACCCAAAGCCATTTCCATTATCATGAAAATGCTTTGATCAAATCATGCTTCCACATCCCTTCTTCCATCCGGGAGTGTTACCGAAGCCAAACCTTTATCCCATTTCCCTTTTTATACTCAGGATATGTAAATTAAAGCCAATCCATTATCATGAATTGCTTTAATAAATCTAAGACCGCCCCTTTGGGTTTCCCCACTGGACGCGCCCCTAAATGGCTATCATCTTCCAGGGCTTGTCTATACAAGACAACCTGGGAACCTACCAACGTCGGGAAGCGGCCATATTGCCTGCGAAAAAGTCAGGACCACACCCAGAATCCCCTAACCACCGCAGAAAACAAATAACCGCCCATATGGCCTAGGGACTATATCCAACCTGCTCAATAGCCAGGAAGGCTTCACCACAACGCGCGCAACTTCCCTTATGATAGCGATTTAGGGAGGTGTGTAACCATAATTTATCAATTATGAAAATCATTTGTCTTTCCATTTTGAAAATATTCATTTTTATATCTTCAAAATCATTTCCATCATATCATATATATATACTTTAATCACCTAGTATATACATATACCATATATTCCTCCTAGAATATATAACCGGCCATAATGGCCTATATCATCTAGCGATGACCATAAACCCAAAGATTCCCTCCAGGAATCAAAATCATGCATTCATATAAGCATGATACTAAACCCAAAGTATTCTCTTACTTTTATAGCTAACAAAATACCTTAATCTCATTTAAGGACTTATACATCAACCCGAATGTCTCTTATCCCAAAACATTAATTAACTCTATACCCCGGATCACACTCTAAATTAATCCGAGGTTTTCTTATCCTCCTCAAATCATCATTTAAGAGTCCTAATATTCCATGTTGAAACTCCTATAATAATCTCCAAAACCACAATTTAAGTATCCCTCAACTTAAAAGGAGAAAACGTCAAAATTTTGCCAGGACCGAATCGATTCGGCCTGCCCGAATCGATTCGCTAGCCACCGAATCGATTCGCCCTGTCCGAATCGATTCGAAATGGTTCTACTTTCAAACAGTCTCTTACCGAATCGATTCGGCCTGTCCGAATCGATTCGGCTGGTCCGAAATTCCCAAATCTGCTTAGGGTTTTATATATAACCCAATACCCAAAATTTAATCAACTCACCATTTTAATTATAACTCAGATTTATTTCAACAAACCCAAATTCATTTTCGGCGTTTCTAAACTACCCCAAAAATTATCCCGAACATCTACGAAATTAATTCTAGCCGTAATTTTTCCAATTCCCGATTTGATTTCCGAGTTGATGATTTCAACCCGAAGCTGTCATCTTGTAAAAATCATATCAAATCGTAGAAAAATAAAAAAAATACTCGGTCATTTCCCACGCGACCGTATCGAAAAGATCTACAACTTTCGTGTTTTGGCCGAAAGCTAAATCAATTCGTTTCCTGGCCAAAATGGCCCCCTAAAGTCACGGGTTACTATTCATCATCTTCTCCGAGACGATTTCGGTCATTAAAGCTTCTCCCAAGCTTTTGTCGCCTCACCCAACGTCCTACAACCTCAACCAACTACAAATACACATATATTAAGGGTTCTAAACATCCTAGAACCCAAAACCACCAATTAATTTAGGTTAAAACCTAAGTTCCACAAATTAAAATTTTATTGGGGTTTAGTTGTTTTAACTCCCAAAAACCCGTTTTATCCACGATAACCCACCCCAAAACCTTTAGGGTTTGTTTATACCAAACTACGGTATGAGATATTTATGCAAAAATATAAATAAAGCAAGTAAACACTTGCCTCGTGGATAAAATCCGACGACCCCGAGTCGAATCCCACGGAGGTAGGCCGGAATCTCCCCTTTTCTTCCTCTTTTCTTCTTCCTCTCTCTCTTCTCTCTCTTTTCTCTTATTTCTTTCTCTTTTTCTCCCTCTCCCTCTCCTTATATAGAAAGAAAAGGGTTTAACCCCTTAAAACCCAAAAACGACTCGTTTACCCAATTACGAGTTACTTTTACCTCTAAATTACCCGAAACTTGATTTCGACAATCGGACACTCTTTTTCGACTATCTCGGACATTCCGAGACTCATGGCACAGTCTAAATTTCCATCCGAGGTACTTGACCGCAAATCACTATTCTAATCCATAAAAGTAATTGCGGGTTTTCCAATTTAAAATCTAACCTTTTCGTCAATTTTCTCCACGACGACATATAATTAAATTATAGCGACCTATATAGTCCCAAAAGTAATTACAATACCCATCGAAAATCATTCAATCCTCAAAAATCCCAAAATCACTATTTCAAGAAATTCTCCAAATTCCAAATTATACTTAATTATGGAATTTAATCCTCTCCAAAAGGGCGGGTTGTTACATAACTGTGGGGACCCTGAATTTAGCACCATAGGCCTGGACGAGTAGCCTCTCCCTAGCGGCCCAAAGCCCAGGCCCATCACCTTCGTATTAATCCAATTACCCCACGATCCCATGAAGGGAAGTTGTGGAGAAACACGATTCCATGTAGGGGAGATGGCTAATAAGAAGGAACCCATCACCCCCACTACTCCGCCACAGACATGTATAAATAAAACCCTAAGTCCGAGGCAGAGGACAAGTTGTATTCTCCGTACTTATTCTTCAGAATATAGAGAAATAACACTGACTGAACCACTGTGGACGTAGGCACTTCTTTGCTGAACCACGTACTCCTGTTGTTGTGTGATTGGCTTTTTATTTGTCTTTTCTTGGTTGCTACCTCTTTCATATTTATTTGTGTTACATAATAATTGTCACCACAATTGGCGCCGTCTGTGGGAAGCGTTTATCTTTCCCTGAGAAGAGCCCACACCGAGAAAAAATCTAAGATGTCTGGTCACAGCAGCAACGCTCCTCAAGCAGGAGATATTCAGGAGCCACCCGCTCCTCGCAGGATAAGGTCTGAAGTCCGACGTTCAGATCAAGGGGCTCGCTTAGAAAGGCCAGCCTCAGAAGAAAGTCAAGGACCAGCAAGGTCCACTCAGATATCCAGATTGATCGATGCATACGAGGCAAGGCTCCACGAGCAGAGGGAGTCTTCTCGCAGGTATGAGGCTGAGAATGCTCGCCTGAAAAGAAGACTGGAAAAACTGGAAAAAGAACTACGTCCTGATACCAGGAGACGCCCCTATCGCACTCCTAGCCCTCAGGCGAGCAAATCTCGCAGCCGAGGAAGGAGCCCTAGGCGGCAATATTAAGGGTTCGAAGGTGGCGACTCAGACGACGACCTCCGTGAGCAACTGAGAAAAGCTCGCCGCTATCAGAGCCCTTCTCGCAGCGACGACAACATACGAAACCTAGTCCGCAGAGAAATGGACCAACATCCAGTTCACCGCGGCACCAGGTCAACCAAAGAACTCGCCAGGAGAGCCCTCAAGACCCAGATGAAATCGCCCTTCACGAGGGAAATTGAAGAAGAAGAAGCTCCCAAAAAGTTTGCTATTCCAAGGTTCAAGATTTACGACGGGAAGACTGATCCCATTGATCATGTCAGGCAGTACCGGCAGGCTATGACCCTCTGGAATCATCGAGATGCACTAATGTGCCGTATTTTTCCCTCGAGCCTCCATGACGTGGCCCAAAAATGGTTCGAGAAACTCCCTCACCGATCCATCAGAAATTTCAAATCCCTGGCCGAGCTCTTTACGGCCCGGTTCATCACCAGCAGCTCCCATCCCAAAAGGATGGATGCTCTATTGACGATGAAGAAAACTCCTCAGAAGACACTTCGAGACTACGCGAAGAGGTACTGGGAGTTATTCAACGAAGTCGAAGACTGCGTGGAAGAGGAGGCAGTGGCTTCATTCAAAATTGGGCTACCTAGCTCTTCCCTCCTTTACCAGTCCTTGACAAAGAAGGAAGCAACCACCATTGATGACCTGATGGCCCGGATTGAGAAATACGCAAAGGTGGAAGATGTCACCCGCCTTAACATAGGTGAGAACGGTCGAGCCAAGCTTGCCACGAAGGGAAGTGAGAAAGTTGATAACCAGAAAAAAGGAGGAAAGAATGGGAGCAAGAATGGCCCCAAAAACGGAGGAAGCCCTGACGTTGCAAAGTCGTTCCAGGCGGTCAACACCGTCTTCAAAGAACCAATTTACAAAATTCTCGCTAAAATCAAGTATGAGCCGTTCATCAAATGGCCCCGAAAAATGGGAGGAGACCCATCGAAAAGAAATAATGCGCTGAGATGCACCTTCCACAAAGAGGGAGGACATAAGACCGAGCACTGCAAGGCTCTTAAGTCCCACCTCGAGGAGCTGGCCCAATCCGGACATTTGAATGACTTTGTGGAAAGGAAGGTAGAGAGAGTGACTGTCCACAAGGAGGCAAAACCCGACAACGTATTAGAAGACGACACCGGACACGAATTCGCAGTAATCCATGGAGCATCCGATGTTAAGCAAATCCAGGGCAACTCATCTCGGATGGAGGTAAAGAAGCTAACAGCAGTAATGCAAGCTTTTCAAATAGATTCAGCGAAATCACAGGCAGGAAAACGTCGGCGAGCAGAGGACATCAACTACAACAAGCATATTGTTTTCACGGATGAAGATCTTGTGGGAGTGAGGACCCCACATCACGATGCCTTAGTCATTACACTCAGGATAGCCAACTTTGATATCGACAGGCTCCTCGTCGATCAAGGAAGCTCATCTGAAGTAATGTACATCGACCTGTTCAGAAAATTGAAGTTGAACATCACCGACCTGAAGGGAACCACTGTTCCTCTGGTTGGCTTCGCTGGAAAAATGACCATGCCTCTGGGCAAGATAGTACTACCAGTGCTCGCTGGAAATGTTTCGAAAATGATCGAATTCTTGGTGGTCGACATCGATTCACCGTATCAAGCCATCCTCGGCAGGGGATGGCTTCATGCAATGAAGGCAGTCTCCTCGACCTACCACCAGAAACTCAAATATGTCACCGAGCGAGGAGTGATGGAGGTACATGGCGACCAGGCGATGGCGAGAAAGTGCTTCATAGCGGCCATCCGACCAAAGCCAGAGAAAAAAGACGTTCAAACCAGCGAGAAAGTGGAGGAAGGTGCAATCCCTTCCAAATAGCAATTAAAATATGGAAGGCCCGGAGTGGAAGAGACCAGGCTCCTCCCCTCCGAGCGTGTTGTAGAGGACCTGGTAGAAGTAATTGCTAGAGAAGGCGACAACAGCAGAGTCTTCCTGATCGGGACCTCACTCACTGACCAAGAGCAAAAGGATTTGTTAACCTTACTCAGAAGCAATATAGATGTTTTCGCTTGGGAACCCTATGAGCTGCCAGGAATCGATCCCAATATGGCCTGCCATCGGTTGCACGTCAGTCCCACATTCAAGCCGATAGCACAGAAGGCACGATGAACTGCTCCCGAGAAAGCCAAAGCAATAGAACAAGAAGTCGAAAAACTGCTGGATGCAGGATCCATACGGGAAGTGCAATTCCCCAAATGGTTATCCAACCCAGTGGTAGTTCCAAAAAGCAACGGGAAGTGGAGAGTTTGCATAGACTTCACTGACCTCAACAAAGCCTGCCCCAAGGATAGCTTCCCTCTTCCAAAAATAGATCAACTAGTAGACGCCACTGCAGCTCACGAGCGAATGAGTTTCCTGGACGCATACTCAGGCTATCACCAGATTCCCTTGTACGCACCAGATCAGGATAAAACGGCGTTTATCACGACGGTTGGTTTATACTATTACAAGGTAATGCCTTTTGGGCTAAAAAATGCAGGGGCAACCTATCAGCGGCTGGTTACTAAAATGTTCAAGAATCAGATGGGAGACACGATGGAGGTCTACATCGACGACATGCTCGTCAAGATCAAGGAGAAAGAAAACCACCTTTCGGACCTGACACGTACCTTCGAAATCCTCAGGAAATACCGAATGAAACTCAACGCGAGCAAGTGTTCCTTCGGTGTCCAGTCTGGAAAATTCCTTGGGTATTTGGTCAGCAAGCGTGGCATAGAGGCAAATCCGGACCAGATTGATGCAATTAAATGGGTGCAACCTCCTCGCACAATCCGCGATGTACGGAAGCTCACTGGAATGCTCGCTGCTCTAAATCGTTTCATTTCTAAATCCTCCGAGAGATGCAATCCCTTCTTCCAACTCTTGAAAGGCAGTAAAACGGTAGAATGGACCCCAGGTTGCTCGCAAGCATTAGGCGAGCTCAAGTCCTACCTAAGCTCCCCACCACTGCTTGTCATACCACAACAAATGGACCCTTTGTACCTCTACCTCTCTGTATCCAGCCATACTATCAGCTCAGCGCTAATGTGCGAAGTCACAGGGATCCAACATCCAGTCTATTACGCGAGCAAAACCTTACTAGATGCCGAGCAGCGCTATCTGCCATTGGAAAAGCTCGCATTCGCCCTAGTAATGTCCTCGAGAAAACCGAAGCACTACTTCGAAGCTCACACGATCATTGTCCTTACATCACACCCCCTCAAGGCTGTCCTAAGGAAGGCGGATTTGTCGGGCAGACTGTCTAAATGGTCAGTCGAGCTCGGCCGGTTTGACATCCAATTTCAACCAAGGACAGCTATCAAGGGTCAAATCCTTGCTGACTTCATAGCTGCATTCACAGGCCAAGAACCCTTCGACCAGTCTAAACCAACAGAACGAAACAGCCGGGCTACAGGGGGAAGCTGGAAGCTATTCGTTGATGGAGCCTCCAACTCAAAGGGGGCAGGAGTAGGAATTGTTCTCATCACTCCAGAAAATGCAATCCTCGAGCAAGGAATCAGGCTGGGATTTGCAGCCTCCAACAACGAAGCAGAATACGAAGCCTTAATTGCAGGTCTCCAAAGGGCGCAAATTCTAGGAGCAAAACATTTATAGGTATTCGGAGACTCGCAACTAGTTTCCAATCAGATAAGTGGAGACTACAATGCGAAGGATGGGAGGATGGCAGCCTACCTCTCCTTAGTAAGAACCTTAATGATGAACTTTGAAGAAATCAACATCCAACAGTTTCCCAGGGGGCAGAACAGCCACGCTGACGCCTTGGCAGCCCTAAGCTCGGCAGTTGATTCCAGCCTTAAAAGGATAATCCCTATCGATTTCCTTAGCTGCCCGAGCATTCACCCCAACTGCGAGCTGACAAAAGCGAAACAAATACTCCAATTGGAACCAGCCCCTAGCTGGATGGATCCCTTAAGAGACTATTTGAAGAACGGAATGCTCCCAGAGGATAAGAGGACTGCCCACCAGATAAGAGTCAAAGCTGCTCGCTTTCACTTATCCACGGGAGGCGACTTGTATAAAAGATCTTTCTCCGGCCCCTACCTTAGATGCGTCCACCCAGGCGATGTCAAGACAGTGCTTCACGAGCTTCACGAAGGAATCTGCGGGAGTCACGTCGGAGGAAGGTCTCTAGCCTTCCGAGCAATAAAGGAAAGTTACTGGTGGCCATATATGCAAAGGGACTCCGCAGTATATGTCCGCGGATGCCTAAAATGCCAGCTTCATGCCTTTCGCCCAGTGGGGAATGGACATTGTGGGACCACTGCCCACTGCTGCCGACAATCGCAAATACCTGTTGGTCGCCACTGATTACTTTACCAAGTGGATCGAGGCAGAACCACTGGCGAACATCAGAGATACTGACATGATGAAGTTCATATGGAGAAATATAATCACTCGATTCGGGATCCCCAGAACCATCATCACTGACAATGGGACACAGTTCGAGAGTGGCCCCTTTCAGGACTTCTGCGACCAACATGGGATCAGGCACCACTTCAGCTCGGTAGCTTATCCTCAAAGCAATGGACAAGTTGA
This sequence comes from Sambucus nigra, assembly GCA_949130495.1. NCBI lineage: Eukaryota > Viridiplantae > Streptophyta > Magnoliopsida > Dipsacales > Adoxaceae > Sambucus > Sambucus nigra. The sequence continues at coordinate 138,329,167 of OX422221.1, read as the reverse complement.
GGCTTCCAACAAAATAGTGATCGCTGGATTAAAAAAGCGGTTAGAGCGAGCAAAAGGCGCGTGGACTACCGAGCTACCACATGTCCTATGGGCATACAGAACGACTCCTAGGCGAGCCACAGGTCAGACGCCATTCTCACTAGCATATGGTATGGAAGCGGTCATCCCATTAGAAGCAGGATTGCCTACAATGAGATCCGACCTTGTCGAGCAGAATCAGAACGATCAGGCTTTGCTCGATGAACTCGACTTGGCCGACGAGCGCAGGGAACTTGCACTAGTAAAACTAGCGAGCTATCAGCAACAGCTCGCGAAGCACTACAGTACAAGGGTCAATCCGAGGAAATTCGAAGTTGGGGACTATGTTCTAAGAAAGGTCCTGGGCAACACAGTAAAGCCATCAGACGGTAAACTGGGCCGGAACTGGGAAGGACCTTATGAGATAATTAGAGACGATCTGCAAGGTGCCTATCATTTGAAAACGATGGAGGGCAGAGAGATACCACGAGCATGGAACGCAGCTAATCTCAAGAAATTCTAATTTTAGGAATTCAATTGTTAGATCTTTTATTGTACTCATTATGAGAAAAGACAGTTTATTTCTCTATTTACCAATAAAAATCTCTCAGTTGATCACTCTCTAAAAAGTAACAATTATATCTTATTGCACATCCTTTTCAAATCACAGGTATAATGGTTGACATAGCAGGGGAACACCCCTCCTCAGGTCATCGTCATGAAGTACGACAGACCTCTTAGCATTGCCCATGGCAATATATGAAGCCCTACAGAGCATTCTTAGGCATCAAACCTACTTTGGTTAAACAAAATCCTGACCGGATGAAGACATCCAATAACAGGTGTGTCCTCGCCAATTGCCCCACTTAGACCTAAGGGAGTGTGACGACACGACCTAAAAGGTAAAGAAAGGGCACAATGGTATTCTTAATACTGGACTGGGCGGACACTCACATGACAAGATAAAAAAGATTGTGAAGCTGCAAAAATATAAAAAAGATTGGATAAACACGTTTAGTCGGCAAAATCGCCCAAAACTTAAACTTTCCATTAAATCTTTTACATTTACAAACAATAATAGTACATGTTTAGTCGGCAAAGCTCGCCCAAAGCATTTACAATTATTAAAAAACAAAAAATCAAGAAGGTGGAAGCCTCCGAGCAAGGTAGTCAGCAACTTTAGCTCTCCTCCCATCATCAGGAGCAGGATCGAACTCCTCCACAACCTCATTTACGTCCAACTCCAGTAATCGCCGGGGAATAGCATCGATGGGAATCCATTGATCATCTCGCCTGAATGGATTGGGCATCAGAGTAGAGGGAGACATCTCATGCCGATACCACAATATCGAGTTTCTCGGGACCTGCAACTCTTTGAGAGCACTCAACCACCCCCTGATGAAGGAAAGCTCCTCGAACTCTGATAATCTTGTGGGAGCATCCAGCCAGCCCTGATCATAGCCATCTGTCCACACTTGGCGAGGGCCCTTCTTGAATAGATGCCGCAGTCGGGTGACGTCCCTCTGAAGCCCAGCAGCAGTCACGTAAGCTCGCCGGACAACGCCGCGCAGCTCCTCCATTTCCCTCTCACGCTGCTCCTCAACTTCTCTACTCCTACCCCGCGTACTCCTACCAGCACGCGGGAGGGGAGGCCGAGCAGCTCGCGACGAGGAAGAGCCTTGTAGGATTGCCGAAGCGGTGCTCGGCGAATGCTCCTTAAGCTTCGAGACCTCCTGCCTCAGGTCATCATTCTCCCGCTGAAGAAACTCCATGACTTGATTGATCTCGGTGGCCTCCAGTAACTTTGCTCTCAGCTCGCTAACTTCTTCTTGCACTGAAGCTCCGATCTCTTCCATTTCCTGGAGCCTGTCCTTCAATTTGGCCACCAGCTCGGACTGATCCTTATATTTCTGGTTCCTTGACTTAGCAAACCTGCAAAGCCTAGCAAAAGCTTGGCGAACTGCAGGGCTTGCATTAGGACCCAGAGTCCTACCTAATTGGGAGGTAACAGGAATATAGTCATCCACATCAACCAACTACAAATAAAAGAAAGAGAAGAGAAAAGGATCAGCATAAACAAAAATAAAGTCTTTTCATTGATAATGAGCGAGGTTACATCAGATCAAAAAAAAAGGAAAAAAGTTACAAAGAATCCCTATCACTTAGCAACCTCGGTGGATGGACCCTTGTCTTTATCAGCATCATCAGGGCCATTACCCTCTGCAGGGGTATCCACTACCTCCTCGACCAAAGGAGCATCAGAAGGAGTCGCTCGAGAAACAGGATTGGTGCCTTCAGCAGTTGGGGCTGGGTCCTCATCCACGACCGGCTTTGGCCATGGATCATGCTCGTCAAAGAGTGGGGATGCAACATCCACCCCAGCGGCCACGAGGGCCTTGTTCCACCCTTTCTTGAAGTTCAGACGGCTAATATAGCCTATCTGAACCTCGGCATCTTCATACGCAGCAGTCCAGCCAGAATTGTACGAATCTTCTTTAAGGGTGGCTGCCTGGGCTTTCTCCGCCTCCAGCTGCTCGGCAAGAACCCTGTTCTTCTCCACAAAGTTCAGCTTGCTCGAGCAGACCTGATCATACGACTTCCTCAGCTCGCCAAGCTCCCTGACAGCATTATCTCTCTCGCGAGTAGAATTAGCAAGGGCCGAGGCAGATGAAGCTCGAGCCGCATCAGCAGCCTTCAGATCGGCCTCCAGGTGAGAACCCCTGGCCACCAGAGTAGACTTCTGCTGTTCCAGCTCGCTGTTCCTTCTCAACAGCTCATCGCGAGAGCGATAGAGCACAGCAAAGTCAGTCACAAACTGCAAACCAAACAAAGGAAGGATCAGAAAGAAGAAACCATCAAAACGGATTAAAAGAAGTTGAGAATTAGAAAAGGAACCTTACCAAGGCAAGCCTCTGGCTAGCTTGCAAAGCCAGTTGATCAGACCCTGACGCCCTCTCACGATCTGCAGGGAGGACTGCCCTCTCAAGCAGCGCAGGGGCGAGCTGAGGAGAGGTGGCCACCGAAGCCCCCTCAGGCAAAGCAGATACTGGGACCAAGGCTTGACCAGTTTTGGTCCTCAGTTCCATCTTCCTCCTCTCCTCCTCCTTTTCTTTCTCCCTCCTCTTTCTCTCTTCCACCTTCTTCCTCTCATCCTCCTTTTTCTTCTCCCTCTCCTTCGCCTGCTCCTCCTCTCTCTTCTTCTTCTCTTGCTCTTGAGAGAAAGGCCGAGAACCAGTAGCTATGGCCCCGGAGACAGTCTTCAATTTCTTGGACCTCTGTACAAGAAGCACATCATCATCATCGTCATCATCTCGGATTAAATTCTTCCTGGGCGGCATCTCTTCACCTGAACTGCTGGTAGTACTCGAAGAACTGCTACTGTCAGCACTGCCTCCACCCAAATTACTCACAACACCTGCAGGCTCACTCTCCGAGCTGCTCTCTTCTTCGTCCAATTGGATGGGCTCAGCAGAAATCTCTTCGGAAGAATCAAAGTCCGGAACAGTATCCACAGGTCGAGCTATGAAGCTGGAGCCTGTGTTCTTGTATTCAAGCAGAAAAGCAGCAGACCTAGGATGCTCGCCGTCACCCAAGGGTTCCCTGATGTTCCAAGCTTTCACCAGTTCCGAGATACGAACCTCGCTGAGAGCAGGCTCCAAGTTCTTTATCTTCGCTGTAAAAGAAAAAGCAAGGAGAAGTTAGAAAAACCACAAAGTCAACAAAGGTTGAAATAATAATTTGGCATCTACCTATATATTCTTCCCCATAAAAAGGAACAGTGAACCTCTCAGACCTCGAGCCTTCAAATTGGGGGGAAAGTTGCCAATTCCTGACAAGAAAACCTTCTTGCCAGTAGTCCTTATGGGAATCAGGTAGATTTACTACCAATACCCTATCAGGGCTCCTAGCCTTAAGGTACAGAACACCTGAACTCGTTCGAGAAAAGGAGTAACAAAAATAGACCTTGGCAAGCCCTAACTTCGTGCCATACAGTTGATTTATCCTATGCACGCCGTTCACTATTTTCCATACGTTAGGCGAACATTGTGCAGGCACAATACTGAAGTAGCTAAAGAAGTGCAGAAACAGATCATTGGGAGGGAAGGTAAGTCCCCCCTGGGAGAGCAACAGGACGTGAATCCAATGTGCATCCTCTATATCCCTAACGTTCCTAGGAGGCGAGGCACAACACTCAATCTCTACCCACTCAGGAATACTATAGAATTTTCTAAACTCAGCCACTGACCTATTTCCAATCTTAGCCATTGGAAAAATACAAGAAAAACTACAAACCAAAGAGAAAATGCAAAAAAGCACGAGAGACTTACAAGACAGAAGATCAGGTCAAATGGCGAAGAAGCAACGAAAGTTGAAATCGAAAACAGAGGGTACTAAGTTCAAGAGCTCTCAGAAGATGGAAGACTGCTGGAAAAGCCTGAAGCGACAAAAAGAAATGCGCCTTATTCCAACGAGCCTTCAAGTCTAATCATAGCGCACGGATAGCGAAGCGGGTGCCGCCAAAGTAACTTCACAGTTTTCAAAGAAATCAACCATAATAGCTGATTATTTAAATTCATTGGACCTGAAAAGATGGCCCAACAAATTTAGGGGCAATTGTGGGGACCCTGAATTTAGCACCATAGGCCTGGACGAGTAGCCTCTCCCTAGCGGCCCAAAGCCCAGGCCCATCACCTTCGTATTAATCCAATTACCCCACGATCCCATGAAGGGAAGTTGTGGGGAAACACGATTCCATGTAGGGGAGATGGCTAATAAGAAGGAACCCATCACCCCCACTACTCCGCCACAAACATGTATAAATAAAACCCTAAGTCCGGGGCAGAGGACAAGTTGTATTCTCCGTACTTATTCTTCAGAATATAGAGAAATAACACTGACTGAACCACCGTGGACGTAGGCACTTCTTTGCTGAACCACGTACTCCTGTTGTTGTGTGATTGGCTTTTTATTTGTCTTTTCTTGGTTGCTACCTCTTTCATATTTATTTGTGTTACATAATAATTGTCACCACAATAACCTTAGGCTAAAACTCTTCCTTTATGAAATATTCTGAAGTAAGAGCTTATTTAAAGATTTATAAGTCGGCATAAGTCACATCCCCCCTGTCCAATTAAAATATGACACGTGTCACCATATAAGACAAAATATCCTTTAAAACTAAATGACTACTTTACCACCTGTTCGTATCTTCAGCATAACTCATTCCTCAGACCTTTGTTTTACACACTGTTGGTTGTGTTACAAACTTAACTCATATACCTACGACTATCTAGTTTTCACCTCAAGTTAATTATCATATTATAGTGGTCAAAACTAGTCATGAACTTGAACATTCCTACCGAAGACTTCACAAATTTGTGTTTGTGATTAATTCAATATTTCATAAGTTATGAAGGTAGGATTAGACTAAACACAATAACTTAACATTATATATTCTAATAACACATTATCTCCATCCCATACGGTAAGCATGATTTAAAGTTGGTTTATCATAATCATATCCGGATCGTCACAACCTTCACCCCTTAGAAAATTTCGTCCCCAAAATTTATGATGAATTTCACTTATCAAACAATTGGGGATACTATTTTCTCATTCTATCTTCCCTTTACCAAGTTGATTATTTAATTTCATGGATCCTCCATAACACTTTAACTATGGAATTAACTTTATTCCCTAATACTTGCTCCTTCTGACCAAGAATTTCAATCGATTCCTCGATGTACGACAAATCTTTTTTCATAATAACTTCAGTTTCTTTATCATTACACGTAAGAATAATCGTCTAATGATTTATTATTAATGAAAACCAATCCACAACTCAAATATTACTTCATACCTTTATATACGTATGTCAAACATTCACACATACTAGATTATCCGTGGTATCATCGTATATTCAGAATGAGTGAATATTCTTGACAAACCTAGTATCATTATTTAACTTTCTCCCTTCATTCTTATAGTCTATCCTTTTCATCGTGTAATATTTCAAGTCATAAATATCATATTCTCAGACTATCTTATTACACATCATATTTCCATCTTCCATCCAACACCAAATACATGTGTTTGACCTTAACTACTTTCTGTATTGTTTATGAAGTTTAAGAGTACGTTAAATATCATCCTTACAATTTCTTAATTTAATTATAGCCTCACTACTATTCATATATCGAAACTGAACAATCATTCACTAAAATTTTATTCTTAACCTAGATTTCATATTCATCTTTATAAATATTGTGCAGTCATGCACAGTGAACCAATTTAACTTCTTAATTTAATTATAGCCTCACTATATTCACTTTTTTAGTCTCATTTGATTGTTCTTTAACTAAACATACAATGACATTAGAAAGTCATTTATCTAACACAATAACTTTACTATCTTAATCTTATCCCAATGTTTATTAACCTGATATTCTTATGCAATATCATTAATACACTCATCTTACCCGTTTGGTGACATGGATGTCAAACGTAACATCAACACTTAAAACTTTAACATACTTACCAACCCCATAATACTTCTCTAACGATTATATGTCGTATTTCTTTCAAATAACTTGTACAAATACCTTAATATATCACATTGTGGTATCTTACATAGCACATTATCCTTACACATACTTCTTGGTGACTCCGTATAATGTCAATCGTATTCATTATATGCCATACTCTTAGTGATAACACGTACGTACCATGACAATTACAACTCAATATCCACCCAAACCAGTTGTCGATATTCTAACCTGATTAGCATCTTTACCATACTCATACGCAACACATACTCTTAAAAGGTCTCCCCAATAATTTTAAACTTCCAACTCTTTAACACTTCGTCTCAACTCTACTATTCATATAAGCATTTCAAAACATCCCATAAGTAATATTCACTACATACACTCATACTATTAAAAAAAATACATCTCAACTGTTTTTACTCTTTTCTTCTACTTATCATAATTCAATATGAACCCATATACATATCAATTGTGATATATTGACAACTAATTGAATTTCAGAACATTTCACATATCAAATTTAAACATATGCAACTATTAATCTTCTCACTTTACCTTCACTATGTAAATCTTTATTTTATTCACACTCTAACAATTTACCATCTCATCCTTTAACGGAATATGGGTTCCCCTACCTCACTCTCCTATATAAATGGGCATACACCAAACCATGGTTTAATAAGTGACACGACTCAAGTCTACATATTCCAGTATAAGAAGAGATAACATCCAATACTTCATAATTTTCATATACCACATTTTGTCTTTAAAAATTTTCCTTCAATGACATGTTTGTCCATACCACAAATAAAATAATGCAATGATTCATATTAAAATACAAGTATTCGCTCCCATCCCTGAATAAACCTTAACATCTCATTTCCTTTCCTGCAAGATCCTTACATTTCATATCCCATACAATAATATATATGCATAACTAACAAATGTTAGTCAACAAAAGCCAATTTACTTATGGCTCAAAATAATTTCCACTTCCACTGCCAAATCTAGGCGCTCCTGCCCCCATAACCTCTAAAACCTAGGCTCTCAAACCAGAGTTGACACACCCCAACCCAATTACTCATCATTAAGTTTGAAAGTCAAAGAGAGTCAAATCATAATTACCTTAACTAAACCATAAATACGAGTATTCTTTTCAATTATTAACATGAATCCAAAAAATTAAAACTTTTCAAATTTGAAAGTAATCATGCTTATTCAAACTTGCTCAAAGTATAAGTAGGATCAAATTACCCCTTTTTAATTTGACCACAATCATGATTTCATGCATCCCTTGCTAACCCCACCCGACTTCATAGATTTGGCAGTAACCTTTCATTACCTGAAAAAAAAAACATAACATAGGAATCGTGAGCAAAATTGCTCAGTGAATGCATTACTACTACACTAGTGCATAAAATTAAATGCAATAAGTTATATCTATGTAATAATATATAACATCTCAACATCTATTGGTTGTTAACATCTCTTATCTATTGATAAGCCATAACATCTCTTGGTTGTTGATAAGCCATAACATCTCTTGGCTATTAACAAACCATAACATCTCTTGGTTGTTGATAAGCCATAACATCTCTTGGCTATTAATAAGCCATAACATCTCTTGGTTGTTGATAAGCCATAACATCTCTTGGCTATTAATAAGCCATAACATCTCTTGGCTATTAATAAGCCATAACATCTCTTATAATACATACAAATCATATCCATAATCAACTCAGTAAGTACGACATATACTAACCATAATCAACTCAATAAGTACAACATATCATATCCATATTCAACTTGGTAAGAACGACATCTCATATTTGTAATCAACTCGGTAAGTACAACATATAATATCCATAATCATCTCAACAAGTACAACATATCATATTTATAATTAACTCGATAAGTACAACATATAATATCCATAATCATCTCAATAAGTACCACATCTCATATTTATAATCAACTCGGTAAGTACAACATATAATATCCATAATCAACTCGATAAGTACAACATCTCATATCTATAATCAACTCGGCAAGTACAACATATGACATCCATAATCATCTCAATAAGTACAAATCTCATATTTATACTCAACTCGGAAAGTACAACATATAATATCCCTAATAATCTCGATAAGTACCACATCTCATATTTATAATCAACTCGGTAAGTACAACCTAAATATCCATAATCATCTCGATAAGTACAACATCTCATATTTATATTCAACTCGACAAGTACAACATATGATATCCATAATCATCTCAATAAGTACAACATCTCATATTTATACTCAACTCGGCAAGTACAACATATAATATCCATAATCATCTCAATAAGCACAACATCTCATATTTATAATCAATTGGCAAGTACAACGTATGACATCCATAATCATGTATAAATACATCTTACCAGTTTGTACACTCACCTTGGCCACTTAATGTGTTTTTCCCTTGCCTTTCCCTGAAACTTGTTCAAACGGTTGTTCCTCCCTTCCTATCATTATTAAAATATTAGTATCATCCTAAGAATATCAATAATCCAAATAATAACTTAAAAGTAACTCAATTCATAAGAGCATATAATATCATTTAAATCATTTATCATAAATGAAGTCCTATCGAATTTCATGTTAAGATATTTAACATATACAATCCATAGCTCAAACATACTTTAATTCCTTCTTGGTAAATCCAATTCTTATCACATTAAGTTCCCAATATAAAAAGACAACACGTCATTTCAAGTTTCCTAGAGCAAGATGTGTCCATCTCTTTATTACAAAGCAAATCTGCTATGTAGGCTTTTTAATCGTTCAGTTAACTTCCAGGAATTTTCCTAATTTTTTTACATCATAACTTACTGTGATATTTCACCCAACCCTCATAAACACCTTGAAAAATGCAAAATAAAAGTTTCACAATTTATAAGGTTCATTTGCTATGTCAGGCAAAACATTGAACACCTGGTGTGCATACTTACACCTTTGGGGTAGATTATATACCTGAACTTCAAACTATCACCAAAGATTCACTTCTTGATATTTTCACATAATTTTAGGATATGTTATACATATTTGAGTCTATTTTTATCTCAAATTATAATTATTCAATTCCAATAAACATACAAAAAGATATAGGAGTTTGAATACACAATGTTTCCAATCAAAGCAATATACATGATTTACACGTTCAACTTTGCTTAAACTCGCATCAATTCATAAGTATACCTCAAGACATGGAAGTTTAGTAACCAAATGATTATTTATATCATTTCAATCATAAATACCAAAAATATAACAAGATTTATGGGTACCTTACCTTATGGACTTTTATGTAATTTCTACGAATTTTTCTTCAATTTTTCTCCTCGATTTCTTCTTCCCGAAGTTCCCGACTCTCTCACCTTAGGCTAAAACTCTTCCTTTCTGAAATAAGATAAAGGAAGAGCTTATTTCAAGAGTTATAATGACATGTGTCACCATATAAGACAAAATTTCCTTCAAAGCTAAATGACTACTTTACCCCCTGTTCGTAATTTCTGCATAACTCCTTCCTCGGACCTTTGTTTTACACACCTTTTGTTATGTTAAAAACTTAACTCATATACCTACAACTATCTAGTTTTTACCTCAAGTCAATTATCATATTATTATGGGAATATTCCGACCGAAGACTTCACAAATTTGTGTTTGTGATTAATTCAATATTTCATAAGTTATAAAGGTAGGACTAGACTAAACACAATAACTTAACATTATATATTCTAATAACACATTATCTCCATCCCGTACGGTAAGCATGATTTAAACATGGTTTATCATAATCATATCCAGATCGTCACACTGATTTTCTAAGAATTCCCACCTTTTAAAGACTACTGAGCAACACTTATGGGAGAGACTTTTTCCATGATTTTGAGTTCTAAAACTCTTCCAAAAATCTCTCCAAGTTTTATTGAATCATTCATGATTAAGTTTTCCAAACACAACCCCTAATTTACACCTAATTAGTTTAAGATCTAAAATTTATCTTATATATGCTTTGAGATCGTGTTTTGGCACCATTGTTTATTTTCTACATCTTATTGAGAATTGTTTCAAGTGGTGGATTCTATGCATGTTGGTTTATATACGGTGGACTCTGTATGCATGACGGTTGTTGAGCCTTATCGATGGACTCTGAGGCGTGTGGAGTTAAATGTTGTTGCAGCTATGCGGGTGGACTCCCATAAGTCACTGAGTAGAGGTTGAAGGAACGAAGAGTGTCAAGGCTTGGGCATCGATTATGTCTTGTAAGTCTATTATTGTGTTGTTTTGTAATTTCGTACTTAGTGAATATTATGTGGCTAGGTCGTCCGAGATTTTTCCCATTTGGGTTCTCCTCGTACGTCGGGCATTGTGGTTGATTTATTTTATCTTTTTTAGATGCATGCTTAGGTTTGAGATAAAATTGGTTAATCTCAAAATTGTCTAATTAGTGCTGAATTAATTTAAATTAATCTTGTTTTAGAAAAAGTTAATTTGAAAAATTCTAAATAAAACTTGGTTTGTGTGTGTTTGAACCATCCCATCCAATTTAATTCCCTATTTCCTAAGTTTTCATTCTCAACGGTGATTTTTTTTTTCGAAACTCGTTTGAAGAACGTTCGAATGAGATAGATAAGTTTTCCCCGCATCAGCCATTGTATGATTGTTTATTTTACTTTATCTTATTGTCACCTTGATGCATGTTTTAGGATAAAATAAAATTAGTTAAAGCTGGTTTACAAAACTTTCATTTAAAGTTTAATATTTAATTAATTAAAAATTGCCTTTTTTTAGATCATTCAGTATATCCTGCAACTTCACAACGAAATGATGTTGATCACATAGTCTCTCATGTCCACACTCACAATGTTTAACTTGAGTCCTAAATTAAACGTTTGCAACTTATTGCACGCCCTTTAATTATGCAATCCAAATCATTAGCCTTTTCTTGGGGGCATGATATCCTACACTCTACTAAGTTAATTAAGCTTAGGCCAAGTGCTTATCAACCGTTTTAGACCTTTCAACTTTTGTCATGATGTCAACCAAATATATCACACTTCAGAAAATTTGGTTGTGTTATGAATGTGCCCATCCTCCCACCATAATGTACCGAAATGGGTCTCCAAAGTCGTTTGGGAATTTATGTTGATTATAATTCACCCTCAACAATTCACGATATTGATCATTTGATATGTGATATGTTTACGACTAGATTTGTGAATTGTTATTATGTAGACATATTCTTCTCACCGTTAAGGGGAGGAAGAAACGCAGCTGAAGTACGGTCTGTTCCTAACAAACAACGAGAATTATCATGAAATACTTTTACTTTGTCTCGTCTAGCCCCCCATACATCTCAATGTGATGCATTCAATGATACTGTGACACCCCGCCTAATTAAATACCGGGTGATCACTCCTTTATTAAATTAAATCAAGGTAAAAAGTTGGTTCATTCTCAGCATCACTGTCGATAAAAATACATTTTCCAATTTAACACCCTAAATAATTAAGCTAAGTGTCAAAACCATTTTCATACATACTTTCCAAATTTTATTTAAAGAAAAACATTTATTTTATTAACAACATTCAATAAGTAAGAATCACACCATATTAAATTCTACAACATAAACCAATTAGTATAATACATTCGTCAATCGAATGTCAACATACGAAATCTAAAATCACACATCCAAACTGAATAAATCCCATAGTAACAATACTGGAAATAACTGAAATACAAATGTCCAATAACAACGGAATAATGGAAAGAGCTACACATGCTCAACTAGTGAAAGTACTAAGAGTGGATCCGAATGAACGAAGTCGTCTAATCAAGAGACCTGCAACTCCCACCTAAGCTGCAGCGCGTTCCTTCCAAGAGATCCTAAGCAAGACGCCCCTGTGGCTGGGCACCTGTAATACATACATATATACACAAGAGAGAGAGAGAGAAAAACGGGTCAGAGCCCGAAAGTGTGTTTGATTTAAAATACGTTTAGCAAGTATTTAAATTGATATAGGCCAATGCAACAACATATTAGTGCGACACTCTCTTGAGAAATTCTCACCTCTCTTCTAATGTGCACACCTATCGCACTAACCTTCCCAACGGTTTGTCTTATCATTTATCGCACTAATCTTCCCAATGATTTAACTTATCTTAGATTACTCGTAAGATTCAAAATTTAACAATTCCATTTTGAAAAGGATTTTTCAATTAGTAACCAAAGTTCTCCATTTTAACTTTATAAAATCAATAAAGTTTTCCAGTGACATATTATACTTTCTCAAAACAAGTATTTATAATTGAGTCATCAACCATGTCCTACATATCACATTACAGTAGGCAATTCCAGATTTCAGAATTCCATATATATATTATCTACTCATAAAATATATATATCATAACAGCACCCGAAATAAAACTATGGTGCGGGCATACTCTACTATCCAAACCCCATATCACACATTAAGGGGAATACAAATTCGGAATCACTCTCGAATTGTATTAACACATACTCAAACAAAATTGAGACGAAGTATAGATTCCAAGTCTCGTAGGACCGTCTGAACTATCACTGCGATAGCATGTACCAAGGATACCTATACCCAAACAAGATGAGGCGAATAATAGATTCCAAGTCTCTAAGAGGATGGCACATGCATGCGTCTCTTAGGACCGTCGGAACTATCATTCCGATAGCCTGTACCAAGGATATCTATCTTCTAGGGTACAAGTCAATATCCCCCATAAAGGTCCCATCGAGATAAGACTGTCCCAGCGCGGAAACCTCAGGGATAGCAAGTAGCGTGGGCATGATTTTCACACATAGATAGTATATGCATACACAAAACATATAACTATACTAATATTACCATATCATTAATGGGTAGATTCTCAATTCCCATAATTACAACATTTGTATTAATTTCACATTATTTAGTTATCACGTATAACCATTCAAAATCTTACTTTAATTTTGAGGAACTTTTCCACTTACTACCTAACGCTTCATGGATTCTATCCTCCCAATCATAAAATTCAGTAGGTATACATATTTGTCCCAAAGTAACTCACTTACGTGTCTCTCTCTATTTAAGTCATAAATTTACCGACCCTTATGTAATTATCCTAAAATATAATCTTTGCCCGTCATCAAGGGTCCCAAAATTTATTCACATGTCCTACTGGTCTTCCCTATCCCCCAAAACATTTTATTAAGGATGCCCAAGAATTATCTCACAACAAATTAAATTTAACTCATTTAATAAGGGAAATAGGAGTCTGCCAGGAGGGGTCGATCGATCGAGGTTTGGGGCTCGATCGATCGAACCTTCGATCGATCGAAGCTCTAGGCTCGATCGATCGATCAAACAGGTATTTCGATTTCTGCAGAATTGCAGTTACGGGTTCTAACACTTTTCTTCATCCAAATACATATTTTTCCAAACCCAAACGTCCCAAAATTCTACTACTAACATTATATCAATATATCAGATGTTTACAACGTAAGGCATGGGTATTTCTATCATTTAATCAAGGATTAACAGCCCCAAAAGTTAATTAATTATCAAGAACACTAAAATGCTTTTAGACAGGTTTCTAACCAATTTTCTTCAGAAATACCTTCTTATAATTATCAAAATTTTGTGGATACATTCCTCTACAAGGCAAGGTTTCCAGAATTTTCATATAAATCAATACTACATGGATTTTCCTATCACAAATTGGGTTTTCTTCCATATTTTTCATCTCAAATCATTCCTAAACTAATATGAAAATTGCACCAACGAAAATACGTAAGATAAATACTTGCCTGGGATTTTCAGAAGTCTGGTTTGCAGATGAATCCGGTGTGGTTGCGTTCCCCGTCTCGCGATCTACGCGTTGGCGGTGACGGCGGTGCAAACGGGTGACTTTTTGGCCTTGAATTGCCTTGAGAGCTTTCTCCTCTCTTCTCCAATGGTCGTACTAGGGTTCTTAATATTCTAACCCTAAATGGTTAACCTAAATGGCTGATATAGGTTGCTGATTTTCGTGGGTTTAAATACCCAAATATGTAAAATGACCAAAATGCCCTCCCGGGGTACTAATTAGGCCTAAAAACGCTCCGAGACCCAAACTACACCCCCGGGTACACTTTTCTGACTATCTCGGCCCTTCCGGACGCGTTGGCACACTCAAAATGACCATACGGGCAACTTATAAAATATTCACTTTTTATTTAACAAAAATTAGTCATGACGTGACGCGAGCACGTCCCGACTTAAATTTCCGAAATTGTCATTTAATTCACTCATGACATTCAATATAACCAATATCATATATATTACTTTGCTCATTAGTAATATTCAACAAATTTCCCATAATTACTAACTCTCGTCACGTTAATAATTATAACATAATTAATTTCGGGATTTTTATTAAATAATTCATTCACGTTAAATTTAATAAATCCCCAAATTAATATAGCATAAAAATACGGGGTATTACAGATACATCTTTAGGAAATTATAAATAAATTATCCGAAACATTCAATGATGCATAAAAAGTAACTAAGTCTGATGTGCCTTTTGCAAATGATCAAATAATAATCATGCCATCATAACACTTTGGAAGAGGTTATTAATAAAATATCCACTTTCTTTTAAACCCCTGAAAAGGTTAATGTCTTTGAAAAGACACCAGTACCTGAAATGACTATACAAACTCTTAAAGAGGCAAAGGTATCTAGTAATAACATGAGATTTGTATGTTTTATATATATTCAGGAGAAATGTTAGATCGTAAAGAATCGGAGACCAATGACATATTTACATATGTAGTAGCTACACAAATTCCCAAGGGCAATAATGATAGATATTCAAAATCACATGCTCTAAATGAATGTCGACAAAGAATAGATTGGACAAAATGGGAAATTGACATCAAGGTAAAACTTTAGTCTCTAAATAAACGCAGTATATTTCTACCCATAGTGAGAACTCCAAAAGTTTTTAACCTAGTAGGTTATCAGTTGGTGTATGTACGAAAAAGAATTGAGAATGATAAAATCACTCGTTATAAGGCACGACTTATGGCACAAGGTTTCCTCCAGAAACTCGTGACACCCTGCTTATTAAAATAACGGATGGATAACCCTCTAGTAAAATAAAATAGGAATCTCATTGGCTCATTCTTAGCATCACTGTCACACCAATTAAATTACTAACAACCTATTATTAAATTAAGTCACGTGTCAATTTTTAATCATAATTAATGTTACACAAAAATACAGTAATCAAACCATAACTTATTTAAATAATTAAATAAATCCATAACCATAAACAAATCCAAACTATGAATTTATTATATGTCAAACTGTTCCGAATAAACCATCGAAAAATCTCCATACACTAATCCCAAGAATTAAATAGAGTATAACAAGAAATAATTGTCTGACATAAATCAACATGCTTAAATATACAAATAGTCCTGATTAGAATATAGGAATAGGAACCGCTAAACAAAACCCCTAACATCCCATAGTTGTCGCATCTCCGGTACCTGAAAAGATGATCACACTTGGTGTCCCTATGGCTGGACACCTAAAAGTTTAGAAAAATATATTTGGCATTGGTCAGAGCCCAAATCCTTTTGAAAATATTTTGCAAGAAATTAAAATGCATAAATAAATATGTATTCATTCACTCATACTTAAATTGGTACTACACTCTGTCCTGAGACAATACTCACCTCTCATTTAAAGTGAACACTTAACGTATACATTTTAATCGCCTAGTTATGCCACCCGCCTAACTAGTCCCACACCATCCTTAATTCTATACGTTATTCCATCACTACGTATTTACCGAATTAATTTCAATTACCATTAATAATTATAATTCTCAATTACAATCTATTAGTTAAAATCATTAACTATCACCAGTTAATTCACCATTATCCATTTTCAATTAATAATTCTAATTTGATATTGATAACTTTCACTAGTTAGTATTCTCTTTTTAACTCTCATTACACCAAAATGATAATTTTATGACTACCTTTTTGTGAGTGCTAATTGGGGTGACAAACTTATCACTCCCCGGAGCAGTCACAAAATTATTTGTAACTCCCATTAGGGGTGATAAAATCAAAGGGTAATAAAAAATTTGAATCAATTAGTTTGTCACTGCTAATGAGAGTCACAAATGTTACCATATAATTAATTTGTGACTCTTATAAGCAGTCACAAATTTATAACTGTCACAAGCAGTCACAAATTTATCAGTAGGCCTAAATTATGACTCTTATGAGCAGTCACAAAATTATAACTGCTATGAAGAGTTACAAATTTTGGTCTAATACTAAATTTGTGACTGCTATCGGCAGTCACAAATTTGTAATCGCTCATAAGAGTCACAAAATTTGGCCTTTTTAATCGCGATTGGCAGTCACAATTTTTTTTACCTAACTTTAATTTCCCTCCTCTCCCTTTTCACACTCCCGCCCCTCTCTCTTTCATTTCGTTGTGCAAAGCATTTGGGTTTTTGGTTTTTTACCTAAAAATCTCTCTTTCTCTCGTTGATGAGAGTTTTTGGTTTGTTCGCCCCTCTCTCTTTTCACACTCCCGCCCCTTTCTCTTTCATGGGATATTGTTGTTGTGAGTGATTGAATTCAAATAATGATGTATTTTATGTTGGATTGTATGTTATTGTTATTCAAAGTTTGTTTCATTTGGCGGTTTGTTTTGATAATTTGGGTTTTTATATTTTTTAATTAACTTTAATATTTTTTTTCTTCTTTGAAGGTTCAGCTTATTCCTTTTTTACATGAAGGTAATGACAAACCCTTCACAACCACTCAATGGAGGCACCATATCAGGTTTCAGATTTATTATTTAATTTTAATATTTGATTGATTGAATTTTTAATTATAATTCCTCCCTGTTTGCTTTTTGTATAAAGGATTGAATAAAAGTATGTGTGCTGGTTGAATTTACACGACAAATTTTATCTCAAATAAAATATTCCAATGAAATCAATCACAATTTAATTATCAAATCCATTTTAGTGTGTTTCACATTGGATTCATGATTATTACATGCTTACTTAATAGCTCTGTAAGTGGTCATGTTGTTTTCTTGGACATTTAGTGTTAACTGTCCTTCAGGATGTATATGAAGTTGTTAACATTTGGAATTATGTTTGTCCAGTCGTTCCAATGTTTTATCTTAGGTGTATGATAACTATTCGATGAAATGTCACGAATTAGTTGTTTCATGTTACAGTATATATTTCCATACTTATTAATATGTAGTATTATAGGTAAGATTTGTGCAATTGAAAAATAGGTATCTTCAACTAAGCTCAGAAAAAAAGAGGTATTTCTGTCCAAATAGACGACTACTTTCCAAAAAATCATGGTATCAATCACCATATCTTTTAGACTAGATGAAGTTAAAGGATTGGAATAATTGTGCATCTTATTGAACAAAATGCTTTACTTACGTATAGGTACTGATTACTATATCGTAGGAACAAGGTGAACGTGAAATATGTGTGCCACCTATTATTCGCATGCTCTTTTGTGATTCGATAGATGTGACATTTAACCTATTCAATCGCTTCATTATTTCTTTTTGATTGAGTCCATACGCATTAGAGTTAAAAGACATGAGTTACGTTTTTCTTAATAGTACGCTTCAAAATTTTAGTATCAAATTCCACGTTTGGACAATAATGTGACCATCTTATAAGATTCTAAGTTAAAAGACACGAGTTACGTTTCGCTTAATCATACATATTTTAAGATACTATGTTTAAATGGCTATTTTTCATATAATTTCATTTCTAGTTTTCTATTACTTCTCTTGGTTTTCTAATGCATCTTTAAATCCTCTTCATATTTAGTTCTAATGGTCATATTAATTCCTCTTTCATATTCATTGAGTTTTCGTGTAAGCATAATTCTGCATTGTTGGTCAACTGGGTTTTTGAAATCCATCACCTTTATCCTGTGATCGCTTTGATTACTGAGATGTCACCAAAGAGTAATGAGAATTCAATTTTGTGTGACAATGTCGGGTGTCTAAACTTTCCTCTTTCTTTTTTCATTAATCAGATCGTTGATTAATACTGGGATCCATGAAGCATAAAGATGGAAAAATTGTATCCCGTGGCCTAGACAACAGTCAATGGATTGAATGAAAATAACATAATTAGCAAGGTCTTATTTTTTGGCAATATGCCTTTAGATGACCCACACATTCTCTGGTGTCAGCGCATCACGCAGAGCACCATCAACCATATTCGGATAGACCCCTCTACACAGTGCCATCCCGATCGGGGGTATTACAAAGCTTTTGGTACATATATTACAACGATCTCACTTTTTTCCTTACCTATTACTTAATATTACAATACTGTGTTAAAAACTTACTAATGTAAAATCTTTTTATGATGTTGCAGATGCAGCGTTTGATGGATATACATGTGCGAGCTGATGTCGGATTATCAGGCCCCGCCAACGCACGGGCTACTCTTTTAAATATCACCAGGTTATGTAGTACAGACTAGCAGCAGCACGTGATGTTGGTAGATTTATAAAGGTTGTGCCACCACATATACATGATTAGGCACCAATTGTTACAGGGAGATGCATATGTGGGGCACAGTGAGAATGCATACGTGGAGGTGGCAGAGGCAGACATGGACCGCAACAACAAGAGATGGCTTATGAAGTACACCCTCGCCCACCCAAACTGATGACATACCGGGCACTTCACATCGACAAACAACTTATCGTTTATGAAGCACCAATATTGTAAAATACCTCAACAAACAACTTATCATTTATGGCTCAGTTGTAGTAGCTGAACGATGTACTTAATAAGCACTGATTAAAAATTGGCTCAGTTGTTCGGAATAGTTAACTTATATATTCTTTAACTCTTCCCATTTGTTATGGATTGACAGTTATTCAACCTTTTTAATTCCAAGTTAATCTATCAAAGATGGACGATTCAGGAGGAAGTGCAAGCAGAAGAAAGTGAATGAAATTCCTCTTAAAAGCTTAAATTCTATCCTCCATAGTTGCACACTTTAGCTCCAACACACGATAAATGACATCCTGGTAAATGATGCCTAGGACTTGCAATTGTATTTGAAGTCCGCCTTATAGATTGATCTCCACAATAGCATGAAAACTTCACATCTCTTCGTCGTATACCTTTACGCCCGCGCATCGCCGATGCTCCATGCTAGTAGGTGAAAATACTTCTCACCACTTGATTTGGCTCTTACTAATGACCTAACTCTATGCATGCCTATATGATGAGTATATGTCTGCCTATAAGATGAGTTTTTTCTACCTATATTGTGAATTATACAATTTGCAACTGTTCATGTACCAATTGGATAGGCTTCCATAGGCCATTAAGCACTTCTCTATTGAGTCTTTATTGTGCATTACAAAAGATTTCAACTCACAACCTATGTTCTTATTGTACTTATTTTATTCTTGATTGAGCTATCTTAAATTCATGTTATTAATCGAGAATTTTTAATTTGATGACATTTCTTACCCAAAAATCACTCACCCAAATCTCCCGTCGCCCTCAACCACCATCTCCCCAAAATGGTCCACGTGGTCGCCCTCGACCACCATCTCGCTCGTCGCCCACAAGCTTTCTGACATCGACCTAGTTGATGAACAGGTTGTCCCCTCTCCTTCCACACACAAACGTGCACACGTCTAACATACATCCCTGGTTCTTATGAGGAAAATCTTATATTACTTTTCTTTTCTCCCCCTCCATCCTTGGTATTTTGTATAACTCATGGGTATGTGTAATTTTCTATGCTCCCACTCCCTCCCCCCTCTTTGAATTGATGTTGTTTTGTTTATCTTTGTGTATTACCCAGGTGTGGTTTTGGTCTTATAATGTATGGATTTGGTTCCAAGAATGTCTTGATTGAAGATTTTGCCTCAACAGCCTTGGCCGACTATACTGTAGTTGTAATCGATGGCTATCATCAGTCCATCAATCTTAAACAGGTATACTGTTTACTTGTATATAATTGCAAATCAGTCTCTTATTCTTTTTACTTTTTGTTTCTCCACATGTTGTTGTGCCTTTAATATGAAAATGTGAAGCCAATAACATTGTTCCATCTTAGGGAAAAAAAAATTAATTGGTGATAAATTAGTGTAGATTTTAGGTGTTTAACAATTTAGAGATTGTGAGTACAGATTGAAGGTAAATACGATTAAATTTATTGGCCAATTATATGATTTTTCATTTATGGTCTGTGTGTTTTATCTTTACATATTCATCATCTTGAATTATGTTGGATTACACCCATGTTTTTTTTAGACACAGAAGGTTGCTTTGTTCTAAAAGAATAGAGTAATAGAATCAAAGCTGATTTACAAAGTCCTATCATATTATAGTGTCCCTCGAATCAACTCGACTATGTGCATCGTGAAAAACTGACCATACAATTATGTTAATTTTGTTCAAATCAAAAGTAATTGATACTGAAACGGTAGTTCCAAGATGATTGTTAGTATTTTGTTTCACATGCAATTCGTGGTTTCTTAAGCAAAACCATTGTCTTTAAGTTCCTCAATGTCAATGGAATTTCTCAATTGGAACTTTTTTTATGTTGGAGAGCAAAATCTGAAAGCTTAAAGGGACTTCTATGATGTGTGTGTGTGTATATATATATATATATATATCGAAAAGGTACTACCCAATGATGACAACAGGGGAAATTCGGAGGATGATCAATCCACAATATCTGATCCTTCATTCGACTTGGTATATTTAAGGCATTAATCCAACAATCTGTCAACATATCCTTCATTTATGTGAAATTCCTCCATTATAGTGCTTCCCTTAACATGATCCTTGATGGTTTTCCATTGGTTTAAAATACTGAATGCTTCTCAGAGCTGCAGTTCTCGCATCTAATGTAGGACCAGAAGCAATCGAGCTCTTGTGAACTCATTGGAGTCACCTAACTAATGATCCGAGATATCTTCCTCAATCAGATCTGATTTACTTACTAGGACTGACACAAATTGATGCAGACTTGATGAGCTCATCTTAGTTTCCTCAACTAGAACCAACAGTCTAACAAAAATGTTCCACAGTGCATTTCGTTCTTCTATATCATCTGAAGTAAAAGAGTAAATATCAAGTAGACCCTGTAAGTTACACAAATCGTGTGACATCTGTAAAGCGAGATCAGCTACATTAGTTAGAATATTTGCGATCAGAACTGCAGTAGTAACACAAGAGTTGGCAAACTCAATTTTATCAGTAAGTTTAATCAGGTCAAGAAGTAATTGAAAATTTTCCTTATTTGAACAAAGTTCTTGTGAATAATTGGCAATGACATAAATAACTTCGATTGTCCGAAGAATCAAATCAAGAATCGAGATTTCTTTCAGGTACTCGTTCTCCCATTAATTTGATCATCTCAACAGCTAAGAGTTCTTATGAATAATTGTTAATGACATTAATGGCTTCGATTCCTTTAGTGTTTGTTTGGAATGTACACGTTGGAGGTGGGCTTGCTCATTAATAATAGATCAAGGTCAGGGGCGGACCTACCCTATCCTGAATGGGGGTGACCACATCCACGGGGGCAATTATATAAATAACCAAAAGTAAATGCAGCCCCCTCCCTACTGCCGAAGCAAACGCAACCCCTGTCCCTGCGCAGGTGGAACTATAGGGACGAGGAAGATGTCAGGAATGCCGACTCCAAATTCGACCACCATGATATCCCCTATGATGTCATGTGCTTGATATCGAGCACATCTATGGCAAGAGGTATTTAACATGGAACAAGATGCTTTTCCCCAACCCCCAACAAATGCATAACCACTTGTTGCTTTCTTGGACTCACTTCTACTTGGGGAGGTAATTTGTTTTAATATTCTTACCAATTTTCATTTTTTATTTTTTGTATTTCCTAAGTGAAACCAATTACTAGATTAAATTGTACCAATCATTTTTATTTATTTTTGTGCTCTCACTGCCATGATGTACGCAAGGTTTATGTGGCTCAAAGGCAGCCACTAACGTGGCACAAGGTGACTATTATTTTCATTAGTTGATAAAAGCACTTTCTGTTACCACTCTGGAAAATGCAGTTTTATATAATGTTGTGGATTAGAGTTGAAAAATGTGTGCGAAACACAATTATTTTATAGAATTGACATTGTTTCAAAATTCAAATTAAGGTTTGCAATTGACATTTCATTTATGTCCCCTGTTGAACTCTGAAAAATTGTATTTTTGGTTTGTTAAGTGACCCCCCAAATTTTTGTTTGCAGGCTACTTTCAATGCTCCATCTGGAAATGAACCTTTGGCTTTGGATATGGGAAGAGTGGGTAAAGGTCAAGTATGGATAAACGAGCAAAGCATTGGACGTTACTGCCCCGCATACAAAGCAGTTGGTACTTGTAATGAGTTTAGTTATGCCGATTCTTTCAACAAAAACACCTCGGTTGAGTAGGCCAGTGACTTGGGCTTGCTCATTGAAAACACCTCGGTTGAGCAGCTTGGTTTGGTTAGAAAGATCACCATCACTAAAGATTGAACAACAATCATTTCTGATGATGCATCAAAAGATGAAATATAGTCTACGATTGCACAGATTAAAAAGGAGTTGTCTGAAACAGATTCCGTGTACGACTCTGAGAAACTTGCAGAAAGAATCGCAAAATTATGTGGTGGAGTTGTTGTTATAAAGGCGGGGGACACAACAGAAACTCAGGTAGTGGTGGAGAAGGTGAAGGAGAGTGAATGGGAGTTTGGTTACAACGCAATGACAGACAAACATGTCATCGAAGTGTTGTGCCATTATTTTTTTACTTTACTTTTCATTCTATGTCCATTTCGTACTTGGCGCCCAAGAAGGGTTTGTTTGATGTTGAATTAAGTTTAAATAAGTTTTATGTGTACCGGATATTTGGAATGTCAGAAATATAAATGAAATGTTGTCGATTTTTTTAGACTTGTTACATGTTAATGACATTTTATCTACTCCTTTGTTTTAGTTTACTTTTTTTATTCTACTCTCATTATTTCATTATTTTGTGAAAATATAAAGATATTTGTAACAGATCTTACCACATGTAATAAATTCAACCTTTGTAACTGCTAATAGCAGTCATAAATTTGTCACTACTGCCAATTTTGTAACCGCTGTGAGTAGTTACAAATTTTAGATTTGTAACTGCTGTGAGCAGTTACAAAATTTATATTCGTAACTGCTAACAGCAGTTATAAATATTATATTCGTAACTACTGACAGCAGTTACAAATTGGGGTCATCAGTCAGAACCCCATAGGGGTTATAAAAATTTGTGACTGCTGTTAGGAGTTACAATATTTCTTTTGTCACCCCCTAAATTATGACGGTAAATAGCAGTTATAAAGGTCATTTGTGACTGCTAACAGCACTCACAAATCACCCATTTTGGTGTAGTGTCTTCATGCTCGTATATATATATATATATATATATATATATATATATAGAGAGAGAGAGAGAGAGAGAGAGAGAACTAGGCTCCTGTGCACATTAAGTTTGCACAATATTTTTTTTAAATAGTAAAAAAAAAATTTGAGCTGATTTTTTGTATGATATGTAAACATTTCAAGGAATCCATATAAAAAAATTCAACTCAAAAAAATATTTTTTGCTATTTTTAAAAAATCGGTCAAACTTTCACTCTTTTTAAGCACTTTAAAAGTTGTGAAAGTTTGACCGGTTTTTTAAAAATAGCAAAAAATGTTTTTTCGAGCTGAATTTTTTTATATAGGTCTATTGAAATGTTTAAATATCATATAAAAAATCAACTCAATTTTTTTAATGTTTTAAAAAAATTGGTGTGCGCCAGCACATGTGCAAACTTAGTGAGCACAGGAGCCTGCCTATATATATATATATATATATATATATATATATATATATATATATATATATATATATATATATATATATATATATATATATATATATATATATATCGTATTTATTATCACATCATCCATACATATATATCACTCACTAAATATGTATAATTACCATCCCAAATAATAAAAATAATAATTTACTGGAAGCGAATCTTTACAATGCTATCATATCCCCCAGGGAATACTTACATCATCCTGACTACCGGGTCGAAATCTCATACCGAACTGCGATAGAAAACATCAACGTTAAAGGCGATCATAGGTTCCTCGATAGTGAGTCATATCCATACCCAAAATCACCTCACTTCGAATTTTAACCCAACAAGGGCACATACGTGGCGCTGTGACCTGGAAACTATATTTACCCATCTTTCACTCGCCAGGAAGACCACCCACATCGTAAAACCTCCCATGATAGCACTTAGAGGGGTATGTCCTTATATTCATATAATTATATCTTATGCACTGATATAAATATATATATATATATATATATATATACACAATCTCTTAACTTGTATATATTTTTTAATAATTTAATTAACCATGTTTATCACAAATGGCACAACCACATTATGTTCCAAAACTCCATTATATACTCCATTAATTAATTATTCGCTCAATTAATTAATTTTTAACCAAAATACAATTTCTGGACACGTAACTACATCTCAATCTTCCAGCAGGTCTGAATCGATCCGGCTTTTGGCCCGAATTGATTCGCCAAAAGGGCTGAATTGATTCGATTCTGAGCAGAAGCCCAGTTTTGAACAGTAATACAAATTTTCATCGAATTCGGAATTCCCCCACAGGGCTCTCTTGATTAACGAAAGATGCATGTAGCTACGGATATTGTGATAACGAGAATCACATCATATAAAATAAGTTATACTACCAGTCTTAGTTACCGGTGCAATTTCAGATCCAGTTGCTTCTTAGTAGTAGGGGATTGCCAGTTTCATTCCCATATATAGACCAAGAAGCCCATTATGTTGATACTGACTGACTCCTATATTATTTGGGGGGCAGGTAAGAGCGTGTTGATTATGCCATTGATGGAGCTTTGATGTAGCAACACCACTAGCCTCTAAAGAAGCAGTTCGAGATGCAGAAGTATTTACACCAGGTCTTTCACCTTCTTAGTAGCACCAGGAGTAGGCTTTGTACCTGCATTGGGCTATGATATTATTATAGATCGAGATAAAGACACATATAACAATTCTAATTCCTTTATAACAATTGATAATAATCCCATTCATGCTCTTAATCACTTTTAAACAACAATTCACATTTTCAACATCAAATTTATAGAACTCATAATTATAATCAAGAATTTCACTATTCTAAAATCCATTCATATAATCATCCTATTATCCCCATCATTTTCACTCATTATTAATTCTTTAAAATCCATAATTTGCATGGCAAGATTACAATCTCCCTAATATAAATCATTTCCCCTAAATCCCATAGTCTACATGTGAATCCATACCAAAATAGTTTTTTCCAACTATAATATGACTGAAATTAAACACACAAGTTAAATAACAACCTTAAGGTTTGTAGAGTCTGAAATTTGGTGAAGATGTTGATAATTCCCCTAGATTCCCTTCTCTTCACTCCTAGAATGTTTCCGAATCGTTCTTCACTTCCTCAGTTAGATTCCTTAATTTTCCTTTGCAATTCATTTCACTTTCTCTCAAACTCTTCGTATAACTTAACTAAATCTTTTGATTTGTGAAGTGACTTTTCTTATCACCCAAACCCTTCATTTTATGAGTGCAAATCCCCTTTTTGGCTATTCATATACCATTAAGAAGTCCAAAAGACTCTTATTCCGGTCTCGATTAATCTAAAAAGCCCCCAAGATCCGAACACAATCCATGAGCACTTAAATTTGACCATTTTGACCCTTTCCCGATCAATCGTGCACTCAAAATCGTCACCCGAGCCGTTAATCAATATTTTTCCATCTCAACCTATTATAATTTAATCACACATGCCCCGATTGAGATAATATTAAATTTTGTCGCATTTACTTACTTACGACTTAATTCAATTTTATTTCCTATAACACACTAGTAAATTCAATTTTATTTACTACAACACACTAATAAATGCATAGTCACATAAATATTAATTCATTTCACTGTAAATTACTATTTATTTAATTTTTCCATTATTTCATAAATTAAATTATGCGTCCCCCCGCATAATTTAAATATTTAATTATATATATATATATATATATATATATATATATATATATATATATATATATATATATATATATATATATATATATATATATATATATATATATATAAACTACGAGGTATTACATACTTACCCCCTTGAAAAAAAATTGTCGCCGAAATTCAGGTATACCTGGAATAAAGATCTCAAGATACTTCTCACGCATATCTTTCTCCCTTTCCCATGTTGACTCATCGGCGTTGTGATGTCCCGATGAACACGAACCAAGGGCACAACTTTAAAACGTAATTTACGCTCACTAATATCTAGAATAGCAACCAGTCTCTCCTCATACGAGATATCAAGTTGTAAATCCATCTCCTCTAATGGAATATGCCAATAATCCATCTCACTCTACTTATAATTCTTCAACGACAATACATGGAATACGTCGTGAATCTTCGGTAAAATCTCTGGCAAGGCGAGTCTATATGCCATCGGCCCTAGCTTTTTAATAACCAAAAAAGGTCCCCACATATCTCAGTGAAATTTTTCCCTTCTTTATGAATCAAATTACCCCTTTTATGGGAGACACCCCTAGAAATACCTGGTCACCAACTTCCAAGTCTACATGTTCCCTGTTTGCATCTACATAACTCTTTTGTCAATCCTGAGGTATCCCTATGCAACCCCGAATCAGCTCGATCATGGCAGGAGTATCTTGAATCATTTCAGGTCCGACGAGCTTGTTATCCCTCCCCTCAAACCAACTAGCGGGCGAACGAAAAGGTTTGTCATATAAGGCCTCATAAGGTGCCATCCTAATGGTAAACTTGTAGGAATTATTATACAAAATTACACCGGTGGAAAGTACTGTTACCATCATCTATTAAAATAAATTATACACATTCTGAGCATGTCTTTCAACATTTAATTCACACAATAAATCATCCCATCAATCTGTGGATGATAGATCATACTCAATCGTAACTCTGATCCCAAAGCCTCCTAGAAACTCTACCAAAAATGGGACACAAAATTTTTGTCTCTATCGGATATAATATTAATTGGTACTCCATGTAGCCTCACTATCTCAGATATGAATAACTGGGAATACTATGTCGTCATAAAATATGTCATTATTGATAAAAAAAAAAAAAAGTGAACCACCTTGCCCAACCGATCCGCTATCACCCATATAGGATCGTGACCCCTCTATGACGTTGGTATCCCTTTAATAACATCCATCGATAATGCTTTCCCACTTCCACACCAGAATTTCCAACGACTATAACATTTCGGATGGTTTTCGTAGTCAATCTTCACTAACTAGCATGTGGCATGCTGCGAGACAACCTGAGTTATATCCCGCTTCATACCCGTCCACCAATACTACCAACGAATATCATGATAAATCTTATCCCCACTTGGATGTACCGTAAATCTCAACCCATGGGATTATGTCATAACAACATGTTTCGAATCCCTATCATCTGGGATCACGAGTTTCCTATTGAAGCGTAACCCTCCCTTAGAACTGATTGAGTAAGATTACGCTCCATGTGTCAAAAACTGTTTCACCCTATCCTTGTAAAATTGATCCCCGACTTCACTTTCACAACCCTCATCACAATCTCAAATATGACGGTCAACACTTCCATACAAGCCCTGGCAACTGAATCAGCTTGACAAAGCTCATTCCACCTAACTTTTCATACTACTGCCAATTCTAAAGTAGGCCTTTGGCTCAACGCTTTTACTACAACGTTAGCCTTACCTGGGTGATACTGAATATTAAACTGATAATCTTTCATGAATTCCAACCACCTACGTTGTCGCATATTTTGATCCTTTTGTGTAAATAATACTATAGTGATTTATGATCTGTGAATAGACTGGATTTTCCCCTAGGAGATAACGCCTCTAAATCCTTAAGGCAAAAACAATGGTGGCCAGCTCCAAATTATAAGTGGGATAGTTATTCTCATGGGGCTTCAGTTTGCGAGAAGCCTATGCTATATCCCGATCCTCCTGCTATAAAATACCCCAAAGTCCCTGTAAGGATTCGTTCGTGTATATATGATACTCCACTCCTCCTCTGGGCAGTGCAAGTACAGGTGCTAAAGTCTGCTTGTCTTTCAACTCATCAAAAGCCAACTCACAATTGTCATCTCACATAAATGGTACCCTTTTGAGAGTCAAATTCATCAATGGATCCGCAATCTTTAAAAATACCTAGATGAACCGACAATAATATCCTGCTAATCCCAAGAAACTACAAACTTCCATAGGTGTTGTGGGTTATCCCCACTCTTTAACTGTTGATACCTTACTTGAATCCACCACGATTCCCTTGTTTGTCACCACATGACCCAAAAATTGCACTTCACGTAACTAGAAACCACACTTCTTAAACTTGCTATATAGATGATGGTCCCTCAATGCCTGTAGATTCAATTGTAAGTATTCAACATGCTCCCCCTTAGTTTAAGAATATACCCGAATGTCGTCAATGAACACAATCACAAATTGGTCAAGGAAATATCTAAACACCTTATTCATGAGATCCATAAATACTATTGGAGCATTAGTTAACCCAAAAGGCATAACCCTAAACTTATACGACCCATACCGTGTTAGGAATGCAGTCTCAGGGTCGTCTTGCTCCCCGATGCACAACTGGTGGTATCCAGACCTCAAATCAGTCTTGGAGAAGTATGTTGCTTTGAAATGTTGTTCGAGCAATTCATCGTCCGAGGTAACGGATATTTATTCTGAATCGTAACCTTATTCAACTCTCCATAATCAATGCAAAGATGAAGTGGCCAATCATTTTTCTTTACAAACAGTACAGGAGCACTCCATAGTGGGGTACTATGTCTAATAAAATCCTTCACAAAGAGTTGTTGAATCTAATCACGTAACTCTTTTGTCTCTAAAGGAGACATGCGATATGGTGCTCACACAATCGGTCTCATCCCTGGCGCTAAGTCTATAACAAACTCGATCTCCCAACTCGATTGTAAGCCCGGTATATCTTGAAATAAATCCGCAAAATCTCTAACCACTGGAATCGAGTCCAACATAATAACTATCTCTTATAAGGTCTCCTCCTTAATGTAATAAATATGGGTGGTTGATTCTCCCTCGGGAAGGGGCATCGCAACTAAAAACACCTCTTGTCCCGAAATAGCAAATAGAATAGTCCTCCAAAATAGTTCACCATCACCCGATACTTTGTTAAAAAGTACATGCCTACGATAACATCATACCCAGTCATATCTAAAATAAGTAAATCAACTATTAAAACTCATTCTCCCGACGCCTATCCCCACCCCTCTATATACGGAGTGAATAAGTTCCCCACTACCCAATGGTGAGTCTACACATATAATGATATTATCGATTGTCTCTAGCAAATTGGTTGTACGTGCAAATTTATAGCAATAAAGGAATACGATGCTCCCGTATCAAATAATATCCGACCCATATGACCATGGATAGGAAACATACCCTCTACTGCAGGTGGTTCTTTGAGGCCTGTGGTACCATCGCATTACGGATGTTATAGACACGCCCATACTGCATCCTCCCTGTTGTTATTGCGCTACTGTTGCTGGTGCTGTAGGTACTATCTATGGTTGTTTCCACTACTGGGCACCATAATGAAGTGCCTGGACAATCTGTGGGAACTCTCTATTCATGTGGTATCTTACCATATACTAGTAACAATGCCCTGCCATATCCTTTGACGTTGGTCGAAGGGATGTTGTCCTGCTCACTAGCCTTGATAACCGCCTCCATTATTTTCACGACTTACTGGCCCTGAGGAGTATACCTATTGCTGTTGTTGTAGTCCCTGCTGGCCATACCTAAACCCATTATCATTTTACCAAAAGACCCCAGAATGAAATATCTTTGTTGGATTCCCCTATCGAAATTTTTTCTCTTGCTGTCTCCTGAACTGGTGAGGGTGTTGTGTCCCACTAACACCATTTCCTCCTAACTTACTCGACTAGATGGAATCCCCTGAATTTTTACTCCCCTTCATGTGAAAATGATGATCTTGGCGGTGCAAAAGTGCAACATTAATGACACCACGATATGTTTGCAATGCCAAATTCCCCATTAAATGTTGCTTGATCCTCCAGTACAATCCATACATAAACCTTCTTATTTTCTTCTCTTAGAGATTCACCTCGGCAGGCACAAAATTTTCTAGTCGAGTGAACTCTTCCTCGTATATCATAACTGAACGATCCCCTTACTCCACATCTTATAGTTTATTTCTCATCTTTATCTGAATAGTTGAAGGAAAATATTACGATCATATCGTACCCAGAATTTAGTAATAGGCATCACATCACGCTCCTCTTTTATGGTGAGATATTCCCACCACTGTAATGCTGCATCCGCGAGCTTAAATGTTGCAAGCATCTGTTTCTGAACCTCGCTATAATCCACTATACAAAGATGTCTCTGCATGCCTTTATTCCACTAGCTGGTAGCTATAACATCCAAACTGCCCTAAAATTCTAGTGTGTGCCCTTCCTGGAAGGTCTCCATGACTCATTCCCAGACTGAAGGTCCAGGGTGGTCTTGTATGGCTGGAACTACTGGTTGTTTTATTTGAACAAGAGGCGATTGTTGAGCCATAGTTGTCGTTGCAGCATTAATTGCTTGAGCGATAATGTTAGCCACCTCCATGGCTATGAAAGTCCCCCTGGTCCTAACGGCTCTAGCTGAGCCTGTCCAGCTTTGGCCCCACCAGTGGCCCTAGTCTGACTTGATATCCTAGGCGACATCTGAAACCAGACTAACTTTGTATAATTCCATAGTTAATATAAATAATTTCATTGAAAGAACTAAGATGTATAATGAAAGCAACAATCCTATCTATAGGGCTCTATATCAAAGAATGCTACGGTAGAAATCGTAATAAGTCTGCATAGATCCTAAGGACTCTATAACATGATGCTCTTATAATATATGTGACACCCTACTTATTAAAATAATAGGTGTTCAGCCCTCTACTAAAATAAAAAAGAATCTCATTGGCTCATTCTTAGCATCACTGTCGAACAATTTAAATTACTAACCACCTATTATTAAGTTAAGTCGTGCGTCAATTTTTAATCTTAATTAACGTGACAAAAAAATGCAGTAATCAAACCATAAATCATTTAAATAAATAAATAAATCCATAACCATAAACAAATCCAAACTATAAATTTATTACATACCAAACTGTTTCGAATAAACCATCGAAAAATCTCCGTACAATAATACCAAAAATGAAATAAAGTGTAACATGAAATAATTGTCTGACATAGGCAACATGTCTAAATACGAAAAGAGTCATGACTAGAACAGAGGAATAGAAACTTCTAAACAAAACCCTGCAACATCCCACAGCTGTCGCAGTTCTGGTACCTAGAAAGATGACCCACCTGGCGTCCCTGTGGCTGGACACCTTAGGATTTTGAAAAATATATTTGGCACGGGTTAGAGCCCAAATCCTTTTGAAAATATTTTTGCAACTAATTAAATTGCATAAATAAATATGTATTCATTCATTCATATTTAAATTTGTACCGCACTCTCTCATGAGACAATACTCAGCTCACCTTTAAAGTGCATACCTAATGTATGCATTTTAATCGCCTAGTTATGACACCCGCCTTACTAGTCCCACACCATCCTTAATTCTATACACAGCCCCATACCTGCGCATTTATCGAATTAATTCCAACTACCATTAATAATTATAATTCTCAATAATAATCTATTTAGCAAAGTCATTAACTATCACCAGTTAATCCACTATTATCTATTTTCAACTAATAATTATAATTCAATTATAATTTGATATTAATAACTTTCATCGTTTATATGTTTTCTGCACACACAGACACACATATATACATATGTATTATCACATCATTCATACATACATACATATATATATATATGTATGTCA
The DNA here is from genome assembly GCA_949130495.1 of Sambucus nigra. NCBI lineage: Eukaryota > Viridiplantae > Streptophyta > Magnoliopsida > Dipsacales > Adoxaceae > Sambucus > Sambucus nigra. The sequence continues at coordinate 138,296,395 of OX422221.1, read as the reverse complement.
CTAGTAGTAGTAGTAGTAGTAGTAGTAGTAGTAGTAGTAGTAGTAGTAGTAGTAGTAGTAGTAGTAGTAGTCGTAGTAGTCGTAGTAGTCGTAGTAGTGGTAGTGGTAGTGGTAGTGGTAGTGGTAGTAGTAGTAGTAGTAGTAGTAGTAGTAGTAGTAGTAGTAGTAGTAGTAGTAGTAGTAGTAGTAGTAGTAGTAGTAGTAGTAGTAGTAATAATAATAATAATAATTTCGATGCGGGTCTTTACAATGCTATCATATTCCCAGAAAATATTGGCATCATCCTGGCTACTGGGTCGGAATCTCACAACAAATGCGATAGAAAATAAAAACGTTGAAGGCGATCATAGGCTCCTCGATAATGAGTCATATCCATACCCAAAATTACCTCACTTCGAACTTCAACCCAACAAGGGCACATGCATGGTGCTATGACCTGGAGATTATACTTACCCTGCTTTCACTCACTAGGGAATATCACCCACATTGTGAAACCTCCCATGATAGCATTTAGAGGGTTATGTCCTTACATTCATATAATTGTATCTTACGCACCGATATAAATATATATACATATATACGTAATCTTTTCACTTATATATTTTTTCAATAATTCAATTAACCACGTCTATAACAAATGGCACAACCACATTATGTTCCAAAACTCCATTATATACTCAATTAATTAATTATTCACTAAGTTAATAAATTTATATCTAAAATACAATTTCTGAATATGCAATTACATCACTTAGCATGTATTTCAATTCTCGAATTTTTATCACAATTACTCATATCCAATATAATTCTCAAATATACCAAATTTACACTCCCGAGCAAAGACCCATTCAACCCAAAGCCCTAACAGTAGTATATAAAATTTCCAGTTTTTCATGACATCAAATTTCGGGGTTTCTAATACCGCAAGATATCCGATTTTATCTCCAATTAAAAATATAACCCCATACCAATCTTCCAGCAAGTTTGAATCTCTAAGGACCTAAAATTTCATTAGGAATGTTAATTATATGATTAAGTATAAGTTATAAGTTGGGGAGTTCTGTTAAACGTGTTAACTATCACATTTGGGGGATCCATGCTCATGTGATATATATGTTGTTTACATTAGAAGCTAATTAAGCTTAGGATCGGGGATAACATGTTTAAGGCATATAATTAGTTATGTGGTTAAATTCATCATGAAAATATGTTTCTAATGCATCATTATGTTTATAAAAGTAAACTAGGGTGTTAGTGAAAAATTGGCGATGTTTAGTCGCCAAATGTGAAAGTTATGAGATTTTTCGGTAAATTGCTACTTTCCTGTTCGAACCAAAATTAGGTGTACTAATTTTATGATTTTGGGAAAACACAAAATATGAAAGTTGTAGATATATAATTTTCTATATGTAGAATTAAAGTGAGAGTAAATTGGGGCCCGTAATAGTGAGTTATGGTGATTTTACAAAGGTGGGACAAATCCGTCATTAAAGGAATTATTTTATTGGACCTCTTGTCCAACCAATCACATGCCACCACCTTATATTGGTCACATGCCCACGTTTTATGGTTATAAGATACGAACTCATCATCTTTTTCATTTCATGTTTCAAGCTTGGAAAAAAAATATGCTTATGGAGAGAGAAAAAGAAAGTTAAGGAAGAAATCCTTCGAAAAATTTCCATAAATCGAGGAATTCTCGAAAGGTAATTACTTCTTTATTAAAGTTGGTCACATGGATGATTTCTACACTTGTTATATTTTTTTTCTGATTTGTATGAAGATTTAAATGATTCCCATTTTTCCAAATTGAGTAAAACTAATGATGGCTTAAGATTATACGTGAGGACTTGTGCTAGGATCGTAAATATTAACTTTAAAGTCCCAGTTTTGAATTTCCTTCTCGTGAAGATTTTAATGTAGAAAATTCATATATATTATGTGTTTATATACTAAAACATATTTAGTATATGTTTCCATGATGGATACCCGAGGTAGAGGTGATATATGCTTAAAAAGGTTAAGTTATGCTTTAATGTTCTCTTCTTACCTAGTTGTGCTAAAAATGGAATAAATAATGGAATACTTATTGAAATCAAATGATTCTAGTTGGAGATTAAAATAGACTCATATATTTATACTATATAGGAAAATTATGTAAAAATACAAAGAAATTAATCTTGGGTGACAGTTTGAAGTTCAGGTATAAAATTTGCCCCAAAAGTGTATGTGCGCACACCAAGTGTTCGACGTTTTGCTTGACTTAGCAAATGAACTCTAAAAATTATGAAACTCTAATTTTATATTATTCAATATGTTTAATATATGTTACCATGATTTATAACCAAGGTGGAGGTTATATATTCTTGAAAAATGTTAAGTTATGCTTTGATGGTCTACTCAGACCTAGATGTGTTAAAAGTGGCATAAATCATTGAATACTTGTTGAAATCAAGAAATTCCAATTGGAAATGTTAGATAACATATATTAGTATGATATAATTGAAGGGGGGAATAAAATACCTTCTGGTTTGGCTTGGTGGTTGTGTTTACGTTGAAGTTTTGTTGTTGTTTTCCTCCAGAAATGATTTGGAAAAAGGTTGTAATAAAACAGGCATAACTTCGTCTAGAGAATTCTTAATTTAATTATGTAAATTGTATTAGAACCTTAATGAATAAGGTTTTATACAAATGTGAAGAATCATATTCAATTAATTTTCAGTTATGTCAGATTGACCAACTGATGTGATGTGTTACTGAGTTTAATGTGATTTGGTGTATTCAAATACTAATGATGTTGAATTGTTAGGTGGGGAAGCGGCTAACATCACCATACCAAGGAAATAGTTTTGGTATTAATCTTAGTACCAAATTCAAGGTGAGTGGCCTGTCCTATGAAATATAGATGCTTATATGTTCATATAGAAATGTGTAAGTAAAGTCATATGTTAAGACCCTTATGGGAGTGATGTTGTATTTATGAAACATATGCATATGATTAAGAATGTTATGTGATGTTATATAATGTTATGGACAGTGGAGGGTCCTTTATCTAATGTTAAGGACTGTGGTGGTTCCTACGGGATGTGGCGGTCTCGTTAATCCAACTTAAAGGTTTTTTGTACTCGGGCCTAATTATGGGATGTGGTATCCCAATTAACTGGGAGTTAATTGGACTGGCGGGTCCAGGCTTGCGAGAGTTACACAATTCCTGTTGGGTTATGATATTTGAAAAAAAAATATATTATTCAAATTGGTTATATATATGTGATGTATGTGTGGAATACGGTCATTCACTAAGCTTGTGTTGCTTACACTCCTATAATGTTATGTTTCATGTATGCCTATCGTTTGGAGTTCATTGCCAAGTTAGGACGTTAAATGGGAGAGTGGAGGATAAAAACGTGAGTTTTATATCAACAAAATTTTTGGGTAAATGTTAAACAAAGGAACATATGTAAGTGAATTTGTTCGGTACTTTCAAGTTGTGCATAAAGGTAGCTATGTTTTCATCCAAATATGCCTTTGAAAAAAAATCTTGTGCTATTTTTCAAAAGATTTCAAGTACCATATTGTCTAATGGGGATTTATCTCTAAATAAAAGGTTGATTTTAAGTTAATTAAGTCGGTGCGTGACAGAATCAATCCGACTTCCAGCCCGAATCGATTCGCCAAGAGGGCCAAATTGATTAGATTTTGAGCAAAAGCCCAGTTTTGAACAGCAATATGAATTTTCATCGAATTCCATAATTTTCTCAACACATACACAATTCTAATTCCTTTATAACAATTGATAATAATCCCATTCACGATCTTAAACATTTTTAAACAATAATTCACATTGTTAACATCGAATTCATGGTATTCATAGTTATAATCAAGAATTTCACTATTCTAAAATCCATTCATCCCATCATTCTAACATCCCATCATTTTCTGTCATTATTAATTCTTTAAAATCCATAATTTGTATGGCGAGATTATAATCTCCCTAATATAAATCATTTCCCAAAAATTCAATAGTTTACATGTGAATCCATCCCAAAATAGTTTTTTCCAACTATAATATGACTGTAATTAAACATAAAAATTTAATAGCAAGATAATTACTTGCCTTAAGGCTCGTAGAGTCTAAAATTTGGTGAAGATACTGAAAGTTCCCTTAGAATCCCTTCTCAAATCTTCACTCCTAGAATGTTCTTGAATTATTCTTCATTTTCTCACTTGGACTCTTGAATTTTTCTTCTTAATTCTTTATACTTTCTCTCAAACTCTTTGTATAACTCAAATAAACCTTTGAATTTGTGAAATGACTTTTCTTATCACCCAAACCCTCCATTTTCTAGTGAAAATCTCATTTTTAGCTATTCACATACCATTAAGAAGTCCAAAAGACTCTTATTCTAGTCCCAAATAATTTAAAAAGTCCCCGAGATCCAAACACAACCGTGAGGTACTTAAATTTGACCATTTTGACCCATTCTGAATCAACCGTGCACTCGAAATCGTCACCCATGTCACTTATCAATATATTCCTATCTCAACCTATTATAATAACACATAGTAAATTCATAGTAAATTCAATTTTATTTACTGTAACACACTAATAAATACATAGTCACACAAATATTAATTCATTTCACTCTAAATTAATATCTATTTAATTTTCCCATTATTTAATAAATTAAATTATGTGTCCCATATAATTTAAATATCCAATTAAATAAATATATATATATATATGAAAATTTCTTAAGGATTTACATTGATTGAAGCAAAGCTAAGGAGTATGTACTTAATCCAACTAACACGTTCATTGTACATTTTAAAGCAATCTAGAGGAATGTGGTACGATCGTCTTAGTGAATACTTATCTAAGGAAGGGTATACAAACAATTCAATTTTCCTTTGTGTATTTATAAATAAATCCTCAAAATAATATGAAATAATAGCAGTTTATGTGGGTGAAATAAATTTAATCGGGACTCTAAAAGAAATCAAAACTAGTGCTACCTATTTAAAGAAGGAATTTAAGGCTAAAGTCATTAGAAAAACTAAATTTTGTCTTAACATGAAGATCGGAAAAAAATCTAGTGGGATTTTAGTCCATCCGTCTAATTATAATGAAAAGGTATTAAAACGTTTTAATATGGATAAAAGTGCACCCACTAAATACACCCATGATTGTCCAATCTTTGAACATAAATAAGCATTCTTATCATTATAAAGAGGAAGATGATTGTGACAACCCGCCTATTAAAATAAGAGGTGTCCAGCCCGATACTCCAATAAATACAGGAATCATAGATGGTCCAACCTTAGCATCACTGTCGTTAAAATAATAGTACGAGATAACCACCAATTATTTTAGAAAACGGAGTGTCAAAATTTAATTTACAGGTTTAAGAAAAATCCTTTAAACAATACCATTGGAAAATAAGGTGGATATTAAAAACAAACGAGTAACAATATAACAATTATGCACAATAAAATAACCGAATAAGCTGTCGGTTAACAGACCAATACAAGTAGGTTACACCGAGTATTAAGATTTAAATATCACATTGTATTAAACAAGTACACAATTGGGGCAACACACCCGAATATGTAAACTAATCATAGCAAGAGTACAAAAATAGAGGCGTCTACAATGAATATCCTACAACCTCCGCAATATGTTATGGCTCCAGGAAAACTGTGATGGAGAGGTCAATACGGGCGTCCTTGCGGTGGAGCACCTAGGCGAATATAGAATTCATGCAAAACAAAGAGATATAGACGGGCCAGGGCCCGGTTTGATATGATCACCATGTGAATAAAATGCATGACAGTTAGGAATATTTTATCATCAATTATAAACTTAACTCGCTCTCATAATTAATAATAAGAATTCTCACCTCTCAATCTAAAAGCACAACCAAGCGCATTATCAATGACACTATTCAAAGTTAATTATACGTATGAGATAAATATCTATGTTTTACTTAATGAGATTGCACACATTAAATGCACAGTTCCTTTTTCTCTTTAGGAAACATATATAGACCAATTTATTTCACTAATGCTTCACCAATTCAGTTTTACACCACATAAATTCACATTTCCCTTTTTCTTTCTAGGAAACGTATTTAAAATAATTTATTTCATAAAGTGCTTTGTCGTCAATAATGTCCCGCATTATTATGAATAGTTATACTTCACATCATATAACGATTCTAAGACCGTCTGTCACGACCCCGACCCAAAATAGTATTAGGGAACGGGTGTCTTGACATGCCACCAAGGCAACAAATATTCCGATTTAATTGTTTCCTTAAATAAATGCAACGGATATATTATCACATGGTTATGAATCGTAAAATACTGAAAGTAAAGGAATTACGTCATCAGAGCTTTCTAAAGGAAACTTCATATATTAAAAGTAACAACGGGTTACAACTTAAGAGAAAATTTAAACCTTATTACAAGAGATCCAGGCATGCTCTAAATAAACATTTAACGAAAAGAGCTCTAAAAGCTAGATCTTCAATATAGTCCATTTTCATTCCGTCCGTGAGCCTAAACGTTTCCTGAAAAATGGTTATTTATACAACATCAGCTAAAAGCCGAATGAGGTTCAATCTCCAAACATTCCAGGGTTTTCAGAAAATAGATACCTATTCAAGTCAAAAGAGAAGGCAATAAAAGTATATATATATATCACAATTGGATAGCTCAGAATAAGAAGAATGCAACAAATCAAATGTGATATCTTTTTCTTTCAATCATATCATTTTTATGGCCAAGTACACTCTAATACCGTATTCTTCTACCGTATTATACCCCGATAGTTGAGGGTCAATCGAACTAGTTCGTCACAACGCCTTATTTAGGGCACACCAGCGATAACCCAGCTGGGAAGGTCAGTCAGTAAAGAGGTCCCTTAGGCCGAATCATAATTTTAATATTCAATATCCTTCTCAATAATCATTTTAATCGGTATGTTTATATGGACAAATATAAACATGTCACAATTGAATCAGTCATCGGTATCACATGAATTTTGAGAATAAAAGCAGTTCACAAAATATATATAGTTTGCATAATATCATATAATCAAAATACACAAGGAATGTCAGAGTACTCACCCAAAATGGAGGTCAAATTTACTGGTATTGAGTCTTCGATCACACGTTAATCTGATAAAGATTTAAGTACACGTTCTAAGGTCCAGTTTATACTATACTTTAATAATAACTTCCTCTTTTAAAGGATTACTGAATCCCCATTTTTCAACTTTTAAAACTCATTGATCGTAATTGAAGAATTCAATTCATTGTCTTTCCTCATCAGTCGGTTTCCAGTAGAGATGGAGGGTCACAGGGGCACCACTTAAATACCATCTCATCTAGACAGAACATTTACGGATTCATTCCCAGTATATATGGAGGGTCACGGGGGCACCACTTAAATACCATCTCATCTAGACAGAGCTTCACCGGGCCTGACTTTGGAATTACTTAAATCGGATTCCATAATAACGAGCAATTTCTTAAAAAAGAATCATTTTTAAAAGCGTATAATTTCAAACAAGTTTATAAAATCAACTTGGATTTGTTCTAAATTTTAAGTTTTGATTAGTGAATTCTTTATTGTATTTTACCAGCATAACTACTAAGTAAAGCTATAAAACAATAAATTAAAACTATAAAGGTGCATTATAACATTAAGATTACCTTAAGATGAATATCCCTAAGAACTTCTTCTTAAACTTTTTCACACTTTCTCTCACTATTTCTTTCTATAATTCTCAAGGAATTGGTGTGAGTTTCAAATGATCCCCTAAAGGCCCTATTTCTAGTTTTCCAAAGATATTTAGGTGTTGACACGTGTCTGGGTGATAAGGTTTCACTTTGGTGAGTCGTCGTTCACGTGTCGTGCAACGGATCAGCCTTGCAGTCTTGGTTTACCAAACGGCGACACGTGTTTTTCCTTTTTCTAGAGGATTTACATGAGTTTTATCCTTTCCTATAGAGGTGACACGTGTGCAGTGGATATGTTCAAAAGAAAGCACGAGGTGGAAAGCACGAGGTGGAAAGTTATTAGGGGTATAAGGGTCATTTTACACCTGAAGGGTATTTTAGTAATTTTACACCATATATTTTCAATATTTCTTTTAGGTCCCTGAAAATATTTTATTTACAAAAAGGCCCCTTTTTATTTTTCATTTTGGTCCCTAAAACTTTCTTTATTAAAACCAAGTCCCTAAAGTTTCATAAAATTACATTTTCTACCCCAAAACTTATCACTTAGCTTAGGATGTGCCATAAAATTTCAATCTGACCCATTTTACAGTTGATTCTTCAAATTTAAAAACGGGATTTGTCATATTAAGAACTCGAAATATCATATATGTAATAATATATCATTATTAGATAGTAAGTATGACGAAATTGAAAGAAGACAATTATATATTGGCATAAGAAAATAGGGTCATTACATCCTACCCTCCTTATAAAAAGTTTGGTCCCCAAACTTTACTTACATTATTTTCCAAAAAGGTGTGGATATCGCTCTTTTATTTCATCTTCCCGATCCCATGTTGCTTCTTCAACAGAGTGATTCCGCCATAATACTTTGACTAGTGGAATAACCTTGGTTCGTAATATTTGATCTTTATGGTCCAAGATTTCCACTGGATGCTCAATGTATGTCAAATCTTCTCTAACTTGAAGAGGCTCGTGACTTAAGATATGTGATGGATCAGGGATATATTTCTTCATCATTGAAACATGAAACACATTATGCACACTAGAGAGTTCAGGGGGTAAGGCTATTCGATACGCAACAACACCTATCCTTTCAAGGATTTCAAAAGGTCCTATGTATCTTGGACTCAACTTTCCTTTCATCCCAAACCGAATTACTCCCTTTGTCGGTGATACTCGTAAGAAAACATAGTCTCCTCTTTGGAATTCTAACGGTCGATGCCGATTGTCAGCATAACTCTTTCGATGGCTTTGAGAGATTTGAAGTCGGTCTTGTATCAATTTCACTTTCTCTGTTGTGACCTGAATCAATTCTGGTCCCAACAATTTTCTTTCCCCAACTTCTTCCCAACATGCAGGAGAACGACACCTTCTACCATAGAGTGCCTCATACGGAGCCATTTGAATACTTGCTTGATAGCTATTATTATATGCAAATTCCACTAACGGTAAATGATCATCCCAATTCCCCTTCAAATCAAGTACACATGCCCTAAGCATATCCTCTAAGGTTTGGATGGTTCTCTCCGATTGTCCGTCTGTTTGAGGATGAAAAGCGGTGCTGAAATTCAATTTTGTTCCCATGGCTACTTGTAGGCTTTTCCAGAAGCGAGACACGAATCTAGGGTCACGATCAGAAACAATTGAAACTGGGGTTCCATGAAGCTTAATAATTTCCCGTATATACAATTTAGCTAGCTTTTCTAAGGAATGGGTAATCTTAATGGCAAGAAAATGAGCCGATTTAGTTAACCTATCAATAATTACCCAAATGGAATCATTACCATTGGAACTCCTTGGTAGCCCTGTCACAAAATCCATGGTAATATGTTCCCATTTCCACTTAGGGATTGGTAAAGGTTGTAATAGTCCTGATGGTTTCTGATGTTCAGCTTTTACTTGTTGACAGATCAAACACTGAGATACAAACTCTGTTATCTCCCTTTTCATGTTAATCCACCAAAACACTTCTCGGAGATCTCTGTACATCTTGGTATTTTCGGGATGAACTGTGAATCTCGAGTAATGACCTTCCTCCAAAATCTGCCTCTTCAGTTGGGCATCACCAGGTATACAGACTCTATTTTCAAACCTTAATATATCATCTCGTATCGCAAATTCAATTCTCTTTCCTTCAATAACCTCTTCTTTAATCTTCCTCAGTTGTGGGTCATTTATTTGTGCAACTTTAATTCTTTCCATCAACGTGGGTTGTATTTGTAAGTTTGCGATTATTCCTCCTTCGCCATAAATACGTACATCTATTTCCATACTTCTCAAATATTTCAATAGAGCTTCCTGGCTGGTAATAAGACATGCTAAATTTGGTGTAGACTTTCTACTCAAAGCGTCGGCAACTACATTAGCTTTCCCCGGGTGATAGTGAATATTTACATCATAATCCTTCATCAATTCTAACCACCTCCTTTGTCTCATGTTTAATTCCTTCTGAGTAAAGATATATTTCAAACTCTTATGATCGGTATAAATCTCACAAGTCTCACCATACAAATAATGTCTCCAAATCTTAAGAGCAAAAATTACCGCTGCTAATTCTAAGTCATGGGTTGGATAATTTTGCTCATGTGGTTTTAACTGTCTCGAGGCATAAGCTACTACTTTTCCATTTTGCATTAGCACACATCCCAAACCATTTTTAGAAGCATCACTATAAATCACAAATCCTCCTGTACCGGAAGGAATAGTCAAAATTGGGGCAGTTACTAGTCGATTCTTAAGTTCTCGAAAACTATTCTCAACTTCCTCAGACCATTCATATTTCACCGTCTTTTGTGTTAACCTAGACAGAGGTTTGGCAATACTAGAAAATCCTTCAACAAATCTTCGATAATAACCTGCTAATCCTAGGAAACTACGAATCTCCGTTACATTAGTTGGTCTTGGCCAATATAGTATAGCCTCGATCTTTTAAGGATCAACCGACACTCCCTCCTTGGATATGACATGTCCTAGAAAAGAAACACTAGGCAACCAAAATTCACACTTCTTTAATTTCGCATATAATTTCTCTTTCCTAAGGATTTGTAATACTATCTCCAAATGCTTCTCGTGTTCTTCAATACCTTTGGAATAAATAAGGATGTCATCAATGAAAACAACCACACACTGATCCAGATATTTCCTAAACACTCTATTCATCATATCCATAAAATCGGCTAGTGCATTAGTTAATCCAAATGGCATCACAAGAAATTCATAGTGACCATATCTAGTACGAAAAGCTGATTTCGAAATATCCTCTTCTTTAATCTTCAACTGGTGATAGCCTGACCTAAGGTCAATCTTTGAAAATACTTGCGCACCTTGAAGTTGGTCAAATAAATCATCTATACGAGGTAAGGGGTATTTATTCTTAATGGTCACCTTATTTAGTTCACGATAATCTATACATAACCTCATCGTTCCATCCTTCTTTTTAACAAATAATACTGGAGCACCCCAAGGGGATACACTAGGTCTAATAAAACCCTTGTCTAACAGATCTTGTAATTGAACTTTTAATTCTCTTAATTCTAAAGGTGCCATGCGATAAGGTGGTTTTGAGATTGGTGTAGTTCCAGGAACAAGGTCAATGGTAAATTCTACTTCTCTACTAGGAGGTAGACTGGGAAAATCATCTGGAAAAACATCTGGAAAAAGCCTAGCTATAGGAATATCTTCTAAACTAGGCTCTTTTATTTGCAAATCAATAACACTGGCAAGGAATCCTTTACATCCATTCTTAAGAAAATTACAAGCTTGCATTGCAGAGATAATACGCATGGGAGATAAGATGCCAGTTCCTTCAAAACTGAATTCTGGTTGGTTAGGAATTTGGAAAATAACTCTCTTCTCAAAACAATCCACCCTAGCATGATATGATGCTAACCAATCCATCCCCAAAATGACTTCAAAATCTCTTATGTCTAAAACTATCAAATCAACGAATAGTTTATGACTACTGAAATTTATAGGGCAAGACTTATATACTAATGTTCCCGTCAATAACTCACCCGAAGGAGTAGAAACGTGTATGATATGATTCAAGGATTTAGGAATATTAGGAAAGCGATTAACAAAACGCACAAACACAAATGAATGGGTAGAACCAGGATCAATTAAAACTTGAAAAGGTTGTGCACATATAGAAAGTGTACCTGACACTACTGCATTAGAAGCCTTTGCATCGAAAAGATTAAAGACTTTACCTTGTCTGCCCTGATCCTTATTATCATTAGAAGTCTTTGTTGCCGCCTTCCCTTTGTTAGGACAATCTCGCATTTTATGCCCCTTTTGGCCACACCCAAAGCAACTCCCCATCTCCAGGTAACACGGTCGCCCTTTATGAATATTACCACAGCGTTGGCATTTATCAACATTAAAGGGTTTGTTTACTAAAGGTTGTCCTATATTAGGTATAGTCCTAAAGGGTTTGTTATTGGGGTTCCTTCCTCTTTGTCCTCCAAACTTCCTCTTCCCCTCTCTAACCTGATTATATTCTTCACTATCCTTCTCAGCTATTGTTGCCCTAGCCACCACGTCATTATATGATGCCAACTTTAGGATGGAAATTCGGCTACGAATATTCAACCTTAACCCACTTTCAAACTTCTTGGCTCTTAAAACATCGGTTATCACAACATGAGGTGCAAAACGGGATAACTCAGTAAACTTTGCCTCATATTGACTAACCGTCATATTTCCTTAAACTAGACCCATGAAGTCAGATGCTTTTTGGTCTTGCACCGTTTCGGGAAAGTATTTCTCGTAGAAGATCACTAAGAAGTCATTCCAACCTATGGGATTATTCCTTTCCCCATGCATTCGCTTAGTCATTCTCCACCAATGTTCGGCTTCACCTTCTAACATGAATGTTCCAAATAAAACCCGTTGTTCATCTGTACACTTAAGAACATCAAACATCTTTTCCATTTGCATCACCCAATTTTCTGCTTCAGTGGGGTTAGGAGTCCCTTTAAAAGACAGAGGATTCAACTTCTTGAACTGTTCAATAGTACAACTACTTAGTTCAAGATCCTTGGTTCTCCATTATTCACTTGATGCTCCACAATTCTTGCTAGACTTTCAATTGCCTTGTATGCACCTTCTTGTCCTTCCATACTCGAACCACTAGTTCCTGGAGTTGATCTTGCCTTGGTCATTTTCTACAGTCATGGCCAAACGTAAGATGTATTATACTAGCCCAAGATTGCAATTTAGAAGAACAATGATATATAAATAATTATATATTTTAATACATGTGGAGGGTTATCACATAAGTTGGATATTTAATCATGTATCCCATGTATGGAAACTTAAAATCTATAACGTTCGAAACTTATGTTCAGTAGTCTACGGGTTCATAACCTATGCTCTGATACCACCTCTGTCACGACCCCGACCCAAAATAGTATTAGGGAACGAGTGTCTTGACATGCCACCAAGGCAACAAATATTTCGATTTAATTGTTTCCTTAAATAAATGCAACGGATATATTATCACATGGTTATGAATCGTAAAATACTGAAAGTAAAGGAATTACGTCATCAGAGCTTTCTAAAGGAAACTTCATATATTAAAAGTAACAACGGGTTACAACTTAAGAGAAAATTTAAACCTTATTACAAGAGATCCAGACATGCTCTAAATAAACATTTTACTAAAAGAGCTCTAAAATCTAGATCTTCAATATAGTCCATTTTCATTCCGTCCGTGAGCCTAAACGTTTCCTGAAAAATGGTTATTTATACAACATCAGCTAAAAGCCGAATGAGGTTCAATCTCCAAACATTCCAGGGTTTTCAGAAAATAGATACCTATTCAAGTCAAAAGAGAAGGCAATAACAGTATATATATATCACAATTGGATAGCTCAGAATAAGAAGAATGCAACAAATCAAATGTGATATCTTTTTCTTTCAATCATATCATTTTGATGGCCAAGTACACTCTAATACCGTATTCTTCTACCGTATTATACCCTGGTAGTTGAGGGTCAATCGAACTAGTTCATCACAACGCCTTATTTAGGGCACACCAGCGATAACCCAGCTGGGAAGGTCAGTCAGTAAAGAGGTCCCTTAGGCCGAATCATAATTTCAATATTCAATATCCTTCTCAATAATCATTTTAATCGGTATGTTTATATGGACAAATATAAACATGTCACAATTGAATCAGTCATCGGTATCACATGAATTTTGAGAATAAAAGCAGTTCACAAAATATATATAGTTTGCATAATATCATATAATCAAAATACACAAGGAATGTCAGAGTACTCACCCAAAATGGAGGTCAAATTTACTGGTATTGAGTCTTCGATCACACGTTAATCTGATAAAGATTTAAGTACACGTTCTAAGGTCCAGTTTATACTATACTTTAATAATAACTTCCTTTTTTAAAGGATTACTGAATCCCCATTTTTCAACTTTTAAAACTCATTGATCGTAATTAAAGAATTCAATTCATTGTCTTTCCTCATCAATCAGTTCCCAGTAGAGATGGAGGGTCACAGGGGCACCACTTAAATACCATCTCATCTAGACAGAACATTTCCGGATTCATTCCTAGTAGAGATGGAGGGTCACAGGGGCACCAATTAAATACCATCTCATCTAGACAGAACTTCACCGGGCCTGACTTTGGAATTACTTAAATCGGATTCCATAATAACGAGCAATTTCTTTAAAAAGAATCATTTTTAAAAGCGTATAATTTCAAACAAGTTTATAAAATCAACTTGGATTTGTTCTAAATTTTAAGTTTTGATTAGTGAATTCTTTATTGTATTTTACCAGCATAACTACTAAGTAAAGCTATAAAACAATAAATTAAAACTATAAAGGTGCATTATAACATTAAGATTACCTTAAGATGAATATCCCTAAGAACTTCTTCTTAAACTTTCTCACACTTTCTCTCACTATTTCTTTCTATAATTCTCAAGGAATTGGTGTGAGTTTCAAATGATCCCCTAAAGGCCCTATTTCTAGTTTTCCAAAGATATTTAGGTGTTGACACGTGTCTGGGTGATAAGGTTTCACTTTGGTGAGTCGTCGTTCACGTGTCGTGCAACGGATCAGCCTTGCAGTCTTGGTTTACCAAACGGCGACACGTGTTTTTCCTTTTTCTAGAGGATTTACATGAGTTTTATCCTTTCCTATAGAGGTGACACGTGTGCAGTGGATATGTTCAAAAGAAAGCACAAGGTGGAAAGCACGAGGTGGAAAGTTATTAGGGGTATAAGGGTCATTTTACACCTGAAGGGTATTTTAGTAATTTTACACCATATATTTTCAATATATCTTTTAGGTCCCTGAAAATATTTTATTTACAAAAAGGCCCCTTTTTATTTTTCATTTTGGTCCCTAAAACTTTCTTTATTAAAACCAAGTCCCTAAAGTTTCATAAAATTACATTTTCTACCCCAAAACTTATCACTTAGCTTAGGATGTGCCATAAAATTTCATTCTGACCCATTTTACCGTTGATTCTTCAAATTTAAAAACGGGATTTGTCATATTAAGAACTCGGAATATCATATATGTAATAATATATCATTATTAGATAGTAAGTATGACGAAATTGAAAGAAGACAATTATATATTGGCATAAGAAAATAGGGTCATTACACCGTCCTTCCGAGTTTCCCCACTGAACGCGCCCCTAAATGGCTATCATCTTCCAAGGCCTATCAAACAAGGCAACCTAGGCATCCTACATCGTGTGACGTCGGGAAGCGGCCATATACCTGTGATAGTGAGTCATAACCACACCCGGAATTACCTCACTTCGCATAATAATCATATAATATATAATAACCGGTCCTAAAGTTGAGGACTATATTCACCCTGCATTCACTAGCCAGGGGACTTCACCTCATGCGCGTACTTCCCCTCCGATAGCATTTTGAGAGGTGTGTATATCCAATTTTATCATTAAATTTTACCATTCACAATTTAATCTCATTTTAAAATTATACATTACATTTTATTCGGAGCCATACGTGATTAATATCATCATTATAAACCTCAATGTTTAATCAACTCCAATACAAATCTCTATGAATTAACATTCATCTATAACCCCTCACATATGATATTCTTCAATATAATTCTAAAAGTTTACATGAACTCCTTCTAATTCTCCTTAGATATAAACGAGTTCATTCTAATGAAGGATCATTCGACTTCATCTAAATTAACTAACTAAATTGGTTCCCGAAATAAGACCCAAACTCTCATTCTAAATTATGTTTCTAAATACTCCATTACTAGACTCTAATACTCTAGTTTTACTTCATTCAAGAAGGTTCCTAAGTCCCTATCTTAAAAGAAAGAAGTAGAAGAAACTAGACAACTTAGGGTGAAAAACAGGGGACCGGTCGACCGGTCAAGGGACCGCGGTCGACCGCGCCTCAAGGTTTTGCCTATAAAGGAATGCAAAAATCCCAATTTAGAAGGCCCGGTCGACCGGTCCTAGGACCGTGGTCGACCGCGCATTGAATTTATACTTATCGAAGGAAGTAGTATGCCTCCCCCTTAAGGGCCGGTCGACCGGTCCTGGGATCGCGGTCGACCATGTCTATCAGACCCTCAAAAATTCCTTCTTCTACAATGCCAAATCCAAAAACATAAACCCTTATTCCTACTCTCCCTTCATTCTCATCAACCAACAACCTACCCACAACAATTATACACCACAATAAACCCATATTACCAACTTAAATCAACACAACTACAAGATTTAAGGATTAAACATCAAAATTTACCAAAACCTAATAATTTATCCAATTCACCCATTACACAACTATCACATTATCCACATTAAATCATATACTAGAAAGTAAAAAACTTTCCTTAAGGTTGTAATCTCAGATTCTCTTCTCCTAGCAACGATTTCAGCTCCAAATCTCCAACTCTCTCTTCTTTCTCTTCGTTTCCCCAAATTCTCTTTCTCTCTCTTTCTCTCTAGGTTTAGAAACACACAAATGAGAAATAAAAGGGGTTGGAAGACTTAAATCGTTCCCTAAGTATAAATTCCCCTCTTTAAATGTTAATACACCATTAAAATGACTCGTAACTACATAATTAAGTCATAAACTGCTAAAACTGCCCGGAACTCAAAAATACAATATGACACTTATTTTGACTGTCTCGAACGTTTCAGGACTAACCGCGCCCTCTAATTGGCATCCGAAATCACATAAATTATTTCATGTTTCAACATCATATTAATTCATTAATAATGATCCAATTGAAAGATATGCACAATCGTCGCTTAAAGCACAACGACACAATAAAACATAACATGATACTATTTACCTTCTCTTTACGATAAATATGCAAAACCCAGTAAATATCATCTCTTAAATCACTTAAAATAATATTTACTTCAACTTTCATTATTTATATAATTACCCCACATGGCAACATTATATGAAATCAGTTACTCAAAAGTAAGGGTTATTACACACTCCCCCCCCCCCTTATAAGGGAATTTTGTCCTCAAAATTCAGGCGTAACTCATAAAAAAGACTAGGGGTATATTTCTCAAATATCAATCTCTCGTTCCCAAGTAAATTCATCTATACTCTCCATGATCTAAAATTAGTAACTGTTTGTTCCTCACATGAACTATCGGGCCTACCTTTACAACAATAGGAAAAATCTACCTAACCCGGCGTAAACTTATCTTTCTTCACAAAGCATGTTATAACCTCCATAAAAAAAATGCCCTCATTAAATTTGATTCTCTACCTCAAATCTTACACGACTTCTATTCGCGTCAGTATAGCCCTCCGAACAAATTGGGCAATTCATAAGTGGTTTCGAATGAACTTAGTCTTCGAAAAGATGTATTGGATCATTCTAGGTCTAAGAGCTTATTGTCCTTTTCTTCCAACCAACAAGTGTGATCTACTCGTCTTACTATACGACGTTACCTACGATACCATACCCATTATGGATTACAGATCTAACCAAAAGAAGATTTTTCTCTCATCCGCCCAAAATAAATATGCACATCGAAAGTGTGTCCTCCAACATACGTTGTTTCTCCCCGCTTTGACCAATTATTTTGGGTTGTAGAAGGTACTCAACCTTAACCAGACCCTATTGTTTCCTGGAAACTTCTTTAGAAATGGGATATAAAAATCTTATCTCGGTCTGACCCTATATTGATAGGTACCCCACAAGGTTTCATAAACTCCATATTATCCTCCAACCGTACTCATGACCGCTTTACAGCATCGGTAATACAGTGATAAAAATCCATGGAAACACTCTCCCATTCTCGCACCGGCATTTCTAATAGTTGCATCAGTCCAATCGATTGTCGGTAGTCCACATTCGCCAATTGACAAGTGGTGCATAGGGAGACAAACTCAATAATGTCCCTTCCTTGCTCTTCCACGACTCTCATCTTAATAACAGGCATAACGATCAATCATTAATATTAGTGCCATAGTAACAACATCTTTCTAGTTAAGTTCCTTCTACTCGTCTTCCCATGCCTTCGCTAGTTTATCGCTATTACATTTACTTTTCCTCGGTGATATTGAATGTTAAATTGATAGTCTCCTACGAAATCCAACCACCGATTTCTGCCGCAAAACTAAATATTTCTATAAGAACAAACCTTGTATCGACTTGTAGTTCATGAAAAGACTTAAGTTCCCTCCCAAGAGGTAGTGCCTCACATATTTAAGGCAAACACTATTGTGGCATGCTTTAATCTTGAATGGGATAGTCCTCCCCACAGGGTTCGAGTTACAAGATATATACGCAATGGTCACCGCTCCACTCTTGTGGAGACGCGTCTAATTACCAAATGGTCCACTCCTGAACTTGGTAATGCTAATCTATGAGTAGGAGTCAACTTGCCCTTCAGCTAATCAAAAGCTAAGTTCTAGACGTACCAGCTCCTCTAGATATGGGCCTCACATTCTTCTCGAGCTGGTATTCCTTATTCCTGGAAACCCAATCCTTCTTAAAATCAACCCACAAATCTTCTCGTGGTTACCCCACTACGGCATTTCTAAAATAACACCACATGCCCCATAGGCCTTACTTCCTAATAATCTTGATATTAAAGCGTTACCCCTAACTACGTGAAATAAGTACTATACTAACTATGTCCCTAGTGCCCAAGACCTTTCTCAATTTTTGACATTCGTTCGGTTTCATGTGTGGGACGTCTCATAAAGCGAAATCCAGACAAGGAACCCTCCCGTTACACTACTACCTCGCTTCATCGGTCATCAAGATACAACGGTATAAGGCACCCAAATCGGGACGGCTAAAACTCCTAATCCGTAACTCTACTAACGCGCTTCTACTTCTATGTCCTACCATTTCGACGAAATGAAAATCTAACTAATCAAGGAGTCTATTTTCTATCAAGTATTACGAATCCTTTACCCAAATATATATATACATATCCTTTTAATTTTCCTTTTTAATCGCGGCCTGGCTACAAGCCTTAGTCCGATTTACTGATATTTGTCTCGCCCACCTATACCAGGTGAGAGAACCATTTCCAGTGCTTCTGCACCGCACATCTACCCCTTTTAAACATTAGCCCTATAATCAATCATGTGACTCTCTACTAATTCCACCAACACCCACATCCTAATATAAAGTAACATCTCTCCACTCCCAACGTCGTTAAGGTTCATGCGTGGAGTGTCTCACAAGCGATATCCAAACAAAGAACCCCTCCGATACACTACTACTTAACTTTGTTGGTCGTGGAGATATGGTAACATAAAATAAGCAAAGTAACAATTCATACATGCTTTGAATCATCACTATAAAGTCCCAATCCATATCAGGGAGAGATATTATAGAATAACTAGTTCCACCTTGGAGCCGCGAATATGATAATCTCATAATCATAGACCTGCTATATCTCAAATCAAAATATTTTACACTCATATAACACCAACAGAACAAGTAGCACAATCCAAACAAAATTTTAAAATATCATCATCCATTTACGATGAATGACAAAAAAAGAACTTCAACGCCACGAAAAACATATAGAAATATCCTTTATATTAATATCAACACTGCCACAAAGCTTGAATTACACACTCGATTCTAGGGTTAATAAAATACTGAGGCTAAACCTTGTCATATAAAACACACTTCCCCTAACCGATGTGAAATTCATAACAGTATTCCTGCCAACTACCCTGGCTACTCCTAATAGTTCTCAGATAGAGTACCCTTCTTGTATTGGTACCAAAAACCACTTCAATCAAAGCCTTATTTAGGCACCTTACCCTTGTCCTTTAACTCCCTCCGGACAACATCAAAATACGTGGTTCTACATTCCTCATCACGATCCTTCCCCCTCATAGTTCCCTTAACTCCCTCAGCAAAGGAAAACATACTACTTGTCTCAACTGCCTTATTTCCACAAATTTCCTTGGGGGAAGTTCACCAATTAGGTTTCACTAACATGACTTATCAGTAAGTGTCAACAACATTTACTAGTGAGCCCATCATTTCATCTAAGGACTCTTTCTTCCTTATACCTACCTTACTTCAGTGTAAGGTTTCCTTAACCCTATATTTCTTCCTTTATTATCAGCCTCTGACCGATCCTCTTGGGAATACTTGAAAAGTTGCCTTCTCTTTAGTTCCTATATATCGAAAGAACTCACTGCACTGTTAGAACCCTCCATAAAGTGTCTCCAAGAACAACACATCCTGCTCCTTCAAACATAAGAACTACTGTTCCTACTATTTCAACATTGCTCCAATCGATGGAAAAATTTTCCTCAAATTTTCACATCTGGGTATTCCTATACCCTTCTTTAACCCAAACCTTCTAAGCCCAATACTTCCACTGAATAAGGATACACTGCCTCCGCATGACCTAACTTCAACGTATGGTCCTTATCAAGGGCATTCAAACATCTTCCCAATTTAGATTCGCTAAATAATCTTCTTGTAGCGGCACATAGGAAATTATAGCTACTATATTCTTCTAGCCGTTATAGCAATCTATAAAACTGCCACAGAGGGATTAATCTCCAATGTTGTCCTTATCCCCGACTTCGATTTACAATTTTAATTAATCCCCGACTCCTTGTGCCCTCACAATGGCCTTCCGTGGTCGCCCTTCTCAAATCAGTACACGAATCTCTAGAGATCCCACAAAATAATTACTAGAATCGTACATTTTGGCAGGAGAACGAAATCTCACAAGAGAAATCAATGATCTTAATACTAAGGCTCTACATCAATTCAAAAGCAACGCAAAAGGTGAAGTACATCTGCACTGATTCCTAAGGACATTAGAACTTGATGCTCTGATACCATCTGCGACAACCCATCTATTAAAATAAGAGGTGGCCAGCCCGATACTCCAATAAATACAGGAATCATAGATGGTTCATCCTTAGCATCACAGTCGTTAAAATAATAATACGAGATAACCATCAATTATTTTAGAAAACGGAGTGTCAAAATTTAATTTACAGGTTTAAGAAAAATCCTTTAAACAATATCATTGGAAAAGAAGGTGGATATTAAAAACAAGCGAGTAACTATATAATAATTATGCACAATAAAATAACTGAATAAGCTGTCGGTTAACAGACCAATACAAGTAGGTTACACCGAGTATTAAGATTTAAATATCACATTATATTAAACAAGTACACAACTGGGGCAAATCACCCGAATATGTAAGTTGATCATAGCTAGAGTACAAAAATAGAGGCGTCTACAACGAATATCCTACAACATCCGCAATATGTTATAGCTCCAGGACAACTGTGATGGAGAGGTCAATACGGGCGTCCTTGCGGTGGAGCACCTGGGCAAATATAGAATTCATTCAAAATAAAGAGATATTGATGGGTCAGGGGCCGGTTTGATATGATCACCATGTGAATAAAATGCATGACAGTTATGAATATTTTATCATCAATTATAAACTTAACTCGCTCTCACAATTAATGATAAGAATTCTCACCTCTCATTCTAAAAGCACAACCAAGCGTAATATCAATGACACTATTCAAAGTTAATTATACGCATGATAGAAATATCTATGTTTCACTTAATGAGATTTCATTTCAGTTTTACACAAATTAAATGCACAGTTCCTTTTTCTCTTTAAGAAGCATATATAGAGCAATTTATTTCACAAATGCTTCACCAATTCAGTTTTATACCACATAAATTCACATTTCCCTTTTTCTTTCTAGGAAACGTATTTAAAGTAATTTATTTCATAAAGTGTTGTGCCATCAATAATGTCCCACATTATTATGAATAGTTATATTTCACATAATAAAACGATTCTAAGACCGTCCTTCCGAGTTTCCCCACTGGACGCGCCCCTAAATGGCTATCATCTTCCAAGGCCTATCGAACAAGGCAACCTGGGCATCCAACATCGTGTAACGTCGGGAAACGGCCATATACTTGCGACAGTGAGTCATAACCACACCCGAAATTACCTCACTTCGCACAATAATCACATAATATATAATAATCGGTCCTATGGCCGAGGACTATATTCACCCTGCATTCACTAGCCAGGGGACTTCACCTCATGCGCGTACTTCCCCTATGATAGCATTTAGAGAGGTGTGTATATCCAGTTTTATCATTCAATTTTATCATTCACAATTTAATCTCATTTTAAAATTATACATTACGTTTTATTCGGAGCCATACGTGATTAATATCATCATTATAAACCTCAACGTTTAATCATCTCCAATACAAATCTCTATAAATTAACATTCATCTATAACCCCTCACGTATGATATTCTTCAATATAATTGTAAAAGTCGACATTAACTCCTTCTAATTCTCCTTAGATATAAATGAGTTCATTCTAATAAAGGATCATTCGACTTCCTCTAAATTAACTAACTAAATTGGTTCCCGAACTATGCCCCAAACTCTCATTTTAACTTAGGTTTCTAAATACTCCATTTTAGACTCTAATACTCTAGTTTTACTTCATCCAAGAAGGTTCCTAAGTCCCTATCTTAAAAGAAAGAACTAGAAGAAACTAGAAAACTTAGGGTGAAAAATAGGGGACCGGTCGACCGATCAAGGGACTGCGGTCAACCCCGCCTCAAGGTTTTACCTATAAAGGAATGCAGAAAGCCCAGTGTGGAAGGCCCGGTCGACCAGTCCTAGGACCACGGTCGACCACGCATTAAATATATACTTATCGAAGGAAGTAGTATGCCTCCCCCTTAAGGGTCGGTCGACCGGTCTTGGGATCGCGGTCGACCGCGCCTATCATACCCTCAAAAATTCCTTCTTCTACAATGCCAAATCCAAAAACATAAACCCTCATTCCTACTCTCCCTTCATTATCATCAACCAGCAACATACCCACAACAATTATACACCACAATAAACCCATATTACCAACTTAAATCACACAACTACAAGATTTAAGGATTAAACATCAAAATTTACCAAAACCTAATAATTTCTCCAATTCACCCATTACACAACTATCACAACAAATTATCCACATTAAATCATATACTATCAAGTAAGAAACTTGCCTTAAGGTTGTAATCTCATATTCTCTTCTCCTAGCAACGATTTCAGCTCCAAATCTCCAACTCTCTCTTCTTTCTCTTCTTTTCCCCAAATTCTCTTTCTCTCTCTTTCTCTCTAGGTTTAGAAACACACAAATGAGAAATAAAAGGGGTTGGAAGACTTAAATCGTGCCCTAACTATAAATTTCCCTCTTTAAATGTTAATACACCATTAAAATGACTCGTAACTACATAATTAAGTCATAAACTGCTAAAACTGCCCGGAACTCAAAAATACAATATGGCACTTATTTTGACTGTCTCGAACGTTTCTGGACTAACCGCGCCCTCTAAATTGGCATCCGAAATCACATAAATTATTTCATGTTTCAACATCATATTAATTCATTAATAATGATCCAATTGAAAGATATGCCACAATCGTCGCTTAAAGCATAATGACGCAATAAAACATAACATGATACTATTTACCTTCTCTTTACGGTAAATATGCAAAACCCAGTAAATATCATCTCTTAAATCACTTAAAATAATATTTACTTCAACTTTCATTATTTATATAATTACCCCAAATGGCAGAATTATATGAAATCAGTTACTCAAAAGTAAGGGATATTACACACTCCCCCCTTATAAGGGAATTTTGTCCTCAAAATTCAAGCGTAACTCATAAAAAAGACTAGGGGTATATTTCTCAAATATCATTCTCTCGTTCCCAAGTAAATTCATCCCCATGATCTAAAATTAGTAACCGTTTGTTCCTCACATGAACTATCGGGCCTACCTTTACAACAATGGGAAAAATCTACCTAACCCGGCGCAAACTTATCTTTCTTCACAAAGTGTGTTATAACCTCCATAAAAAAAATACCCTCATTAAATTTGATTCTCTACCTCAAATCTTACACGACTTTTATTCGCGTCAGTATATCCCTCCGGACAAATTGGGCAAATCATAAGTGGTTTAGAATGAACTTAGTCTTCGAAAATATGTATTGGATCATTCTAGGTCTAAGAGCTTAATGTCATTTTCTTCCAACCAACAAGTGTGATCTACTCGTCTTACTATACGACGTTACCTACGATACCATACCCATTATAGATTACAGATCTAACCAAAAGAAGATTTCGCTCTCATTCACCCAAAATAAATATGCACATCGAAAATATGTCCTCCAATATACGTTGTTTCTCCCCGCTTTGACCAATTATTTCTAGTTGTAGAAGGTACTCAACCTTAACCGATCCCTATTGTTTCCTGGAAACTTCTTCAGAAATGGGATACGAAAATCTTATCTCGGTCTGACCTTATATTGATAGGTACCGCATAAGGTTTCATAAACTCCATATTATCCTCCAACCGTACTCATGACCGCTTTACAGCATCGGTAATCCAGTGATAAAAATCCATGGATACACTCTCCCATTCTCGCACCGATATTTCTAACGGTTTCATCAGTCCAATCGATTGTCGGTAGTCCACATTCACCAATTAACTAGTGGTGCATAGGGAGACAAACCCAGAAACGTCCCTTCCTTGCTCTTCCACGACTCTCATCTTAATAACAGGCGTAACGGCCAATCATTAATATAAGCGCCATAGTAACAACATCTTTATAGTTAAGTTCCTTCTACTCGGCTTCCCATGCCTTCGCTAGTTTATCGCTATTACATTTACTTTTCTTGGGTGATAATGAATGTCAAATTGATAGTCTCCTACGAAATCCAACCACCGATTTCTGCCACAAAATTAAATCTTTCTATAAGAACAAACTTTGTATCGACTTGTAGTTCATGAAAAGACTTAAGTTCCCTCCCAAGAGGTAGTGCCTCACATCTTTAAGAAAAACACTATTGTGGCATGCTTTTAATCTTGCATGGAATAGTCCTCCCCACAGGGTTCGAGCCACAAGATATATACGCAATGGTCACCGCCCCACTCTTGCGAAGACGAGTCTAATTACCAAATGGTCCACTCCCGAACTTGGCAACGCTAGAATATAATATGCATGTATAGTTAACGCTTATCAATTAAATAGACAATAAATTAATAATAAAAAATTAATAGTAAATTTTGTTAGTACTTGTGAGTGTATATGTATACTTATTTTCCTTTGAGTTTTTTTTTTCTTATTATGTTGTCAAAACTCACTTCGAGTCTTAGTCAAAGTGGTCTCTTAAAATCTTCACGATCAATATTTTAGACCGAACTTCACCAAAGCTTCAACACGACAGTACCTTAGAGGAAGACAACTTTTGAAACTTTTAGGGTGAAGATAAATATGACTTATAGGACTTAAATTTTACCCATGGTTAATTATTTTCTTAAATTGAAAAATGTTTTAATTTAACCCTGAGGTGCGAGGATATTTCCAAAACATGATGCAATATATATATATATATATATATATATATATATATAGTTTAAAGCATATTTTAGAAAATTCATCGTTCTATGTTTAGAAGACTTGACTTGTCTATTTAAACATGTTCCTTAGAAATTTTATCTATCTCCTTTCACGACCTACTATGTAGTTCGTCCACTCAAGCGAAGTATTCTATCGCTCCGTTAAAGTTGGGCTTCACAGTTTGTGACCCTTCATTGGCTTCTTTTTAATTTCACTTGATGACTTTGAGATCTTGTTCGTTGTAAATTCGCTCCAGTGAAGGTTGTGTTTGTTGGAGTGAATAACTTGCTATTTTGCTAATGAAGCTGCCCAAATTCGAGATTCGTAGATCATTGGAGATTAAATTGAATCAGAATGGTAAAATCACTTTTGCGGTGATATCTTTGTGATAAATATGTTCATAACTTGTTTTATGTGGATAAGAATCACTTGGAGCATGTGAGATCTTATTATCACAAGTTTGAAATTATCTATATATATATTATTCCTCTCTCCATAAATAAGTAGAAGTTTTTTGTAAAGGCTTTCAATTGTACTAAGATAAAAAGCACTGTTTAAAAAAATATGCCTAGGCTTAAGGCTTGGGAGAAACGCCTCGCCTTAAGTTTTTTACACATTATTATTGGTAAAACCCTTAAGGCACACTTTTTTTCTAAAAACAACAATGCTTTAGTGAAACGATATCGCATTTTAAGGAGTTTTTTTACTAACCGGACCATTATCTCATCCAAAATAATCAAATAGTATTTTAATTTGAATATATTCAGACATATTTTTTTTATATGTACAATTTTAGTATTTTAATAGCCTTGTTATGGTTAAAAAATATTAAAATATATTAAGAAGGTCTAAACGCCTTTTCACGCCTTTTTACGCCTAAGACCCGCCTAGGCTTCTAAGGCTTAAGGCTTGGCCTCCACACCTCGATCACGCCCCACTTTTTTAGAAACTTGATAAAAAGAAATAAAAAAATATATAGAGTAAGACCATCTTTGTGTTTAAAAACTCTTGCTACATTTTGAGAGAAAACATTAAAGATTTTATTTGTTCTTAAAACTCAAGTTTCAATTTATTCTCGAGTGTTTTCCTCTTTTGAGATTTATACACTTTATGAGATTTTTTAGTAAGGCCAAATATTTTCTACACCTTCAACCATTAAGATATCCCCACATAATTTAGGTATTAATTCTATTGAATATTCTTGGTTCCTTTTACTTGGAAAAAAATTACTTCAACTTTAAAGTAGATTTATGAAGAGGTTCAAAGGCGAAATTATCCACAAGATTGACACATTGATTTCAAAGGTTGTGCATAACTAAGTCTAGATAGAGATTCAAGTTTGTAAGTCATGTATCCCTTTGTGTAAATATTTACTTATATAGTGCACGGTGTCGGTTTGGCTCAGGATTTTCTCCCATAATGGTTTTCTTGTAAAAATTTATGTCTCAAGTGCATGATTTATTTTATCGTATTTTGATTTATTTATATGCTTACTGAAGTTTTGTTAACAAGATAGTCATTTTTGTAAATAACATTATATCACTTAGACGGTAGGACTAACTTTTTTTCCCAAATACGGATTAAAACATAAAATATTCCTTTTTAAATATAAATAATTTTAATTTTGGTAGCTACCGTCGAGAACTATGCAATCTCAAATAGTATCAAAGTCCTTGTTTTTAGGTTTTATCTCATTGGGTAGATCCTTTACTTGAGTGCTGGAGGGATGTTCTTCGAACTGCGTACCATTGTTCGATGGTAGTAACTATTCACATTGAAAATCTAAAATAAGGACTTATTATAGGACGAGAAAATATCGAATAATATGGAAACGGGTTGGGAATATCCTATGATTGTTGTCTATGGTGTCCAAAATATTAGGTGTAAATTTAGTCGGGCCAATAATTATAATAAAGAGAGCGGGTGAAATCTAAAGGTTAAAATTCTATATTCAGAATCGTTCATGTCAGTGAGTTTAGGGGTACAAATATTACAGATTTCCTAATCAAACATGAGAGATTTGGGTGGTTAACCATGAAGCCACCTCATTCGTAAATCACTTTATGCTTCAACGATTTATTATATCTTTTAAAATCTTGTTCATGAAAGACAACGTCAGTTTTAGCGCGATATGTTTGAAAATTGAAAATTATTTGTTTTTGAAATTAAGTGAAATTATTTATTAGGTTTCTAGAATTTTAATGTGGCATAATTTTAAGTGAGAAATTAAATTAATGATATTTTTGTCCTTGTTGAGTAATTAGACTTCTTCGATATTAGAATCTAATTGAATTTTTATATTTGGTGTTAGGTCGAGATCATGAGGCTATTAGAGTGATAAAATAGTGTTAGCACTACACCGTATATCTAAGATGGTCACAGACGTAGGCTGTGACAAAGGCTACATGTCATGACATAGATCGTGACCATTTTTGTCGAGACTAACAATATAGCATCCCAGAAGGTCACGGATCTAGGTCGTGGCATGGGCCATGGATCACGAATCTTTATAAAGTAATATGGAATTGGACATATGGATTAGGTAACTCATTAGAATAATTATATAAAGATTTGCATTGTGTTTTGGAGCCTATAAGGTGAGTTTATTTTAGGGATAATAAGGATTTAAAGGATTATCATATATCAATACAAGATTAAGCTAAGTAAACTTATTATTTCATTTTTAAACCTAACCTATGAGGTTAAAGAGAGAGTTAGAAATTGGAGCAACTTCGAAAACACCTCAAAGGAAGACGAGCAAGGGAATTGGAAGCTAACAATGAATTTATCGTCTAAACCAAGTAAGGTAAGGTAATAAACTATTCTACTATTCTCCTTGTGTGTAATATAACTGTAATGGATTTCATGATTTAGGAACCAAAATTTAGGGTGTTATTCTTAACTTTATATTGATTATAATTGTTAGATTTTATAATAAAATCGGGTGGATTTGCGTATGGGGTTTAGGGTGAGTAAACTAGGCTTTGTGTTAAATTGAGCTATTATGATATTTGTGAGGATACTTACGATTAAATCTGAAATTGAGCTTTGATTCATGTTAGAATTTACGTACTAATATCTAATTTGTGATCAAGTAGGATAATTTAATAAGATTGATGATAGAATTATTGGTTTATTAAATTGGGGTTCATATGATGTTAAATGGTTAAAATTACTTATGTATATTATTGGGGCTGATAGTCTTAAGTTTTATATGTTATTTTAATGATTTCTCCATCCCCTAGACGATTGAAATATCATAGGAAAAAAATGGTTGGGATTTAATTTAGAGGAGTTTTGGATGGATTTTTGTCAAAAATATTGGTAAGGCTCATCAACTCGGATCGATTCAGGTTAGGGTCGTATCGATCCAGACCTAAGAGTGTAAACGCAAGTAATTTCCTTTCAATGTAAAACTCAATAGATGCGGAAGCGTTGAATGATGGTTCACAATAATAAAGCAACAAATTTTAATTAGGCGAAACCAAATTTTAGCAAATGACTTGAATTAATTAAACATTACCCAACATTTAATATAAGTCCAAATTAAATTGAGTGTGATGATTTAAACCGAATTTTATCTTGAATTAGTCTAAGCATGCATTCTACGTGATTTATGCAAGATAAAATAAACCAATCACACTACGCCGCGATGTACGAGGAAAAACCCAAGACGGGAAACAACCTCGGACGGCCCTAGCCACAAGTCCACTAGATACGGAATTACAATTACAAGACAGATAGACTTACAACGACTGACTCGATCCCTCTCAAGCCTCGACGCTTCTTCTCGTAGACACCTCTTCCTAGCGGACAACCTCGGAACACCACCGCGGTCTCGGAATCCACCGATAGGACTTTATATGGTCACCGTCACCCTAGCATGGAGCCTTTCTCCAAGTGGGTAGAATCGCAACAAAAAGTCTTCTTCTTTGATGGATGTAGAAGCAAACCAAAACTTCTCTTCTTGAATTCGGTAGAGATAAACCGGTGCCAAAACTCCAAGCAATTGATAAGTATATATGAACTCGGAATAAACTCAATTGGGTGTACAACACTAGAGTGATAAAATATTTTCTCTAAGAATCTCACTCAAAACATGAACATTTTCCTAAAACAAATTTGCTCTCAAACTCTCTCTAAGAGATGGAAATGGTATGGAAAAGTTATGGAAATGTTAAGTTGGAAAATGTCATTCCCGCACCTATTAAAGTCTGTAAAAGGTGGTTAAAAACCAAGTGGGGAAATGGGTGCAAAACTGCCAAAAACTGCCAAAAAACTGTTCCCGCCTGACAGCTCGTTCGAACGACATTTCGTTCGAACGAAGTCTCGTTCGAACGAGACTTCTAACGATGCTCCAGTATGGACTCGTTAGAAGCTCGTTGGAAATCTCGTTAGAACGACAATCTCGTTCGAACGACATTTCTAACGACAGGCCAGTATGCCTTAGTGGGAACTCGTTGGCAGGTTCGTTCGTACGACATCTGGTTCGAACGAAAAAACTCGTTCGAATGACATATCTAACGAACGACCAGAAAGATTGAAAAATTCGATTTTTGCCCAGAAAACTTTATGACTTTATTTTAAAGTTTTATATAATTTCTTTCTTAAAACAAAACGCAGTTTTTATAAAACCTAACACCCAATAAACTTTGTTCCAAGCTCCTATATATATATAATTGCATTCATACCTTGGGAGCATGGAACTATAGTTGATGACGTAGAAACGAGGCACGCAAACTGGCATATTTGATGAAGCTTTATATTCTTTGCCGCTACGTCTTCAACAAACACTTCATAGGCTTGAGAGTATTACAATTACAAACTTTCCTATGAATAAATGTTTTTGTCCGGAATTGAGCCAAAACTATATTTGGACTCAATTGGAAATTTGTGTCCTTACAAATCTCCCCCTTTGGCTATTCCGGGACAAAAACCAAAAAAAAATCCTAAAGGGCCGTCAAGCTCACTATACTCAAAACATAACCCACCCGAACTTGACTCAACCCAAGGATCAAACGCTTTGCCATTAAACAATGCCGCTTTAGAAGAAATCCTGCACACTTAAGCAAACTCATCAAACGCATAGGGAATATCAAAATATTAAATGCAATTAATTAATTACTCCCCCTAAATTAATTCTCCCCTTTACATACTTAGAAAGACGTCTCCCCCTAAGATAAATCTCCCCAAACTAAGATACGATAATGATAGGATTAGATACCATTTCTCCCCCTACCATCATTCTCCCCCTTTTTGTTCAGGAATAGGCAAAGGATAAAGAACTAATAAACAGCATGTTGAAGCTTAAAGTGATAAGACATGAAAGCATATGGGCAATAAAAGCAAGGCAAAGACAAACAAATATCATATATATATATGAACTAGAAATATTAATGAAGCACTTGCATATATATATATAGATATAAACACATATATAACACAAAATACAATAAGTTTGCACACTCGTATGGCAAAAATGTGTCATATGGAAACGGAAGTGTAGGGGTGTGAACTAGCAACAATTAAATTTAGACCCAAACACTTAAGAAACGTTCACGGAGTTTTTATTTGATTGCAAACTTCATCACAGTTAAATATAACCTCATGTGACAATATAGATTGAACTCAATGAACAAACATACACAATGCATACAAGCCTAGCATGATGATGATTCTACAAACCAAATAGAGTCATGACATTAAAGACAACTAGGATAAACGGACATTGTGCAAACCGTTGATATACCATCCAATTCTCCCTCAATAAGCATATATATTCTTTTACTTTTGAATGAATATATCAAACAAACATAGGCCTTGGCAATTGTTTTCTTTTTAATGCCAAATATTCTGTTTTTAGGCCTTTGGATCACGTATTTCTTTTAGATCCAATAAACGGTGGCTTACAATCGCAAAGGATTTAATTCATCCTTTCGGAGCCCTTCCCCGTGCACATTTTTATTTATCATGTTTTCATTTTCACACAAATCTCACATGCAACGGATTTTGACATGCACTGGTCCTCCTAGGTTATAGATATGTAGATGACTAGATTGGTAGGAGAACACCTCAAAAAGCTCAAATATAACATGTGACATTAAGATTTCAAAAGAGCTCGTGCATGTGTGAATAGAGGCATATAAAAATAGAATCCATTTAAACAATACAAAATCCAACTACTCCATATAAAGCATGGTAAAGAACATTTTAAGGATTGAAAATCTAAACCAAAAGTTCTAGCCACGTGGGAGCGTAAAATATGGGATTCAAACACAAATATATGCCACATAAAGTGTGTCAAACTAAAATACACACAAAATAAATCTTTTTGAGTTTTTAACATTTTAAAAAATAAAGATATATACTCAAAAGGATAAACAAAAAATCATTTGTATTTTTCATTAAGCTTAAATGAAATAAATAAAACACAAATGATAAACAAAACATCTTTTTATATTTTTCAGTTAATTCAAACACAAAATATAATACAAAAAGATAAACAAGTCATAATTTCTAGCATGGGATATGAAATAAGGCTATGACTAGAAAATGACTAAAACAAGCATACATTTAGC
Source organism: Sambucus nigra (assembly GCA_949130495.1). Lineage (NCBI taxonomy): Eukaryota > Viridiplantae > Streptophyta > Magnoliopsida > Dipsacales > Adoxaceae > Sambucus > Sambucus nigra. The sequence continues at coordinate 138,264,103 of OX422221.1, read as the reverse complement.
ATGAATATAGCATGAAGTACAAACGCTAAAGTATGCAAATACTAACACATTCATCCTTTAGATTTAGCAAGGGAGGAAGTATGTGAAAGTAATTGAGAATCAAAAACACTATTTTGCAAGGCAACCAAGTCGGATTTCCTAACCCAAATTAATGAAGAATGACTATCTTGGGGTGTAGGAACTTTAACTACCGTGGTTACTTTACTATGGGGTTTTCTAGGAATTCGTTTAAGATCAAAACAAAATTTCCGAAAATGACCTTGTCGACCACAATGTGTACAAGTGAGAACATGTCGAAAAGATTTACTTAAGGAGTGATCTTTAAATGTATTCTTAGGAGATTCTCTTAAAACATTGGTTTGGGCATTATGAGTAAGTTCATTACAAGTATTGAAGCCTAAACCATAAGTGTCATTTTTAATTTGGACCGTTCCTAACATTTTATCTAGTTTTTCTGAACGACATTCCAAATAAAATTTGACATTACTAGAATCTTTTAATTTATTTTCCAATTCTAAAATGTTAGATTCTAGTAAAACATTTTGCTCTTCAAAAGTAAGAAGCTCCTTTTTCAAGGATTCCATTAAACCCCTAAGGTTATCTCTTTCGCCTTCTACATATTCAAGCTTCTCTTGAAGAGTCCTCACATGTGTCCTAAGGTCTTCTATTAAAACATTTTAATCAATGACCTTGACACTTTCTCTTAAACTAGCTTCTAACTTCAAATTAGCTCTTTTCAATTTAATAGATTCTTTATAAAGTTCTTGAAAAGCATTTTGAAGTTCACTCACATTAACCTCTTCTTCATTTTCACTCTCTCTTTCTTCTTCACTCTCACTATCATCAAAAACAAGAGAATCATGTACAATGACCTTGGAAGTGGCATGTGCTATCGTTTCATCAATCGATGAGTTCTCACTATCACTCACATGACTAGCCATAAAAGCCACAAAATTTTTCTTAGTGGGGGAATCGGGCTTCTCTTCCTTATCACTATCACTAAGGGTCGCATTATATGAAACGGGTCGCTTGCCCTCTTTCCTTAGTTTAGTGGGGCACTCAAACGCCCTATGGCCATAACCTTCACAACCAAAACACTTATCAGACTCGTCCCTATCTAAATTTTCATTACTAGGTTTAGGGATCTTCTCGGCTTTAGAAATCTTCTCGCTTTTATCATGTTTAGAAGTATCAAATTTCTTTAAATCATTTTTAAATTTATCTTTGTTAAATTTAAGAAATTTTCTAAATTTACGAGCAAATAAAGCCATGTCTTCCGAGTCACTATCACTCTCGCTCTCTACTACTTGTTTGACCTCTTTTAGGGCTCTTAAAGCAACACCCTTTTCGATTTTCTTTTCAGTTTTAGAGGGAAACATATCTAGTTCATAGGTTTGTAAATCACCTACACGCTCTTCTAATTTCGTAGAGGCTAAAGTTGGTAAAGAATTTAAAACGGTCACTTTTGGAATAAATCTATCGGGTAGGGACCTTAAAATTTTCTTTACAACACGGTCGTCAGGTATTTTCTCTCCCAAGTTAAAAGATGAATTAACAATATCAGAAAGTCTAGCATAGAATTCATCAAAAGTTTCTTTTTCATTCATTTTGATAGTTTCAAATTGAGTGGTGAGGTTTTGGAGTTTTGAAGCTTTAACGACACTAGTTCCTTCATGAGTTAATTGTAAAATATCCCAAGCTTCTTTAGCAGTTTCACACGTCATAATACGACATAATTCATCCGGTGTGACAGCGCTAAATAAGGCATTTAAACCACGGAAATTCATATTAGCAAGTTTAAACTCATTTTCAGTCCATCTATCGGCGGGTTTGATAACACGTTCATTTTCAACTAAACAAGTTGGTGGGGACCACCCGTTAACAACTGACATCCAAACTCTCTCGTCGATAGATTTTAGTGCCGATCTCATTCGCGCTTTCCAATACGCGTAGTTTGAACCATCGAAAATAGGAAATTTTGAAAATGGGGAAAAATCCATTTTAGCCAAAAATTATTTAAAAGATCGTTTAACGAAATAATTTATCGTTTTTGGCTCTGATACCAATTTGTAAACGCAAGTAATTTCCTTTCAATGTAAAACTCAATAGATGCGGAAGCGTTAAATGATGGTTCACAATAATAAAGCAACAAATTTTAATTAGGCGAAACCAAATTTTAGCAAATGACTTGAATTAATTAAACATTACCCAACATTTAATATAAGTCCAAATTAAATTGAGTGTGATGATTTAAATCGAATTTTATCTTGAATTAGTCTAAGCATGCATTCTACGTGATTTATGCAAGATAAAATAAACCAATCACACTACGCCGCGATGTACGAGGAAAAACCCAAGACGGGAAACAACCTCGGATGGCCCTAGCCACAAGTCCACTAGATACGGAATTACAATTACAAGACAGATAGACTTACAAAGACTGACTCGATCCCTCTCAAGCCTCGACGCTTCTTCTCGTAGACACCTCTTCCTAGCGGACAACCTCGGAACACCACCGCGGTCTCGGAATCCACCGATAGGACTTTATATGGTCACCGTCACCCTAGCATGGAGCCTTTCTCCAAGTGGGTAGAATCGCAACAAAAAGTCTTCTTCTTTGATGGATGTAGAAGCAAACCAAAACTTCTCTTCTTGAATTCGGTAGAGATAAACCGGTGCCAAAACTCCAAGCAATTGATAAGTATATATGAACTCGGAATAAACTCAATTGGGTGTACAACACTAGAGTGATAAAATATTTTCTCTAAGAATCTCACTCAAAACATGAACATTTTCCTAAAACAAATTTGCTCTCAAACTCTCTCTAAGAGATGGAAATGGTATGGAAAAGTTATGGAAATGTTAAGTTGGAAAATGTCATTCCCGCACCTATTAAAGTCTGTAAAAGGTGGTTAAAAACCAAGTGGGGAAGTGGGTGCAAAACTGCCAAAAACCGCCAAAAAACTGTTCCCGCCTGACAGCGCGTTCGAACGACATTTCGTTCGAACGAAGTCTCGTTCGAACGAGACTTCTAACGACGCTCCAGTATGGACTCGTTAGAAGCTCATTGGAAATATCGTTAGAACGATAATCTCGTTCGAACGACATTTCTAACGACAGACCAGTATGCCTTAGTGGGAACTCGTTGGCAGGTTCGTTCGAACGACATCTGGTTCGAACGAAAAAACTCGTTCGAACGACATATCTAACGAACGACCAGAAAGATTGAAAAATTCGATTTTTGCCCAGAAAACTTTATGACTTTATTTTAAAGTTTTATATAATTTCTTTCTTAAAACAAAACGCAGTTTTTATAAAACCTAACACCCAATAAACTTTGTTCCAAGCTCCTATATATATATAATTGCATTCATACCTTGGGAGCATGGAACTATAGTTGATGACGTAGAAACGAGGCACGCAAACCGGCATATTTGATGAAGCTTTATATTCTTTGCCGCTACGTCTTCAACAAACACTTCATAGGCTTGAGAGTATTACAATTACATACTTTCCTATGAATAAATGTTTTTGTACGGAATTGAGCCAAAACAACATATGGACTCAATTGGAAATTTGTGTCCTTACAAAGAGTTTTGTAGGTGAAATGGTGTGTTTAGTTGGGTTTTTGGTTCGGGTTGATTATGGATTACCTTAAGATCACTTTAACTAATACTTTGAACCATTAGGTGGGGTTATAGGGATGGAGAATATCATAATCTTCATTTTAATTGGAATACTTTGGAGGAGGTAGCTAATGGTTAGGAGACTTATAACATGAGTTAGAGAGTGCATGACCTTTAGGTGGTAGGTGCCTATTTGAATGGTATGTTCTTATATGTGAATGCTTACTTATGTTAATATTCCATGGGTTAAGGTAATCATTTGGTTAGGGATCAGGGTTAAGGTTATATATTTTAACTAGGGTATACCCGTGCTAACGACACGAAATAATTTTTCTTGAGTGAATATGTGTTTATTATAATGAGCATGCATATGACACTTTAATAACAAGGAGATGTGATTGCAAAAAAAAATCAACAAATCTGAACATATAAAGAACATCGATACCAAACATCAACACACGGTACACCATAATATCTGATAATGTAAAGCAAAACGATAAAAAAGTATGTATTATATTGTATCACCACATACGGCTGTAAAATAGCTAGAGAAAGTTAAAAAAACTAACGTCAACCTAAATTGAGTGACTATATATTGCAGTATCAGAAATAACGGAATATCTTAACTAACTAAAGGACCCATTCATATATTTTCATAAACTAATAAACTTAAAGATAACTTAAAATAATAAATAGCTTAAAGAAAACTATATATTTCTTCTGCACAGCTTTAAAAACCAATTTTAAGTTCTTGGCTGTTTCCATATTCCTAATAATTTTGCAACATGTTCCATCAAACACATAAACAAAATAAATTTAATAATAAGACACATAAAATAACTATCGTGGTGTGATCATCAAAATAACAAGTTTACAACAAAAGAGAATAGAGACTGTAGAAGAACATAGTACGAGCATTAACGTTAAAAACTACCACCATGTAATTAGTCACTTTTACCCCGCTTTGTAAATAATATATAAATGACTAAAAAAGGTTCAATTGGCTCTATCTCTACACATTTTTTTGCTTATTACAGGATAACACATACTTTTCAAATTGTTTATATATAAGCCTAAAAACTAAATATATTACTCTCTAACAACCAAAATAACTCATCAAATGACCAAAACTCAATAAATCCTAACAAAAGTTTCCTAATTTTAAAGACAATTATTTTAAATGGATAAAGTGGGAAAGAGAAATACCAATGCTAGTTTATGGTTGAAAAGGAACAGTGATAGTAGTGGTTGTCATACATTCGACCTTTCTTTATCCAATGGCCCTTGTATAAATATATTTAGAAATAGCATGGAAGTGGGGAAAATTATACATAGATATCATATTTTTGTCCAAAGATGTCAAGTACAATAATTTAACATATTAATAAAGTAAGATTTTAGCAACGAACATAGGATTGTTACTAAACTTCCCACCACTAAACATAATAAATCCTCGAAGATAATTAATTCCATCAACCTACATCACAAAATAAAATGTTATTAAATAGGAACAAATAAAAGACGCATATTAATTTTCATTAAAAACTTAATGTTACAAATAAAAGAAATCAAACCAAACCATAACATAAATTTTAATAATCTAAATATAAAATATGAGATACCTCATGCCCATGGCACGATTGTTAATTTACTTGCCTTAGTACAGACCCATACCCATCATGATTGTTATTTTACATTTGTGTACCGTTGTTCCTACACCACATTCCATATGTCTTGCCCGCACCACATCAATAATTTAATACTTCATTTTAGCGAAAGCATAAAATAAATGAACATTTGCAAAAGGCCATAAAATAATGAAACAATAAACACAGAATAAAGTTGATGATATGATTACTATCAAAAAAAAAAAACACGAATCCTTATTATAAGATGATAAGATAAGATATCTACCTTAACGAGACTAATATTGTTAAGAACTCCATAAAAAAATTGTTATTGCTAAAAGAAAAGGCTTAATATCAATATTAAAAGAACTCCATATATTATTTTTTTTAATTTATCTAATGCTTAAAAACTTAAAATCATAAATAAATAAACACTTCAAAGGTTACTTGGTATATGTAACTATTAAACACATTTTCATTAATAAAACGATGAGAGTGCCTAAATAGAAGTAAGCAAGAATCAAGTGAAAATGAAACCATAATTTATATAAAGATGGAAAAGGATTATGACTATTTTAATGCTCCAATTAATTTCCTAAACACATATCAAATGAATTTTCTCAAACCTTTTTTGCTTTTAAACGGGTAGGTAAATACTCAACTATAGCACTATTTCAGTCTTCACCGTATTGAATCCCAACCTTTACTCAATTGTGACCAATGTTATGAACGAAATCCAACAACAAAGAATAATAAAATCTAAAAGTCAATGACCAATATTGGGAAATGAATCCAACTCCAAAGATATAATAAACCCCAAAGATAATGACCATTGCAATCACTACAAATAAAAATAAAAAATAAAAGTGATGGGAAAGAATGTGGTACCTTTATTTAAAGTAGTGAAAAGTAATTATTTGTCACTTAATCGAAATACTTAGAAAATAAAACTAAAATCTTATCAACTTTGTAAAGGGTTTGAACTCGTAAATGGTTTTTAGACTGTATAAAATCCTAACCATATGCAATAATTAAGGATCTAAATCAATAAACCATCCATAATAGTGAAGGTACTTGAGGGTATCCTATTTTTGAAAAAAAAAATATTATTGGGTTCCATAAATATTGAATTGAAACACCCAAATATTGACACCATATATAAAGATCTCCTAAGAATAGGAAAATTCAATTATATTTCAAAATTTAATTTCTTACAAATGAAAATACAAAGAAAATTATTATCACTAATTTAAAATCTCTTAGCCGAATAAAACCATTCATTCAACCAACTTAAAACATTGTTTTTATAGCTAAAATGGCTCCAAATAACATGGAAAAAATGGATTAAAAGATGGGTATATCCAAGAGAAAAAGGAGACTACAACCGTAAAATTAACACATATGTTAATTATTGTGATTTAACAACAACGTGAGCAATCTTAAGTACATCAATAATAGATTCAAAAACTTTTTTGCTCAACATTGGAGATTGAGTTTGAATTTAATAACTTTTAAAGAAAAAACAAATATTGATTCAAGTGAGATATATTGGAAACAATCTAAAAATTCATATATCCAATTATATAAAAATAAAGATTTATTTAATAAACCATGTCCCTGGACAATCCAAATAATACTTGGTTCATTTCAAAAAGAAAAAAATTCCCAAATGTTAAGTAGTTGTATATCAAGAGGCAATATGTAATATGCTTAGAGTCATAAAACCCAATATATTATAGGAGTGAAAATTAATATTGAAGGAGATAGAGTATGGAAATATATTATTTTTTCTGTTCAAAACAGATGGAACAAATGAAAGTGGGTGTTTCAAATTCAATTTTAGAGGCATAATACAGATAGAGGGGTTTGAAACCAAACCATACCATCCACCCCTACCTAACACCTTGTGAATTTAAAAAATCGCAAATGCATCCCCCCACCCCATACAAACATAAAAATGGAGACTATCAGGAAATTATAAACATAATTAAAATATAAACTATAATATATGAAAATATTATTTGAAATAAACTGGAAAATTGTATTCTTGAACGCCAAATAAAGAAAGTAATTACCTATAATTCTTTGAGAATTTTTTTACGACTTCTGAAAGTTGATTTGAGTCCATTGACACATTTATTTTCCAATTTATCATAACGTACAAAATAAAAACAAAAATTTGGGTGATTAATTCAACTCTATATAAAAATGAACAACAAATAACATATAACAAGTCGAAATCAAATTTACATTCAACTAATAACTAAGAGCAAGACTTTTGCATTAGTGAAAATCATATAACGGTTTACATAAACACTTAGGGCTACTTGTAAAGAATTTCCCCAATGACATTCATTCCATTTTCATTGTAAAACCAAAATAAAATAAACCAACATCAACAATCAATTAATGGAGTTGACCAAGAATTAATATTTTTTACTCTCTTGCTTAAAATATTTAATCAATTCCTTGATTCTTAGACATAACTTATTCGCTACTCCATCGATTTATAAAATAATCCAGCGACTAGGTTTTACTGGTGGAAAGAAGACATATAAGTCTATTAAGGGAGTATCACTCCTAGACAAGGATTCCTCTGAATTATGATCTCAGACCTACCTAAACAACCATTGCCCAACTTGCGGGGACCATTTAATTAAATCCAAAATCGAATCACACCCACAATAATCAAAGCAAAAAATACGCAAGCATTGTAATCATTATAACTCTTGGAATTAAGAATATATGCGCCATTTACAAATGGTATACGACTACCTTAGTCTATTCAAGATAACTCTTAGACTTAAATCTCACAGCTGGTCTTATTTAATATATTCTCGAATGGACCAGTCACAATCCTCTTTTAAACTATTACACAAGTTCTCCAAACATCAAATAGGTTCTTGTGGTTTGAGATAAACTACTAGGATTGTACACACAACCTTACTGATAGGATTTTGTAGACACACCATACTGGTACTACCCCCCTCCCCAAGCACCTCCTTAGGTCCCTAACACTCCTCCACTCACCATAAACTCTTGGTCATACTTTGAGTACTGATCTGGAGGTCATCGGGCGCTCTCGGGACCCATTGGACTTATGTCAACTCTCTAACCTGAGAAAATCGCAATGAAACTTTGAAGGTCTCTGAATACCCTCCCAATATTCCATTCCATTTATGAATCGGCCTCACGATTCGTACGAACGATGCTTTGTACTCCAAGTACTTATTTGGAGGCCACTGGGAGCTCCTAAGCTTCGTTTGACTCTAGAGAACTCTCTAAAATAAGAAAATATCAATGAAACCTTGAAGGTCTATGAATCCCATTTATAATGAACCACTATATGCACGAATTGGCCTCATGGTTCGCACGAATAATTCGTGTTACTTTGAAAGGCCACCGGGCACTTTTCGGCCCCGTTCGACCTGATAAACTCTTCAAATCGAGTGAAACTTTATGAAATCTCTATTGTCCCTAAATAAATTGAGCTTTGTGGTAGTATCGATAACATTATGTAATATAGGCGTATGTGTTTTTCGCGGTAGCGTAGTTATTTTTTTTTCATTCCCTATAAAGGCGGGTGTTGATATTTTGAATATATATATCTGGCTTATGATACTCGTCTTATATGTTTATACGAGTATGGTAATATTATGAGTATATTATATTCTTCATTGTTCGGAGCGATAGCAGGCTGATGATTGCAAGACTATCGTGTCCGCGGTTCCAGTGTGGAACGTGTTGTTGTTGCGATATCTCACCTTGATACAGGTTGAGTTTGCCTTTGTTAATGTGGATATGTGGAACTCTGGTAAGCAGAGGTTTCATTATCATGATTTGAGTGCGTGGCGACCTTATAGATGTGATTTAAGGTATGCAGGGCTAATTGTTGAGCTGTGAGTTTAAGCTCATTATTAATTGTGCAAGGACTGAGTGTTAGTGCGAACGCTTAGTGGTACGGCTCGTGGATAGAGAGGGGAGTTCAGACCACATTTGGTTGAAAGAGGGGATAGGATTATCCCGGTTGCATATTCGAAGATAACAGACCTCCACGACCGATAAAGTTAAGTAGTAGTGTGTTTGAGGGGTTCCTTTTAGGATTTCGCTTTGCGAGACGCTCCATGCATGAACCTTAACGACGTCGGGAGTGGAGAGATGTTATAGGATGCAAGGATGTGGGTTTTGTGGATAAGTCATATAGTGTGGATGAAACACTATAGACTATGAGCCATGTGATGATGGTATGTTTATGGAAATATAGTGCTATGGAAAAGCACCAAAATGTCTCTCTCACCGCAAGTAAAGGTGAGGTAAGGTAAAAAATGATTTAAGTCTTGTGGTTGGGCCTTTATGAGAAGGCAAGTTTGAGGATAGTATGTTTCAGGTATGATGTTTGAAACAGGTTTGGCTAAGGTGAAGATTGGAGTGGTAGATGTATGTGGGTAGGTTAGTGAGGCAGGATTTAGGACGTCCCGCTGATGTGCCTTAGACTGTTATACCTCGACGACCGATGATGCGAGGGAGTAGTGTAACGGGAGGGTTCCTTGTCTGGATTTCGCTTTGCGAGATGTCCCATGCATGAAACCAAACAAATGTCAGAAGTTGAGAGAGGCCTTGGGCACTAGGGATATACTTAGGATTATACTCGTTTCGTGTATGTAGGGTAACGCATAGACCATAGCATTATTAGGATGTAAGTTCAATAGAGTTAGTGGCGCTGATATAAGAAGATTAGTAAATTGATCTTGAGAAGAATTGGATTTCGTGGGTTGGAAGGACCCATATGTAAGTATTACACCGAGGAAAGGAGGCCCTTATTTAGAGAGAATATTACGTGTTGAACGTTTGCAATGGTCGTGCAGATGTGCACGGGTTAAAAAGGTGTATGGGCACCTTAGTAAGTTAGTTTTATATATTGCCTGAAATAGAAAAGGCTTAGTGTATAAAGTTGGAGTTTATGTCGTAAGGCAGTCACGAATGGATTTGGAGTGTGTTGGATGGAACGTCGTGCCCAAGATAAGAAAGGACACTGACGAGAGTGGTCGAGCGATAGAGTAATTTCTTTTTAAGGGGAAATTAGATATCCAGATATTTACGAGAGAATGTTTAGAATCGTGTTTGGACGTTAGAGCGGCGACTGTAGTCTTGTCTTTCTACGTGGGCCACAAGAAATGATGGGTGCAATGTGACGTTATTGGAGTCACTTTACGACTGTGGTAGCCGTATAGAGTATGGTCGGGAACCATTGGGTTAGTATCGTTCCCCTTGAGGTATTAGGATTTGGAGCGGTCCTAGGTTAGTACGGGTAGCATCGGTTGTATTTGAATTTCGAGGACGAAATTTCGTTGTAAGGGGGGGAGTATGTAACAACCCGTCCTATTGGGGAATAATTAAATTCTACAATTGGGTATAAACTGGAAATTTGAGGAATTTCTTGGAATAGTAATTATTGGTATTTTTAAGGATTAGATGATGTTCGATGGATGTTATATTTACTTTTGGGATTAAGTAAATATGTCGAAGTATTTTAATTATATGTCGTCGTTGAGTAAAGCGACAAAAGGTAAGATTTTTAATTGGAAAACCCGCAGTGAGATGCAATGGGTTAAAATAGTGAATTGCTGTCAAGTACCTCGGATGGAAATTTTGACTGCATGGTGAGTCTCGGAATGGCCGAGATAGTCAGAAAAGAGTGTCCAATGGTCGAAATTGACTTTCGAGAATTTTTAAACGAATAGGGACTCGCAATTGAGTAAACGAGTCATTTTTGGGTTTTAAGGGGTATAAACCCTTTTTCTCCCTACATAAGGAGGGAGAGGGGGAGAGAAGATCAAGAAAAGAGAAAAGAGAGAGAGGAGGAGAGAAAAGAGGAGAAAAGGGGAAACTCCGGCCAACCTCCGCGGGATTCGACTCGGGATCGTCGGATTTTATCCACGAGGCAAGTGTTTACTTGCTTTATTTACTTTTGAGCAAAAATATCATATCTTAGTTTGGTAATAACAAACCCTAAAGATTTTGGGTTGGGTTTCCGTGGATAAAATGGGTTTTCGGGAGTTAAAACGAATAAACCCCAATAATTTTCCAATTCGAGAAATTTAGGATTTAATCGAAATTAGTTGTTGGTTTTGGGTTCTGGGATGTTTAGAACCCTTGTTATATGTGTAGATGTTGTTGGTTAAGGTTGTAGGATGTTGGGAGCGGAGACAAAAGCTTGGGAGAAGCTTTAATGGATGAAACAGCTTCTCGGAGAAGAAGCTGTCCGCCGTGATCGATCGATCGACGGTGTAGGATCGATCGATCGACCATCGATCGATCGAGGGCCATGGGTCGATCGATCGACCCTTCAGGAAGTTTGGAAATTTTTTCTAGGGTTAATTGGATGGGATGAATTCCAATTTTTAAATGATTCTAGATTATTTAAGAGAGGAAATAAGAAATCTTTTAGGAGTAAATGGTCCTCCAACTGAGGAAATGTATGAGGGCTAAGTGAGGGTTTTAAGTGTATAACCCTAAAATGTTATTTTTGAGGAAAATAGATAAGTTGAGGAATTAGAATGTTGGGGTTCCTAAAATTGGGTGGGGACCTCTAAATGATTAATTGGACGAGATGTAGTCCTTGGGTTTGTGGGAAGGAGATCCACAACCTATTAAATTTTAGGGTATTTGGGGACGAATATCAGTTGGGATAGTTTCAGTGGCCATTTTGGCCTATATGATTATACATGCGGGATAACATAATTATGTTGATGATGGTTGAGGGAATCCTATGAGATTATTAGGATGAATTGTAGAATATACTTATTTAGTTAATGTAAATTGGTATATTTGGAGATATCCACTAAATCCTTAGATCGGAATAAGGTATTTATTATTTATCAAGTGAGGGAATACTTTTGGTATAGTATCATGAGTTGTGAATGTATGAATATGATTCTTTGAGAGAATCTTTGGGATTATTGGTCATCGCTAGGTGTGATTGGCAATTATGGCGATTTATATATATATTCGAGGAGGAATATATAGTATATATATACTATGTGATCAAAGTATATATATTATATGAATACATATGTATCTGTGTGTGAATGGTATGTGTGTATTTAGAGGCTGATTCCACGGGATTTCCTTTGGTATAGGGTTGGAACAGCCAGATTATATATTGCTCTAGTGCCATCCGTGGAGGTTGTGCGATGTGGGTGAATCCCTTGGCTCGAGGAGCAGGGTGAGTATAGTCCCCAGGTCATTATCATCCCGCGTTCGAGTGCGATGTGTGTAACTCCACTTGCAGGGGGAACATGACCGCCTCCACCGTTGTGTTTTTGTTTACCATGTACGTTGATAGATTCCGACTTGGTACCGTGGTTTAGTATGAGAACCCGAATTTTGGATCGGCACTATGAGACCACATCCTCGAGTTTTAGCTCGTTGGGATGGTTATTATGCTTGTGTGTATAGTATATTACTTGTGTATGAGAACAAGTTAATATATATCTCTATGAGAATAAATAGATAAAAATGATAAATGATAAATTCTCAGTCCGGGAGATATATCCGGATGTACCTTATAAAGATGAATCTAGAGTAAACCTCAGTCCGGGAGATATTATCTGGATGTATATAGTAAGATGTATGTTAGATTAAGTATGTTATGTATATCATTATATAGTATGTATATACGTTGTGTACTGAGGGTCTAATGGATCTCGACGATCGACCTTGCCGCGTAGTAGTGTATAGGGGGGGATCCTTGTTTGGATTTCGCTCTGCGAGACACCCCACGCACGAACACGGCATAGTGTTGAGACTGGGGAGAAGTTTATCCCTTAGCACTTGGAATAACTAGGGTTGTTAGAAGATGGGTGACAAATTAGATAGGCAATGTAGATTGACTAGGAAGTTTATAGGGATGCGCTAGGTGTGCACTATTAGAAGAGAGGTGAGCGGTATCTCATGGGAGTGCGATACCAAATTTAAATATGAGATAAAACCTATTTTTTTAAAATAAAGCATTTATGCACTTGCTAAATATTTTTCACACTCGGGCTTTGACCCGTTTATCTACTTTTTCCTCTCTTGCTATATATATATATATATATATATATATATATATATATATATATAGGTGTCCAGACACATGGACATCTGGATGACACTTCTTTCGAGTCAGACGTTAGCTGTGGCAGCTGTGGATGCATCCAGGTTTTCGATATATGCTTTTATCCTTATAATCTAGATAGGAGGTACTGTACAAATATTCGGGCCAATGGCCCAATTGCATTTATTTATTCTTTTACCGCCTTTTAGTGCGGCATTCGATTTGGTTGTATCATATTTGAACCGAGTGTTCGGTTATTTTATTTCTTGTTTCATTTATATAAACTGTGTGGATGTTTTAGTCGTTTAGTCATTTAAAAAGAGTAGTTAAGTAAAATTTTGACGCCAGCCTAATAGGTTATTAGTAATTAAATTTGTTTTCGACAGTGATGCTAAGAATGATCCATATACGACTCCTGTTTTAATTCAATATAGGAGTGATCGCCCGGTATTTTATTAGGCGGGTTGTCACATCTTACCGAAAACCTCTCTCTATAGAATGTTACTCGACGCGAATACTCACTAGGTTCGTCCCTCGGATTTCACCCTTTCCAATGGTCCGTACCGTGTGAAAATCGGACTCAACTTTGCACAAATGCTCGCTTTACTTCGAAACCTCCCTATTTAGAGACCATCGGGAGCTTCCGAGCCCTGTTTGACTTCGGTCAACTATCGAACCGGAGAGTGGCTCAATATATTCTTCATGGGATCTAAATTTTCTTTCTAACGGCCCATGTCGTGTATGAAACAGAGTTACAGTTTGCATTTTATGTTTGTTTTTCCGATCAAGACCATTTCGAACTGCCTATAGGCACCCAATCCCCCCCCCCCAATTGATAGGATGTATTTTCCTTGCCTAGAAAGGAATACACTATATTGATAGGGGGCCAGGGCTATGACGATCGGTACCCCTAACCTAAAAGTACAGGCAGGTCAGGCGCCATACCGATCTACACCCCGTAACCCTAACGTGCATTATATAAAGATTGCATTACCTCACTCCTGAACGAGGTCCCTTTCAGCAGTCAACAAACATTTCCTCCAAATCACAGCATTTTCATTTCCAGAAGAGCCTATTTTCCAACATTCTCCCACCTCACTTTCCTACCACATTTAGTCACCTACCTCGTCATATCATACCACTTTAATATCACTACAAAAATTAGCCTACATATCTCCCAAATTCTACAATAAAAGTCTTATAGGACGTCCACCCTTATCTCTTTTCTAGTTTATTCATTTAGCGTTATTATTCACTTTATTCTTATTTTATGATATCTTTTAGTCTTATTTCATTATCTCACATAAAAATTATCCGCTTTTATTATTAGTATTTCACACAACTTAATTTCACACAACTTAGTGTTACTTCTTTACTCTCCTGTTTTTCTACATGCGCACATATGCCTCCACTTGTATGTTCCCCTTTTTACTCCTATGTTTACATCTTGTATGTTTTACCACACTCTTTTCTCATGTATATCACACTCTTCACTCACTTGTACATGTTCACCATGTTTCACCTTACACATACTTTCATACATCTCCATGCTCACTTCACACACTTACACTCAAATATAGTCTTACTTTTACTTACATGCTCGACATACCACTTATAGATTATCCATGCTTAGCTTCACTAGCACATGCCCTCACTTTCTCTCACTTATATATATCTCCACGTTCACTTACACATCTTATACACTAATTATATATAATCCATGCTTAGTCTTACTAGCACACACTTTCACTTGTATATATTCACATGTTGTTTCACTCACACTATTCCCATATCACTCTCTCACTTTGTACATATATCTCAATCACTTGCATATCCACATGTTTCACACTTTATCACCATGCTTTATATAGTCTTCAAGATCCATGCTAGCTTTACTTTCCATGATTATCCCTATTATCTCATGCAATTGGTATATTCTCCCTCATAGGGGTAGTATTCCCTTTACTTGGCATATAAAAAAAAATCTCCACAACATATTAATAAATGCTCATGCATTTTTGCACAATACATCACCTAAGCATGGAAATATTGACCAAATTTTTGTCTCGTACTGGGATGTCACTTTGTGATGGGTGTCAGTCCTACAGGGCACGGTTAATCTAAGCAATATAATTCTCACCTTTCATTGGCCTAGTTTTCATACGTCGAGTACCTCACATCAGGGACGAAGCCAGGATTTAATTTGGGGGGGGCAAATAAAAATCTTATATATATATATATATATATATATATATATATAAAGTCATTGAAAACTCGATCGTATATGACTTTCCCATATAGTTCTATAACACAAAATTAGAAACAATTTAAATAATAATTGAAAAAGATTCAAATAAAAATTATTATATTTTTTAATTAATTGATTTTGACAATATAATTAAATGTATTGCTATAAATAGTTAAATAACAATCAATCAATATAGTTGAACAATTAAGTAAATTATAAATAAAATCAACAATTACAATTAATTAGCAACCAATATCTGTATTAAATTAACAATTAATAAGCAATTAAATAAATGATACAAGTAGATATGAAATTAAACTCATAATTAAGTAGTTAGAATTAAATTTATAGTTCATATCATTCAATTCAATTAATAGATCAATTCAAGAAATACAATTATTAATTTTCGTAATTTCACATACAACTATAAAAAGTAATTAGAAAGCAGTATTAAATAAAATACCCTAAGTGAAAGAGGGAAAAAAAACTTACGGATCTAGTAGGGCTTTTTTTTTTATAGGAGGAGAGGAGAGGGTGATTGTTTTTTTTATGCGTAGGTAAAGAAGAACGGGAAAAAAAATTTGTACATAACAAACATCAAAAACCGTTGAAGAAAATGGTTGAGTGGTGTGCCACGTTTGTTGTAATTGTAAAAGGATAAGTATAGGTAATTATTATTCCATATGTTTAGGCTTAGACGCCAGCTGTCCAACTGCCTCAACCTTTCATTTTTACACGAAGCAAATAATACAAATCTTCTTCCAATATAGTGCATATCCAACCTTTCAAAACTGTATACCAGTGCTGCTAATAATATAAACCTAAAGGCTAAAGTAAAGGAAGATTCATAGCTTTGGGGGGGGGGGCATGGACCCTTTTGGCCCCTGCCTAGCTTCATCTCTGCCTCACATCATACCGGTTGACCGAACTTTTGAAGGTAGGTATATAGCGAGGAACTCATTTTGATACGTCGAGTATATCAAATTTGCTCTCACACATACCATCCCCATGTGGTATATCATGAGGCAATTCACGTACACTCAAGTATATCAAATGGTTTGTCCACACATATCGATGAATGATTGCCCTCATAGGCAAGAGGCATATCGTGAAAGTCATGCGAATGGGGGGAAACCTTCCACTAACCCACCAAATGAATAAACCTCATACAGGCTTCTGATTCAGGACACTCATATCTAGTTTACCGATTACTATGCGAAACTCTACCGAAATTTTGGATCACTATACCACTCGAATTTTTGAGCTATTTTCCCATTTTTAAAATAGGACCCTATCCATGAGTCTGAAAATAAGTCAAATCGTGTTTTGCATATTATACCCTATATTTTCCCCAAGATCGGGTCATGTCCGACATTCCTCTTGAATTTAGGCAAGCATAATACAAGTGAAACCTAACAGTAATAATCATGTTGAGGATTTTCCCCTTTCCCTTCTTTTGAGAAACCAAAACACCAAAAACATATTTCCCCATTTTTTTAAAAATAGAAAATACCAAAAATATTCCCTTTTTCTTCTAAAAATAAACCAAATCATTTTTCCATCTCAGGTTGATCGCATATCTAGATTTTGGCTTTGCTCCTTATTGGCATCGATATTTAGTCAAACCCCTCCAAAGCTTTATCGCTTCCTCTACTGCTTCCACCAAATTTGATACCTATCTCCACACATTGTTCTTGGAGAATGCAGACTAGGCTTCGAATGTTCATCCAAATTTGATGGCCATCTTAGCCCAACTCATTGCCAAGATTGACAAACTTTAAGCTGATGTCCAAGTGATGCAACATCAAACTCTCGAATCTCATGAACCTAAAATCCTCTTTCCTCATATAATAGGTCCAATATGCCCCGCGTGTCCCTCCTACAATTGGGCCACCGCCCGCTCAACTACCAATTTCGAACCTTGCCTAACCAGGGGCTAATTCGCCAATACTCGTGGACCCTAAAAAGGAAAAACTAAACAAGGAAAAGGAAGACCTCAACCTTCTGTCAAAGAAATTCGATTAATTCAAGATCTTCGAAAATTACATGGACTACACCCACATGTTTTCCTATCCTAAAGCCAAACTACCAGAGAAGTTCAAGATGCCAAACATCGAGAAATTTGGAGGCAACAATCCCGCGACTATACATCTACACAGCTACCACCAAGCCATGACCTTCCTTCGAGCTTCGAAAGAGATAATGGTCTAAATTATTAAGCAAACCTGAAAAGAGAGTGACCTCAAGTGGTTTTTGTCCCTCGAGGAATCCAAAATCTATAGTTTATAGGACGTGGCTATAGAGTTCATGTCACAATACAAGTGCAATGATGAATTAAAGTTAATTCTTAGAGACCTGGAGCTACTTAAACTAGACCCTAGGGAATTAGTCAGTAGTTTCAATGAAAGATGGAGAGAAAGAGTTGCCACCATGACCAACCGTACATTAGAAGAAGTGCAAGTGATTATAATAAAGAAAAATTCCCTCCCCATATCTGAACATCTTTGGGAGGACAACACTACCTGTACTTTTTAGCCCTCCGGGAGGCTGGTGTGGAGATTAAAGAAGGGGTTGATAATTACAAGATGGAGTTTGAACCAAAAAGGTTGGCTGAGCAATTTACACCAAAGAAGTACGACAAATCGACTAATACCTCAGTATCTATAATCAATAATATATCCTAACCTGCCACTTCCTAAGCAGTTGAAAGTTGCCCGAACCCTGACAGAAAAGAATATATTAAACTCCACGCTTCCCTGTCAAAATTCTACCAAGCCCTGCTAGCCCAAAACATCATCAAGCCATTGGAATCCCTACCATTGGCAAATCCCCTTATCAAGAACTGCAAACATGATACTCACTATGACTTTAACCAAATCATAGGGCACACCACCGACCAGTGTTTTCACCTTAAAAATGTGATCCAAGGCCTCATAGACTGGGGAATCCTCTCTCCACCAACTAAGTCTAAAACCAACACCACTCATAACATTCTCCCAGCACATGAAACAAGGGTGAACGTCATCTTCTCAGAAGACAGCCCAGAGTTTGACCCCTCTACCCAAATCGAATCTATCAAAATACCCATTATAACGAAAATCTCACTTAAACCCCTCAAAGTTTTCTCACCCTTTCTCCTACATCCCACGAGCTTCGCTAATCAAGCTCTGTCACTCCTCACACAAGCCTGTATTATCATTCGTACCCGATCAGAGGGGAGGCATGGAACTACTCGCAGTACTAGATCAACTCCAAAGTTTTGGGCTAAAACTGCCCACAGAGATGATCATCGACTATGAAAAGTTCATCAACCTATTTTTTGAAGCCCAAAAGTGGGCTCGAGAATCAGAAGAATGGGTGGTACCCATAGAAAATTAACTTGGGTGACATCGTGCAGACCATGTCAGGTATGTTTTGCTAGAAAATAGAGATATGCAGCATCCCTAAGTTGCTCACAACCTTGAAACTCCTGAGGCATCTAGTCCCTTCACTCTCGCGCTTCCCCGCTGAGTGGGAAAACTTGTATGATGAAGCTACGGAGGTTTTTAAATGCTTTAACTACTCTTGTCATGAGGATATCGTCGTTATCGGAAGGGGAGATGACTTCGATAATTCAGATGATGAACTAAATCATGGAGAAGTCCCTTCAGTTACCACTTCGTGTGGAATAATCTATTTCGAAGAATTATTAGGGTAAGTTAACAAGATGTCTGTTCTTCCTGAAGTAGATTAAGTCATATGGTTCTTGTTCTTTCCTTCCTTTATTAACCACATGACCTGATCTGGGCGATATTACAAAGATTTGATTCTCTAATCATTCAAAATAGATAATAGAAAAGAAGCTTTTGAGGAGCTTCTAATGCTAGAGATGGCCGTTAAAGAAAGCAAATTTCTCGACCAACACAAAAATACCCAGGTCAATATCACCTTGTGGGGAGTCTTCATGTCCTCCCAGCTACATCGAAATGCTCTGATAAAGCTTCTCACATGACCCATAGTTTATCCTTCTACCACCCCTTAAAAAGCAGTAAATATGGTTGGATACCTAACCTTTACCAGTCTCCTCTCTTATTTTGAAGAAGAAATCCCAAAATATGGCCTTGATCACAATTATGCTCTCAATATCTCCGTCAAAGTTTTGGGGAAGACCGTCCAATTAGAACTTGTAGACAATGGATCTTCTCACAACATCTGCCCACTCTAAAATTTAAACTTCCTGGGATTAAAAGTCAATGATCTCACTCCCACATCCACCTCCATGTGTGCCTATGATAACACCCTTTGGGAAGTAATGGTTTCCATAAAGCTTACACTACGGGTTAGCCATATCCACCCTTTGTAGAGTTCTAAGTCTTCAGTAAACCTGCTTGTTTCAATCTACTATTTGGCCGCCCATCACTCCACATCATTCGAGGGGTATCTTCCTCTCTACATCCAAAATTAAAATTCTTTGCTAAAGTTCAGGTCATCATCATCCTTAGGACGACAACCGTCTAGTAACCTGGTATTAGAAATTCAATACGGGACCAATGATATGTTCCTCTCAGGTTTCAAAATTGATTCACTCCCTATCCTAGTAGGAGACAACTTCAAAGATTGAGTTTGTCCATAACACAGCCCTCATGGAAATATCAGCGTAATCCATATGTTAAAAAATATGCACTTTATGCCTGGAATAGGGCTAGGACGACTCCAATAAGGGATCCTTGAGCTAATAGTCCTAAAAAAAGCCTTCACCCTTGCAGTCATGGCTAACCCTCACCAAACGAACTCAAAGAAGTTTATCGACCATACTATAAAAGAATCCTGGTATATAAAAAGACCATATTGGGATACTCTCTGAATGGAAGGTTTATCATAGGAGGCAACGACTTCCCCTTTTTCGCATTTTCTTAACCATGGCATGACCTCACTGAAAAAAAGATAAAACCAGTGTTGGAGATCTTCTTCGAATATGACAACACCTGGGGAGAGGAATGGAAGCATGAGTTAGAACCTCTAACTTAAGAGACCATGGAAAACATTAAAAGCTTTAAGGGAAGCGACACTGAGGATTCATTTGACCTGCAGACATTGGGGTTGAGTCTATGCATGATTCGCTAAGAAGTTGCACCGTCAAACCCGTCCACAAATATTACCACTGCTTAAGAACCTCTCTTTAATTGGCATTCCATTCCGACCTAGCCCTCTCAAACCCAACTAAACCATGCTATCCACTATTCAAAAATCCCCGAACTTGTTGTTATTTCTCCTATTTATGATATCACTTTAAACGAGGTCTTTTTGATGAGGTTCTCACTGCTGTATTTCTCAAAAATGAAATAAACGAGGATTTTGAGTATCTTATTGTGCCTTATATTAATTGCATTGATTCAAACCAAACTTTTGATGATAATGATTTCGTAAATAAACAATTATTAACTGATCTCAATAAGGAAAATAATAAATAACATAACCGCATCCAAACTAATGATAATGAGACTGTTATTATTAATCTCAATTATAGAAGCCATATGCGTGATATTAGGATAGGGTACACTCAATAAGCATGAGAGTGCACAATTCAATTAACTCCTGAAAAGGTTTATGGATATCTTTGTATGGTCCGACGATAACATGACTGACATTAATCCAAATATAACTCAGCACGAGATTCACACATTCCCAGAAAGCAAAACTATCAAGCATAATTTGAGGAAGCTCTGAACAGAATGGTCCCTCAAGGTTAAAAAATAAGTAGTCAAACAACTAAACATAGGCTTTATTCATGTACTCGAATACCCAACATGGCTTACAAATATCGTCCCCATGCCAAAATAGGGAGGAAAATTTCATATGTGCGTTGACTATCGATATCTAAATAAGGCATCCCCGAAAGATGATTACCCTCTGCCTAACATCGACATGATTGTAGATAACAAGACCAGCCACTCCCTCAATCCATTTATCGAAAAATTGATCACCACGAGAAAACTACATTTATCACCCAATGGGAAACTTTCTGCTATATAGTCATGCCATTTGGGCTAAAAAAATTCAGGGCTGCCTACCAAAGGGATGCCACAATGATCCTGCACGATCTCATCCATAAAGAAGCTAAGGTCTATGTTTATCGACATAATCATCAAGTCTGAGACTCGGGAAGGTCACATTCTCACCCCGAAAAAATTCTTTGAGTGATCGGGATAGTATAAATATGGCTCAACCCACAGAAATGTATCTTTAACGTCACTAAAGGAAAACTTCTTGGATCCATGGTCAATGAGAAAGGGATTGAAGAAGACCCCGCCAAATTAAATGCCATACTCGATATTCCACCAACCCGTATTGAGAAAGAAGTATGAGTATTCTTAGGTAAACGACAAATACATCAGTCAGTTCATCAGCCAACTGACCTCTATCTATGAGCCCATTTTCAATCTCCTCCTAAAAAACTCAACTAAAGTTTGGAACGAGGCGTGCTAAGAATACTTTGACCATATCAAGTGATACCTCACTCGATCATCGATACTCATGCCTCCAATTCAAGGTTTCCCCCTCCTCCTACACTTGACTGTCACCGATACCACAGCAGGGGCTTTGCTGGACTAATAAATTGAGGAATCCTGTAAGGAAAGAGTGATCTACTACACTAGTCGAAAGTTAGCCGGGTACAAAGTCAACTAGATTACCTTGAAGAAAACATGTGTCCCCCTGATCCGGGTCATACTACATTCTTGCATTCCCCATCAGACTTGTATCTTGAATGGATCCCATAAAATACCTATTAGAGAAATACGCTTCATCAAGTCGAATAGCCCACTGGTAGATGTTACTAGCCGAGTTCAATATTGAGGATGTTACACAGAAATCCATGAAGGAGAGAGCCATATCTGGTTATTTTGTTGATCATCCCATGAAAGGAATAAAAATTTATCTCTCTGAGTTTTTCAACGAAGACATCCTTTATACCTCTCAAGAGGACCTCATGTGGTAGATTTTCTTCAACGGAGTCGCTAACAAGAAATAGTATGGTATTAAAATAATCTTAATTGCTCCCGGTGACTCCCACACCCCCATTACCATCAAGGTAGAATTCCCTTGCACCAATAACATAACAGAATATGAGGTATGCACCGTAGGGTTTAAGCTCGCCCTTGAGAAAAGAATCAAGCGCATGGACATCTATGAGGATTCTACCCTCATTGTCGGATAAATACCCAAGAAATGGAAAGTCAAATATGAGAAGATCCTGCCTTTCCATCCTCATCTAGAAGAATTCGCCACCCAATTAAAAAATTTTACCTTCCATTACCATCCGCACTCGAAGAATTACCTAGCCGACGCACTAGTAACCTTGGATTGTATGGTCAACATGCTTGAGGGAATAATAGTGGCCCTTTTTTGGTTCAGAAACAAGCTACACCCCCACCACTTTACCACATCGAGCTTGTCACTGAAGAATATTCTGATAGGGCAAAATTATGGTACCATGACATTTAGCGCCTTCTCAAATATGGTAGGTATCCCCAAGATGCAGACAAAAAAGTTTGTGTGACCCTTCGCAAACTGGACGCCCATTATATCATCCGCGATAAAGCGCTTTTCAGGAGATACTTTATTGGAACCCATTTGTATTGCATATAAGGGATTGGAATTGACGAAATGATTATAAAAATCCACATTGTGGAATGCAAACCCCGCATGAACGATCACATGATTACTAAGAAAATCAACCGTCAAGGGTACTATTAGACCACCATACTCCAAGACTGCACTACATATGTCAGAGATGACTCAAATACCAACAGTTTTCCAACCTTGAGACCTTACTTCTCCAATAGTTGTACAACATGACCTTTCTCTAGCCCTTCCCCACCTGGGGCAGAGACATTATAGGGAAGGTCACCGCCAAAGCCTCAAACGATTACGAATTCATCCTAATCACCATTGACTATTTCATAAAATGGATTAAATTCGAATCATATGTGGTGTTAAATGCAAAGAAAGTGGCTAAGTTTATCAAAAAGAATAGCACTTACTGTTATTGATTTCCCCACGATTTAGTACAGACAACGGACTCCACTTCGAGCCTGAGGTCATAGAATTAGTCAACGAGTATGGAATTCAGAGGCATAAGTCTTCTCCCTACCGGGACCAACCCAATGGCGATGTCTAAGCCACAGACAAGAGCCTCAAAACCATCATTAGAAAGATGACTGAAAGCTATATATACTGGGACCCATATGCCTTCTAGGGATATTGTACCTCTATCAAAACACCCACTGGAACTACCCCTTATTCTATTGTATACGGTATGGAGACGGTTCTCCCCGTTGAACTAGAAGTGCATTCTCTGCATGTCATGCTCGAAAGTAAGGTCAGTGAGGAAGACTATCATCAAAGCGATTATGACGAACTCGCCCTCCTAGATGAAAAGAGATTAAAAGCTCTATACCAAGTACAAGGGTACCGTCGGATCGCGCAATCATTCAATAGGAAAGTCAAGGACCATGGTGTCCAAGAAGGAGATCTTGCCATCAAAGAAATCTTAGGACCCATCTAGGATCCTAAGGGAAAGTTAAAACCTAATTGGAGCGGCCCCCTAAATTATGAAGAAAATCCTCTCAGGTGGCACCGCTATGCTCACAGGTATCGACGGAGAAGAGATGGTGCGTCTGGGCAACCTAGACCATCTCAAGAAAATCTACCCTTAATCCAAATTCTCTTCATGGAACGACTCTTCTCATCCCCCTTCTATGCTTAAAATAATCTTTTCATTTCCTCCTACCCAGAACTATGTGGGACCTGATCCTCTCAAAACACCCCTTTCCAAATGAAGCTCACAAAATTTTAAAAATCCACAGAGGCACGCAAGTAGTCCATAAAATAAACATGGGCGTAGTCCTTTCCTTTCTCACGAAATGCTATTCTTCTCTTCCCCCGAGAATGGCTGTCCATCTCATCATTTAAATTAACAAAAGGATTATATATGCCTTAGTGATCGGTATAGACAGTTCATCGAAAGACACAACAAAATATGTCAAATTCATTTTTCGTTTATTATCAAGAATATGATTGTTAAACGAAATATCAACGACGAGAGTCAAACAAACCACTCCCTTCCTAACCTTCATGTAACCTATCAGTCCCAACCATTAAACCATCTTCACAAGAAATCTAGAATATATTAAACACCTATCCAAACACGAATTCCCCATAAAATACAAACACAAAACTAAATTCTCAAGACCCTATCCTCAGTTACTAGATGGGTTCGCCTCATCATCATTACCTACTCCTGGAGGCCCCAAGGTGTCCCACTCCTGATTGTTGATCTGGATGTTCTCCATGCGATGGTATTCCCTAATAAGCTATGATGAAACCATAACACCTTATTCTAAGGTATCAAACATAACAACTCATCTTTGCCCAGTCTCCTCCACCAAAATCTTTCCAACCACTCGTTTCCGTAAACACTTCAAATAATCCTAGAGTATAAACCTAGCCTCTCTAACGGATTATGACGGATGGGTAGACAACCGATGACGCTGCCATAAAGGCCCCAGTATCATCCTCAAGGACTCGATCAAGTCGTCCACCGAAAAAAAATTGGTTATGCGGGGAGGCATAATATGCTCCCATCCCACTTGGGGCAGAAGCCGCTGTAGAAAATAAAAGGAAGTCCGATTAAGGCCACCAATTGCACCTACGGGCATTCCCCCAACTGTAAAATGGGATTCGAGTCCCCCCACCATGGTACAGACCAAAAAAAGCCTCAGGCCCCCTGCTCTACAAGCTAGTTAACCTAGGTCTCTGTCGAAGGACCAAAATTAAAGAAAGGTCAAGTAAAGAAATTGGGAACATTCGATTGAGGGTACTCAGGAGGGCTTGCTAGGCGTAGCCTCTCACAAAGCAACATTAACAGCATGACAGTGTTCCCCTGTAGAAAACCAGCCCGACCTTCCTTACAATCATCCAAGCCCATCAAAGTCTCCGTTAATACCACCGTCACATGACTATAGTGATAGGACAACCACACCGCTATTGTGGCAACCTGAGGGTCAACCGTAAGATTGCCTATCACCAGCAAAAGCCTGGCCGTCAAACCCAAGGCCACATCTCTGGAAAAGACATTGTCAAAAAAACCTCTTTGGCACACTAGATTCATCATAATCCAATAAAGGCGACTAGATCCACTTGATATAAAGCTTTATATTTCCTTATCCATAAACCAACTAAACCAGCGACGATTTTTAAAAAGTCCGAATACAAAAAAAGAAAGAATAGTGCCAAAAAAGATTAAAAAACAAGTGTACCTGAACTAACAAGCCGACAAATTGGCCTAGGATATATCGGTCATACCTATTTTGGAAAAAATTGATTTTTCTCTTCTAATCCCTTTTTATTTAAAAATAAGTCCCTTAAAAGGTAAGTTCTTTGCAATCAAGCTTACAAAGGCCTCCCTTTATTCAAAAATTTAAAAAAACATAATTTTTCTACTTTTATCAAATAAAAACTCAGCGCAAAATTAAAAGTGCATGTAGAGTAAGCCACTGAATCAAGATAATTAAACAAAATGCATTATTTTTACCTTTTTGAGTCTCTTTTCAGGTACAAAGAGAAGCCACTAAATCAAGCATACAAAATGGTCAATGCGAAGCCCCCCCAGGAACCAGACGCACCCGCAGTCGTGCGCCAGCAACCTACTCATCTGGGTATTGTTTCCCGTGATCTCTGCAAACCTCAAGGATGAATGTCAAGGGTAGAAAGTCACTTATTTCCCAAGAAAGAGTTAGTTGCCTATCGGATGAAACCTTTACCCTTCCCAAAGAATCCCAGGAGTTCATGACCTATGCCGATAAGCACCTCCTCAGACCGACCTATCGGCAGTCCCCTCAAAATTTCATCTCAAAAATGCCTGAAAAGTCCAAAAATTGCTCAAAAAATCATACAAATTCCCAGAAAATCCCCATTAAGTTTAGAACGTCATATCTCCATGGAAAAACCCTTTTAAAGAACCAAACCGTCTATAAGCCCTCGTTATTCCCTAGCAGGATCATCGGCAATCACTTTTGTCATCATCACTTTCCTCAGCAGAACCAAGAATCCAAAATATGCCTGCACCAAATACTCTGTACTTTCCCCAGTGGAGCCACAATTATAAAATATCCCCGTAAATAACATCCTTAGGTCCTCAAAATTGACCTTGACTCACTGAATCGGTCACTTCAATCTTTATGTCTGTAGAATCAACCTCAACCCGCTGAATCGGTCACTACATCTTTAGGTCCTCAGAATCTTCCTCGACCTTCTGAATTGATCAACTCACTCCTTAGGTCCGTAAAATTGACCTTGACCCAAAAAATTGGCCATCCCAATATTTAGGTCCGCAGAATTGACCTCGACCCACAGAATTAATCATCCCACTCCTTAGGTCCTCAAAGACAACATCGAGCCATTGATTGGTCATCTCAATCCTTAGGTCCACAAAATGAACCTCGACCCATAGAATTAGTCATCCCACTCCTCTGGTCCTCATAATCAACCTCGACTCACTAAATTGGTCATCTCAATCCTTAGGATTGTGTTACACCCCACCTATTTTAATCTCGGCTGATCAATCCGGTATCAAAATAAAATAGGATTTCTCATACGGATCATTCTCAGCATAACGCTCCAACACCAGATTAATTACTAATAACCTATTAGGCCCAATGTCAAATTTTAAACTTTATAATCTTGTTAACATAAACACATTTAATCCATCCACGCAATAATATACACATAATTGAAATAAATAAACCATAATCGATAACTCTCGGTAAAACATTAATACAACCATATCGAATAGGCGTAAATGAAAATACGAAAGAAATAAAATAAATGACAACAGTTCGGCAACATGCTCGAATAAAACTCACGATACCTCCTATCAAGATCACAAGGATAGAAGCGTCTAAACAATCCCTGCTAGCATCCACAGCTACTGCAGCATCGTCTGACTCGAAGGAATAATATCATCCAGGAGTCCATGTGTCCTGACACCTAAAAGGTTTTTAAAATATTTGCAAGCGGGTCATAGCCCAAAACGTTTTGAAAACATTTAGCAAGTGTTTAAAATATTTTAACATTTAAAATATGATATTCTCCATATTTAAACTGGTGTCGCACTCACATGAGATACCCATCACCTCTCATCGAATAGTGCACACCAACACATGTACTTTAAACACCCTAGTTATGCTACCCAACCTAACTAGCATTTCTCAAACTTCTAAACACCCATATGCTATCTCATGCCCCCCGTATTTAATATTCTAAGCTTTCGCACAAGTTTATGCATCATAATTTCGCATTTATAATTTATCCGTTCATTATGGATAACTTTCACTAGTTATAATACACTATTCAAATTTTAGTGTTGTTAATCTTGTCTATAATATTCTTATCTTTATATACCTATCTCACATTTTATTCCGGATTTTATTTTCCTAGATGTAAAAATTAACTTCTCACTTTATCCTTTATTTTGTCCGTATATATATCTTTTCACATCTTCATATATATATATATATATATATATATATATATATATATATATATATACAATATACTATACACATCAAGTATATCCATACTTATATATCACACACTATATAAGTGTAATAACCATCCCTCAGAGATATAACTCAATGGATGAAGTCTCTAGAATGCTATCATCTTCTAGGAAATACACACATCATCTTATGTACCATCGTTAGGGGTCTCACATCGACCTGATAAAACATATCACAAACGTAGGGGAAGCGGTCACAGTTCCTCACCTGAAAGTGAGACCGAATTATACCCAAGACGTCTCACCCATGATAAAGAGCCACACTGCATAAATAATTGTACTTTATGACCTAGGGACTATACTCACCCTGCTCCTCAAGCCAGGAGATTCACCCACATCGCACAACTTTCCATCATAGCACTAGAGGGGTATGTTTCACATAAATATACCATTCACAAACATATATATATTTATAATCATATCATATATATACTATCTCTATACCTGTATATATCATCAAATCCATCTATTAATGCCTATCTCCCGTGGCATTAGCCTATAAAGCCCGAATATACCAATTCGTACTAATTCATAAGTATACACGCACTTATGTTAATACCATAAATATTAGCTCACTTATGATACAATTATCACATTGATTACTTCTGAATATTAGCTTATCACGTCTAGCTACTATTCTAATTTCATCATACTCGTACTTTCGAATTCACTCATATACTATTGGCATATATATTCTACACACATAAATATATATATATATATATATACCCGCCGAAATAATTTTCCCGAGTGTCATTTATCCCAAACAATCCTAAAATTAATAACTCGAATCTTATTCCCGCTAACCCGAGATTTATGTATCACGCACTTAATCTTTTAGAGGTCCTCACGCTCTATTTATAATCCCTTAATATTTCTCTCCAAAAGAAATTCTTCTCCAATCCTTTAAGTCCAAGAAAAACTTCTCAAATTTAACTGTCATAAACATACCAAACCGATGGCCAAAAAAACGAACCGGTCCCGTGACCAATAAACAAACCGAACCGGTGGCCCCCAAAATGAACCGGTCAGGTGACCAAACCGAACCACATTCCACCGGTTCAACGTGTTCAGTTAGAGAGTTCATCATCCTTTGCAACTCCAAATTAAATCCAACACTCATCCAACCCAAGATTTATGGTTTCTAACTTCACCAACCATCAATATAATCATCTACACACTATGATTTAACCCTATCTCAATTAAACCTAAATCTCATTTCACTCTTCCAATTTCTCACCAAAAAGTACACCATTAACATGGATTTAAGCTCATATTTCGTATGGAGTTATTATCACATGAATTTATATGAAATCATTTCCAAAAAAAACATTTTGATTCAAGAATCCCATCCCAAAATCCATATAGTTTTCACCAACTATGATATGAATTATAATCACACATAAATGGTTAAAGCAAGTTAAACACTTGCCTCGTTGGATAAATCCGACGACCTCGTGCCACGATCCGTCGGAGCTTGGTCGGAGTTCTCTGCCTTTTTCCCCTTTTCTTCTTCCTTTATTTTCTTATTTATTTTCTTTCTTTCTTTCTCGTGGCTTATAATGGAAGAATAAGGCTTATCCCCTTATTAAACTCAAAACTGACTTATATACTCAAATGCAAGTCCCTACTAATCCAAAAAGCCCCTGAAACCCAAACACTACCGTCGGGTACTCTATTTTGACCATTTTGGCCTATCCGAGACCAATCGTGCACTCGAAATCCCCATCCGAATCACGTATCAAAAATTTACCTTTTTAAATTCGATATAACTCTGCACATAGTTTTCGAATAAAATATTATTACTTGTCACTTTTTCCAACCACGACATGATACAAAATAATTCAACTTCATTTACTTATTCCCATAAGTAAATATAGCACACATCGATAATCATTTAGAACTCGCCAATTAATATTTAACCCACACTTCAAGTTCTCTTTCACTTAAAATTCTCAAATTATTAAATTACACCCACTTATGTAATTTAAATATCCATAAAAGTAAGGGGTATTACAGTCCGTAATATTGATCTCGACCCATATAACTGGTCATGCCAATTTCCTAAGTCCATAGAATCGACCTCAACCCTCCTTAGGTCCGCATAATTAACCTTAACCCTCTAAATCGATTGCCTATATCCCCTAGGTATGCAAAATTGACCGCAATCCTCTTTTCCAATGTAAATGAGGTGTCTATCTTTTGATGACCTTCGCCTGTTCCAAGATCTACCATCAAGGGGCACTGTAAAAACCCATATTCGTACCCCCCCCCCCCCCACCAATCACCACCTTAGGTTCCTAACACTCCTCCACTCACCACAAACCCTAAGTCACACTTCGAGTACTGATCTAGAGGACACCGGTTTCCATCGGTACCCGATTGACTCCAGTTAACTCTTTGACCTAAGCGTAGCTCAATGAAATCTTGAAGGCCTCTGAATCCTCTTTCCAATAGTTCACTAAGTGCACGAATCAGTCTTACAATTTGCATGCATGATCCTATTTACTCCAATTACTGATCAGGAGACCATTGGACACTCTCGGGCCCCATTTGACTTTGGTCAACTCTCCAAATTGAGAAAAACTCAATAAAACCTTAAAAGGCTTAGAATCCACTTTATAATGATCCACTCTGTGTGCGAATCGGCCTCACGATTCACACAAATGATCTGTGTTACTCTGGAAGGCCGCCGAGCACTTTAGGGCCCCATTTGACCTTGATCAACTCTCCAAACTGAGCGGAGCTTAATTAAATCTCAAAGGGCTCTGAATTGCCTTTCCAATGGTCCATATCATTCATGAATCATCCCCATGGTTCGCATAAATGACCCATTTTACTCTGAAAACCCCTATATAAATGCCATCGGGCGCTTTCGAGCCCCGTTTGACTTCGATCAAGTTTGGAATCGTGAGTGGATTAATATATTCTTAAAGGGCTCCAAATTCCCTTTCCAATTGTCTATGATATGAAAAAATTGGACGTATTGTTTGCATTATAAGCCCATTTTTTCAAAAAAAAATTCCATTATGAAGTGCCTATAGGCACCCCAGACCCCCTTTTTATCGGCAGGGTGTACTTTCCTCGCCCAACAAGGTAGACACTATGCCTATAGGTAGGTTAGGTGCAATTTTTATCAGCACCCCCAACCTTAAAGTGTACTATATAAAGATCCCATGACCTCACTCCTAAATGATATCCCTTTCTGCAGTCATTAAACTTTCCATTAAAATTAAATGATTCACATTACCCAAAAAGCCTATTTTCTAACAATCCCCACCTCACTTTCCTACCACATTTATTCACCTACCTCATCCCATCATACCGCTCTAATACCACTATAAAAACCATCCTACATATCTCCCAAATTTAACAACAAAAGTCTCCTAAGAGGTGAACCCTCAACTCTTTTTTAGTTTATTCATTTAGTGTTATTATTCA
Source organism: Sambucus nigra (assembly GCA_949130495.1). Lineage (NCBI taxonomy): Eukaryota > Viridiplantae > Streptophyta > Magnoliopsida > Dipsacales > Adoxaceae > Sambucus > Sambucus nigra. Next base: position 138,232,464 of record OX422221.1, on the reverse strand, counting down.
CTTTATTCTTGTTTTGTGATAGCTTTTAGATTTGTTTCATTATCTCACATCAAATAATACCCACTTTTATTATTAGTATTTCACACAAGACAAAAAAAGGTTTTATCGTAAATTTTAAAAGTAAGACTTCCTCATTTTTTCACACCTCCATACTTGAACACATTTTCTTAAAAGCACTCAAAGAGGAGTCTTAAATTTGGATATATGGGTTGAACCCCAACCCTAAGATATATCCTAAGTACGTGGACTTTGATGGCCCTTGGGCTACATAGGCATTTCTAGCCAATCCTGGGATTCGAGTCCTCTCTTTCCATTTACGTCCTTTATACTCTATTACATATATTTTGTGAGTCTCAAACTCATATATTTATGTGCCCCGTTCAACATGCACATTCTCTCTTTCATAGAGATTCCTGATTCGACGAACACTTTCATCATCTGTTTGTTATTATTTTCAAGTACACTCCTATAGATGAGTCCACTCTGTACATTTCATGACGTGAGTTGGGTAATTACCTTATCCCAGTATTTATATTATACGCATGTACACACACATCACGCTCTGGAGAAAATGAGAAGATACACATAGACCATGAGACACCGAAATGGCAAAATAGGTGCCTAACACCTTCTCATTCCGTAACTTAGTCCCCGAACCTTCAAACCACTTGGTTTTGTATGCATCAGCATGACCTTGATGCTGTTATTTTGAGGCGGCTACATTATTTTGCCTATTTTGATAAAAATAGGCTGGTGACTCCATTCCTTCATATTATCCCCTGTCGATGTCCAATTTTATATTCAAGGCAGCCCCGAAGATGCTAGCATGGGTGGTGGAAAGAGGGCCTCTGAATCCTTGAATCCCCGCATGCGTGTGGCATATGGGGAGAAATGGGGACCTTTTCCCCTTACTGTCTCAATTTTGGAGCCGTCCCGTGCTAAAGGAATCCATCTCGGATGGCCACTGATGTCAACTTCCTCTCTAGGTTACGAACTTATTCAATTGTACTAGAATCGAAATTCCAATTTTCTATAATCAAGTTAAGCCCAACTCACCAGAATTCCTACTAATTTCAATTGACCGACATTGTATATAATATATTTAATTATAAGTATAAGTAATTCTCGTAACCATTATTCTTGTTTCAAAATGAACTAACACGCCTTTACTGAAAAGTAAACATTATACATAGTTTGAAGAATAAAATGCCTATAATCTCCCACGTAGTCTTATATCCATGTACCCATGCATCTAACTCCTAACCCATACACTTGGAAGTTTTTTGGGTAAATGTATAAAGATTAACAAGGTGTTATTTGATTCAACCTTGGTAGTAGTCTTATCAGTTGTCTTGTTCGATTTCACGAACTAGGCAAAACCTACTCTCGATGTGTTTGACCCTTTTATGGGTTACAGGTTCTCTCGAACTTAAAATCATATTGTTATTCACACTAAAAAATGTAATGGACAATATCGATTGAAGGAACGTCACCCAAGTTACTTGGGAAGTTATTGAGCCATATAGCCTCTTTAGTTGACTCCGAAGTGATAACTACTTTGACCTCCACGGTGGTGTTAATAATGAAAGATTTCTCTACACTCCTCCAACTTATAACTCAACCTCTTTAGATAAACACATATTCCGATGTAGAAAACATAGAATGCTTATCCAACTGAAAATTAAGTCTATGTACCTATACTATACAAGACTATCAGACTGAAATCTGGTGACCAGGCCAAACGCATACCAAATATTTGGTTTAGCTCACAATATACATACATGAGGTTGCCCATCAATGAAGCATTAGGTATGTTACTCATGTTATCCATTTAACTAAGTTTTTTAAGATTCTAATCCCCAGATAGAATGATTTTATACATGAAAGGAATATACTATCTTAGAATCCCAATGCTAATCTTGTGAATACAATATTGTATAGTACTAAGTTCTTTATATTGAATTTCTTAGAAAACCACACTCTTATGTAAGACAATAATTCCGCCTCGTTCCCGTTTAGGAAAATATCATACACAAATTGGTCTTAGATATTCCACCACATTTTTGTTATGCTACCTATATAAACAAGTATAATTCAGGTTTTGATTAAATCAAAACTTGATCACCTAATCAAATCAAATAACCCAAGACCTTGATATTTGTTTAAATCCATAAATGGATGTCAAAAGCTTCCATAGCTTCTCTTTACTGACTTCTTACTACGTATATATTAAGACTATTATTCAAGAATGAAGTCTTAACATTAAAAGAATCTTGACAGACTTTAGCTTGGCTAATAACGAGAAGGATTCCTCATAGTCAATCCATTTATTTTTTTAGTAAACACTTTTGCAAGGCTTTCTTTGAAGGTTTCACCTTCACATGCATTTATCTTTTAACTTCTTACAGATCCACTAACGCCCGATGAGTTTTACCCCATAAAAACTTCTACAATTCCCTAAAACTATATTTAAATAGATTGAATCCCTTTTGTTATCCATGGTTATAAGTTAACGTTAAAAGTGCTTATCTTGGAATGCCTTGTTATATTAATCGAGACCCAATTCATGTTTGTTTGGGATCATATCAAAATGATCTCCCAAAACACTAACCTTTTTGTATTTCTCTTGATGCTCCTACTCCAATGTGACACCACTTGATAAGCAGTATAAGAAGTGACATATGTATCCTGGTCATCAATAATACTCGCACTACCAATAGGTCGTGTATTATCGATATCAAGTTGTATTTCATCCTCTACGCGTGGTCTAGGAACATTGATCTAGTTTACACTTGGGCCTGTGGTTTATTACATAATCCTTTTTTAAGAATCATTTATTGATACAATCAATACTACGTTATATACGAAGAAGGTTCATCGGAGGTTGGTCACAGTCCAAATTCATGACTAACAGAAAGATAACTTGTGACCAAGGGCAGGGGTAACCTAGAGAGGGAATTGGTCACGGTTCGTGACCGTGAACACAATGGTCACATCTCTAGACCATAAATAATTTGTAACCTTTTAGGTGGGAAAGTTGGCACTATATTTGTCAAGTAGGAGGTCACGATTTCAGACCGTGACCAAACCGTGACTAGCGTTAGTGTATTATAGTCACGATTTTTAACCGTGACCCCTACCAGTGACGACACTTTAATTTGAATTGATCATGGCACAATGCTCACAGTTTGGGACTATGACTACTTTTTAGTGACTACGAGGGTCGCGGCTTGATACCATGACCATTTTTGGGTATCCATGATAATTTAAATGGTCACAGGATTGGTCACGGCATAAGACTGTGACCATCTATCAGTTATAATTATCCAAGTGGGGTTTTCTCATTTCATTCGACATTTTTCTCTCTCTTGATCTCACTCTCACTCTGTGTTCATTTACCCACCGATGCTCATTTCTCTCACTCTCTCTCTCTCTCTCTCACCCACCAAAGGTCACTCTCTCTTTCCATTATTGGCAATACTCTCTCTTACTATGAGTTTATATATATATATATATATGTGTGTGTGTGTGTGTGTGTGTGTGTGTGTGTGTGTAATGAAATTGGCTATATACATGAAATTGGGTAAACCCTTTAAATTAGACCCAATTAGTTGTGTAAATACGAAATTGGGTATATAAATGAAATTGGACCCATTTGGTTGTAAATTTGAAATGGATATTAAAATTGGGTATATACATGAAATTGGTCCCATTTTGTTATGTGAATGTGAAATTACTGGGTATGTGCATGAAATTGGACCCATTTGGCTGTATAAATGTGAAAGTATATACATTGAATTGGACCCATCAATTGTGCAAATGTGAAATTGGTATTGAAATTGGGTATAAATTGAAATCGAACCTATTTTGTTATGTAAATTGGAAATAGATATTGTTATGGGCATATACATTAAATTAATAATTTTGTGGGTATATAAATGTGTAAATATGATAATGAAATTGGGTACATATGGATTGGAATAATTATTTTATAATTAGTAACACTTTTGATGAGATATGATAGATTTTGGGGATCGAATTGGAAGATTAGGAATATACATATGCTCATAAACATATATATATATATATATATATATATATATAAACAGATCGGCTCTAATGTGAATGCAACTTGCGGACAAATTTTTCAATATTTTTTAAAAATAGCAAAAAAAACTTTCTGTGACCTGATTTTTTTCCAGTGGTATTTAAATATTTCAGGGGACCTCGAAAAAATCAGCTCAATATGAATTGTTTTGCTATTTTTAAAAAATCAGTCCAACATATGTCAGTTTTTAAAGCTCTTAAAAATTTACATATGTTTGACCAATTTTTTTAAAATAGTAAAATAATTCATTTTGAGCTGTTTTTTTTACAAGGGTCCCCTGAAATGTTTAAATACCATAGAAAAATAAGCAAGTTGAAATTTCATTTTTTTTCTATTTTTAGAAAATCACACAATAATTCGCCGGCAAGTTAAATTCGCATTAGAGCCTGGCTGTGTGTGTGTATATATATATATATATATATATATATATACAGAAAGTCTCCTGTAAGGACTCCTTATAGTGCAGACCCCGGTACATACCATTTTTTTAAAATAGTAAAAAAATTAATTTTTTTATGAAACTTCTTGAATATGATCTACAGTGTGAGAAGATCATCTCCAAATTTTTTCGTCAAAAAAATCAATAAAAAAACCGTTGAGATGAGGTGATATGTAAAAAAATTATATAAATATGCATTTTCAACCGTTGAAATGTTGGGTCGGCGCCTGACACTTTATTGATTGAATTTTTTGGTGAAACTTCATGGATATGATCTCCTCACTATCGAGATCATATCCATGAAGTTTCATCAAAAAATTCATTCAAAAAGTGGGTGAGATGATCGCCAACATTTCAACGGTCGAAAATGCATATTTATTCCATTTTTTTACATATCACCTCATCTCAGCGGTTTTTTTATTGAATTTTATGATGAAAAAAAATAGAGATGATCTTATCACCATAGAGATTATATCCATGAAGTTTCATCCAAAAATTCATTTTTTTACTATTTTAAAAAAATGGTATGTACCGGAGTCTGCACCATATGGAGTCCTTATAGGAGTGGGCCTCTCTCTCTCTCTCTCTCTCTCTCTCTCTCTCTCTCTCTCTATATATATATATATATATATATATATATATATATATATATATATATATATATATATATACACACACACACACACATACTCACACGCGCACATATATAAACACATACTCACAGTCACACACACACATATATATACACACACTCATGCACATATTTACACATATACTCACATGCGTGCGTATATATACACATACGCACAGTATAACACTTATACCTATATATAATTAATACACTTTCTACCTAAATGAAAGTTTTGAGTAACATGAGATACAAATATTACTTGTTTAGAATCTAGTTTTATGTTAACATTTTAGATTGAATAATATATTAACATGTTTTCTTCTGATTTCATTAGCGCATGCAATTGGACAACAATTATTGAAGCTCAACTATTCTAGGTTCTTTATCTATTCAGGTAATTTTCCATATCTTTTTATTTTATTTAACACGGTATTATATATAGTTATAACTTCTTGGTTAACTTTTATGGTCGTGTTCACCCTTCTTATGCGGTTATTGTTTCGGTCAACACAAATTGATAGAAGGGCTTGCATATTTAGTGGACACATGGTAATTTTAGGATTAATTTAAATAAAATAAACTTAAATTGGATTTGTTATTATCGTACGGATGAATATTAATGCACACACATACGTATATATATACATATGTGTTTGTGTGTGTATATATGTTTGGTTCGGTGTTGTGGTTCTGTTCACCCATTTCTTAAGTAGTTGTTATTTAGGTGAACATAAATTTGTGGAAGGGCTTGCACATTTGGTGGACACATAGTAATTTTATAATTAATTTAATTAAAATTGATTCAAATTGGACTTGTTGGCATTGTGCGGATGAATATTCATGCATATATTTTTTTGATTAACTACTGTGATTATGTTATACCCTTCCTTAAGTAGTTATTATTTGGGTGAACACAAATTGGTGGAAGGGCCTGCACATTTGGTAAACACATTGTAATTTTAGAATTAATTTAATCAAAATGATCTTAAATTAGACTTGTAGTGTATGATTGATCGAATGGAAACTAGTAATTAGTTTAAGATGAAATAAAGTCATTACCTCTAGAACTCATATCCACACTCTCCTTCTATGTATTTCCTCAGAAAAAATGAGTGACGGTAATAATTACTTTCAATAAAAGTAAGGGAGGTTGTAATTGGATCGCACTAAAACATATTTTAATAGTGCGTGCCAATATAGAGGGAACTCATATTTACAAGTATAGGTATATAAAAATTGAACATTTTAATTAACTTACAAAGCGTGGAGTTGATTTCTCGTAAGATCATATTATGTTTTCCTTGTCAGAATGCCTGGATGAGGTAGTAGAGAATATATTTCGCCTTCATAATCAAGATAAGGCACTGACATTGGTGAAAATATTAGAAAATACAGAAAAAAATATTCACCTATTATGGATACAACTCCGTAAAGAGAGCATTCACCAATATTGTGATGTCTCGCGGCATATACACATTAAGAGTGAGCTTGTAAATAAGCTAAACAAGAAAGGACTTTGACTCCATGTTACGGACCTTTATACGTCAATTATAGTTACGCTTCATCCCATTTGGCTACATGCAAAATTTACCGACTGGATGAAAACCAGATACATCGAGCAAGTTTTGAAAGTTGTTAAAAATGCATAAACATATATATAGTCGTAAACATAAACGTCGTACATTCATCGCTAATTTTTTTTTAATTGTAGATAATGTCGAATGGGAACGGGCATAATCGACCAAATAACGGAACACCCCCAACTTGATCCTGTCCTACAACCCAACCTCAATTATCATCACCTGAGGGTTAGAAATGCTTTATTCTTCCAAAGGTTGAATCACTCCCTCTTTGAGTCATCAAACTCAACAAATCCCTGTTAATCCAACACCCCACCTCCTATTATTGAGGAATCCCAAGCACATGATAAGAAGACCATTGTATTCTCCGATTTTGGGAATCCTATCGGTAAAAATATGGCGTTGATATTTTTAAAATTGGCTATTTATCTCTCGAAAAGATGATTGTGGGTGTCGGAGTCTCAGACAACTGGAAGAATGTTGATCAAGACATAAAGGATGATGTGTGGGATCAACTTTGTAAGAGTTTTACATTCCCACCCAATTAGAAGGCAAAGGTTATTTCCCGAGTAAGTGAACAAATGAAAACCTATTGCAAGAACCTTCGAAAGAATTTCTTCCCAAAGGGGGAATCAAGTTCTGGAATTTTGGGGTGGAAAGATAGCGTTCCCTAAAATGTTCAAATGCCCATTGACCAATGGAATAACTTCTTAGAGAATAAGGTCCGTGAGGAAAAACTTATCGAGAGGGAGATAGATAAATAGAATAAGGCAAAGAAAATTTACATACACAAACTTGGGGAAAATAACATAATAATCAGAAGGGTAAAGGGGTGGACATGACCAAGGGGACTCTAGAAGAAGGTAAAATCCTAAATTGGGTCAACTTGTACTTGCATGCCCAATGGGATAAAGGGACCAATAAATTCCCAGACAAATTATATATATGTACACACACACACACACACATTATAATTAAATAATTTTAAAAATCATGGTCTTAAATATAATATTATGCTATAGGAAATGATCGTGATGAGCAATCAGTCTAAGTGCATCCCCTATGATATTGAATCAGATGCCCTACCCAAGACATTTGAGAAGGACAAAAGGTGGGTGCCAAGAGGTATGGTTTCACATACACCATGTAGGAAATTACATCACACTACACCTCTTTTAAATGAGATCTCTTCGATGAAGAGTTATATGTTGAGCCAGTTCGAAGAACATGCCAAGACATAAGGGTAAGTGTCAGAGCTTAAGAAGTACATGGTCAACATTACCAGCCACTTGAGACTAATGAAGAATTACATCAAGAGGTTGGACCAATTACTTAGCCAATAATAACATGGTTTTCCCTCCCAAATTCTTCCTCAAACATTCCCCTTTCCTATGCCTTAAGGTTTGTCCTCCCAAATGCGTCCTCCTGCAATATTCTCCTCCAAAGTGCCTCCTCCTGCAACATTCTTTGGATCATAGTTGTCCATGCACGGTGACTATGGTGAGGAGTATTATATAAGGGACTTGTCTAATAGCAGGGTCGTTGGCACGTGCATGCTCATTTTCATGATTGTCAGAACACATGTCATTGGTCTCCTGTTAAAGGTGGGTGAAGCTCATATACTGGTTGATAAAATATACCATGGTTGCAAAGAGGAGCCCGTGCTTTTTGAGTCCGGTGAAGGTCTTATGTTAAAATCGTATAAAAATTATTATATTATTTTGTCAATTTATCTGTTGATTGGGATTAGGCGATGAATGATATTTTATTTGGGAACAAGTTTGTAATATTTTAATTGTGTGTGACATATGTTAACATTAAAAGTTATTTTAATTTTAATTTTTTGTGTTTCAATGACATCTTAATTTTTTAATTTTTATTTCACATTTCTTGAATGCTCGAGTTGAATGAATTTTCTTGGACTGAATGAATTTGAATAAATTTTCTTGAATTAGAAATTGAGAGTTTTTGTATGCATTATGACCTTCGTTTCAACCTATTTATATATGTGACTTGAATTTTAAAGACTATTTAATGGTTTTACCACAAAACAAAGAGTGGGTGGGAGAGAGGTATAGAATCTTTTATAATCATGTGAAAAACATTCCTGGATTTGTCAGATATGTAGATACAAATCTTAACAGTATCAAGATTCTGTGTATGTGCGATCGTTGTATAAAAAACAAATTTAAGTCTTTGGAATAAGTTAAATTGCATTTACTATTGTGGGGTGTAATACTATGAGATGTGGGCATTCCTTAGGGAACATAATGTACCATATGTTTCAGAAGATTTAACGGTACCCGACCGCATAATGGAACCCTTTTGGGTGGAAGTAGAAAATTATTCGCAAGCACATCATCCTTTGACCGGCCTAATTGATGATGCCTACGGAGTTCACTACCATCAAACCACCATCCTATGGATATGGATAATACGCATTATGATCAAGTCGATGAACAGGTTGACACTGAATAACCCGAAGATCGGGAATACATACGGTTGAAAGTCGATAAGAATAGACCTTTATATAAATATTATAAAGAATATCACTCAGTATTATATGAAATGATCGAATTGCATAATTTCAAGAGTCAATTTGGTTTCTTGGATAATAGTACAACATAAATTCTTAAGTGCGTTAAAGACATTCTCCCAAAAGAGAACACGCTACCAGATAGTTATCTGAGCATAACAAAGAAGTATGGTTTCATATTGCAATGCAGCAAACACGAACTGAAGGAATATCTTATAGGAACATGCCTAGGTGGATCTCATTCAAAAGATAGAGAAAGGGCGCGCCGCGATCTAAAGGAAATGAAAATAAAATAAAAATGTGGTAAAGAACTAATCCTACAACAGGAAGAAATTAAATTCCCGCGGGGGCTTTCACTTTAACTATAGGTGATCCTCCTAGGCGCATTCAACTAGAAGACTTTTATTAGGTTTTTTGGTAACATGCACATAGTTGTAAGATACCAAAAAAATTACCTCAAATAGTACAAGTGTCAGGAATTGAGCATCATCATTCAATTAATCTCTCTCTTATTTAGGCCTTGCTTTTCTAAGCACAAAGATCTCCGCAAGAAATTATGCATATTACTTTGTACTTCACCTTATTGTGCGTAAAGGTGGTCAACATCAAGCAAATTAAGGTTGCAAAAGCCATTTTAGTCGGGGTGACTTATATCTCAAACAAATATTTTCCTCTGTCAGTATTTGACATTAGCGTCCACCTGCATGTGCCTCTATAAGACGAGGATTTATTGTGTAGACCCCTCAAGTATCCTTGGATGTATCCTTTTGAGCGCTTGATTAAAACCTTCAAATATTACGTTCAGAATACATGGTATATTGGAGGGTCAATTGCACAAGAATACATAATAGAAGAATCATCATTATACTCTTCGAAAAATATGTTGGAACAAGGTCTTAGGAGTTTCAATCCTAGTGTAGAATGAGTGATTGACAAACTTGATAATTTTGAGGATGCATTGCCTTTCGAAAACTCTAAAGAGGTAAGACTCATTACTCTGCAATACAAGCACGCAACTCATTATGTGAGCGAAATTTCCTGAAATCATAAAAGAAATTACACGATGAATGACTTTAGGGAATGGGTATCAAAAGTGGTAATATCCACCACTTCTAGTGTGGTTATTTATCTATGTGTTATAAAACATGTCGTAATAAAAAGCCTCTAATAAATGCAGCTTTTAAAAGGGGGTGATGTCTCTTCGAGGCTTTCACATCTAGACAAAGGTCTCAATTTCCATTCAAAGGAGTTTAAAAAATTTCGCATCAATAATTTTGATTTTGTCTCATACCATTACGAGGAAAAACTATTGACACAAAATAGAAAATATTCAATTATGGGATAAAAATCCTAAGACTAGCAAAAGCGATAAAAATCCAAGGGATGCGGTGTTGTCATAGTATGGGATTGCCCAACCAATCCTGGATCTATATTACTTAGATTTCAAATAAGTTGTCATCTATTATGACTGGTTGAAAGTGGGGGACACTACGAATGGTTGTAATGTTGATCTCACCTTAAAACTTTTTACGGTAGATTTATCTAAGATGGAAAGTAAAGATTGCATGTTCGATGAGCCTTTTATCTATGGCTTTCAAAATGCGAAGAAAGTATTCTACTCAAAGTGCATAAACAATGGGAATTGGTATGTTGTTATGCATGCACCAAAGGGTTTGACTACTTAAGCAGAAGCATTAAAGGCCTCTACATAGTTTAAGTCTTCTCTTGATGGCAACCCTAATTTGAAGGATTTTTAATAGATTCAAGCAAAGATTGAGTTTTAAAAAATTATTATATTATTATGTAGTTAACTCATATATGACAACATTATTTATATCATATGTATTGGAACAACTCACGTATTTATTTACATTTGTGCATCTTCAACTCATATATTTAGTTCTTTTTCACCTGATTTTTTGTCGCTCACATTGTATAATTTTTTTATAGATGTTGTTAAGTTTTGAATGCAACACTCATAACAAACCACTAATCTAAGGTAACCACATGAATGGTCATGATTCCTGTTGATGTTCACTATTTATGTGGTTCCCTCGATTGGTGGTTTGTATTATGTAATGTTTACTGAGACACGAGGCATCAAAGTCTCTTATTTGAAAATACTAATCCCATTTTCTAATATCCTTTTTTCATAAATCCTATATTATTTCATGAGAGGATCCTTGCATACAAGCCACGACTGTCACACCGGATGAAGTCCGACGTATTATGACGTGTGAAACCGCTAAAGAAGCTTGGGATATTTTACAATTAACTCATGAAGGAACTAGTGTCGTTAAAGCTTCAAAACTCCAAAACCTCACCACTCAATTTGAAACTATCAAAATGAATGAAAAATAAACTTTTGATGAATTCTATGCTAGACTTTCTGATATTGTTAATTCATCTTTTAACTTGGGAGAGGAAATACCTGACAACCGTGTTGTAAAGAAAATTTTAAGGTCCCTACCCGATATATTTATTCCAAAAGTGACCGTTTTAAATTCTTTACCAACTTTAGCCTCTACGAAATTAGAAGAGCTTGTAGGTGATTTACAACCCTATGAACTAGATATGTTTCCCTCTAAAACTGAAAAGAAAATCGAAAAGGGCGTTGCTTTAAGAGCCCGAAAAGAGGTCAAACAAGTAGTAGAGAGCGAGAGTGATAGTGACTCGGAAGACATGGCTTTATTTGCTCGTAAATTTAGAAAATTTCTTAAAATTAACAAAGATAAATTTAAAAATGATTTTAAGAAATTCGAATCTTCTAAGCATGACAAAGGCGAAAAGATTTCTAAAGCCGAGAAGATTCCTAAAGCCGAGAAGATCCCTAAACCTAGTAATGAACATTTAGATAGGGACGAGTCTAATAAGTGTTTTGGTTGTGAAGGTTATGGCCATAGGGCTTATGAGTGCCCCACTAAACTAAGGAAAGAGGGTAAGCGACCCATTTCATATAATGCGACCCTTAGCGATAGTGATAAGGAAGAGAAGCCCGATTCCCCCACTAAGAAAAATTTTGTGGCTTTTATGGCTAGTCATGTGAGTGATAGTGAGAACTCATCCATTGATGAAACTTTAACACACGACACTTCCAAGGTCATAGTTTATGATTCTCTTGTTTTTTATGATAGTGAGAGTGGAGAAGAAAGAGAGAGTGAAAATGAAGACGAGGTTAATGTGAGTGAACTTCAAAATGCTTTTCAAGAACTTTATAAAGAATCTATTAAATTGAAAAGAGCTAATTTGAAGTTAGAAGCAAGTTTAAGAGAGAGTGTCAAGGTCGTTGATGATAATGCTTTAATAAAAGACCTTAGGACACGTGAGAGGACTCTTCGAGAGAAGCTTGAATATGTAGAAGGCGAGAGAGATAGCCTTAGAGGTTTAATGGAATCATTGAAAAAGGAGCTTCTTGCTTTTGAAGAGCGAAATGTTTTACTAGAATCTAACATTTTAGAATTGAAAAATAAATTAAAAGATTCTAGTAATGTCAAATTTGATTTGGAGTGTCGTTCGGAAAAACTAGATAAAATGTTAGGAACGGTCCAAATTAAAAATGACACTTGTGGTTTAGGCTTCAATACGTGTAATCAATCTACTCATAAATCCAAGCCCAATGTTTTAGGAGAATCTACTAGGAATGCATTTAAAGATCACTCCTTAGGTAAATCTTTTCGACATGTTTTTGCTTGTACACATTGTGGTCGAAAAGGTCATCTTCAAAAATTTTGTTTTGATCTTAAACGAATTCCTAGAAAATCCCATAGTAAAGTAACCACGGTAGTTAACGTTCCAACACCCCAAGATAGTCATTCTTCATTAATTTGGGTTAGGAAATCCGACTTGGTTGCCTTGCAAAATAGGGTTTTTGATTCTCATTTACTTTCACATGCTTCCTCCCTTGCTAAATCTAAAGGATGAATGTGTTAGTCTTTTGCATACTTTAGTGTTTGTACTTTATGCTATATTCACATGCTAAATGTATGCTTGTTTAATCATTTTCTAGTCTATGCTCCATGATTATCACATGCTAGAATTATGACTCTCGTTTATCTTTTTGTATTATATTTTGTGTTTGAATTAATTGAAAAATATAAAAAGATTTTTGTTTATCATTTGTGTTTTATTTATTTCATTTAAGCTTAATGAAAAAAATACAAATGATTTTTTGTTTGTCTTTTGAGTATATATTTTTATTTTTGGCTAAAAATTTCAAAACTCAAAAAGATTTTTTTTGTGTGTATTTTGGTTTGACACACTTTAAGTGGCATATACTTGTGTTTGAATCCCATCTTTTACGCTCCCCGGCTAGAACTTTTGGTTTAGATTGTCAATCCTTAAAATGTTCTTTACCATATTTTATGGAGTAGTTGGATTTTGTGTTGTTTAAATGGATTTTATTTCTATATGCCTCTTTTCACACATGCACGAGCTCTTTTGAAATCTTAATGTCACATGTTATATTTGAGCTTTTTGAGGTGTTCTCCTACCAATCTAGTCATCTACATATCTATGACCTAGGAGGACTAGTGCATGTCAAAATCCGTTGCATGTGAGATTTGTGTGAAAAATGAAAACATGATATATAATAATGTGCACGGGGAAGGGCTCCGAAAGGATGAATTCAATCCTTTGCGATAGTAAGCCACCGTTTATTGGATCTAAAAGAAATACGTGATCCAAAGGTCTAAAAACAGAATATTTGGCATTAAAAAGAAAACAATTGCCAAGGCCTATGTTTGTTTGATATATTCATTCAAAAGCAAAAGAATATATATGCTTATTGAGGGAGAATTGGATGGTATATCAACGGTTTGCACAATGTCCGTTTATCCTAGTTGTCTTTAATGTCATGACTCTATTTGGTTTGTAGAATCATCATCATGCTAGGCTTGTATGCATTGTGTATGTTTGTTCATTGAGTTCAATCTATATTGTCACATGAGGTTATATTTAAATGTGATAAAGTTTGCAATCAAATGAGAACTCCGTGAACATATTTTAAGTGTTTGGGTCTAAATTTAATTGTTACTAGTTCACACCCCAACACTTCCGTTTCCATATGACACATTTTTGACATACGAGTGTGCAAACTTATTGTATTTTGTGTTATATGTGTGTTTATATCTATATATATATGCAAGTGCTTCATTGGTATATTTTTAGTTTATATATATATGATATTTGTTTGTCTTTGCCTTGCTTTTATTGCCCATATGATTTCATGTCTTATCACTTTGAGCTTCAACATGTTGTTTATTAGTTCTTTATCCATTGCCGATTCCTGAACAAAAAGGGGGAGAAAATGATAGGGGGAGAAATGGTATCTAATCCTATTATTATCGTATCTTAGTTTGGGGGAGATTTATCTTAGGGGGAGACGTCTTTCTAAGTATGTCATTTGTTTGATAAAGGGGAGAATTAATTGAGGGGGAGTAATTAATTAATTGCATTTAATATTTTGATATTCCCTATGCATTTGATGAGTTTGCTTAAGTGTGCAGGATTTCTTCTAAAGCGGCATTGTTTAATGGCAAAGCGTTTGATCCTTGGGTTGAGTCAAGTTTGGGTGGGTTATGTTTTGAGTCTAGTGAGCTTGACGGCCCTTTAGGATTTTTTTGTTTGGATTTTGTCCCGGAATAGCCAAAGGGGGAGATTTGTAAGGACACAAATTTCCAATTGAGTCCATATATAGTTTTGGCTCAATTCCGGACAAAAACATTTATTCATAGGATAGTATGTAATTGTAATACTCTCAAGCCTATGAAGTGTTTGTTGAAGACGTAGCGGCAAAGAGTATAAAGCCTCATCAAATATGCCGGTTTACGTGCCTCGTTTCTACGTCATCAACTATGGTTCCATGCTCCCAAGGTATGAATGCAATATTATATATATAGGAGCTTGGAACAAGTTTATTGGGTGTTAGGTTTTATAAAAACTGCGTTTTGTTTTAAGAAAGAATTAATTAAAACTTTAAATAAATGTTTATAAAGTTTTCTGGGCCAAAATTGAATTTTCCAAACTTTCTGGTTTTTCGTTCGATAGAGTCGTTCGAACGAGATTGTCGTTCGAACGAAAATGTAGTTCGAACGAACCTGCCAACGAGTTCCCATATTAGGCCACTGACATGTCGTTCGATATGTCGTTCAAACGAACTTTCTGTTCGAACGAGATATCCAACGAGATTCTAACGAGTTCAATTTGGAACGTCGTTAGAAGTCTCGTTCGAACGAGATTTCGTTCGAACGAAATGTCGTTCGAACGAGATGCCAGGCGAGAACAGTTTTTGGCAGTTTTGCACCCACTTCCCCACTTGGTTTTTAACCAACTTTTTTAGACTTTATCTAGTGCGGGAAACCATTTTTCAAGGGGATCTTTTTCAGATCATACAAACTCTTAGAGAGTGTTTTGAGAGCAAAAACAAAAAGAGAAAAAGATCAAGTTTTGAGTGTTAATTTTCAAAGACAAATTCATTTAGCACTCTAGTTTTTACACCCATATTGTATATCCAAGTTTACCTATATACATATCAATTGCTTGGAGTTTGGCACCGGTTTTCTCTACATCGAATTCAAGAAGAGAAGTTTCGGGTTTTGCTTCTACCACCCACAAAGAAAGAAGGAGTGTTTTTATGTTGATTTAACCCACACGGAGAAAGGCTCCATGTTCAGGTGACGGTGACCATATAAAGTCCTATCGGTGGATTCCGAGACCGCGGTGGTGTTTCAAGGTTATCCGCTAGGAAGAGGTTTCTACAAGAAGAAGCGTCGAGGCTTGAGAGGGATCGAGTCGTGCGTTGTAAGTCTATGTGTCTTGTAATTGTAATTCCGTATCTAGTGGATTTCTGACTAGGGACGTCCGAGGTTGTTTCCCGTCTTGGGTTTTTCCTCGTACATCGCGGCGTAGTGTGATTGGTTTATTTTATCTTGCATAAATAACGTAGAACGCATGTTTAGAATAATTCAAGATAAAATTCGGTTTAAATTATCACACTCAATTTAATTTGGGACTTATATTAAATATTGGGTAAAGTTTATTTAATTCAAGTCATTTGCTAAAATTTGGTTTCGCCTAATTGCTAATATTGATAAACATGACTTAGGCAAACTCTAGCGCTTGGATTAATTAATTGTTTTAAGTGAATATATTAATTGATTAATTTCACTTCACTTGGTGTAATTTTAATTTGTTTGAGAAATTAAAATTTGTTTGTTGTTTTAAAGTTGAACCATCCACCACCATTCAACGCTTCCGCATTTTCAAATTAACCACGGTAGTTAACGTTCCAACACCCCAAGATAGTCATTCTTCATTAATTTGGGTTAGGAAATCCGACTTGGTTGCCTTGCAAAATAGGGTTTTTGATTCTCATTTACTTTCACATGCTTCCTCCCTTGCTAAATCTAAAGGATGAATGTGTTAGTCTTTTGCATACTTTAGTGTTTGTACTTCATGCTATATTCACATGCTAAATGTATGCTTGTTTAATCATTTTCTAGTCTATGCTCCATGATTATCACATGCGAGAATTATGACTCTCGTTTATCTTTTTGTATTATATTTTGTGTTTGAATTAATTGAAAAATATAAAAAGATTTTTGTTTATCATTTGTGTTTTATTTATTTCATTTAAGCTTAATGAAAAAAATACAAATGATTTTTTGTTTGTCTTTTGAGTATATATTTTTATTTTTGGCTAAAAATTTCAAAACTCAAAAAGATTTTTTTTGTGTGTATTTTGGTTTGACACACTTTAAGTGGCATATACTTGTGTTTGAATCCCATCTTTTACGCTCCCATGTGGCTAAAACTTTTGGTTTAGATTGTCAATCCTTAAAATGTTCTTTACCATATTTTATGGAGTAGTTGGATTTTGAGTTGTTTAAATGGATTCTATTTCTATATGCCTCTTTTCACACATGCATGAGCTCTTTTGAAATCTTAATGTCACATGTTATATTTGAGCTTTTTGAGGTGTTCTCCTACCAATCTAGTCATCTACATATCTATGACCTAGGAGGACTAGTGCATGTCAAAATCCGTTGCATGTGAGATTTGTGTGAAAAATGAAAACATGATATATAATAATGTGCACGGGGAAGGGCTCCGAAAGGATGAATTCAATCCTTTGCGATAGTAAGCCACCGTTTATTGGATCTAAAAGAAATACGTGATCCAAAGGCCTAAAAACAGAATATTTGGCATTAAAAAGAAAACAATTGCCAAGGCCTATGTTTGTTTGATATATTCATTCAAAAGCAAAAGAATATATATGCTTATTGAGGGAGAATTGGATGGTATATCAACGGTTTGCACAATGTCCGTTTATCCTAGTTGTCTTTAATGTCATGACTCTATTTGGTTTGTAGAATCATCATCATGCTAGGCTTGTATGCATTGTGTATGTTTGTTCATTGAGTTCAATCTATATTGTCACATGAGGTTATATTTAAATGTGATAAAGTTTGCAATCAAATGAGAACTCCGTGAACATGTTTTAAATGTTTGGGTCTAAATTTAATTGTTACTAGTTCACACCCCAACACTTCCGTTTCCATATGACACATTTTTGCCATATGAGTGTGCAAACTTATTGTATTTTGTGTTATATGTGTGTTTATATCTATATATATATGCAAGTGCTTCATTGGTATATTTCTAGTTTATATATATATGATATTTGTTTGTCTTTCCCTTGCTTTTATTGCCCATATGCTTTCATGTCTTATCACTTTGAGCTTCAACATGTTGTTTATTAGTTCTTTATCCTTTGCCTATTCTTGAACAAAAAGGGGGAGAAAATGATAGGGGGAGAAATGGTATCTAATCCTATTATTATCGTATCTTAGTTTGGGGGAGATTTATCTTAGGGGGAGACGTCTTTCTAAGTATGTCATTTGTTTGATAAAGGGGAGAATTAATTGAGGGGGAGTAATTAATTAATTGCATTTAATATTTTGATATTCCCTATGCATTTGATGAGTTTGCTTAAGTGTGCAGGATTTCTTCTAAAGTGGCATTGTTTAATGGCAAAGCGTTTGATCCTTGGGTTGAGTCAAGTTTGGGTGGGTTATGTTTTGAGTCTAGTGAGCTTGACGGCCCTTTAGGATTTTTTTTGTTTGGTTTTTGTCCCGGAATAGCCAAAGGGGGAGATTACAAGTGAAGTGAAATTAATCAATTAATATATTCACTTAAAACAATTAATTAATCCAAGCCCTAGAGTTTGCCTAAGTCATGTTTATCAATATTAGCAAATTAGGCGAAACCAAATTTTAGCAAATGACTTGAATTAAATAAACTTTACCCAATATTTAATATAAGTCCCAAATTAAATTGAGTGTGATAATTTAAACCGAATTTTATCATGAATTATTCTAAACATGCGTTCTACGTTATTTATGCAAGATAAAATAAACCAATCACACTACGCCGCGATGTACGAGGAAAAACCCAAGACGGGAAACAACCTCGGACGGCCCTAGCCACAAATCCACTAGATACGGAATTACAATTACAAGAAAGATAGACTTACAACGCACGACTCGATCCCTCTCAAGCCTCGACGCTTCTTCTTGTAGAAACCTCTTCCTAGCGGATAACCTTGGAACACCACCGCGATCTCGGAATCCACCGATAGGACTTTATATGGTCACCGTCACCCGAACATGGAGCCTTTCTCCGTGTGGGTTAAATCAACATAAAAACACTCCTTCTTTCTTTGTGGGTGGTAGAAGCAAAACCCGAAACTTCTCTTCTTGAATTCGGTGTAGAGAAAACCGGTGCCAAACTCCAAGCAATTGATATGTATATAGGTGAACTTGGATATACAATATGGGTGTAAAAACTAGAGTGGTAAATGAATTTGTCTTTGAAAATTAACACTCAAAACTTGATCTTTTTCTCTTTTTGTTTTTGCTCTCAAAACACTCTCTAAGAGTTTGTATGATCTGAAAAAGATCCCCTTGAAAAATGGTTTCCCGCACTAGATAAAGTCTAAAAAAGTTGGTTAAAAACCAAGTGGGGAAGTGGGTGCAAAACTGCCAAAAACTGTTCTCGCCTGGCATCTCGTTCGAACGACATTTCGTTCGAACGAAATCTCGTTCGAACGAGACTTCTAACGACGTTCCAAATTGAACTCGTTAGAATCTCGTTGGATATCTCGTTCGAACAGAAAGTTCGTCCGAACGACATATCGAACGACATGTCAGTGGCCTAATATGGGAACTCGTTGGCAGGTTCGTTCGAACGACATTTTCGTTCGAACGACAATCTCGTTCGAACGACTCTATCGAACGAAAAACCAGAAAGTTTGGAAAATTCAATTTTGGCCCAGAAACAAATTTTAATTTCTCAAACAAATTAAAATTACACCAAGTGAAGTGAAATTAATCAATTAATATATTCACTTAAAACAATTAATTAATCCAAGCCCTAGAGTTTGCCTAAGTCATGTTTATCAATATTAGCAAATTAGGCGAAACCAAATTTTAGCAAATGACTTGAATTAAATAAACTTTACCCAATATTTAATATAAGTCCCAAATTAAATTGAGTGTGATAATTTAAACCGAATTTTATCTTGAATTATTCTAAACATGCGTTCTACGTTATTTATGCAAGATAAAATAAACCAATCACACTACGCCGCGATGTACGAGGAAAAACCCAAGACGGGAAACAACCTCGGACGGCCCTAGCCACAAATCCACTAGATACGGAATTACAATTACAAGACAGATAGACTTACAACGCACGACTCGATTCCTCTCAAGCCTCGACGCTTCTTCTTGTAGAAACCTCTTCCTAGCGGATAACCTTGGAACACCACCGCGGTCTCGGAATCCACCGATAGGACTTTATATGGTCACCGTCACCCGAACATGGAGCCTTTCTCCGTGTGGGTTAAATCAACATAAAAACACTCCTTCTTTCTTTGTGGGTGGTAGAAGTAAAACCCGAAACTTCTCTTCTTGAATTCGGTGTAGAGAAAACCGGTGCCAAACTCCAAGCAATTGATATGTATATAGGTGAACTTGGATATACAATATGGGTGTAAAAACTAGAGTGGTAAATGAATTTGTCTTTGAAAATTAACACTCAAAACTTAATCTTTTTCTCTTTTTGTTTTTGCTCTCAAAACACTCTCTAAGAGTTTGTATGATCTGAAAAAGATCCCCTTGAAAAATGGTTTCTCGCACTAGATAAAGTCTGAAAAAGTTGGTTAAAAACCAAGTGGGGAAGTGGGTGCAAAACTGCCAAAAACTGCCAAAAACTGTTCCCACCTGGCATCTCGTTCGAACGACATGTCGTTCGAACGAAATCTCGTTCGAACGAAATCTCGTTCGAACGAGACTTCTAACGACGTTCCAGATTGAACTCGTTAGAATCTCGTTGGATATCTCGTTCGAATAGAAAGTTCGTTCGAACGACATATCGAACGACATGTCAGTGGCCTAATATGGGAAGTCGTTGGCAGGTTCGTTCGAACGACATTTTCGTTCGAACGACTCTATCGAACGAAAAACCAGAAAGTTTGGAAAATTCAATTTTGTCCCAGAAAACTTTATAAACATTTATTTAAAGTTTTAATTAATTCTTTCTTAAAACAAAATGCAGTTTTTATAAAACCTAACACCCAATAAACTTGTTCCAAACTCCTATATATATAATATTGCATTCATACCTTGGGAGCATGGAACCATAGTTGATGACGTAGAAACGAGGCACGCAAACCGGCATATTTGATGAGGCTTTATACTCTTTGCCGCTACGTCTTCAACAAACACTTCATAGGCTTGAGAGTATTACAATTACATACTATCCTATGAATAAATGTTTTTGTCCAGAATTGAGCCAAAACTATATATGGACTCGATTGGAAATTTGTGTCCTTACAAAACCATAACCATATATTAATGTAATTTAAATGGCCAACTTCAAACTTCAAACTTCAAACCGTAACCATGACCAACTTTAAACTTCCACCATTAATGGTCACGATTGGGGATAGTGACCATCAAAATAACACAATTTGGGATCACAGTTATGAGTCATGATCGCTTGGTCATAGACCTTAGTCGTGACCAAGTCCTAGTAATGATTTTGCCCAAAAAATCATGACCCTCAATATGGTCACCCTTGAAATGGTCACGAATCAAAATCGTGACCCTAAGACTTTGTCAAGATCTAAAATCCTGACCATTCTCGGTATATGGCATTGTGCAATGAACTTCTTGTACTTAATAATATGATATAAATTAATTTATAACCTTTAGGATAACCAACAAAGAGACATAAATTTGTTCGTAATTTTAACTTCCTTAAATCCTTCCACATCATGAGTGTTCCACACCCTTAGATCTGAACATGCCCTAGACTGGGCTTGCACCCAGTCCTATGTTCAATGGGAGTTGAAGAGATCGATTAAGAAGAAAATAAATTTAGAATGTATATTGTCGTTTCTTACATAAAATCCCAGTATGAATGTTATAGTCCTGAATAACTAACCATAGACCTTATCATATCTAAAGAAGTCGCATTCCATCATATCATCTACACCATTCCTTAGTGTAATATACAGTGTAGACAACTGGGATAGAATCCCAACCTTCGATAAATAATCCATAAACTCTCCTGAGATTTACACACCCCTACGATCAGATCGTAAAGTTTCGATCAATTTACCTTACATATGCTCCCCTTTAGCCTTGTACACTTTGAACAGATCAAATTCTTTGGACTTGTGGTGAATAAGGTAAACACATCCAAATCGTCAGTAATCATCGATGAAAAGGATGAAGCACTCAAAACACCTCTTGACCGGATATTCATATGAATGAACCATTTTCAACACATCTTTGGATCTTTAGCTTTTGGCCGTGAAGGGGACCTTGGTCACTTTACCTTCTAAATGGTATTCAAGACTAAAAGTGTATCCACTTCTCGTGAACTCAACTATCCATTTTAAATTAGTCTTCGAATTCCTTTTAGAACAAAATAATCGGAGTATAAGTGCCAAAATTGCATCTGGTTTTAGAAGGAAACTTTCTCCTTAATTACTTGTCCATAAAACTTATTCATTTTAGGATTTTGCAATATTGGTGAGACAAACCTTAGATTGTATAAATTATTTTCCAATTTATCACAGCAAATAAAAGATATCCCAATTTTGATAAAATAATTTTATTAAAATAATCCAATATTTGTTCAAAATCAATTTAGAAACCGAAACCAACTTTTCTAAAACTAGGTACATTAAATAATTTACCTACAATATCCTTATGTCTTCACCATAATCTAAAATATATATTCCACTGCTAATACCGTTGTTTTATTCCAATATTGTTAAAAATTAGGAGCATCTCTCTTTTAAGTAATTATCCGATTACCTAGCAACTAGTTGTAATCGTGATATGTGGTTCCCGAATCCATACACGAGGTTCGTGTATATCGGACCATAAATAATGCAATTACTTTAAACAAAAAAAATATTACCATGTCCTTTTCCTTACAATGCAAGGAAAAAACGAACATCGTGCTAGAAAAAATCTGACTACTTGTAGTGAAAAGGCCAGTCTTTCACCTATTTCATTATTACCGAGGAGTATGAACTTTTCTTAACCTAAATCTTTGTACATAAGACTTAACATTGTCCTACAACGTCCCTTTTAATAAAGTAGTAAAGCTCTTCTCAATAACTAACACCGTCCCTTGGCTAGCGATGATGCTCATTCCCGGCTTATGAAATGGATTCGAGTTTTCCCACCATATCTAATCCAAAGAATCCCTTGATCAATTAATAATGAAGATCATTTTAAGGATATGATTCTTACTTGAGAGTTATCAACTAATATCGGTGTTTACAATTTCCCATCGATCAATTATTTAAAATTAAACATACATATAAAACTTCCCCGTAGAGGGGATCGAACATACATAACACTTAATTGAAAGAATTACCATAAATTTTAAAATATCATGATTCCGTGATTAATAACATCCATTGGAGGGGGGGCAAACAAACTAACGTGAGGAGTTAATTACATCACAATTTTAAAATATTGATGGGGATTATAGATTAAATAATTTTATTATCCACTTAAGTTAGAAAATGTCCAATTACATTTTCAGTCCTTGAAAATTATCCCAATTAAAACTATTACGAATAAAACTAGTGAGTGAAAGTCGAATTCAGTTTTGAAATCATCATTGAAAAAATTAATTTCTAGTGTAAATGCCAGAATTAATTTGATTAAATTTCAAAGCAGTATCCTTCAACTGCCAAACAAAAACTACTTCCGTCGGACATCCTAGCTCCCTTATAAAGTGAGATTTCTTATTAGGAGCTTAAATCACACCACCTTAAACGAGACAAATATTTATTTTTCATTATGTAATCTGGACAGTCCACAAAACTTGTGTATAACATAATAAATAGCCGACGTCTTTTGGTATTACAATCAATGACAGTGACTCCATTAGGAAAGATATTATTAATTATATTTAAGTGTACACCATCGGTTCATTTATCGAATTTGAATCCGTCACGAAGAACCTCCTCGTTGAGGGGAATGAACTCACGCATATTCAATTCTTTGAACTATCATTTAAGAGTCTTAACAATACTAGATGTCATGTCGAATCCATTCATTGGCGGACATATAGAATGTGACACGAGGAAGTAATCACATCACATTGTTAAAGACACCAATGGAGACCGGGGGGTTTATGTGGACCCCCCCCCCCCCCCCCCTTCCACTTTATATTTAAACTTAGAAGTTTTTTGAAAAACAATCCATTTAATTCTAAATGTCTGAATTAAATCCTTGGTAATTCTCAATTTACTTGTACAAATTAAATTCCCCAATTAAATTCAATTTAGAAAAGAATAAATAAAAACAGATTTTTCAGAAAAATCGTGAACTAATTCGATCTCAAAATTAAAGCATGTTGTTAAAATGTGGGTCCCTAATTAATTAATTTATTAGCACACAAAATTATGCAATAATATAATTAAGAGACATATTCAAATATATATATACACACAAAAAGAAATTAAAACAGCTATAATGCCCCTTTCCATCATTGATAAAATATACTTCCTTGAATTGAGTCCCAATAGGTCAAGAACTCTTTGAAGAGTCCATCTTGTGTCCAACTTGTTGAAGAAGGGAGTCCTAAAAAAACTTTGAACGGAAGATGTTGATCACAAATAACACCGTAGAGAAACCTTGTTGTAGAAGACTTCTACAAGCAAAGATTCCATGCATACCAAAACACCTAACTCTTAGTGGAAGGAAACAGGCACCCGTTATAGCAGTTGAGTGTTGTCACTACAGAGGTTACACTGTCACTATAGCGGTTAAGTCTTGTTATTACAACGGTTAAGCACTGCCACTATAGCAGCTTGGGACAAAACCTCTAAGAAAGTCTCCTTTCTTCTCTTTTTCATGACTTTCTTTTATTCATTATATTTCTTTTGTAACTTCTTGAAATCACCATGAATGTACATCCAAGCTCATATAGAACCATGTAATACCTCCAAGATCGAACCCAAAAACAAATTTGAAAATAAAAGCTACATTTCCTCACTTTATGCTCTAAATACAACGATTAAAGGCAATAATTGAAAACCCTAATTATTACAACCAAATTGAATATAGGAGCTAGAAAAATAACTACGGATAAATCACAGTAGGATCCAATCATATAAGACACATTCATGTGAACATAATGGAAGGGATAAAATAATTCTAACACATTCACATCATATTAAACCATGTTAGTACAAAAATATACACATCCATGTACATATTTCTAATATGGAACCTCGGGTTTTGATCGTTGGATAACATGGATATTTCCAAAACATGATCAATCTATAACCGAGGGCTATGATACCAATTGTTCCAAAACATAAATAGTGTTTTTTCTAACCCTCTATCATGGATATCTACTTTAAAACCCTATCTTACACCAACATGGACTTTAGCTAATATAGGTTTCTAGAGAGTTTCAAGCCTACTAATTGGGTAATGGACAATACTAGGGATCCAAGACTAATAATTAAATAGGCTTCTAAATAAATACTCAAAAATCCTAATTACAATTACCATAATTATATCCTTTATTTATTTAATTGTGTTTAATTCCACTAAATAATCACGATTGCACTCTAATCACTCAGAATAAAGAGGACTTATTTGCAAAATTAATCGTGGTACATAATATGATTCCCCATGTTAAGTGTCCAATACACACTTAATCAAATCAATTTTTCGTTAATCGATTTTAATCAACATCTAATCAATTCCTAGGTTCTCAGACTAAACTTATTTTTTACTCCACCAGATTATAAAATAATCCACAATCCATGTTTTACTCGTAGAAATCAAACATATAAGTGTATTAAGGGGGTATCACAAATCAAGATATCTCCTTTACGTGAATTCCTCTGAATTATGATCACAGACCTACCTATACAACCAATGACCAACTTGCGAGAATTATTTTATTTAATTTAAAATCAAATCGCACTCATAGCAATCAAACCGATAATTGCGCAAGAATCTATATCCCCATAGATCTTGGGGTAAAGAATCTATAAATGTTTTCAAATGGTGAGAGATTACCTAAGTTTAATCAATACATCACTTAGATTTGAATCTCATGGGTTATCTTGTTCAATACATTCCTGGATGTACCGATCATAATCTTTTTTTGAATTGTTGCACAAGTTTTCAAACAATCAGACAGGTTCTCGTAGTTTGAGATAAACTACTAGGGTTGTACACTAAACCATACATATAGGATGTCAATTTCCTATCTAAGCCGTAAACTTATTCAATCAAACTAGAACCGAATTTATGCTCTCCTATGATCAATCTGAACCCAACTCACCAAAATTCTTACTAAATTCAATTGACTGACATTATATACAATACATTTAACCATAAATATAAGGCATTATCACAACCATGATTCTTGTTTCAGAATTAACTGACACACCATACTGAAAAGTAAACGTCATACATAAAATATACCTAAGAGTGGTAGAAAACTAAACCCAACTATACCATTCATAAACCCATTACAATGCTTAAAAATACTCCCATTAATAAAAACATTTCACATAAAGAATTAATAAACCCATCTTATCTTTTATATCTATCTTATCTAAATAATTATTAGACCCATCTCTGAACTCAGGTAAACAATTAGAAAATCGTTAAAATATCTACAAAAGAAAAAATAAATAAAAAACACCAAGTGAAAAACCTAGAGCAATAAAAATTTCACCTTGATTAATCGGGTAATATAAATATGAATATTGCACCCTATTGGCTCTAAGAGAGACAGGGAAAGGATTTGGGTAGAGTGAATCCCCGTTGATTGATTTTAGCAAGTGTTTTTCATAGTGTGTAGGGATAGTTACGATATTACCCATGTTTTTAAATAAAATGGAAGTGGGGAGATGAATTAACAGTGAGGCAAAAGAAGAGGAAACAAAATATTAGTGGGATAAAAGAGTAAAAGAAAATTAATAAGAAGAAGATGGAAAGCTACCCTCATATACTGATTCCATATCATCTCATCAAAATCGTTTGATTGCACTATTGATGAATGATTTAACACCGTCATATTAATTTTATAAGTGGTCAACACTAAAACACATTTGTGCCATATTATATAGATAACTTAGGTTAAACATTGTTTATTACTCTATATTAAAAAAGGATGGTTAATAGGTGGTTGATTACTCTATATTACCTAGGATGGTTAAGAATTATTTTATTACTATATATTATGATAGGATAGTTAATAATCGGTTGACTATTACTAAGGATTGTTAAGAGTTGGTTCATTACTCTATTTACTATAGGACGGTTAAGAATCGAATGATTATTCTATATGGAAATAGGGCAACTAGAGAGTTATTTGATTATTCTATATTGCAATAGGACAATTAAGAATAAGTTGATTATTTTATATTATATAAGATGATTAAAGAGTAGGTTGATTACTATAGGGCAGTTAAAGAATTGGTTAATTGTTCTATTATCTTGTAATAGGGGGGTTAGAGAGTCATGTTAGTGTTTTATATGATAATGGGTCGAGTAAGGAGTTGGTTTAGTGACCGATTCCATAATATGTTGGGTGATGAGATGGTTTAATGCTTTGTATTGTAATAGGTTGGGTTAGGGTTCTATGAGGTTGTATGCCAATATGGGTTATGTACCAGGAGAGTGTCCCATTTCATTTTACGATAAATCATGGTGGATGGGAGATTTGAGTCCCAATAAGGATAAGAGAATTCAGGTTATATTCTAGTTATAAATAGTGGTTTGGATGATCTTATGTCATTAGATCTTAATAAATGAATAGACTAGACAGAAGTGTATCGAGGGGTACCTTATTTGGATTTTACGTCCCACACATGGAGTTTAGTTCGGTTAGGAGTTAGGATAAAGTGGGAAAATGGGACAGTGAAGATTGTTGTAGGGTTGAACCACAGGTTTGGTGCATGTGTTGATGTTTTACGAATGAGTGATACCCATTGACTTTTAACACATAGTGAAATAAAAAATGTATCCTCTCCTTAAATTTTCAATATGTTCCTTTATTTTATGACACCCTATTAGCACAAACTATATGCCACTCTAACCCTCCGACAATCCTTGGTTCGCACGAAAGAACAAATATTGTCAATTATCCCACTACAATATCTTTTCTAATTTTATTTACTATAAAAAATAATTGATGTTGAGAACCCTGATCCACATGCCCATACTCAAAATGATTTTGTTTAGTCATTGATTAAGTGTTTGCAACTAATAGAATGACCTTTGCTTATACAATACAAACGCCCACTCTCTTCCTGGGGTCATTCCATCCTACACGCTGCTAAGTTAATTCAACTTCGACCAATTACTTACTACTCTTTTTACCCTTGAAGACTCGTGTCAAGAAGTTTCCCAATATCTCATAATTGCATAAATTTTATTGTGTTGTACACGTGCCCATCGCACCATCACAACGTACCAAAATCAATCCAAGCATCATTTGGGAATATATGTTGGATATGATTCACCCTCAATTTTTTGGTATGTTGAACCGTTGACAGATGATGTGTTTACCGCGAGATTTTAAAGGGGCGAAAATTCTTACCTGAAGTAAAATCCGTTCCTGAAGAAAAACAAGAATTAATGTGGAATTCTTCCACTTTGTCTCAATTAGACCCCCGTACTGTTCAATGTGAGCATAAAGTGATAAGGATAATACATATTTCGGTGAATTCTAAATCAGTTACCTATTGCATTCAATGATGCAACAAAAGTGACTAAGTCCCATGTGCCCACAGCTCAAGCGCAAAACATAATTGATGTTCCAACGGGGAAAACTTTTATTTTAGCGGTAAATGAATCTATTGCAAGCCAGAAGCGTGGTAGGCATATTAGTTACAAAGATTCAACTCCCCAAAAGCGCAGTTCAAATGAAAAAGTATGCCCTCATAACGCTCCAGAAGAGGTTATGGACAAAAGATCCAGTTTCTTTGAAACCTCTTAAGCAGTTATTGTCTCTGAAAAGACACAAGTCCCTGAAGTGACTATCAAATCCCTTAAAGAGGCAACGGTACCTAATAACAATAATGAGATCTCTATGTTTTATATATATTAAAGAGAAATGTGGTATCGCAATTAAATAGTCATTGATGATGCATTTTCATATGTAGTAGCTACGTAAATTTCAAAGGGAAATGATGATGATAATGAACCACATACTATAAAAGAATGTCAATAAAAAGAACATTTGCCAAAATAGGAAGTTTCCATTAAGGAAAAACTTGAGTCTTTAATTAAACATGGTGTATTTGGACTAGTACAAACCCCAAAATATGTTATCCCAATAGGTTACAAATGGGTGTTTCTAAGAAAGCGTAATGAGAAAGGCATGAATTGTGGAATAAGGTTTTCTATAGAAACCTGGGATTGATTATGAGGAAATATACTCCCCCGTTATGGATGGTATAACTTTCATATATCTGATTTATTTAGCAGTTCTTGAAAATCTAGATATAAGACTCATGGATATTGTGACCGCTTATATATACAGTGATTTAGTCACTATAATTTATATGAAAAACCCTGAAGGATTTTCTTTACCCGTAGAAAATCCAAGGAGTACATACTCAATTTGACTAAGACTCTCATTATACGATTTAAAACAATTCGAAAGGATGTGGTACAATCGTCTTACTTAATAATTGTTTAAGGAAGGGTGTGAAAACAATCCAAGTTGCCATTATGTCTTTATAAAGAAATCCTCAATGGGATATGAAATAATGGCAGTCTATTTAGGTGATATCAATTTAATCGAAACTCCAGAAGATCTCGAGAAAACTGCTAATTATTTGAAGAAGGAATTTAAGATGAAAGACCTCGAAAAACAAAATTGTTTCGCCCTACAAATTAAGAGAAATTCTAGTGGAATTTTTGTTCATAGGTCTAATTATATTGAAAAATTCTTGAAGCGATTTAGTATAGACAAAGCACATTCACTTAGTACTCCCATGGTTATCTGGTATCTAGACGTAAAGAAAGATCATTACCGTCCTAAAGAGCATGATGTGAGGAACTATTGGGTCGTCCAGGAAGTAACCTATCTAAGTTCAATTGGTGTGTTATTGTACTTGGCGCAATGCTTTCATTCTCAGTAAATTTATTTTCTAGATATAGTTCTGATCTAACCTAAAGGCATTGGACTAGTATCAAGCATATCCTAAGATATTAATGTGAAACCACTAGCATGGGATAATTTTATTCTATGGGTTACCCGGGTATTGGCCCCCACTAGTTACACCGTTTGGATGTTGTCCCCAATTAAAAACTATTATATGTTTGGCCCCCATTTTCACTTTTAGCAACACTTTTTGAATATTTTGATGTTTTTAGTGATAATTTTTTCCAAAAAGTGTTGCAAAAATTGAAAATTGAGGGGGCAAACATACAATAGTTTGTAAATGAGGGATAAAACCCAAACGGGTATAACTAGGGGAGGTCAAAACCCATATAACTATTATTCTAATCATTCGAATGGTTACGAGTTAGTAGGTTATGCAGATTCTAGATACCTCTATGATCCTCATAAGGGTTGATCTCAAACAGGCTAAGTATGTTTACTTAATAATGCAATTTCTTGGAGTTCTACTAAATAAACTTTAGTTTCTAGTTACTCTAACCACTCTAAAATTTTAGCTCTTCACAAAGCTAGTTGTGGTCTCGTAGTTCTTGTCAACAATCTCCCATTACATATGTTCCTAGTATCATATATGAAGACAATGCAACGTGCATAGCCCAGATGCAGGAAGGCTTGATCAAGAGAGAGATAATAAAGAAGATTGGAGCCTAGTTAATTTGTTTATCAAACCACTTCCCAAAGAAACATTCTAGAAGTTTGTACATGAGATTGGAATGCACCGACTTCATCAATAGACAAATTGAGATATGAAAATCAAGGCGAGAATAAAAATACATATACTTTTATGGGACATATGTGCGTTGTACTCTTTTTTCTTTAACTATGTTTTTCCAATTGAGTTTTTCTAGTAAAGGTTATAAGAAGGCATCATCAAGCACGTCCAACACTAATTCAATGATAATAATAGTTGTTACTCTTTTTCCTTCACTTTGTTTTTTTCCCACTCGATTTTGCCTTAGTAAGGCTTTAATGAGGTAACAATCAATGAATGGTGGATATATTGTACATCCAAGGAGAAATGTTGAAATATATATTTTGTGGATATCCAAATATATTCCATGTATATGTATTTGGGAATACCTCATCATATCCTATAAATAGAGTGATACCCATTGAGTTTTAACACGCAATGATATCCTCTTCCTAAATTCTCTTTGTGTCCCTTTATTTAACGCACAGTGATACAATTTTTTTTTCTACAGGTCATGTGCAAGGCAAATGACCATTATGTGTAAGTAACCCTTAATCTAGAAAATACAAAACTCAAAGATAAGTAAAAGTTATCAAACTCAAAATGAGTTAATTAGACATATTGAAGTGTGAAATTTGGGACAGTCATAAGAGAGGAGAAGAGACACTCGCAAGCACTTGTTGACACAATAATTTGTGTAGGAGATTGCAATTGCTCTTATCATTTTTGCACATTTTAAAATTTTAAAAATAAGGAAATAAAAAAATAAAAATAAACATTTTTCAGCTTATGTGTTTGTTAAATGTAACATGTAAAGATTTTGTAAGAAAATATAGGGGCGTAGTGTTAAACATGCAGAACAATCAACATAGTCATAAAGCATTCTTAGTGGGAACCCCTTAATCATCCTAAATCGTATCTTTCTGGATATATTTGCCCCTCGTCCTTATTTTATTTTTTTTCTATGCAAATATTAAAATTAAATATCTCCCTAAATAAAAGTCCATTTGAGACCAAATTTATATATTCAGAAAGGTCTCGGCGAGATCTATTAAAAGAAATTCGTGAAGGATAATTAATTTTGAAATTTTTCAGCGCAATTTTCGGCATGTTTTCCGGTGATAAAATTTCCTAACGTGAAATTTTAAATTTCGCATTGTAAAATTGCAGTGTGAAATTTCGCATTATAATTTCAAATTTCTCACTCTGAAATTTCATATTTCGTAATGTGAATTTCAGTGTAAAACTCGAGTGTGAAATTTCACAATGTGAAATTGTAGTATGAAAATATTGTGCATTTACTTTGTTGGTTGTGAAAATGCCATGCATTTAGAGGGGTTCAAAAAATATGTTTTTATTTTTAATTGTTGGTTGTGAAAAATGTCATGCATTTATCTAATTGAATCTTTTATGGTACTAGTCATCGTTAAATAGATTCATGTGGAAATAAATATAAGTCGTACTAGGAAATGACGCTCCACAAAAATACTTTCTATCCCAGTTGGGAGAGGATCTCCAACATACCTTAAACAACATACCAAAAAAAGGACCATTTTTTAAAAAAAGTAAAAAAAATATTTTGAGTTAATTTTTATAGTATTTAAACATTTCAACAAACCTATAAAAAATAATCAGATCAAAATGAATTTTTTTCCTATTTTTAAAAAATTGGTCAAAATATATGTTAAAAAACAGACATATAAATTAACATATGTTAATACCAAAAATTATCCATCTACGTGGACCAATCAGAAGTGAACATTTTCCTGCTACATGGCTAAAATTCTAGTCAGTAGATAGTAGCTCAGTAGAGTCATGCCGACCAACATAAGGAAGGCGGACCAACATAAGGAAGGTCGACCATCAAGATCAGTGAAACGTCACCATACCAAGGGTCATATTACACGTGATTTATATAACAAATCATCACATTCATTATATAAGTATGTAAATGCTTAAATATATAAAAGCATTCCAACCCTTGATATTCCGATCCTTGACCTCCATGTCACTATAAATACGTTGTATCCCTTTCATCAAGAGTAAGGTAGAACGGATTCTAGGTTATTCTTATTGACAAGAGTACCTAACTTTTTGTAACCTCTGAAATCAATATGATAACAGTGGGCGTAGCGTTTATTACATAGCTGAACCACTTTAAAAACTCTCTCTCTTTTTATTTACCATTGCAATTATATATTTTATTTGTGATTATAAAATTAGATCAAGTCCACTTTTTTATGTCAACAACATATATTTGACCGGTTTTTTTTTAAATAGCAAAAAAAATCTTTTTAAGATATTCGTTTTATAGGTTTGTTGAAATGTTTAAATACCATACAAAAAAAATCTGCTCAATAATTTTTTTTACTATTTTTAAAAATGGTCCCATTTTTGGTATATTGTTTAAGGTATGTTGGAGGACCCCATGCTGCGGATTTTTTTATAAATACCAAAAAAATGTTTTTTGGTCAATGTTTTTTGTGTTGGTTTTAAACATTTTTTTCATGGGTGCCCTGAAATGTTTAAAAACCCACACAAAAAACAATCCAATTTTTTTTTATTTAAAAACAAAAGAGTGCACATGGAGGGGACTCTCTTTTAAGCCCGCGCACGAGAAATCCTCTCGAGAGAGAGATAGAGAGAGAGAGAGAGAGAGAGAGAGAGAGAGTTAGGCTCTCCAACATACCTCATTGAACATACCTATTTTTTTAAATAGTAAAAAAATTTATTTTGAGTTTATTTTTTTTATATGGGTTCATGATATTTCAATATAGGGTAAAAACTGTCAGTTTTTTTACCTATTTTTTAAAAATAACAAAAAATATTATTTTAAGTTGATTTTTTTTACAGGAGCACATTGAAATATCATAAACTCGTATAAAAAATATCATCTCAGAATTATTTTTTTCTACTTTGTTAAAAAATGGGTATGTTGCTAGGTATGTTGCAGCCCTGACTGTATATATATATGTGCATTTTTCGCACTGCACAATAATTTTGCATTGCGGATATGTTATATCTAATGTCAAAATGGTTATAAGATTAATCATATAGTTTTTTAAACCCCTGTAACGAGGATTAATACCATAAGAGATTAGTTATCGTGAGATGATGTGATCAAACTTATAATAATTATTTGTATAATAAAATAGTTTTCCTGTTTTATTAAAAAAATAAACCCAATATCCCTTAATAAATTTGACGTGTTTAGTATTCAAGTATGATTGGGTGATGATTGAAACATTATATATATATATATATATATATATATATATATATATATATATATATATATATATATATATATATAGAGAGAGAGAGAGAGAGAGAGAGAGAAAGTCTGGCTCCTATGCGGATTAGCTAACGTCCAAATGAGTCTTAGGACCGTGTTTGTCTTTTATGGACCGCCTAGGGACCACCTTCTCTTTCTAAGGTTTCTGGGAATATAAATTTCTACCCCAATGATTTCTAAGGTCTTTTAAGCTTATTTTAAAGCTTAATTAATCTGGAAGTCTAATTGTAGAAGTTTCAGGGCTACTGCTACTTCTCAAGCTTCTTCCGCCACTATCATATTGGAGTTCTGAATAGAGAGGATTATCTATATAAGTAGTTTCTTCAGGGAGTCTAGAAATTGCAAGAGGTTTTGATGGAAAATATTCTACTCTTAAATATCTTATACGGTATCGTGGGTTTATCAGTCTGGTTTCTTTATACATTTGATTAATAATATCAATTATATTGTTATCTATAAATTCGTCTAAATTATTATCACCATAAGATGACAAAAATCTACGATGTGTTTTAGGAGCAGTTGTCTCTACGTTTTTAAGGAGAGGGAGGATTCCTCCGGCTCTAATTAAAATAGCCTTTGTTTCAGCTAACCTTTTTCGTCTAATAAATTTTAATACGTCTATACTGTCTTCAAGTATCCTAGTGTATTCTTGATATTTTTCAGCTCTTGATAGTTCTTCTGCAAAATCTTCAATTCATAATTTTTGTCTAAAGAGATCACGGATCCCTGTTCTAATTATTTCTATTCTAGGTACTTCTCTTCCTAACCACTCAATAATTTGGTCTATATATTTGTAAGTACCACCTACGTATGTTAAAGTAGTTTCTATAAGTTCTTTATCTTTAGGGTCTGTAAGAGTCCAATCTTAAATTTCTCTAGTTAAGTCTAAATTTATTTGATTAAAAAATTCTAAAAAGTCTGTAGTGATTTGTAGGCTCATACAAGATTCTTTTTAAAACAATAATATGTAAAATAGTTAAGGGTTTGGTTCGAGTTATACCTTCCTTCTGGCTTGCAATATATTTATCTTCCTTCCTTCTTCTCTTCAGCCTTGCTACTATTCTTCTCCGGTCTCGGCCTCCTACAACTCTCTCTTTATGTGTCGCACCTCAATCCACTATTTTGGCGTTGAACCCGTTTCCTGCCTGTACACCTTCATGCCTAACGCCCACCTGGCTAATGGCTCACGGCAAATCGGCACCTGACGGCGGTTCACCAGTATAACACCTTGTGTGCTACACCAGAGGTTCCACACAATAGTCCTCTACGAACAGAAAGTTGGAGACAATTTGGAAAATAATAACAACTCAACATAAGATATTTCTGGAAAGAAAATACTTTTATTGCATTGCATAAGTAAATACAACTCTCCCCTCTCCCCTCTCCCCTAACTATAAGAGGTTTACTTACTCATATACATACTACTTACTACAAGCTTACACACTCTTTTTAACTTCCAAACTTTGATCCTAAACTTCGTTATCTATTCCTACTCCCTAGCTCTCCTTTTATAGCATAAGGAGGCTTACAGATGACTGGTAACCGGTTACAAAAAGTGATCCGGTTGAAAGTATACAATTATTAAAGAGACATACAATAATTAAAAGTCTAAAGCTTTGGAATCTTTGAGTCTTTTTCTTTTTCAAAAGAAATCTTGGTGTTTTGTAATTATTGTGCACCTAACGTCTTCAGCTGTCTACTTTTACCTTTATGAAAGGAGGCTGTCTGGGCCCATATGGGGTAGGTCCGAGCTGTCTTCTTCTTCATACTGCGAGGGAATCTAGATGACTCTTGTAGTCTTCAAATAATGTATAGGTCTATAGAAGGGCGTCTTCTGTCCTTAATAATTCTTCTGCTAACGAGGGGGCCGTCTTTATCCCGTATGTGTCTTCTTCTACCTTGTCTTGGCTTCGGAGGGCATTATTGAAAAATTCATCAATGAGGCCCACAATTCTAAGGCTAGCTGGCAAAGCTATCTCTACCAATTCCTTGGCTTATTTCTTAAACCTTCCATTGAATGGCTCATCAGTTTGGATCATTAGGTCTTCTTTGTGGTAGGCAGTGTACCATCTGTCTTCGCCTGTCAATAATTCTATGATTTCTATTGACTCCATGGCATGAGCAATCTGGATCTTGGACTTATCAACAATTAAATCTTTAGTCTCATCTTCTGATAGAATCTCAACGTCTTCGAATATATAATTAGAAAATCTAATAAGTCTAAATCCTTCAACTCCCATTCCTCTACAGGAACTTGGAGCAATCTGATAGATTCTAGCAAATAGAGGAAGGAAGTCTTCAACCTTCTTAACATACTCATGGACTATTTTTCCAAGAGCAACAGAGTCTTCAATATCCTTTATCTGAACGAGTCCAATGAACCCGTGGTTTGCAAGAGTTATATGAGCCATATCTGATTTTCCAAAAAGATATATTTTTGGAACGTCTTTGAAGAAACCTTTAATCATTAAAGCATCTCCATTTATTTCTGATAATAACATATTAAAAAGATCAATATTGTTATTATTTTCTTTTTGAAAGTCTTCTGCTAATGGGAGATTATTATGACGAAACGGTATAACAATCTTAGTCTTAAAAGTCTTTTTCTGATAACAAAAATTAGCAGGTCTAGTTTTGGAGGATTCTCCAAGAGTCTGAGCATACGTCTTAGTCTGAGGTCTAGGCATAGCAGTACCACTGAGTTGGCTGACTGCAAGTCTTTGAGTCATCATGAATCTGGCAATAGCTACCAAATTTTATTTAAACTCAATCCATAGTCTATTCTTCACGTTCCACTATATAGCGTCTATGAGAGTATTTTCATCATCTGAAAATTCTCGTTTAAATTTTATTAAGTCTCGATATCTTTGATCAGGTCTATATTGGGGAAAATACATCTTCCCGATGAGTCTATTTTGAGAAACAATCTCATGTCTATATTTTCTAGGAGGAACTAGGATATCATCAAAGTTCTCTAGGATTGGTCTTTCTTGAGAGTCTTGAATATGAGTCTGTCTTTGCATTATACCAGCATTTGGCCTTACGCGTCTAAGATAGTCTGCCACGTCTTCTTTGTTCACTCTATTCATTCCAGAGGAACTCATGTTGTTTAAGTCTTCTGTTTGCAACATAAAATATGAAATCATATTAGTGTTTACAAACATCGACTCTCTTTATATAATGTCTGGAATGGTATTTTTACTTCCCTTGTTATGTATAATAGAGAAGTCATAACCATTAAGCAATTGTTGCCATCTAATAAGTCTATTAGTCCTTGATTTGGACAAGTCTAAGTCTCTGAATTTTATTGCATAAGAAGAGTCAGTATATACAGTAAAATGTTTAGGTCTAAGAAAAAACATATATTTTTCTATTGCCCTTACTGTAGTTAGAACTTCTTTTTCATGGGCAGTGTATTATCTACAAAGTTTCTTCTTTTTTATCTAATGATCAATGGTAAAGTATATTGCTCCCCATGGTTTATCAGAGGCATCTGTTTCTACTATAAACTGGTCTTCAGCATTAGGCAGTTCAAGTAAAGGAATATTCTTGACTGCATCTTTAATTTGTCTTATGACTTCAAAATCATCTTTAGTCCAATAAAAAGGATTAGTTTTGTCTGTTCCTTTTAATTTGGCAGTTAAGCTTTGTCTTTTTGAGGCAAGGTCTTTAATAAAGTCTGCAGCACAATTAAGCAATCCTAAAAATGATTGTAATTATTTTCTATGTTTAAGTTGGTCAGGAAACTCAAGAATCTTTTTGGTTATGTATTCTGCCAAGGATAATTTTCCTTTATTAATATGCATTCCCATAAAATCTATCTCAATCTGAAATAATTGCATTTTCCTTTCGAAAATAACAATACCATGTTTGTTTAATTCTAAAATAATCTTTTTAAGATGGTATAAATGCTATATCTCAGTCTTACTGGCTACAAGAATGTCATATGTGTAAACAAGACAAAATTCGGAATAAAGTCTAAATATATTATCCATTCTTCTTTGGAATACTTGAGGAACATTCAAGTATCCAAATGGCATTACTAGCCATTTGTATTTTCCTTGGGGCACACTAAAGGCTGTCTAAGTAATACTATTTGGATGCATCTTGATTTGCCAGAAGTCTGATTTGCAATCAAACTTACTGAATATAATTCTATCTTCAATCAAATTGATTAAATTATTCTTGCCTGGTATCTTATAAGAATCAAATTCATAATTCTTATTTAATTGTCTATAATCTATAATCATGCATCTTTTTCCTCTTTTACGTTCAGATTCATTTTGAACGTAGAAGGCAAGGCTATTATGTCTACTTTTACTTTCTCTAATAATGCCTAACTTAAGCATTTCATCTATGTCTTTTTTAAATTCTTCCTTGTCTTCTTGTGAGTATACTTTCTTATAGGTTCCACCATTAATAGTGGCGTCTAGGTTAATAGGGATAATTTCACAATAACTTTTGTCTTTATCCCACTTAGCAATGGGATTTTCTCCTAAAGTAGGCTCTGCTAGTTGCCTAATCTTTTCCTTTTCTACTTCTATTCCATTTTCTTCTATTTGGATATATCTCGAACATGTAATAAGGTGTTCTAGGCTTGATCTAAAATGCATTGTTGTATAAGCGCTATTTGCTTATAACACTTTTGGTCTGGACACTTACATTCTTTTTGTAAGGGTTTAGTAATGTCTAGGGCTTCTTGTTGGGTTGTAGGTCTAGGTCCACCATGCTCAGCTGAAGAACTCTGATGTTCTATAGGTCTATAATTGGGTTTAACCTGCATAAGGTCAAAGGCAGTCTTGTGATTTATTAGAGAGGCTTTAATATTAAATTCCTCTGCATCACTAATTAATATCTTATCGTCATACTGAGTATAAGGATGATATTTACTAATAAAGTCTTGTCCTAAAATAATGTTTCCTGTGAAATTAGGACGAGGATCCATTATCCAAAATCGATGAATACAGTTTTGTTGGTCTGATTTCCTAATTTAAAATAAATAGGAATAGTCTGGAAATATAAGGTAAATGGATCTTCATTATCCACTTTACCATAGATTTATTGAGTACTTTCTAAAAAAAAGTCTTCAGCGAAGGCATTAGCCTTGCAAATACTCTTAGAGCATCCTGTATCTATAAAAGCTGAAAGTCTTTTAGGATAGTCTTTATGAGAAGAGTGCGCTTGTGTTCAAATAAGGAAGTTATTTAATTAAATTCATTTTTTATCAATTAAGTCCTACACATGCATCTAGGTGTGATTGATGATGATAAAATTAAGCAAGAACATTCAAACACACACAGATGAGGAAAAATACCCCAAAGGGGCAAAACCTTTTGTTTTCACTATAATTTTGTAAGAGAACGCCTTACACGGATTACAATGAAAATATGTAACACAGAAATACCCTCGGGTGTCGGTTCTGTTGTCGACGGCTGGAACTATCCCTTTCCAATAGGGCAGCAATGAAGAAGAGAACGGCTTCCTCATAAATTACTCCAGATGAGTAAACGATCCTCTTGAAGGTTTAAAGATTCACACACATATATGGGAAGGGTTTTGTGAATTAAAAAGGATTAGAAAACCTTAAAAAGATGAAGTCTTATTCTGGACAATTTTCACAGAATTTTGAGATTGCAGAAAGACTTGAAAAATGTGTAGAAGGAGAACGGATATTTATACAAAAATCGAGGCGGTGGCTCGTTCGAACGAGATAGCCATGTCGCTCGAACGAAGGACAGAAGTCGTTCGAACGAGATCTCGCGCGAACGACATTCAAAGTCGTTTGAGTGAGCTCGTCATTCAAGGCACTTCGCTTATACACTTAGAAAAAAAAATTCTTTTGATAAAAAATTAATCCAGGCTTCAAAAATAATTTTAAAAAATATTCCCAAATATTTATGCAAATATTTAAAGCTCCGATAAAACATTTTACTGATAAAGCATAGTGGAGTAGTGGGAATGAGCTGAGCTGCACGTCGCATGTAGCATGATGCACGTGAAGATACTGGGTGCATTGAATTCGGATAAAGGCCGTCGAGGTTGATCGTGTTGACGTGCCGAATGTAGCGGTATCAGACATACAAACTGTGATCTAGGAGAAAATAGAAAATTCCTAGATTCTACCCTGGACATTTATAGAATTATGTCCTTACAAGTCTCCCCCTATGTCTATGCCGGTACATGCATAAAAAATCCAAATTATGCACTCAAATGACATACAAGATAATATCCCCATTAAACCCTCAAACTGAGAATACTAATTGACATGTCCTCCAAATCTTCAGCTCTTCAGAAACTTTCAAAGCTTTTCTCATCAGGATGTATAATGCAATAATGAATAATGTTGTACCTACACACATGAGATAAAGCAAATACCCGTGACAAGCAACAGTATGAAATATAATGATATGCAAAACTTGATGATCAAATTAAGCTTAGCAAATCATTCATAAATCAACCAACAACCAAAAAAATTCTCCCCCATAATTCTTCCCCCCTTTTTATAATGTCCCCAAATAGACATATATGAGAAGCATAAATGAATGCACATGGATAATGACACACGGGAATAAGCTGTTGTTTTTGCATTTTTCAAAAAATTTCACACATAATATACAACAAAGAATCACACTATGAAATAACACAAAAACAACCAAGTCGACGATAGTGTAAATGTAGGGGTGTGATCAAATTCGATAGGAAAATCAATGCATACAAACATGACATATGTGCACAATGAATATCGGATACTCCTAACGAATGAACTCAAAGTCTTCCTTTGGTGTAAAAAGGTGGTAATATGAGACATTGACTCAATCAAATCAACAATTCAAAGCTCAAAGTGATTTCCACACCAATAACGTCCAAAACTATTTTATGTTTTTTCAGGACTTTCAAGGAAGTGTAAACTCGTTTATATTCTCCAAGCAAACTCCCTCAGATTTATATTTTGTATAGAGGCGATCTAAATTCTCAAATTTGGAGAATTGATGGTGAAACCTAATGGCCCATATTTGGCATAGATTGCTTTTTATTTCCCTTAATTTTTTCGGGCTCTTTTAACCTCTTTGGACCTCGGATAATGAAATTTCTCAATTTTTTAGGTCCTTTTTAATGGTGGCTTAAAATCGAAAAGGCTAAAAGAACCTTTCGCAGCCCTTCCCCGTTTTCAAACAAACACACAGTCTCACCAAAACGGTTTTTACATGCATTCCAATCTTTATCAAGTTTTATCGCATATTGTTAGTTGTATAGACAGAATTGAGATGGAAACACTCAAGTCAATATGTGATAGACAAGTACAATAATCAAATATAGTCGTGTATGTTTGCAATAAAGGATATAGGAGTCAAACATGTAGAAAGATATCATTAATCACATCTCAAAGACTCCAAACAATGTAAAGCACATGGATGAAATGTTGTAGCGTCTCAAATCTCTATCAAACAGTCACATGGATAAATGGAATGAAGTTGTGACTTGGCTATCTTAAATGCTCATCCATAAAAGGTGCAAATAAAAATACAAAAATCTTTTTGTGCTTTTCTAAAAAATTTATAAAAGAAAATCTTTTTGGATTTTTCAAAAGAATAAATAAATAGCAGTACCGTAAAGCAATAATACATATAAAACACACAAGCAATAGGAAGCATATGATATGAACATGAAAAAGCATCCTATCCTAGACAAAGACCAACCCATCAGTCAACTGTGCAAATCCCCAAAGACTTCCTAAGACTTTCAAATCTAAGGGCATCTAAAGGTTTGGTGAAAATATCGGCTAACTGACGGTCGGTGAGTACGAAACTCAGGGATACGACTTTCTCCTCAACTAACTGACGTATAAAGTGCTCGCGAATCCTGATGTGCTTTGTGCGCGAATGCTGGACTAGATTTTGGGATATGTGTATCGCAGTCGTGTTATCACAGGAAATAGTCATGGTGTCCTGTGAAATCCCATAATCCTCCAACATTTGCTTCATCCACAAGAGTTACGTGCAATAACTCCCGGCGGCAATGTACTCAGCCTACGCAGTGGACAAAGAGATGGAGTTTTTCTTCTTGCTCAACCAGGAGACAAGAGCAGAACCAAAATAGAAACACCCACCAGAAGTGCTCCTACAACGATCTACATCCCCGGCCCAATCGACTTCCGAATAGGCGGACAAACGGTCATCGGTATCAAAGGAATACCAAATACCATATGAGA
This sequence comes from Sambucus nigra, assembly GCA_949130495.1. NCBI lineage: Eukaryota > Viridiplantae > Streptophyta > Magnoliopsida > Dipsacales > Adoxaceae > Sambucus > Sambucus nigra. Next base: position 138,190,218 of record OX422221.1, on the reverse strand, counting down.
GAGTCTCACTCAAGTATTTAATAATACGTTTTAGAGCAAGTAAATGTGACTCTTTCGGGGATGCCTGATATCATGCACAGACTCCAACACTAAAGGCTATGTCGGGATGACTGGCAGTCAAGTAGAGAAGACTACCTATCATACTCCGATACAAGGTTTGCTCTACGTCCTTGCCTGAAGTGTCCTTACTAAGCTTGGTAGTGGTACTCATAGGCGTACGTGCATGCTTAGCAGAGTCTAACCCAAATCTCTTCACTAGGTCTTTAGCATACTTAGATTGGGAGATGAACATCCCATCCTCTAACTGATGAACCTGGACCAAGGAAGAAAGTAAGCTCACCAACCATGCTCATCTCAAACTCACTTTTCATCTCCTTTTCAAAGTGATGAGCATGTTGGGAGCACGTGGATCCAAAGACTATGTCGTCCACATAGACGTGGGCAACCAAAATAGCACCGTCATCTCTCCTGACGAACAACGTCATATCAACTCCCCCTCTCTTGAAGCCACGGGCTAAGAGATAGGAAGTAAGCCTCTCGTACCAAACACGGGGTGCTTGCTTCAAACCAAACAAGGCTTTCCTCAGATAGTAGACGTGCTCCGGGTGCTTAAGGTCTTCAAACCCTTTCGGTTGCTCCACGTAAGCCTCCTCCTGTAGAATGCCATTTAGAAAGACACTCTTGGCATCCATCTGATACAACTTGAAGCGCAGATGACATGCGATAGCGAGTAGTAAGCGAACGGACTCAAGCCTCACAACAGGAGCAAATGTCTCCCCAAAGTCTACACATTATATCTGTGTGTAGCCTTGAGCGACCAACCTAGCCTTGTTTCTGATTATGGTACCATTTTCATCCATTTTATTCTTGAAAATCCATATGGTACCTATCACATTAGTCTTATTAGGTCGAGGAACAAGTTCCGAGACATTATTCTTTTTAAACTGAAGCAACTCATCCTGCATAGCAGATATCCAGTGTTCATCCTTGAGTGCTTCTTTGTGATTCTTGGGCTCGACTTTGGACGTGTAGCAAAAATGGCTAATAACGTTCTCGAGCTGAGCACGGGTCTTGACCCCTAGAGTGGGATCACCAATAATGGCAGAAGGGTCATGACTCTTGCGAACCCAAGCAGGTGTGTCCCCTAACACAGGAGTAGGGTCCACAGAGTGTGGGTGAGGTGCAAGTAAATTACTTCCAGAAACATCCTCATCCTCACACTGAAGGCTAGAATCAATAAACGCCGAAGGTTCATCATCTTGCACGGTGACGTTTATTGACTCTATAACGTTAGAGCTCTTTAGGTTAAAAACCCAGTACGCTCTATTATTCGATGAATATCCTAACAGTATTCTCTCGTCGCTTCGGGAGTCAAACTTTCCTAATTGCTCTCTATCCCGTAAGATGTAGCATTTGCTCCCAAAAACACGGAAATAGGCAAGGTTGGGTTTCTTGTCAGTCCACGATTCATAAGGTATCTTAAGTGTGTGTGGACGCAGATAGACCCTATTCACCGTGTGGCATGCAGTAGACACTGCCTCGGCACAAAATCTCCTAGAAACCTTACGACCTAGAAGCATAGATCTAGCCATTTCCTAAATTGTACTATTCTTTCTCTCAACAATCCCATTTTGCTGAGGAGTCTTCACAGCAGAAAACTCATGTTTGATCCCAAGGCTATCACAGTAAAGATCTACCTTTGCTTCCTTAAATTCAGTGCCGTTGTCACTACGTATCCTGTTAATAGTGGCATCGTGTTGATTTTGCAGGGCACGGCACTTGGTCGTTAAAAACTCCACAGCAGCGGATTTCTCCCTCAGAAAACCTAAAATCGAGTATCTGGAGAAATCATCCACCATCACGAGGATATACCTCTTACCACGCAGACTCTCAGTACGAGTAGGACCCATAAGATCCATGTGAATAAGCTCAAGTACACAAGAGGTGGTAAGGGAATGCAACTTCCTATGGGGGCTACAAATTTTTTTTCCCAACTGACAGGGTCCACAAACCGTCAAAGTTGGCTTTCCAAGTGATGGTAAGCCACGTACTAGGTCCTTTTTAGCTAAACGAGATAAGTCTCTAATGTTCACGTGACCTAGACGTTGGTGCCACAGATCCATAGGAGTGATCGTGGCGCTGTTACAAACAAGTGAGGATGTGGGATCAGTCCCATATCAATTATCCTTAGTCCTCACCCCTCGCACTAAAATTTTACCAGCTTGATTATAGACATTACATGCGTCCCGGTCAAACTTTACGGCAAAGTCAGCGTCGCACAGCTGGCTAATGCTGAGAAGGTTTGCTTTCAAACCTTTGACGTACAAAACATTCTCTAGCTTAGGAAATCCTGGTAACTCTACAGTACCACATCGTACAATGCTAGACTTTCTCCTATCTCCAAAGGTGACTCTGTCATCCTGATAATCCTCAAGAGACGTAAAAAATGAGGCATCACATGTCATATGTCTGGAGCACCCACTATCAAAATACCACTGTGAGGTATTATGTGCTTTGAGAGTGACATGAACAACAAAGGCCTTTTTATCTTTCTTAGGTACCCAAGTAGTGGTGACCTTTTGTTTAACTTTATTGTTGTTGGTTTTAGCCTGAATGTGAGAAGCATTCACTGACGGTAAAGACATCCGTCGGAATTCCTCCATCAAACTCTATGATGTGGCAGCTAAAAACTCAACTCGCTCTCTCAGACTGGTAAAATCATCAGTATGCTGTGGTGGAGCAGTACTACATCGTGTCCGACCCATACTATAGCAAAACTCCCTGAGGTGGCCTTTTCTTTTGCAATATGTACAAAAGAACATAGTCAAAGGAGAACCTTGGTTTGCTTTTCTTGGTCGAACTCTCCTTCGAGATTTTTGACGATGGCCATAAGGAGTCGTAGTAAACTCAGGAACTGGTCCAGGTGCAATTTGGGACGTGGAGGCACCATCATAACCAACTCCCTGCCTATCACCAAAACCGAAAGTGGGCTCGAGGAGCATCTTTCCCATCTTCCCAGATTTGTCCTCGATTTGAACCTTGACTTCCCGTGCTCTTTCAAGATCATGAGTAAGATGGGCTACAAGGGATTCAAGTTTCTTCCGAGTCTCCACGGAGGATTGGAGCTCACTCCTAAGACTAGCCACTTGTTTAGTCATGTCCCCTCTCTCTTTCTCAAAACAACTCTCTCTCTCTAAACAAACTCTCTTCCTCGACACAGGCAGAATCTCTCTCTCTCTCTCTTAAGGTAGTGCAGGTGGAGAACTCTCTCTCTCTCACTTTTCTTAAGTCTTCCTATAAAGCGGTGATCCTAAGAACTAACGCTTTGTTACGCTTTTTAGTTTTAAATGACTCAGAATAAAGCTCGGCGTAGGTGCGTTGAAGATCACTCTCGCTCTCACTTGTGTCATCCTCCCCCTCACTCACATCGCTCTCACTGTCGAGGTGTCCCTGTGAAGCAGCACCCTTATCGTCGTGAGGAGCACTAGAAGTACTCACATAACTAGCCATGAATGCGGTGAAGTTACACTCATGCGGTGATTCATCTCTGGAATCCACCGACTCGACTTCATTGTCGTCATTAAGGGTAGCATTAAGGACAGCTTTGCCCTTTTCTCCGTTCAGACGTGTGGCACACTCAAAGGCTCTATGACCCCAACCGTCGCACTCAAAGCATCTCTCACTTTCTTTCTTGGGAGGATCTTTAAAAACTTTTTCATTTTTCTTTTCAAACTTATTTTTCTCAAACTTCATTTTATCTTTAAAATTACCATTTTCCTTGAATTTGAGAATTCTTTTGAAATTTTTAGCAAACAGGGCTAAATCATCTAGATCAAAATCACACTCAGAATCGGACGTATCAATCTCTATTTTTCTAGATGACTCCCTCTTTCTTGCCGACCCCTCACTCTTTCTCTCCTGGGCATTAAGTGCAATTCTCTTATCTTTAGACTTGACAGATTTAGGAAACATATCAATCTCATAAGTTTGCAAATCTCCTACAAGTTCCTCCAATTTTAGCGTATTTAAATTACCCATAGAATTTAGCACAGTGACTTTAGGGATAAAACGCTCAGTGAGTGATCTGAGAATCTTTTTAACAACTCTAGCATTAGGAATGTGTTCACCAAGATTGAAGCTAGTGTTAACAATATCAGACAGTTTAGCATAAAATTCATCAAAACATTCAGATTCAAGCATGGTGATTGTTTCAAATTGAGTTGTTAAATTTTGCAATTTAGACTCTTTCACAGCATTAGTACCTTCATGGGTAAGTTGCAAAACATCCCATGCCTCTTTTGACGTGGTGCACGTCATTATGCGTTTGAACTCATTAGGTGTGACAGATCCAGAAATAGCACTTAAACCCTTAGAATTAAAAGATGACCATTTAAATTCTTCTGCAGTACATGTAGTGTCAGGTTTTAAACTAATCACGTTATTAACAGTGACGGAGGGAGGTGTTCACCCTCTTTCAACCAAAATCCAGACACGTTCATCAATTGCTTTTAATGCAGATCTCATGAGGGATTTCCAATATGCATAGTTTGTCCCGTCAAAAACTGGCATTTTATTATATAACTTCTCCATTATGAACACACTCGTTTTCAAAAATCAATTTTTTCTAAAAAATGATATCTTAGAAAATTTTGCGGAAAATTACACGGTAAAGTTGTGTAACTGGCTCTGATACCAATTTGAGAAGAGTACGCTTGCGTTCAAATAAGGAAGTTATTTAATTAAATTCGGTTTTTATCAATTAAGTCCTACACATGCATCTAGGTTTGATTGATGATGATAAAAAATTAAGCAAGAACATTCAAACACACTCAAATGAGGAAAAATCCCCCAAAGGGGCAAAATCTTTTATTTTCACTATAATTTTGTAAGATAACGGCTTACACGGATTACAATGAAAATATGTGACACAGAAATACCCTCGGGTGTCGGTTCTATTATCGGCGGCTGGAACTATCCCTTTCCAGTAGGGCAGCAATGAAGAAGAGAACGGCTTCCTCACAAATTACTCCAGATGAGTAAAAGATCCTCTTGAAGGTTTAAATATTCACACACACATATGGGAACGGTTTTGTGATCAAAAAGGTTTAGAAAACCTTAAAAAGATGAAGTCTTATTCTTGACAGTTTTCACAGAATTTTGAGATTGCAGAAAGACTTAAAAAATGTGTAGAAGGAGAACGGATATTTATACAAAAATCGAGGCGGTGGCTCGTTCGAACGAGATAGCCATGTCGCTCGAACGAAGGACAGAAGTCATTCGAACGAGATCGGGCGACATGTCTATCTCGTGCGAACGACATTCAAAGTCGTTTGAGCGAGCTCGTCGTTCAAGGCACTTCACTTCTACACTTAGAAAAAATTCTGATTTTGATAAAAAATTAATCCATACTTCAAAAATAATTTTAAAAATATTTCCCAAATATTTATGCAAATATTTAAAGCTCCAATAAAACATTTTACTGATAAAGCATAGTGGAGTAGTGGGAATGAGCTGAGCAGCACGTATCATGTAGCATGATGCACGTGAAGATACTGGGTGCATTGAATTCGGATAAAGGCCGTCGAGGTTGATCGTGTTGACGTGCCGAATGTAGCGGTATCAGACATACAAACTGTGATCTAGGAGAAAACAGAAAATTCTTAGATTCTACCCCGGACATTTATAGAATTATGCCCTTACACTTTATGTTGTATAAATATTTCTACAAAACAAGCATGTGGTTTAGTAGAAATTCCTAAGTTATTCTTTTCTAAAATAGATATTCCTTTCTGAGGTTTATCTATAAAATCTAGGGTTGTTTGGTCTTCTGAACTACTATGAGAGTGGTATCCTTCTAAATCATAGGGAATTCCTTTTCCTTTTAAGAATTCATTTTCTTGTAATCGCTTAGCTATATTTCTATCAATGTCTTGATAATATGTTTTAATATCTAAGTCTATTTGAGCGTCATACTGACTAGTATAAATTGCTCTAAATCTAGTTCTCCAATAGTTTTCATGGTAATGTAATTGACAAATAACACAAACCATAAATAATTATGTTTGTATAGTCTCAAAGCATTCTACACATCTAAAGTCTTTCTTACAACATTTCATTTCAAATGTGCAATAATGTCCTTCATCAAAGTAACATCTAGGTATATAGGTTAGTAACTCAAGATTACTAACTGTCCATCTTTTTTTTTAAATGGGCTTAATATACACTTATACCAAGCTTCTTCAAAGTCTATATATTCATTATTTAAATCGTCTTGATTAGTTTGCATCATATACAAGCCTAAAGTATCTTGAGAGTCTTCATACTCATCAGTATTACTATTATAGTCTTCCGAGTCACTATCTGTATATGCACTATAGATACTAGTATTGTCATCATCTTCTATGTCTAATATTTCTATAGCATATAGGATATCTAACTCTTCTTGATCTGCATAGTCTAATATTGTATTAATAATCTTAATACTTTCTTTATCTTTCTTATTAGGGCAGTCTTTAGCAAAGTGTCCTTCCTTGCCGCAAGTCCAACATTCTTTGGTGGCAGTCTTAGATTGAGCTATATCTTTTTCTTTCCTATAATTAGTAACTTTCTTATACTTACTAGTGTTTTTCTTTAAATATCTTCTTTGGTTAAATTTATTTTTCTTAGTCTTAGAGTTCTTTTCTCTAAAGGTAGTAGATGGTCTAAATTTATACTTCTTCGAAAATCCTAAAGGTCTAGTCTTAAACTTCCTATGTTTCCATTCTAATTTCTTTTTGAATTTATTATATTCGCTGCCACATCCCCATTGGATTGGAGCAATGTCTCTTTCGTCCTTAATTGGAGGTATCTGTTTGAAAGTTTCTTCTATCAACTTTCCTTGAGTTATATCACGTCTCTTAGATATGATATAGTCTTTGGCAAAATTGATTCTTTCACCAAGGGAGTTATTCTTAACTCCAGCTACTCCTGGCCAATTCCTATATTCATAAATTAGGATTTGTCTTATGGCTGGTATCTTCCTAAAGTATTCACCTTTTAAGGTTTCTCCAAATTTTTTAATTTGGTAATATAGTTGTTCATAATTATTGCTATATTCATTTATCTTGTCCAGTTTGCAAATGCTAAGGAGGGCTAACTTAGTTTTTGCCAAGTCTTGTTCATTGATTTGAGCTAAATGTCAGCTCCAATGAATTCTGATGTAAATAATTGAATATATCCTTCAATTGATCTTTCTTCTAGGTTTTCTTTCATTTTCTCAATCTTAGCTAAGGATTCTTCATCTGCAGCCTTTCTTAAACTATCTAAATAGTCTTTTGCAATACCTCTAATGGATTGCTCAGCGTACTGCTTACATGAACATGCATCCCATGTTCATTAGATGCAAAACACATGTTCATCTGATTTTGCCATTCGTCTAAGGCCTTCTTCCTATCTTGGACATTGTCTAAGTTAAGATATATCCCTACTGGATTTATGGCTTGACTTGCCATGGTCTTAACAGGAGTAAAACTCTTGTCACTAGCTGGAAAGTCTTTTATATAATCAGGTTTAGTCTTAACTAAAGTGCTAGAGTATATAGGAATGTTTCCATTCTAATTTCTTTTTGAATTTATTATATTCGCTGCCACATCCCCATTGGATTGGAGCAATGTCTCTTTCGTCCTTAATTGGAGGTATCTGTTTGAAAGTTTCTTCTATCAACTTTCCTTGAGTTATATCACGTCTCTTAGATATGATATAGTCTTTGGCAAAATTGATTCTTTCACCAAGGGAGTTATTCTTAACTCCAGCTACTCCTGGCCAATTCCTATATTCATAAATTAGGATTTGTCTTATGGCTGGTATCTTCCTAAAGTATTCACCTTTTAAGGTTTCTCCAAATTTTTTAATTTGGTAATATAGTTGTTCATAATTATTGCTATATTCATTTATCTTGTCCAGTTTGCAAATGCTAAGGAGGGCTAACTTAGTTTTTGCCAAGTCTTGTTCATTGATTTGAGCTAAATGTCAGCTCCAATGAATTCTGATGTAAATAATTGAATATATCCTTCAATTGATCTTTCTTCTAGGTTTTCTTTCATTTTCTCAATCTTAGCTAAGGATTCTTCATCTGCAGCCTTTCTTAAACTATCTAAATAGTCTTTTGCAATACCTCTAATGGATTGCTCAGCGTACTGCTTACATGAACATGCATCCCATGTTCATTAGATGCAAAACACATGTTCATCTGATTTTGCCATTCGTCTAAGGCCTTCTTCCTATCTTGGACATTGTCTAAGTTAAGATATATCCCTACTGGATTTATGGCTTGACTTGCCATGGTCTTAACAGGAGTAAAACTCTTGTCACTAGCTGGAAAGTCTTTTATATAATCAGGTTTAGTCTTAACTAAAGTGCTAGAGTATATAGGAATATTTATTCCTATTGGTTTACTAAAAAATCTAGGAGCATCTTTTAGCCTATTACTACTTCCTATTTCTTATTTATTAGGTTCTACTTCTGTAGCTGGCATTAGTCTTTCTTCTCCTTCTTCTATTAGTCTTAAGTTTCTAAGAAGTTCCTTAGTATTCTTAGATTCTTTTAATTTTAATATACGGTCTTGAGCTATCATATTAAATCTTTCTCTTTCTTGAAATTTAACCGAATGACTTTTCTTAAGGTGATCTTTAATTGTCTTCATATCCAATTCTGAAGGTTCATGTCCAAAGTTTTGGATCCTAGCTTTTTCTTTAATTAAGTCTTTTTGTTGAAATGATCTTCTAGGTCTAATTACCGGGGCTTGTCTTAGTAAACTAGAACTATTATTACTACTACATTCTCCTTCTGAAGGATTATTGATTATGGCTTCTCCCATATTCCTAAATCTAACTTCTTCAGTCTGGATATTCTTATTGACAATCTTAGGGGGGCCAAACTGGATAGTAACATTTCCAGTGACATCGTCTTGATTAATAAACAGAGGTTTATTCTGTATAGTCTTAGTTTCTTGGAATTCTGGAAATTGCCAAAGGGTCTTAGCTTTTTCTTTCATAGGTCCAGTATTTTTAATACTGTAAGTATGATTATAGTCTGAAACATTGGTTCTAACTAAGATTTCTTCATTAAGTCTACCGCTAGGAATTCCCGATTGCATTCCTTCATAAGGAAATTGGGATAACTTCACATAGATTTGGAATTCTATGTTTATATTAGCGTCTGGGATAATATAGTCTTCATATTCTCTAGCATATAAGATTAACTTAAAATGTTTGGTTGTGTCTACGGTTACTGTAAATGCCGGAATGACATTAAAGTATCCTATATTGTCTGACATTTCTAATTGGGCTATCCTAATAAGGCTTTTCTCAAAATATTTCCATCTTTTATCTACTAAACAACACAATATGTTGATATTATTCTGAGGTCTATGTAATCCTTGGATTCTTGCCTGAAAGAGTCCAAATGTTAAGAATTGGAACTTCATATCATTTTCTTTAGATCTAAGTCTTTCTGAGTCAAACACTTGGAGCTCAGTATAGGATTTGTCTAACACATGATTCCTACAGTGGTAAGTCATGTTATAATAAGGAGTCTTAGGAGTGGCCCCTTCTTTAAACAAGTCTATGTATCTAACGGCTGGAAGTTGTCCATTATGAATGGAATCTTCAACAATCTTCCAGTCAACTTCACCCCACTCTTTCCATTGGAGAGGATTGGTGAAATTTCTCTCTTTCCACCATGTCCTAATATTGGAGGATGAATCCTTAAGTCTTTGGAGCATATGATTACTCTGTCCAATATTTGGGATAGAGCTAACTATCTTACTAGTCTTATCTAATACGTCATTTATGACTCGTCTACTTATGGTATTCTTTTCTCTAGTTTCTATAGGAGGGGGTTCTCTAAATTTACAAGTGGATGCCTGTTTTTGTTCAAGTCTTTTTTCAATTCTTTCTAAGAAGTTTGAATAATCTTTTTGTCTTTTTATCTGACTAAGGATTTCTTCTTTAAAATTCTTATTCTCTTTTCTTGTCTTCTCAGAAATTTCTTCACTATGTCTAGCAAGAGAATTAACTAGGGATTTGGCAACATTTGTAATATAGTCTTTTACTTTATTATCTTTTTCTTGTTGTTGCATAGATCTAATTTCTATAGATTCTACGGTCCTTTCTATTTTATCTAAATGAGTTGGAATAAAATGTGAGTCTATTTATGCTTGGGAAGGCTTATTATATACAGCCTTAATTCCATTTATAATTTCTTCGTATTTTTCTTCTACTTGGGCCATGTCTAGTCTAAGTTCATTAATAATACTATCCATTTTGGATAGGTTATGGCTTTCCATATTATTAAGATAATTTGCTAAATTTTGTTGAAATTTAACAAAGTCTGTGTAGATGGTGGTTAATCCTTCTGTCTTAGCTTTTAAATCTAAATGCAAGTCTTTAACAAAGCTACTGTTATAGTCTTTGGTAGCTGCTATAGATGTAGAAATTAAATTTAATCTTTTAATATGAGTCTAGTTGCTTTTGCAGCGTTGGCAATCTCATTTTCATTTATCTTATAATAAAATCTATCATCGTTTATCTTTTTTAAAATTCTTTGATAAAGTCTGATAAGGTCTGAATGGAGAGGTCTCTGGGTACCTCATTCCAGTCTGATCTAACTATCTCCATTAGGAAGATAACTATCTAATCTAGGGATAAGCTTAGCTTGTTCTTTGGTAAGTTTAATTAACTCACTGTCTTGATTTTTAATTAAAGTTTTAATTTCTAAAATATCTTTGTTAAGGACTTCTATATGATTAGTCTTAATATTTATTTCTTGTAAAACATGTATTAGGTCTATTGGGATTTAGTTATCTATTTTTAGTAGTCTTTTAGAGATATTTTTTATCTCTGTTTCTAGGGTTTGAGTATCTTTTATTAATTGTCTTAATATAAGGAGTATATACTTATTTTGGTCTATTATGCTATTAATAGCACTAGCAGTAGTTTGTCTGCTATCTGCGTGTTTGGCAGGGATGTGTTCAGTATGTGAACAACCGTCTATATGTGAGGTTAAGCAACCTACTGGGTTTAAATCAGTTATAGGGATGGGATGGTAGTCTGGCTTGGTTCCAAAAATATCTTTGTAAATGCGAGGGATAAATCCCAAGGGGATTAAAGTCTTTTTAAGTCTAAAATGAGCGTCTTATGGCTCTGATACCACAATTAGGATTTTGGTCGGAATTTGGTGAGTTTCTAAAGCTTTTAAGGTCTTGATACCAATTTGGGTTTAAATTATAAATCTTTTAAATATAGTCTTAAAATATGGTTTTGATACAAGACAAGAGGGGGATCATCAAGGGAAAATAACAAAATATCTTAGGGACCACGAGGGGACCACGTGAAGAAAAGGACAAAGTCCGTACCGGGTTCGCACGGTTTGGTCCGCACCAAAGAATATATATATATAGTGCTGCTATTGTGCGGACTAATCCGCATTTTAAGAGTGCGAACCGAACATGTGTCACCTGACGGTGAGCCTAAAAATTATAAGCTAAATTATAGGCACTCTCTCTTATATGGGTTCACCGTCAGGTGACACATGTCCGGTCCGCACTTTTAAAATGCGAACCGCACTTTTAAAATTCGGTACTGTATATACCTATCTATCTATCTATATGTGTGTGTGTGTGCGCGCACTTACTTTTTGCAAAAAAAAATTAAAACATATTTCGCATTGTAAATATCTGTTATCTAATTTTGAAATGGTTATAAAATTAATCATATAGTTTTGCAAACCCCTCTAGCGAAGACTAAAATTAATCATATGCCAATTGGAGTGTCACCAAAACCACTGGAGTGTCGCCTGAATGTTACCAAAATGTTCTCAGTGCACGGCCAAAGCCTCTCCAGTGTGTCAAAAGGTTTGACAGTGTCACGGGAGACATGGACTGAGCTGAGATATAGAGAAAAGGAATTAATAGTTGGTAAGTTATTACTTGAGTTCTCAATAAACACGTTTTACTCCTTAAATTTTCCAAACGTTTGGCAGCAAAGGGGAATGAGTTAATTCCTCTATTTTCTATGTATTTTTTTTAGCGAAGGGGAATGAGTTAATTGCTCTATCTGCAATTAAGCACCATACAAGTAAAAATCAAGTAAAATGAAATATTTTCCTGGGTAAATGTTAAAACGCCAATCAAACACACACACGTGGCTGAATTCAACATACAGAAAAGTTTTTCTATATATCAGAGGAGAAATCACTATCACTAAAACCCAAATGTCACAAGACTACCTCCCGGGAGCTAATGAAATTTAGAACTTTTCAAAGCCTAAACAACTCTCCAAAATTCCAAAATTACAAAATGGTCTGCTTCTTACAGTCAATCACAGATGCAATAAGACTAATAGAGACTGCCCCAATAACCAAATAAAATTTAAGATTCAATTTCAAAACAAGAAAAAGGGATCATCCATAAGTCCAGGTGCAATTCATCCAAACGGGGAGGGGAGCCCTAGTCCTGTCCATCCTGGCTTTCATCTTTCACAAGCCTAATCATGTCATCTATTCGTAGTATTGTTATAGCTGCTTCAGTTGCAAACTGTAAAAACAAGATAGGAATAAATACAACTCTGATCAGACCTTTTAAGGTGCAATAAATTAAATGGCAAGTGAGCAATAAATTTGAACTTTTTCAACTTTTACCTGTAAAATCTTGACTTTGCTCATTGCAGGTTCAATTACTCCAGCTTCCAGGTTGTTACGGACGGTTCCCTTCAATAGGTCTAGTCCCATGCTGTAGCAGTGATGAAGTTGGAAAGCATGAAAAGAGATTACTTATAATACTAACAGATTTCTTAGATAAACTTTAATGCAAACAAATGACGAATTTAGTAATGATGATTGTATAGTCAGATTCTCTCCTGCCTTATTTTCTCTGTTAAAATCTGGTGCAATTAAGTTTTAATATACACCTAAACAGCTCTATAACCTTGTTTAAATAGTGATTTGTTACAAGTCTAAAAACTGCCGAGGGTTATATAATGTTCTTCTGTTCATTAAAGTTTTATCTAATGTTCATTTTGTTAACACGAATAACCTCCCCCTTCCAGTAGCATACTGCATCTAGTGGAGGTTCTCTCCAACAGAGCATACAGAAAAATTAATGATCAACATCGTGTTTAGGTGAAAAAGATAATTTCAAAAAGCTTTTTTCGTCTATTCGGAGTTTGATTTTTGTTCGTATAAAATTGTAAAGAAGTGCACATGTTATAGTTAAGAAATTTTGTACAAAATACTGTACATAATTCAACTACAGACAGGTGTAAATAATTTTCACCGAGTGTAACATATTTCACTTTGAACCAAACAGATCCTAGAGCAGAGCCAGACTACCTTGATAGATGCTTCTTATCTGCCTTTGTTTGTGCAGTATGGTGATAAGCACGTAATTTCGCTACTAACTCGGTGGCATCCTTTGCAGCATTGACAGCAAGCACCTGCAAAAAACGTGTGTCACTAATGGCCATCTTGAAAATCATAATGAGGATGAAGGTGAAGATATATTATGACATCATAGCTCCATAAGGACCTTAGGAATGATTAATAAAGATTCGGCAAACTCTGCAATTGCCAGCTGCTCCCGAGATCCTAAAGTTGTAGCAAGATACTCCAAATAAACAGATAACGCAGACTCAACTGCACCTCCACCAGCAACCACCTGATTTTGACAAAATTCAAGACAGTGGAGATTACACAAAGAATGGTAATTACTATAACCAAAGTAGTCCTAATAATTTTCCTTTGAATAAAGATAAGTTCGGCCCTGTATAAAGATACACAGTTGGCTGTAACATTGTCTAGAGATTATTATTATTACGATGTTAAAGCATATCCAGCAATGTGATCCAAATTTTAAATATAAAAAACAAATACATATTTTAATCAAATAGAAAATGGGAGATGGGGTTTACTGTATTGGATTCGAGGGTCCTTTTGACAATTGATAAAGCATCATGCAATGCCCTGTCCATCTCGTCAAGCATGTAGTCATTTGCACCTCTTAGTATCAGTGAAACCTGAGGAAAACATGGAAAAAAGACTCAATTGAATAGATTGTACGTACTCATATTAATTCTAACTACTGATAATATTGGTATCAAAAGGGGTGGGTATGGGGTGATTGTTACCAAATGAACATGGCTCCATCACTTGTACCAATGTCATGGTATTAAATATACAGTAAGGGTGGACACTGGCCTGGGCGGATACCATATAATAAGAAAATGGGTGACTGCCCAGGCCCACATTGGGCCTAATCTTATAATCCCAAGCAGGCCCAAGCAGGAAATAATATAAAAGAAATTGCAAAGATAAGTTTAAACAGGATCCTAACAAATAATTTCATTTTCGGATGTCATCGGACGTTCCCACATTAGCAGGACACAAGGTATTATAACCAAGTGAACAACGATATACATGGACCGTGATTTTCAAATTTAAATCTGATAAGTGTATATAATATTATATATATAATTACACATTTTGCTAATATATTTATATAATCGGGTCTCGAACCGGCCTCATCGTACTTCAAACAGTGTTCCCAGGCCTTGAAATAATTAACCCCAGACCAAGCCATATAAATTAAAAGGCCAGGCTTTTCAGGTATCGCAGGCATCAGGCTTATGTCCATCTCCCTATACATTATTCTAAGTATATAAAAATGTTGACTACCACTGGTAAATCTTCAACTTTGTAAATATTACATGCAATGACCCCCCCCCCCCCCCCCCCGGGCTGTAGCATAATGAACTTTCATTGGAGTTACAATAATAAAAAGAAGAATTGTCCCTTGGCCCGTAGGTACTGACATACGATTAGAATTCTAGCTCTTCCAGAAAGGATTTGAACCTGTGGCCTCAAAGGTTATGAGCCTTGCGAGCTACCAAACTGCAAATCAGCATGTCTGCCGCGTAAGGTAGTACCATTGAGTTATTAGGGGCTGTTTTTAGATTAGGCTATCTTTATGCATTTCTATGTCTTCTCTTTGTTTCTTTTAGCAGTTATTTACCATAATTAGAGTATTGCGGTTTTGGTAAGCAAGTTTCATCAAGCCTATAGATATAGGGCTTTACCCCCTCCTTGTAATTAGACAGGAATGGATGTGAATATATGTCTGATCTGAGATGTATTCTGATATCGTTCTTTATTCTTCTGCAAGTGTTGCATCAAATTTTGAGAATACAATGCATCACATACCGCACTTGAGGTTTTGGTCCCTTTTATCATAATCACGTCATCATCAGCAATACGCTCTTCCACTACTTCGTCAGCAGATCCAAGAAATGATGAATCAAATGTTTCTTCCCCTTCCATATCAGCGAATGTTGAAACCTGCATGCCATCAGTTGATTAGCAAAAGATACGGTTGCTCATTCAAAACAGTTGAGTTTCATGGGTACTAAGACACTGTAGAACCAAAAAACTATTAACAATCATTAGACTGCTTAATTAATACATAACAAGCATGAAGTAAAAAGCCAAGGGCATATGAAATGATTCTCGCATGGCTATGCTTAGAGATGAAAAAAAATTATAGATGTAAAAAAAATCATAAAGATATGTTAGCTATCAAAAGTACACATAAATAGTCAATTATATGCAATTTGCCACAAAAGCAGGCTGCACTACTAAATAGGGAGCAGTGTCCCCCATGCAGCCTGATGGAGTAGGAAGTGGCTGTTAAGGGATATGCTGTGTCAAAGAGCAGAAGATGTTCCAAAGTAACAGCATGGTAAATTATTTACCAAAAAAAAAAAAATCATAGCATGGTAATGAATATAGTTTGTGGTCTTAGCTAGTATTCCTATAGAGAGGAGGCATGACGCCCTTTGAAATCTTCCATATCAAAATGAAGAGATACTAAAATGACCAAACCTAGAAGAAATTTGTATCCTATCTTTGGTGTTTTGAATGAAATATGGACTTCAATGCCAGGGAGAGCATCCGAGTCGTTTTATGAGGCGAATAATCACAATCAATTTAAATCCGATATATAACATACCATTCTGCATGCAAAATCCTTAAAAGGAGGCAAAACGTGATTGCCAGTGGATATTGTCACCAATCTTAAATAATAAAATATTATTCAAGAGAAGACTAAAACATGCAAACATCCATATGACGTTGACCATCAAGTGAAGAAACATACCACAGAGGCACCTGTAGCCTTAGCAACGTGGCGCAAGTCCTCTTTCCGAACACGTCGTACAGCAATTGCACCAGCCTCCACAAAGTACTGAAATATTTGAGTGAACAAAATTTATAAGCATATCCATCATTTACATGATAAAATTACGTAATACATTGAATAAGCATATCCTTTAATTGAACATGCATGCTAAAAAAAAAGCATTTCTGCAAAGGAAAGGAAGATATTGTTTTTGAAGTTCCTGAAAGCGCCGTCTTCCTGTGTTCCTCCTTTACACGAAAACAGTATACGTAAAATCTCATCCTAAATCGATCGCGGTCTCCAGGTAAAGTAAAATATAAATTATTTGCAAGTTCCTGAAAAAAATTGTCACCGTGTTCCTTCATTACATGAAATATTATACGAATAGGTCAGGTCTCGTCTTAAACACAAAGAAAAAATATTATCAGAAACAAGAAGCATTTTATTCGAAACGATGTTGAAAACACAAAAGATGTGTGAACCATCACTCCACTAAATTAAGGGACCCTTGCAAGATACAAAAATAAAGAGAAAGCAACAAAACATAAGTAAAAATAACAAGACAATCCACCACATCTCTCCCCTGAAAGTTACTAATCATTATCAATTTACCTGTCCATTAGTATGTTGGGATTAAGATGAATCTAAAGAGACATCCATAGGTGTATCCAAACAAGACAATAAACAAATCAATCAGAACACAAGAAGCTACACATAGGACCAGGACATATAGTGTCCCGCCGTAGGATGCCAAATGAGACAATCAATCTACATGGGAAATAAAAATAAGAAAATGGCAAAAACTACGTAAGAGATGCAAATTATGAGTAGCTTGCCTTTAGTGCCATGTCGTCAATCCCCTTCGTAGTTAAAACAACATTGGCTCCAGCCTTTAGAAGCTTCTCAATACGTTCCTTTGTCATGTCAGCTTCTCTGTATACATAAAATTTCAGTTAAGTGTCAGATTGTATCACACATATATTTGAGCTGTATCAGACAGTTTTCTTCTCAAAAAATCATGAAAATGACATTGTTGTCCTACATAACAAGCATGCATAAGTAATATCAGAAAAATTGCTTGTGAAATAGTTTGATTGTTCAGAGCATACCCTGCTCACAGTTCTTAATAGTCTTTAGTTGTCAGTTTATTTATTTTTTGATGGCAGGGTCGGCACTAACCCTAGGTGACCTAGTACCACCCTTTACGGAGGGCCCCAAGTCCTAAGAAAATATATATTTATTGCGCAAGTTATAAAAAGTGTAAAATTCATTTACTATCATTCGAGTTAATTTTTTTTAATTAAGAAAGGCAGACACAAAATTATACACAAAAGGCTAGTACACGAAATGATGTGTTAGTGATATTATAGGTTTGGAAAAAATTTATAAATCCAAATTTGATGCAAGTGTTGGAACATACCTCATTATATAACAAATTAAATCATTGATACTTAATATTATGTACACTTTCTGCGTCTAACATTATTGATTTATTAACAGTAAACTTACATCTATGCAAGTAGAATAATTATTTTTTACGAAACTTAATTTTAATTTATGGTATCAAGTTATTATTTAAAATTTCATTATGTTATTTTTATAATGAGACGAGAGTCGTTGCGGGTTTTTTTTTTTTGCAAATACTTAATAACTCATTTGTATATAAATAATAGTTGAGCTCAATATTGTTTAAAAATTAACAAAAGAGGTTCTGTTGAGAAATTGAAACAAATAGGAATGACGTTTAGTGAAGAAAGAATAAAAGCCCTCACTACAGAAAAACGCCATTAACGATCATTTTGAGAAGCGATAGCCAATAAAGAATACGAAGTTTCCAGACTTTGTCACCTTTGGCGAATCTTTTCCAATTCCCGAGGGTCAGTGACTAAAACTTGGATACCCATTTGCATTTTTGTTTTTTGAAGATTAAAATCGAGACAGGCAATCTTTGCAGGAGCAACTCTCAATGGCATTCCCTGGGCAGCGCGACCAGTATTGAGAGCATAACCTTTTAACAAATAACTGTCTTTGGCGCTTTTCCCGTGAGCTTTAAGTATATTAATTCCCTGAAGAACAAGAAGGAAAGTAGAGGTCAAAACTTTATATTAAATAAAAAAATGGATTTTTTAAATAAACCCTACAACAGGCCAAGCAGTCTTCAAGAAAGTTAAATAAATGATTTCAGAAATCATTAACACAAATTTTAGACAAAAAAAAAAAAAAAAAAAAAAAAAAAAAAAAAAACTAACAATATCACAATTCTACATTCTCCCAAGTTATGTCAATCACCCGTGGTAAAAAAAATTAAACTTTATGCGATCACCAACCTTGATTGGATACTTAATTTCACCCCGAACATTGGTCATCTTCACTGCTTGTACTGCCTCCACAACCTAGAAAGTGATATCAATAAGCATATCATTTCTCCATAAAAATGAAAATAAAAATTCTTGAGAAAAAGGACGAGTGCAATATATAACTGGCTACGAATACAATAGAAAACTCATTACATTACAAAATATAATGAAACACCATATTAAATAGATGCAAGGGAATGAAGAGTAAAAATGATGATTATTGAATAAAAGGTCATAATTGAGCACTAAAATGCAGAACTGCCAATTCTAAGTACAATGTGAAGCAAAGCATCAGAAGGTTCTAATGCCCTCGCACAATCTCCAGCCTTCTAACTTGATATTGTCATATTTTGACTCAGTGGAGTACCGATGATCTTAGGATATTTATATGGAGTTCATATTACAGGTTTATCTTGAGGTTGTTTGTCAGTATTTATGTGAACGCTTTCTCGTAAATCCTGCAAGAACAGGGTTGCACTCTTTTTCACACATTTAGTAATATTTACTTGAAGGAAAGAAAGGGCGGTAAAATCAACTCATCATGACTATTGTACTTGCTACCGTCGGAGTCTATCGAAGCTTACAACCAACATTTGAATTTCCCCAAATTTTGACAGTAGGATATCAGTATTATGGTTCAACAGCATAGTGAAAAATAAAACTATTGCAAGATTTTTACCGGTAATGAAATCTTTGAGAAGCCAAAAAAAAACTGGCAGAACACCAAAATAGGCATATTTTGAACTATTCATTTCTTCTTAAAATTTAAGAAAAACGTTTACTTTTGATTCAGAAGTAAAATGGAGAGGGACAGAGGAAACACGAAAAAAACCTACTCAACGATAATGTGTTGATAAATCTAAGCAACATTAAATTTCATTTGTGAAGAACATAATTTCTCAAAGATGTAGCAAATGAAACAAATAAAACCAAAATTAATTCATGTTTCTGAACAATCGATAAGCATACCAAATTCGCAAAGAAGTCACTGTCACCAGCTATCAATTTTGAGGACATGCTTGTCTTGGCACAGTTTACAAGAGAATCTTTCCCAAGCTTCTCAACCTAAGCAGCACAAAAGAAAGCATGGTTAAGATATTTGCACAATTGACATGCCAAAATCCGCCCCCACCCACACACACATAGTGCAAGTGCAAGAATATGTAGCATTAAAGTGTAAACCAACTTTTGCTGATTCCAGACCTAGAGACCCTTCGAAGGCTAAAAGTCATTCCAGTATATTCAAGTTTAACTTTACAGTTCCTTCTACGAAATCAACAACTCTTTCTAACCATTCAAGAAAAAAGTTCTGGGGTAAAACACGGACACAATTTCAGAAAGAAATGTATCTTAAGTTGATTATAGCAAAGTTTCTCAATCTCGTGTATGAAATGAATGGATGCCAAAGCACCGTCCAAAGGTCATATTGCAATTTTGTGAAACTTAGGTGTTAAGCTATAGACTCACATGGATGCCACACACAAATCTTTCATTAAGATACTTATGCTGCACCATCTTCTCAACAAACTCTTAATGAATTACAGACAGGAGAGTATTACCTTCACTGCCAACTTTTCATCAACGTATTTGCATGCTTCCCTCATTGCAAGCTGCCAAGATAAATAGCGATATTTATGGAGAATTAGATAATGAAAAAAAAAGCTAGCAAGTAAAGCTACTATGATGTTTCATATAAATAGGGGGTAAAAGTAAAGAATGAAAGGAACTCACTCTATATCCGCTGATGATAGATGTTGGGTGAATCTTATTTCTCACCAGGTCATTTGCTCTCTGCCAAAAAATATATATATAAATCATTCGCAAAAATACTGAAATACCAATTTGATTAACAAATCACTTCTCAAATGAAAAACAAGATTAGTGCACTAAGTAATACCTTAAGCAACTCCGCAGCTATAATGACTACTGAAGTTGTCCCATCTCCAACTTCTCTATCTTGAAGCTCAGCCAACTCAACCAGAACCTTTAAACATCAGCAAAGATGGAGAAACACGTAAATAATCAAATTCTATATCTAGTCATGCAAAAGCAATGAGCAGAAAAGAGCCCTTATTCCTCCACCTTGGCAGCGGGATGCTCAACTTCTAACATCTTCAGGATTGTAGCACCGTCATTTGTAATTGTTACATCACCAATATCATCAACTAGCATCTGAAATGTGAATTTAACACCAGACGAGTCAGGGAAGATGAAATTTTCTAACAAAAAAAACTAAAAACACAAACTAACTTCAAAAAGAGCATCCAGAATGTTTAGAAATTTTTAGAGGATACCTCGCCAAAGGTTGTATAGCTTTATCTAACAACTTAATTAATAAATGATAAGACATTGCTACTACATACTTCTATCTAGATTATAAATTGCACACAAGTAAAACAAATACTTTTTATCATGTTTATGTTTCACCAAATAGGGTGCTAGGGTAACACTCATGTAGTGAGGGTCAGCATGGATTCACAAACTTGCACGTGACATGAAGATATATATGTGCCTTAAACTTTTGAACTGCTTGACTAATGAACATTAAAAATAACAATATTAGCCCAATCCACATTTCTAACTTAATCATTTTATTAAATTATCACATCCATCCCATAAGTGAAAATGGATATATTAGACACTTCTAGGCTGCAATATTAAAATACAGAAGGCGTATATTTTACTGTCTAAAGGGCTTGGGATTGTAACTTATCTTGGCCCGTTAAATAAGTGCATGCGCTATGTTTTCTTACTGACAATGAAAAGCGGTAGTCCAAACATGTATACAAGAACCAGATTTTATTGAATGTACGATTTGGAGAAAGTTCAAGGATCTGAGATCATTCAGATGTGAAAATCCTTATCGAGCAGGCACCTTTGATCAGCAATCAATTATACATAAAATTGCAAACTTTCAAATAAAATCATTTGAAG
Organism: Sambucus nigra; assembly: GCA_949130495.1. Classification (NCBI taxonomy): domain Eukaryota; kingdom Viridiplantae; phylum Streptophyta; class Magnoliopsida; order Dipsacales; family Adoxaceae; genus Sambucus; species Sambucus nigra. The sequence goes on along the minus strand of OX422221.1, from coordinate 138,168,723 downwards.
ATAAACACAAGGCCATTTCCTTTACAAGCTTACCCCTGCTAACCAAAGGTATCAAAATGAGAAAAAACTGCAATATTTTTCTTGAAAAGATATATATATATATATATATATATGGAGAGAGAGAGAGAGAGAGAGAGAGAGAGAGAGAGGGAGGTTCTTAAGTGAACCAAAATAATGAACTTTTTAATGAACCTAATAAGACATTAAAAAATAACCCAATCAATTTTAATTCCTTGTTGTAATTGGTCCCCGCCAGCGGCAACGGGCACGCGTTTTTTTTAATATACGCACACCTCTCACAAACCTTACTCCCCACCCCACACCCATCTGCCATCATATATTTTTATACCTGCTCATTTGCTGCTCAATTCGAAATCACTAAGAGCTGGGTGGTTTTTATTGATTCAGACTATGGTAAACAGGTGTAGTACATCGTGAGAAATGGATAGCCAAATACAGAGAGCCCATTGCTTTCTTAACAAAAACAAATGGTTAGTGTGTAAATTATTTTTTATTGCTGTTATATTATAATAATTTTTGTAGATATTCTACTTTCTTCAGCTAATTTGGGGGACAAACAAGATCAGCATAAGGGAAGTGAGGAAGGCTGAGAAATGTTCACATCAACACCTTGAGGAGGTAGAGTTGGCTGGGTATTTGGGGCTTAAAAGTGATGTTGAACTTGTCATGTCCCCGTTAGACAATGCGGTAGCCCTCAAGAAAATTATCGGTCGTCCTACTGTTGTGCACATCCTTGGGGATATTAAAAAAAAATGCGTGCGTGTGTCACACGCGTTTCCGTTGATGTTGGCGATGACCAATTACAACAAGTTATTAAAATTGGTTGGGTTATTTTTTAATGTCTTCTTAGATTCATTAAAAAGTTCTTTATTTTGGTTCACTTAAGAACCTCTCTCTCTCTCTCTCTCTCTCTGTGTGTGTGTGTGTATATCGGTGGGGAGCAGAGGATTGAATTTCCTTAAAAAATAAAGAAATAATAATAAATATATTACTAAAAATAACTATCGAACATAAGTAAAGAATATAAGAATCCTCCTTTACCTCCACCTTAACTCCATTCAACCAATTTGATTTCTTTCCGTGCAACCCTTATTTTTGCAGCTAAACAGCTCTAACAATTATTTACTTCAGTATCATGTCCAGATAGAAACATGAAGAACAAAATGTAAGAGGAGTGAAAATTATATCCCTGAGAAGAACTTGTAATCCCTTGTGTTTGGATTTGTAAAAGTGGAAGAGCAAAGGAGAAGGATCAGGGTTGGTTTTACAATTGCGCCCATTTATACAAATGGAAGAGTTTTTAAGAGCAAAAATTGGACTGAAATTATATGAATCGATTTCCTTCCATCCTTCTTTAGGTAGGAAATAATATTATGGGTTAAGGAGAAAAGAGCACACCTACTATTTTCTCTTTTCTTTTTTCTGATTGAAAAACAAATATTAATTTTAATCAAGAGAAAGAGAAGTGCAAACTAGTCAAAGAGGACAAGAAATCAAAAATTAAAGGAAATATAAAATGCTAAGACGAGTTAAACAATCAACTACGAAGCCAGAAAAATCGCTCCATCTCCAAAGAACCTTCTTGTCCCTCAGTACCAACATCCCTAAATCTCTAAAGAAAGAAATAAAACTTTATCTATCCCTCTATTTTCCTTCATGCTTCTAACTTACACTTCAACTTCTTACTAAACAGAGAAATAATGTAAAGGAAAACGGAAAACGGAAAAAACTTACAAATTATAAGTGACGATTGACATGTCAACACTATTCTATATTTTCTTTTTTAAAAACAACTTCTTAAAACGGTTAATACTTCATATTCAACTCTCTATAACATTTAATTTATTCCTCCTGATTACAAGCTAGATAACTTATTCACCATTCAGCAAAGATTTCATAACATTGCTCAGTACTCTCTTCTAGTCACTATTGTTTCATAATTTCCCATTTTTTTTTTTTTTGCCTTGTGAAAGCTGTTAAGACTTCATATTCAACTCTCTATACCATTTTATTTATTCCTCCTGATTACAAAGTAGATAACTTATTCACCATTCAGAAAAATGCTCCGAACTACTCTCTAGTTACTATTGTTTCATAAATTCCCAAATTGTTTTTGCCTTGTGATTACTAGGCTATGATCATACTTCAAATAATTTATGTTTACATATGGTTAATATGAAAAGATCAATCCTCCCCTGAGGGGAGGCAACCTTGAATTAAAATTGCCACTTGAGAAAACCAAAGAGAATAAACTCCATTCATTGGCAAATAATTACAAACTTGAAATTTTGACTCAATATAATAACCCTCGCCTTTAACATTTGAAAAAAAAAATTGGAGTTTAGTCCCATTTCCAAAGCCTCCCATTTCCAAAGCTTTATTGGACTCCCATCCCATGTAATTTTATAACAGTATTAAGTCCCCTAACCATCCAAAACCACCCCTAACCGCTTCTAATTGATCATCTTCCTTTTTGCAGAGAATGACACTTGTCCCATAGTTGTTACAACAACAACTAAAAAAATAAAGGGGATTTTCCTATTAAGTCCTATTTATATAAGACATTTTCTAATAGGTCCTATCATAATATTTTTTTCCTTATTACAAATAAGACGTATTGGACCAAAAATTCATGGGACCTGTTGGAGCAAAAAAAAGATAGTAGGGACCTATTGAACTACATACTTAGTAAACGGGACTAATTGGTAAACATGAGAGTGACTAAAAATGAATCTTTAAAAACGAGACTAAATAGGTATGATCTCCAAAAACAAATACTACCTCCATCCCAAACTAAAAATTGTTGTTTAAAAACATCACGCCGTCAATCAATGGTCAAGATCAAAGACATGTTCATTATCGTCAAATTCGATTCGTTGGTTACATCCAAAAAAGGAAAGTGAACTACTAAAAAAACCTTAATTCTATATATAATTGTGAAACTTAATTATTGGGATACCCAAAATAGCAATCAGGTCATCTCAATCCCCATCTCACACAAAAGCAGAAATGTAAAATAAAACTTAAATGAGTTAAAACCCTTCCCATTTCAAACCACATAGAAAATTTAAACCCATTTTCAGATATTCTCTAACAACAACGAGGGTTACATAAAAGAGAGAGAGAGAGAGGGGATTAGAATACCTTGTCAAGACCAACAGGGCCAAGTGAGGATTTGACAATATTTGCAACTGCTTGACAGGCCATAACTGTGCCATCCCAACAAATCAATACATACAAACATAAACATGTATATGCAGAGAGAGAGAGAGATGGGTAAGTACCATTTTGAGTACGAACATCCTGTCCAGATTGGCGGTCACCTAAAATATCAGGATTCCCGATCGCCATTTGAGTGACTATGAAAAATGTGAAATGAACCCTAGATCGGCGCCTCTGTGATATAATAATAATATATAGGACAAATTAGTTTGTTCTGCTCTGAAATGTTGAGAGCTAAGCAAAAGTTTAACACCTTAGTGAGTAGTAGAGAGGAGAGGGTTTTGCCCTTTTGCAGTCGAAGGTTTTGAAATTTTACCAATTTGTGTTGTGTTTTGGTGCTAGGGCTGCAATTTGGGCACGTCCACCCAAGCCCACCTCAATGCTTCAATAGGCCCATTTACTTTAGTGCTTACACGTATTTATCACTCCTTTTTCAAAAAAATGGGTGGTTTTGTCTCAATTAAAATAGGGCAAAAAAATAGCAATTCTACATCTACCGTCATTTTAAATCGCACTGAAATCGTATTGCCTACGTGACAAGCGGTGATTGGTTAATGCCGCTGGCGCGGACCCATATCCATAAGAAATTAACCAATCACAGCACGCCACGTGTGTAATGCGGTTTTAAGGGGATTTCAATTTGTACACTTAGAATTTCTCCAAAAAACAATCAGCAACACAGCCGACGAACTAAAGCAGTTGTGGGATACAAATTAACAGTTATGGGTCTTTTAATCGAGGAAAAAAAACACAGGATCTGCTCCAAAAAGAACTTATTGCAACAAGACTAAAGACAAAATACCTATTTATTTTCATATCAGGTGGACTAGTCTATTTGAAAAGGGTGTTATGATCACGTGCGGCGCAAGAAATGACTTCCTCTTTTAACTCGTATATCTATGTAGCCGAATTTGGCGAACGAGGTTAGTATTTGACTTTAATTTATATTTATTATTTTCTTAGTTTAGTTTAATATAATCATTATTATTTAAAATGATTGTTTTGATTTAAGAATGTAATATCTAGTATTTTCTAATATTTATTTATTATTTATTAACTGTTAAAAGAAATTAATGAATGAGAGTTAAGTATTACTTGAGACAATTGGTAATAACTATTGCATATTTAGATTATGAATAAATTTGCAATATTAAGTGATTTATTTGTACCGCGTGTTATTTTAATTAATGGGTGTAATTAATTATGTTTGACTATATGTGATTATGCGTAAAATAATTAATTGGTTGTTTTATTTCATGTTTTGAGTTTTTACGGTGAAATATGAAATATAACTAGTTGGAGCGGACTCTTAAATAATATCCTCGATTACGTATTTTTATCATCTTAAGTTGGGACTGTAGGGGGCAGTATACCTTTAGACTAAGTTTTGGCCTATTTCGGGTAGCATTTGGGGTCCATTTGGGGTATCGAAAATATGTGGGGTGGACAAAAAAAGAACCGACCCGAATGGACCAATTGGGCCGAACCAGACCGAATCAAAAATTAAAGTTATTTTAAAAACGGTCCAAAAAATTATCTATACAAATTAAAAATCGATTAAATCGCTCTGGTTCAGTCCACGATCCACTATATAAAAAACCTGGCTTGGACCGGACTGGACCAATTCCCATATATATATATAATAAAATACTTTTTTTTCTTATATGTAGTTTTTGAATTAATATATATATATATTATGAATTTAATTTGGAACATTTATATATATGTACCATATGGGAGTGTTAATGCTTGTAATACATTTACAGATCTATTTGATTATTTCTCATTGACCGCATTGGTTAACTAATGTTTGGAAGGCATTTTTATGGATCTATATTTATATTATTTTTAAAAAATTTGTATATATTTTTTTTTAGAACAATAGATAAATACATTCATAAAAAATAAAATATAAAGTAGGTCAGGACCAAATTTTACCCGGACCGAACCGAAAAAAGCTAAGACCAAATTAGTAGGTTAACTGAATTAGTCAGTTTAGTCTCGATCCAAAAAAATTGAGGACCAAAAATTCGGTCCGGTCCAAAAAATAAGCAAAAATCGGACAGGAACGTACCGTGCCCACCCCTAATAATATATCTTATGTAGTGGTGCGAAAATTAAAGTTATTTAATAGAATTAAGCCTCATTATTTACTCATTTATTATCATAAGAGCAAACCTTAACATCCCTAGAGCATTGCGAGAACTTGGGAGGAGCTTTAAGGAGGAGCAAACCTTAACAATAAATCAAAGCTTGGGGAACAAGAAATCTCTTGCAATACCCTTTTTAAATGTGTAACTTATTTAGAACACATGCTCTCCTATGTTAATCTGAGATTCAAACGAATGCTTAGAGCCTGGTTTAATTACTCTTAATCATGTTTGTGTATATGAGTTAATTAGGAATTTAATTACTTGATTATGCAATAAGGACTTGTATTTTTATGAAATGGATATAAAATTGAATGTTGTAGATTTATAAATTCGGAATAGCACTGGTGTTTTAGGGTTCACTTTTAATATTAATTAAAAAACCCATGTTAATTTGTAGATTCAATTTAAATCGTAGAGTAATTAGACTTCTTGTATATTTTTGTTAAACTATGTTTAAAACTATGAACTTGATGGACTAAACTGTGTATTTGATTATCTTGGCCTTGAATAATTATCGAAATACGTTTATGATCATAAGCCAGTAGTTGGGTTGAAGTTTAATTGGGTTTTGAATCTGTTTTGGAATCTTGGATAAGCTTTAATAGAGGTTTATAGGGACAATATTTGTAACGAACAAGAAGTGTCCAAGATTTGGGACCATCGATCAATCGAATCGGGAGTCTTTCGATCGACCCCTCATGTTTTGCCCAAGTATGATTTGAGGTTTTTTGCTAGGGTTATGAGCCAAACTTGAGTATAGGCCTCCGTTTATCATGGTTTAACTTAGTTTATTGAGGGAGTAGATGTAACACCTCGCGTATTTTGACATTGGAGGTGGTCAAGTCCCACTACCAACCTACACCGAGTGTTAAAAATAAATACCATTCTTAACATGTGATAGAAGTACGAAACATTATAAAAAAATCCACAAGATACGATTTAAAATAATCCAATGAAAAGGAAACAACCATGATAACAAATTATATCGCCATGTTAACTTCGATAAATATAACTCGAATCTCCAAAGTAATAATACTCAAACAGAAATAATCTAATTACAAATTTTCGACTAAAAATAGTAAACAACTGTGGAATCGAATGACCCACGAAAATACATGAATAATTATCTCATAATAAGTATGACTAGAAAGGAAAACTAAATTGTGCGTGCAATAAATGTAAACTTCAGTCACAAGTCCCCAATCTCCAATTACTATACAGCTAGTAGCTACCCAATAACCTAATCTGAAATGTTGTCAACAGCGAAGGGTCAGAGCCTGTCATAAGAATACCATTTACTCTTCTCAAACAGGATCCTTGAATACAGTCATAAGCATTATAGGAAATAAATGTCACGATGGAGTATTCTAAATTAAGAATTAACAATAATAAGATGCGAGTAAAGTAAAATGATACTAATTACCTACATAAACTAAATCACCCCGATACTCAAGTTCATTCATGTATATTTCAACATTTAATTACATCTCATTCCTTTAACTTAACTTAGTTCGATTATTTTATTATTTATTGATGCGACGTCACTATAGCTAATTAGCCTTTATATTGGCCTTGCACATACTCCCAGCGTGCTTAAAATATCTACATGTCACACTCACACCTATCACTATAGCCAGTCAACCCAATTTCTTTATATGTAACATCAAGTATTTTATGCTATTAAATAATTATGGAATTTATTATTATTAGATTAATTAAATTAAAACGTGAGAAATTAATTGTTAATTAATCCGGATTAAAGTAAATATTAACTAGCGTGCCAAGAGTTAATACTTATTGATGAGAATTATTGAATATTTCTGCGTGAAGGCGCAATATGGAATTATGAAATTTTATAAATTATCGAGAATGTGAAATATTACAGTTGGGATATTAAGTCGGGACCCACATGTGAGTCGTGTCGGGACTAATTTAATAGATTAAAGAAGTATATATTTTAAGTAACCTGTGTGGTCATCTTGAGTGCGCCATTGAGTCCGGAAGAGTCGAGATAGTCAGAAAACTCTACTCGGGTATTTTATTTGGACTCCGAAATATTTTTAGGCCTAACCGGCACCCCGTAGGGGTATTTTTGTCCTTTGGATTTTTGGGGAATTAATATGGACGAAAATTAGAAAAATAAAAGGGAGTGTACGTGGGTGAGAGGAAGTTTGTCAGTTTCTAAACCTTCGTGAGATAAAGAGAGAACCACAAAGGAAGAAGGAGAGAGTCCATAAGTGTTATTGGTGCAAAACTCAAGGACTCGCACCATAAATCCCACCAAAGCATAGATCAAAAGAAGAGGAACAAGCCTATACCAATTTCATCAGGGAGTGAGAACATCATAATCGAGGAAAGGGTTTATTGCTTGCTTTCTTTAGCAATAATTATGTTCATGGTAGAATAAGAAATTAACCCATTGCTATGAAGTTAAAATTGATAAAAATTTGGGAGAATTAATCATAAATTATGGATGATTTGATAAGAGTTTGAATACCTCAAGTAGATAGGATTATGTCCACGAAATTATGATAATATTCTGAATAAATTTGGGTTTTAATTTAGAGCTATGCATATGAATTTGAGAACTAGGGTTATTGATAATTAAATTGGGGATTTCGAATTTGATTAATGATTAGTGATGATTTAATGATGTTATAGTGTTAGAAATCATATATATATGTTAGGAAGATGATTGCAATTGATTAATTGATGTTTAGGTTGAAATTTAGAGGTTTTAGAGTTAAAAATCTGGTGAAAACGTAACTGTTCAAGGTGGAAAACGTAGCAGATTTGTTTGGGGAAGGGAACTGCTGAATCTCGTTCGAATAAGATTGAGCCTGGTTCGAACAATATAGGATCTCGCGAGATGTCGTTCAAACGACATCAGACCTGGTTCGAACAACAGGTTCAAAAATCTAGAAATTTCAGTCCAATTTGAGTTGTATAGTTAAATTAAGTGAGGAAAACTATTATTTTGATGAACCTAGCATAATGTATAATTATTGGAAAGTATTTGGGAAATAATACTTTAAATATTGGAACGGTAAGTTAATCTTGGAAATTTCGAGAGAGAGTAATTGCAATGATTATATTATTAGTAGTAATGAGAGAATAATACGTATGGAAAATATATGTACTGGTTCGGTGAATACCCATTGATTTTAATAGGATGTGAGAGTGTCTATTATATGCTTATTATTATGTGTATAGCATACCTACTCTGTTTGATATCAGGAGGAGGTTTTCGCGCAGTGGACAGTCTTATCATGTGTTGCTCATTCGAGGGATATTTGACTTGTACCCAAAGCATATGAACTTGGTTACGTGTTATCTGAGATTTAGGAAAGTTTCGAAGACTAAATGTGAGCGTATATATGCCCGTGAACCATTTGGCTGGGGATTACGTTCGCCTCCAATATTTGTGTTTTGAAGTGTATAGTTCGTGAGAGATTGAACCAACAGTCCTTCGTGAAGTGAGCAATGCACCGGGACATGATAGCAGAGTATGCATTGCGCCAAGTGGTCTTAACCTAAGGGTGCAGGATTAGTATATATATGTATAGGGATGTTGTGACTATATATATGTGTGTGTGTGTGTGTGCGCTTGTGAATAATTCTACTGTGTGAACTAGAAAATATAGTAATGTTGATAAATAAAATAATCTTAGCTGGGTAATAGATGAATTAGTAGAACAGTGAAAATGAAATGTATCCGGGATAAACTATATTAGTAACCCATTGTATGGGTGATACGGGATACCCTTATGAGATATCATTTAGAATATAAGTTTATGACCTAGTTGGGAGTGTTATAGATAACTAGGTTGGAGTAGATGTACGTTATGCATGGACAATAGTGGAGAGGTGAGAAACTCATGTGAAAGTTTGAAACTATCATGCACATAATACTTGCATTATTGCAGTTTTAAATACTTGCTAAACAAATATTTTTACAACTCGGGCTCTGACCCGTCTATTGCTATTCTTCTCTTTATATATATTATATCAGGTGCCCAGCCACAGGGTTACTAGACTTAGACGTTTGGATCGTTTAGCGAGCTGCAGCGGTTGTAGGAGTTGCAGGTCCTTGCATTTAGACGCCTCTATCATCTCTTTCAGTTATGTTCACACATTTCATTTAGGGCATGTGTCACCCATTCTCAGTCGTTTTATTAGAGAGATTGTACTCAGTTTATTTTAGTAGTTCATTTCAGTTGGATTGAGTATTTTATGGTTTATTGACTTGAGACTTTAAACTGAAATGTTTTATCCAGTCTTATTTATTTCAGCAGTTGAGTTATCCAACATTTATTTTTCACGTGAATGGTAAATAGTTGATGTTTTAATACTTAAAAATTATTAATATATTCTTTTGGTATAACTGAAAAATGGAAAATGTCCTGACACTAGCTTAATTATTTATTACGTGATTTTTAATGTTATGTATTTCGAGAGTGATGTTAAGAATGAACCAACCGAACACTTTGTTTTAAATTGAATAAATGACTGATCACCCGGTATTTAATTAGGCGGGGTGTCACAGGTGGTATTAGAGCATCTGGTTTTAGAATCCTTTAGGATCTGTATGACTTATTATGCTTCCAGCTTAGCGTCGTTTAATATAGAGCCATATCTTTAGGAGTGTTGTACTCTTATTTATGCGATTACGTCTTCAGTTATTTGAGATTTAATAATAACTGTGGACTAATAAATTATCTCTTGTCTCAGATGCCTCCTCGACGTGCACCACGAGACAGACAGGCCCAACTAGAGCAGACAGTAGCTCAGGCTCAGGGAATAATTAACGCAACCGAGGTTGCCGCTATAGTTGCTAAGGTGGTGAATGCAGCTTTAGCAGTGGTGCAGCAGGCCCCACCCCAAGTTCAGGCAGTGGCACCAGTTCCAACTCAGTTTCCCACTACATGGGAGAAGGTTAGGGATACCTTTCAGAAGGCACATCCCCCAAATTTCTCGGGCAGTTCTGACGTTGTTATCGCGAGCCAATGGAAGAAAGACATCCATAGGCATCTTCGCATGTATGAGTGCACTGATATTCCGAGACAGTTACTGGCTACCTTCAAGCTAGTAGGGGCAGCCTTACAGTGGTGGGAGTCCACAACCACCTTTGAGGAGAGAGACGGTATGAAGATTGATAAGCACCCAAAAGTGTATATTTTATACCCCGAATAGATGCATTTTAGTTGCTCGTTTTAATTAAAATTGGCCTTATGTTCGGATTTTATCATTTTGCAGGTCAATACGCAGTCGCAGTGTTAAATAATGCTAAATTCAGTCAATTGTGATGCAAAAACGATCAAAAGCGTGCATCGAAGAAATCAAAAGAGACCGTGAAGTGAGAAGTCCATTCTGAGCTTGCCATGATGTGATCTGATGCCCCGAAACAGTCCCGTAACCTTAACCTAAGCCTACACCGAGCCCAGACCATTCCCCAAGCCCGATGTGTGTTTAGTTTGTACCTTTATTATTTTTCTATATTTTTATTTTTAGTCATTTTATTTTTAGGATTTATTTTAGATTTATTTAGAATTTTCTAGGATTTATTTTCTATTTTTTTATTTTTTTATTTCTTTATTTCTTTATTTTGATTTTGATTTTTTATTAGTTTTTTTAATCTTTATTTTAATAGGATAAATTTTTAAGAATTTATTTTTTTAGTTATTAGATTTCATTTTATAATTTTTTTTATTTTAGTTTTATTTTATTGTAGGATTATGTATTTTTAGTTTTAATAGAGTTTTATTTTATCTCTTTTTATTTACATTTTTTTTAGTTGAGATGTTAGTTAGTTTTTTATTTATTAGATTTTAAGTTTTTATTTTATTTAGTTTTAGTTTTATTTTTTTAGGTGGTGTTATTTTTTAGGTGTTCAAATTAAACACACACTAAATAATCGCATACACACACACAAACATCCTACATTCACGCCACACCTCAAATACCCCTCATCCTCACCTAAACCTCCTCTCTCACCCCTACCAAACTCCATTAACAACCAAACAAACACCATTAACCCAAAAAATCTAAACCTCAAAAACATTTCTCTCTTATCCTCATACCCAAACCCCACAACCCATTTTCGTCCCTACTGCCAACACCCCCGGCGGCGAAGCCGCCCGACCAAAGCCCGGCAATGGCGCCATTTGATAAGAAGCTTTTTGCGTACGTCGTTATAGTGCAAACGTCATTCTCAAAATTTCCTTAAGTACCTACAAAACTTGTCTAAAAATAACTCGTATTGCGGTAAGTACGGGTATCAATCCAACTTTCAAGGTGAAACAATTAATGTGAAAACGTGCAATTTCAATTTTTTTATGAAATTTTTTTTTTTATTTTTTTTTATTTTTAAAACAAGTTTAAGGGAAAAATTAACTAACAAATGCTAAAAATTATAAAATGACTAAAGAATGTGCAACCGAGTGTGAAATATGTGAGAAGGTCAAGAGATGGGATTACACTGCATTTTCAATTATTTTAATTCCTCAATTTATTAATTTTTAAATTAATTTTCTGAAAAATATTTTATTAAAAATTAATAAATTGAGGAATATTTTTCAGAAAATTAATTTAAAAATTAATAAATTGAGGAATTAAAATAATTGAAAATGCAGTGTAATCCCATCTCTTGGCCTTCTCACATATTTCACACTCGGTTGCACATTCTTTAGTCATTTTATAACTTTTAGCATTTGTTAGTTAATTTTTCCCTTGAAATTGTTTTTAAAAAATAAAAATAAAAATAAAGATTTTCATAACAAAATTGGAATTTCCCGTTTTCACATTAATTGTTTCACCTTGAAAGTTGGATTGATACCCGTACTTACCGCAATACGAGTTATTTTTAGACAAGTTTTGTAGGTACTCAAGAAAATTTTGAGAGTGGCTTTTGCACTATAACGACGTACTCAAAACGCTTCTTATAAAGATTTAGAGTTTCTAGGTGCGGTTCTATCGTAAGTATTTTCCTTCCGCCGTTCAGACCGAGATGAGGCGAAAATTACTGGACCTCACTCAGGAGGGGAAGACAGTCGCCAAATATGAGGAGGACTTCACCAGACTAGTTAATTTGGTACCTAGTGAGGTGCCTACTCAAGAGAAGAAGATACAGATGTTAATGGATGGCCTAACTTGGACGATTCGTCAGCACCTTCTGAGTAATATGTCTTTGCAGTCCTATACAAACGTACTTAATATTGCATTACTACATTGTCTAGACCATCGTTTCCATGCCAAGGGGAACAAGCGAGGGGGTGAGCCTAGCCATCAGGGCGGACAGGTGGGGGTAGTGCCAGCAGGGCACCGGTAGCTCAGTAGTAACACAAGCGGGGTGAGCAAGGTTCCCAGCCCGGGAGATTATACTAAGAGGTTTAGAGCGGGTGGATTCAGGCATGGCCAGGGAGGCTACAGGCAGGGACAACAGCAGGGCCACCAGGGCCAAGGTAGAGGTGGCAACGGCTAGCAGGGTCAGGGGGTAACTTTAGCGACATGTGTTTTTTTTGTGGCAAGACTTGTCATAGAAAACAGGAGTGCCCCGACAAGGGCAAGTTTTCGCAGCAGCAGGGTGCTCAGCAGGAGCTCTAGAGATCCATTTTCCTCACCGCTCTACCATCAGTAGCTCCAGTCCCAGCTTTACCCACACCCCCGATTCAGCAGGGACAATTACAGTATGGGCGTGCTTATAACATCCACGAGGTAGTAGCACCTCAGGCGCCACACGCAGACGAGGGTATGTTTCTTATCCATGGTACAATGGGGTGCATTTTATTTGACACTGGGTCATCACACTCCTTCATAAGACACTAGTTTTGCACAAGCCACGGGGGTGCTAGGCACGACAGAGAGTAGTGACATGTGTAGACTTACCATTGGGTAATGGGTCGTTGATTTTCTTTATATGTCGGGGAGTAGGTATAGAGATTGGGAGTCTGATTTTCCCTGCAGATATGCTAATCTTAGATATGTCTGAGTATGACGTCATAATTGACATGGATTGGCTAGTCACTAATAGGGCCATGATTGATTGTTTCAGTTGGAGTATTATGTTCACCATCCCGAGCCAAGAGATGTTCACAGTGGCGATGCCTCGCCCTGAGAGAGGGTTGTCTACCTATTTATATTATATAGAGGAGGAGACCTATAAGGATATAGTGATTCTCCTTGACTCAATTCCTATAGTTCGCGAGTTTTCTGATGTGTTCCAGAATATATCGGGACTACCGCCTAATCGAGAGATAAATTTCGTTATAGATTTAATGCCGGACACTCGGTCGATAGCCCGTACACCCTACCGTATGGCTCCAACTGAGATGAGGGAGTTACGGGACTAGATAGAGAAGTTGTTGGGCCAGGGTTTCATCCGTAGGAATACCTCTCCCTGGGGTGCTTCAGTTCCATTTGTGAAGAAGAGGGACGGATCCTTACGACTGTGTCTTGATTATCGGAAGCTTAATAAAGTCACGATACGGAATAAATATCCGTTGCCTCGCATCGATGACTTATTTGACCAGCTGAGGGGAGCAACCTACTTTTCAAAGATAGACTTGAGATCTGGGTATCATCAGCTACGCATTAGGGAGCAGGATGTGTCGAAGACTACTTTTTTGACGAGATATGGGTCTTTCGAGTTCCGGATATGCCGTTTGGGCTAATAAATGCTCCAGCTATATTCATGGACTTAATGAACCGGGTGTTCAAGGAGTTTTTAAATCAGTTTGTCATATTCTTCATAGATGACATCCTGATTTACTCCCAAACCGAGGAAGAGTATGCTGAGCATCTGAGACGAGTTTTTTCGACTCTACGAGAGCATTAATTGTATGCCAAGTATGAGAAGTGTGGATTCTGGTTGCGAGAGGTGCAGTTTTTAGGGCACATTGTATCAGAATTGGGGATATCAATGGCCCCGAGCAAAGTATCAGCAGTGAGGGAGTGGGGACAACCCACGACATCGATGGAGGTACGGAGTTTTTTAGGTTTAGTCGGGTATTACCGATGGTTTAGTCGAGGATTTTTTTAAGATAGCGGGTCTAAAGACAAATTTGACTCGCAAGGGAGTGCCATTCATCTAGAATGATGCTTATCAGTTGGTTTTCGATGAGCTAAAGGATAAGTTGACTTTGGTGCAGTTCTTGCTTTACACAGCCCAAGAGTGGAGTACCTGGTGTATACTGATGCTTCCCTGCATGGACTTGGTGGAGTACTCCAGCAGGAGGATCAGGCTATAGCTTATGCCTCTTGTAAACTCAAGCCTCATGAGAAGAATTAACCCACCCATGACTTGGAGTTAGAAGCAGTCGTGTTTGCCCTACGGATAATTTGTTGGGGGAGAAATTTCGCATGTTCATAGACCACAAGTCACTACAATACTTATTCACTCAGCGGGAGTTGAACATGCGTTAGCGCAGGTGGTTGGAGTTTGTGAAAGATTACCAGTTCGAGATACAGTACCACCCGGAGAAGGCTAATGTAGTTGCTGATGCGTTAAGCCATATGCCAGTAAATGAGGTGGAGGAAGTGTGGAAGGTGAAATGGAAAGAGTTGGGATATCAAGATGCAGTGGCCTGATCATTTATGTTTGTCGTGACAGTCACTCTAGAGATTGTCACGAGAGTGATCCAAGCTCAAGCTATCAATCCGTTCTGTCAGGATCAGATTGTATGACTCTTAGCAGAGGGCGCAGAGTCCTATTCAGTGAGTTCAGATGGGGGTTTGCGATTTAATGGGAGATTAGTGGTACCGGGAGGGAGGACTTACGTCATGTAGTGATGATAAAGTCGTATGGATCCCGATTTGTGGTACATCCCGAAAGGGATAAGATGTACCAGGATATGAGATGACAGTACTAGTGGAGTGGAATGAAGAAGGACATTGCGGAGTTCGTGTCCAAGTGTGCCACCTGTCAGTTGGTAAAGGAGGATCACTAGAAACCATCAGGGTTACTTCAGCCACTAGAGATCCCTATGTGGAAATGGGAGAGCATTTCTACGAATTTCATCACTGGGTTGCCTACATCACGGAGGGGTCACGATTCCATATAGGTAGTGGTGGATAGATTTACCAAGGTAGCTCATTTTCTGTTAGTGCAGACAGACTACACTGCGGGACAGTATGCCCAGTTATTTATTACCCAGATGGTGAGGTTGCATGGGGTGCCACTGGATATCGTGTCCGACAGGGACAAGATTTTTGTGTCGTGCTTCTGGGAGAGCTTTCAGGAGGCTATGGTTACCGAGATATGGTTGAGTACGTCTTATCATCTGCAGACAGATGGACAGACTGAGCGTACTAATCAGATGCTGAAGGATATGTTGCGCATGTGTGTCCTTGATTTCGGAGGGGGTTGGGAGTAGCATTTTCCACTGGTGGAGTTCGCATATAATAACTTATATCATTTTATGATTGGCATGGTACGACTAGCAGACCTTATCGTTCTCTCGCTTGTTGGCTAAAGGCGGGGGACAAAAAGTACCTCGAGCTAGAGGTGATTCACGACACTTTTATCAGGATTAAGATGATGAGGAGCCGTATTCGGGTAGCCTAGGATAGGCAGAAAGGTTACGTCGATGCCAAGCGGTTCTTCAGGGAATTTAGTGTGGGGTATCAGGTGTTGCTACGAGTATCTCCAATGAAAGGAGTAATGAGGTTCGAAAAAAAGGGGAAATTGGCTCCGAGATACATAGGACCATTTTCCATTATCAAGAGGATCGGACCGGTGGCATACAAACTTGGGTTATCGGAGCACTTGCATGGTATTCATGATGTGTTCCACATTTCGTCATTGAGGCGGTATCGATGAGTTGGACCACGCACATATTGCGATAGAGGAAATAGACTTGCAGCCTGACAGTTCTTATGAGGAGAGACCGGTGGCTATTTTAGACCGTAACGAGAGGAGATTGAGGTCAAAGATAGTTCCACTTGTGCGGGTTCAGTGGGAGCATCATAATGTAGAGGGGTCTACTTAGGAGCGAGAGGAGGATATGCGCGAGAAATATCCAGGCTTATTCTTACGAGGTATACTTTACCTTTCGAATTTCGGGACCAAAATTCTGTTATTAAAGTGGGAGTATATAACACCCCGTATTTTTATGATATTAAAAAATTATGGAATTTATTATTATTGTTGGATTAATTAAATTAAAACGTGAGAAAATAATGGTTAATTAATTCGGATTAAAATAAATATTTACTAGCGTGCCAAGGGTTAATACTTATTGACGAGAATTATTGAATATTACTGTGTGAATACGTAATATGAAATTATGAAATTTTGTAAATTATCGAGAGTGTGAAATATGACAGTTGAGATATTAAGTCAAGACGCGCGTGTGAGTCGTGTCGGAACTAATTTAATGGATTAAAGAAGTAAATTATTTTAAGTAACTCATATGGTTATTTTGAGTGCGTCATTGAGTCCGAAAGGATTGAGATAGTCAGAAAACTCTACTCGGATATTTTATTTGGACTCCATAATATATTTAGGCCTAACGGGCACCCCGTAGGTGGTTGGATTTTTTAGGAATTAATATGAACGAAAATTAGAAAAATAAAAGGGAGTGTACGTGGGTGAGAGGAAGTTTGTCAGTTTCTCAACCTTCGAGAGATAGAGAGAGAATCACAAAGGAAGAAGGAGAGAGTCCATAGGTGTTCTTAGTGCAAAACTCAAGGACTCACGTCACAAATCCCACCAAAGCGTAGATCAAAAGACGAGCAACAAGCCTATACCAATTTCATCAGCGAATCAGAACATCATAATCGAGGCAAGTGTTTATTGCTTGCTTTCTTTAGGAATAATTATGTTCATGGTAGAATAAGAAAATACCCCATTGATATGAAGTTAAAATTGATGAAAATTTGGGAGAATTAATCATAAATTAGGACTGATTTGATAAGAGTTTGAATCCCTCATGTGGATAGGATTATGTTCACGAATTTATGATAAAATTTTGAATAAATTTGGGTTTTAATTTGGAGCTATGCATATGAACTTGAGAATTAGGATTCTTGATAATTAAATTAGTGATTTCGAATTTGATTAATGATTAGTAATGATTTAATGACGTTATAGCGTTAGAAATCATATATAGATGTTAGGAAGATGGTTGTAATTGATTGATTGATGTTTGGGTTGAAATTTAGAGGTTTTAGAGTTGAAAATTTGGTGAAAACGTAACTATTAACGGTGGAAAACGTAGCAGGTCTATTTAAGGGAGGGAACTGTTGAATCTCGTTCGAACAAGATTGAGCCTGGTTCGAACGAGATAGGATCTCACGAGATATCATTCAAACGACATCAGACCTGGTTCGAACGACAGGTCCAAAAATTTGGAAAATCCTATTTCAGTCCAATTTGAGTTACACAGTTAAATTGAGTGAGGAAAACTATTATTCTGATGAACCTAGCACAATGCAGAATTGTTGGAACGTATTTGGGAAAATAATACTTTAAATATTGGAACGATAAGTTAATCTTGGAAATTTCGAGAGAGAGTAATCGAAATGATTATATTATAAATAGTAATAAGAGAATACTACGTATGAAAAATATATGTACGGGTTAGGTGAATACCCATTGATTTTAATCGGATGTGAGAGTGCCTATTATATGCTTTTTATTATGTGTATAGCATAGCTACGTTGCTTGCTATCAGAAGGAGGTTTTCGCGTAGTGGATAGTCTTATCATGTGTTTCTCATTGGGGGGATATTTAACTTGTAACCAGAGCATATGAACTTGGTTACGTGCTATCTGAGATGTAGGATAGTTTCGACAGCTGAATGGGAGCGTAGGTATATGCGTGTGGGCCTGTAAACGGATCGAATTCCGACCGGATCAGGCCAATCCAAATTCGAATCCGTTTATGTTAAACGGATTCGGATCCGATCCGATTATCCGACGGATTATTTATTAGGGTTTCGAATCCGATTTGTTAAGAGTCCGTTAATCCGATCCGATCCGATTCGATTATTATTTATTTATTTATTTAATAATAATTTTCAACGTTTACAACATTTTTTTATTTTCATCTCTTATTTCTCTGCAGAAACATGCCATTTCTCTACAGAAACCCCAACATACTAGAAAGAAAATACCATTTATCTACAGAAAAACATTTCAACCAAAAAGAAAACCCCAACATTTCTCTATAGAAACCCCAACAAACAATAAAGTTTCTATACAGAAACCCCAACGTATAGAAATAAAAAAAATAAAAAAATCTGAACCCATAATGAAAAACTAAGTGATTTCGTTGTTTATGTAACAGAAATACGGAGAGGAGGGATTTGGGTTTGGGGTTTTTCAGATGAGAGAGGGGCTGTGATTGTGAGGCTGAGAGTGAGAGACGCGGCCCGTGTATGTGTGGTAAGTTTAAGAGATTTAGGTTTAGACTTTAAGTCCGTGTGTGTGTGTCGTTTTATATATATATATATATTATAAATATTAATCAGATCGGATTTTTAACGGATCAGATCATATGAATCTGCTCCATTTAATAATCGGGTAATCGGGTTTCTGGCCTGATCCAAATCCGTTTAAATGGATCGGATTCGAATTCGGATAAAATTCGATCCATTGACAGGCCTATATGCGTGACCCATTTGGCTAGGGATTATGTTCGCTTCCAATATTTGTGATTTGAAATGTATGGTTCTTGAGAGATTGAACCAACAGTCATTCATGCAGTGAGCGATGCACCGGGACATAATAGCAGAGTATGCATTGTGCCAAGTGGCCTTAACCTAGGGGTGCAGGATTTATATATATATATATATATATATATAGGGATCTTGTGACTATATGCATATATGTGCTTGTGAATAATTCTGATGTGTGAAGTAGTAGATATAGTAATGTTGATAAATAAAATAATCTTAGCTGGGTAAAAGATGAATGAGTAGAATGGTGAAAATGAAATGTAGTTATCCGGGATAAACTATTTTAATAACGCATTGTATGGGTGATACGGGATACCCTTACGAGATATAATTAGATATATAAATCTATGACATAGTTGGGAATGTTATAGATAACTAGGTTGGAGTAGATGTACGTTATACGTGGACAATAGTGGAGAGGTGAGAAACTCATGTGAAAGTTCAAAACTATCATACACATAATACTTGCATTATTGCAGTTTTAAATACTTGATAAATAAATATTTTTACAACTCGGGGTGTGACCCGTCTCTTGCTATTCTTCTCTCTTTTGCTATATATATATGTATTATATCAGGTGCCCAGCCATAGGGTTACCAGACTAGACGCTTGGATTGTTTAGCGAGTTACAGCGGTTGCGGGAGTTGCAGGTCCTTACATTTAGACGCCTCTATCATTTCTTTCGGTTATGTTCAGACATTTCATTTAGGGCATGTGTCGCTCATTCCTAGTCGTTTTATTAGAGAGATTGTACTCAGTTTGTCTTAGTAGTTCATTTCAGTTGGATTGAGTATTTTATGGTTTATTTAATTGAGACTTTAAACTGAAATGTTTTATCCAGTCTTATTTATTTCAGTAGTTGAGTTATCCACCATTTATTTTTCCTGTGTGGTAAATAGTTGAAGTTTTAATACTTATAAATTATTAATGTATTCTTTTGGTATAACTTAAAAATGGAAAATATTTTGACACTAGCTTAATTATTTATTATGTGATTTTTAATATTGTAAGGACATAATTTTATAAATGTCTGGGGTAGAATCTAGGAGTTTTCTATTTATCCTAGATCACAGTATGTGTGTTTGATACCGCTACTTTCGGCACGTCAACATGATCATCCGCGACGGCCTTAATCTGAATCCATGCATCCACCATCTTCACACGTGCATCATGTGACATGCGACGTGCTGCTCAACCGTTCCCATTACTCCACGATGCATTATTGGTAAAATGGTCTATTGGAGTTGGTAATATTTGCATAAATATTTTGGAATTTAAAAAAAAATAATTTTCAAAGTCTGATTTATTTTTATCACAAAAGTATAAATTTTTCTAAGTGTAGAAGCGGACTTTTCTTGGTCGTCGAGCTCGTTTGAACGACATCACTCTGTCGTTCGAACGACATGAGGATGTCGTGCAATCTCGTTCGAGCGACGTCATCGCATCGATTTTCGTATAAATATCTGTACATATTCTACAAATTTTCAAAGTCTTTTTCGTACACGTTTCTGCGATTTACAGCCCAGAAAACAGACTTTGAGTTTTTATGGTTTCATGCCTTTTTTATTCACAAAACCATTCCCATATATGTGTGTGAATCTTTAAACCTTCAAAGGATCATTTTTACTCATGTGAAGTAATTTGTGGAGAAGCCGACTCTTTTCCATTGCTGCCCATCTGGAGTTCTTACGGGAGATTCCAACGATGACATCGGAACCGACACCTGAGGGTATTTCGTATGTCACTCATGTTTTTAGTATAATCCTTGTAAATCGTTCTTTATAAATTATATTGAAAATAAAAAGGTTTTGCCACTTTGGAGGATTTTTCCTCATTTGTGTGTTTGTTTGTGATTGAATATTCTTGCATGATCATATTGTTTTCAATCACACCTAGATGAATGTTTTAGGATTTAATTAAAAAAATTGAGTTTAATTAAATAATTCATTTATTTGAACAGTAGCGCACTCTCAAATTGGTATCAGAGCCAATTACACAATTATACCGTGTAATTTTTCGCAAAATTTTTCTGAGATAACAATTTTAAAAAAAATGATTTTTGAAAAAGGGCGCGTTCAAAATGGAGAAATTATATAATAAAATGCCAGTTTTTTACGAGATAAATTATACTTACTGGAAAGCCCATATGAAATCTGCTCTAAAAGCCATAGATGAAAGAGTTTGGGTTTTGGTTGAAAGAGGGTGGACATCTCCCTCCGTCACTGTTGACACGTGACAAATTTAAAATCTGTGACTGCATGGACTGAAGAAGAATTTTAATGGTGAGCTTTTAACTCTAAGGGTCTTAGTGCTATTTATGGATCCATTACTGCTGACGAGTTCCAGCTAATAATGACGTATACCACGTCAAAAGAGGCATGGGATGTTTTACAGCTTACCCATGAAGGAACTAATTCCGTGAAAGAATCAAAACTGCAAAACTTATTAACTCAATTTGAAACTATCACCATGCTTGAATCTGAATATTTTAATGAATTCTATGCTAGATTATCTGATATTGTAAATACTAGCCTTAATCTTGGTGAACACATTCCTAATGCTAGAGTTGTTAAAAAGATTATAAGATCATTGCCTAAGCGTTTTATCCCTAAAGTCACTGTGCTAAATTCAATGGGTAATTTAAACACGCTTAAATTAGAGGAATTAGTAGGAGACTTACAAACGTATGAAATTGATATGTTTCTTAAATCTATCAAGGATAAAGATAAGGGAATTACACTTAATTCCCAGGATAGGAAGAGTGAGGGGTCGATAAGAAACAGAGTAGAGTCATCCAGAAAAAGGGAGATAGAAACCTCTGATTCCAAGTGTGACCTTGATTTAGATGATTTGGCCCTGTTTGCAAAAAAAATCAAGAAAATTCTCAAATTCAAGAAAAATGGAAATTTCAAAGAAAAAAAGAATTTTGAGAAAAATAAGTTTGAAAAGAAAAATGAAAAAGATTTTAAAGACCCTCCTAAGAAAGACGGTGAAAGATATTATGAGTGTGACAGTAAGGGTCATAAAGCTTTTGAGTGTGCTACTAGGCTGAACAAACTTGCCAAAGAAAAGGGCAAAGTTATCCTTAATGCTACCCTTAGTGAAGACAGTGAGGTCGAGTCGGTGGTCTCTGGAGATGAGTTATCGCATGAGTGTAACTTCACCGCATTCATGACTAGTCATGTGAGTACCTCTAGTTCTCCTCGCGACGATGAGGATGCTACTTCACAGGGATACCTCGACAGTGAGAACAAAGTGAGTGAGGGGGGGATATTGCAAGTGAGAGCGAGAGTAATCTTCAACGCGCCTACGCTAAGTTATATACTGAGTCATTTAAAACCAAAAAGTGTAACAAAGTGTTAGTTCTTAGGATCACCGCTTTAGAGGAAGATTTAGAATAAACGAGAGAGAGAGAGAGTCCTCCACCTGCACTACATTGAGAGAGAGAGAGTCTGCCTGTGTTGAGAAAGAAAGTCAATTTAGGGAAAGAGAGAGATTATTTGGAGATAGAGGGAGTTGTTTTGAGTAAGAGAAAGGGGACTTAACTAATCAAGTGGCTAGTCTTATGAGTGAGCTCTATTCCTCCCTGGAGACTCGGAAGAAACTTGAAGCCCTTGTATCCCAGCTTACTCATGATCTTGAGAGAGCACGGGAAGTAATGGTTCAAATCGAGGACATATCTGAAAAGATGGGAAAGATGCTCATCGGTCCCGCTTTAGGTTTTCGTGATAGGCAGGGAATAGGTTTTGATGGTGCCTCCACATCCCAAATAGCACCTGAACCAGTTACTGAGTTTACTATAACTCCATATGGCCATCATCAAAAATCACGAAGGAGAGTTTGACCAAGAAAAGCAAACCAAGGTCCGCCTAAGACTGTGTTCTTTTATACATACTGCAAAAGAAAAGGCCACCTGAGAGGGTATTGCTATAGTTTGGGTCGGACTTCACGTACATATACTCCACCACATCGTACTGATGATTTTACCAGTCTAAAGGAGCATGCTGAGTTTTTAGTCGCCACATCGCAGAGTTTGATGGATGAATTTTGATAGATGACTTTGTCATCAGCGAATGCTTCCCGCATCCTGGCTAAAACCAACAACAACAAGGGTAAATAAAAGGTTACCACTTCTTGGGTACCTAAGAAAGATAAAAAAGCCCTTGTTGTTCATGTCGCTCTCAAAGCACATAATACCTTACGGTGGTATTTCGATAGTGTGTGCTCCAGACACATGACCGGTGATGTCTCATTTTTTACCTACCTAGAGGATTATAAGGAATTTAGAATCACCTTTGGAGACGGGAGCAAGTCTAGCATAGTAGGACGAGGTACAATAGAGTTATCAGGATTCCTAAGCTAGAGAATGTTTTGTACGTTAAAGGTTTGAAAGCAATCCTTCTCAGCATTAGCCAGTTGTGCGATGCTGACTTTATCGTAAAGTTTAACCGAGACGCGTATAATGTCTATAATCAAGCCGATAAACTTTTAGTGCAAGGGGTGAAGACATAAGATAATTTCTATGGGACTGTGCCCAAGTCCTCACTTATCTGCAACAGCACCACGATCACTCCTATGGATCTATGGCACCAACGTCTAGGTTATGTAAACTTTAGAGAGTTGACGCGATTAGCTAAAAAGGACCTAGTACGTGGTGTACCAACACTTGGAAAGCCAACTTCCATGAGTACTTAAGTTGATACATATGGATCTTATGGGTACTACTCGTACAGAGAGTCTGGGTGGTAAGAGGTACATCCTAGTGATGGTAGATGATTTCTCCAGATATTCGATTGTAGGTTTTCTGAGAGAGAAATCCGATGTCGTAGAGTTTTTAACGACCAAGTGTCGTGTACTGCAAAACCAACACGGAGTCACTATCAATAGAATGCGTAATGATAATGACACTGAATTTATGGAGCAAAAAATAGATCTTTACTGTGATAGCTTAGGAATTAAACATAAGTTTTCTGCTGTGAAGACTCCTCAGCAAAATGGGATTATTGAGAGAAAGAACATGACGATTCAGGAAAGAGCTAGATCTATGCTATAGGTCGTAAAGTTACTAAGAGATTTTGGACAGAGGCAGTGTCTACTGCATGCCATACAGTGAATAGGGTTTACCTTCGTCCACACACACTTAAAATGCCATATTAATTGTGGACTAAAAAGAAGCCCAACCTTGCATATTTTCGTGTTTTGGGTAGTAAATGCTACATCCTACGGGATAGAGAGCAATTAGGAAAGTTTGATTCCCTAAGCGACGAGAGAATATTGCTAGGATATTCATCAAATAGTAGAGTGTACCGAGTTTTTAACGTAAAGAGCTCTAAAGCGATGGAGTCAATAAATGTTACTATGCAAGATGACGAACCATCGACGTCTGTTGACTCCACCAATTTGAGTGAGGATGACACACTCCTTTTTTATGATCCCACTGTGTCTCCCATATCCAGGGTGGGCCCTACTCCTCTTCTAGGGGACACACCTGCTTGGGTTCGCAAGAGTCATAATCCTACTTCTATCCTAGGAGATCCCACCCTAGGGGTCAAGACTCGTGCTCAGCTAGAAAATATTATTAGCCATGTCAGTTACACATCTAAAGTCGAGCCCAAGAATCATAAAGAAGCACTCAAGGATGAACACTGGATATCTGCTATACAGGATGAGTTGCTTCAGTTGAAAAAGAATAATGTCTGGGAACTTATCCCCTGACCTAGTGAGACGAATGTGATAGTTACCAGGTGGATTTTTCAGAATAAAATGGATGAAAATGGTACCATAATCAGAAACAAGGCCAGATTGGTCGCTCAAGGCTACACACAGATAGATGGTGTAGACTTTGGGGAGACATTTGCTCTTGTTGCGAGGCTTGAGTCCGTCCTCTTACTACTCACCATCGCATGTCATCCGTGCTTCAAGCTATATCAGATGGATGTTAAGAGTGCCTTTTTAAATGGCATTCTATAGAAGGAGATTTACGTGAAATAACCAAAAGGGTTTGAAGACCCTAAGAACCCGGAGCACGTCTACTATCTGAGGAAAGCCTTGTATGGTTTGAAGTAAGTACCCCGTGCTTGGTACGAGAGGCTTACTTCGTATCGCTTAGCTCGTGGCTTCAAGAGAGGGGGAATTAATATGACATTGTTCATCAGGAGAGATGACGGTGTTATTTTGGTTTCCCAGGTCTACGTGGACGACATAGTGTTTGGATCCACGTGCTCCCAGCATGCTCACCACTTTGAGGAGGAGATAAAAAGTGAGTTTGAGATGAGCATGGTAGGTGAGCCTACTTTTTTCCTTGGTCTCCAGGTTCGTCAGATAGAGGATGGGATGTTCATCTCCCAATCCAAATATGCTAGAGACCTAGTGAAGAAATTTGGTTTAGATTCCGCTAAGTATGCACGTACACCTACGAGTACTTCTATCAAGCTTAGTAAGGATACTTCAGGCAAGGTTATGGAGTAAATTTTGTATCAGAGTGTGATAGGTAGTCTTCTCTACTTGACTGCCAGTCGCCCCGATATAGCCTTTAGTATTGGAGTATGTGCGCGATATCAGGCGTCCCCGAAAGAGTCACACTTACTCGCTCTAAAATGTATTATAAAATACGTGAGTAGGACTCTCTCATACGGTATTTGGTATTCCTTTGATATCGATGATCGTTTGTCCACCTATTTGGATGTCGATTGGGTCGGGGATGTAGATGGTTGTAGGAGCACTTTTGGTGGGTGTTTCTACTTTGGTTCTGATCTTATCTCCTAGCTGAGCAAGAAGTAAAACTCCATCTCTTTGTCCACTGCGGAGGCTGAGTACATCGTCGCCGGGAGTTGTTGCACGCAACTCTTATGAATGAAGCAAATGTTGGAGGATTATGGGATTTTACTGAAGACCAAGACTATTTCCTGTGATAACATGAGCGAAATACACATATCTCGTAATTCGGTCCAACATTCGCTCACAAAACACATCAAGATACACGAGCACTTTATACGTCAGTTAGTTGAGGAGAAAGTTATATCCATGAGTTTCGTACCCACTGACCTTCAGTTAGTCGATATTTTCACGAAACCTTTAGATGCCTTTATATTCGAGAGTCTTAGGAAGTCTTTGGGGATTTACACAGTTGACTGAGGGGATGATCCTTGTCTAGGATAGGATGCATTGTCATGTTCATATCATATGATTCCTATTGCTAGTTTGTATCATATATATTCATATTTTTTCTTTTTAAATTTTTTTAAAAAAAATCCAAAAAGTTTTTCTTTTTATAAAATTTTAGAAAAGCACAAAAAGATTTTTTATTTTGTTTGCACCTTTTATGGATGAGCATTTAAGATAGTTGAGTCACAACTTCCATTTCCAATTTTTCACGTGACTGTTTGATAGTGATTTGATACGCTACGTCATTGCATCCATGTGCTTTACATTGTTTGGAGTCTTTGAGATGTGATTAGTGATATTTTTCTACGTGTTTGGCTAATTATCTCCTTTATTGCACACATGCATGACTTTATTTGATTATTGTACTTGTCTATCACATATTGGCTTGAGTGTTTCCATCTCAATTATGTCTATACAACAAACCATATGCGATAAAACTTGACAAGATTAGAATGCATGTAAAAAACAGTTGGTGAGATTGTGTGGTATTTTATCAACGGTAAAGGACTACGAAAGGTACTCGTCTATCCTTTGCGATTCAGCCGCCATTTAAATTAGACCTAAAAAATTGAGAAATTTTATTATCCGGAGTCCACAGAGGTTAAAAGAGCTCGATTCTTTTTTAAAGGAAACAAAAAGCAATACATGTTGAATATGGCCAATTAGGTTTCACCATCAATTCTCCAATGTTTGAGAATTTAGATCACATCTAAACAAAATATAAATCTGAGGGAGTTTGGTTAGAGAATTTAAACGGGTTTACACTTCCTTGAAAGTCCTGAAAAAGTATTAGATGGTTTTGGAAGTTATTGGTGTGGAAATCACTTTGAGCTTTTATTTGCTTATTTGATTGAGTCAATTTCTTATAATTCCATCTTTTTACACCTGAGGAAGATGTTGAGTTCATTCGTTAGAAATATCCGATATTCATCGTGCACATATGTTATGTTTGTATGCATTGATTTTTCTATCGAATTTGCTCACACCCCTATATTTTTGCTATCATCGACTTGGTTGTTTTTATGTTATTTCATGGTGTGATTCTTTGTTGTATATTTTATTTGAAAAATTTTTAAAAATTCAAAAATAGTACACTTTTACCTTGTGGCATTCTCCATTTGCATTTATTTGTGCTTCTCATATCTGTTTATTTGAGGACATCATAAAAAGGGGAGAATGAATTATGGGGGAGAATTGTTTGGTTTATTAATGATTTGCTTAGTCTTAATTGATTCGATTTTTGCATATAATTTCAAACTGTTGCGTGTCACATTTCAAACTATTGCGTGTCACGGGTTTCTGCTTTATCTCATGTGTGCAGGTACCAAATTGATGATTATTGGATCGCACACCCGATGAGAAACGCTGAAGATTTGAAGATGTTGAAGTTTGGTTGACGACATGTCAGTTCGTATTCTCAGTTTGAGGGTTTAATGGGAATATTATCTTATATGTCATTTGCTTTATGGAGATACCATAATTCGAATTTTTTATGTATGTACCGGCATAGACATAGTGGAAGATTTGTAAGGATATGATTTTATAAATGTCCGGGGTAAAATCTAGGAATTTTCTATTTGTCCTAGATCACAGTATGCATGTCTAATACCGCTACATTCGGCACGTCAACACGATCATCCACGACGGCCTTGATCCGAATCCATGCATCCACCATCTTCATACGTGCATCATGCTATATGCGACATGCTGCTCAACCGTTCCCACTACTCCACGATCCGTTATTGGTAAAATGGTTTATTGGAGTTATTAATATTTGCATAAATATTTGGGAATTTAAAAAAAAAAAAAAATTTGAAGTCTGATATATTTTTATCACAAAAGCATAAATTTTTCTAAGTGTAGAAGTGGACTTTTCTTGGTCATAGAGCTCGTTCGAACGACATCGCTCTGTCCTTCAAACGACATGAGGATGTCGTGCTATCTCGTTCGAGCGACACGTGGCCTCGTTCGAGCGACATGTCCATGCCGTTCGAGCGACGTCGCCGCCACGATTTTTGTATAAATATCTATACATATTCTACACATTTTTTGAAGTATTTTTTGTACACATTTCTGCGACTTACAGCCCAGAAAACAGACTTTGAGTTTTTAAGGTTTCATGTCTTTTTAATTCACAAAACCATTCCCATATATGTGTGTGAATCTTTAAACCTTCAAATAATCATTTTTACTCATCTGCAGTAACTTGTGGAGAAGTTGACTCTTTTCCATTGCTGCCCATCTGGAGTTCTTGCGGGACATTCCAGCTGATAACATCGAAACCGACTCCTGAGGGTATTTCGTATGTCACTCATGTTTTCAGTATAATCCGTGTAAACCGTTCTTTACAAATTATATTGAAAATAGAAAGGGTTTTCCCATTTGGGGGATTTTTCCTCATTCTTGTGTTTGTTTGTGATTGAATTTTCTTGCATAATCATATTGTTTTCAATCACACCTAGATGCATGTTTTAGGATTTAATTGAAAAACTGAGTTTAATTAAATAATTCCTTTGTTTGAATAAAAGCGCACTCTCAAATATTAAATATATTTCGATAGTGATGCTAAGAATGAACCAAGCGAACACTTTATTTTAAATTGAATAAAGGACTAATCACCCGGTATTTAATTAGGCAAGGTGTCACACCATCCGCGTATTCACGATGTTCCACGCACTACACATCATTGTATCCATACGGCCCAATTTTCGTTAACCATGCACAAATTAGTGACGTCAACACACACCGACGTCACTATAACCAAACGACACAATTTTCATTATTCCCGTGCGTATTGGTGATGCCAATCAATTTTAATACTTTTTTTAGATATTAGACATTTATTTATTCCTTATCATGCTTTCATTATTTTCAACTAGCCCCACCCATAATCCACGGCATCACAACTAAAACCATCCCTAGCCTTATACATAAAGATCACCAATAACAATAAAGTTTCCTTACTAGTCCCATACCTAGAAAACAACCTAGTAAGCAAGGGCCAATGTATTACTACTCCCAAAATCTCAAATCCCCAGAGTGTCAAATTATTAACACAAGTAATCTTTATGAAATTCATATTTTTAATTTTATGTTACAATCCTTCCATTTATCATAGAAATTTAATTTCATTCTAATTATATCCATTTAATCATGTAATAATTGAGTTATAGGGACTAGCTACACAAATTGTCAACATCCATAATTCCAATATGAGGGATATTTTATCAAGTAAACATGTAATTTAATCCAAATATGCGCAATAACAACGTTTTACTTCAAAACAATCATTATGCAATATACATATCAATATCATAATTTTATGAGTCAAAACTTTATTTGAATTACATATTATAAATTTTAACGCGTGACCCGTCCCAATAATCCAAAATAACGCGATGCAACTAACCTAAACATTCGATGTTTAAAATCTTAAATAAAATTTGAGATTTAATAAAAATAGGTCCAAAATTAGGTTCTCACTTTTCTTAATTAGACTTGATTAGTAGCGGGAATAGTTATACATGTTGGAGATTTAAAACTTAGTACTATTTAGTTTCATTCGGTGTTGAGATTAGGTTGGATTGGGTAGACCCGCGAGTGAGCAACATCCTGTGGTTGTATTTATATATTGAGCTTGAAGAGTAATTAACTCAAGTGTTTTTTTTGGAGGGGGTGGAGGGGGTAAGTTTTGAAAGATTATCGGTCGTGCAATTAACTTGGTAATTAAAGGAGGAGGCATATATGTATGTTGCAATATATATATATATATATATATATATATATATATAGAGGCAGGCTCCTGTGCACACTAAGTTTGCACACTAAGTTTGCACATTACCTTTTAAAAGTAGTAAAAAAAATATTTTTTAGTTGATTTTTTTTGTGTGATATTTAAACATTTCAAGGAACCCATATAAAAAAAATCAACTCAAAAAAAGTTTTTTTTAGCTGATTTTTTTTATATGGGTTCCTTGAAATGTTTAAATATCACATAAAAAAATTGGTGTGCGCCAGCACTAAGTTTGCCTACTTTTAAAAGGTAATGTGCAAACTTAGTGTGCAAACTTAGTGTGCACAGGAGCCTGCCTCTCTCTCTCTCTCTCTCTCTCTCTCTCTCTCTCTCTATATATATATATATATATATATATATATATATATATATATATATATATAGAGAGAGAGAGAGAGAGAGAGAGACGTGTTCATAATTTATTAATGCAATTAACTAAAAGTTGGGTTTAATAAGGTTTGAGAGTTGATAAACATAAGAACAAAATGAGTAATTCCGTGTTTGAGGATTGAGATGATATGGAGTACGCTTGAGGGTACACGATATCCATTTTGTAGTTTATGTTTAATATGGTTTGAGAGATAGTAAACTCAAATTTAGTTAACAATATGTCGTTGGAGAACTAGGATGATTTGGGTATGTTTGAGAGTATGCGTAAACGTGTGCGTGTGTGTGTGTGTGTCTCTCTCTCTCTCTCTCTCTCTCTCTCTCTATATATATATATATATATATATATATATATATATATATATATAAATTATATGATTATGTGAACATACTCGTTGCTCGTGGTGGATATAACAGTTGGGATTTTCTATTCAAGTGGTTATGACCGTATATCGCATGCGTGACTCTTGATGCAAATTTTTATGGAAGTCAATATCACACGTTCAATTGGTTGTCGTTTCGTAAGTGAGAGATGTCAACTTATCTGCATCCACTATTGGACGCCTTATAACATCCAACACAATGCAAATGTTTCCCCACATCTTGGTATCCCATCGATCTTACCTAATTCTTGATTAGTCCAACTATCGCACAATACAAACACAAGCCCCATCGCCCAAAATGCACTCCAATATATAGAGCAAACAACCTTGATGCAACACAAAAGAAATCTTAAACACACATATGTATAAGAAACTCGGATATTAATCTTTAGGTATAAACAATGGTTTAGGAGGCTCAATATTTGTCTATGATTTTTTTTTTGCAAACCTCTCTCATAAAACTCATTAATAGCCCTTCTATTTATTGAAAACACGACAAACGAGGCGACACAAGAATATAGAAAACTCGTTCGAACATTATTGTAATACCCCGTATTTTTATGACTTTTAATTTTGGGGATTTATTAAATTTAATTAGAGATATTAATTTAATATTAATCCGAAAAATCATTTAAATACTTACTAGCGTGATGAGAGTTAGTAATTATTGGAATTTTTTTGTAAATTACTTTATGGATAAAGTAAGAGGTGTAATTGTATTTAGTAAAATTATCACGAGAATCTAATTTGATAATTTTGGAAATTTATCGGGACGCGCTTGTGTCGTGTCGGGATTAAATTCGAACTATTAAAAGTGAATAAATTATAAGTCACCCGTATGGTCATTTTGAGTACGTCAATGTATCCGGAAGGGTCGGGATAGTCAAAATAATGTACCCGGGAATTTAGTTTGGGTTTCGGGGGGTTTCTAGGCCTAACTAACATCCCGGGAGGGTGTTTTAGACATTTCGTATTTTTGGGCATGGAAACCCACGAATTTCTAAGGCTTTATCAGATGTTAGGGATTATCTTCTAGGGTTAGCATAACCAAGAACTAAAGACGTCCATTGGAGAGGAAGAGGAGAATCTTTCCAAGTAGTTCTAGGCCAAGAACTCCACCGTTTGCACCGCCGTCACCGCCAAACTTTAGATCGCGCAACAAGGATCACAACCACACCAATATTTTCCACAAATCTGAGCCAAATATTTCCAGGCAAGTATCTATCTTGCTCTATTTCAGTTAATGATTCAATGATGTTAGTCTAGGGTTGATTATGACTAGTTTTTGTGAAAGTAATATGTATGAGAGACTCTAATTTGCATGTTGTAGAGGTAAAAGACGTATTCTGGAAATCTAATTCATATGTAGAGGTTGAACCACGAAATTCAATGAGTTAGGAGTAGGAAATCTGGGAAAAGAATGGGAAGAACTAAGTTAAAGGAATTATTAGGGTTCTTGTAATTTTTCTAGATTTTAACCCTTTTAATTCGTTATAATTGATGAAAACTCGCATATCTTAAGTAGAATATTCCTTATTTGGGGATATAACACTTGTGGTATAATTTGTTGGAAGTTTGGAAATCAAATATGATGATTTGAATGATTTTGGAGTAGCATTCCCGTAACTGGAAATTCTGCAGTTTCGCCATACCTACTTGAGCGATCGATCGACCTAAGAGCATTGATCGATCGAGCGCATGCCATCGATCGATCGACACCTCCTGTAAGACTCAAATTCCCCTTTTTAAATAGGTTGTTCCAACTTAAATGAATAGAAATCCTTGGACATTATTGTTATAACATTTTGGGATATAAAGAAGACCAGTAGGACTTTATAAAAATGGAACCTTTAATGTAAGACGAGATTAACATTTAACGGAGGTGTTTTACACTTAAGGAACAATGGGAACGTGTGTCTAAAGGGTGAGACTCGTAAGGAAGTTACGTCGTAAAATAAAAGAGTACCTACTAAAATTACACTTAGGGAGGTAGGATTCCACGAGTGTTACGAAGAAAGTTTGAAATAATCCCATAAATAAGAATAAAAGAGACGAACCGTTATACGAGATAATCTAGTAATGTGCAATAAGAATAACTATCATAAGTATGGGTCGTGGGTGTACCTAAATTGAAATGGGAATGGTAGTATACATATATGATTGTGTTTGTGCATATACTATATACGTGTAAAAATCATGCTCGCGCTACTTGCTATCAATGAGGTTACCGCGCCGGGACAGTCTTATCTCGATGGTACCTTTATGGGGGATATTGCCTTGTACCCTAGAATATAGGAATCCTTGGTAGAGACTATCGGATAGATAGTCAAACGGCCCTAAGAGACGTGAGGGTTTGTGCTGACCTCTTAGTGACTTGGAACTTTGCTTCGCCTCAATTTGTATGTGTTTTGTGTTAATACAGTTCGAGAGTGATTCCGAACTAGTATATCCCTTAGTACGAGTGATACGGGGACTTGATAGCAGAGTATGGCCGCACCATAAATTTATGTGGGGTGCCGATAGTATATATATATATATAATTAAAATTTGGGAAACTTTATACCGTGGTTAAAAGTAGTTGAGTAATGAATAAATATTCCAATATTTAAAAGTGTGTAAAAAGTTTGAGACAACACTGAAAAATATTATAATAAAATGATAGTTATGTGAAAACTTTGCCTTTAGGAAGTTACTATCTTAGCACTAGTAATTGTCGGCATGAAACCTTATGAGAATTTTTAAGAAAAGCTAAACTGTTGGGATAAATAGTGCGGTAGGTGCACATTAGAAGAGAGGTGAGAATTCTTCAAGAGAGTGCCGTATACTAATATGATTGTTGCATTAGCAGGTAAGCATTTTAAATACATGCTAACTAAATTTTAAACTTTTTTACAATCGGGCTCTGACCCGTTTCCTACTTTCTTTTCTCTCTTGTATATATATGTATATATTACAGGTGCCCAGCCACAAGGGCGTCTTGCATAGGATCCTTTGGAAGGAACGTGCTGCAGCTTAGGTGGGATTGCAGACCTCTTGATTAGACGACCTCATTATTGATTCCATTTCTAATTCTATTTTATCTACTTGGGCATGTGTCGCCCTTTTCCATTATTCAGTTTGTTTTATCAGAGATTGTGATTCGTTTATTTCCAGTATTTATACTTTGGGATTGTTACTGTCAGGATGTTTTCCTTTGAAGTTTTAGAGTTGGAATTAATTAGTTGGATGCTTAAATTGCTTGGATTATATTTTTCAGTTTATTTGTTGTGTGATTCTTAAACTATGGATTATGAAAGGTTTTAAATGTTGGGTTTAAACATAAATTTGGAATTGATGTCTTAAAAATGGTTTTGTCACTTAGCTTAATTATTTAGGGTGTTTAATTTATAAAGTTATTTTTGTGACAGTGATGCTAAGAATGAACCAACCGTTCACCTTGGTTATAATTTAATAAAGGACTGATCACCCGATATTTAATTAGACGGGGTATTACAGGTGGTGTCAGAGCATCAGGTTCTAGTGTCCTTTAGGATCTGTACGGCTTATTTCGCTTTCAGCTTAGCGTTCTTGCTATAGAGCCCTATTTTTAGGATTATTGTATTCTTGCTTTTATGATTACTTCTTCAGCTATTTGAGATTTGTTAATAACTGTAGACTAATAAATTTCTTTACGTTTCAGATGCCTCCGAGACGCGCACCCAATGATAGGCATGCCCAAGCCGAGCAGCCAGCAGCTCCGGCTCAGGGAACGATGAACGCAACCGGGGTAGCCGCTATCGTTGCTCAGGCGGTGAATGCCGCGCTAGCTGTAGTGCAACAGGCTCCACCCCAGGTTCAGGCAGTGGCGCCAGTACCAGCACAACTTCCATCTGCATGGGAGCGAGTTAGTGATGCCTTCCAGAAGGCGAATCCCCTAGAGTTTGGGGGTTGTTCGGATATCATTGTAGCCAGTCAATGGAAGAAGGATATCCAGAGGCATCTGCTCATGTACGAGTGCACGGACGTGCATAAACAGCTATTGGATTCCTTCAAGCTAGTGGGGGCCGCTTTGTATTGGTGGGAATCCACCACCACCTTGGAGGAGAGGGATATTATCACTATTCAGTCATTTTGGGCGCGATTTGACAACAATTACTTTCCATCCGCCGTGCAGACTGAGATGAGGCGGAAGTTACTGAATTTGAAATAGGAGAATTCGACTGTTGCTGAGTACGAAGAGGAGTTCACAAGACTTCTCACTATAGTGCCAGATGAGGCACCCACTGAGGGAAAGAAGATACTGTTATTTGTGGATGGATTGGCCTGGAGGATCCGTCAATACCTCATAGGCAATATGTCACTGAGTACTTACACGGATGTACTCAATGCTGCTTTATTACACTGCCAGGATCACCGCTTCCATCTGCAGGGATGCAAGCGAGCAGGAGAGTTCAGCCATCAGGGCAAGACAGGGGGTAGTGGTACTAGTGGAGCACCGACATCTCAGGGGCAGACCCGTCAACATGAGCAGAGTTCCCATCAGGGGGACCCTGTCAAGCGGTTCCGATCGGGTGACTCCAGGCAGGGATTTGGGGGATTTAGGCAGGGCCAACAGTAGGGGTGTTCAAAAAACCGACTGGACCGACGGACCGAACCGACCCTTTTTTTTTGGTTTTTTTTCTTAATCGGTCCGATCTAGGTTTATTTTTTTGGTGGACCGACCTAGTCGGTCCGGTCCACGGTTTACAGTTTCAAAAACCCTGTTAGGACCGACCCGAACCGACTGTATATAAAATAATATATTTTTACATATATATGTATATATATAAGATAAATAAATAGTAAAAGTATATATTTCAATATTTGATTAGTTTAAATTATAGTTTAATCCAATAGTAGGTTTGTTTTAATCAGAAATTTTGATATTTTTTAGTTTTTAATGTTTGAAAAAAAATAGACTCGGGTATATTTGTATTATTATAAATGATGTAATTTATTAATGTGAGGACCGACGGGTTAGACCGGACCGACCCTATAAAAAACCGAACCGACTAGGGTCGGTTAACCGACATTATCGGTCCGGTCTCGGTCCATTTTTTTAGAGGACCGACCAAGTCGGTCCGGTCCAAAAAAAACCTTAAAACCGAACCGGACCGGACCGCGAACACCCCTAGCCAGCAGGGTCAGTCTAATCAGCAGGGCCAATATCGTCAACCGTAGGGTCAGTAGCAGGGCCATCAGGGCCAATAGCGTTTTCAGCAGGGCCAATGGCGGGGTGGTAACAGCCAGCAGGGCCGTAATCAGCAGGGACAAAGGGGAAAAAATTTCAGGGGCCGATGCTTCGGGTGTGGTAAAAATGTCCATAGGCTTCATGATTATCCAGAGGGAGA
This sequence comes from Sambucus nigra, assembly GCA_949130495.1. NCBI lineage: Eukaryota > Viridiplantae > Streptophyta > Magnoliopsida > Dipsacales > Adoxaceae > Sambucus > Sambucus nigra. The sequence continues at coordinate 138,132,555 of OX422221.1, read as the reverse complement.
TAGGGCCCCATAGCAGCAAGGTGCTCGTAATGAGCCACAGAGGACACTTTTTCCAACCTCCCTCCCATCACCAGCTCAGGCACCAACCCTACCAGCAGCTCCAGTGCAACAGGGGTAGTTACAGTACGGACGTGTCTATAACATCCACCAGGCAGCAGCTCCTCAGGCACCACCCGCGATTGAGGGTACGTTTCCTATCTATGGTACTATGGGTCGGGTTTTATTTGATACTGGGGCGACACACTATTTTATAGCTACTCATTTTATGAAGGCCTTAGGGTTATTAGCCACAACAGAGAGCACTGTGACATGCGTAGACTCACCACTGGGAAATAGATCATGAATTTTCTTTATATGCCGGGGTGTGGGAGTAGAGATTGGTAGTTTAATCTTACCAGCAGACATGTTAGTCTTATATATGCATGAGCAAGACGTTATTATTGGCATGGATTGGCTCGCAGCATACAGAGCCATGATAGATTGTTTCGGTGGGAGTATTGTCTTTGCCATTCCGGGGCAGGAGATGTTTGTAGTGGCGATGCCTCGCCCAGAGAGGGCTCTACCGCTCATTTGTATTACATAGAGGAGGATACCTCTAAGGAGGTCGTGACTCTCTTAGACTCGATCCCAGCCGTTCGTGAGTATTCTGATGTATTTCAGGAGATATCAGGCCTACCCCCCAGTCGAGAGATAGATTTTGTCATAGATTTGTTACCGAATACTCGATCGATAGCACGCGCTCCATACCGTATGGCTCCGGTAAAAATATGAGAGTTACAAGATCAGATAGAGCAACTATTAGCCCAGGGCTTCATTTGTAGGAGTACCTCACCTTGGGGCACTCTAATTTTGTTTGTGAAGAAGAGAGATGGTTCACTGAGGCTATGTGTGGACTATCGGGAGCTGAACAAGGTCACGAAATGGAATAAATATCCGTTGCCCCGAATCGATGATCTGTTCGACCAGATAAGGGGAGCAACTTTCTTTTCGAAGATAGATTTGAGGTCAGGATACCATCAGCTACGTAGGGAGCATGATGTTTCGAATACTGCTTTCTTGACGAGATATGGGTCCTATGAGTTCATAGTGATGCCATTTGGACTCACAAATGCTCTAGCCGTATTCATGGACTTGATGAACCGAGTATTCAGAGAGTTCTTGGATCAGTTTGTTATCGTCTTCATAGAAGACATCCTGATATATTCACACACTGAGGAAGAGCATGCTGAGCACTTGAGGCAGGTTCTTCAGACTCTACGAGAGCATCAGCTGTATGCTAAGTACGAGAAGTGCGAATTCTGGTTACGGGAAGTGAAATTCTTGGGACATGTTGTTTCTGAACTGGGGATAGTGGTTGACCCGAGTAAAGTGTCAGTAGTGAGGGAGTGGGGACAACCCACGACACCGACGGAAGTGCGTAGTTTCTTGGGGTTAGTCGGATACTACAAGAGATTCATTTGAGGGTTCTCCAAGATAGCAGATCCATTGACGAACCTGACTCGCAAGGGGGTACCATATGTTTGGGATGATACTTGTCAATTGGCTTTCGATGAGCTGAAAGACAAGCTGACTTCGGCACCAGTCCTTGCTTTACCCAAGCCGGGCGTGGAGTATCTGGTTTACACCGATGCCTCCTTACAGGGACTTGGGGGAGTACTTCAACAGGAAGAGAATGCTATAGCTTTTGCCTCCCGCAAGCTTAAGCCACACGAGAGGAATTACCCCACTCATGACCTAGAGTTAGTAGCGGTCGTCTTTGCATTGAGAATATAGAGACACTATTTATTAGGGGAGAAATTCCGTTTGTTCACGGACCACAAGTCACTATAGTACCTGTTCACTTAGCGATAATGGAATATGCGTCAGTGCAGGTGGTTAGAGTTTGTGAAAGACTATCAGTTCGACATACAGTACCATCCGGGGAAGGCCAATATAGTTGCTGATGCGTTGAGTCGTAGACCGGTAGACGATGTAGCGGACGTCTGGAAAGTAAAGTGGAAAGAGTTAGGTCACCAAGATGCGGTAGCTCATTCCTTCATATCCGTAATGACACTGACACCCGAGATTATTACGAGGGCAATACATGCACAGACAACAGACTCATTTTGCCAGGAACAAATTATACGGCTTTTAGTCGAGGGTGTTGAGTCTTATTCAATTAGTTTCGATGGAGGTTTAAGGTTTAATGGGAGATTGGTGGTCCCAGAAGGAGCAAACTTACATCATGCAGTGATGACCCAGCCTCAGGGGTCCCGATTTGTGGTGTATCCCGGGGGAGATAAGATGTACCAAGATATGAGACGGTAATACTAGTGAAGCGGGATGAAGAAGGACATTGCTGAGTTCGTGTCCAAGTGTTCTACTTGCCAGATGGTAAAGGTGGACCACCAGAAATTGTCGGGGTTGCTTCAGTCGTTGGAAATACCCACGTGGAAGTGGGAGAGTATTTCCATGGATTTTATTACTGGGTTGCCTACATCATAGCGGGGCCACGACTCCATCTGGGTGATTTTGGACCGTTTGACCAAGGTAGCTCATTTCCTGCCAGTACAGACCGCCTATACCACGGGCCAGTATGCTCAGTTATTCATTGCTGAGATTATTAAACTACATGGGGTGCCCCTGGATATTGTGTCAGATAGAGATAAGATTTTCGTATCACGAATCTGGGTGAGTTTTCAGGAGGCCATGGGTACAGAGTTGAGACTGAGTTCAGCTTATCACCCACAGACAGATGGACAAACAGAGCATACCAACCAGATGTTGGAAGATATTCTACGCATGTGTGTCCTTGATTTTGGAGGAGGTTGGGAGCCATATCTTCCACTGGTGGAGTTTTCTTATAATAAATCTTATCAGTTTACGATCGACATGGCTCCATTTGAGGCATTGTATGGCAGGCCTTGTCGTTCCCCAACTTGTTGGCTAGATGTGGGGGACAACAAGTTACTCGGACCAGAGGTAATTCAGAAAACCTCCGCTAGGATTGAGATTATCAGGATTCGCATTCGGGTAGCCGAGGACAGGCAGAAAAGCTACGTCGATGCAAAATAGTTCTTTCGAGAATTTAATGAGGGGGACCAAGTATTACTACGTGTATCTCCTATGAAAGGAGTGATGAGGTTTGGGAAGAAAGGGAAACTGGTCCCGAGGTACGTGGGACCATTTCCCATTATCGAGAGGATTGGGCCGATAGCATACAGGTTGGGACTGCCAGAGCATTTACACCGCATTCACAATGTATTCCACATCTCGTCGTTGAGACGATACCTTCGGGATAACATGACCCACACCCACGTCGCGATTGAGGAGATTGACTTACAACCAGATAGCTCTTACGAGGAGAGACCAGTAGCTATTCTAGACCATAGTGAAAGGAGATTAAGGTCGAAAGTAGTCCCACTTATACGGGTCCAGTGGGAGCATTATAATGTGGAGGAATCCACTTGGGAGCGTGAGGCAGACATGCGTGAGAAGTACCCAGAGTTATTCTTACCAGGTACACCTCAGTTTTTTCGAATTTTGGAATGAACTTCCGTTATTAGGTGGGAAGTATGTAATACCCCGTATTTTTATGACTTTTAATTTTGGGGATTTATTAAATTTAATTAGAGATATTAATTTAATATTAATCTGGAAAATCATTTAAATACTTAGTAGCGTGATGGGAGTTAGTAATTATTAGAATTTTATTATAAGTTACTTTATGGATAAAGTAAGAGGTGTAATTGTATTTAGTAAAATTATCACGAGAATCTAATTTGATAATTTTGGATATTTATCGGGACGCGCTTGTGTCATGTCGGGATTAAATTCGAACTATTAAAAGTGAATAAATTATAAGTCACCCCTATGGTCATTTTGAGTATGTCAATGTGTCCGAAAAGGTCGAGATAGTCAAAATAACGTACCCGGGGGTTTAGTTTGGGTCTTGGGGTGTTTCCAGGCCTAATTAACATCCCGGGAGGGCATTTTAAACATTTCGTATTTTTGGGCAAGGAAACCCACGAATTTAAAAGGCTTTATCAGATGATAGGGATTGTCTTCTAGGGTTATCATAACCAATAACTAAAGACGACCATTGGAGAGGAAGAGGAGAAGCTTTCCAAGGAGTTCTAGGCCAAGAACTCCACCGTTTGCACCGCCGTCGCCACCAAACTTTAGATCGCGCAACGAGGATCACAACCACACCAATCTTTTCCATAAATCTGAGCGAAATATTTCCAGGAAAGTATCTATCTTGCTCTATTTTAGTTAATGCTTCAATGATGTTAGTCTAGGGTTTATTATGACTAGTTTTTGTGAAAGAAAGCATGTATGAGAAACTCTAATTTGCATGCTGTAGAAGTAAAAGACATATTCTGGAAAACTAATTCATATGTAGAGGTTGAACCACGAAATTCATTGGGTTAGGAGTAGGAAATCTGTGAAAAGAATGGGAAGAACTAAGTTAAAGGAATTATTAGGGTTCTTGTAATTTTTCTGGATTTTAACCCTTTTAATTCATTATAATTGATGAAAACTCGCATGTCTTACATTAAATATTCATTATTTGGGGATATAACACTTGTGGTATAATTTGTTGGAAGTTTGGAAATCAAATATGATGGTTTGAATGATTTTGGAGTAGCATTCCTGTAATTGGAAATTCTGCAGTTTCGCCATACCTGCTTGATCGATCGATCGACCCAAGAGCATCGTTCGATCGAGCACATGCCATCGATCGATCGACCCCACCTGAAAGACTCAAATTCCCCTTTTTAAATAGGTTGTTCCAACTTAAATGAATAGAAATCCTTGGACATTATTGTTATAACATTTTGGGATATAAAGAAGACCAGTAGGACTGTATAAAAATGGAACCTTTAATGTAAGACGAGATTAGCATTTAACGGAGGTGTTTTACACTTAAGGAACAATGGGAACGTGTTTCTAGAGGGTGAGACTCGTAAGGAAGTTATGTTGTAAAATAAAAGAGTACCTACTGAAATTACACTTAGGGAGGTAGGATTCCACGAGTGTTACGAAGAAGGTTTGGAATAATCCCATAAATAAGAATAAAAGAGACGAACCGTTATACGGGATAATCTAGTAATGTGCAATAAGAATAAATATCATAAGTATGGGTCGTGGGTGTACCTAAATTGAAATGGGAATGGTAGTATACATATATGACTGTGTTTGTGCATATACTATATACGTGTAAAAATCTTGTCCGCGCTACTTGCTATCACTGAGGTTACCGCGCCGGGACAGTCTTATCTCGATGGGACCTCTATGGGGGATATTAACCTGTACCCTAGAACATAGGAATCCTTGGTACAGGCTATCAGATAGATAGTCAGACGGTCCTAAGACACGTGAGGGTATGTGCTGACCTCTTAGTGACTTGGAACTATGCTTCGCCTCAATTTCTATGTGTTTTGTGTTAATACAGTTCGAGAGTGATTCCGAACTAGTACATCCCTTAGTACGAATGATACGGGGACTTGATAGGAGAGTATGCCAGCACCATAAATTTATGTGGGGTGCCGATAGTAAATATATATATATATATATGTAATTAAAATTTGGGAAACTTTCTACTGTGGTTAAAAGTAGTTGAGTAATGAATAAATATTCCAATATTTAAAAGTGTGTAAAAAGTTTGAGACAACACTGAAAAATATTATAATAAAATGAGAGTTATGTGAAAACTTTGCCTTTAGGAAGTTACTATCTTAGCACTAGTAATTGTCGGCATGAAACCTTATGAGAATTTTTAAGAAAAACTAAACTGTTGGGATAAATAGTGCGGTAGGTGCACATTAGAAGAGATGTGAGAATTCTTCAAGAGAGTGACGTATACTAATATGATTGTTGCATTAGAAGGTAAGCATTTGAAATACATGCTAACTAAATTTTAAACTGTTTTACAATCGGGCTCTGACCCGTTTCCTACTTTCTTTTCTCTCTTGTGTATATATGTATTATTATATGTGCCCAGCCACTGGGGCGTCTTGCATAGGATCCTTTGGAAGGAATGTGCTGCACCTTAGGTGGGAGTTGCAGGCCTCTTGATTAGACGACCTCATTATTGATCCCATTTCTAGTTTTATTTTATCTACTTGGGAAAGTGTCGCCCTTTTCCATTATTCAGTTGGTTTTATCAGAGATTGTGATTTGTTTATTTCTAGTATTTATACTTTGGGATTGTTACTGTCAGGATGTTTTCCTTTGAAGTTTTAGAGTTGTAATTAATTAGTTGAATGCTTAAATTACTTGGATTGTATTTTTCAGTCTAGTTGTTGTGTGATTCTTAAACTATGGATTATGAAAGGTTTTAAATGTTGGTTTTAAACATAAATTTAGAATTGATGTCTTAAAAATGGTTTTGTCACTTAGCTTAATTATTTAGGGTGTTTAATTTAAAAAGTTATTTTTGTGACAGTGATGCTAAGAATGAACCAACCGTTCACCTTGGTTATAATTTAATAAAGGACTGATCATCCGGTATTTAATTAGGCGGGGTGTCACAATTATACATGGAGTTATTTTAACGAAGTGCGCATTCTCGCTCAAAGAACAAAAATCTCGTTCAAATGAAACCGCTAAACTCGTTTGAACGGAGATCTAACGAGCTTTGAACGGAAATTTTATGCTTAAAGATAAACGTCTCGTTTGAACGAAAACCTATTTCTCGTTTGAATTAGCCATACTGGAAATCTCGTTCAATCTACTTTAAATAAATTTTATTTTTCTTTAAAAATACCTTTTTACGAAAAAGTCTCAAATTAAAAACTAACACCCAACCAATGTATCCAAGGATCAAACATAAATAATAATTTGTGCCTATAAACATACTATGGATGTCGAAGATGAAACTCGACACGAAACACGATATGCATTTGTTATGTCTTTAACTTGGCCGCCAGGATCTTAAGTCATACATCATAGGCTTGAAGGACAAACCACTAAAATCTTAACCTATGACCTAAACAAGTATTATCGAAACGAAATAAAACCAAAATACATACAAATTTACTCGATTGAAAAATTACCCCTACAATTTATGAGAGAAGTCGTTGAGATCTTCTCATTTTATATTGGGCCAGATCTCGAGGTCCAACATAGGTCGAACCACTTGGTATCGGTGTTCCATTATATTACACGACATTGTGCCTTGTATCACAATGACTTTGAGTGACACGAGGGTTACAATGTTAAGAGATAATTTTATCCAATGCCGTTGGTTTCTTGAGTCAGGTGAAAGCACGCACCTTTTATCGAGAGGGGTATTGGGTCCAAGTGGATCGAACTGTCTTTAAAAGGAGGAAGTCATACCATGCAAATATGAATGATCTTTAACTCATTATTGTGATTGGACCTTTGTCTAGTTAGAGGTATCTTTTCACCTCCTTCCTCCTTTTCATACCCAATATATAGCTAGCATAATCCAATAATGTTAGAATGCCTCATCTCATGGGGGGCAGCCTTTTGAAGGGCATATAACACCTCTAAGGGGGGTTTATTTCCCCTCACGGTTAGAGCATATGGATATCTAACCAAATCCTCCTGAGCCATACCGATCAATGTTTGTTCAAGGGATAACATGTGATATTGTATTTCTCCTGGATTATTATTATTTATTTTAGAGCTCCAGTTAGCCCAACTATATTAGACGATGAATTACTTGATGATGCATTCATATTGGTTGAGGGAAGTGGCAGATTTGAAGTCACTGTAAAAGATAAATTTATTGATCAAAGATGAGGATAACCCTAGATATTTGTGATTCCAATGAATGATCAATATTGATGATTTTATGAGCCCTATGATGAAAATCTCCAAAAAGTTGAATATCTTAAGAACACAACAAATCTAAATCGATTTAGATGAAAAATCTGGCATAAATTAGGGTAAATATGAGAGTGAATAATACATTGCTACATAAGAATCTACTTAGATTAATATCCACTAATAACATATTACAATTGATTTATGTACGAATATAAGTGAAACCATACACTCTACTCTTCAAGATATATATATAAAACATGATTAACCTAAGGTTGAGTCTTAAACCCATGTTATAACGATTTTACCCAGTGAGGTAGACTGAGTTTGGTCAATTTCAAGAGACAACACCCAACAATTGATGCTTTGATTTGAGCTCAACTAAGCTAATGAAGATATTAAATAGTAACTCCGTGAATATATAAAAACATGATCAATTTGGGTATGAACGAATACTAAATATTAGAGAAGAGACAAATAAATGGATCAAACACGGGGATTTAAGTGGGTAAACCTTAGTTGACTTACATCCACTAAGGATCAAACTTATCTCTCACTAAATATTGTGGAACACCACTATTATTAGGGTTGTATAAGCTTTTATTCCCTCTCTCTCTCTCTCTCTCTCTCTCTCTCTCTCTCTCTCTATATATATATATATATATATATATATATATATATATATATATATATATATATAACCGATATTTGTAGAGTTACACTATATGAAGTAATGACTCGAAGTACACATTTTGAACAACTATCTTTTATAGATGGCCTAGGTTGTAATGTGCACCCCAAGTCACACAACACATACTTGATCCTATTGTGACACCTGTGATTTTAGAAGGTGTGATGGTATATAGGATTAGTCCCTCATGTGCTCATATAGATTTGAAAGCTACAACCCGAGGTGAGTAAATGAAACTAAGGGACGGGAGATAATTTTTCTTCTAATACGAATGATGCACAGTTTAGGGTAATCGATAAGGTAGAGGAAAAATCTTTCGAACTAAGGAAGACAAGAACTAAATGAAATTAGTTCTTAGCCCCCCTCGATGCGGGAACACATTATAATTCTAATTGTAGAACAAAATACAAACTTAAAATTAAAAATAAAAGTAAGCAAAGTGTGGACATGGAATGAAAATCATAATAAAATTAGGATTCAAGAAAAACAATAGGAAAAGGAAAAAAATGAAACACGAGGATCTCCTTAAAAATAGGTCAAGTAAAGTTGGGCAATTTATAATTTTACTTAAATTACACTACTCAGTTTCAATAATTTGTAATTTTTCTCTTTGGTCAATTCTAATGTTAGTTTAGTAGCCATATTACACACATATACATACACGTAACATTAGAGACAATTAGTGAATTTTTTAGTAATTACTTCAATTAATTATAAACTAATTTCGTCCAATTTACTGCAAAAATATTTAGAATTACATCAATTAAATATAAACTTGTTTCATCTAATTTACTGCGTAAAATATATAGAATTACTTCAATCAAATATAGACTAATTTCATTTAATATTTTGTATGCTTGTAGTTTAATTAACCCCCCCCCCCCCCCCCCCCCAAAAAAAAAGGAGAGGAAAATGATGTCAAATGCACGTGTCAATAAATTAAATCAAATTTATAGTTTTTGTTTGACAACCATAGTCAATATTCGTTTTAATGAACATTTATACACAACATGTAAATATCACAAATGTTTGTTACCTTGGTTTCTAAAGTAAACTATCAGTTTGGAAATTTTAACACACTCCACACCTGAATAAAATTATTTTATTAGTACCTAAACGGAAATATATATACACCACATACTTATGACTACATTTTGAGTTAACAAATGGACAATTAAAAAAAAAAAAAACTTCAAAATATGTAGTATTACACAACCACATAAAAATAAACAAAACCAAACTTATATAATACGCACATGGATGTCACAAATTGTTTGAAAACCTAAATGTGCAAAAATATATTTAAATCTCATTATGGTAAATGCGAAGACTGGAAAAAACACTTAGGTACAAATTTATTAACAAGGTTAATCAACTGCGTCTTTTGTAAATCACAATTTATTTGAAGAAACCCTTAAACACAAAAATAGAGTGAATAAATGACACAAGATGTGTGATCCAGTATCGAACTTATTTTATTTTTAAAAATCCTTTATTTAGTTTTACGAAAAACTATTAACCAACCAGCACGAGTTAACATCCATGCAAATACGAAATGCACAAAGGTAACATGAGGACTTTAACATGGTAGAACCTCTCCGGAGAAAATATCCACGAGGGCCTTTACGTCGCAAAATAAAAAAAAAATCACCAAACAAGAGCATGTTACAAATACCACAAATATCAGAAAATGGTAAAAAGAATATACCCAACTGAAATATCTGCTCAAGCGCATATAAAATGACTCTGATGTTGATGTACTAGTTCCAAGATGAATGGATCATCAAACCCTCCAAATATCAACAGATTACGGTGGATTTGGTGCAACGGGTACTGAAGTGAAATTTACACTAAAAATACTCACTCACAACAAATTTTATACAGTTCTTTTGAACAAAATAAATGGTCTTAATCATGCATGTACACAGTCTCCAGAATCTTAATATAAAAATTCATATTTTCACAAAAGTAATCGGATCTAGGTTTTAGAAGCTGGATTTTCATAAAATCAACCTTAGTTCTTAAAAAATTTTAGAAAAAAAATGTTATCCTTCAAAACGGATATATACAGTATGCACACAAATATGAAATATAAAATCTTTTTAAAAATCTCAGATCTATTATAAAGGTTTGAAATAGAAATGAAAGTTTTAAAGTTTTCAGAGTTTGGTTTTATAAAAACAGAAATGGTAAAACCAAACTAAGATACCCTAGAAGAATGAAAATGTGAAAGTTTATTCTAGGTTTCTTCTCAATTTTAATTGATTTGAAACGAATATGAAAACAAGAGAAGAAATCAAACAAAAATCCCCTGATTTTTCTTTCTTTCTTCTCTCTCTAATTTTTTTCGAAACTCTCTTCTCTCTCTAAAACACTCTAGTACTCTCTTTAACTATCTTCTCCCCTCTATAACTCTCTCTCTCTCTCTGTATCTCTATCTCTCTCTCTGTCTCTCATTCTAGAAACCCTAATGCCTGACCAAAAAGCTGATCATATGATGAAGCCAAGGTTTATATAGGAGCAGTTATAAGATGATTTCAACCAGATGAAATTAGGGGCGAAGATTAAAGGTGTTCAATCGATATTAATTCAATGGTCAGAATTGGTGTGTACTAAGTAAGCTAAATTGGGCGAACAAGTAATCGGTTAAACTCAACGGTCTTCAATCTGTGTAAAAATCGTAATGATTCTCAACCTTTAATAACATTGATCTAATGGTCAACTAAAATACAGAGAAAACACAAGTTAAGGGCGCGTTAAAAAATTAAATAGTAACTTCAGATTTAAAATGTTAAAAATGTTAATTTTTATGTATTAACATTGTTTAAAAAATAGAAGAAAATTATTTTAAATTTAAGAAAAAATTCTTAAAATATTTTCATACTCTATTTATCAAAATATAATTTTAGCATTATTAAGGCTGAAATTATAAATTTATTAATACCAAAATTAAATCCAATTAAATAAATTTTAATTCTTAAAAAATTATTTAAGTGATTTTAAAATATTCTACTTGATGCATGTGTGTGAACGTGGTGTATTGTAGCTTGATGCAGATAGGAATCTCTTTAAGGTCTTTAGTCTTCAATGAAATTTGAGAGAGATCTCTTCTAAAATAAATATTTTGTCACAATATCCAAACTAGTTGAACACTTTATAGTTTAAACTCAACAAATCCTAAGAAGTCTTTTATCAAAGAGTGTTTCAATCACCCCCTTTGGATATTTGTGAAAAATCTCCATTAACTACATATATATTCCGTGGAATACTTTTGAACTTAATTGTAAAAAAATAAAATATAGTCCTATCAAAAACTAATATATCCCACCTAAAATAAAAAATAACAAGAAGGGTATAAATACAACTAAACTAATAGCATTTGATATCATATACAAGTAAAATAAAAATCTGATCAAATTTGCACAACAAATATACGCTTTCATCAAGTGAGTACTGTAGAGATATATATAAAGAAGATAAGGAGCAATATATTCAATAATATGGATGTACTCTACTCCCCCATTTTATCTCAAATAGACGAGGGTGTAAAGTAATAAACATACAAAATTTTCTAAACAGGTGCTTATCCTATATCAACAAGTTATGAAAGGTGCCTTCACTGGTCACAAGCATCCATTCCCCATAACCTTATATAGTAATTCATTGATATGATAAAGACATGAATGTGGTTCATATATAACATGCAAATCAATCAAGCATAATCATCCATATTGATCTTCTTATACTTTTAAAACGAATATTATCTAGAGGTTTAGTTAGAAAATCAATAAATTTCTTTTTAGTAATAACATATTCAATTAAGATTTCTTTAGATTCTACTAAGCCTTCAATACAATAATGATGAATTTTTATGTATTTTGTTAGAGAATGTTGTACAATATTTTTAGTTATGTTTATAGTGCTCTCATTATCACACAATCATGTAACTTGAGTTTTTATAATGTTGTAATCACTTATCATCTGTTTTATCTACATTAATTGGGCACAACAACTTCCAGCTGCAATATATTTTGCCTCACCAGTAGATAAGGAAATACAATTCTGTTTTTTGTATCCCCAACAAATCAAATTATTTCCAACATAATAACAAGGACTAGAGGTACTCTTATTACCACTAGAACAACTTATCCAGTCGGCATCCTTGTACCTTGAAATACTGCTGGTTGTGTATTTTGTGTACTACAATCCTAACTCTAAAGTCCCTTTAATATATTTTAAGATTCTCATAACCTTTTAAGGCGACCCTCTTTAGGAGCGGACTGATAACGAGCGCACACAAAAAAAAAACATGATATCTGGTTAAGAAGCAGTTAAATACAATAAACTACCTATAATGCTTCTACATAAAGTAGGATCTATACTTTTACCACTTACATCTATAGTTACTTTCGTGGTTGTGCTCATTGGTGTACGTGCTATTTCGGCATCATTCAAATCAAACTTCTTTATTAAGTCTTTAGTATATTTGGTTTGACATATAAATAAGCCATCATCAAATTGTTTCACTTAAATTCAAAGGAAATATTGTAACTCCCTCATATGCGACATACGAAACTCTCCACTCATAAAATTTGAAAATATTTTGACTTCTTTAGGGGAAGTTAAACAAAAAATAATATCATATACACGCACTATTGCAATTTAAACATCATTTTTAAGTTTTTGGACAAATAATATCTACTCACTGCCACCGCGATCGAACCCTTTATTGAGTAAAAAGGCCATAAAGCGATCGTACCAGGCCTTGGGGGCTTGCTTTAAACCATATAACATTTTTTAAGTCTAAAGACATGTTCAGAGTATTTTGGGTCAACAAAACCTTTCCGATGCTCTTTATAAACTTCCTCAGATAAAATACCATATAAAAATGCGGATTTAACATTCATTTTAAAAAGATTAAATTGTAAATGGCAGGAAACAACCAAGAGAAGACGAGCATACTCTATCCCTTTATACGAGGCAAATGTCTCATCTACATCTACCCCTTCAATCTAGTTGTATCCCTGTTCAACCAGCCTACCTTTATTTTTAATTATCACTCATGTGTTCATTAGTTTTGTTTTTGAAAATCCATATTGTACCAATTACTTTAGTATTAAATGGCCTAGGAATGAGATACTAAATATCTTGTATTTTAATTTATTCCATCTATTTTTGCATAATATCTATTCAAATGGAATCTTGCAAATCTTTATTTATATTTTTAGGTTACAACAGGGAAACAAACCAGGCAAAATTTGCAAAATTACAAAGTTGTGATCTCGTTATAACTGGCTTTAATACTTCACCAACTATGTTAGTGTCGGATGATTCTTAGAAACCCAGTTAGGCACAACTGGGGTTTCAACCGGTAATTATCAATTTCAATTGGTGAGTTTGAGTTTTTAAAAGTTTTTGACTCATCATTAGAAATTGGTATTTTACTAATAGAACTGACTGAAGTTTCATCTACAATCACGTTGATTGACTCCATAGTTAACTTTGTTCTTAAATTATAAACCCAACAGGCATGACTATTTTAAGAATAGCCTAGGAAAATTCCTTTATTTTTGAATTTTAAAAGATTTTCTATTCACGACAAACATAACAAATGCTCCCAAAGGGTCTAAAGTATTTAACAATAGGGTTTTTATCATGCCAAAGTTCATATGGACTCTTTTGGTATTTTTACACAGGTATATTCTATTTATAGTTTTCCAAGTCGTTTGGATTGCTTCAACCCAAAAATATTTTTGAAGATTTTTAACATGAATTAATACCCTAACCATTTTTTGAAGTGGTGTATGTTTATGTCTAACTATTTCATTCTATTGGGGAGGGGGTCTTAGGAGCATTAGTGTCTTTAAATTCACCTCCCCGGTCACTTCTTATATGTAATACTTGGGTATCTTTTGCATTTTCAATTTTTATAATGATTTTCAGAAACTCTTTAAAAGTAATTATTTTTTGTTTCATAAAAGTTACCTATGTAAAACGTGAGAAGTCATCCACAATGACTAAGATATAACTATTCCCGCAAAAGGCTAATAGTACGAGAAAGACCAATAACTCCATGTGGATGAGGCCGAGGAGTTTTATAGTTAAAACATCATGTAGTTTCTTATGAGGTGCTTTAGTTATCTGTAACACCCCGTATTTCTAAGTATTTAGAATTGAATTAATTCGGTTATTTTAGATTACACGCGTGATGTAATTTAAGTGAATTGAATATTATGCGTTTATTAAAATATTAATCGAGAGAGATAAAAATAAATAAATATGGAATAAAATTACTAAGAAAATACTAAATGATTATTTTACGTCCTAACGAGTGATATGGACATGATAATGTTATATCTCAACCTGGAGTTGAGTGTAGACTAGATGATATCGAGATAGGAAATTATTATAGAGTGACTTGGATAATGATTTTGAGGTTACGGTTGGTTTCGAATGGGTCGAAATAGTCATAATAGTGTACCCAGGTGTACTTATTGGGTCCCGAGGAGATTTTTAACTAACTCGGCATCACGTAAGGGCATTTCGGTCATTTAGGAGTCTAGGGTAGAGGGGAAATCCAAAAATTAGAGTGTTATATCATCCCATTTGAGCGTGAGGCTAGGGTTACAACACTCTGGTGAGAGATGAGACTATAGGATATGAATAAGAGAAGAAACCTAGGCTACTCCCCACCGTTTCTCACCCCGAACGTCGTCGGAATCGAGATCGGAGCAAGGAAATGACATCTTCACCATCTCAGAACGTAAATTAGACCTGCAAATACAAGGCAAGTGGTTATCTTGCATTATCATAAGCATGTTATAATACTCATGTAGTGTGGGGTTTCAATTTCATACTTTAAATGAATTCTTAGGATTTGAATGGGTGAAGTTCATAATTCGGGATAGGAATTCATGTAGAATAAATCGCAACATGTAAATAATACGAATTCAGAGAATATATGGTGAATAACATGAAAGAAATACGGGTATGATGATGAATATGCATGAAGAACATTATAAACTAAGGTTTTATAATTTTTTAGATTTTATCGGTCCTTGGGTAAATTTCTTTGGGATTTGTTGGATTATTTATGTTGGAAATAGTCCTTACACGGATATTTGATGATTAAGTATGTTATATAAGAGTTTGAGGAGAATTTATGGAGGTTTGATATGGTATAAGGGGTGAAAAGTCGTAACAGGACGAACAATCGCCAGGTAGGACGAACTAGTTCCCACCCTATGATGAACCGATTCGGTGTTCCAGTTTTGTCAAAATTGAATTGTGTGTCATACTTTTACGTGGAACTAATTATGGGGGACTTCGGTGATGATTTAATAACAATATAAAGATTGAAATTAGATAAGTAGACATAGTTTAGGTCTGGTTCTACCTTAATGAGTGTAAAATTGGGATTAAGACTGATGATAGTTAACCCATTGTGTTGCGTATCGGGAATTTACAAAGTTTGGGTCACGATAACTGTAAACGATAACATAAGACCAATACCAGCAGGATAGAGATGTTTTACTACTGAAATTTACTTAAGGTATAATTGGGGACCCTTCGGGTAGTGAGTGATGCTCGAAAAATACGAAAATAATAATATGTGTGAATCATTAGTATGTCGAGTATTCGAGAAATATAAACACTACGTATGTGATATGTTATAGGTTTTGTGTACACCTATAGTGAATATATATATATATATATATATATATAGGTTTTGTGAATACCTATTATGTGTGTGAACATACCTACTCTGCCTGCTATCACAGGAGGTTCCGCGCAAAGGGTGATCCCACCTTGGCGAATCCAGCGAGGTCTGGATGTGTGCCCCGAAACATAGAACTTAGTGCGGCTCACTATGTGTTGTGTATTTGTGGGATCGACGTGTCATTTGGGTACATTAGGTATGTGCATATCCCAAAAGCTTATAACAATGTTTGCCTCCATTGTGTGTTGTTTGATTTATGGTTCGAGGAGATATTCTGAACCGATAGTCCCTGATTTGGTACGAGAGGTACATTTACTTGATAGCATAGTATGCATGCATCGCGGTGACCATTTCGAAGAATTTTTTTGTAGCATATATTATAATGTGATAAATATGTATAGATATGATAATTCTACTTGTGTGTGATAGCAGAAAAGATAGATAATGTATATCTAAAAGAAATTTAAGTATGAGAAACTTAATCAATGGTGCAATAATAATATTCAGTTAAGATGAATTATTTAGCTTAACGGTAGCGTATCGTATGGACGGTACGGGGGAGCTCAACATAGTGTGGTTAGTTAAACACTTAGGCCTAGTTAAGTTTGGTAATATGGCTAGGTGGGTAAAATATGAGACGTTAGATGTGCACTGCAGATGAGAGATGAGGAGCTCAAGGGAGTTTACGCTGGACTAACGTGTGTATTTAATTACAACTTTTATAACTACCATTTAAATACTTTCTAAATATATTTCAAATGGTTTCGGGCTCTGACCCGTGTCAAAATATCGTCCAAAATATTTTAGGTGTCCAGCCATAGGGACTCCAAGTTTGATGACTCATTCCAAGGTTGTGTAGCTACAGTATTGTGGAGGCTTGCAGGACTTTGTGCAAACGCTTCAGTCATTCATTCCTATATTAGATTTATGATTCAGTATTTTATTCGAGCGTACACTACACCAAATCTGCACTATTGTCAAGGTCATAGACCCTGACAAATCCAACTTGTCAATGTCAATGACCGTGACATTTCGAGGCGAGATAACTTTTTTTGTCACGGTCGTGTCACGGTCATTGACCTTGACACAAAACTCGTGTTTTGTGTCACGATCGTGTCGCGGTCAATGACCGTGACACGTTTGTCACGGTTTTATAACCGTGACCCATTTAAAAAAAATTATCACAGTCATTAACCGTGACAATTCTGGGCAGAATTTAAAAAAATCTGCTGGGCAGAATGGCCACTGCCACTGCCCAGCAGTATATTTGTACATGTTATAGCAACGTTGTACCTGTTCCAAACATCATATATCCAAACAAACTAAAGATAATGCAAATATATATTCAAATAGAGACAATATGCGTCACAATATAATTCAAATGTAACAACTTAAAACAATTCAATTCAAACTTAAAATAATGTCACTACATGTCTGGTGTATTGTTAAAACTGAGCAGGTGAGTAGGCCACACGACATACGAATTTACGCACCCACTAATATACGTCGTGCCGCATTGTTCGCGCAACCACAATAGGGAGTTCTCCTTCCCGGGTATGACATGCGTGACGAGCACCCTGGACTCCATCTCTTGAAGCGCACGTCCATGAACTATTCCACCCTGGACGATATTCGGGTCCCTCAACCCCCGCCCTATCCGCTGGCCATCAAATACGTCCAATATGAACACGTTCGGCCAACCAAGTGTCGACATTGGTCTGTTGAAGGGCGCCAAATAGGGAAGTGGATCATCGAAGTACGAACGTGTCGGTGATGAAGCAGCGAGGTCCACATCCTCATCATCCTGCGCCTCGTCCTCCCGCACCTCCTCCTCCACCGCCTTCTCCTTCCCTTTCCCTTTCCCTTTACGATCTCCGCCCAACGTACGCTTCATGAATACGTACATATCTTGGACCGTCGCCTCCAAACGGGACAGCTTCGCATCGTGTGAATCCACCGTTCGAGCCAACCCGGTGTCGCTCGTCTCCAATCCGATGATCCTAGATTTGGCCACCCGCGAGCTCACCCCCCTTGTCCTCCCCTTACGATCAGAGCCAAGCACTTGACTGAGTGCATCTGTGGACAAAGATGCCTTTTCGGCATCAGACTGCGACTCATGCACTTCCTTAAGCTTTGCCTGAAATGACAAAAAGCACATGATTAGTAAAATAAGTAAACTAAAAAATTATAACGTAATTAACAAAAATTAAACTGTCGGATTACTTACAATCGTGGCCGCGACGCTCGGGGACACCTCCTTGTCCTTCCCCTTCTTCGTCCGAAGATCCACATAAGTATCGAGCCTATGTGGCTTACCCACTGGCCCACTCCCTACCCCCTGAAATAAAATAAATTAAAGTAAAATTAGTATCGGCCCCGCAAAGTAAAATAATGAAGAATAATATATTTCTGTAGTTATAGAAAAATTAAATCTTACCTGCATCCTATGCTCCACCTCGGCGTAAGAGGTTCGGCCGGAGTAGTGCACGTCCGCATTTTTTGCCCGATTTTCCCTCCCCGATTGGCGAGATGCCAATTGTCGATCCTCGATCTCATTGTCAATGAACTTCTGCCATTGTGCCAATGAGATCGGCTCCTTGGGCGGGACGGATTCACGCCATTGGATAATCGACTCTCGTGTTTTCCCAAAGTACCGTGCCTGCATATTTTTTTCCACGACTTGAGTTGCTCCCTAATCTGCTCCAACACGGGATCGCGTAGCTTTGGATCCAAGTTGAATTGTTCCTGTCCAACAAATACAATGTTAGTTGCGAAAAAAATATAAATATAAATATAAATATAAATATAAATATAAATATAAATATAAATATAAATATAAATATAAATATAAATATAAATATAAATATAAATATGAAATCGAAATCGAAATTGAAATTGAAATTGAAATTGAAATTGAAATTGAAATATTCATATAAATATAAATATAAATATATTACCTGTAGTGCCGCCCAAACAGCTAACTTGAGCTCATATGGCACCTCCTTCCAACTCATAAACCCCGGGCCGATGACCGTATTTAGCAGAACGAGGGATCTCGCTAATATCTCCGATTTGTTCTCGACGGTAATCCCATATTTCCCATATTTGGGGAGCCTAGGGGCGGAAGAGCCCTCGTCGCCTCCACTACCACCGACCCCAGACGACATCATCATAAACAACATCATCATCTTCGCCTTAATATATGAAGGAGACATTTGCTGTAAAAAAATGTTATTAGTACAGATATAATATTATCACAATATGCATATCTTATAAGATAGTCGGGTTTGGCATTAATAAAGTGAGAATTACACACACACACATAAAAATCTTTAATAAAATTCTCATATCTTCTTTCAATTTAAACACACACACAGTAGTGACTGTCTATTGTTTTGTGCTTTTTATAAATCATAACCCACCCCCACCCCCACCCCAACATGTTTACGGGCTTTCATCACCCGTCATAAATTGAGCGGATGACCCGTTAGACAGGTTGGACACGTTAGACGGGCTTTGTTGATTTGAGTTGAGTGTTATGTTCACTCAATTTGTATGCCCCTAATATGCTTATTATATGAATTGAATCTGGTTTAATTATATGGAGTGTATTATGTAAGTGAAAGGCATACCACAATAATGTTAATTTGATAATGATCGTTATATTTACTACTGGGCACATGCGACACTTGCTTTGCAATAACAATTTTATGTTTTCCTTTTTTATGTGTATTATTTGTGATTATTTTGCGACTAAATTATGATTTTTTGGAGGTAATATTAATTTATGTGGTTAAAATGAGATCAACGTATTGTAATTGGACAAGGTTGGTGGATCCATTTGAAATGAAAATGACACGAATACAAATAACCCCATAATGATAACACCTATAAATTTTTGACAAAAAGTAACATGTAGAAACCATTTTGACTTTTTAAAAAGGACATATTGAGTATTTTACCTTAAAAAAACCTTCTCTCTCTCACACTCACACACACACACACACACACACACACGAACACACGCATACACAAAAAATAAATCTGGGTTGAATCGGGACTGGGAGAGATTCAATCAATGGGGGGGGGGGGGGGGGGGCTGGAGGAGGATTTGGTCGGTTGGAGGTTGCCGATTGAAGGTTTGGTTAGTGTTGTTAGTGCCTACCGTGTGTCCCCGAAATAAATGTAATGCTATTTTTGTAGGTAAAAAACAATTATTTTTACTCAATTTTTTCCAATAAAATCATTTTTGTCTTTAAATAGATAAATTTTCCACTCACTAATTTAAATATTGGCTAATTTTATTTTCTATTTTTTTATCATTCGAGAATGTTAAAAATGTTTTTTCTTGTACATTTCCCTAATACTTTTTTTGTCATTTTTTAACTTTATAAATGTCTCTTAATATGTCTGTTTTTATTAATTAGAAATTTATTTTTTTAATTGGAATTTTGATTTTTTTTTATTAGAAATCTCTTCTTTATTTATTGGAAATATTTGTTTTATTAAAATATTTTTTCTATATACATTAGATTTTTAATATTAGAAATATTTTTTTTATTATTCTAAAATTGTTTTGTGTTAAACGTTTTTTATATTGTTTTCAGATTTTTAATTTTTTATTGTTAATTTTCAGAATTTTAATAAATGTTTTTGTAATTTTTCTAATTTCAATTGATTTTCAACAATATTTTGTATTTTTAAACATATTTTCCTTTTTTTATAACTGTCTTTCCACCATTTATAATTACTAACAAATACACTGAAAATATAAAAAAAATAATCAAAATGATGGAATATCATAAAAAGACCCCACCCCCTACCCCGCACCCTACCCCCACCCTGCCCCAACCCCCACACACGCACACACACACGCACATATATACACACATACACACATATATATACACACAAACATATATATATAAATGGAAGAGAGAGAGAGAGAGAGAGAGAGAGAGAGAGAGAGAGAGAGAGAGAGAGGGAACGGCGGGAGGGAAAAAAGAAGGGGGAAAAGGTTTTTGCTGCTAACATTGTCACGGTCGTGTCAAGGTCATTGACCGTGACAATTATTTAAAGAATTGTCAAGGTCATTGACCGTGACAAGTCCGTGACAAGTAAATTTGTCACGGACTTGTCACGATCAATGACCGTGACAATTCTTTGTCATGGTCGTGTCAAGGTCAATGATCGTGATATAAAACGCGTGTTTTTTGTCACGGTCAATGACCTAGACAAGGGTGACCGGCTGAAAGGTGACATTTTGGCCATTTTGGTGTAGTGGTGTTGCCCCTTTAGTTGATACATTCTTTTAGTTTTATTTATAAGACTATGTATTTGGATTTATATTTATTTTCGTAGACTTATGGTTTGGATATTACTTTGGGAACCGGTGGTTTATTCGGTATTAATTTATATCTATTTGTCTCGTAATGATTCAGACAACTATTAATTATGTGAATGGTTGAGTTATATTATTTTAATTTTCGCATGTTGCCATATGTTAATGAAAGATAAAATTTGGCACCAACTTAATTTAACACAGTTGGTTGGTAGTTTAAAAAGTTTGACATTCATGCTAAGAATGATCCAAATGAGATTACTATTTATTTTGATAAAGGTCTGATCACCCATTGTTAAAATAGGCGGGGTGTCACATTATCTTTCCCACTTTACAAGGTCCACAAATAACATTTGGACTCCTTCTAATTTTAGGCAAAACCTTAATAATCTCTTGGGTGCTCAATCTGCTCAGGTTTTCAAAATTAGTGTGACCTAGCCTATAATGCCAAAGGTCAGTGTCATCAAGTCTAGTCAAAAGACAAGAAGCAAAAGCAGGTGGGACTATATAAAAATTATTTTTATTCAAGTTTCTTATTATAATGCCATTACCAGTTTTGTAAAAAAAATTGCACTCATTTTTCGAAAAATTAATAGAGTAATTTACATCATAGAATTGACTTATACTCAATAGTTTAGCTTTCAACCCTTTAACTAAGAGAAAATCATCAAGCAAAGGCAAACCTTCCTCAAAGAGTGTTCATTTGCCTGTGATTTCTGACAAAATTCCGTCTCCAAACATGACTTCCCCACCAAGGTAATTAATCAGGCTTTTCAACTTAGTTTTGTCACTTGCCATATGCCTAAAACGCCCTAAATCTAAATGCCAACCAGTTAAGTTGCTTTCAGCTTCGAGTGGAGTAATCATAATGCTACATCTCAATCGGGGTAGTAGATTATCTTTCCTAACCCAACTAGGCCTCGTTTTAAAAGTATGTTTGCCTTTTGAGCGATTAGAAGGTTGAGGAGCTCCTTGAGATGATTTTTTCTTAGTTTAAAATTTTTTCTTGTTTTTTATTCCAAAATGATTTTTATTTTGTCTAGGGAGAACATAACTATTGCGCTTCACGCGAGAGTAGTTAATATTTTGATAAACATGCGTGTAAATTCTTTTCAGAAAAACATTTATCTAAGTTGTTTTTATAAACATCACAGCATGAATAATATTGTAACACCCCGTAATTTTGAGGATTTAAAATTTAATTATTTATGGAAGTGATAAAAATATTTAAATTGGAGAAACTTAAATCCATGAGTTGGAGAATTTATTTTAGTGAGCAGAATTAATTATAATTGACGACTTTAAATTTAATTGTTCGAATTAATGTGTGTCACATTTTAAGTTCAAAATTTGGATATGTCAAAACGTATTTCGGATGGCAATTTCGAGTGCGCGGTTGCATCCGGACGGGTTAAGATAGTCAGAAAAGAGTACCCGGGGGTAGTGATTGGGTCTCGGGATATTTTTGGGTATAGTCCCGCCCACACGGGGTGAGTTGGGCCATTTTAATTAGGCCCAGATGGCCAAAAATGAGATTAAGGGTTGTAACCTAATTTGGGGAAGTGTTAAACGGCAGTAAACATAATTCTAGACCTAGGGTTTGAGAGAGGTACAAAGGAAAGCAAATAAAGAGCATTTGGGAGTCTTTTGGAGTCAAATTAAAGGATTAATTTGGGGTGTTCTTCATCAACCAATCTCTACACATTGGAATCAGACCCTACGAATAATTCCAGGCAAGTGGTTAACTTGCTATGATGTGTAAATGGTGATATCCAATTCATATTTTAGTGATGTGTAAACCAAAATTCGTTTTTGGGATAAATGGGGACAAAAATGGGATTTTGTTAATGTAACCATTGAAAGAGATTCAAAGTAAGATATAGTAGTGTTAAATATTTTCGAGTATGATTATCTGATGTGAATGAGAAACCCGAAACCTAAAATGGTGGAATTTGAACCTGAAATTGGGATTTTACCATAGGGATTTGTGTTCTTGAGGGGGGTTGAAAATTTGTAGTGTTAATGATGTTAAAAGGTTTAAATGATGTTTATAGTTCCTGAGAGATGGAATAAGATGTTTATAGTTCCTGGTTTGAGGTTGGATTTTTAGTAAATAAACCTTAGTTTTTCGTCCATGGCCAAAAAGTGGCTGGAGAAGACGAAGTCTGGGACGATCGATCGATCGATGAGATAGGGATTTTGGCACTTTCGCTAGTTTTGTAAACAAAGAGAAATTTATTTAAGATTTGACTACTTACTTTTATTTAGTGATAAATTCATACGGGGCACATATTTTCTTAACAATTATAGGGTGATATAATTGGGTTTAGAAGGGTGTGAATGGTATGTCATAAGATGAACGAATTTGGGAAAATAATTCATAAGTATTGATATTATACCGAGGAATAATAATCGGGTGTTGTAGTTGTGTGACGCTACATTATTAAAGGAATTGAGGTGAAATATTTAATTATGGATCAAGTGGGCGAGTCCGGGTATGTTGGTAATTATAGGTAAATATAATTGGGAAATTTATGGAGATGAATGTGTGACACATTGTGGGCGAAGATGTGGGAATGAAATTATGAGATATAAAAATGGACCAAGTGAGTGAGTTCAGGTATGTTGGTTAAGTGACACCAAAGTATTAAATTAATTATTGAGAGAGTAATTAATTTAGAGTCAGAACATAGACTCGGGAAATATTAAGTTATGGGCCAAGTGAGCGAGTCCGGGTAGAATGGTTGGGCGATGCCAAGTAATCAAATTAATTGATGTGTTAATTAATTTAATTAGAGTCGAAATGTAGACTCGGGTAGGTATTAAATTAATGGGTGTAATAATGAATTTAATTAGAGTCGAATTTTAGACTCGGTTAGGTATTAAATTAGTAAGTGTATTAATTAATTTAATTAGAGTCGGACGATAGACTCAGGGAGGTATTAAATTAATAAGTGTGTTAATTAATTTAATTAGAGTCGGACGATAGACTCGGGGAGGTATTAAATTAATGGGTGTGTTGATTAATTTAATTAGAGTCGGATTGTAGACTCGGGGAGGTATTAAATTAATAAGTGTGTTAATTAATTTAATTAGAATCGGACGATAGACTCAGGGAGGTATTAAATTAATGGGTGTGTTGATTAATTTAATTAGAGTCGGATTGTAGACTCGGGGAGGTATTAAATTAATAAGTGTGTTGATTAATTTAATTAGAGTTGGACGATAGACTCGGGGAGGTATCAAACTAATGGGTGTGTTAATTAATTTAATTAGAGTCGGATTGTAGACTCGGGGAGGTATTAAATTAAGAAGTGTGTTAATTAATTTAATTATAGTCGGACGATAGACTCAGAGAGGTATTAAATTAATGGGTGTGTTAATTAATTTACTTAGAGTCGGATTGTAGATTCAGAGAGGTATTAAATTAATAAGTGTGTTTATTAATTTAGTTAGAGTCGTGCGATAGACTCGAGGAGGTATTAAATTAATGGGTGTGGATTAATTATATTAAAGTCGGACCATATACTCGGGAAGATGATAAATTATTAAGTGAGAAAATTAATTATGTTGAGTCGGACCAGAGACTCAGGAAATTACAGGCTAGTGTACGTGATTTTGAGTACACGGTAAAGTCGGGGTTTATATTTTATATATACGGTGTAGTGATAGTATATATATACGTGTATATATATTGTGTGTGATATTAAATATCAGTGACTAGATATTTATTCAATTTATATACTCTAGTGCTATTAAGGGAGGTTGCGCGATATGGGTGAATCCCCTAGCTTGAGGAGTAGGGTGAGTATATCCCCAGGTCATAGCGTCCGATATATGGGTGAGGGGATTATCTCACTTTCAGGGAAGGAATATGACCGCCTCCACTTCGTTTATGTTTTGGGTCAGGTTGGTGAGCGATTCCAACTTGGGTAACTAGGTTATGTGAGCACACCTAGTGAGATAGCACTTTAGAGGGAATCATCCGATGAGGGGATACTCGGAGGGATGGACATAGGTATGATCTATGTGTGGATGTTTTAATAAAGATATGTATAAAATGGTATGCAATATTATGTGCGGGTAATAATACAATGTGTGATGTATTTACTTTATATAACTTGTGATACAGTTATATGCTACTATTTAAGAGGAATTATTTAAGTTAATTGTGAGATAACTTATAATTCAAGAATCAGTATACTCGGGTTAGAGTAGTATGGCAAGGGGAGGTTATACCAGGACTAGTTGGACGGGGTAGTATAACTAGGTGGGGGTTAAGGTAACCGTTAGATGTGCACAATAGTTGAGGGGTGAGAATGTCCACAAGGGAGTGCGACACTAACTTAAATATGAAACGCATTCATGCATTTTAATTACTGTAGTTAATTCACTTGCTAAATATTTTCAAAATATTTTGGGTTCTAACCCTTGCTATAAAACTATTTTAAAAACTTTTTAGGTGTCCAGCCACAGGGACGCCAGGATTAACATTCTTTTTCAGGGACATGGAGTTGTGGCATATGTGGATGCTAGCAGGAGTTTGGATTAGACGCATCGTTCATTCATTCCTAGAGTAGGAATCATTTATCAGTCTCAATTTTATTTAAGGCTTGTCGCCCAGACTTCTCAGTACAGTTTTCAGATGTATTTATTCAGGTGTTGATTATTGGTATTGGATTATTTCACTTTGGTGGCCGATGGTTTATTCCGCAAGTTGTGTAATTAATTATTCAGTTGAGTTTTATTCAGTTGTGTGAATGGTTTATATTTATTTCCGCATGTACTATTTTTGTTTAATTAAAAAGTTAAAATTTGGCACCAATTTGAAGTATACTAGGTGGTTAGTATGTTTTAAAAAGTTTTCGATAGTGATGCTAAGGATGATCCAACTGGGATTCCTGTTTGAATTTGGTATAGGACTGACCACCCAGTATTTTATTAGGTGGGATGTCACAGATGGTATCAGAGCATCAGGTTCTACTGTCCTTAGGATCTGTGCGGCTTTTCACGTTTCAGCTTAGCAATCTTTGATATAGAGCCCTATCATAGGATTGTTGCATTCTCATATGTATGCGCGTTTATGTTCTTCTGCCAAATTAATAATTGAGGGTGAACTCATACAATTCGATTCTCATTCCAGATAACGCCTAGGAGAGAGAAAGGGCAGATAAGGCAGCAGGGGGAGATGAGACTAGAAAGGCTCGTCAGGAGCAAGAGTTATCAGAGAAACTGCCAGAGATGATTTTGGCAGCACAAGTAACTGAATTAGTGGCATAGGCAGTTGAAGCGACGGTGGTCGCAATGGTAGGGTACTTTCTGCGGGATTAGCCACAAGTGTTAATGGCACCAGATGTTCAGGCCCACCCCCAGTCGTCGGGGTGGCAGCAAGTACGAGAGGTTTTCATAATGGGCATCCACCAAAGTTTCGAGGGGGTTCAGACGTAGTGCTAGCGTGTCAAGGAAGAGAGATATCCAGTGTCACTTACACATGAGAATTGCGATGAGGTGCGAAAGCAAATGCTAGCCACTTTTACTTTAGTGGGAGTAGCGCTACAGTGGTGGGAATCGATCACCATAGTTGAGGAAAAGGATACGCTAGCTATTGCAGAGTTTTGGGTGTGGTTCGACCACAAGTACTTTCCTCCAGCGGTTGGGACCGAAATGAGGAGAAAATTTAGAGAGGTGACTCGGGGAGACCGTTCAGTGGTCGATCACGAGGAAGAATTTACTCGATTGGCAAAGTTGGTACCGGATGAGGTAAGCGATGAAGAGATAAAGAAAGTAAGGTTTGTGGATGGGTTAGTCTGGAGAATCAGACAAAATTTAATTGGTAATTCCGCATTAGTAGATTATACTGATGTCGTTAACGCAGCACTCCTGCACTGTCGGGAATATCGCTTCCACGTAAAAGGAAGCGGGAGGGGAGTGGAAACTAGCCAGTCGGATAAGGCAGGAGGGAACAGTACCCTGGGATATCCCAGCAGCAGACAGGGGGAGATCAAGTGCAGGATTTCCGGCAGGGAAGTCATGCCAAACGATTTAGAACTAGAGGCTATCGGCAGGATGGCCAGGAATTCCAACAAGGTCGGCATGGAAGGGATAAGTGGCATGGTGAATGTATTAAAAGGTGTTTCGTTTGTGGGTAAGCGAGACACATGAAGAGAAATTGTCTTAAGCGAGGCAGGGGTCAACTACAAGACGAGGTCCTGGATGTATAGCCACTAAAGCAAGTCATGGGCGTATTCGGGCAGGGAGGAGAGGCTCCGAAACTCGAGGATCAGCCGTTACAGCTGGAGTATAGAGGTAATTATTTTTGCCCTATGGGCGTGGGGTATATTTTTTAGTGACAAAGAGGATGTCATAATATAAGACTTAGTTTTTCACTAGAGTTCGCAGGTGAGTCGAACTTAGTGGGTGCATTGGTTGTAGCAGCCATAGTTTATGGATAAACTTTTCGTGGGGTAGCGGAGTTACACTGAGTGAAGGTTTGAATTATAAAAGGATCTACTACTTTCGAGAATTATGGGAGTGGGCTTGATAACATTTTCTAAATATCGGCTGGATAGCGATGGAATTTAACTATTGTGGATAGTGGTGTTAAGTTTTGGTGTTCACGACACCAGGATATGTTTGGTACTGAGTATCACCTGAGAGGGCATATAGCCTATATATATGTGTGTAAATATGTTGTATTGCATGGTGCGATAGGCACATAGTGAGGTCTTGTGTTCGCACATTTTATCCCGATAAGTAGGGGTGTTTACTGAAGTGAATCAAGATGGTTAGATTTATGTTCGAGCAAAGAGAGATAGCTCGGGGTTTATTTTGCGCAAGGACTAGTGATGGTAAGGGCACGGTACTTTATGTCGTATTTGGTAACATGAGAGTAAGCGTGTATACTTTTGCGTTGAGAGACAAGTATTTTGTGGGGAGATGTTTGGACGTTAATACATGGGTTGGGTTCCTGGGCAATATATATATATAACTACGGGTTCGAAGTTATATTGCGGGGATAGGGTGTATGGGCACTCGGGTTAATTAAGGCAAATTTCATGCGGTTAAGCACGGGTATAGGGTGTATGGGCGCTCTGGTTAATTTAAATGCATACTTGTGTAACGTATGGTTAGAAACGTATGGGATAGATATAGTGAGCTTAGAGGCACATGACTAGAGAGTAATATGCGAAGCTTGGAACATTACGCTCATCTTAATTTCGAGGACGAAATTCCTTTCTAAGGGGGGGAGTATGTAACACCCCGTAATTTTGAGGATTTAAAATTTAATTATTTATGGGAGTGATAAAAATATTTAAATTGGAGAAACTTAAATTCATGAGTTGGAGAATTTATTTTAGTGAGCCGAATTAATTATAATTGGCGACTTTAAATTTAATTGTTCGAATTAATGTGTCACATTTTGAGGTCGAAATTTGGATATGTCAAAAAGTATTTCGAATGGCAATTCAGAGTGCGCGGTTGCGTCCGGATGGGTCAAGATAGTCAGAAAAGAGTACCCGGGGGTAGTAATTGGGTTCGGGGTATTTTTGGGTATAGCCGGGCCCACACGGGGTGAGTTGGGCCATTTTAATTAGGCCCAGATGGCCAAAAACGGGATTAAGGGTTGTAATCTAATTTGGGGAAGTGTTAAACGACAGTAAACACAATTCTAGACCTAGGGTTTGAGAGAGGCACAAAGGAAAGCAAATCAAGAGCAATTGGGAGTCTTTTGGAGACAAATTAAAGGGTTAATTTGGGGTGTTCTTCATCAACCAATCTCTACACCAACGGGATCAGACCCTACGAACAATTCCAGGCAAGTGGTTAACTTGTTGTGATGTGTAAATGGTGATATCCAATTCATATTTTAGTGATGTGTAAACTAAAATTCGTTTTTGGGATAAATGGGGATAAAAATGGGGTTTTGTTAATGGAACCATTGAATGAGATTCAAAGTAAGAAATAGTTGTGTTACATATTTCTGAGTATGATTATGTGATATGAATGAGAAACCCGAAACCTAAAATGGTGGAGTTTGAACCTGAAATTGGGATTTTACCATAGGGATTTGTGTTCTTGAGGGGGGTTGAAAATTTGTAGTGTTAATGATGTTAAAAGGTTTAAATGATGTTTATAGTTCCTGAGAGATGGAATAAGATGTTTATAGTTCCTGGTTTGAGGTTGGATTTTTAGTAAATAAACCTTAGTTTTTCGTCCATGGCCGAAAAGTGGTTGGAGAAGACGAAGTCTGAGACGTTCGATCGATCGACCCAGGGGGTTCGATCGATCGATGAGACAGGGACTTTGGCAGTTTCGCCAGTTTTGTAAACAAAGAGAAATTTATTTAAGATTTGACTACTTACTTTTATTTAGTGATAAATTCATATGGGGCACATATTTCCTTAACAATTATAGGGTGATATAATTAGGTCTAGGAGGGTGTGAATGGTATGTCATGAGATGAACGAATTTGGGGAAATAATTCATAAGTATTGATATTGGGCCGAGGAATAATAATCGGGTGTTGTAGTTGTGTGATGCTACATTATTAAAGGAATTGAGGTGAAATATTTAATTATGGATCAAGTGGGCAAGTCCGGGTATGTTGGTAATTATAGGTAAATATAATTGGAGAATTTATGGAGATGAATGTGTGACACATTGTGGGCGAAGATATGGGAATGAAATTATAAGATGTAAAAATGGACCAAGTGAGTGAGTCCAGGTATGTTGGTTAAATGATACCAAAGTATTAAATTAATTATTGAGAGAGTAATTAATTTAGAGTCGGAACATAGACTCGGGAAATATTAAGTTATGGACCAAGTGAGCGAGTCTGGATAGAATGGTTGGGCGATGCTAAGTAATCAAATTAATTGAGGTGTTAATTAATTTAATTAAAGTCGGATTATAGACTCGGGTAGGTATTAAATTAATGGTTGTAATAATTAGTTTAATTAGAGTCGGATTGTAGACTCGAGTAGGTATTAAATTAATAAGTGTGTTAATTAATTTAATTAGAGTCGGACGATAGACTCGGGGAGGTATTAAATTAATAAGCGTGTTAATTAATTTAATTAGAGTCGGACGATAGACTCGGGGAGGTATTAAATTAATGGGTGTATTAATTAATTTAATTAGAGTCGGATTGTAGACTCAGGGAGGTATTAAATTAATAAGTGTGTTAATTAATTTAATTAGAGTCGGACGATAGACTCGGGGAGGTATTAAATTAATGGGTGTGTTAATTAATTTAATTTGAGTCGGATTGTAGACTCGGGGAGGTATTAAATTAATAAGTGTGTTAATTAATTTAATTAGAGTCGGACGATAGGCTCGGGGAGGTATTAAATTAATAAGTATGTTAATTAATTTAATTAGAGTCGGACGATAGACTCGGGGAGGTATTAAATTAATGGGTGTGTTAATTAATTTAATTAGAGTCGGATTGTAAACTCGGGGATGTATTAAATTAATAAGTGTGTTAATTAATTTAATTAGAGTCGGACGATAGATTCAGGGAGGTATTAAATTAATGGGTGTGAATTAATTATATTAGAGTCGGACCATAGACTCGGGAAGATGATAAATTATTAAGTGAGAAAATTAATTATGTTGAGTCGGACCACAGACTCAGGAAATTACAGGCTAGTCAGTGACTAGATATTTTTTCAATTTATATACTCTAGTGCTATCAAGGGAGGTTGCGCGGTGTGGGTGAATCCCCTAGCTTGAGGAGTAGGGCGAGTATATCCCCAGGTCATAGCATCCGGTATATGGGTGAGGGGATTATCTCACTTTCAGGGAAGGAATATGACCGCCTCCACTTCGTTTATGTTTTGGGCCAGGTTGGTGAGCGATTCCAACTTGGGTAACTGGGTTATGTGAGCACACCTAGTGAGATAGCAGTTTAGAGGGAATCATTCGGCGAGGGTATACTTGGAGGGATGGACATACGTATGATTTATGTGTGGATGTTTTAGTAAAGGTATGTATATAATGGTATGCAATATTATATGCGGGTAATAATACAGTGTGTGATGTATTTACTTTATATAACTTGTGTTACGGTTATATGCTACTATTTAAGAGGAATTAATTAAGTTAATTGTGAGATAACTTATAATTCAAGAATCAGTATACTCGGGTTAGAGTAGTATGGCAAGGGGAGGTTATACCAGGACTAGTTGGACGGGGTAGTACAACTAGGTGGGGGTCAAGGTAACCGTTAGGTGTACAGAATAGTGGAGGGGTGATAATGTCCACAAGGGAGTGCGACACTAACTTGAATATGAAGCGCATTCATGCATTTTAATAACTGCAGTTAATTCACTTGCTAAATATTTTCAAAATGTTTTGGGTTCTAACCCTTGCTATAAAACTATTTTCAAAACCTTTTAGGCGTCCTGCCACAGGGACGCTAGGATTGACATTCTATTACTGGGACACGGCGCTGTGGCATATGTGGATGCTAGCTGGAGTTTGGATTAGACGCATCGTTCATTCATTCCTAGAGTAGGAATCATTTATCAGTCTCCGTTTTATTTAAGGCTTGTCGCCCAGACTTCTCAGTACAGTTTTCAGATGTATTTATTCAGGTGTTGATTATTGGTATTGGATTATTTCACTTAGGTGGCCGATGGTTTATTCGGCAAGTTGTGTAATTAATTACTCAGCTGAGTTTTATTCAGTTGTGTGAATGGTTTATATTTATTTCCGCATGTACTATTTTTGTTTAATTAAAAAGTTAAAATTTAGCACCAGTTTTTTGAATACTAGGTGGTTAGTATGTTTTAAAAAGTTATCGACAGTGATGCTAAGGATGATCCAACTGATATTCCTGTTTTAATTTGGTATAGGACTGATCACCCATTATTTTATTAGGCGGGGAGTCACAAATATCTAGCTGGCACTAGTTTGATCCTAGTATCTAGTCCTTGAAAGATAGGTTTGGACTGAGTCTGATTTCTAGATCTTACTGGAACAAACCCATCAGTTTCTTTACATCTAATAGTGGGACGAACATGCTTAAGTTTAGGGTCATCCTTTTGCTATGGAACAAACGAGTTTTTTGTCACTTGAGAGACTGAAGTGTAATTAGAAGTTTATTTGACAAATGTGGTTTCTTTCAATTTAATTGGGTTTTTGTTTTCAATAAAAACTAATTCAACTTTTGTCATTTTCTTGTCTCAATTCATGCAACATATGTTCTTGTTATTTTGTTAAGTTTTCAAGATCTTGTCACCTCCATAAAAATTTTGAACATTTTTTCTTGGATTCCTCCAATTCAACTATAGTGGCCTTGTATTTTTGTTTTAAAATAAAATTGTTTTCTGAAAGTTCTATTATTTTAGATTTAAATCCGTTTAATCTCAGCCTCATAAGTTAAGCATTTATTCGTGTATTCTTGAGCATTTAACTTAACAGTCCTACTCAGATTTTGAACCTGGTTATACAGTTTTTCACATGTTTTTCAAACTTAGCAACTTTCTTCAATGTTATAGCATATAGGTATTGAAAATTTGCTAAAACCTCATCGTCAAAGATATCACTAAGTGATGTGTGTGTTGTGACCCCTAATGATTCAGTTTTATTCGTGAAACTCACACACACATTCAATTCATCAGTAATAACATCACTTTAACTCACACACCCACTAGTATCTAACTGAGCAACATTATTATTATGAGAGATATAAGAAATAGAATCAAAAATATTATCATCAGATGTGTTACTAGAAGATGTACAATTAACATTATTTTCAACTAGAGTACTAACAAGAGTAGTAAATCACAAACATGCAAAATCATCATAAAAATACAAACATCAGTGTTATATTCAATAACTTTAGCATAAAAAGTTATACATGATTCATCTATGTTCGATGGTACTGACAAATAATCATCAGAATCACTTGAGTCATCCTAAGTTTTGGTAATGTGAGCCTTAGGTGTGATTTGAGTTTTATATAATACCTACCAGCATAATATCCTATTTTTCCACATTTATGACATTGTACATGGGACTTGCCCTGCTGATATATGTTATTGTGTGAGTCTGTTGTTCTGTTATTATTTTACTATGTGGGTCTTTGAAACTTTATGTCACGTGGTCTAGATACTTGAAGTCCTTGATGCACAAGTTGTCCTTACGAGAAGCAACAATATCTTTATATTTCAAAATTTTCTTAAATTGTTTGCTCGTTATGGCAATATGAGTATCAAGGGTCTCAAAATTTGTGCCTTGATCTGATTCACTGTCCAAGTCAGGTATAAATAATATAGGACTTTTCTTCTTATAAGTGAAACCTATGTTTGATTCACTGTGCGTTTTAGTAGTGAAAATAATTTTTTTTGTAATCAATTTCCACTTTCATTGTCTTTATTTTACCACTAAGAGGTTCAGGAATGAAGAAAAGGGTCATCAATTTCTTCAATGACATACCTTTTATGGTCAAACTTAGCAAACAGATATCTCAAGATTTTCATAACTATATCTCTATAAGGGTAATCAATACCATTAGCATGCAATTTTGTAATGATACCAGTCAGTCTTAGATAAAAATCATTAAAAGTTTCTGAGATTGACATCATTATAGTGTTATACTATCACAGTAGCATTTGAATCTTGACAATTTTGACACGATGATCATCTTTATGAGCAGTGATCATTCTGTCCCAAGATTCTTTGGCAGTGGTACAATAATATATACATTTTAGTTCATGTTCACTAACAACCATAAAGATACAACTACATCCTTTATTATTATAATGAGACCAAATTTTTTCATCTTTACTGTTGATACCAAAATTAGTATGCTCACATGGCACAATTATATGAAGACACGTGGCAATCTACATGGCAACTACAAGGACTTCCGAGGAACAAGACCTCTCCGAGGAACTCTTTAGCACCGAGAAGCTCAAGCGGTCCGAGCTACTCAGACGGTCCGAGCTGCACCTCGACACAAGATACCAACAGTTTAATTGCTCATTAAATGCTTATCATTCAGACGCACACGCCAAGAGGGCATTAAATGTATTATTCTTTCATATGTATATCATTTAATGTATTACCCTTTCACATGGCAGCCTGGGGGCTATAAATACATTGTATAATCCTCATTGTAAGGGGGGCCGAATCCAAACCTTGGAATCGAGAGTGGAATTTCTTGAGAGAACTTGTAATCGAGAATTCCTAAACATTCAACAATAACACCACAATGGACGTAGGCCATTCTTATAAGGCTGAATCACTTTAAAAATCTTTTGTCTCATTTATTTATCTGTGATTGAATAATTAGAGTGATCTAATTTTTTACATCAACAGATTGGCGCCGTCTGTGGAAAACGACTGGTAATATCGTTTTTCATCAAAAACAATTCATCACAAATGGCTGATATTCCTGAATCCAGCAATCGAAACACCGGAACCCCTCCAAATCCATCTGCTCCGCCAAATATTCCAGATCTGACTGGAATAATGGCAAATCTGGCTCAGGGCCAGAACGTCATGCAAGAAACGATGCGACAACTCATCCAAACCCTCTATGGCGGTGCATCAGCCCATTCCGGACCACGAAGCATTCAAAGAAATACCCGTGCGCCTTCTTCGCATACTAGGCGTACCAATTCATATCGCAATGAGGAGTCTGAAGATTTCTCTTATCAACCTGGGCGAACTTCGTCCGTGCGAGCCACAGATACTGAACAACGTGTCACCCTTTCCCCAGAAAGGACCAGCGTATTGCTTCTCCTTTCGACCGATTAGTCCCTAGGAGGAACAAAAGTCCTCTTAATGCAGAGTCGAGGAGCTTTCGACGTCCATCAGATTTGAGGGAAGGATCTGCCCAGTCGCGACCAGCTGCTCGTCAAGATAGATCCTATAACCGACCAGCTGCTCGTCAAGATAAATCCCAATAAGCCACTTCAACGCTATCAGTTGCTCGAACCAATAGTCCCGAGGAAGGAAATGATGCATGGAAAGGATCTATTCAAAGGCTGGAGGATAGATTAGGGGAAATGGCTAAGGCCAAGAACCCTCTACAACGAACCTTTGTTCGAGGAACACCTTTTGTCCAGGATATTGTTGATTTTCCAACACCATCAAAGTTCAAAGCACCTGTTGTGACTCCCAAGTATGATGGGAAGACTGACCCTGTCCTTCATATAGAACAATATCAAGCTGCTGTCGACATTTATGCTGTCCCAGACGAGATGAGATGCATGGCGTTCTCGGGAACTCTTACCGGATCTGCTCAGAGATGGTATAATAATCTTCCTCGGGGTAAGATTTCAACTTTTCTTCAACTGGCCGAGTTATTCATTGGGAATTTCTGCTTTGGAGCAAAGCCAGTTAAACGAGTGGCACATTTGTTAAGTGTTAGACAAAAGGATGGTGAGAATATCAGAGATTATATAACTCGTTTTAATAACGAGAAACTCAAAGTCATTGATTATGAGGAGAAGACAGCAATTACCGCTTTGATGAGTGGACTGCTGCCAAACAAGTTGTACTACACTTTGGCCAAAGATCCACCTCGAACCATGTCGGACCTGATGGGAAAAGCATCCAAGATTATGAATGCCGAGGAGGCTATGTCTGCAAAAAAGAATATGGACGCCAAAGATACCAAGGTGGAAGGTGTTAAAGCTAAGAAGAAAGAGCATAAGAACAATGGTGGTGACAAACAATCCAAAAATAGGTCGTCATGGGAAGTTTT
Source organism: Sambucus nigra (assembly GCA_949130495.1). Classification (NCBI taxonomy): domain Eukaryota; kingdom Viridiplantae; phylum Streptophyta; class Magnoliopsida; order Dipsacales; family Adoxaceae; genus Sambucus; species Sambucus nigra. The sequence goes on along the minus strand of OX422221.1, from coordinate 138,096,305 downwards.
GAGGGAATTTGATAATTACACGCCTTTGAAGGCAAATATCAACCACGTCCTGGAAGAAATTAAGAACAGCGAGGAGTTAAACTGGCCAAAGAAAATGAAGGCAGACCCTGACATGAGGAATAGGGAGAAATATTACGAGTTCCACAAGGACCATGGCCATATGACCAAAAATTGCATAGCTCTTCAGAATGAGATTGAAACACTCATCCGACGAGGAAAACTAGCAAAGTATATTGATCGGGGAGGCGAAAGAAGAAACAAAGACCGAACTAGAGAGAGGTCTAGATCTCCTCGTCGAACAGAGGAGAACAAGAAGAGAAACTATGAAGTTGATCCAGATGATGACCCCAATCTTCCCAAGAAACCAAGACAGCCAGAACGAGAGGTATTTTCAATATGCTTTGGGTCATTTGATTGTAATGTTATTATAGGAGGAGATGCAGGAGGAGGAGACTTTACTGCAGAAAGAAAAGCTTACCTCGGTGAGGCTCAAGCTTGCTCATACATTCAGCGAATAAATCTAGATGAGGAAGATCGCCCGAGAAAGGTGAACAAGGAGAAATTGGTCATCGGTTTCTCGAAAAATGACCTTGCAGGTGTTTTATATCCTCATGATGATCCATTGGTGATCAAGATGAGAATGAAGGAGGTAATGATTTCAAGAGTGCTGGTCGACAATGGTAGCTCGGCAGATATAATGTTCTACTCATGCTTCGATAGTTTGAATCTATTGCTATCTCAACTGGAGCCTTACCACAGACCCCTCATCGGTTTTGCTGGAGAGAAAGTATTTCCACTTGGGACGATCAAGTTGGATATATTCATTGGTACGTGGCCTACTTGTCGGACATAAAGAATACGTTTCTTTGTGATGGATACGAATGTCCAATCTCCGTACAATATCATCATGGGAAGAGTAGAATTGAAGAAGTTCGAGGTCGTACCATCTACAGTGCATCAGTGCCTAAAATTTCTAACAAACTTTGGAGTAGGAGTTGTGAAAGGTGATCAGAAAGTAGCTCGGGAATGCTATTATTCATTCGCCGAGCAAGAAGAACTGGAAGAATCAAAGAAAAAGACTACTACCTATCAAGTGGATGAAGGTGCAGAAATTGAAACATTGGATCCTCGAGATGAGTCGCAACTCGTGAAGGGTCAAGTGGTGGAAGCTACTGAAAACATTATTCTGGACGATGAGCACCCTGAGCGAACTACTCAAGTAGGCTCGTCGTTAGAAGCATCATTGAAACAGGAATTGATAATTTTCCTTAGAAGCAGAAAGCAAACTTTTGCTTGGAGTCATGAAGATATGCCTGGGATAGACCCAAACTTATTATGTCACGAGCTCAATGTGAATAAGGAGATCAAGCCAGTAAAGCAAAGAAGAATAGTGTTTAGCCCCGAGAAGAATCTAGCTATACAGGAGGAAGTCGAGAAGCTCCAGAAAGCTTGTTTTATTGAAGATGTAATATATCCAGATTGGTTAGCCAATGTGGTGATGGTAAAGAAGAAGAACAACAAGTGGAGGATGTGTGTAGACTTCACTGACCTCAACAAATCATGCCCAAAGGATCACTTTCCATTTCCTCGAATTGATCAACTGGTGGATGCTACCTCGAGACACGAGTTGCTGAGCTTCATGGATGCTTATTATGGTTACAATCAGATCAAAATGAAACCTGAAGACAGGGAAAGTACTTCTTTCATTACCCCTAGGGGAACTTATGTAATACCCCGTATTTTTATGCTATATTAATTTGGGGATTTATTAAATTTAATGTGAGTGAATTATTTAATAAAAATCCGGAAATTAATTATGTTATAATTATTAACGTGATGAGAGTTAGTAATTATGGGAAATTGTTGAATACTACTAATGAGCAAAGTAATATATAATATTGGTTATATTGAATGGCATGAGTGAGTTAAATGGCAATTTTGGAAATTTGAGTAGGGACGCGCCCGTGTCGCGTCAGGACTAAATATTGTTAATTAAAAATGAATATTTTATAAGTTGCCTATATGGTCGTTTTGAGTGCGCCAACGCGTCCGGAAGGGTCGAGATAGTCAGAAAAGTGTACCCGGGGTTGTAGTTTGGGTCTCGGGGCGTTTTTAGGCCTAATTAGTAACCCGGGAGGGCATTTTGGTCATTTTACATTTTTGGGTAATTAAACCCACGAAAATCAGAGGAGCTATATCTGATATTGAGGTTGTCACCTAGGGTTAGAAAGACCCAAAACCTAGAACGGCCATTGGAGAAGAGAGGAGAGAGCTCTCAAGGCAATTCAAGGCTAAAAAGTCACCGGTTTGCACCGCCGCCACCACCAACGCGTAGATCGCGAGAAGGGGAACGCAACCACACCAAAATAAGCCGCAATCCAGACCTCTGAAAATCCCACGCAAGTGTTTATCTTGCTATTTTCGTTGGTGCAATTTCCATATTAGTTTAGGAATGATTAGGGATGAAATAGATGGAAGAAAACCCAAGTTTTGATAGGAATTTGCATGTAGTAAAGACTTGAACCTTATTCTGGAAATCTTTTGTGATGTAGAAGAATAACCCACGAAATTTTGATGATGTATTAGAAGAAAATTCTGGTAAAATCAGATTAGAACCATGATTAAGAAAACTCTAGAGTTCTTGATGATTAGATAAGATTTTGTGTTGATTATCCATGTTTAATGATAGAATTACACATGCTTTACGTTGAAAACATCTGGTATAATGTTATAATGTTAGTAGTAGAATTTTTGGGACGTTTGGGTTTGGAAAATATGGATTTGGATGAAGAAAAGTGGTAGAACCTGTAACTGCAACTCTGCAGAAATCGAAATACCTGTTTGATCGATCGATCGAGCCTACAGCTTCGATCGATCGAAGGTTCGATCAATCGTGCCCCAAACTTCGATCGATCGACCCCTCCTGGCAGACTCCTATTTCCCTTGTTTAATTATTTAAATTAAATTTATTGTGAAATAATTATTGGGCATTCTTAATAAAATAATTTGGGAGACATTGAGGACCAGTAGGGTATATGAATAAATGTTGGGATCTTTAATTTTCGACGAGGATGGTATTTATGGGGTATTTACCTTAGGGTGGATAAATTATTGTTTTAAAGGGAAATTTACATAAGAGGGTTACGTTGGAACATAAAAAGGACACCTACTGAATTTTATACTTGGGAAGAGAGAGTCCACGTGAGTTACGTAATAAGATGGAAGAATACTTCGAATTAAGGTTAGAGAGGAACCCTTATACGCGATACTAATAATATTATAATATGGAAATGTCGTAATTATGGGAATTGAGAATTTACCTAATATTGATATGGTAATATTAGTATAGTTATATGATTGTGTGTGCATATACTCTCTATGTGTGAAAATCATGCCCACGGTACTTGCTATCCCTGAGGTTACCGCGCTGGGACAAGTCTTATCTCGATGGGACCTTTATGGGGGATATTGACTTGTACCCTAGAAGATAGATATCCTTGGTACAGGCTATCGATGTGATAGTTCAGACGGTCCTAAGAGACGCAGGCATGTGCCATCCTCTTAGAGACTTGGAATCTATTCTTCGCCTCAATATTGTTTGTGTATGTATGTTAATACAATTCGAGAGTGATTCCGAATGTATTCCCCTTAATATGAGTGATATGGGGCTTTGGATAGTAGAGTATGCCCGCACCATAATTTATTTGGGGTGCTGTTATAATATATCTTATACGAGTAGTTAATATATATATGAAATTTTGAAATCTGGAACTGCCTACTGTGATTTGATATGTAGGACATGGTTGATGACTCAAATTGTAAATACTTGTTTTGAGAAAGTATAATATGACACTGGAAAACTTTATTGATTTATAAAGTTAAAATGAGAACTTTGGTTACTAATTGAAATATTCTTTTCAAACCAGTAAATCGTTAAATTTTGAATCCTGCGAAAAATCTAAGATAAGTTAAACCATTGGGAAAGGATAGCGTGTTATATGATGATATAGACCATGGGGAAGGTTAGTGCGATAGGTGTGCACATTAGAAGAGAGGTGAGAATTTCTCAAGAGAGTGTCGCACTAATATGTTGTTGCATTGACCTGTATCAATTTAAATACTTGCTAAACATATTTTAAATCAAACACACTTTCGGGCTCTGACCCGTTTTTCTCTCTCTCTCTCTCTCTCTCTCTCTCCTGTATATATATGTGTTTATTACAGGTGCCCAGCCACAGGGGCGTCTTGCTTAGGATCTCTTGGAAGGAACGCGTTGCAGCTTAGGTGGGAGTTGCAGGTCTCTTGATTAGACGACTTCGTTCATTCGGATCCACTCTTAGTACTTTCATTTAGTTGAGCATGTGTAGCTCTTTCCATTATTCCGTTGTTATTGGACATTTGTATTTCAGTTATTTCCAGTATTGTTACTATGGGTTTTATTCAGTTTGATTGTGTTACTTTATATTTCGCATGTTGACATTCGATTGACGAATGTTTTAAATTAATTGGACTATGTTGCAGATATTGAATGTGGTGTGATTCTTACTTATTGAATGTTGTTAATAAAATAAATGATTTTTTTTTAAAATAAAATTTGGAAAGTACGTATGAAAATGGTTTTGACACTTAGCTTAATTATTTAGGGTGTTAAATTGGAAAAATTTATTTTTATCGACAGTGATGCTGAGAATGAACCAACTGTTTACCTTGATTTAATTTAATAAAGGAGTGATCGCCCGGTATTTAATTAGGTGGGGTGTCACAGGTGGTATCAGAGCATCAGGTTCTAGTGTCCATAGGATCTGTACGGCATATTTTCGCTTTCAGCTTAATGTTGTTGCTATAGAGCCCTATTTATAGGATTGTTGTACTCTTGTTTTACGTTTAAGTCTTCAGCTATTTGAGATTTGATAATAACTGTAGACTAATAAACTTATTCACGTTTCAAATGCCTCCGAGACGTGCTCCGAAGGATAGGCGTGCCCAGGCCGAACAACCAGCAGTTTCGGCACAAAGCACAATGAATGCAAATGAAGTAGCCGCCATTGTTGCTCAGGCGGTGAATGCCGCACTAGCGGTGGTTCAGTAGGCTCCACCTCAGGTTCCGGCAGTGACGCCAGCACCAGCACAACCTCCATCTGCATGGGAGAGGGTTCGGGATGCTTTTTAGATAGCGCATCCCCTTGAGTTCTCTGGTAGCTCCGATATTGTCACAGTTAGCCAATGGAAGAAAGACATCCAGCGGCACCTCCGTATGTATGAGTGCACTGATGTGCAAAAGCAGTTATTGGCTTCCTTTAAGCTGGTGGGAGCCGCATTGCAGTGGTGGGAGTCCACTACCACTTTGGAAGAGAGGGACACGATCCCTATTCAGTCATTTTGGGAGCGGTTTGACCGCAAGTATTTTCCACCCGCCGTGCAGACTGAGATGAGGCGGAGATTACTGAATCTGAAATAGGAGAGTCTTACCATAGCGGAGTATGAGAAGTAGTTCACGAGACTTCTCACTATTGTGCCATATGAGGCACCTACTGAGAGCAAGAAGATTTTGCTGTTTGTCGACGAGTTAGCTTGGAGGATCCGTCAGCACCTTATTGGGAATTTATCCCTGAGTACTTTCACTGATGTACTCAATGCCGCATTGCTACATTGCCAGGATCACCGCTTCCATCTTCAGGGAAGCAAGAGAGCAAGAGAGTCCAGCCAGCAGGGAAGGATCGGGGGTAATAGTGCCAGTGGGGCACCATCTCATGGACAGACTCGTCAGCACGAGCAGAGTTCCCATCAGGGGGACCCTGCTAAGCGATTCCGTTCAGGTGATTCTAGGCAGGGATTCGGGGGTTTTAGGCAGGGCCATCAGGGCCAGTCTAATCAGCAGGGCCAACAGGGCCAACACCGATAGCAGCAGGGCCAGCAGGGCCAGCAGCGTGCTAATCAGGGCCAACAGGGCCAATGGCGGGGAGGTAACGGCCAGCAGGGCCGTGGTCAGCAGGGACAGAGGGGAGGAAACTTCAAAGGCCGATGTTTTGGGTGCGATAAACATGGCCATAGGCGTCAGGATTGCCCAGAGGGCGATAGGGCCCCATAGCAGCAGGGAGCCAGTAATGAGCCACAGAGGCCACTATTTCCACCTGCCCTCCCAGCTCCAGCCCAGGTGCCAGCCCTACCAGCCATTCCAGCAGCTCCAGTGCAGCAGGGGCAATTACCGTACGGACGTGTCTATAACGTCCACCAGGCAGCAGCTCCACAGGCACCACCCGCGATTTAGGGTATGTTTCCTATCCATGGTACTATGGGTCGAGTTTTGTTTGATACGGGGGCAACGCATTGTTTTATAGCTACGCATTTTGCGAAGGCCTTAGGGTTGTTAGCCACAGCAGAGAGTACAGTGACGTGTGTAGACTCACCACTGGGGAGTGGGTCCCTTATTTTCTTTATATGCCGGGGGGTGGGGGTAGATATTGGTAGCTTGGTATTACCTGCAGACATGTTAGTTTTAGACATGCACGAGCATGATGTGATTATTGGTATGGATTGGCTCGCAGCTTATAGAGCCATGATTGATTGCTTCGGTGGGAGCATTGTTTTTGCCATTCCGGGGCAAGAGATGTTTTTGGTGGCGATGCCTCTCCCAGAGGGAGGTTCGACCGCTCATTTGTATTACATAGAGGAGGATACCTCTAAGGAGGTTGTGACTCCCTTAGATTCGATCCCAGTTGTCAGGGAGTATTCCGATGTGTTTCAGGAGATACCAGGCCTACCCCCCAGTCGAGAGATAGACTTTGTCATAGATTTGTTGCTAGATACGAGACCTATAGCGCGCGCACCATACCATATGGCTCCGACAGAGATGCGAGATCTACGAGATCAGATAGAGCAGCTGTTAGGTCAGGGCTTCATTCGTAGGAGTACCTCACCTTGGGGCGCTCCAGTTTTGTTTGTGAAGAAGAGAGACGGTTCACTGAGATTGTGTGTGGACTACAGGGAGCTGAACAAGGTCACGATACGGAATAAATATCCGTTACCTCGAATCGATGATCTGTTCGACCAGCTGAGGGGAGCAACTTTCTTTTCGAAGATAGATCTGAGGTCGGGGTACCATCAGTTGCGTATTAGGGAGCAGGATGTTTCGAAGACTGCTTTCTTGACGAAATATGGGTCCTATGAGTTTAGAGTGATGCCGTTCGGACTCACAAATGCTCCAGCCGTTTTCTTGGACTTAATGAACTGAGTATTCAGAGAGTTCTTGGATCAGTTTGTCATCGTCTTCATAGATGACATCTTGAAATATTCACACTCCGAGGAGGAGCATGCCGAGCACTTGAGGCAGATTCTTCAGACTTTACGAGAGCATCAGTTGTATGCTAAGTACGAGAAGTGTGGATTCTGGTTGCGAGAGGTACAGTTCTTGGGGCATGTTGTTTCTGAACAGGGGATAGCAGTGAACCCGAGTAAAGTGTCAGTGGTGAGGGAATGGGGACAACCCACGACACCGATGGAAGTGCGTAGTTTCTTGGGGTTAGCCGGATACTACAGGAGATTCATTCGGGGATTCTCCAAAATAGCGGGTCCATTGACGAATCTGACTCGCAAGGGAGTACCATATGTTTGGGATGATGCTTGCCAATTAGCTTTCGACTAGCTGAAAGACAAGCTTACTTCAGGACCAGTCCTTGCTTTACCAAAACCGGGTGTGGAGTACCTGGTTTACACCGATGCGTCTTTACAGGGACTCGGAGGAGTACTCCAGCAGGAGGAGAAGGCTATAGCTTTTGCTTCCCGCAAGCTTAAGCCGCATGAGAAGAATTACCCCACCCACGACCTGGAGTTAGCAGCGGTCATCTTTGCATTGAGGATATGAAGGCACTATTTATTGGGGAAGAAATTCTGTTTGTTCACAGACCACAAGTCACTGCAGTACCTGTTCACTCAGCGAGAGCTGAATATGCGTCAGCGCAGGTGGTTAGAGTTTGTGAAAGACTATCAGCTCGAAATACAGTATCATCCGGGGAAGGCCAACGTAGATGCTGATGCGTTGAGTCGTAGATCGGTAGACGATGTAGCGGACGTCTGGAAAGCAAAGTGGAAGGAGTTGGGTCACCAGGACGCAGTAGCCCGTCCTTTCACATCTGTTATGACAGTCACACCCGAGATTGTTATGAGGGTGATACAGGCCCAGACCACAGGCCCGTTTTGCCAGGAGCAGATTGTACGACTTTTAGTTGAGGGTGCTGAGTCCTATTCTGTTAGATCTGATGGGAGTTTGAGGTTTAATGGGAGATTGGTGGTTCCAGAAGGAGCAAAATTACGTCATACAGTGATGACCCAGTCTCACGGGTCCCGATTTGCAGTACATCCTGGAGGAGATAAGATGTACCAGGATATGAGGAGGCAATACTGGTGGAGTGGGATAAAGAAGGATATTACTGAGTTCGTGTCCAAGTGTTCTACCTGCCAACTGGTGAAGGTGGACCATCAGAAACCGTCAGGATTGCTCTAGCCATTGGAAGTACCCGCGTGGAAGTGGGAGAGTATTTCCATGGATTTTATTACAGGGTTGCCTACATCACAGCGGGGCCACGATTCTATCTGGGTGATTGTAGACCGTTTGATCAGGGTGGCTCATTTTCTGCCGGTGCGGACAGATTATACCACGGGTCAATATGCTCAGTTGTTCATTTATGAGATTGTCATATTACATGGGGTGCCCCTGAATATTGTGTCAGATAGAGACAGGATTTTTGTGTCACGTTTCTGGGAAAGCTTTCAGGAGGCTATGGGTCTTGAGTTCAGACTGAGTTCAGCTTATCACCCACAGACAGATGGACAGACAGAGCGTACTAATCAGATGTTGGAGGATATACTACGCACGTGTGTTCTTGATTTTGGAAGAGGTTGGGAGCCACACCTTCCACTGGTAGAGTTTGCTTATAATAACTCTTATCAGTTCACAATTGGGATGGCTCCATTTGAGGCTTTGTATGGCAGGCCTTGTCGTCCCCCAGCTTGTTGGCTCGAAGTGGGGGATAACAAGTTTCTAGGACCAGAGGTGATTCAGGAGACCTCCGCGAGGATCGATATGATCAGGAGTCCCATTCGGGTAGCCCAGGTAAGCAGAAGAGCTACGCCGATGCGAAACGGTTCTTCCGGTAGTTTAATGTGGAGGACCAAGTATTACTGCATGTATCTCGTATGAAAGGAGTAATGAGGTTCGGGAAGAAAGGGAAATTGGCCCCGAGGTACGTGGGACCATTTCCCATAATCGAGAGGATTGGTCCGGTTGCATACAGGTTGGGACCGCCAGAGCATTTACATCGCATCCACGATGTATTCCACATCTCGTCGTTGAGACGATATCTTCGGGATGATATGGCCCATACTCACATTGCGATAGATGAGATCGACTTACAGCCTGATAGCTCTTACGAGGAGAGACCGGTGGCTATCCTAGATTATAGTGAGAGGAGATTGAGGTCGAAGATAGTTTCACTTGTGCGGGTCCAGTGGGAGCATCATAATGTGGAGGAATCCACTTGGGAGCGCGGACAGATATGCGCGAGAGATATCCGGATTTGTTTTTACCAGGTATGCCTTATTTTCCGAATTTCGGGACGAAATTCCATTATTAGGGGGGAAGTATGTAATACCCCGTATTTTTATGCTATATTAATTAGGGGATTTATTAAATTTAATGTGAGTGAATTATTTAATAAAAATCCAGAAATTAATTATGATATAATTATTAACGTGATGAGAGTTAGTAATTATGGGAAATTGTTGAATATTACTAATGAGCAAAGTAATATATAATATTGGTTATATTGAATGTCATGAGTGAGTTAAATGGCAATTTTGGAAATTTGAGTAGGGACGCGCCCGTGTCGCGTCAAGACTAAATATTGTTAATTAAAAATGAATATTTTATAAGTTGCCCGTATGGTCGTTTTGAGTGCTCCAACGCGTCCGGAAGGGTCGAGATAGTTAGAAAAGTGTACCCGGGGGTGTAGTTTGGGTCTCGGGGCGTTTTTAGGCCTAATTAGTAACCCGGGAGGGCATTTTGGTCATTTTACATTTTTGGGTAATTAAACCCACGAAAATCAGAGGGGCTATATCTGATATTGAGGTTGTCACCTAGGGTTAGAAAGACCCAAAACCTAGAATGGCCATTGGAGAAGAGAGGAGAGAGCTCTCAAGGCAATTCAAGGCCAAAAAGTCACCGGTTTGCACCGCCGCCACCACCAACGCGTAGATCGCGAGAAGGGGAACGCAACCACACCAAAATCAACCGCAATCCAGACCTCTAAAAATCCCAGGCAAGTGTTTATCTTGCTATTTTCGTTAGTGCATTTTCCATATTAGTTTAGGAATGATTAGGGATGAAATAGATGGAAGAAAACCCAAGTTTTGATAGGAATTTGCATGTAGTAAAGACTTGAACCTTATTCTGAAAATCTTTTGTGATGTAGAAGAATAACCCACGAAATTTTGATGATGTATTAGAAGAAAATTCTGGTAAAATCAGATTAGAACCATGATTAAGAAAACTCTAGAGTTCTTGATGATTAGATAAGATTTTGTGTTGATTATCCATGTTTAATGATAGAATTACACATGCTTTACGTTGAAAACATCTGGTATAATGTTATAATGTTAGTAGTAGAATTTTTGGGACGTTTGGGTTTGGAAAATATGGATTTGGATGAAGAAAAGTGGTAGAACCCGTAACTGCAATTCTGCAAAAATCGAAATACCTGTTTGATCGATTGATCGAGCCTAGAGCTTCGATCGATCGAAGGTTTGATCGATCGTGCCCCAAACTTCGATCGATTGACCCCTCCTGGCAGACTCCTATTTTCCTTGTTTAATTAGTTAAATTGAATTTATCGTGAAATAATTATTGGGCATTCTTAATAAAATAATTTGGGAGACATTGAGGACCAGTAGGGTATATGAATAAATGTTGGGATCTTTAATTTTCGACGAGGATGGTATTTATGGGGTATTTACCTTAGGGTGGATAAATTATTATTTTAAAGGGAAAGTTACATAAGAGGGTTACGTTGGAACATAAAAAGGACACCTACTGAATTTTATACTTGGGAAGAGAGAGTCCACGTGAGTTACGTAATAAGATGGAAGAATACTTCGAATTAAGGTTAGAGACGAACCCTTATACGCGATACTAATAATATTATAATATGGAAATGTCGTAATTATGGGAATTGAGAATTTACATAATATTGATATGGTAATATTAGTATAGTTATATGATTGTGTGTGCATATACTATCTATGTGTGAAAATCATGCCCACGGTACTTGCTATCCCTGAGGTTACCGCGCTGGGACAAGTCTTATCTCGATGGGACCTTTATGGGGGATATTGACTTGTACCCTAGAAGATAGATATCCTTGGTACAGGCTATCGATGTGATAGTTCAGACGGTCCTAAGAGACGCAGGCATGTGCCATCCTCTTAGAGACTTGAAATCTATTCTTCGCCTCAATATTGTTTGTGTATGTATGTTAATACAATTCGAGAGTGATTCCGAATGTATTCCCCTTAATATGAGTGATATGGGGCTTTGGATAGTAGAGTATGCCCGCACCATAATTTATTTGGGGTGCTGTTATAATATATCTTATACGAGTAGTTAATATATATATGAAATTTTGAAATCTGGAACTGCCTACTGTGATTTGATATGTAGGACATGGTTGATGACTCAAATTGTAAATACTTGTTTTGAGAAAGTATAATATGACACTGGAAAACTTTATTGATTTATAAAGTTAAAATGAGAACTTTGGTTACTAATTGAAATATTCTTTTCAAACCAGTAAATCGTTAAATTTTGAATCCTGCGAAAAATCTAAGATAAGTTAAACCATTGGGAAAGGATAGCGTGTTATATGATGATATAGACCATGGGGAAGGTTAGTGCGATAGGTGTGCACATTAGAAGAGAGGTGAAAATTTCTCAAGAGAGTGTCGCACTAATATGTTGTTGCATTGGCCTGTATCAATTTAAATACTTGCTAAACGTATTTTAAATCAAACACACTTTCGGGCTCTGACCCGTTTTTTTCTCTCTCTCTCTCTCTCTCTCTCTCTCTCTTGTATATATATGTGTTTATTACGGGTGCCCAGCCACAGGGGCGTCTTGCTTAGGATCTCTTGGAAGGAACGCGCTGCAGCTTAGGTGGGAGTTGCAGGTCTCTTGATTAGATGACTTCGTTCATTCGGATCCACTCTTAGTACTTTCATTTAGTTGAGCATGTGTAGCTCTTTCCATTATTCCGTTGTTATTGGACATTTGTATTTCAGTTATTTCCAGTATTGTTACTATGGGTTTTATTCAGTTTGATTGTGTTACTTTATATTTCATATGTTGACATTCGATTGACGAATGTTTTAAATTAATTGGACTATGTTGCAGATATTGAATGTGGTGTGATTCTTACTTATTGAATGTTGTTAATTAAGTAAATGATTTTTTTTTTAAATAAAATTTGGAAAGTACGTATGAAAATGGTTTTGACACTTGGCTTAATTATTTAGGGTGTTAAATTGGAAAAAATTATTTTTATCGACAGTGATGCTGAGAATGAACTAACTGTTTACCTTGATTTAATTTAATAAAGGAGTGATCGCCCAGTATTTAATTAGGCGGGGTGTCACAACTTATTGTTATAATGTTATGCCTTTTGGTTTGAAAAATGCAGGTGCGACATATCAAAGGCTGATGAACAAAGTCTTTGCTGAACAAATCAGTGACAATATGGAAGTCTATGTTGACGATATGCTGACGAAAAGCAAGAAAGCTGCCGATCATCTAGTTGACTTAAGTCAGACTTTTGATCAACTAGATAAATATAAAATGAAGCTGAACCCGACGAAGTGCATATTTGGAGTACGAGAAGGCATGTTCCTCGGGTACATTGTCAATCAACGAGGCATTGAAGCAAATCCTGAAAAGATCAAAGCTCTATTAGGGCTGCGATCTCCAACAACGAAGAAGGAAGTACAGAGTCTCACTGGACGAGTAGCGGCACTCAACAGATTTGTGTCACGAGCAACTGATAGATGTCTCCCATTCTTCAAGACACTCAGAAAGACTTTTGAGTGGAATGATGAATGTGAAAAGGCTTTTCAAGACTTGAAGAAATACTTGGGACCACCACCACTGTTGTCCAGGCCGGTGGTGGGAGAAAAATTATATTTGTACCTTGCAGTATCCGAGAATGCAGTTAGCTCGGCGTTGATCAGAGTGGAGAATGGAGTACAAAAGCCAATTTACTACACAAGTAAGGCCTTCCGAGGAGCAGAGATCAGATATCCAAGGCTAGAGAAATTGGCACTGGCACTGATTGAGGCGAGTAGGAGAATGAGGCCATACTTCCAAGCTCATACGATAGTAGTATATACCGATATACCATTGAGACAAGCCTTTCATAAGCCAGAAAAATCAGGGAGATTGATGTACTGGGCAATAGAACTCGGTGAATATGATATAATTTATGAACCCAGATCATCATTAAAAGGGCAGGCTGTAGCAGATTTTATAGCGGAGTTCACCTATCCTGATACCCCCGAGGAACAAAAGTTGCTCGCTGATCAACCTGTGGATGTTACAGGATCAACAAACACTAGCGCAGACCAACTTCGGTTGGTAAAAGGGCAAGTGGATGTTACAGGATGTGGTGCAGAAATAGTTGTGAGGATTCCGGACGAGGAACAAAAGTTGCTCGCTGATCAAACTGTGGATGTTACAGGATCAATAAACACTAGCCCAGACCAACTCCGGTTGGTAAAAGGGCGAGTGGATTTTACAGGATCATTAAATTCGAGCTCAGACCAACTCCGGTTGGTAAAGGGAAAGAAAAGATGATCGACGAGGAGTAAGAAAAATCCGAGGAGGAAAGGAAGCAACAAATATTTCACCGAGGAACTCTGACTGATCAGAAATTTGAAGACGAGTTACCTATATGGAGGCTATATGTAGATGGCTCATCTTGCACTACAGGATGTGGCGCGGGAATAGTTTTGAGCACTCCGGACGAGGTCGACATGGAATACGCCTTGCGTTTCCAATTCAAAGCTTCCAACAATGAGGCTGAATATGAGGCCATGATTGCAGGGCTTAATTTGGCAAAAATTATGGAGGCGCAACAGGTTGTGATCTTCAGCGACTCTCAATTGATTGTAAACCAAATGATGGGAGTATATGCAATTTGAGGAGAATTAATGATCAGATATCATGCAAAGGCAAAGGAGATGGTGTCAGAATTTACCGCTATTCAGCTGGTCAGAATACCAAGAATGGAGAATGCGAGAGCAGACGCCCTAGCTCGACTAGCATCAGCTACTCGCACTGAGCTACGACGAACAATCCCAATTGAAGTGTTGGCTGGTCGGAGTATAGATGAAGATCTGACGATGAACTTTAACACCTTTGATTTAGGACCATCTTGGATGGATCCCATCAGGGCGTATATCGAAGATGGAAAATTTCCAATTGACAAGCTCGCAACCAAGAAATTAAAGTTTAAAGCTGCTCGGTATGTACTAACTAATGGTGTTTTGTATAGACGAGGAATTATGGTAGGTTTGCAGAGATGTGTACATCCCACCGAGGTGAAAGATTTGATTGAAGAGATCCATGAAGGGTCTTGTGGAGCACATGTAGCAGGTCGGACGCATTTACAAAGGGTGATGACGCAGGGATACTACTGGCCGACGATGAGGGCAAATTGTATAACCTATGCCAAGAAATGTGACAAGTGTCAGCGCTTTTCCTCCATCCGAAGAACTCCACAAGCATTGTTGACACCCATAACTTCCCCTTGGCCATTTGCCATGTGGGGAATTGATTTGGTTGGACCACTGCCAACGACCCGAGGAAGGTTCAAGTACCTCGTCGTCGCAGTAGATTATTTTACTAAGTGGGTAGAAGCTGAGCCACTCATTGACATGAAGTACGAGAAGGTGTACCAATTTGTTTGGAAGAATATCATTTATCGATATGGTCGTCCTCATGCTTTCATCACAGACCATGGAACACAATTTGATAGCGAGGAGTTCGCTGCCTATTGTCATCAATCAAATATTTTGAAGGTCCACTCAGCACCAGGCCATCCTCAAAGCAATGGACAAACTGAAGTGACAAACAGAACGCTGCTGAACGGTTTGAAGAAAAGATTGGATGATGCGAAAGCAAACTGGATCAACGAGTTACAATCAGTACTCTGGGCTTACCGAACTACTCCCCGAGTAGCAACTGGAGAATCACCATACATGCTGGCATTTGGAAGTGAAGCTGTCATACCTGCCGAGTTGGGTCTCCCAACACACAGGGTATTGAATTTTAATTCCCCTGTCAGTGATTTAATGAGAAGACTGGATTTAAACATGCTCGAGGAAGTTAGAGAGGAAGCAGCCATTAGAAATGTCGCTTACCAACAACGAACAACTTTATTTTACAACAAGAGGGTGAAGAAGTGCGACCTGAAAGAAGGAGATTATGTACTGAAGAAAGTCATTCAAAAGCACAATAAACTGGAGGAAAATTGGCATGGACCATACCGAGTTACAGAAGTTGTTCGACCAGGAACTTACCGAATAGCAACTTTAGAAGGCGAGGAGTTTAAAAATTCCTGGAATGCAGAGCACCTGCGCAAGTATTATCAGTGATGTATATGTAACACAGTTCCATCAGTATGAATAAAATGAGAATATTATGCAAGTCTCTCTGTTTATTGAAAAAAAATCGGGGAATACTAGTGCTACGCACTACTCGGCAAACTTGGCAGACTACTCAACGAAATATTCCAAACTGTACCAAGTATGGTTGGTCGGGGATAAAAACCCACTAACTATAGTTGGTCGACGAGGAGAAATATTCCTAAAAATGCCAACCTGTTTGGCTAGGAAACGAAATATTCCAAACTGTACCAAGTATGGTTGGTCAGGGATAAAAACCCGCTAACTGTAGTTGGTCGACGAGGAGAAATATTCCTAAAAATGCCAACCTGTTTGGCTAGGAAACGAAATATTCCAAACTGTACCAAGTATGGTTGGACGGGGATAAAAACCCACTAACTGTAGTTGGTCGACGAGGAGAAATATTCCTAAAAATGCCAACATGTTTGGCTAGGAAACGAAATATTCCAAACTGTACCAAGTATGGTTGGTCGGGGATAAAAACCCACTAACTGTAGTTGGTCGACGAGGATAAATATTCCTAAAAATGCCAACCTTTTTGGCTAGGAAACGAAATATTCCAAGCTGTACCAAGTATGGTTGGTTGGGGGTAAAAACCCACTAACTGTAGTTGGTCGACGAGGAGAAATAATCCTAAAAATGCCAACCTGTTTGGCTAGGAAACAAAATATTCCAAACTGTACCAAGTATGGTTGGTCGGGGGGTTGGCAGGAAACGAAATATTCCAAACTGTACCAAGTATGGTTGGTCGGGGGTAAAAATCCACTAACTGTAGTTGGTCGATGAGGAGAAATATTCCTAAAAATGCCAACCTGTTTGGCTAGGAAACGAAATATTCCAAACCGTACCAAGTATGGTTGGTCGGGGATAAAAACCCACTAACTGTAGTTGGTCGACAAGCATAATTTAACAACCTTGGTTGGTTGGAAACATTTTAAACATTTTTTATACTCGTGACTTTATTATTAAGTGATCGAGCAATATTATTGAAACTTGGAACTTTTTAATTATTACTGAATTGGTCGACGAACATCACAATATTGTTATTTTTAACAGATATGCATAAATGTAAAGTGTTGATATTTACAAGACAATAGCAATTAAGATTTGCAAACAGAAATGAAAGTTTTTCATTAAATTCGAAATAAAGTACATTGATAATAAAATAAAAATTACATTGATATGTATACTAACTGTTACATAAAAAATTCCTATTCTACGGGTCTTTTCCCCTCAGCTTTTGATACAGGTTCCTCGCCAGCAGGTGGATCATTTAAAGACTGAGGAGAATTGATGAAGTTCAAATCCTTCAGCATCCGAACGTTCATCACAGAAGGTCGATCTAAAAGATGCTCGGGACGAGATACCTCAATTTGAGAATGTAAATTGTAGTCACCGAGGTATTTTGAAATTAAGCTCCGAGGAATGGCACGAGCTGGGATCCATTCCATGTCTAAATTGTATGGTGGCACAGGCAAGTCGAGTAACCCGGGATCATGGTAGTCCCACAGATAATGGCCTTGTTCGAGCTTCAGCACACCTAAGGCATTCAGCCAGCCTTGTTTGTAGCCCTCATTGTTGGCATTCTGGATACGATCGTCCAAGTGGAATAGTGCTTCGTTATATCCAGCCATCCAGAATTCCCTGGGCTATTTGTGGAATTGATATGTTAGCCTTTCTAGCTGCTCGTGGATACTCTTAATGAAAAGTTCTTTATTCTCCAAGATTGATTTCTGCGCGGAGAGCTATTTTTCCAGGTCCCTAATCTTCTTGGACATGTCAGATAACGCCTGGTTCTTCGCCATTAGTTGGAAGGCCTGGTTCTCTAAGGCAGACCCTGTCCTCTATTCCTCGACAGGAACCCGAGCTGCTCTTGCTCATCCCCGAGGAGATGTGGAAGGGCCCGACCTCCTCAAGGTGTCCAACTCTTCCCTCAACTTGGCGTTCTCAACCTCTAAAAATGAAAATCCCTCGTCAGTCACTGGGATTATGGCTGTTGAAGAAGAGGCTGCAGACTTCAACTGTGCTAGCTCTTTATGTAAATTGTTATTCTCCTGCTCTAACAGCTCGATAATTTGTCTACATTCTTTAACTTCACCCCTTAGGGTTCTCTTCCTGACATCGTACCCAGCAAATAGCTTCTCGTAGCCCTTGTCGGTAGAAAGCTGCTGGTACTTCTTCTCATACCCCTCATGCAACAGGGCAGTGGATTCTTTATATTGGAGCTGAAGGTCTTCAAGTGTGCTGTGTAGATCTTCAATCATTTCGTAGTAAGCCACGTTATTTGCCACAGCCCGGGCAAGCAGACACTTCAGGTACTGATATGCCTCCACTGCCTGTTCTGAAACATCCTGGCCAAGGATATCAACAACTTGTGTTGCACTCAAGTCTGTGTGACCAGCCTAGAAGTACTCATTACATTGTCGCAGTAACTTTGTATCATGGGAAGATAATAGTTCCATCCTGGCCAGAAACTAGCAGAGAAAGAGAAGCAATAATCAATAAGAAGAATAAGCAGAGTATGAATGAAAGAGACAACAATATGGAAAAAAGAACTCAAGTTTTATTAGATCATAGTTCATGGTTACATCTTTTGAGTTACATTTGATAAAGAAAAACAAAATAAAGTGAAAATAGAACAACACTAAACCTTTTCCTTATCTCCCAAAACCTTCTCGGGAGGTTGGGAAGAGGAAGCAGGTTGCTCGGAAGGAACTGTGGGTTGTTCGGAGAGCATCAGCTGTTGCTCGGAGGAAGAAATAACTTGCTCAGCAGTAAACTGGATGGCTAGGGTGTGATCTCCTATCACCATCGAAGATTCTTCAGAGGTATCTTCGTCCTCTTCTAATTCTTCTGGAGTTGGAGGGGGACTAGGGATATGTCTCTGGAATAACTCGGATGACTCGTCGACCTTTATTTCCTGAAGGGCAGCAACCCATCCGTCCCTAAAGTACTTTAGGATGCCATAGTCCACTTGAGATACCATGGCAGCACACCCCTTATTCCAACCCTTGTCCCAGCCAGAGCTGAAGGACTTCTTCACAGCAGCTTTTCTTTTTAGCTTCTCCGAGGAAAGCATCTCGGACAGAAAGTTCTCGGCAGTTTTCAATTTTTGCTCAGCCTCCTCCTTCTGCCGATTTACCTCCTGAAGTTGTTCCAACTTTTCCTCAGCAGCTTTGAATTTATTTTCAAACTCCCCAGCAGTCTTGAGCTTCACTTCGAGCACTTTATTGGCCTTCTCCAAGGCATTCACTTTCCTCTTCAAATCCCTGGAGGCATCAACAACCCGAGCTTTCTCCTGCTCGAAGGAAGCAAATTTCTTCTCCCAGACCGCCTTATCAGTAGCATACTTCTGGCGAGATTCTTCCAAAGACTTGGTAGCTTCTTTCAGAGCTCCCTCCACACTGGACGAGGAGCAAGAAGCTTTGATTGCTTCATCCTTCTTCAGGATTATATTGAAGCAGCTCGTCAACTGTGAACAGAAAAAGAAAGCAAAGTCAGAGACATATATGAGAATTGACAAAGGAAATATGAAAAGTTTAAAGTAAAAAGACTTACTGAAGCAAGGTGACGAGCAGCTAAAGAAGTAACCATGTCTCGAGTAAGGTTATCTTCATTACCTTGGACCTCGGGAATGGTCAAGGACTTTATCGAGCTCATGGCGGAGCTCGGGGGAATAAAAGTGGGAACTCTAGTCCCAACAGCTGGGGGCTGAGTAGTGGAATCAACCAAATGTACCAAGGAGCTTTTCTTCAGCCTCCTCGGGGGAACATTTACGGATTCAACCAAGGATGAATCCTTGGTCGGTGATATCACAATCACCTCTCCAAGAGCAGCAGAGCTGCTCGGAGCCACTACGGGCTTCTCGGCAATCTTTGCAGGAGCAGCTGGAGGAGCTGCATCAGTTTTCCTTGTCCCCTCCCTTGGGACATCGATCTTACTCCTTTTTGCTTCCCCAGAACCGGAGGTAGTTTTCTCAAACAGAGTAGGGGGTCTTCTCTTCTTCATCCTCTCGCTCAGAGGTATATGGGATTCTGACGAAGAGCTTGCAGAGGCTGGTACTGGCTCTGCTTCACTACTCACTGGACGAGCAGTGAAAGAAATTGTGTAGCTCTTGTATTGGAGCAGATAGGAGGCTGACCGAATGTGCTTGTCAGCAACCCTTTGATGTAGACCCCAGATAAGTCCCAAATGCCTTATATTGACATCTGTTTCTTTTGGGCACCTTCTCTTGCTATCAACTGCAAATAAACAAACATTGTTATCAGTGACACATTTTATCAAACATAAAACAAACAAGATTTCAAAATAAATAAAATAAAATAAAAATAACCTATCCCATTGCCATAAGGAGGGCATCTGGGACCCTGGTAAACCTCATCTCCGATTAAAGGAGGGTGTTTCCAATTTGTAACACCAACCCCATGTTCAAAATAATCCCTGTTGGCATCAGGGAGATTGACTACTAAGGCTCTATTTATAAACCTAGTTTTTAAATAATAAATATTAACATTAACTGCCCATCTATAGCAGTACATGATCTATGGAATTCCTATACGAGTTCCATGCACTTGATTTAATTTATGCACCCCATTAACTATTCTCCATGTGTTGGGGGCTATTCGTGCAGGAACAACATCAAAGTACTGATAGAATTCCAGACACAGAGGATTTGGTGGAAAAGAAAATTCACACTCAGCAAAAAATAGACTGGGGAACCAATGTCCCTCAGCCAAATTGAAATAATTAGAAGGCTCAGAAAGCTCTTCCAAGATGACCTAAGAGGGAATGGAAAAATCAGATCGAAAATTGTCAAGGGATTCAACAGGGTAAACCATGATGATTAAAGGAAATGAAGAAGAAGAAGAAAGAGGATCTTACAGAAAAAAGACTGAAGCTGTTAACAATGAACGACGGAAGATACGAACGCGCAAGAGAGTAGAAGACAATGAAAAACTTGAAGATAAAAATTTGAAAAGGTAGAAGACGATGGGAGTGTCTATGAAGTTTAAATACCTTGCCTTGGGAAATGGTGAAGTAATGATTACAAAACAAAGGATGATTACGTTACGGGCGGCTAAAAAGATGAAAAGTGGCGCAAGAATCAAAGCGGGCAACAGCGGCTAAAAAGATGCAAAGTGGCGCAAGCATCAAATCGGGCAACAGCGGCTAAAAAGATGAAAAGTGGCGTAAGAATCAAAGCGGGCAACAGCGGCTAAAAAGACGAAAAGTGACGCGGGAACCGAAGCGAGCAAAAAAGTTCAAAAAAGCATGATTCTACGAATTTGGAAGGAGAAAATAAATATAAGGGAAACTCTCCTAAAAATCAGGATGACTATTTAAAACTACCTTACCCCGAGAAAGAAGGTTCCATACTCCTCAAATTTCGAACTATGAAACATTGGGGGCTTCTGTTGATACCAAAATTAGTCTGCTGACATGGAACAATTATATGAAGACACGTGGCAATCTACATGGAAACTACAAGGACTTCCGAGGAACAAGACCTCTCCGAGGAACTCTTTAGCACCGAGAAGCTCAAGCGGTCCGAGCTACTCAGGCGGTCCGAGCTGCACCTCGACACATGATACCAACAGTTTAATTGCTCATTAAATGCTTATCATTCAGACGCACATGCCAAGAGGGCATTAAATGTATTATCCTTTCATATGTATATCATTTAATGTATTACCCTTTCACATGGCAGCCTGGGGGCTATAAATACATTGTATAATCCTCATTGTAAGGGGGACCGAATCCAAACCTTGGAATCGAGAGTGGAATTTCTTGAGAGAACTTATAATCGAGAATTCCTAAACATTCAGCAATAACACCACAGTGGACGTAGGACATTCTTATAAGGTGAACCACTTTAAAAATCTTTTGTCTCATTTATTTATCTGTGATTGAATAATTAGAGTGATCTAATTTTTTACACCAACATTTACTATATTCACTCAGTGGTTTACTTATTCTCACAGTGCTACCCTCGGCTACTGGTTTAGTGGGAGTTTTATAACCAGTTGAATGACATCCCAAAATTCATCACCCAACTGTCTTTGAACGATGGCAATCATCCTAACTTTTCGGTGGGGAAAATTTCCTCCATAATAAACAGGCGGTCTAGAAAGATTTCTAATTTTTTTCAAAATTTTTGTCATCCATTTTATGAAAAAAAAAATTCAGTGACTTTAGGATCTTGAAAATCTTAAGTACGAAGCTCTGATACCATTTGAAAAAAAACACTTAGGCGAAAAATGATTAACAAGGATAATCAAACATGTCTCTTGTAAACCGCGAGTTATTTGAAGAAACCCTTAAATACAAAAATACAGTTGAATAAATGACACAAGATGTGTGACCGGATATCTAACTGATTTTATTTTTTAAAATTCTTTATTTAGTTTTAAGAAAAATTATTAATCAACCAGCAAGAGTTAACATCCATGTAAATATGCAAAGCACAAAGGATTCACAACACAATAATTATAACGTGGTGAAACCTTCCCAAAGGAAACATCCACGCGAGCCTATTCGTCCCAAAACAAAAGTAAATTAACTATAAACAAGAACAAGTTACAAATACAACAAATCTAAAAAAAGGGCAAAAAAGAAATACCTAACTGAGATAACCTCTCAAACGCAGGTAAAGTGCTTATGATGCTAGTGTACAAGTCCTAAGTTGAATGGATCGACAAAGCCTCTAAATATCAATAGATTACATTGGATCTGGTGAAATGTGCAGTGAAGTGAAATTTACACCAAAGATACACACTCATAATTTTTTTTAATAGAATTATTTTGATCAAAACAAATGATCTCAACCATGTATGTACATAATCTCAAAAATCTCAAGATCAGAATTGTATTTTCGCAAAAGTTTTCATATAGAGGATTTAATAACTGTATTTACATATAAACTTAATTCTCAAAACTTTTTAGAAAAAAATTATTTTCCTTCAAAATTGATATACACGGTAAGTACACAAATATAGAACAAAAAATGTTTCTGAAAATCTCAGATCTGATATAAAGGTTTGAAAACAAAAACTAAAAGTTTCAAAGATTTTAAAGTTTGTATTTGTTAAAAAATAGACTAAAAGAATGAATGTGCGAAGGCGTATTTGACATACCCCAACCCGGTTACTTATAATTAAGTTTGAAAGTCAAAGTGAGTCAAATCATAATTACCTAAATCAAACCATAAACACGAGTATTTTCATAATTTTCGAGGTAGTTATGCTTATTCAAAAATTACTGAAAAGATAAGTTGGCTTAAATTACCCCTTTTACGTTTGACCAAAATCATGGCTTTATGCATCCCTTGCTAACCCCACTGACCTCCTAGATTTGTAAATGATATCACAATACCTGAAAAACATAAACATAGGAACCATGAGCAAAATAGCTCAGCAAATGCATCATTACTACACTATTGTATGAGATTAAATGCAATAAATCATATCCCCGTGATGATATATGCATAATTATCTGGCTCATTCATAAATAATGACCAATTATATATACTTATCCGGCTTATTAATAAATAATGAGCAATTGTATACTCATCCATCTCACTCATAAAGAAAGACCAATTATATACTCATCCGGCTCATTTGTAAAGAATGACCAATTATATACTCATCCGGATCATTCATAAAGAATGACCAATTATATATTCATTTGGCTCATTCATAAAGTATGACCGACTATATACTCAACCGACTCATTCATAAAGAATTACCAATAATATACTCATCCGCCTCACTCATAAAGAATGACCAATTATATACTCATCCGTATTATGATTCACACATCCTGTCTGCAATAGACAATTCTCCCCCATTCCGGGTTGGGGAGTAACCTCCTCGGTAAAACGAAATGAACGTTTTCATATTCATAGCATTATGACCATGTCTATAACTATGTATAAATACATCTTATCAGTGAGTAATATTTTGATCTTATCCATAGCCATGTATAAATGTATCTTACGAGTGAGTACACTCACCTTGGCCACTTAATGGGTTTTTCCCCTTGCCTTTGTCTGATAGTTTTTCAACCGGTTATCCTTCCCTTCCTATCATTATTACAATATTAGTGTCATCATAAGAATATTCCAATCCAAATAATCACTTAAACCGAATTCAATTCATGAGCATCATATGACCCCATTCAAATCATTTATCAAAAATGAAGTCTCATCCAATTTCATATTAAGATATTTAACATATCCAATTAATAGTCCAATAATACTTTAATTCATTCTTGGAAATCCAATTCCTATCAAATTATGTTCCCAATATAAAAGACGACACATAATTTCAAGTTTCCTAGAGCAAGATACGCCCGTTTCTTTCTTATATAGCAAATCTGTACTATAGGCTCCCCGATCATTTAGTCAACTTCTAGGAATTTTCATGATTTTTATGCATCATAAATTTCCATGATATTCCACCTAATCTCAATAAACATCTTTAATAACACAAAATTAAAGTTTTGTAATTTTTTGAATTCATTTGCTATGTCGGCAAAATATCAAACACGTGGTGTGCATACTTACTCTACTAGGGCAGATTTTATACCTAAGCTTCAAACTGTCACCGAAGATTCATTCCATTATATTTTTATACAATTTTTGGATATGGTATACACATATGATTATATTTTAAATCCAACTGGAATTACTCAATTTTGATAAGTGTTCCATGATTTATGCCCTTTTTAGCATAACTAGGTCGTTAATAGAACATTAAAGCATAACTTAACATTTTTAAGCATACATAATCTCCAACTCGGTTATCAATCATGGCAACTCATACTAAACATATTGTAACACATACACACATCATATACATGAATTTTCGAAAATAAAAGCTCCACGAGAAGGGAATTCACAAATGGGACTTTAAAGTTAACATTTACGATCCTAGCACAAGTACTCACGTATGTTCTTAAGTCATCCTTAGTTTAACTCAATTTGGAAAAATGGGTATCATTTAAATCTTTATCTGAATAAGAAAC
The DNA here is from genome assembly GCA_949130495.1 of Sambucus nigra. Lineage (NCBI taxonomy): Eukaryota > Viridiplantae > Streptophyta > Magnoliopsida > Dipsacales > Adoxaceae > Sambucus > Sambucus nigra. The sequence goes on along the minus strand of OX422221.1, from coordinate 138,071,558 downwards.
AAAAACATGCCAAGTGTATGACTCATCCATGGGACCAACTTTAATAAAGAAGTAATTACCTTACGAGGATTTCTCGATTTATTGAAATTTTCCAAAGGATTTTCTTCCTTAACTTTCTTTTTCTTTCTCCATAAGCATATTCCTTTGCAAGCTTCTCATTTACAATGAGGAAGAAGATAAAACTCTGATTTATAATAAGGAAATACGTTTTAAGGAGTCCAATGGCACTTACCCTTGTACCTACATACGATTGGTTGGGCATGAGGTCCAATAAGACAATTCCACTAATGACAAATTTGTCCCGCCTCTGTTAAAACACTAAAACTCCCTATTACGGCCCCCGATTTACTCTCTCTTTGTGTTTACGCGTAGCTAGATTATATATTTACAACTTTCATATTTTGTGTTTTCCCCAAATCATAAAATTTGTACGCCTTATTTGAGCTCGAACAAAAGAGTAATAATTTACTCAAAATTTCATAACTTTCACATTTGGCGACCAAACATCGCTACTTTCACACCAACACCCTAGTTTACTTTTATAAACATAATAATGCATTAAAATCATATTTTAACGATGCATATAACCACATAACTAATCACACGATCGAAACATGTTATCCCCGATCATAAGCTCGATTGACATCTAATGTAGGCATTTGACACCAATCACCAACTTATAACTCATAACTTATATTTAACATGTAATTAAAATTCCTAATCATGTTTTAGGGCCTTACAGTATTATAGGTTTCTTCTATGTTTTAATTGATTTGAATAGAGTATAAAAATCAGAAAAGGAATCAAACGAAAACTCTCTCGTTTTTTCTTTCTTCCCTCTCTGTTTTCTCAAGAACTCTCATCTCTCTTTAGAACACTCTAGTTATCCTTATAACTCTCTTCCTCCCTCTATAACTCTCATACTCTCTCTCTCTCTCTCTCTATTTCTCTCTGTATATATATATATATATATATATATATATATATATACAGAGAGAAAGAGAGAAATCCTAACATTTGAGCAAACAACTAATTAAATGGCGTAGCTAAGGTTTAGGCAATAACCCCCTAATTTCCACGTAAATGTTGGCCACACACAATACGCTAAAGACGAGGTTTGTCAAATAAATTATACCATTCTTCGCATCAAATCAAAAAATAACATTTTAATTTAAAACATACATGCACAATAAAACCATATGAAGTAATAAATGTTGGTAAATAAATTTGAACTCCCATAAGTCATAAAACATCCATAAACTCCTCCTCATACTCTGTTATAGTACGACCCTTTTGCTTCAGGTCCATAAACTTCCTCTTCATCTCTTATTTCATGGTGGGTAGGAAATACTTTTCCTCAATAACTCATCAATAGTCAACCGGTCCTACTTATTTAGTGTGGTGACAGACTCCAACCAATATAAGGCTACTCTTACTACTCGGAACGAAGATAACATCTGCTTATACACTTTCGTGCACTTAACCATCCTAAAATGTTTGTGAATGTCTTTTTTCCACTAACTGACCACTAAGATATCTAGACTCCTAGTAAACTCTGACGGGTGGCCTTTAGTGAAGGTCCCTCTAGCTCTCTCCCAAATTAAGTGTTGTGCTCGAATGGGTAGCACAACCTGTCGCGGTGGTGGTGGTGGTGACTGCTGCTATGGCGAAAAGTGTTATAACATGGTGGCCATCACCGTAGAAACTGCCTACATCACTATCGTAGCAATGCTTGCTGGGGTGACCATGGATAGTATTGGTGGTGGTTGTGGGTACGATTGCGGCTCCTGATGAGCCCTATCCTCTACAACCTCGGTGGTAACACACTGTAGTCTATCGCATCTACGGTTTGCTATATGAAAGCAAACAAGATTCCTATTAGTAATAGATCCTAAAGAGTACAACTATTCCTAAGCATAGGCCTTTACACATCAAAGAAACGCAACGCATAACGTAACAAACGCAATGCAAATCCTAAGGATGCTAGAACCTGAATGTTCTGATACAAACTATAACAACCCTTATTTTCCACGTAAAGTTTGGCCAGCCACAATACGTCGAAGATAGGGCTTGTCTAATAATTTATACCATTCTCAACATTAAACCAAAAAATGATCCTTTGTAATTTAAAACAAACACACACAATAAAACCATATGAAGTAATAGTTGTCAATAAATAAATCTTAACTCTCATAAGTAATAAAATATCCATCTAAAATGTAACTAGGAAATAAATTATTGAAATAATAAATCTCGTGCTTATGCCCATACATTATCTAAAATAATAAAATGAATAAAATAGAGAGTAGAAACCTGTTCTATAATCAAATGAACTGAAACTCCTAATGATCAAGTGCAACGGAAAGTCAGATCCCCTGTCAGTCCTGGTGTGCCTGTCTAAGAAAACCTGGTGGTGAAAATATTTTATAATTTGGGTCAGCGTCCTAAAGTTGCAAGAATTAACGTACAAAACTAATATATAATTATGCACCCAATTCACATTACACACAACCCATTGGTACTCGCATACATTAAGTATCTCACCCCTCATCTAAGTGTAATATTATATGCAATTCGACCCAAGTTCAAATGTGAAGTCTGGTATCTACACTAATGTAATAATATCAATGGCATCTAGCACATATACTAAACCGGATCTAAACATCTACACATACAATTTCAGTCCCAAGAATAATCCCGTCATACTACCCACGAAAAATATCATTTCATCACATTATGTATTTTACGTAATATTGTGTTCATTAACAGTCGTCTACATCATTAAATTACATGAGTTTGTTATATATATATATATATATGTATATATAAATAAAGTATAAAACTTAAGAATGTCACAAGTTGAAACTATGATGTCATCGGATGAGTTTTTTCCTACACTATCTCTTTTGCCCTTGAAAATTTTGAATTCCCCCTCTTTTAACACACTCTAATTTGTATCCCCCTTCTCTTTAAAATTCAAAAACAAGGACAAAATAATATTTGACCCTTTGCCTCCCTTTACCTCATTTGGTGCCTCGAGTTTGCCCCCACAATTTCAAACCCATACCCTGAGATCCCATTTCCCAAAATCTGAACCAATACCTCGAGACTCTCATCTCTCACCCGTTCCTTCTTCCACAACCATTTCCCCATCCTATATCTCAAACCCAACTCATTTAAGGAACGCCTTTCTAACTCTCTCTCATGACCTATTTCTTTCGTTTTACAAAAAATAGTTCTCTTGCAATAATGTAGAACTCTGTTTTAAAGATAGAAAAAGAGACGATGGGTTCATTTATAGTTTTCTATCTCATTAATGAAACCCATTATCTCTCTTTATCTTTGTGTGTAGATCCATGGACGATCTTATGGGGAAGAAAAAAGTATGGTTAAAAAATGGGTTTCTATCTCTAGCGATCGAAAACTCCTCATTGCTTGAAAGGTTTTGTGTTTCACTCAATATATATATATATATATATATATATATATATATATATATATAGAGAGAGAGAGAGAGAGAGAGAGAGCTAGGCTATAGTACATCATGCGTTATACATCACCCATGCATCACGCCTAATTCTAGCCCTAAAAAACTTTTTTTTCAAATTTTATATTTTTCCCTTGAAAATAACCTTCCAATCAGCCCATATGCAAAAAATTAGGTCAAAATACATTTTGTAACTATTTAAAAAATCCACAAAAAACTGCTAAAAGTACCTTATTTATAAGGGTCTGCGCCAGCAGTTTTTTTGTGGATTTTTTAAAAATAGCTACAAAATGTATTTTGACCTAATTTTTTGCATATAGGTTGATTGGAAGGTTAATTTAAAGGAAAAATATAAAATTTAAAAAAAAAAGTTTTCTAAGGCCTAGAATTAGGTGTGATGTACGGTGTGATGTATAGTGCATGATGTAGGTGAGCCTTCCTCTCTCTCTCTCTCTCTCTATATATATATATATATATATATATATATATATATAATGATTTGGTTTGTAAAAGTTTCAGGTGTAGATATCAAACCCCGATGTAGAATGTACATATGGTTCCAAAATAAAATTGTGCGCCAAAAAAGTATGGTTCACCGGAAAGGCTCCTTGCCACAAAATACTCCTTGCCAAGGTAAATCGGTTGTCGGGCTTCCACTTTGGTTTATTTGATCCTCAAATTTTGATATATAACTGTAATGCTCCAAAAAAACTAGGGATCTGTTTGGGGTATATTGTTCATTAGTTGACTTATTGTTTTTGAAGATTCAGTATATTGTTCTATTTAGGGTCTATTTATTTTGGTTCATTTTTATACAGGGTGTTTTTTTTACTCACTCATTTTTGTATAGGGTGTTTCATATTGTACTCATTTCCAATAAACAACCGAGATATCTGGAGCGAGTTTGAGTTTTCATGTTAAGGTATGATTTTTTTATTTATACAATTGTTCATGTTAAGCTCCAGTTCTTTTTTCATGTTAAGGAATGATTTCAATGGTTTAGTGATATTAAGAATGATGCGTGGGATGGAATAAAAGGGGGGGCATAGGGTATGGTGAGGGGGTTTGGAGGGGGCGATTGGGTTTGGGAGTTATTTTTTTAATTGATAGTGGTGTGACCAAATTATACTCCTCACTCTTTGAGCTGAAAAATAGTCTGGAGACAACATGAACTTGACAAAATGCTATGCTCATTAACTCAAAAGTTTCTATAATTGTTTATGGATATTAGGGTTGACATTTTTTTATAAGCCATCGCATCTAGAACACGTAAGTTCATAAAATTATTTCCACATGGAATGTGATAGTTTTTTCATATGCCCTAAACAGAATGTTAGTCCATAGCTTTTTATAGAGCGTTCAATTCCTGAATCCATAGTTTTTTTCATGTGAATATAAAAATTCCAATTTCACATTCATTGTAAATTAATTCAGTAATCCTACAGTGTATTGAAACTCTGTTAATAACTTCATGAAGCAGGGAGATCCATTGGAAAATCATTCAACCTCACTTGGATGCTAACATTATATCAACCTCTTTTAACGCTCGAACGAGGTGGGTTAAACGATATTGGAGCTTTATGTTTTCTTCACTAAGCTGCTGCATTTCTTTAAGAGCCTTTTCTCTTTCTAAAACTTGATTAACTTTTGCACTTTCTAGCTTTGAGTCGAGTTTACTGACCTTCTTCAGTAGTTTATCATTTCCAGAATCTTTCTTACTAGCAAAGGCAGCTTCAAGTATGGCCAATCAATCCTCTGCCTCGGAAGCTCTTTGGTGAAAGGGTTTCTACACTTCTTCAAGATCGTTTGATGCTGCCATTTTCAAACCCCTGCTATTGATGGGGTTTCAACTTTTTATATTTGGTTTAATTTTGTTTACATCGATTCCGGTATGCTTTTCCGTTTTTCGTAGTAATTTCAGTCGATTGCAGATTCATTCTTATTCTGATACAAACATGGGCTCTTTTTGCCTATAAGAAGGAATTTAATTTTTCAACTTTCTTTCGTTTCTTCTATTTGTTAAATTTTGTTGTCTTTATTGTCTTAATTTCTTGGTGCGCATTTGTGACAGTGTAGCTGAGAGGGGTAGGATCTATGACAGTGTAGCTGGCGAATCCAAGGTACTTTGAGATGTTACTGATTAATATTCTTATAGAGCTTACCCAAAGTTGAACCATCTCATTTGGATGAATATTCTTATTCCTTACATTTCTTTATTTTTATTTCATTTTACAGGTTGTAATTTCATAGGTTCGGGCTTGGTCGACGATTTTTATTTAAATTATGCAAATCAGATTAGATTTTTTGAGATTCTGGGGCTTTCGGATTTTATAAAGGTAGCAAAGGGCTTTCGGATTTTACAAAGTTAATACCTCATTTTGACATAATTAGATTAAAAGATTACAATGAAACCCCAAATTCATTTCTTTGATTTCGATCAAACTGAACAAGCAATCATCTAAATCTGAAATTTACATCTCACTCAAGTCAGCCTTCTCTCCACCAAATTTGGAGAACATAAAGTTATATCGTTCAGGCATTAACTTTTTTGGTAGTATGGTTGGGCAAGGATGTATATTTAACATGTAACTAAAAAAGTTATAAGAAAGTTTGAGCTGCAATACCAACTTTCTATGAATATAATATAGGAATATATCAATAAAAAAATGTACAAAAATAGATTCAATCCAATTATGTACCATTAATGAACCACCATCTTTTGTTGTAGTTATGACCACTTTTTTGTCAAGTTAGAAAGCCTTGAATGAGCTCGAGCTTCCACATGGTAATCATCTGTTGTGCCAAAGAAGCAGGATCATAAGCGTTTGTTTCAGGAGTAGGTTCTAATTAGATGGAACATTTGTTTTAGGGACAATAAGTTATTTTTTTCAAAATATATTGGAGTAAACATTAATTAACCAATATCCCTTATCCATGTTTAGGTTCGAAGAGGATCAGTTGGAGTGATTGAATCATTTTATGGCTTTGTCAAGTGTATCCCCATTTTGTAAGTCTCTCACTTTAATAACTGATTGAGATGTAATGCATGTTGACTTCTTTTTTATTTCTTAAAAAACAATTTGAATGTTTGTTTGGGTTTGTTTTGTTCTCAATGAATGCATGCTCTCCCTGTGTGTGTGTGTGTGTGTGTGTGTATATATATATATATATATTAATTTGACTATTATTACATCCTTTTAAAACTATTTTACATTAGCTAAAATTTGACTTTTCCCTTACTTCGAGCATCTCTTTCAGTTAGCTAAAAGTTTATAGGACTATTAGCGTGGTGGTTGTTCGAGTTTTTCTTTTAAACAGAACAAAGGGAATTGTTATTGTTAACGTAGACAATGCGTTAAATCTAAACAAAGATTCCCCGATACATTTTTCAGAATGGGCTTGAAAAAGACATTTATAGTAGTAGAACCATATGTTGAAAAAGATATTTATATGTTCAAATACTTTATGACTTAAATATTCTAATTTTCCATTTGTTTTCCTCACAGGTGTTTTAGATAATACAATGTTGGACTAGGAAACGTGAAGAGCCACTTCAAAGAGAGCCACTCCAGAGCACTAAATCAGAGCCCTAACCAATTTGTATATATGTATAACAAATTCGTATATGTATGACCAATTTGTTTATATGACTATTAGTATCGTTGTTATTCGAGTGTTTTTTATTTCTTAAACAAGACGAATAGTCGTATAAACAAAAGAATTTTTTCCCGAATTTAATTTATTTATTGATATATCAGTTGTATTTCAACAAGTTCAGTTAAATTGATGTAGTTTATATGAGGTCCAATGACTACTACTATTGTTCTAGTATTTTTTATTTCCTAAATAGGGTAGATAGTCCTATAAAGAAAGTAAAGTTTCCCCAAATTTTCTAAATTGTTTACGCATTTGTGTTGTACAAAAAAGTTTGACTTAAATTTACACGATTCAATACTTTGAAAATATACACTTATAATATATAAAACATTTATTCTTTACATTAAACACGATTCTATCCTTTTAACAATTACCAGCGTGCCTTTAGGAGCGCGCGGGGGATGGGGGGTCTACGCAGTACACCATTTTAAGGTCCATACCCCGACAATGACAATGGATACGTCTGTCCCACTTACATTATCGCAAGCGGTACCGCTAGAGGTAGGACCTAAAATAAGGGCTTACACAATGCCTAAGCACTTGTACCGATGTGTGCTACGGTCTGAAGACATACTCAACCTGTAACACCCCGCGCCCCCGAAAAGAGAATGCAGCGTGCTACTACGATAAAACTAAACTAAATCCACCAATCAACAAGTATAGAGCATATAAATGTCCATAATATAAATGCAACAACTCCACAAATTTTTTCCACAATAAAGATTACAATAATTTTCTCTCAACTATAAAATTCACCAACTAAAAATTACACCACTAATTATTACAATAAAAATACATCTTCCAATCCATGCTCTAAAATAATTCTCTAAAATAGTCCATAGCGTCCCAATCCACGCTAACCTGCCAACTAAAAGAAAATAAAGGGAAGTACACAATATGATAGGAATAGATGCTCAAAAAATAATAGCACGATGAATAAATAGCAACAATACGAATTCGGGTATATAAATCAAATGCAATACTAAGCATTATATCAATATTTGTTTATGAACAACACATCAATGAGTCACTAGGCCTCACCTCACCGCGCCTATGCATTCTTAAGCATATCCGAATTTTGTACTTTTGGCGGGTGCCCATTCTCCGTGCCATATTAAAATCTCATGACACTATACTCAAATCAAAATATAATATATCACAGTGAATCAAAATTTAGATTCCAACAATTATTTCAGATTTCAAATGAATTACAATTCAATATGAGTGCAATCGACACAAAAATACAAACGGAATACTCTCAAGATAATTTAGGAGCATATTGTGTAAATCCCGTACCTTAAAATCATCACATGAATCGACACATAAAAATCAACCTCTAAATATGATCGAAACCATCACGTTCCTCTCGCAAAAATAATCAAATCTCGTTCTAGCCCAAACTCAAGAAAACACCAAATAATCCTTCTAATCTAAGGTTGAAATTTTGAATAAGTTTGGGACTATGGTTTGTAGATGAAAGGGAGTAATTTTGGAGGGGTCTTTTGATTGAAAAGTTTGAGAAAAAGTGATTTGAAAAGCCAGGCCACGAATTTGTTGATATATAAAGGATTAAGAGTTTGATTAAGAAAAGAGTTCTAATCAGATACAAACACTAAAAATATATATTCCAGACGATCGGACCGTTGGAATTGGATGAGATTTGGGGAGAATTAACTGAAGACGAGAGGAAGCTGTACAAAAAATTTAAGCACGATCGGACAGTCCAATATTTTTAAATAGTTTTTTGTAGAGAGTTTTATGTTTTGAGGACTCTTAAAGAGTTTTTTTTATTTCGAAGACTCTTCTATATAATAAAAATTCAATTAAAACTCCATTTTAATTTCGATTCCAATTTCGTTTGAAAAATTATTTTTTAAATATAAAAACCAAGATTTTAAATTATAAAATTTATAAAATCCAAATTTTCATTTTTCTCCGATTTCCAAAATTAATTTAAAAATTCCCATTTAAAAAATCCGGTTGTTACATACTTCCCCACTAACAAGGAATTTTGCCCTCGAAATTCAACGAAGCCTAACACTAAAAAAATCAGGCCACACCAGCATTCTCCAAAAATAAATCTCGTCTCCAAAAATCAGTTTTAAATACGTCACATCTAATCTCGATGCCTAACACGACTTATTACCAAAAATTTCTATTTAAAAAAAACATGCCTAACTCGGCATGCTAGACCCAAAACCCGAGGGTTATCGTATACCTAAGCTCTGATACCATATGTAACACTCCGCACCCCTCAAAAGAGAACGCGGCGTGCTACTGCGATAAAACTAAATTAAATCCATCAATGAACGAGCATATAAATGTCCATAATATAAATACAACAACTCCACAATTTTTTTTCCACAACAAAGATTACAATAATTTTCTCTCAACTATAAAATTCTCCAATTAAAAATTACACCACTAATTATTACAACAAAAATACATCTTCTAATCCATGCTCTAAAATAATTCTCCAAAATAGTCCATAGCGTCCCAATCCACGCTAACCTGCCAGCTAAAAGAAAATACGGGGAAGTACACAATATGATAGGAATAGATGCTCAAAAAATAATAGCACGATGAATAAATGGCAATAATACGAATCCGCGTATACAAATCAAATGAAATACTCAAGCATTATATCAATACAAATTTCTCAACAACACATCAATGAGGCCTCACCTCACCGCGCCCATGCATTCTTAAGCATATTCGGATTTCGGACTTTTAGTGGGTGCCCATTCTCCGTACCATAAAAATCTCAGGACACTATGCTCAAATCACAATATAATATATCACAATGAATCAAAATTTAGATTCCAACAATTATTTCAGATTTCAAATGAATCATAATTCAATACGAGTGCAATCGACACAGAAATACAAACGGAATACTCTCGAGATAATGTAGGAGCATATTGTGTAAGTCCAATACCTCAAAATCATCACATGAATCGACACATAAAAATCAACCTCTAAATATGATCACACCATCACGTTCCTCTCGCAAAAATAATCAAATCTCGTTTTAGCCCAAACTCGAGAAAACACCATATAATCCTTTTAATGTAAGGTCGAAATCTTGAATAAGTTTGGGGTTATGGTTTGTAGATGAAAGGGAGTAATTTTAGAGAGGTCTTCTCATTAAAAAGTTTGAGAAAAACTGATTTGAAAAGCCAAGCCACGAATTTGTTGATATATAAGGATTAAGAGTTTGGTTAAGAGAAGAGTTCTAATCCTAAAAATTTATTCCGGACGATCGGATCGTTGGAATTAGATGAAATTTGGGGAAGAATTAGCTGAAGACGAGAGGAAGTTGTACAGAAAATTTCAACTCGATCGGATGGTCCAATATTTTTAAATATTTTTTTTGTAGAGAGTTTTATGTTTTGAGGACTCTTAGAGAGTTTTATGTTTTGAGGGCTCTTAGAGAGTTTTATATTTTGAGGACTCTTCTATATAATAAAAATTCAATTAAAACACCATTTTAATTCCGATTCCAATTCCGTTTGAAATTTTATTTTTTAAATACAAAAAACAACATTTTAAATTATAAAATTCAAAATTTCATTTTTCTCTGATTTCCAAAATAATTTAAAAATTCTCATTTAAAAAATCTGGGTTGTTACACAACCCCAACCGATAGGCAGTCCACGAACACGGGTATGTTCACACAATTTATAATACATATATGTAGCACACAATATGTATAGATAATTATCCCTATAATTACCCTAATTAGGTTTCATCCATCTCCAGCTAACACCCTTGTCTTAAGAATTAACACCCTAGTTAATTATTAAATTACCAAATAATGAATAGCGAGACAAAACTATTTTTAATTAAATATCCGCTCAATTGGATAACCTTTCAAATACTCGCTTGAGTTTATATAAATCTTTTGAACTTTTCCACGATCCAAACTTGAGGCCATATTGATTCGATTTACGGCAGAAGCCCATATTTGCTATGTTTATCTATACGAGTTTCATTCCCAAAAATCCAATTTCCTTTATAAGGTTTTATCCCCTTCCGTTTCAAAAACTCTAATTCCGTTATGGTCAAGAAACCATGATTACTCTTTAATCTACCCAATTTATATATGTTCACCCACCTAATTTCAAGAAATCAACTCTAAACATTAAGAGTTGTCTAACACAATCAAGATCATAACTTTTATCTAAAATTTTCCAGAACAATAAACTCAATATCTAATTTGCAATCATCCATAAACATAAATCTTATCACATGGATTCTAGTAGTAGATTTCCCAATAAAACGGTATCAATTATAGGTTGTCACCGAAGTGTTTAATTCTCAAAATATAATTATTTTCAGATTAATTCTAAATAGTCCTATATTCAAATCCATTCGTTTTCAATTACCAAATCAACTTTTAACCCATAATGGGTGTGAAAAATTATACATACAACTCAAAAAACAAATTATGATTAGTTTAGCAAGAAAATTCTTGCCTTAAACCGATGATGTGAGCCTCCTATTATGACCCTTGCTCCTCCCTTCTTCTCCAACCTTTGTAACTTCCTCCAAATGGTGTGGGGGTGGTAGGGCAACTTTAGTGTGTATGGGATGTGTGTTTAGGTTGGGTTGTTTACCTAATTTAAACCTTAATCTCGTATCTCCCTTAAACTCCCAATTTTAAGCCCCTAGAGAAGCCCGAAATAATACCCGAATTGGTCCAAAATCTACCCTAAGGGTATACCTATCCTCCGGACCTAACTTAAGATGTTTGAAATGTCTAAACGAGTTCATAATTCACTCCAAAATGCACCCAAACAATGTCCACTATAATTTACACAATTTATTACGTTTAATCATGACATAATATTAATTCAAGTAATATACAATTTAATTGTCTACGAATATACATATTTGGTATAAATGGATCATATAATCTTGCATATCACATTAAAGCATATTATTCACATAATTTATTTATTTAAAAAAAATCCAATTTAATTATTAGAAAACATGGGGTATTACATTCTCCCCTAGTAATAATGGAATTCTGTCCTCAAAATTAAAAACATACCTGGCTCGAAGAGTTCCGAATATTTCTGCCGCACGTTGTCCTCTCTCTCCCACGTCAACTCATCCTCATTGTGGTGTTCCTACTGCACGCGTACTAAAGGAACAACCTTGGAATGAAGCCTACGCTCCCTGCGGTTCAAAATAACTAATTGTATCTCCTCGTAAATTGCATCGGGATAAAGTTTTATCTCTTCAAGATCTATGTGCTGGTAAGCCACCTCATCTCTAAGAAATATCCGTAATGCCGAAATATGGAAAAGTTGATGGATCCACCACAAATGATCTAGTAAAGCTAATTGATACGCTACTGGTCCAATCTTCTCAATAATAGGGAATGGTTCCACATACCGTGGAGACAACTTCCCTTTATTCCCAAATCACATCACTTCCTTCATGGGAGACACCTTAATAAGCACCTTATTACCAACCTTAAAATCCAAGTTCCCTGTGTCTGCATTAGCATAATTATTCTGTTAATTATGGGCAATCTGAATACCAGCCCGAATTATCTTCACTTTATCCGAAATGTCATGGATGAACTTTGGTCCAAGAATTTTGTTCTTACCCACTTTCGACCAATAAGAGGGTGAACGATAAGTCCGTACGTACAATCTCTCGAAGGGTACCATCCCAATAGTAAACTGGTAGCTATTGTTATGAGCAAACTACACTAATGGTAAGTACTGCTCCCAACTACCTTCAAAATCTAAAATACACATCCGTAACATGTCCTATAATATCAGTTTTACCATCTATGTCTGGCCATCCGTCTATGGGTGATACGAGGTACCTAACCTCAACTCCACCCTAATGCTTATTAGAAACTCCTCTAAAAGTGGGGCACGAATGTCTTGTCCCTATTTGACATAATATTGAGTGGTATACCATGAAACTTTAAAATCTCTGCAAAAAAATGCTTGTCGTACTGCTTTGAAATATAGTCTGTCCGAACTGTCTAGAAGTGAGCCACCTTTGTTAATTGGTCAATGATCATCCAGATAAAATTGTGTCCCCGCTGTGATGTAGGTAGCCCTATAATAAATTCGACAAAAATGCTCTCCTATTTTTATATCAGAATCTCAAGAGGTTGTTGAACACCTAATAGTCGTTGATGGTCCACCTTCATCAATTGGAATTTAGCACACTTGGACACAAAAGTGGCTATAACCTTCTTCATGCCTGCCCACCAATACTAGCGCCTCTTGTCCTAGTACATCTTATCATTATCGGTAAGTACCGAAAAATGTGACCCATGTGCCTTAATTATGACCACTTGACATAACTCCTCATCCTCTGGGACTGCTAACTCGTATTGAAATCTCAGTCCTCTAACTAAATTAATCGAATATTGATCTGCCCCCTCTGTCAATAATTTTCCAACATTCTCTTGACGAAGATGATCTCCTACATATGCCTTCACGACCCGAATAATGATCTCGAGTATGATGGTAAGAAATTTTATAAAAGCATGTGACAGTTCATCGTTCGTACGAAGCGAACTCCACTTATCCTTCCACAATGCTGCTAACTCGAGTGTCAGCTTACGGCTCAAGGCATTCGCCACTATATGTACCTTTCCCTGTTGATACCGGATATTAAACTGGCAGTCTTTCACAAACTCAAGCCATTGCCACTGCCTCATATTCAACTTGAAGCCCTTATACTTTTGACTCACTTGAGTCTATATTGTATAAGTGCTCATCTAGTTTGGAAATTGTGACAAAATTATGTCCTCCCTAGAAACCAAAGAACCTCAGAAATTGGTTTGTTACTTCATCTCTCTATCTTGTAGTGATCAAGAACAAATTGCCAACACTCACACACAGTAGAATTTATTTAATGCATATCATACTGCATAATAATGTGTGTACATATGTTGAGTGTGTTTAAATCCCTAAGTTTGATTTTTAATAATTTTTTGGGATTTTATAAACAATTTTTAAATAAGGTTTACTTAATTAAAAGTTGATTTATAAGTTTTTGTGGTCAATCTGTAAATATACTTTGTTGGGTATATTGGCCTAATGTTACCTTGGGTAGAATTCGAAAGCGGAGTAAACCTTAGGGTGTGGTTTTAATTACTTTAGGACGCGCGTTTCATATCCTTTATTTGGCCAACACTTGTCTTCATCTGATTGGCTGAGATTGTGTTTCTTTACTGAGTTATAAACGCGTATGTTTTTAGCCCTTGGATCATTGGTTATCGACGATCTGCATGTTGTCTTGGTGAATCCCAGTACAACATTTTAAACCAATCAGGTATCGTTTAAGCACCGCGTTCTTAGAACCCTTCGATTAAAGTCAATTTAACTTGACTTAATCCTGGCCCTTGGTTTTGATCCAGTCTCTCGAACCTTCTCTTCGAAGTTTCTGAGAGAAATAGAGAGAGAAGAGAGGGAAGAGAGAAAACAGAGAGAGAGAGAGAGAGTTAGAAACCCTAACCTTGTTCGTCAAAGCCTCTTCAATCCAAACTCAAACACTTCTTCAAAACTCCTTCATAACCAAAACACTACCCTGAGTGTTCTTGAGTGTTTGAGAGTTTGAGTTGAGTTTGTAATTGTTGCTGTAACGTCTTGTTCGTTAGATCTTATTTTCAACTTAAACTATTACTTAGATCTACTTTCTGATTTCATAGAAATTTCAGATCTGAGCTATTCATGTTACATTACACTTAGTTTCATTTTTTATTTCTCATCTTGAGAAATATATTGTTGATTATTTTCTATAAAACGTTTGCTTACTTTGAAATCAACAATAAATGCTTTATGTTTCTAGTTCTTGTAAAACTAAACCTTTGACCTAGTTGGAATCACACTTGGAGGTTTTCAATCTCAAAAAACCTTTCTAAATTCTGAGATTGATTAAGACCTTGACTGTCTTCTTAGCAAGGTATCCGTGGATTCTGGGATTGATTTAAAGGTCAAATAAGGTTCAAAGTTTTGTAAGAAGAAAGAAAAAGAAAAGATCACAGCATATAGTGTTACTGTAATTTGTTAGGACTGTTTGTACTTAATAAGTGTGTGTGTGTGTGCATGCATGTGTTAGAGAGCACCTCCACAAACACTTTCACCCTACAACACAAAAAGTGTTGGTAATAAGATCTTGTGAACAAAGAGTCGACGTAAAGTGCTGGAACAAATCACAAGTTAACAAACTGGGAGAACTACATCTACAATCAGAACTGCAGAGAAGTTATAAGGACACCAGAGGGTACATTCCTAAACTTATATAGGTCTGAGTTGTTTGCATGTTAGTTATATAGTTTGTAACTCATAAATTTGTTTTAGTGGATTTTTTCATTTTACTCCGTAGAGGGAGTCGTGGATGTTTCCTCAATTGGTGAGGTTTTACCACGTAAAAACATCGTTAACATAATCTTTCTACATCTCCTCATCTCATTCTTAGTTGTGCTGAGTTTAAGTTTTTTAAACTACATTATAAACATGTTATTCAAATTTTGAATAGATCTCGTACATACTGATTTGCTAAACACATCTTGTGTTCAAATAGTTTGGTTTTTATGAAAAGAGTTTCTTAAAAAAACAGATCGGAGTTACTTAAATAGTTTATTTTTAATAAACGACTTTAGTAACATATTTTTCACAACTCCCTCTGTGTGAATAAATACTATAACTTTTGTGGTCTGTGGATAACTAAAATTTATCCCCTAAGGGATACTGCCTCTAAATACATAATACAAACACTACAGTTGCTAACTCCAAATCATAGGTAGGGTAATTTACCTCATGAGTTCGCAAAGCATAAGCTATAGGCCTTTATTCCTGTATTAATACCCCTCTAAGTCCTCACAACTATACATCTGCAAATACCTAATAGTTAATACCTCCATGAGGCAAAGCAAGTACTAGAGCCGAAGTCAACCTGACCTTCAGCTCGTCAAAAGCCTATTGAGATGCATCGCCCTAAACTAGTGGTACGTCCTTTCGCATCAAATTCATTAGAGGTCTGGCTATCTTCAATAATTCCTAAATGAATTTACGATAGTACCCTGCCAAACTCAGAAAACTTCTCACCTGCGTAGGTGTAATGGGTTATCCCCAATCCATCACTGCTGAAACTTTTCCTAGATCCATGCATATCCCCCGCTCAGATACATAGTGGCCCAAGAACTGAACCTCCCTCAACCAAAATCTGCATTTATCGAACTTGGCATATAAATAATGATCGTGTAACGTCTGTAAGACTATCTACAAGTGTTAAATGTTCTCATCCGCAGTCTGAGAATAAATTAAGATATCATAAAAAAACACAATAATAAAATGATTTAGAAAGTTTACGAACATCCTATTGTGCATTGGTCAAGCGAAAAAGCATAACCAGGAACACATACGATCCATATCTCATCAAGAATGATGTCTTAAGAACATCATGCTCCCGAATCCTCAACTGATGGTAACCCAAACTTAGATCAATCGTAGAAAACTATGATGCACCCCTCAACTGGTTAAAACAAATCACCAATACGGGGTAACGAATACTTGTTATGTATAGTGACCTTATTAAACTATTTATAATCAATGCAAAGCCTTAATGACCCGTCCTTCTTCTTCACGAACAAAATAGGAGCACTCCGAGTTAAAGTACTCCTCTGAATAAATTACTGACCCAGAAACTGCTGAATCTGATCCCTGAGTTATCTCATCTCTAAATGGGTCATACTATACGATGCACGTGTGATTGTTTTTGTACCAGTAATTAAGTCAATCATAAACTTGATCTGCATACTCGGTGATAATCCTAGAATCTCTCCAAATACATTTGAAAACTCCCTAATAATCGGGATAAAGTCTAGTGAAATAATGGCCTCATCATAAGCGTCATCCTCAATGTAATACAAATGTGTGCTCGACCCTCCCTTCGAGTGTGGCATCGTAATTAAGTATATCTATTACCCCGAGATGGTAAAGACGATGGACCTTCCATAACAATTAACACAAGACCTATAAGTAACTAGCCAATCCATCCATAGGATAACGTTATACTCTTGTAAAATCTAACACAAGTAGGTCTATTACGAACCTAAGTCTCCCAATATCAATCCATATATCTTATCACACGGAACGTATAGGTGCCCGTTTACCCACGGGTGAATCAATGTAAATCATTATATCATATGCAAAGCCTATTAACCCCGATGCACAAGCAAAACCAGTACTAACAAATGAGGGTGATGCACTAGTACCAAATAAAATGCACCCTACATGCCACAAAATAAGGAACATACCCTCAACTGTCTGTGCTGGAGCTGGTCTCTCTTCAGGTGCGATGTGGTACACGCGCCCATATTATAATTACAACTGTTGCCCTTAAGGTGGGGCAGGTGGAGCTGGAACTGCAATCCTTGTGGGCTGCCAACTGCTAATGTTGTCCCTGTAGTGCTCCCACGTTGTCTTCCATGCTCCTGTGCCCCCATATTGCCTCGAGGGAACTTCTTCGCTAGGTGTCCCTTCTTTTTATAGACATAGATTTTCTTGAAATTGATGCCTATCTGACTGCTGGCCTCGACCCTACTGTCGCTGGCACTGATAGCTTCTATGTTGCTGGCCCTGCTTGTTACGATCATCAAAACCTTGTGCCTTTTATGCTGATCTATTACATGGGACCCCTTTAACTATTGGGCCCCATGTTTACCATTTCTACATGTCTTGCCCTGATGGCTCGACGTCTTTGAGCTAAATCTCTTCTCCCCTTAATTTTCTGAAATGATCGATGATCCTGACATGCAACAAAATGATATTCACCATTTGAGTGTAAGCGGTAAAATTCTAATTCCCTAATAAATATTTCCTGATGTGCCAAGTCGTTCCTGACATGAACTTCTCCATTATCTTTACTCAAGTGTTTACCTCATCTTCACCAAATAAGGACAATGCGATAAACTCTTCCCCAAACTCTGTTATAGTACCACCCTCTTGCTTAATGTCCATAAACTTCCTCCTTAACTCTGATTTCATGGCGGGTGGGAAATACTTTCCCTCAAACTTTACCCTAAGCTCATCAATAGTCAATCGGTTCTGCTCTTACAGTGTGGTGACATACTCCCACTAATGTAAGGGTGCTCCTACTACTCGGAATGAAGCTAACATCTGATTGTGCACTATCGAGCACTTAACCATCCTCAAATGTCTCTTAATGCCTTTCTTTCACCGGCTGGCCACCAAGATATCCGGACTCCCAAAAAATTCTGGCAGGTGGCCTTTAGTGAAGTCTTCCATAAGTCTCTCCTAAACTGAGTCGTACGCCTGAACGGGTAGCACCAACTATTGCGATGGTGACAGTAGTGGCTGTTGTTCTGGTCGAAAGTGATATAGTATGGAGGCCATCACCGTAGAAACTATCTGCATCATTATTGTGGCAATGTCAGCTGGAGTAACCATGGGTGGTACTCATTGTTGCTGTGGGTGCGGCTGCAACTCCTGTTGAGCCGTATTGTGACAACCCAGATATAATTATGATAAATTATATTTAAATCATGCTTATCTTATGTGATATGAATAACATGTTATTAGTATATCTGATGTCAAATGATTATGTTTAGTCTAATCATACTTTCATAAATCACGAAATGTCGAATTATTTACAAAAATAAAATTTTGTTATTTTTGGTAGAAATATTCCCGTTGGAGACTAGTTTTGACCCTTATAATGTAACAATTGACTCAAGTAAAAACTATATAGTTGTAGATATATGAGTTAGGTTTGCTACACAGCAAACTTTGCATCAAACGGATGCCCTAGTAAGAAGTTAGGCCAAATTTACGAACAAGGGGTAAATCTGTCCATTCCCTTTAAGTGGTAAATTGTCTTTTAGTAAACTAAATGGTTTAATTGGACTGGTTGGCATGGGAGGCAGCCTTGGCTGACTTAAAAATCTCCCTCTAACTTATTTGTTCAGCAAATTAAACCCTAGGTTCAGTTTGAAGAGTGTTTGGCTTGAGGAAAGAGAAAGTAAAAGTTAAGGAAGAAAAGATTACAAGAAAAGCTAGGAAAAATTCCAAGAAAATCCCTAAGGTGTTTCCAAGGTATAATTATGTGTTAATATTTTTTAATCTTGGATTACACTTATTTCAAAGTATATAAATCATGAATTGTTTATTAAAATTCTATCCACCGTTGTGAGAATAAGTATTTGTTCATATGTGAGATAAGCGGTGTATGTAGCCCGTATTATTTGTTATTGAAATCCCTTGTATTCAAACTTGCATATATTTTTGTGTGCTTACTGTAATTGAGAAATTCTATTTGGATATGAAACTATACTCATATATTCATATCATATCCAAAAATTAGAATTTAACTCCTTGTGGTTAGGCCTTAGTGATGGTGGCAAGTTGGTACATAGTTATTTTTTGTATATTTCATTTCGATATACCCTGAGTTTGGTAAAGCTTTTGACATAGCAAATGAACTCTAAATATTATGAAGCTTTAATTTTAAATTATTAAGTATGTTCATTGAAATTGGCTGGAAAATCATGGAAATTTGTGACGTAGAAAAATTATGAAAATTCTTGGAAATTGAAGTAACAATAGAGGAGCTTGTAGGGCAGATTCTTGTGTTGTAAAGAAATGGTCACAACTTGCTCTAAAAAGCTTGAAAAATTACATAGTCACTTGTAATAGAAAGCATATTCAGATATGATTTCATATTGATAAGATTGGACACATGTAGATGTAAAATTTATGAATATAGAATGGTTAAGTGTGTAGGACAATAATTTGAGGCCATACCGGATACCCCGTGAAATAATGTTTTTATCTCCTCCTTCCAAAGGGGATTTTGAATACATGTTTCGTGTGTATATACATTGAGAAGTATAATTTCATGTTTACTTGGTTTTAGTTGTAAGTTCATTATGAGGTATTTTCCTAAGGTTGAATGTTCATAACTTTATCAACATGTATACCATTGTTTCGTCTTTACTCATATTTCATGGAATGTGACTTAAGTGGAATTATATTGTTGTTGTATTGTCATTGAACGTTATATAACTATGTTAGGATAATATTTATAATTAGGATTTAATACTGATTAAGTTGGATTGACAGGTGTAAGGTCTAAACCATCCAGTTCAGCTCTACTTGAAGGAAACATAAATACATAGTTGACAACCCAAGGTGAGTGTACTCACTGGAACGAGATATTTGTATCATGTTATTGATATGATCAGAATATAATGAATATAAAATTGTTCATTTTGATTTTCCAAAATAGGAGGTTAATTCCCGACCCCGAATGGGGGAGATTTGTCTATTAATGACAAGGGGTTACTCCTCGACCAAGAATGAGGGAGAATTGTCTATTACAGACATGATATGTGAATCATGATTCGAAAAGTTAGGTCATTCATTATGAATGAGCCGGATAAGTTAATCCATAATTATATGGACATGATTTATTGCATTTAAATTGATGCAGTAGTATAGTAGTGATGCATTCACTGGCCTATTTTGCTCACGGTTCCTATGATTATGTTTTTCAGGTAACGTGATGTCACTGCCAAATCTAGGAGGTCGAGTTGGGTTAGCCAGGTTTGGGTGAAATGATGATTTTGTGTAAATATAAATGATGTAATTAAGTTAACTTATCCTTCAAGAAGTTTGTAAATGGATAACTACTTTATTGTTGTAAAAAGTTTTTAGTTGTATGGATTTACGTTGATGATTCTAAAATTAAAACTCGTGTTTATGGTTTGGTTAAATTAATTATGGTTTGGCTCACTTTGACTTTCAAACTTAATTATAAGTAACTGGGTTAGGGTGTGTCAGCTTTTGGTATTAGAGCCTAGGTTTTAGAGGTTATAGACTTAGAAGAGTCTAGATTTGGCAGTGAATGTAAGAAATATATTTTGTTTAGTATTAACGATTATGTTAGAAAAGATATGTATATATGCATATTGTTATATCTTTGATTCATTTCAGATATAAAAGAATGGAACAAGGGAATTTTATTATAAGAATCGAAGATGATGCATCAAATATGCCAGCAGAAGCGGAGGTTGAACAACCTGTTGAGATAAATGCAGAACCCGAGCTAGAATAACTGACAGATATGTAAAAAATGGCACGTGCTATGACTTTAATGGCAGAGAATCAAGCTAGGTTTGTAGCTCAGATGGAAGAACAACATGCCAGGCAACTAGAGGCACAAGCATTGGCTAGGGCTGAGAAGGTGATACACCGAGAAGAAAGGAGTACTTCACACGGGAAAATTTATTAAGAAAAATCCACCATCGTTTGAAGGAGCAATTGATCCAGCAGAGGCAGAAGTATAGGTTAAAGGGATTGAACTTATCTTTGGGGTAATGAGAATGCCTGAAAACTAACAGGTGACCTTGGCAACGTATATGATGAAAGGAGAAGCTAAGTACTGGTGGGATGCCATAAAACATTTGTTGATTACTCTAGGAGGTGGGAATGTGATCTTATGGGATGCTTTTGTTAAAGCCTTATATGATAAGTATTTTCCTCCGATGTATAAAAAATAAAAGGAGAAAGAATATTTTTTGCTGAATAAGGGAAGCATGACAGTTAGAGAATATGAGGCTAAACTTACAGCCTTATCTAGGTTTGTTTCAAGGTTTATACAGAATGAGGAAGACATGTGTAGTCGATTCCATGATGGACTCGAGTCAGTCATTAAATCATGGTTGTCGGCTTTAGAGGCTGTCAATTATTTGACTTTGGTGAATAAAGCGATGCTAGTAGAAAGGGATGTGAATGAAGCAAGAGGGAAACGAGAATGAAGCGCAAAGAGGAGTAGGTTCGATCCAAATTATCAAAAGGGTAGCGATACAGAATATTCAAGACTTGGAGGGCAGAAATTTCAGTATGGTAGAGGTATGGGAAGTGGTTCGCAGAGGGCTAAGGCTAGTAGTGGAAGAGGTTCAGGAGTTTCAGCACAAGGAGATCGAAATGCTTGTTTCTTTTGTGGGACATCAGGTCATATAAAGAGAAATTACCCAAAGTTACTGAATATAAAATGTTTTAACTGTCACCAAAAGGGTCATCTGAGAAAGAATTGTCCTATGTTATCAAGAGCAGTTTTAGTTAATAGTGTGGGGCATTATAAAGGATCCTCTCCAAGCAGTGCAAC
This sequence comes from Sambucus nigra, assembly GCA_949130495.1. Lineage (NCBI taxonomy): Eukaryota > Viridiplantae > Streptophyta > Magnoliopsida > Dipsacales > Adoxaceae > Sambucus > Sambucus nigra. The sequence goes on along the minus strand of OX422221.1, from coordinate 138,049,243 downwards.
CAGGGGAAGAGGTACAAAATAAGCAACTAGATCGAGGGCAGGAGGAAGAGTGTTTGCGATGACTCTACAAGATGCCCATGCTACACCGAAAGTGGTTACATGTAAACTTTCTATTGCAAATAAAGATTTATATGCACTCATTGATCCTGGATCTATGCATTCATTCGTAACATTACCTATTATTTCATGTTTGGGTAGACCATGTTCATTTTTCAATCGTGCCTTATATATTTCAACCACAATGAAAAGTGTAATTCTGGTGGAGCATATGTATAAAGATCATGTCTTACGAATGGGGGAACGAGATTCATATGTTAATTTAATACCGTTGGCCATTCGAGATTTTGATATTATATTTGGGATGGATTGGTTATCAGCGTATCATGCTTCCATTGATTATTTTAGAAGTTAAATTTCATCTGCCTGGTGAACTCGAGTTCCAGTTTACAGGGGAAAGGAACGTTGTTCCTGATTGCCTTATATCAGCAATTAAGAGCAGGAGATTGCTGAGTAAAGGTTGTACAGGGTATTTATCTTATGTTGTTAATAAATACTAGTAAAAAGACAGTTAAAATTCAAGATATACCAGTGGTTAGAGAATTTTTTGATGTCTTCCCCTGAAGAATTGTCAGGATTGCCGTCCGATAGGGAAGTAGAGTTTTCCATTAAATTCATTCTAGGTACTTGTCCAATTTCCCTTGCTCCATAAAGAATTACACCGACAGAGTTGAAAGAATTGAAAGTGCAATTAAAAGATCTTATAATCAGAGGTTTCATTCAGCACAGTGTTTCACCGTAGGGAGCCCCAGTGTTATTTGAGAAAAAGAAAGACGCGACAATGCGATTATGTATTGATTATCGACAATTGAATAAGGTGACCATTAGAAACAAGTACCCTCTACCTCGTATCGATGACTTATTTGATTAATTACAAGGGACCACAGCATTTTCGAAGATTGATTTGAGATCGGGTTACCACCAATTGAAAGTAACGGATAATGATATTTCCAAAACAGCTTTTCGAACTCGATATGGGCACTATGAGTTTTTGGTAATGCCATTTGGACTAACTAATGCTCCAACAGTTTTTATGTATTTGATGAATCGGGTATTTCACCCTTTTATTGATTCATTTATAATTATATTCATATACGATGTGTTGATTTACTCACGTACCATGGAGGAACATGAGAAATATTTGAGACTTGTATTGCAGATTTTTTGAGAGAATAAATTATTTATTAAATTCAACAAGTGTGAGTTTTGGTTGAATGAGATTGTGTTTTCAGGGCATGTTGTCTCGAGAAATGGGATATATATTGATCCAAATAAGGTGGAAGCATTCGTTGAAAAGAATATGACAAAAATTAGGAGTTTCCTAGGATTGGCAGGTTACTATCGCAGATTCATTAAAGGATTTTCAGCAATAGCGTTACCATTGACAAAGTTGACCCATAAAGAAGTGAAGTTTATGTGGGATGAGGAATGCGAAAGGAGTTTTAAAGAATTAAAGAAGCGGTTGGTTTCAGCTCATATACCTACTATTTCGTGTGGGAGAAAGTCTTTCATAATTTATACAGATGCTTCATTTCAGGGGTTAGGATGTGTTCTTATGCAGAATGGGAAGGTAATATCATAGGCTTCCAGACAATTGAAGACGCATGAATTAAAATACCCTACACACGATTTGGAGCTAGCAACCATTGTTTTTACTTTAAAGTTGTGGCGACATTACTTGTATGGAGAAACTTGTGAGATATTTACGGATCATTAAAGTTTGAAATACTTATTTACACAAAGAGAACTGAATTTGAGACAGAGGCGTTGGATAAAGCTGATTAAAGACTACGACTGTACCTTCCATCATCATCCTGGGAAGGCCCATGTAGTAGCATATGCTTTGAGTAAAAAATCATCAGGGATTCTTAATTGCATACGATGTGCTCGCGTTGGAAATATTCTTGACTTGGCATCGATGGGGATGGAATTAAAGTTTTTAAAAAGGGGAGGATTGTTAGCACATGTCACAGTGAAACCTTTATTGTCCGAACGCATACGAAATTTGCAGATCAATGATCCATTCCTTGAGAAGAAGAAACAAGAAGTTCAAGATGGTAGATATAGTGACTTTGAGATTAAGAATGATGAATCATTGTGTTATAAAAATAGAATTTGTGTACCGAATGATCCATCCTTAAAGAAGGATATATTGGAAGAAGCACATAATTATATTTATTCTATGCATCCAGAAGGTACCAAAATGTACAGGGATTTGAAAGAGTAGTACTTGTGGAACAATATGAAACGTGAGATTACAGAATTTATAGCTAAATGTTTAGTATGTCAGCAAGTGAAAGCGGAGCATCAGAAGCCGGCAGGATTATTGCTCTCATTGCCTATTCCGGAATGGAAGTGGAATGTTGTTACAGGATTACCACAGTTACCAAAGGGGCATGATTTTATTTTGGTGATTATAGATCGATTGACGAAGTCGGCCCATTTTCTTCCAGTTAAGACCACCTACACTGTCGACAAGTATGCATGTATGTACGTTGCTGAGATTATTCATTTACATGGGGCACCAGTGTCAATTGTATCAGATAGAGATCCAACGTTCACTTATAAGTTTTGACCCCGTCTACAGAATGCCATTGGTACAAGTTTGAAGTTTAACACTGCATTTCATCCACAAACCGATGGACAATCAGAAAGGATGATTCAAATATTAGAAGAGATGTTATGAGCTTGTGTATTTGACTTCAAAGGTAGTTGGGATGATCATTTTCCATTGATGGAATTCTCATATAATAATAGTTATCAGTCCACCACTGGTATGGCTCCGTATGAGGCTTTATATGGGAGGAGATATAGAACGCCTTTGTGTTGGGATGAAGTAGGTGAAAGGAAATTTTGGGTCCTAAATTGATAGATATGACAACAAAAAAGATTAAAATGATTCTGGAATGGACAAAGACAGCGCAAAGCATGCAGAAATTTTATGCAGATAAAAGGAAGTATCCATTGGAATTTTAGAAGGGAGATTTTGTATTCCTACGTATTTCACCATGGAAAGGCGTCATGAGATTTGGGAAAAAGGGGAAACTAAGTCCAAGATACATTGGACCATATGAAGTGCTGAAAAGAATTGGGACCCTAGCATATAGATTAGAATTACCTCTAGATTTATCCCCTTACATGATGTCTTTCACGTATCAATGCTTCATAAGTATTTGGCGGATCCATCTCATCTGTTGACAACTCAACCAATTGAACTGAAGGAAGACTTGTCATACATCGAGGAACCAATGGAAATTATTAATCGTAAGGAGCAAGTATTGAGAAATAAAGTTATTCCCTTAGTTAAAGTTATGTGGATGAGCCATGGAATTAAAGAAGAAACTTGGGAAACGGAGGATAGCATGAAGAAACAATATCCCCATTTGTTTGGTAAGTGACCTTATATTAAATTTCGGGAACGAAATTTTCTAAGGGGAGAAGTTGTGACAACCCGAATATAATTATGATAAATTATATTTAAATAATGCTTATCTTATGTGATATGAATAATGTGTTATTAGTATATCTAATGTTAAATGATTATGTTTAGTCTAATCCCACTTTCACAAATCATGAAATGTCGAATTATTTACAAACACAAAATTTTGTTATTTTCGGTAAAAATATTCCCGTTGGAGACTAGTTTTGACCCTTATAATATAACAACTGACTCAAGGAGAAAACTATATAGTTGTAGATATACGAGTTAGGTTTGCTACACAATACACAATGCATCAAACGGATGTCCTAGTAAGAAGTTAGGCTGAATTTACGAACAAGGGGAAAATATGTCCATTCCCTTTAAGTGGTAAATTATGTTTTAGTAAACCAAATGGTTTAATTGGACTGGTTGGCATGGGAGGCAGTCTTGGCCGACTTAAAGCTCTCCCTCTAACTTATTTCTTCAGAAGATTAAACCCTAGGTTCAGTTTGAAGAGTGTTTGGCTTGAGGAAAGAGAAAGTAAAAGTTAAGGAAGAAAAGATTCCAAGAAAAGCTAGGAAAAATTCCAAGAAAATCCCTAAGGTGTTTCCAAGGTATAATTATGTGTTAATATTATTTTAATCTTGGATTACACTTATTTCAAAGTATATAAATCATGAATTGTTGATTAAAATTCCATCATCCTTTGTGAGAATAAGTATTTGTTCACATGTGAGATAAGTGGTGTATGTAGCCTGTATTGCTTGTTATTTAAATCCCTTGTATTCAAACTTGCATATATTTTTGTGTGCTTACTAAAATTGATAAATTCCAATTGGATATGAAACTATACTCATATATTCATATCATATTCGAAAATTAGAGTTTAAATCCTTATGGTCAGGCCTTAGTGATGGTTGCAAGTTGGTACATAGTTGTTGTTTGTATATTTCGATATGCCCTGAGTTTGGTAAAGCTTTTGACATAGCAAATGAACTCTAAATATTATGAAACTTTGATTCTCTATTATTAAGTATATTTATTGAAAATTGGTGGAAAATAATGGATAGTTATAACGTAGAAAAATTATGAAAATTCTTGGAAATTGAAGGAACAATAGAGGAGCTTGTAGGGCAGATTTCTGGTGTTGTAAAGAAATGGTCACAACTTGCTCTAGAAAGCTTGAAAAATTACATCGTCACTTGTAATGGAAAGTATATTCAGGTATGATTTCATATTGATAAGATTGGACACATGTAGTTGTACAATTTATGAATATAGAATGGTTAAGTATGTAGGAAAATAATTTGAGGCCATATCAGATACCCCATGAAAAAATATTTTTATCTCCTCCTTCCAAAGGGTATTTTGAGTACATGTTTCGTGTGCATATACATTGAGAAGTATACTTTCATGTTTACTTGGTTTTAGTTATAAGTTCCTTATAAGGTATTTCCTACAGTTGAATGTTCATAACTTTATCAACATGTATACCATTGTTTCGTCTTTACTCATGTTTCATGGAATGTGACTTAAGTGGAATTATATTGTTGTTGTATTGTCATTGAATGTTCTATGTTAGGATAATACTTATGGTTGGGATTCAATATTGATTAAGTTGGATTAACAGGTGTAAGGTCTAATCCATCCAGTTCAGCTCCACTCGAAGGAAACATAAATACATAGTTGACAACCCAAGGTGAGTGTACTCACTGGAAAGAGATATTGCATTATGTTATTGATATGATCAGAATATAATGAATATAAAATTTTTCATTTTGGTTTATCGAAATGGGAGGTTACTCCCCAACCCGGAATGGGGGAGATTTGTCTATTAATGACAAGGGGTTACTCCTCGACCAGGAATGGGGGGGAATTGTCTATTATAGACATGATATGTGAATCATGATTCGAAAATTTAGGTCATTCATTATGAATGAGCCGGATAAGTTAACATATAATTATATGGACATGATTTATTTCATTTAAATTTATGCAGTAGTATAGTAGTGATGCATTCACTGGGTTATTTTGCTCACGGTTCCTATGATTATGTTTTTCAGGTAACGTGATGTCACTGCCAAATCTAAGAGGTTAGGTTGGGTTAGCCAAGAATGGGTGAAATGATTATTTTGTGTAAATGTAAATGATGTAATTAAGTTAACTTATCCTTCAAGAAGTTTTTAAATGCATAACTGCTTTAATATTGTAAAAAGTTTTTAGTTGTATGGATTTACGTTGATGATTCTGAAATTAAAACTCGTGTTTATGGTTTGGTTAAATTAATTATAGTTTGGATCACTTTGACTTTCAAACTTAATTATAAGTAACTGGGTTGAGGTGTGTCACGTATCCTCTGCTGCCTCGGTGGCAACACATCATGGATTACCGTATCTACTGTTTGTTATGTGAAACTAAATAAGATTCGTATTAGTAACAAATCGTACAAAGTACAATGATTCCTAATCACAGGGCTCTACATATCAAAGAAATGCAACGATAAGCGTAATGAGCAAAACACATATCCCAAGGATGCTAAATACTTGATGCTTTGATACCAACTGTAACAACCCCTATTTTCACGTAAAGGTTGGCTAGATAAATACGTCTAAGAATAGATTTGTCTAACAACTTATAACATTCTCAACATCACACATAAAAATGATATTTTAATTTAAAACATACATGCACAATAAAAGCAGATGAAGTAATAACTGCCAAGAAATAAATCCCAATGTCCATAAGTCGTAAAACATCCATCTCAAATGTGTCTCGAAAATAAATGACTGAAATAATAAATCTCGAGCATATGCCTATACAATATCTGAAGTAATAAAACGACTTAAATAGAGGGTAACAACCTATGTTAGAATCAAATGAACTGTATCCACTAATAATCAATTGCAATGGAAATTCTCAGCCCCTGGTGCCCCTATTTAGGAAAATTTAGGGGAAATTTTTTTACAATTTGGGTGAGCGCCCTATAATCATAAGAATTAACTTACAAAACCAATATATAATTATGCAATCAATTCACATTACACACCGCCCATCGACACTCGCATGCCTTAAGTATCTCACTCCTCGTCTAAGTGTAATACTGTGCGTAATTCAAACCAAGTCCAAATGTGAAGTCCCATATCTACACTAATGTAGTAATATTAAAGGCATTTAGCACTTATATTAAACGCGACTAAACATCTGCACATACGATTTCAGTTCTAAGAATAATCCCCATAATACTAACCACATGAAATATCATTTCATCACATTATGTATTTTGCATAGCATTGTGTTCATTAATAGTTTTCTACATTATTAAACTACATGAATTTGTTCTCAATTATATATATATATATATATATATATATATATATATATACACACACACGACACGAGAAGGCATTTACCTTCAGTGTCTAATTCGTACTCTATCAGTGAGTCCGGAGGAGTCTCTCACCAAACGGACATAAACAAAAACAAAACACATTTATTTTTAGATTAATATAAATAGTCCCAGATTCAAATCCATTTGTTTCCAATCACCAAATCAACTTTTAACCCATAGTTGTTATGAGAAATTATGTGTATGAATCAAGAAACAAATTATAATTATTTTAGCAAGAAAATTCTTGTCTTAAATTGATGATGCGAGCATCCCCTCTTGAACCTTGCTCCTCCTTTATTCTCAAACCTTGGTAACTTCTTCCAGGGGGTGTGGGGTTGCTAAGGCAACTCTAATATGGATGGGATTTGCGTTTAGGTTGGGTTATTAACCTAATTTAAACCTTGATCCTGCATCTTCCTTAAACCCCCAATTTTGAGCCCCTAAAGAAGCCCGAAATAATACCCGAATTGGTCCAAAATCTCCCAAGGGTATACCAAACCTCCGGACCCAACTTAAAATGTTTAAAACGCTTAAACGTGTTCCCAATTCACTCCAAAATGCACCTAAACAATGTCTATTACAATTTACACATTTTATTATGTTTAATCATGACATAATATTAATTTAAGTAATATGGAATTTAATTATCTATGAATATACAGATTTGACATAAATGAATCACATAGTCATGTATATCACATTCAAGCAATTTATTCACGAAATTTATTTATTTAAATTTTATTATTATAAAAATACGGGGTGTTACAGTTTTAACCGGATGAAATCAAGGGCTAAGATTGAAAGTATTAAAACGATGTTAACCCAATGGTCAAAATTGGTGCGTATTAAGTAAGCTAAAACAGGTGAACACGTAACCGATTAAACTCAATGGTATTCGATCCATGTCAAAACCCTAATGATTCTCAACTTTTGATAACATTGATTTAACAGTTGAAATCTAATGGTCAACTAAGACACATGGAAACTACAAGTTAAGGGCGCGTTAAAAAACTAAACACTGCCTTTAAGATTTAAAATGTTAAAAATGTTATTTTAATGAATTAACAATGCTAAAAAAATTAATTAAAGATGAAAGAAAATTATTTTAAATTAAAAAAAATCCTAAAATATTTTCACACTATAATTTATCAAAATATTAATTTTCCATAATTTTAGCATTATGAAGCGTGAAATTAAAAATTGATTAATTCTAAAATTAAATCCAATTAAAATCAATTTTGATTCTTAAAAATTATTTAAATGATTTAAAAAATTTATTTTATTAACGGGCATCTGTAACCTTGACGCGGGGAGAATTAAGTAATTAATAACGAGGTGCTCGAAATATAATTTTGAGTTAAGGAGTGGAGTTGCAATTATAATTATTTAGTGGTATTGATTATAATCAAGAGACTGAGATTAGGATCCATAAATGATTAGTTTTTCTCAGGCCCATTAGGAGCCACATCCTTATCTCTCCTTAGGGTCTTTACTGTAGCCTATATATATGCACCCAAAGCTCATTTTCTTAAGCCAACCGTTACTCTTTGATACTCAAAAGACGAAAATTCGGATTTGTGAGAAAGTGAGACAACAGAGAGGAAAAGTGAGAAGAGTTGGTGGTCACGAAGATATAACCCACACTATGCTCGTGACTGTGCATATCAGGAATACAGTTGAAGATCGTGAGATGCATCGGGCCTGTGTTCTTGATCAATTATCATCACATACGGGTTGTGCTAACACGAGATCAAATTAAACAAATCTCGAAAGGTAAATTCTAATTCTGCCTTGTAAGATTTCACGTATTTGTATTTTTTTTAGTTCAATCTATATGCGTATTAAATAGATCCATAGACTGCCGCTCCAACAGTGTTGTCCCTTCCTCCTTCAACTAACCTCTTCAACCCTTCCAATATTATATAACGAGAAATTAAAATCTAAAAGCATCTAACTTAAAATGTAAAATGGATTAATTTATCTTAAAATCAATGACAAAAAACATAAGTCACTTACAACGTCACTTTCACAACATATATATTTTGTTGAAAATTCAAAATAAACACATCATAACTGCTACTTAGGATTTGAAATAGTTAATGCATAAAAATATTGAGGAAAAGGCTAAGACAATACTAAGAAAGTAATATGGAGATTCACTTGTGCCATTCATCAAACATTTGGTATACATACAAAGGTATCATCGCATGGAAACTTTATGAGATATAAAGTAGTGATTCCTTATAATGTACTAAAAAAAAGAGTCGAAATACCCTGTGCAATTGATCTCTCAAACATATCCCTTGCATTCCATAGAATCGTAAACTCGAACTACCAAATTTTATAGCAGGGTCAAAACAAAAAATAACACTACACATATCACACATATGTAATGGGTAAAAGGACACCGAAGAGTTCATAAAATAAATTATAAATGTACGGAAGATTAGAAATGATAGGTAATGCATTTTTTCCTTTTTTGGAGCTGAGGCAAATTATAGAGTTTAATGCATTTCAAAAAGGGAAGGCGAAACGTCAAAAATATACACGCGCAAAAAAAATTAGAAATCGGAAGTAATGCATTTGGGATTTGTTGAAAGTGCCGAACTATTTTGAAATTACGTGGCTAAGTTACGATTTGAGATACCATTTTAAGTAGGAAAATATACCAAATAGTCCCTCGGACATTTTTTAATACCCATTTAGTCCAAACTTTTTTATTTTGCCTCAAAAAGTCCTTTGCCACATATTTTGGAGAGGGAGTGCCGCTGGCGCGGACCTCTAAAAATAAGAGGATATTTAGTGCTTGAGGGACTAAATGGGTTAAACTAAAAATATGTGTCCTTTTTAAAAAATATATATTTATAGTAGGGACTATTTAATAATTGACCCTAAGTATATATTAAATTAGATTAGATTTGATACATTAGATATTTAAAGTGATATAATATTTTTTATTAAACTAAAATATGTGGAGTGAGTCTCGTGTGAATAAATCTGAACCCCACGTGTGTTCGAAATAGGGCTGTGTTTCGGCCGGATCGGATCGGAAAATGACCTTTCGGAAAAAATTCCAATTTTTTCGGAAATAAAATATTTGTTCCAATTTCCTATCCAATTTTTTCGGAAAATCAAAAAAGTTTCCGAATTCGGAAATATCGGAAAATCGAAAAAAAATCGGAAAAATTCGGAAATTAGAAATATGGTATTTTTTTATGTTCTGCCGCATGAAGACAGTATGAGAAATTAGAAATTAGTTTTTTTCTGTTCTGCCGCAGCCATCAATATAACAAACCGATGTAAACAAATCTGTAAACCTATAAACCGATCAATATAACAAACCTATTAAACCTATAAATCGATCCCAACAGATGTATTAGATGAAATAAAAAAGATGTAAACAAATGTAAATAAGATGTAAACCGATCTTATAAACAGAAGTAAACAAGATGTAAACAGAGCCTATAAACCGATGTAAACAGATCTGTAAATAAGTAGAAATAAAAAAAATAAACAGATAAAAATAAACTAGAAAAGGCTTACCTATGTTCGAGACTATAAGGGTCGGACGATGTAAACAAATATGCGCCGCCGAAAGTAGAAGAAAGGGGTTGGACGACCGTATAGAGATTGGGTCGAGAGAGAGAGGTGAGAGATATGCACCGCCGAGGAGAAAGGGGCGAGACGAGAGAGAGAGAGAGAGAGATAGAGAGAGAGAGAGATGTGAGAGATATTTTAATAAGAATATCATACAACCCTAGTTGCTCTCTACTAACGGCATATATAAATATATGGGGTAAGGTAAAAAATAAAGGAAATCTAAATTGTACACATTCTTATTACATAAGGATATAACTTATAAGGTAAAAAAATATATATAGAAAATATTCGGAAAAAATATTCGAAATATTAATCGGAAGATATATTCGGAATATTAATCGGAAAAAAGATTCGAAAATTATATCGGAAAAATCGGAAAATCGGAATTTAAAACATAGTTCCAATTTCCTATCCAATTTAATTCGGAAAAATCGGAAATCGGAAAATCGGAAATAAAAAACCTTATATATGTTCCAAAATCGGAAAATATCGGATCGGACATCGAAAAAATCGGAATGTTCGGAAAAAAAACACAACCCTAGTTCGAAACATGGTGACAGACACAAAGCATCATCCAAAATCCCAACAGCCAAATGTTTCACCCACTCCATCTTCCTCCATGGCCACATACCTCGCCCTTTCCACTTTCTCCACCTCCTTCAAAGTCAAACCCACACTCACCCGCTCGTCCCTCACCGACCAATCCGCCAAACGCCACCTCCTGAACCTGATATCCGACCAAGACCGAGGCCTCAAAACCCAAAACGACCCCTACAAACTCTCCCAAATCACCCAAGCCATCGATTCCATTTCCCTTGTAGCCCCTGATACAGTCACCACCGGTGCCTCACTGTCTGGCACCTGGAGACTACTTTGGACGACAGAAAAAGAACAGCTTTTTATCATCAAGAACGCCAATTTATTTAAAACCAAAGCCGGAGATGTTTTGCAAGTCATCGACGTTGAAAATCTGTCTCTTAATAATGTCATCACGTTTCCACCTGATGGGGTGTTTTTTGTTCGCTCTACTATTCAAGTTGCATCACCTCAACGTGTCAATTTTAGGTACTCTTACATACTAATAATACATTTTCTAGACTTGACAAACCCATAACATTAACAAACAACCTAACCTAACATGTTATGTTACCGTACTTTTAGGCGGCGTTTGCGAGTTCTATTTTGGAGAGAAAAGAAAGGAAAGGAAGGGAAAGTGTGTTTCCTTTCCTTCGTTTGGGAGTTTAAGTAGGAAGGAAAGTGACTTTCTCTCGTTTGGGAGTTTAAAATGAGAGAAAAGAAAGGAAACTTTTTAAAAAACTTTCCCTTCCTTTCTCTCCAAAACTCTCTTTCCAAATCGGAAAGAAATGAAGAGAAAGGAAAGTTTTTTAATGAATTGTTCCTTCTTCCCCGTAAAAAAATTATTTTCCTTCCAAACTCCCAAACACAAGAAAGAAAGTTGCTTTCTTTTCTCTCCCAAACTCCTTTCTCGTCTTTTCTTTTCTTTTCTCTCTTATTAACTTTCCCTTCTTTTTCTTTCTCTCCAAATAAAATTTTCTTTTCCTTTCTTTTCTCTTCGAAACTCCCAAACGAGCTAATTTATTATCTTTCATTGTCTTCCCCAAAGTAAAGATAGAGGTAACTATGTCATTCAGCTCGACATATAACTCGTCAAAAGTTTCGTGATCCATGAAGGTTCGAAATGATTGGTAAGCCGTTGAAGCTTGTTATGCTTCATGATGGAGGTTCTTTCATACGTCGTTTGTATAACTTCCCACACCTCCTTAGACATTGTAGATGTGGATATATGCCTAAACTCACTCGGGGACACGCAACCTAAAATTGCGTTGTCCCTTCATGTTCCACACACTCTCCTTTAAATCGTTGTCGTCCCAACTAGATATAATATTATCAACTTGGACGTCAGCAACAACGATTTTGGGACAAGTCCATCCCACAAGCACACTATTCCAAATGTGATCGTACATAGACATTAATTATCCTATCATACGGGATTTCCAATAGGAATAATTTATACCATCAAATGGAGGAGATCGGGGGTCAGTGGGTTGATCTTCCATCTATTGCACACTAAAAATGATGGTTTATCTCCCTTATTAACTTTATAAGGTTAAATCGGCAGACTTATAGTACTGCTCGACGGATACAATTTTCGATGCCCACCCCTCATTGGGACGGGTTTACATTTAGAGAGGATCTCGGGACAGTTCCAGCGCAGTTAATAGCTATCCTAAAGATTTCGGACTTATCCCTTATTTAAGCTAACAATCTAGTGGCGCGTGCTGATGAGACTTCTTAACCACTTGGACTCTTCTACGATTTTGATCTTTAGGATCCGCTTTTGAGCGCGTGCGGGTCATATGATTATGTGAAATTATGGTCCAACAAAATTATAATTTACATAAAGGTTATGGTTAAAATGTAATCTATACAACATGCATGAGCAAAAATGTAATTAAATAACATCAAGGGGTTGTAATAGAGAGCATGTTCGGGGGCCTAATTGTAATTTTGGGGTTAAAGGTGTTTGGAAATGTGCGGAAAACTTGATAAAGTGGTTTTCCAATTTTCTGAAAGAATAAAAAACTTGAAATATTGTTTTTTAATTTTCTATTTGGATAAACATCTAACTTAACACATTTTCCAATTTTTCATTTATGGAGAATACTTTTTTTTTTTGTTTCTTCTAGAAACTGCCTATGATCTTTTTTTCATTCATTCTTTTTATAAAGGAGTTGGGATTATTTGAAGAACTTATGAAGTTTTTTTGTTGTGGTAGATTTACAAGTGCAGTCCTGCGAGGGAAGGATTGGGAGCTTCCTCTACCCCCATTTGGGCAGGGATGGTGAGTGTTTAATATAGGATTTCAATACAAGTTCGTTATAAAATTTGCTCATTACAGACTCGAGTATTACTACGTATACCATTTTCCCTTTTTTGTTATCAGACGGATGTGTCAAATACACATTGGCTACTGTTTGTAATTCACATGGCCTCGTTACAAACACTAGCCAATGTGTCTTTGATACATCAGCCGGGTAACAAAAAATGATCACAGAAAAGGGTATACCTAATATTACTCTTACAGACTCTGCGTTGCCTCTGATTCGTTTGTAATAGCTTGAGGAAGTGCTACTCAAGTTCTTTCATTTTTTTTTGAATTATTTGTTATAGAGGTTAAAGTTTTGAAATATACAGATTTAAAAATATATGCTTACTTCAACAACTGAATGTTTATAATTTTTTAACTTTGAGTTTTTCTCCCACCCCCTATCTGAAATGGCAACTTTAATGATGGAAACAAGTTGGAGAAGGGTTTTTGAAAAGATATTGATGCATTGGAGTTGGTAAGGTTAAATACCTGCCCAACCCTTTTGCTGACGATTCAATTTTGTTTTTAAAAGCCTCGGCTGAGGAATGTCAGATGATGATGAAGGTGCTGGATACGTATGGAAAGGCCTCGGGGCAACAGGTCAACTGCAGCAAAAAAGGGCATTTTTTCCCCTTAATACAAGTAGTGAAGTAAGGCAAATCATTTGTCATAATATGGTGGACCTTAAATCCAAATACCTGGGGTTCCCCCCAATACGGGGTAAATCAAAGATAACTTTTTCGTTTATCCTTAAAAGGGTTACGTAGAAACCGCAAGGATGGAAGCAAGTCCTTCTTTACGCAAGAAGTTGGGAAGTGCTAGTTAAAGCTGCAATCTAAGCCATCCCTAGCTACTCAATGGTGTGTGCTCTTCTCCCTGTCTCTTTGTGCAACAAAATTGATTTTCTAGTGAGCAAGTTCTGGGGGGACGGTCAGAAGATAAAAAAAAAATACGCTGGAAAAGGTGGGATGTCGCTACTAGTCCGAACTCAAAAGGGTGCTTGGGCCTTAGGGATTTTCGCAGTTTTAATATAGCATTGCTAACTAGACTGGAGACTATTAAAGAACCATTATGATCCATGGGCTCAGTCTTTAAAGGCCATTTACTTTTCAAATGGGTCCTTCATGACAACAAAGAAAGGGATAATGCCCTATAGGAACTGTTCGAGGATAGAGATTTACTAGTTCGAGGCTTTAGATGGCAAATGGGGATAGGAGAAAAAAAACTACATATTTGGGAAGATAAATGGATCCAGTTTCTCAAAAATAGCAAACCTGAAACCCCAAAGCGGGAGGGCATCCAGAAGAGAAAGTCTCAGTGATGTGAATTAAGAAGTTATAGGCTATTTTTAGTATTTTTAGTCACTAGTGGCATTTTTGTTACTTTCTTTATTTGGATGTATTTTTCTTTTAGTAATTGTTTGCTTGGTATTATAGGAAGAAGTACTGAAGGCTAGTAAGGGTATAATTGTAATTAGAATTATTGTTTGGAGTCTAAGTTACTTCCACCTATAAATATCCTTATTGTAGCCTTATTTGAGGCATTTTACCATTTTGAGATTTAATAGAGAGAGTTGAGACGAAAGTTTTCTTCATTAATTGGTATCAGAGCCTCGTTGGCTCCACCCGTTGTTGTAAAAAAATACAAAAAAATCGTAGATGACGACAAATGGGACCTAAGAGGAGATACACGTTAAAAGCCTCCTACAAATATCTAAACACACTTTTAGAGAGAGAAATACCCTTTTTTATTTCAAAATTAAAGTCTATGTCAAATGAGGCTTACAAGGGAGTATTTAAAAGGAAGGAGTAGATTAGGCTCTAAGCTAATGTTTTAATTACAAAAATTCCCTTAATTGCCTTTTTGCTACTCCTACCTCTAAATACTAAACAAAAATAAAATAAAATGACATAACAAATAAAAGGAAATACAAAAATAAAATAAAATGCGATAAAACCCTAAAAGGGTCCCATATCCATCACTCTCCCCCTCTTAAGACCAAGCTCGTCCTTGAGCATTCAGAAAAATTTGGGGATTCGTGAGGAAATTCCAAAAGTTGTGCTAAAAACTTGTGGGGGCCAAAGATAATTTTTCTTAACATTGTGGAGTGCACATCCCACAAATATTGGTCTTTACTTTTTCTTCTTCTTCTTCTTCTTCTTCTTCTTCTTCTTCTTCACCCCATGAAGCTAAAAAATTTCCACCCGCGTAAAAAATCATCGTTTCGGAGCATCTTGAAGGTGGTGGGCTAGAATTTGGTAGTCGAGGCGTTTTTCGAGCCAAAATAGGGCAAACCCCTAGTTGTTCTGGTGTGTGTTGGGATTCAGCAGTTTTTTTTTTTCACTTGGGGAGAGTTCCGGCCAAGGGGGGTTGGGGTTCGGGGCTGTTTGGGATCGGGTGTGATGTCGGCGGGCTGGGGTAGGGCTGGGATTGCCGAGGGGACATAAAGGGGGGTTGTTACGCAGGGGAGGATTGCAGCGGCAACAGGTTTAGGTTTTTGGGGAGGGGCGGGGTTAGGGTTAGAAGGGGGTGGGGCTAGGGTTTGGGCAGCGGGGTGGGGGAAAGTGGTGGGGGTTGCTGGGGGGTAGGGTTTTATAATGGGTAGGCTAGGGTTTTGGATTTTGGAGGAGATGAGTTAGAGGAGGGAATCAATTTGTTGTTTTTGTTCCAATTCTTCTAATCTTTGGTTGAGTTCTTGAATGCCCTTTCTCACTTATTGATTCTCTTTTTGTTGTTGTTTGGATCTTTTGGGAGCTATTGATTGTAGCATACGATTTGATAAAAAAAAAACACCGATACACCAAACGTCAATGTTAACGAGACCTCAGCCTGCTAACTAGCTATGTGGAGGTATCCCTCCACGGCCAGCTTCTTAGAAGGACTATGGCCTTTCAGGCCATGGAAGTTTGAGGCGAAAAACCTCACGTGATGCCCAACAACAAGGAAACATCTTCCTTGTGATGCCCACCGATACCAGTGAACCAAGACAATGTCGTCGAGGTAATGCCCGAAAAACAGGCAAGGTCGATCGAGTGATGCCTAGAAACAAGGCAAAGTCGGTCGGGTGATGCTTGAAAACAAGGCAATTTCGGGCGTGCCGATCCGGGCGGAAGACATTGTCAGGTGGGGAGTTTGGCTTGGACAACACATCTATTAAAAAATAACGCAGGTGTCCTAAGATGAGGTCAACGAGAACATAAATCTCGTGTGGAAGAGAAGGGTAAAGGCTCGTTAACGAACGAGACCTCAGCCTGCTAACTAGCTATGTGGAGGTATCCCCCCACGGCCAGCTTCTTAGCGGGACTATGGACTTTCACGCCACGGAAGTTTGAGACAATAACAGGTCTGTGATGTCCTGGGAACGCCTAAGCGCTCGTTCCCCCACCCTTCTCGAAGGAAGGGGAGGCGGGCTAGGAACATCACCCCCTCTATATAACCTCTTAACGAAAATTCCAAAGTGGTAGCAGTAGACGTGATACCAATTTGACGTAAACTACACGTTAAAAGGCTCTTACAAAGTTTTAAACACACTTTTAGAGACATAAATACCCTTTTCTATATCAAAATTCAAGTCTACCTCAAATGAGGCTTACAAGGGGATATTTAAAGGGAAGGAGTAGCTTAGGCCTAAGCTAATGTTCTAATTGCAAAAATGCCCTTAATTGCCTTTTTGCTCCTCCTTCCTACCTCTAAATACTAAACAAAAATAAAATAAAATGACATAACAAATAAAAGAAAATACAAAAATAAAATAAAATGCGATAAAACCCTAAAAAGGGACCCCATTCCATCACTCTCCCCCTCTTAAGACCAAGCTCGTCCACGAGCATTTTAAAAAATTTGGGGATTCGTGAGGAAGTTCCAAAAATTGTGCCAAAAACTTGTGGGGGGCAAAGATAATTTTCTGAAAATTGTGGAGTGCACATCCCACAAATTTTGGCCTTCACTACAGTGGTGTTTAGATATTTTTAGGAGCCTTTTGACGGGTTGTTTACGTCAAGATATGCTCCCGTGGAACCTCGCACCTATCAATTCGAGGGGTTTTTAAACTACCTCGTGGCACGACTTGACGCTCTTGAGGCTCGCCTTCCTCCACGCGACGCATCTACGAGCCGTCCTCACACCACTCCCACCCCCCCCAAGACCCTAACCCTAACCCTAGCCACCAGAATGCTTCAACCCATGCTTTCGCAACTATCTCCACCCCTCTTTCACAAAAAAAAGTTTCCCCACCACTTTCGCAGGGGCCGGAGGAGGAGAAAGCAGTGGCCCCCAATTGGAAAGCTACCAGAACATCCGGCGAGCCTCGACTAGCTAAGAGGATCACTTCAAAGTGAGAAGACATCAGGCTCTAAAAAGAACAAAAAGAAATAAAAAGGCTAATACATGCAAGTAAACTAAAAATAGGAATAAATAGAAAAAGTGTCTTAACAATGGGTCCTAATTCACATAAAAAAGATTGGTCCTGTGCTGAAGGAGGATTGACGAAAAGACCGAATCCACCTCCTGAACCACTGGAATAAGCTCACCTTTCTTGTCATTAATTTTCAACCTAGACATTGCTTAACATACTAGTTACATCCTCAAAAAACTGCAGTTCATTCTTGTTGGCACTGCAGAAACCTATAGTGTTATCAGCAAACAATAAGTTCAGCACTGAGAAGTGATTACCACCCCTATCTCCTACTAGGAAACCCCAAGCAGACTATTTACGACTGTAGCAAAACGACCACTCAAGATTTATGTGACAAGTTGAATAGGAAATAAGGGGGAGAGAGAATATCCAACAAGTACAATAGAAAGTACTAATTCACATGATCATATGCCTCATCTATATCTAGTTTAGATATAACCTTGGAGTAGCATCCCTTAATCTGGCCTCAACACACTCATTCACCACCCTCTTGAGATACAATGACAAGACTTCAACACTTCAACTAAGAGATTATAGATAGTGGCCATCAAGCTGATTGCTCTGAAATCTTAACCACTATCTTACTCAAACTGGCCACAGCCATGGAATTCCTGTAAGACTTTCTTCACATCCTCCTTAACTAACGGTCACGCTCTTGACTGAAGTAAGAAAATCCAGAGGAGCCTTCATTCCACAAACTAAACCTCTACCATTCCAACCGAAATGTAATTTTACCATTCCAACCGACGTATAATTTTACTCCAGCATGTTGCTCAACATTGACCATTAATAACATGATCTCCTTTCACATGGAAGAATGAGCATATACCAGAGCGCCTCTTCTCATATATGAAAGGTTGTCTATTTGGCCATGACTGAGGTGATTCCGTGGTATAATAGATGGTGCAAGTTTGATAGTAAGAGTAGTAGATATAAAACAGATTCACTCATTACGCCAACTTCACTCATTACACAATCTGCATTTAAATTCTTTCAAAAGTATACATAGATATAAAAGAGAGAGCTCTGATAACTTGATTGATTGGGGGATTCATCAGTAATACTCAATGCGTTGTAACTAAAGGTTGATTCTTAGATAGTTGACAGGATAGACTGAAATGTTATTCGTTTCTCTCAATCAGAAGGGGTGTTTGTGTAGTTGCTGTATATGTAACATTGCTTATTAGATCAATTCATTTTCTTATGCTTCTAATGATTCACGGTCTCTTATAATTCTTTTTAGTGATAGCTTGCAGTTAGAATTGTTTTTTCTTTCTTTCTTCAGTTGTATGTTTTTCTCTTCTTTTTCCTTCCTTGGCGTGGATTGGGGAGGGTGGGTGGTTTGTTTTTATTTCATTATATTTTTGTGTACTTGTGATTGCAATCAATGGCATTTTGTTTCTGTAGGTTTGAGTCTGTGTACCTTGACAATGAGATTCGAGTTGTAAAAGATATTAGGGGAGACTACTTAGTTGTTGATCGTGCTCCTTATTCTTGGACTGAATGAAGGTAGGGTTGGGCTTTACCTCACTATATCCATAGTTGACTTTGTTTATAATTTACTTATTAACCACGTGAGTTCTTTTGAGGTTGGTATTCGTTTTTTCAGTAGTTTATGTTTAAATCATCATTGCTATATAGATGTACTGATTTATCTTATTAAAAAAATGACTTGATATGATTCATCTTCTCTTGCTTTGGGACTTGTTATGCATATTGTTAATCTGTACCCGTGGTCCAATGACGCAGTATTGGGTCAATTTTTGGCTCCATATCTGGTGATATGTAACGTTACATTAGATAGAGGGTTGCAACATCTTAAAAAATCATATGAAATTTCTAAAATTACGAACAGCTAAATGATTCAAATAGACGAGTATAAAAACATTGTCTAGCTCACCTAGCATTGTCTAGCTCATCTAGCATTGTCAACATAGTAGTACAAGCATTTAGCGCGCTTGTCTAGTGCAAAATTACATAGTTGAACATTAAATATCGGATACAATGTTTGTAATCTTAAGACACAATGTTCATATTAGATTTTGAAGTTTGGTTTTATGTATACTTTTTTTTTTGAAGCTCAGTATATATACGAAATAATGCATTCTACCAGTTAAAACTTCTTTGTGGTTACTTTTGAGTGGATTGATTCTCCTATATCAAACAACTGGAAAAAATCTTCTGTTTATTGTGACGCCTACTAAAATATCGGGTGGCCAGCCTGTGATCAAAATAAAACGTTGGTCTCATATGGCTCATTCTTAGCATCACTCTCGAAAACTTTTTAAAGTTACTAACCACCTAGTAATTTAATTAGACTGGTGCCAAATTTTATCTTTCATTAATTAACAATAGGCGGAAAATAAATAATAATAAAACCATCATCACAACTAATAGCTGAATCCTACACAGATGAATAACATAAATTAAGATAACCGAATCAACTATCGGTTCAACAATAAAATACAACAGTAACTAAAACAATAACCTGGATACACAGTCCGATAAGTAAACTAAATACAAAATCTGAGGGCGACATGCCCAAATGAGTACTGAAAAGTTCCTACACTAGGAGTAAATGAACGAAGCGTCTATAACAAAGTCCTGCAACTTCCACATAGAATCCTCAAACCGGGCGTCCCTGTGGCTGGACACCTAAAATGTTTTGAAAAAGATTTTGACACGGGTCAGAGCCCAAGTAAAACATTTTGAAAATATTTATCAAGCAGTTAAATTGCAATAATTAAATATGCATTCACACTTTTCATATTTAAGCTAGTGTCGCACTCTCTTGAGACATAGCTCACCCCTCATCTAATGTGCACACTTAACGCCTGCCTTCTACCTTTCCTAGTTAAGCTACCCCACCTAACTAGTCATATCAAGTCTCCTTCTACATACTAACTTATTGTACCCACCCGTATTACCCATACAATATGTTACCGAATTTCCATGTCTTTTATCCCATTATAAATTTCTAGGTATATGTTTATTTCTCTCCATAGTATAGTTATTTTTAATGTCACTATTTTTCTCTTCTACTAAACTCACACAGTAGAATAAAATCACACGTATACATATATCACTTTGTTATATATATACCAACACTGCATCCCTAAACTGAGTTGTGGTGCGAGTATATTATGCTATAATGTCCCAGTACATCATCTACCAAACACACGTAGTAGAATATCTACCAAACACACGTAGTAGAATAAATCACAAGTATATATATTTATCACACTAATTATATATATACAATACAACACCCCTAGGCTGGGACCTGCGGTGCATGCATACTCCACCATCAAGTCCCGGTACATCATGCACTGTATAAAGGACTACAGATTCCGAATCACTCTAGACCCGTATCAATACAAATTACACATATTGGAGGCGAACATAGTTCACATATCCATGGGTCACGCACATACCTATGCTCCCATGGTCAGCTGACTTATCAACTCACAAATAAGTCATTCACAGTCCTGTGTCCTTAAGGTACCAATCTAAATCCCCCCGAAGACACACAAAGATAAGACGGTCCTTTTCCGAAAATCAACCTCCCGTGATAGCAAGTATGGTAGGTATGACATACACATAATAAATCATACAAATCAGTACACACACAACCTATATCATATATTCCATACATAGCATATATATCTCCCGAAGATCCTACGTATTATTTAATTTCAATTATACGTCTCATCTTATATTCCCGAGTATCAATCACTACTCGAAGTGTGCCAATTTTCCTTTAAAATATTGCAGTAGGTAATTCACTCATATCCTATTGATCTAAGTCATAGGTTCGCTCATCCCCTGAATTCGTTACATTTCAAATTACACCGATTAATTTAATCAATTTCACAATAATTAATTTATTAAAGTAGTGTCACCCAACTACAATACTTTGAATCACTCATATGGTCTGTATATTCACCCTTTAGAATTTGTTACACAAAAATCCACTATTAAGGTTAACACCTCTCGTTAAATTCACTATTCGATAATTTATTATATCTCTATAATAAATTAAACTGGCTAATCTATGACTAACTCCCGTAGCACTAGCCTGAGAAATATCAGAGTCAAAACCCTGACCCTTAATTTAATTACCATCACCTCAATTAATTTTTATCCAAGTGGTATCACTCAACCAAAATGCCCGGACTCCCTTTCTTGGTCCGTATTTTAACCTTTTAGAATTCCTTTCACCAAATTCGGTTAATAAGTTTAACATCCTAATTAAATTTAATAGTCCTTAATACTCATCCCATACGAATCTAAGTATTAGGTTCCATTTAATTTCTATCAATTAAATTCCACCTTAAGATACCAGCCCGTATGCTAAACTCATCCAAAATTCCCATTCGAATACGTTCGTATATTTTTGACATATATTATTGAGTGTCGTTCATTATAAATACTCCTAAATCCATCCCTCGGATTCATCCCTATCGAATCCAAGGATAAATTAATGTTCCTTTATATTTTTCCAAAGTCCTTCACTTATTTACGGACATCTCCAAATAACCCAAATTTATTTCTTCCTAAAGATGTCGGTCTCGCGCACCCTATCGTAGAAAAATCATATCAAATCCAAAAAAAATTTGAAAAATACGAGATCGGCGCCCACGCGACCGTGACGAAAAGATCTACAATCTCATTTTTTACAATAACTGAAGGGGTCGATCGATCGAACGACCAGATAACAGTCATCTTTCCCGAGTGCTTTTTCCACTATTTTTAAACTCCGAAGCTTTCCAACTTCAATCCAGACCTCGATTACTTTATCTCCCATATTTATTTCATATATAAACATGTTAAAACACTAATATATGACATTAATCCTCAGTGATTTTCATTAAAATTCTAGGGTTCATAAATTGGGTTTTTCTCAATACCCCTTAAATAACAATTCCCAATTCGATTCAATAATCTGAATTCAACAATAAATTCTATAGGTTTCGATTCTAAATCATATTCGAGCCTCATATGATATTATTCTCACATCAATTAAACATCAATTTCTCCCTTAATTCTTAAATCCCCAAAACCCAAATTTAACATGTGATACCCTCCAAAAAACGAATTTTGCTATAATAACTCATTCCAAAATGAATATGGTTTACGCCCACCATGATATGAATCGCAATACTGTGATTTAAATGAAAGCAAGTTTAACTACTTGCCTGGAAATTTCGTAGAGTCTGGTCCTTTGATGTAGATGGAGATTTTGACTAAGAACACATCAATCTCCTCTTGGCTTGACTCCCAAAAGCTCTCTCACTTGATCCCTCTTTTCTCCTCTGCAACTAGGGTTTTTCTAAAATGAATTATGGCTTACATACCCTCTCACATTTTAATTTTATTATGCCAATCCCGTTTTTAGGCTTGTGGGATTTATTAAATGGCCCAATCACTCGTGTGGGTCCGATTATGCTTAAAAACGCCCTGAGACCCAACTACTACCCCATGTACGCTATTTTGACTATCTCGACCCTTCCAGATTCAACCGTACACTCAGAATCATCATCCGAGTTACTTGACTAAAATCTCAAATTACGACACGTGTTCTTAAAAGAAATAACCCGAATTAATTTAAATCTCAATTCTCCAAATAAATTGAATCTTCCAATTTAAATAAATTCTCCAATTTAAATAGTTTCTCCAAATAATCAATTTAGTTTAAATTCTAATTCTCCAAATTAGCTAAATTATTTATCCTAAAAAATACGGGGTGTTACATTTATTAGACTGGTGTAAATGATCAGTTTGCTGGAGACTCCCCAAAAAGGAAAGGAATTCGAAAGGCCACATTATAAAAAAATAGACCAACTTAAACATTATTTTCTATATATTGGAATTATACATATGTATATATACATGGGCGGAGCCATTCAGGGATGAGTGGGGGTTCAAGCCCCCAAGAGATTTAAAAAAAAGTAATAGAAAATTAGGTATATAAAAGTATTTGGGGAAAAGTTTAAGATCTAAAATTATCTAGGACTTTTTTAGAAATAAGCTAAACTTTTACCTCAAACTAAACAAATACAACATCACATAGCAGTCAACCATTCGTTCAAAATACAAAATGGAAACCCTTTTCCCCTACGCAGTGCCATTGCTCCCTTTTAAATGCAAACTCTAGTGTTGCTTGACAACGCATGGTGGTGGCCCTTTTTGAACGTAGTGCTGCAACTTACCCCTTTTGAACGCACGGTGGTGGCCTTTCTCTTATTATTTATTTGCCTCTCTCGGTCTCTCCCCTGCTTATGAGGTAAATTTCTACCTTCTCTTATTAATTATTTGTTTTGTTTTTTTGTATATGTAATATTTTTTGTATTGGTTGTGTAACTTGTGTTTATTTGGAGATTAATATTCTAATTATATATCTATTTAGGATTTCTAATTTTATATTTATTTAGGATTTCTAATTTTAGGGGTAATGACCCTAATTTTGGGGATATTAATGACCCTAATTTTGTTTGTCAAATCAGTCAACTTATGGAGAGGTTTTTAGTAAGTGTCAATTTGGGGTTTGTATTAGTCAATTTGTAGATATAAATTTGGGGTTTGAATTGATAGTTAAATTTGAATTTTATGGCTTTAGGGGATAATTATGGATATTGTTGGTTTAAATTTGGGGGTTAAATGTTTGCTTAAATATTTATTTCTCTTTCCATTAGATTAAAAAAAATAACGTTATTTTTGTCGAATACTCGAATAACCTAAAAAAATTCGGCTTGGGGGCTCTCGTCCCCGAACCCCCGGACATCACCGCTAAATTAGCCCCCACTAACGACAGTTCCTGGCTACGTCCATGTATATATATATATATATATATATATATATATATGTGTGTGTGTGTGTGTGTGTGTGTGTGTGTATGTATGTGTGTGTGTATATATATATACACACACACACACACATAGGGCTGTAAACGGTAAGGGTAAGGGTATATCCATATCCGATCAGGGCATTTTTTTTTAGCGGATCGGGTCTTACCCATTTACCTGGATCCATCAAGGGCCCGAATACCCCGATTACCCGAAATTTAAACATTGAACAAAACGTTTTCAATAGTTTTCATTTTCCAGTTAAACCAGCTATGGATCATGAACTTCCAAACAGTTATCAAAAACTAAAATTTCCAGTTAGACTAGATCACATAACAAAAAGTTTTCAATAGTTTTCATTTTCCAAAC
The DNA here is from genome assembly GCA_949130495.1 of Sambucus nigra. NCBI lineage: Eukaryota > Viridiplantae > Streptophyta > Magnoliopsida > Dipsacales > Adoxaceae > Sambucus > Sambucus nigra. The sequence continues at coordinate 138,024,259 of OX422221.1, read as the reverse complement.
AAATCCAAACAGTTATAAGTTAACTGGAAATTCCAACTTGGTCATTTTCCAAGCAGTTTTCAATAGTTAATAAAACAAATAACAACATTGTTCAAAGTCGCAGTATCGGTCTATGACCCGGACACTCAATTTTTGACTCGGTATTGGTATTGATATCGGTCTCAGGCGATACGCAACTATACACTATTTAGAAAACTCAAAAATTTTGAAAAATAGACAGAAATTTAAAAAAAAATAAGAATAATAATATGGCTCAATTAGACAAGTACAAAATCATCATCTAGTATGCATAACATTGTCTAGTTGTTTATACTGAATCATCATTTAGTATGCATACCCTTGTTTAAATAAATATATATTTAGTAATATATTATTCGTGAATGTTATAATAGTACCCATTACTAAGGATATATATAATGTAAATAATCACACACTTTAAGTATAGATGAATAATGATACATTTTAATACAAATTAAGTAAATACAATAAGAAGGTTAAATGAGAGATAATCCCTTTAGTAACACTACAAGAAAAGAAATGAGAGATTCAATAAGAAGATTTGCGATCACAAAACATCATATACCTGTACCAAATTGAAAGCGATTGTTTCGATCGTGACATGGATGCAAAATTGAGGCTCAATTGAGTGAGTTAGAAGTTGAGATAGAGAGATCAATGCTTAGTAATTTATATCATCTCGGTCGATATATCACCAATATAGGTCGATACTACCGTGATATCGCCGATATGGGCCGATTCTACCGCGATATCACCGATATGAGCCGATACTATCGAGAAATTACTGATACAGGGTCGATTTACACCAATAATCCAAAACTCAACTCGTAACTCGGAATCGGATCGGTGGGTACCAATCCCTAGTCAACTTGGCCGTATCGTCGCGGTATCGGCCTTGACTTTGAACCATGAATAACAACCAGTTTTCAATAGTTAAATAAATCAAAATAGCAAAACAACAAAATAGCAGCCTAATCTTTTCATTCCAAAGTGTCATCCAAGTACAATTATAGTAGCAATAGAGCAGCAAATTAAATATCCAAATACAATACCAGCAATAGAGCAGCAAATTAAATATCTCCTAATACAATATTACATTATTCCTTAAGTCTCATAACAACACATGACAAACTTGAAATTTTTGCAACAGTTAACTAAGACAACTAACAGGACAACAACTTCATTTAGGTTGGAAGGCGGCATCATCGTGTCATTGTCTTCAATTTCTGGAAAAAAAACAGTGTTTAACATTATTAGTAAATCAGTGAATACAACGGAGTAGATTATATTTAAAACATAAATATTAGTAAACCAATAAATAAAAAGGAATAGATTACACATACTTATCTTTTTTTTTGATTCAATCCAATCGGCGTTAGTTACTAAAGCTTCCACAATATCGGGACGCAAAGAGGCACGTGTCTCATCAAGCACTCTTCCTCCCGTGCTAAATTCCGACTCAGATGCAATGGTGGTAGCGGGAATGGCTAGGATATCACGAGCCATCTTCGCTAAAATTGGTAGTTTTGGACTATTAACTTTCCACCAATTCAAGATATTGAAATTATCCTTCCTTGGAAATACTGGTTCCTCTAAATATTGTTCCACTTCCGACTTTTGATATGCATGCATATTTAAAGAACGGGTTTTAATATACCATTTATCAAAATCATCATCCACATCCATGTTAGAAGAGGCTAAAGAGCTAATACTAGAATTTCCATCGTCAACATCACAAGCTAGGATCTCCACGAATTAGAAGAATCACCACCACACTCATGAAACAATTCAACAAAAGAACTACGAACTCTCTCTATTTAAACACTAGATGCACTCCCATAAATCTTATCATAATAGTAACTCACATAGTCCATCTTATACCTAGGATCAAGCTCAATAGAATTTGCAAGCACTAAGCAACTTTCATCCCAATATTTTTTAAACTTATCTTTCATTGGGCCAACCATCAACCGAATACAGTCATGCTCACTATTCTCTCAATCCATTAAACAAAGGTGAATTTCACAAACATCACCAAAGAAAACATTTGATGTAGGGAAGTAAGTGCCACTAAAATGCCTAGTTGCATCATAAAAAACACTCAAACAATCTCCACTCTTCATCGGATGGATTATGCTTGTAGTTCCTATCAATTTAATTCAAGCGACTAAAAGCTTCTTTCAAAGCTAAGGCTGCCTCAAGCATTAAATAGGTAGAATTCCACCTATTTTGGACATCCATAGGCACTTTCTTTCTAGATTTCAACCTAACTTGACTACACGCACTATCAAACTTTTGTTTTCCTTAGGGAGATTTGTTTAAATGCCTCACGGTGTCTCGAATTTTATTTAAAAGTCCATTCTCCTTTAATCCATATAAATCAAGCATTTTGGTTCCATTTCGATTGATACATTGAACCATTGTACATTTTCACTCTAAACATATGTAATTTTGTATAAATGAGCCACTCCCTTTGTATGTTTGGTGGATTTAATTAATGTTCCATTTTTCACTCTCAGCAATTCTTAGGAAGAGCACTGAGAGCACTTACTGAGGTTCTCTAAGCGCATTAGTTTCATCCATAGCTGCATAAGTGCGCCTTTATGGTACCAACTTGGGCTATATAGTGTTTGCCGAGAGAGCGAGGGAAGATGTGGTGAAGGTCCAGGCAATTGTTGATTGTTCGGTCCTCACCTCAGTAGCTTAGGTTCACAGCTTTCACGGTCTGGATAATTAATTTTTACAGGTGCTTCATTTCAAAGTTTAACTATATTATGGTACCAATTACGACACTTATTAGAGTGTCAAACACCGACTTTCATTTGATTGATGAGGAATAACTCATTAGGGCCCGTATGGCTACTGCTCCCATGCTCGCTTCACTTGATTTTACTCAGTTGTTTGAGTTATCTTGCGATGCATGTAAGACAAGGATTGGTGCGGTACTTAGTCAGAAAGGTCGCCCAATAGCATTCCTCGTCTAGGCGATCCGTCACTAACATGGGTATCTTATCCATCGGGAGTTTGTCATTAAGTTCGATCATGAGGCGTTGCGGTTCGTCCGCTGTAAACAGAAGATCAACGATTGACATGTTAAGTGTGGTCTATTTTCCTTCAACGGATAATTGGGTCGTCCACGCTTTGCGTCGCCGATTTAATGCGTTGATCATTCTCCGAGGTTCCATTTATAGGTTTGACGAGATGGGTGACCTGGATGCGACTGATGAGTACTTTGGGCCTATCATGATAGAATGTGCCTAGTATCGATAGGGTTCGGGTGATTTCCTCCGGGATATGTTTTTATTCCGTGATTCAGCCTTGTGCATTCCCATGTCTTCGCTACAAATGAAGATCATCTGAGAGGTTCGTTTAGGTGGGTTAACTGGGCACATGGGGGTTTCCCACAACTTGGCCACACTTCGTGAAAGATTTTTTGGCTTACCATGCAACTTAGTAACAACAATTTATTTGGAGTTATTATACATGCCAGATGGCGAAGAAGCGTCCGTCACACGAACGCCTAGTGCTGTTCCAGGATGTATCCATGCACTTCATAGTAGGTCCACCTCATACAATTAGGGGCCATAACTCCATTTTTTGCGGTGGATCGGTTTTCGAAGATGGCCCACTTCATTCCTTGTAATAAGACTACAAATGCCTCACATATAGCTGTCTTATACTTTCAGGAGATTGTCCTACTTCGTGGTGTCCTGAGGGATGTCCGCTTTACCGGCCACTGTGGCAGTCGTTATGGTGTTCCCTCCATTTTTTTCACGACGTTCCACCAGACGGTTAGAAGGAGGGTAGTCTTCCATATTGTTGGAGATCTTTTGTGGTTCCTTGGTGTTAGATAGTCCTCGGAGTTAGGATATTATTGTTACCCAGGTTGAGTTTGATTTCAACAATGATGTCAATCGCTCAACATAACACTCTCCATTTCAGATTGTTTTGGGTACCTGGCATCTGGTAGTGCTAATGTGTAAGGCTGATTGACGCACATAGCTCCTTTAAGAATCATGTGGACAACCACTGCCATAAGGTTATTTTTCAGCGGAGAGACTAGTTATGATTTACCTCGGGTGGGAGAGGTGACATGGTAATGGCAACAAGCTCAAATGAGTTGTTTTGGACCTTTCCCCATCACACTCGCTTATGGTTCGAACGCTTATCAAGTTGATTTCCCACCTGATTTTCGCATTCACTGCACGTTTAATGTGGTGAATCTTTCTCCCTTCAGGGGAAATCTTGTTCTACTGATCTGGTTGCCAGTTGATGACTCGTGGCCTGTCCAATCTCACATGGATTGTGTTGAGGGAGTCCTAAATTAAGAGATGTTTATGTGCTGGTAGATTAACGCAATTTTTAATTAGTTGGTATGGACACCCCAATCCATAATCGAGGTCTATATCTCCAACTGCAAACACCTAGCATCACACAAGGGCCAAAACATAAATACCTTAACTGTGGGGAAGCCCTAGTATCTATATATGTATCAAAATACAGGGGTGAAAATTCTAAATACAAAAAACAAATCAACTGGAACAACAAATCACCAAAAACTAACTAGGTTCGCCCCTTTAACCATGCGTTTAAAGCCCCCTTGGACCGCGCGATTGATGCATCAACCGCACGGTTGAAGATCAATCCATAATGATTACTGAAATCCCCCAACAACTGCACGATTGATCCATTCGAACACCTGTCCCACTAAAGCCTCATCCACACTGACACGTGTCCCAAAACATCAATCGTACGGTTGAGCCTTTAACGCATAATTGATTCCCGGATTATGGATGCTATAAAAGAGGATCCCACCCTATTGGAAACGGTGCTCAAAACTCAACATTGATTCGGTTTTCTAACTTTCCAACCCCGAGCATCCAAGAATCTTGAGTTCTGTCTGAAATCCCAAGAGAAGTTTTGACTTTTTGAAAAGCTGCTTCCTTCAACAAGTAGAGGCATACCTCTGTGCGCATCTCGCGAAGACGAGCCCTTCCAAATGAAGCTCAGTCCGACGGTGCCATTTTATAGGGGACACTCCATCGGGAAAAACTCGGTTCACGCTACGAGTTTAAACATTCTAAAGAAAATCTGGGTCTATGTCTTAAATAAATATTGAGATATAGAAATGGACACATTCGTGTAGTAATATAGTTCGGCTCCCGTATGTATTTTACGGCATTTATGTTTTAAAGCCTGTTTTTTTCTCTAACATTTCTTTTTGTTGAGCTGAAATAACTAACTACTATGTTAAATAATGCTAATCAAAACCGATATAACTAAGTACGACACAAAAACACATTTTTTAAAATTGTTTTCAGGAAAGTGTCAGTGAATCGAGCTATTTTGAATCTTTGTTAAAATCAGAATACTCTTCACCACTTTTCCGAGCAAACAGTCCTATCTCAACGTAAACATCCACAAATATGTGTTTTCCTGGAATATCAAACACCTATCTTTGATCACATATTCTTAACATATGAATATGATACCCCGACTCATAATGGAAATGTTATACAAAAGATTAGGCTACATAAATACTACGATGCTGTATAGTCTATACCCGGTATCTCATAGCCTATACACGTAGATACAACCCCGCCATAGGAACTACGTTGGCTTTGATCTTAGGACCTTCTAGGTATGTGGGCGCAATACCGATTTACACTTGTGAGCCCAAGCCTTATAATACATCTCTTGGCGTATTATCTTTAGGGATGCCTCCATCTTTAGTCCAAACCCCTTTCCTTGTACTAAGTGATTATCTCTATCACTTTGGATCAGCCCGGGGTTCTACGACACCTCGTACGAAGTGATTATCTCTGTTAGCAACTGTTGGTCCAATCCAATCCCAAAGAGCCATGTTAACGCAGACAGTGAAGGATGTTTAAAACATTATGTCCTTCACAACCCGAGGTCCTACAACACATCCGGGATATTTATCGTTCAACAAGGGATATGAATGTTCTTGTCGACGATTTCAAGTCCACTCCTATTCCGCACCCATATTAGAGTCAACCTCCTGGCTACCAAACATCCTCTCCCCCTCTCAAGTCAAGTCCTTACACTTGCACATACATCACGTTGGAACCTTTCTATGCGGTTTCCCGCAAGAAACCGAACTACGTAGGCTTTGATCTCGTGGCTACACGGGTACATAGACGCAATACCGAGTTCTTCTCGTGAGCACAAGCCTTTGCAATGCTCCTTGATGTATTGTATGTATAGAGGTGCTTCCATCTCTCACTTTCATCACACTTTTCAGTGCCGAGATATCAAACTATCTCAAGCCGTGACTTCTCACACTTATTTACACAACACAAAGGCTCAAACACGTATACACAAAATCGCAACACGAACTACGTAGACTTTTATCTTGTAGCTATACAAGTAAGTAGGCGCAATACCGACGCTTCCCCGTGAGCACAAGTATCCACACACTGATGGCTTCCCGTTACACATGCACATTAAAGGCCTCCCGTTACACACACACATACATAGCCTTCGATTACATAGGCCGGGACTTCTCGCACTCGTACACATACACACTAACGGCCACTCATTACCCGAATACATATTCGTACACAAGCACTCTTGTGCACCCACATCGGTTTAGTGATGTTCTTACACGTCTCACTAAGGCCAATATTATACCTAAGCACATATTTACGCTTTAAGGGATTCTTAAATTAAGGTCTTTCAATATGTTCTAAACTAAACTAAAAGTAATTATAAATGTAAAAAGCGATAATAAGTATATATATAAGGAAGCATAAGGAACAAATGGGGTGCTAAAGACTTTTTTCACTCGTAACTTGGTTCCTGAACCCACACTAAGAATCTCTGGATCATTCGCAGGCCTTAAACTGTCTTAGGTAAGCCTGAAAGGCTAACCCAACCCATTTTGTTTGTTTTTATATAAAATAAACTGACGATTCTGAACAACTGACAACCTCTTGCACAAAGAATTGGCTTAGGCCTAAATAGGGGCGTGCAACAAAACTGGATATGGTGTTGAACAACTTCCAGGGGCAAAATCATCACACAAACCCGACCTGAGGGGGAACGACAGGTCGAGAGACGAGCACTCGTGTGTCCCCGTAGGGATCAGGCTAACCACGCACGTGGGCCGACGCACTAAGCCTTCCATGCGCACACAATAGCGCACTGCATCCCGCTCCCCCTCGAGTCTCGCCTGGGACCATAAAACAACAGTTGGTTGGGTTGCCTGGTTTTAGAGAAGCCACACTATTAACACGTTGATCCTGATTTTTACTCTCGTTTGTCTGAGCATATACCTTCGTTTCTAGAAGAAGGGAGTGATGCAGGGCAATGAGCATATTTCTTATTATTTCTTTTAATGAGGGATATTAATGTACTTTTACACGTCCACATTTTCTCACTAGAATTGTCCTGCCCGATATTTGCATTTTTAAGTTTTGAAGATAATGAAAGATGATTAAAGAGAGCTTCTTTATCATTTGTTGTTATTATTGTATTCATCATATCACATCTACTTACATCACAAACACTTCGGTGTGAAACCAAAATCAATTTGCTATCGAAAATGCTATGCACAAAAAACATTCACCCCAAACATGTGCTAAAATTGACAGCCACCCAAACAAAGTTGATCTCGACACTAAGTGAGCCGATTTGGCAAATGCTATGCCACTGTACAACTCAACTCAGACCATAAATAGAGCAACAAATACGATAACTAAAAAAAGTCACCAAGGTTATCATCTCACCTCCATAATGACGTCTCTTATTGGTGGCTTTGGTGTTGTAAGGGGCTACTGTGATCGGAAAAGGGAAGATACTTTTTGACGGACGAACGACAAAAGGCCACCTGCCGAAGAAGGCGGAATAAGATGAAGAAAGGCTTCGGCTCTAGCGGTTTTTGGCTTGAAATGAAGTCCCAAGGCCAATTTGCCGATCACGGTGTTGAAAAAAAATTGGGATTCCAAGATTTTGAAGGGTTGTCTTCACTACAATTCCTTTGTTGCCGCGAAGGTCAAAGTTGGCAGCCAGTGAAAGGTTTGTTCGCGGTAGCGAACAACGTGACAACTGAGTTAAATATGGGGCATTTCGAGATTTCTCCATATGTTTCCTCTAACTTATAAAATGATAGTTTGGGGGGTTTCTAACCCTAAGTTTAGTAGCTCATTTTGAGGGCTGGAGAGAGTGCCTTCATTTCTTATGAGAGTCCTTAAGGTGAGGGTTTGGGTAAAAGGTGAGGTATTTTTTCTCTCTCATAGGTATTTCACAAAGGTGGAAAAACTGAAAGTGTGTGAGTGTTACATGTTCTGATTATGCTCTAGATGCATTGTGTGAGGAGGTTCTCTTATCGGTTACATAGGGAGTGGAATACACTTGGTAGATACACTGAAAACACTTGTAAGCATGAGATTGAGAGGTTTCCAGATTTAAAACTTTAATTCTCTTAGGTGGAGATTTAGTGTACAATGAATATCATGGATTCGGATTGTGAAGAGTAAAGGGTATGTTATTTATCCTTGGCATTATTTTATATTGTATTTGTAAGGAATCAGGCTTATATGTAGATGTAGCCATATTGACACGTATATTTTAATGTGTTTGTATATGTTCTCTCTTGTTTGCATCTTAATTGTGCTTGTTTATTATTTACCATTATATCTCGAGTCATGATTAGTGGCGGTTGCCCCAACAAATTGGGTATCGAGGTAGGGATGGCAACGGGTCGGTTCGGGATCGGAGAAAGCATCCCCATCCCCATCCCCGTTAAAAATATCATTCCCCACCCCGTTCCCCGTTATAACAGGTTCCGGGATCCCCTTCCACATTTAAAACGGGTATCGGTTTTCCCGCGAGGACGCTGTTTCTTTTTTCTAATATAAAAACTTCATTTCATCATGATGATGAGCATAGGCTGCATAGGGGAAAAACACAATTAAGCACCTAAGTAAAAATGACATTTAAATTACATCCCAATTAGAAATGATTAAACACATATATAAGCACAAAACCCAGTTGTATGGAGATTTCTTTTTATTCTGTGCAAAATCTGACTAGCTCAAACATCTCATTCCTTTATTTTTACCACATTTTTTTTCTGAGGAATCAAACAGAGTATTTGTTGACCTAAAGTTAGAGATGTAGCAACATTGTAAGATTTTGAACAAATCCCCCACATGCAAACACTCAGACCCACAAGATGCCATAAAAAATAACCCTAGCTTGATCAGATGAATGAACTATCAACAAGAAAAAAATAAAAAATCAGAGACCCACTTAGCAAAAACCACCAAATTAAGCTTAGGAGGAAACAAAATTGTTTCCCCTGTAGAAACCCCAATTCAACAGGTTACCAGATTGAGTGAAAGTTTGTTACCAGATTTCAGGGAGGTTCTGGCCGCCGTCGTGGGAGGGATGTTTGGCCGGAGTCGTCGTGGGAGGTAGGGAGGGTTTGGCCGCCGTCGTGGGAGGCAGGAGGAGGCGCAGGTTCGTGGGGCAGATGAGGGTGGTTTTAAGAGTGGGATGGGAAGAAAGTTAGGGTGAGGTTTTTGATATTCTATTATATATTAATAATTTTGGTATCCCAATGGGGACCCGAGACTAAACCCGAAATCGATCCGAAAATTTTCGGAGTTCTTTTTAACTCCCCGAACCCACCCCGATCCCAGAAACTCAATCCCCATATCCTACCCGATAGGGTCGGGTATCCGCGGGGACCCGAATTTTTGGGGAAAATTGCCATCCCTATATCGAGGCACAACGTTAACTCCTCTAAGGTTTAGGATATCATTAATCGGACAACCCCTCCTCCATTTCACATGTGTGCAGTATTCACGGTCTTGAAAGGGGTTCTATCGACGGTCCATCGCTGCGTTGAACACTGTCGGGCTCTGATTACTAATTGATGAATTTCTAGTTTCGCTAGACCGATGCGGCTGATAAGCTTTCCGGCGCATTAAGACGCTCATGATATCTGCTTTAGTGCTGGCACTTCCAAATTCACCCAGCCTTTTGAGTTGTCCTGCGATGCTTGTAGATAGGTATACACATCGTTTTGAGCCAGAATGGCAAGTCAGTCGCATTTTTCACCCTGAAACTCGGATAGTTTCCCTATTGTAATGTTGCAATAGCTTAGTCTTGTAAGGTTACAAGTCATTAGAACTTAATGACTAAGTCTTGTAAAGCCTATATATAGACATCTCGTGTAACATAAAAATTGCACTTTGTGAATAAAAATTATTTTCTTTTTATAATTTCTAGTTGGTATTGGCTAACTCGCACGTCACCAAAAACTACATAACCCTAGAAAGTCACGAACGGGACCTTAAATGAGCCTTTTTCAAGGTGAAGATAGATGGCTCGAACTGAAGGACCACTAAAACCAGGGCCACATGAGATAAATGCTCTACCTCAGATCGATTATAGAAGATAATGTGATCAAAGTAAACCACTACGAACTTGTTGGAAGATTTGGTTCATGCCCCACATAAACGCCAATGGGGCATTGGACAACCTGAAAGGCATGATGGTCCACTCATGTAGGCCATCATTTGTCTTGAAGGTAGTTTTTCACTTATCACCAGGCTGCAATGGTTCTGGTGGTATCGAGTTTGGAGAAATCCGGGTGTCATGTTGTTAATTAAGCATGTCCTCAAGGCGGGGATTAAAAAACCTATACTTGGTGGGGATCTTGTTGACCACATGCTATCAACGTACACCTGCCAACTCCTATCCTTCTTCGAGGTGAGTAGGGTCGGAACGACGCACACACTCTGTAATGAGGCCCTTATCGCACATAACTCATAAATCTGCCTATGTAACTCGTGCGCGGGGCCATGTCGGGTGGGAATTAGACTAAGGCATAGTAAAATCCGCTCTCCTCCATCACTGCGATTAGGGTGGTGTGGAAAACGACAATGAGGGCCGAAGGACGTGGAGCTCGAAGCTCGTGCATTGTTCGAAGATAGATTTGCTGCCCTTATTGATTTGGTGTTGGTATGGTCGTCGTGCATGCTAGAATGATCATATTGTCATGGCTTGCCTAGCTATAAATGACAAATACGCATGTTGACAATCGTTTAAAAGACCTTGTTGACGTAGGACTCAATTGGAAATGTGACTCGACACTGGAAACTAGGGGGGAAGTTTCCGCTATTCGGAAGCCCAACCTATGTGACAAGGCTTGGAAAGGGGTTAGTTGCAGCCCAAGCTTGTCGTCTTTGACCCTGCAATGGGTGTAAAAGATACTGGTGCGAAGACAATTGGAGTCATTGGACAAATCGACATAAATTTTAAGAGCCCGGGACATCTTAAGAGCGAGCGAAGGAGACTCGGGTGTGAGTACACCGAGTATAGTTGGTGCTGGGGCAAGGGGTCTAGTGACAGCAGAAAGTATCAAGACGATTTATCCCATGAGTGGGATTTGGGGAGGGATGGGTAGAATGCCCAAGGAAGGAGGGCAGTCGACATAGAGATGGGCAATATTCGGGGTGGTTTGGGTTAAAAGGGGTCCTATTGGGTGAGTATGGCACGACGGAGTAGTGGGGGCTGCTTTGTTGGGTTGGGGGAGGAGTAGGCATCAGATCCGTAGCAGATCTGGCCAAGGGTGTGTCACTCTGGCCATCACTGAACCTGGTGAGGGTCTCTAGTTGATCACGGGAACTTTCAGCCGTCGGTAGAGGCATGGAAACATCGGATCGAAGCTAGATCTTAACAGGTGGGTTGGATTTTGTGACCAGAGCTGGGTCGCGGTCGAGCACAGGTGGGAGCATCCCTCTCGGAGGTCCGACGGCCAAGGGGTGGCCTTCGCTGTGGTCGACGAGTGGCGGTGATGCTAGTGAATGACTGGATTTGCTTGGGGATTGAGCTGCTCTCTGAGGGAGGGTGATGTAAATAATGCCAAATGGGAATCAAGAAGATATCTCACGTCTCAACTCTCTTTCAATAAACTCTCCAAATATCGAATATCTCAACTGAGGCTACAAGGTGAGTATATATAAGGGGGAGGTAGCTTAGGCTCTAAGCAAAAGATCTAATTATAAATATACCCCTAAGAGCCTTTTACTACTCCCACCTCAAAATACTAAACAAAAAGAAAAATACGACTCAACAAAAATAAAAGGAAATAACAAAAGAAAAATAAAATACTGAAAGCCCCAAAAGACAAATATGCCCCTGATCCACACCATTCTCCCCCCTTGAAAAGAGTTTGTCTTATAACTCAAAGGGGAAGACCCTTAGTGTCGCCGTCTAAGATGGTGATGAGAGCATGTTGCGGTGCGGCCTCCTCTGTCTCATCCAGGTAGTCGGGTCCTCCAGAAGCAAGGAGAGTTTGGCGCCGTGGTAAGGGACAATCTGGCGCCCTGTGCCCTACCACTCCACAATTATAGCACTTAAAGGTCACTGGGTGGGAAAGATGCAGGAGGTTAGGCGGTAGTGGTCGGTGTCGCTGAAATAGTGGTAGGAGCAAGAGTACTGGAGGGGGCCGATGGAGCAGTGGCAATGGGGCGTGCATGAGTTGGTGAAGTGGTTTGATGGAAGACCTCCACCTTTGTGGCATACTCAAACGCCTTCGCAAATGTGGTGATGTCGGGCAAGGCAAGGTCCCTCTGAATATAGCCATGTAGGCCATGGATATGGCGACTGATCCTCTGCTCCTCAGTCTTTCCTAGTCGAGTGCAAGTACACAAATTTTGAAACCGCTCCGTATAGTCCAAAACAGACGAGTCCTGCTTAAGGGCTTAGACACGGAGAAAGAGATCGTGCTCGTATGTAGCAGGAACAAAGGTAGCCATCAACTCGGCACGCAACTCGGTCCATGATTGAATGGGGGGCTGACCTTCAATGGTCCCGCGCTACTCTAGGTCGTGCCACCACACGCTAGCATAACCCTGGAATTTGGTCACCGCTAAAAGGACACAATGGTGACCACTCAACCTTTTCTACTCAAAGATGAGCTCCATCGCGGCGAGCCAGTTAGTCACTGCATCCAGCTAGAGATGTCCATCAAACATCGGTACATCTACTTGGATATTTCCCTTCATACTCCAGCCAGGCGGGCAATTGAATCGCCTCCCTGAAAGGTTAAATTGCCCTCGTCAATCTCGTCATCACCTGGCGGAGGATCCTTAAATGGGGCCCTGTGGTGCTGTCTCAGAGGCGGTGGATGAATAGGAACTGGAACGGGAGGTGGAGCCTCAAGCGGTGCTGGTGGTGGTGTTGAAATCATGCAGTGGTCCATCTGATGGCCCCGCTGGTAGCATATGAAGCAGTGTCGATCAGAAATAGGCACACAAGGAGTGACTTTTGGACTTCGAGAGTCAAAAGGTGACATGCCTGTGCGCCAATCTGTTGGGGGAGGAGACTCAAACTCCGGGAGGGACCGGGGTCGAGGGAAGGGAGGTCCATCATGATGTGGATGACCGAGCCAATCCTGCACTCGGTCGAGGGCATCTACAGGGGCGGAGTGTACGAAACAGGCATCCCAAACTGATTGAGGGTGGGGAATGTGCCTCGGATGTCCAGGAGGAGGAAGGGTAGTATGTAGTAGGGGTGGGGGTGAAAGTGTGGTGAAGGAGGTATGGGGGTGGTGGTGTGGGCCAATAGAGGTGGGTAGGGCCGGGGGAATGAAGGGGAAATAAGGGAATAGGTAAGGCTCATGGTGCCTTTGGGAGTGGTGACAGGGGTATGTAGAGATGCGGTCGAGGTGCAAATCATAGTGGGAGGCAATGGGAATGAGATCTAGGGCTTGTGGGGGCAACTGGGTGGGGAGGACTCGGGGTGGTGGTAGGTGGGGAGATGGTGGCTGATGGTCACATAAATGCGGGTCGGGTGGTGGGGGAGGGGTTGTGTATGGATGGAGTCTAGGGTTTGGCATTTGTGGGGAAAAAAGGGTTGGGACTATAAACCCTAGGAGTGGGTAGCCCTGGGAGGAGGGGAAGGTTGCCCGAGGGATATTCGGCGGGTTTGGAAGGGTGTCGAGTCAGATGGGGGGTAAGGAGGGCGGATCGACGACTGGAGGAGGGTTTTGGGCTCGGACGGCAGGGGAGGGGGGGTTGTCGGAGCTAGGGTTTGCTACAGGCGACTGCCGACCACCGCTAGGACAAAACCCTAGCTAATTGGGGTCGCTATGGGGTGTGGAAAGCAGGTGGCCGACCTGGGGTGGATTCCGGCCCAGATGGGGGGGAAGAGGGGTTGCGTGGGGGTCTCCCTTGGTGGCGGCGTAGGTCCAGCTGCTTTTGGTGGTTTCTGGTGGTTGGTCGGCGCCGGAGTTAGGGTTTGCTCCAGGCGGCTGCGGACCACCGCTAGGGAAAAACCCTAGCTAATTGGGGTCGCTATGGGGTGTGGAAAGCAGGTCGGCCACCTGGGAAGGATTCCGACCTAGGTGGGGGGGAAGAGTGGCTGTACGGGGGTCTCCTTTGGTGGCGGCATAGGGTCCAGCTGCTTTTGGTGGTTTCTGGTGGTTGGTCGGCGATGTTGGCCAGTGGTCGGCCACCACCTCTGCCGCCTTCAGCCACCTCTGGATGGGTGGGCTAAGGTCTGTTAGATTTCGTTTTTTTGGGGTAGGGGTGTAGAATGGGTAGAAGTAGATGTGTTACGGTTAGGGTTCTGGGTGTGGGTTGGGGCGGGGGCGTTGTGAGGCCGGCTCGTGGTGGACTCTGGTGGCAGGCATAAAGGCATTTATTCGGGCCACTAGACGGTTCAAAACCTCCTCAAAGTGGTCGGTGTGAGCATCTACAGGGGCATACCTCCTCTTGGGACCCATTTGTCATTGTCTACGATTTTTTTTTGTGAACAACAACAGTAGCGAAGGTGGGGCCAACGAGGCTCTTATACCAATTGACGTAAATAACTCCAAATGGGAATATATCTCACGTCTCAACTCTGTATCAATAAACTCTCCAAATATGGAATGCCTCAAATGAGGCTACAAGGTGAGTATTTATTAGGGGGAGGTAGCTTAGGCTCTAAGCATAAGATCTAATTACAAATATACCTCTAAGAGCTTTTTAATACTCTCACCTCTAAATACTAAACAAAAAGAAAAATACGACGACTCAACAAAAATAAAAGGAAATAACAAAATAAAAATAAAATACTAAAATCCCCAAAAGACAAATATGCCCCTGACCCACATCCGAGGGACTAGGGTTTCGTACCCTGATTTCGTCAGAGTACCCTTGTCGATCGCCGGTTGTGGCGGGATATGGGTGGAGTTATGGTTTCTTTAGGGCAACAGTGCAATCTCTCTTCTTCTTGGGCATCACTGAGGCATCATGGATTTAAGTACATCTATTAGCTAATGAGAGAGTAATGTCCCTATGTTCTTAATTTTTTCTTGAGACCTTTTCAGGCCCAAATTTTGTGTTAAAAAGTTATTCGTTTATTAATTAATGAGAGTTCAAACTGCATCTACAAATTTCTCTCTTTTAACTTGATAATGTAACGTGTCTAGAAGGATTATCCAACAGACTATTTGGTGTTTTGACCGTTGGCAGGATAATGTATTTGGGTAGCTCAAACGTGGGCAAGAAGTTCTTAACTTTGTCTCAACAGACTTTCTTTGTTTTGCGAGATCTTGGTGCATCTGCTATTCTCATTCAATTGTCTATGTTAAATTTTCAACACCTGTAGGTTTGATTCCGTGTACTTAGATGCTGATATTCGAATGGCGAAGGATATCCGTGGAGATTATTTAGTTGTTGACCGTGCTCCTTATAATTGGACTGAGTGAGGTAAGTAATGATAGTTTCCCCTTCCAATGAAAAATTCATACCATCTCTACTGATTACATCTGTACACATAATTATATCACTGCTATACCCTTGCCAGTATGTGGTAAATTTGTTAAAACCTCCATGTATCATCTTGAGTATTTAAACTAAACAATTTCACTCCGTGGCCGCATTTGGTTCGGCATAAAATATTTTTCACTAGGATGAAATATAACATAGTGAGATGTACAAGCTATAATTATGTGGTTATAGATTAAATAATGAAAAAAATTGTACTCCGAATTGGTGGAAATACTTTTCACCATTACCCAAGGTGACAAACAGAGCCTAAAATCCTTCATCCTTCTGCTTTGGTTTCAGATTTTCTTTCAGATGGCCTGTGTAACTGCTTGAAACTAACTGTGGAAACTTCATGCTCGAGATAATCTTCTTCCTCTTCACTATATAGGTTTTTAGGTTGTGTGTTATAACAACCTCTATTAAAAAAAAAGGTTGGTATCATGTCGTTCCCCTTTAGAAATGGAAAGTCATTTATAATCAATGAAAAGGAGGCACAAAGATGATTCGAGAGTGTATATTCTATTCTTTCAGCGTGGAAATGTATTATTAGTTGGGTGTTACTTTCTTAGAAATTATTTGAGGATGCATGCCTCATTCATGTTAACCTATGCCTTCTTCTTTCCCCCTCTCTCTCTCTCTCTCTCTCTCTCTCTCTCTCTCTCTCTCGCTATTTATTTATTATTATTTTTTTTCACTAAATTTATTTTGGCTTTACCATGTAACCTTGTCCAAGGGGTAGGACAAGAGGCACCCAACTTTTGTTATATATTTTAGGCCCCCAACTATTTATATAATTATGCATGCTTGTATATATAATTATTTAACCCCAAATTATTGTCCAGTTTTATTACTAGTTACCAAAAAAAAATAAAAATAAAAACCAAATATTTGTTAATACAAAATTTTAAATTTTGAGCATAAATACGATAATTACTGTGTTTCTACCTTTTGCATTTTGTTTACAATATGTTTTTCTAATAATATTAGGTCAATAATCTGGGTGTAAAAAGTTGCTGATAAAATTGTATGATAATAATTATGATATATCAAATAGCATAGACATAGTGCACATTAACTCTGACTAATTATGATTGTTGTTACATCATTTTGTGATATTTTTTAATCCATTTTATCCTAGCAATAAACTTTTGTTTAATGTTGTTAATCATCTTTGTATGCAATTAGCAATAATTTCTTATGGGTGTTGTATGCACACCAAATCTCTTAAGCCCCTGCCAAGTTGGAGTAAAAAATAAGAGTATTTCTCAAGTCTAAAAAATATTAATAAGAAAAAAAATATCTTGAGTTTGAGCAAAAAACATGTTTGAGCAACAAAATTTATTTGTTAGGTCCCCATTTTTTTACTTTGCCTCGGCCTTCAAAACTTTTGGTCCGGCCCTGCTGCCATGTGGCAGGTGCTGCTCATCCCAATTCATATGAATCTTGATTTTCTGAAGGCCATCGCTCTAGTTAACCTCCCACTGATAGTTTACGCTATACCGAGTCAAAAGAACATTTAGGTTGTATTTGTTTTTTCATATTTTCCATAAAAAATATGAAATATTCCATATCTTCCATATTGGTGTGTATGATTGTTCAATTTTTTCAGAGTTTTTTCCCAGGTTTGTCCGAAGCCGTCTCATAATGCACATTATAAATATTTTCCATGAAAATATTTCTTTGGGCTTTCTTTGTAATTTTATCCACCCACTCCAATTAAACACACTTATAGTGTTGTTTGATCCTTCAGCTCATAAATGTGGGTCAAGGGTTTTTATTAGTTTTTGAAAACATGAACTGAACTGTTGTTTGTGCAGAGTTGCCATTTGAAATGCCACCTTGTGACAAAACATTTAACTGTAATGTAATCAATGGACGATGTAAAAACATATTTCTATATCGTGATATTTGTTCTATAGTGACATATTTTCGGACTTCTTAAAAGGGACATGTAGTGCTGATGGAAGTAGTATATGTATATCTTTTTATGCCAGGTCTTGTCTTGTCCCTGCAATCTTTCACCTATATCCAGGCAGTAGCGGAGTCAGGAATAATTGGTGGCCTGGGCACGAAAGGAAAATTTCGGAGGTTCGGGGTGGGAGCCCCCGATTTTTTTAAGGAGTACTTATAATAATCTAATAACTGCATAGAAAATAACATATAATTAGATGAATTACAATGATTTAAAAAATAAAACATCATTACAAAACGATACTAATGTAAATTCATACAAAAATAGATAGTTGTCATTACAGGCTTTTGATCTTAACGTATTGATCATTTCAGATTATGATGTTAACGTATTGTCATTGTCATTTCAGGCTAGTGTAGCATATGATGTTAATGATCAGGCTAATTTAGCATATGATGTCATTTCAAATTATGATGCTAAATGTTTTCCTTTCTCAATCTTGGGCATACAAAAATAGATAGTTGTCATTACAGGCTAATGTAGACCAATCTTGATCATTAACATCATAATCTGAAATGCGTGGCCGTAAAATAGGATCAGAAGGAAGATTTGACAAGTCAATATTAATGCGGCTTCTACTGATTCTTTTTGGGCTAGGCTCGTTCTGAACAACATTGGTGTCAATTGGAGTGGACACTGGCGCTTCGACTGAGTCTTCACGAGCCTTTTTAAAAAATCTCTCCATAATTGGATAAAAAAAAATTCAACAACAATTATTTCAACAACTTCATGGCCAAAAAATAATTACTACAAACCAATAACAATTTTTACAAAAAATAAGCATATTTTCAAAATTTCAACAAACTAACAATGAATATTTGCTACACAAAATTTTAACAAACCCTAACACTGAATATTTATTAAAAAAAGGGGAAAAGTAAGAGGCATGATAAATATATAAACTCCAGATAAAATGGAGAGAAATTGAAGAACATACATTGATTTGGTTTAGAGATTTAAGTTTAACTCAACAAAATAGGAAGATAAGAAGAGAGAATAGGGAGAGCAAAGCAAACAGTGAAAATGGGTATAAAATTTAGGGATATTGTTTTTTATAGTGAAAGAGAGGGGTTTTGTTCTCAATTTTTTTCCTTTAATGCCCTTACTAATATATGTGTACATATATATAAAAAAAATCGGGAATTACCTGTTCTGGCCTAGGCCCGTGCCCAGGTCAGGTGCACTGTGGCTCTGCCACTGATCCAGGGAAAGGGTAAATGAAACAGAAAAAGAAAAGGAAAAGCAAAAGTAAAAGATATCTTTCCATAGGAAATTGAAATTTTATTAATAAAGAAGACAGAGGGGGCACAAGATGCTTTTCAAATGTATACTACACTACTTGTACAATTGAAAGGCGAGAAACCAAGGCCGTGTTTAGTTGTGAAAAATTGTTTTTTGTTCTCCATTCCCAATTTTAATCTCCATTTCTAATTTTAATTTTCCATAGAAAACTAGAAAATGCATTCATATGGTAGAAATAAATTATTATATTCAAAATGTATTTTATTAAAAAATAGGGAGTCAAGTGTAATGTACAACAAGTTTAGGGTTATAATGTAATTATAGAAAGTTCAGGTTCCAAATGTAATTTATAGACAGTCAAAAGGGTTGAAATAAATTTCATAGAAAGTTTAGGGACAAAAATAAAATTTCAAAAAATCAAGGACAATGTTTTTTTTTGAAAATTAAGAAATTAAAATGTAATTGGCTAAAAGTTTAAGGGTCTACATATAAGTTATAGAATATTCAGGATTAAAATATAATTTTAGGGACTCTGAAATTGAAAAAGTGGTAGAAAATATGTTAAAATGATTTCCAATTTTCTGGAAATTTGGAAAATTATTTTTCAATTTTCTATCTAGGAAAAGTATCAAACATGAATGCATTTTTTAATTTTTCATTTTTCTGAAAAATTTTGGATTTTTTTTTTTTGGAAAATTGCCCTGTTTTGGAAAAGTATTCATCACTCATGGACATGAATTATCAATAGATAACTCGCATTAGAGAGTGTTTCATTATTAAATCTTTCACCCAATCATTTTCCCCTTTATTTTACCCCGTTTTTGACTTCTTAGTAATAGTGATTTTTAATAATCAGTCTCGTTGACTAAGAATGTAATTAAATAGATTTTATGATTTTTTTTCTCTTCAATAGATGTCATTAGAAAATATTTTTATTCCACTAGGTTCCATTAAAAACACGTATTTAATATTTACTACTTGTGCAAATATGACCTACCGAGGATAAATTGTATTAATGAACCAATAAAAAAAACTTTATGTAAACATGATTTATTTGTTAGTGAGAGAAAAAAAGGGCTCATACAAATATCGATTCGCTGTATTCATAGCCGTAGCCTTTAATAAAAGAGTAAATCTAGGTCGATATAATTTCGACACATTTTGATGACACCCACATGTCTTGTATGCATTAGTTGATGTTTTAAATGATAATCATTGGACTCCAAAGACCAACAAACAGAGATGAAGTTAGAAATTAAGCTTGGGGAGGGAGGTGTGGGGCAAAATTTATTATGACAAATTTTTCCTAACATAATATATTCATCATAAAATTTTATGAAGATTTTTTTTATATATAAATACCCTTATTATTTGTTGGCATTTGATAACCCAATAAAATATATCAATCAAATAGTAAAACAAAGTCCATCAATATAATTGGTTCATTCCTTGAACTTTATAATTAAGAAATGTCAATTTTCAAAAAATTTGCTTATGATACCCTATTTCACACTTGGTGTTTGAATGGCTCTTAGACCCCTCGATTATCATCAGGCGAGAACAAAGGTCTGAAGGTTGATCTCCGACATTAGACAAATCACTACTTGATCCCCAAGACCTCCGCTGCTTTTAAAGATGGCCCTAAGTACTGTAGCACACCTCAATCACACCTCCTTCCTCTTAACAAGGTCAATCGCTCCAATATATCTCGACAACTAAGATCGGAGACAACAACACCATGATTCCACCATTTCTAATGCTCAGAGCAGACCTTAGACAAAAGGAAAATGGTCTCCTAAGTCTACCTATCCCTCATCACTATGGTGAATCATTGCGTAACACCTTAAGGCCAACTAATGGCAACCCCGCATTTGTTTCAAACCATTTGAACCTTAGACAAGGCTTCTGCAACTAGTTTGGAAGGCATCACCGTTTCATCTACTGCTACTACTCAAGCCCACTTGCATTAAAAGCTCTCATCCGCATTCAATGCTACCAGCAACTACCTTACACCACATGCAAAAACTTTGGCCAGCATTCAACCACCTTGCTGATACCGTCAGACCTCAGAGACGCCCAACCATATTGTGACAATCCACTCATTCTCTTTCTTTGAGTTTGCATATAAATATGAGGTTAGTTAAAGGTTTAAGACACATTCAAACAATCAGACTTATATAGAACCAAAGTTTCAGCATTCTTAAGTGTTTACTCCTTGTTCTAGACTCTTTTAACCCACTGTAAGAGCATATATCTGTAACTTGGATCATTTTAAGTTGTCATATACCTTGTTTATCTTGTTGAGCCCTAAATCAAGATCCAATAATCCTTAGAGAAGTCAATTACTTACTTCCTAAAGTCTTTTGGATTTTTGACAAAGGATGCAAGACCTCAGACTCTCTTGACCAAAGCTCAAGAGGTCTCCTAGATTGTAATAACTCTCTTATGATCTGATAGACAATATAAAGACCTTTGACAGTGGATGTATGACTCCCTCCCAAGGTCTAAACCATTTAAAACCATCGTCTCACTCTTTAAAGCACTTATCCTATTAACCATCTGAGGTCCAAAGGAGAGCACCTGTGGGTCTGAAGTAACATATGATTTTTACACCCATCAATTTAGCGCCGCCTGTGGGAACAATTTTTTTTATTTCTTTCAAATACGCATCTTATGCTCTCCAAGATGTCAATTAATGTTGTTTTAGCGCGGTCTTTCGAAGCAATAGAGTCTCAAGGAAATGATATCTAATAACAATTAGATACTATTCTCAGTAGGTTCCCTTTACCCCGGGGGTAGAGGAGCCACCAGCCCCAAAGCATAGCAGTACTGGCAAAAATCATGAGCTCCAACTAGAGGAAGAAAATGATTTATAGTGTGTGCCTAGGGCCCCCCAATGATTAATAATCCACATCCTTTTTAAGAACAAACTATTGATCCATGGAGATAAATCTCAAGGTGGTAATAGAGTGGCTAAACTCCGTGACAATGAGATTAAGTAGAAGCAAGATTGGTTGTAGAATTTCCTCAACCAATACAAGACCCAAACTCCAAACACCATAGAGTTGGATCTTGAAAAGACTTGTCTCTTTTTTCTTTAATGACGTTCAATACTATGCTTTTCTCCCAAAGTGGTACATGCTTACTATTGAACCATTCGATGGATCTAAGGATACCATCGATCATTTGGAGTCCTACAGGTCGCTTATGCTCCTCCAAGATACCCCGGATGAGATCTTGTGCAGAGAATTTCCAACCACTGATTAGGCATAAATTCTTCACATTTATCCCCTTAATTTCGGTATTTTTATGATCCCGTGCGGTGTAAATAGATTGGATTTGTCTCATGTTTATGCTACTAACCCTTTTTGGCAAGTATTTCGTATTTTGTGTATCTCTTATGTGTTTTACAGATAGTTCATGCAAGTTAGTGCCAAAGAGAACTCAAAATAGTGAAAGAAACCAAGAATCGGGGAGTTGAGGGGCATTTTCGTAAATTTTCAGCCATAGTCTGGAGGTGGGGCCAACTAGAAAGTTGAAGAGCTTTCAATTACAAGAACACTGGAAAAAACGGCACCTCAATCCGAGCTACGATGAAGAAGTTATGCCCATTTGAAGTTGAGAAGAAATCCAAGAAAAAAGCTGTCAGACCCGAACCGAACCGAAGCTGGGGAAAAAACCGGTCCGACCATTTGTCACGCCCCAGATCCGCTACTAAATTAGTCACGCTCCAGATCCGTTACGAAATTAGTCACGCTTTCTAAGTGTGACAAATTGGCAGGTACGGGAATTTTATTTTGTGCTTATCTTTTAGCCAAAAGAGTTTTATGTTTTGGGGACTCTTCTAAACGACCCTTAGCCTATATATTTAGTCATTAGGACTCTTTTTATTGAGATTTCATTCATGTAAAAGCTCCATAACAAGTAGGAACATCTAGGATCATCAAGGGCACAAATTACTTCAAGAATTCATTGTTTCGGGTTTGCTTTTCTAGTTTTAATTCAAGATTCTTGTTTCTTATTGATTATTCTTGCATGCTTTGTTTTCCTATTTGATTCAACTTGTTTTCGCATTCATAATACGTATTTACATGCTTCTAGTTAGTTTCATCATGAATTCCTACACGTGCAATGTCATTATTTCATGCATTAGTCAAATTAACATGTCCGGCTAGGTTTTTCAAGGTTGGGATGCATGAACCCAACCTGATGTGTTAGTGCATGTGTATAACGTCGATCCGCTGAATTTAATGAATAATTTAAATCGTATCGCGTAATTTCATAAGAATTGTAGATCTTTATATCTCGTTTGCCTATGGGTACTCGTGATGATTTAGAGTATAATTTGAGAGTAATTACTGCGATACCGATTTACTCATCCTCAGATTAGGTATGACGCGGGCTTGAACCTCGTATACATAATGCTTGGGAGTACTAAATTCCGGGTTTGAATTAATCGGATAAATTTATGATTGACGTTGTCACTGCGTTACACTAGGGTTGGGGGATTGTATTCCCATCCTATTTTCTCATCATTTAGTTAAAAGTTTCAATTCAATCCTTCATTCTTAATCTAGATAATTTAGTCAGTTGCATTTTTCATTATAATTTCATAATTGCATTTAGTTTAATCAATCCCAAAAACCAAAAATCAATTTTTTTCTTTTCTTCTTAGAGTCAACGTTAGGATTCCTCTTTCTTATCCCGTCGTCACAACTCCGTTGTCCTTTTTCCCTGAGGATCGATACCCGACTTGTCGGATTATTACTTGAACGACAGGCTTGCACTTGAGCCTATAGAGTACACACTTTAGAGACACATTCTGAGTCGTATCAACCACCTAAGGGGACTTCCAGTAATTGGTTTGCTAAGATCAAACCAAGGACCAATACAAGCTTAACTGAGTTGGCAAGATCCTCTGTCAACCACTTTATTAGGGAATATATAATGAGGAAGCCTGTCACTTCCCTCCTCTACTTTAGGAAGAAAACTACTGAGTCCCTTAAGGAATATGCTAAGAGGTTCAACCAAGAAGCCCTCCGGGCTGACAATCTGAATGATAACATATGTGTGGTGGCCTTTATATTAGGCCTCACCTAAGAAGACTTGTTGAGGTCCTTTAGCAAGAAGTCTCCAAAATCTATGACGAGGTTCTCTAAAGAGCTCAGAAATATATGAATGGTGAGGATTCCATCTCAGCAAGGCATGCCATAGCCTCTTCCCAACATGGAAAGAGAATATATGTCTTCTCCCACCTTGGGGAGACCTCAGAAGCAATATAGGCCAAGATGAAGAAAGGCGAAGGTAAGAACAATGGTCCTCCGGAGGGCAAACACTTCATTCCGCTCACAGTCACCCTCGAAGAGTTCTTTGTAACAATTGAAGCCTAAGATCTCCTACCACCATCCATACACATGAGGACCACTGATGTTAAAAGGGGAACGTCCAAGTATTTCTGATTCCACAGAGACCAACACCGACGACTACTTTAGGCTTAAGGAAGCCATTGAATGAGTCATCAAAAGGGGATACCTCAAAGAATTTGTGGACAAAGATGCCGATAGAGGTCAATTATATTTCTAGAGGCTTCGCAGGGGGTGGAATCTCTACCACAACTAGAAAATACCATATAATATATATCCAATAAGAAAAGGTGAAGGTCAACCATGTCTCATTCCCCCATCAAGATCCAAAAAAAGTGCCAATGATAGTCTTCCTAGAAGCAGATCTTATAAGGGTTCGTTTACCTCACGACGACCACTTCATTATCACAGTGATCATGGGGAATGCCAACATGAAAAGGAACCCGATTGATATGAGGACCTCTACAAATATCTTATTCTTAGACACCTTTGAAGCTATGATCCTTGGCACAAAGCACATGCAACCTGTCACCACTCCTTTCACTGGGTTCAATGAAAAACGAACCTATTTCTTGGGTTATGTCCCCCTCCCCCCCTTGGTTCCAAAGATTTCTTTAAAACTATTTGGAATAAGTTCATAGTAGTAGAACTGCCCTTCGCTTATAATAAGACTATGGGAAGCCATCACTCCATGACTTACGCGCTGTTATCTCAGTGTGAAGCCTATTTATGAGGTTCCTAACCCTAAAAGGGGTAGGAGAGGTCTCTGGGGACCAGAATAAGGGCCCCGAAGTGCTATATCACCCCCATTAAAGGCAAGAAGAGGTCGTACGATGCACCCCAGAGCTTGACTGAGATCCCAATAAAGCTTTGGAGGCTCCCTGAGGTCTCATCGAAGGTTTTACATCTACCTCCACCAATATTTGATATCCCAAAAGAAAACTTGGTCATAAACTTGATAAGATTAGATACCCCAGTCCAACACAAATGAGGTCAATCACCTTTAAGGGCCTAAATGAAGGAGGAAAGCCATGGTAGCATAAGACTTAAGGGACGCATGGCATCCCACAGAGTGATTCTAAACAACGTATTTAGCTACTTGAAAGAAATAAAAAAGAATCTTTTTTCTTACCCATGATGTATGCAATATAAGTATTCTTTAAAGAGTTTCAAGGAATTTAGCATTTGGTCAAAACTTAAACCAACGGCTAAATACCCAAAATAAAGAGTTGCAAGGATTACATTCTTGGCTTGGGATGAACAATCAAAGGTTTGAGGACCCAATAAAGACTAAAAGGATCACGAGGATTTTTATCCTTGATTGTATACAAACTGACTAG
This sequence comes from Sambucus nigra, assembly GCA_949130495.1. NCBI lineage: Eukaryota > Viridiplantae > Streptophyta > Magnoliopsida > Dipsacales > Adoxaceae > Sambucus > Sambucus nigra. The sequence goes on along the minus strand of OX422221.1, from coordinate 137,998,530 downwards.
GTCCAATGACCCATAAATTGTCAGCTTAAAGGCTATTTGCACACCAAGGAAATATGTTTTCAAAAGGATAAAGTTATACAAAAATGCAAATAGTCTTAGCCAAACATTTTCTTTAAATCTCATTTTTTTTAAAAATTCAAGTGCCAAGTATCTCTTTAAAAAAATAACAAAAATCTGAAATTTGGATAAAACTTCCACTTTTTCAATTTTTTTTAGGGCTAAGTGTTTGAATGCAAAAAATTATCAAAAAAATCCCAAGTTTCACAAGTAAAGGTGCAAAACCCAATGGTTAAGAGGTTTAGAGTCTTTTTAGCCTGGCATAACCATCAATATTTATCTAACTTCCGAGGTCTATGACCGTTTGTGGGACTTTAGGTTTCAGGATTTATAAGTCCAGTGGTCTTAAGACCCTTATAAGGACTTCAAATTTGAAAATTTATGAATCCTAAGGTCTTATGACCCTTAGAAGGATTTCAGAATAAAAAATTTACCAAAGTTCAGAGGTCTATGAACCTTCGTGGGACTTCAGATTTCAAAAATTTGGAGGTCTTATGACCCTTAGAAGGATTTCAGATTCGAAAATTTACCAAAGTTTAAAGGTGTTTGACCTTTTATGGGACTACAAGTTTCAAGACTTCTTAAGAACCTTATAAGGACTCCATATTTTTAATCTTCAAAGTTCGAAGGTCTTATGACCCTCAGAAGGATTTCAAAACCAAGTTTCCTAAGACCGTAGGTCTCAGGATCCATATGAGGAGCTTAGGGTTGGAGATATTTCTAAGTTTTAAGGTCCGAGGACCCTCAGATCCACTTCAACAAATTTGCAACGTAGATCGTTTTGATTTACTAAGGTATTTTTGGGGTCTAGGTGTGTGTTGCCTACACGTAGATCTCAAACATTGCAAAGAGTGAAAAAATTCCTTCGTAAAGAAAAAAAGTAAAGCAAGCACGAAGTAACGACTAAAGAAAAGCAAAGTTTCGTGATCCCGAAGCTGCTCTTGCTTTAAAGGTAGAAGATGAAGATTACAAAAAATGAATTGTGAGTAATGAGCAATTAAAAAATAAAATTACATAAAAAGCCTTTCAAGGCTTGGTGTTGTTGGGGTCCATAGAATCTTCACTTCTAGAGGGTCTTGATTAGGGAAACGAGGCAGATGCTTTTTCCTCGGGTTCTTCTTTTTGGGCGTCATCGTCAACACTACTTTCACCATTTGAGCTCCCTTCATCTGAATGAAGGGCTTCAGCCAACAGACTGAAAAAGTCCACATCAGGAAATATTGTTTTAACCTTGGCCTTGGTTCTGCACTGCAGCGTGGATATTCCCTTGGAGCTCTTTATGCTTCACTAAGACCTCATCATGGGTTTTTACAGTTGCTGACCTTTAGAAGTCAACTGGCCCTTTTCACCAGTTAGGTCTATAACTGATTACTTCAAAACCTCCACTTTGTCGTTAATTTGAAAAAAGTTACTCATAAAAGCAATGGAGCTCAATTTTCAATATTTGTAGAGCCTCTATTGTCACCTTAAGCTTAATCTAACCAAGGGCATGTAGCTCCTCAACCTTGGCCAAAGAATATCGTGCAACAACTAGTAAAGCTGCATTATCTCTCAGAGACTTTTCGTTCAATAGCTTCTTTTGCTCTAAAGAAATGACATGTGCTTATTATGTCTACTGTTTAATAAATACAAAAATACAGAAATCTGAACTATTAATATAATTACAGAAATAAAGCGGAATTATAGAAATTAACACTTACTTGAATTTGCAGAAATAATAACGGAATTAAAGATAAATTCGAGCCCTGAAGAACAGTCTCCTTAAGGCAAATTTATTCCCTCTAACGTGCTCAAAGGTTATTGAATAATTGCCTCCCAAGATAGAACGGATTTCCCGAATTAATTATGCCGCACAACAATAATTAATCCCAACGAACACAAATCTGTGTTAATACTCAACCAGAACCGTGATATGATATACAAAAATGAAGAAAACATTTTTCTGGATGAAAGAACATTTTCAGAATTTTTCTGGAGGGTTATTTTTTCAGTAGTTAAAATAGGAGGGAAAGGTTTGTATTTATAGCTTTTGTGTTGACTGTTGGAACAGTCAAAACCGAAATTAACTGTAAAAAACAGTTAATTTGTTAACTGTTGACCTTTGGCATTAACTGTCAAACAGTTAATTAATTATTAATTAATTTCGTAATTAATTAATAAAAGCCCATAAATTTTAATGTAGGAGAATTTTATAAGTCCAAGCCCAAGCCCAAGCCAAACCGGCCGGCGAGACAGACGGCGCGCGCGTGGGATTTTGGCCCAAGCCCAACACATGCATAGTGTAGGCCATCTCCCCTTCAAAAAGTTGGGATACCCCAAGGCATCCAAGCCTTAGTCCATACTTGGGGTGTTATTAACTCATCAACTTTGCACTACTCTTTCAATGTGGGATAAGAGTTAAAACATACCCAATTCATTAACTTTCATTGCTTTGTAAGTCACTTTGGGAACATATTTATCATTCATAACTTATTGAAATTAGACATATGAATATACTACGTTAATCTCCTTGCGGAGGAGAACGCGTTCGTATATGGTCCCATAATTTTCGTAATGTGGGTCCCATTTAAATTTGAGCTCAAAGTTTGCTCAAAATTCTGTCCAGAAAATTCTGGACAGCTTTCTAAGTCCAACTTAGGTCCAATTTTCCAACAATCCCCCACATGAATGATATATCGCTATAAATAAGACAAAATCGGATGCTAATGCAGATGCAGACACATGTTGAGTAAAACTGAAGACTTATTGCATCGGGAGAAGTAGCCTAGTGGCCTTGAACTTTCCTTAGTGATATACTATAGAATTTACTAGGTTAATCAGTAGACTTCACGTCTTTGAACCGTCAACCATTTCTGTAAACCTAGACAACAATATTCACACAAAAATTCTTCAACACAGTTGGTTCTCACGTTTGTGTTCATTTTGGCCATGAACACCACTTGGTTCTGTGAGTATTTTAGAGAATATGCCTTTCATTATTCTCATAGAAGTGGCCCCCTTCTTACTCACGTAAGTGACTTCCATAAAGAGTATCTACAATACCCCACTTAGACATACTAAGATATGGATGTCATTAAAAGCATAACTTATCCTAATTTCGCGGCAGATATGCACTGTCTCATCTTTGGAATGGATAGGATTAAATCTCCTCCAGTGATTACTGAATACAATGTAGTTCGGTTTGCCCATTGAACCTAGATCTTGGGATCTCCAGTCAGCTAAGTTGGGTTGCCACTATATTGATTCATATTTATTTATAGGCTTTAGACCCATTCCTCTCGATGATCTTTCAACTTGCTCTCGGTTTAAACCTTTCGTTAGTGGATTCGATATATTATCTTTTGACTTTACATAGTCAATTGAAATAATTCCATTTGAGAGAAGTTGTCTAACGGTATTGTGTCGACGATGAATATGTTGTGACTTTCCGTTATACATATGATTTTGTGCCCTTCCAATCGCTGATTGGCTATCGCAATGTATACATATTGTGGGAACAGGTTTAGACCAATTTGGAACATCCTCTAAGAAATTTCGAAGCCATTCATCTTCTTCTCCAGCTTTGTCTAGTGCAATGAATTCCGATTCCATTGTCGATCTAGCAATGCACGTTTGTTTTGAGGATTTCCAAGATACGACTGCCCCTCCAAGGGTAAACACATACCCACTCGTAGACTTAGAGTCTTTTGTATCGAATATCCAATTTGCTTCGCAATGTCCTTCAAGAACAGCTGGATATTTTGAGTAGTGCCGTCCATAGTTTTGAGTATATTTTAAATAACCCAAAACTCTCAATATTGCTTTCCAGTGATCTCTTCCTCGATTACTCGTAAATCGACTTAGCTTACTTATTAAGTATGCTATGTCTGGTCGCGTGCAGTTCATGATATACATTAAACTGTCGATAATATGAGAATATGCTAGTTGAGATATGCTTTCACCATTATTTATTGCTAGATGTAAATTTACATCTACAGGTGTCTTGGTAGGACTAATATCATACTTCTTGAATTTTTTAAGTACTTTCTCTATGTAATGAGATTGAGATAATATAAGTCCATCCGATGTTCTAGAAATTTTAATTCCTAATATAACATCGGCGATTCCCAAATCTTTCATGTCAAATCTACTACTCAACATTTGTTTTGTAGTTTTGACAATTTCCAAGTTATTACCCATGATAAGCATATCATCAACATAGAGGCATACGATGACATATCCATTTTGAATGTATTTAAAGTAAACACATTTATCGCATTCATTAATTTTGAAACCATTTGATAACATTGCATTATTAAATTTTCCATGCCATTGCTTAGGTGCTTGTTTGAATCCATATAGTGATTTAACAAGCTTACATACTTTTCCTTCTTGTCCGGGAGCCTTGAACCCTTCAGGTTTCTCCATATAAATTTCCTCGTCTAGTTCACCGTTTAAGAATGCGGTTTTTACATCCATTTGATGTATTTCAAGTCCATTAATAGCAGCTATTGCTATTAACATCCGAATGGACGTTATTCTTGTTACCGATGAATATGTGTCGAAGTAATTCAACCCATCCTTTTGCCTATAGCCTTTAGCTACAAGTCTAGCTTTATATTTATCAATTGATCCATCGACCTTTAACTTCTTTTTGAAGATCCATTTATAACCTAATGATTTTGAACCTGGTGGAAGATCCACTAGTTCCCATGTATGATTTTGTAATATGGATTCAATTTCACTATTAATTGTTTATTTCCAATTGGAAGCATCGGGTAAGGATATGGCTTCTTTATACGATTGAGGTTCATTTTCTAGCAAATATGTTAGAAAATTCGGACCAAAAGAAGTCGAGGTTTTTGCTCTTTTACTACGTCTTGGTTCATCCTCTATTGATTCAATAGGTTGATGAGTACCACTTGTAGTAGCTTTATTTGTCCTTTTAGAAGGACCAGATTCTCGGGTCATGTTATACGGGAATTTATTTTCAAAAAATGAAGCGTCCTTAGATTCAATAACCGTATTTACATGAATATTCGAAATCTCAGATTTACAAACTAGAAATCGATATGCACTGCTATTAGTAGCATAACCGATGAATATAAAATCCACTGTTTTTGGCCCTATTCTTACCTTTTTAGGTTTAGGAACCATCACTTTGGCTAATCACCCCCACACTCATAAATATTTATAGGAAGGTCTTCGACCTTTCCATAATTCATATGGTGTCTTGTGAGTCTTCGTGTGAGGTACTTTATTGAGAATGTAATTAGCAGAAAGTAAGGCTTCCCCCCACAAATTTTGTGGAGCTCCTGAACTTAATAACATTGAGTTCATCATCTCTTTCAAAGTACGGTTTTTGCGTTCAGCAACACCATTCGATTGAGGAGAATAAGGGGCGATTGTTTGATGAATAATCCCATTTTCAGAACAAAATTCCTCAAATGGATATTCATATTCACCTCCTCTATCACTCCTAATAGCCTTTATCGTTTTGCTTAATTGATTCTCAACTTCATTCTTATATTGTTTAAATGCATTAATAGCCTCATCTTTACTATGTAACAAATATACATAGCAATGTTTTGTGCAATCATCAATAAAAGTAATAAAATACTTTTTCCCACCTCTAGTTTGAACAAATTTGAAATCACAAATATCGATGCGAATTAAATCTAAAGGTTCAGTTATCCTTTTTAATAGAATGGAAAGGTACTCTAGCTAATTTAGATTCCACACAAATTTCACATTTATGATTTTTATCAATATTAAATTTTGGCAAAAATTCCAAGTTAATTAATCTACGCAATGTATCAAAATTAACATGTCCTAATCTAGCATGCCAAATATTAGATGACTTAATCAAGTAAGAAGAGCTAGCAATTTCATTCATTGAAACAGATGTTTTTGGGGTTACAGTAAGAACATTGATTTTAAAGAGCCCCTAATTTAGGTAGCCCTTTCCTACATACATGTAATTCTTTGACAACACAAAGCGATCAGACACAAACACAAGCTTGAAACCATTTTTAGTAAGGAGAGATCCAAAAATCAGATTCTTTCGGATACCAGGCACGTGAAGAACATTATTGAGAGTAAGTTCCTTTCCAGAAGTCATTTTTAGAGCTATCTTTCCTTATCCCACCATCTTAGAAGTGGAGAATTTCCCATAAAGAGGTTCTCCTCATTTTCCAAAGGCTTATAGGAGGAGAACATCCATTTGTTTGCACAAATGTGTCGTGTGGCTCCAGTGTCCACCCACCATTCCTTGGTATTTCCAACCAAGTTACATTCAGAGACCACGGCAGAAAGATTCATATCCGCCAAGTCATTGGCGATATTCTTACCCTCAGTTACATTTGCTTAAGGATTGTTTCGATTTTTCTTCTTAGGCTTACGACACTCGCTTGAGCGGTGTCCAGGTTTACCACAGTTGTAGCATTTTCCCTTGAACTTCTTCTTGTTCTGTTTGGAAGTGCCTTCCCCATCATACTTTCGTTTGTTCTTCTTAGGACCTTCAACAATATGGACCTTCATTTCCATTGGATTCTTCCCACTTTTCTTTTGAGACTCACGTTTATCTTCTTCGATTCTCAGCCTGACCACCAACTCCTCCACATTCATCTCCTTTCGCTTGTGCTTGAGATAGTTTTTTAATAAAGTCCAAGATGGTGGTAATTTTTCAACAATTGCAGTAACTTGGAAAGTTTCACTAAGTGACATTCCTTCAGCATGAATGTCGTGGATGATCACTTGGAGTTCTTGCACTTGTGAGATCATTGATTTAGAATCAACCATTTTGAAGTCCAGAAAACGCCCGACGATAAATTTCTTCATCCCAGTATCTTCAGTTTTGTACTTCTTTTCCAAAGAATTCCACAATTCCTTGGATGTCTTGATCGTGCAGTAGACATAGTACAATGTCTTGTCCAAGTAGGCCAAAATATAATTCCGACATAGGTAGTCCGAGTGCTTCCAAGCATCAACAGCAGCAACCTTTTCAGAGTCATCTCCCTCTTGAATAGAGGGGCAATCTTCATATACAAACCTACCCAGTTGGAAGGTAGTGAGATAGAAGTACATTTGTCTTTGCCAACATTTAAAGTCAGCCCCAATGAACTTTTGCGGTTTCTCCCCGTGTGGCATAGATACGGGTGCAGCCACATTTGTGTTGGTGACAGTCACTTTAGTAGGAGTAGTGTTCGTACTTTGCGATTCCATTTCTGTTACAAAAACAGAATTTTTATCAATGATAAAATTCATATATAATGAATTAATCAAAAACACAATACAAAATTCTGTGCACTAATTTCCTCCAAATATAATTCACAATAAATGAATTCCAAAAGAATTCCAAAAAATATTCAGAATTAAACTATAATATAAACAGAAGTTTATACTAAATAAAATCTGTGTCACACTAATTTTTAATAATAAAAGGAATTCCGTACAAAAAAGAATTATAATTTTAAGATTAAATTTTTTTACATAAACAGATTTTAACAAAAATTCACAAATAAAATTTTATTTTCTAAAACAGAATATAAAAACAGTATAGAAATTAATTTCTGTACCAAAACTGTTTTATTAATTTCTGCAATAAAGCAATAATTTTATTCATTTTTTTCTATCAAAACAGATTTATTTTTCAACAAATAAATTTCTGTAAATAAAAAATTTCTGTACACTACAAAATAGTAGAACAAAAATAAATTTGCCTTAAGATTGTTATGTCTACTGTTTAATAAATACAAAAATATAGAAATCTGAACTATTAATATAATTACAGAAATAAAGCGAAATTACAGAAATTAACACTTACTTGAATTTGCGGAAATAATAACAGAATTAAAGATAAATCCGCGCCCAGAAGAATAGTCTCCTTAAGGCAAATTTATTCCCTCCAACGTGCTCAAAGGTTATTGAATAATTGCCTCCCAAGATATAACACATTTCCCGAATTAATTACGTAGCACAATAATAATTAATCCCAACGAACACAAATCTGTGTTAATACTCAACCAGAACAGTGATATGATATGCAGGAATGAAGAAAACATTTTTCTGGATGAAAGAACATTTTCAAAATTTTTCTGGAGGGTTATTTTTTCAGTAGTTAAAACAGTAGGGAAAGGTTTGTATTTATAGATTTTGTGTTGACTGTTGGAACAGTCAAAATCGAAATTAGCTGTCAAAAACAGTTAATTTGTTAACTGTTGACCTTTGGCATTAACTGTCAAACAGTTAATTAATTATTAATTAATTCCGTAATTAATTAATAAAAGTTCAGAAAGTTTAATTAATTCGGCCAAAAAATGTAGGATAATTTTATAAGCCCAAGCCCGAATCGAGCCGGCCGGACGGACGGCGCGCGAGCGCGCGTGTGGGCTTTTGGCCCAAGCCCAACACATGCATAGTGTAGGCCATCTCCCCTTCAAAGAGTTGGGATACCCCAAGGCATCCAATCCTTAGTCCATACTTGGGGTGTTATTAACTCATCAACTTTTCACTACTCTTCCAATGTGGGATAAGAGTTAAAACATACCCAATTCATTAACTTTCATTTCTTTGTGAGTCACTTTGGGGATATATTTATCATTCATAACTTATTGAAATTGGACATATGAATATACTACGTTAATCTCCTTGCGGAGGAGAACACGTTCATATATGGTCCCACAATTTTTGTAGTGTGGGTCCCACTTAAATTTGAGCTTAAACTTTGCTTAAAATTCTGTCCAGAAAATTCTGGACAACTTTCTAAGTCCAATTTTCCAACAGTGCTTTCAAGGAATCCATTTTTTAAGAGCCTTCACCTGCAATCCCTGGTCGTTGATCATTTAGTCTAAGTGCATCTGGGCAAGGTCCCAACTGCTTTCCATCTTATATCCTTTTTCCATGCTCTGCTTCCATCAAGAGCGTCCGCTAGCAGGGCCTCCGTCAGATGCTGAGCTTATAAGAAAAAAGAACATGAAAACAAGGAACATAAAGTAAATAGATGTCACACCCCGCCTAATTCTGGCGTCGACCGCCACCAAAACTAAGACGGGCGTGAGTAAATAAAATACCATTCTTAGTATGAGACATATATGAGACATAAATAAATCAGTCCATAAGATAAATAGTTGAATCAACCTCAAATGATCATAAACAACTAAGCGATAAAAGATCGATCACATGCTAACTTCGAAAATCCAATCTCCAATAATGATTAATTAAAAATCTGAATAAAGATCCAACTCAGAATAACTGAAATAAATCCCATAAACAACTTTGGAACCGAATGGCCCAATAACTCTCTAAACCGAGTCTCATAATGAAATACGACTAAAAGGAAAGTCTAAGCTAAAACAAAACAACAAAGTAAATCCGCTCCAGCTGCACCCCCAAATGATAATCTCCAAAAATCTTATGCAGCTTCTCCAATTCTAATCCTGAAAAAGATTAGTCAACGCATGGGCCAGAGCCAAAGCCCCAAGCAAGAATACACACAACTCCCCTCAAATAGGATCCTTGAATCCAGACAATAGCATTATACGCAATAAATATCACAATAGAATATTTTAAAATTAAACGGGATAATTAAACGCGATAAATATAAACCAATAACTGCCCGTAAAAATCCCTTTTATAAAGGCACACCAATATGATTTTAAATTCTCAAGTTGCACGATGTTAATTTAATTAAATTAACCAACTTTTATTATAACCTCATTTTATTATGGCGGTCCTCCCGCCTCGGGTGATTTCTCCACCAAAATAAATACCCCCTGGTCAAAACGCCGGCTTGCCCGTTTAAACTGTCGGCCCTCGCTGATTATGTCGCCAATGTATTTTAATACCCGTCTTATTATCTTAGGTATTAGTTCTCAAATTCTCAATTCATAATTTATAAATACCCCACCCTTTAATCGATGTGAAATCCTCAGAACACCCCTTAGTCCCATACCTAAGGGTCCCCAAGTTATCAATACGTCCTAACCTATGTATAAGAGGATTTTCTAACATAAATCATAACCTAGTCTCATACCTAGACTAGCGTAATGACGATAAAGTAATAAAAACCATCCCCCCCCAGCACAATAAAATCGTGATAATTTTCCCTCACTAGTCCCATTCCTAGAAGGCATTCTAAAATATAGGGAGAGCAATAATACCCAACAACCTGTCGTCACAATGATATTTAATAATACCAACAAGTCATACCAACAAGAATAATTAGTCAACGTATAAAACTGCGCATGATAGTCCAATTCAATCAAATCTTTAATTTAATTATCACAACGTCAACAATACCCAAATAATCTCATTTAATTATTTTAAATTAAATATACCAAGTTTTCATCATATATACATCAAAAACTAAATTTTATTATCTCTACATGTATTACATGAGTTATACGCACCCAAAAGTCAATTATTTTAAAGCTAGGGTTTTTCTACATGCAACCTACACCAATAAAATCCAAAATCACTCATGAATCCTACGTACCCAAAGGGTTATGAATATTATTCAGATTAAAAGATTTTATAAAAACAGCCCCATAATTAGTATCCACTTTTTCTAATTAAGTTACTAATTATTATTAAGAAAACATGTAATTAAGTGTTTAGGCGACAATTAAAAACCATAATACTAAAGGAAAAGAATAGAGTATTCATGCCTGTAAGGATCGTGTTGAAAACTTGATTAGAAATCTAGATTCCTTGCGAAAAATTAGCAAAAGAGTGTTCTTGAACCAACTTGATTAAACCCCAATTAAGCCTCCCAAAACTTGTGACAAAAAGCTTGATAATGAAGAAGGTTGATGATTATGGATGAGAGGAAAAATATTTGGAAGTGTTCTCTGGTGAAAAACTGGAGAAAAAGTGATTATGAGAAGTCCCCCTACGGATTAACAAGGTTATATAGTGATTAGGAGTCCTAATCCTACACAAATACTAAAAACAACTTACTGCTCACGTTTTCTGGGAAGGTCGATCGATCTACCTCCAAGCATCGATCGATCGATCATGCCTAAAATTTGACAGTTCACCCAAAAAAATTGTAAGGGACAAAAATTGTAAAATCAATATAAAATCCATTTTAACTCCGATTTTAATTCCGCTTGAAGTTTTATTCTTCTAAAATCATAACCAACATATTTAGCCAATAAAATTATTAAATTCAAAAATTTATTTTTCTCGAAAATTCCAATTAAATAGTAAAAATAGTTAATAAAAACACGGGTGTTACATACTTCCCCACTAGCAAAGAATTTTGTCCTCGAAATTAGACGAAGCATACACATAAACACTTAAATGTCGCCAAAAGAAAATAAGGCTCACATATGCCTACCCATAGAATGCCACAATTAGGCACCCATACACCTAATCTATCCAAATGTAATCCTTAACAAAAATACGATATATACATCCTACGTATATAGGTATCTAAGAAGGTATTACGTACCGCGATATTACACTAGCCACGCAACCTATCCTGCTCTAACTGAACTACATAGCACCTCCCATAACTTAGATTGGTTGGTGTAGTGACCACCCCCTGCGCACCTGACGCTGTCGGTGCTGCTGGTGCTGCTGGAGCCCTCTGAACGCTAGCTGCTGCTAAGACTGGAGGCCTCAGTCCTAGCTGCCCCTGAACCCCCTGCCCTTGTTCCCCCTGTGTAAACTGCCCTGATTGGGCCTGTGTCGCCTGGCCTTGTTGGCCCTCCCTCTGATTACATTGAGCTGCTCGATGTCTTATTTTTCCACAAGGAAAACATGCGCCCCTGATGGTTCCTGAATTCATCCCCCGATTTTGTTCACCCTACTGACCTTGATTTGTTCTCTGCCTCTTCGAAGCTTGGTCATTGTGACCCTTATTCTCACCTCCTTGTCTAGACTCTTGCCTCTTGCCCAACTTGTTCTGATAATTAGCCTTCTCCTGCCATATCAACATTGCGACATCCACTACTTGAGCATAAGTAGTGTATGCCGGATTCCCCAACACCATCTGCCTAATTTACCAACACTACCCCTTAATGAAACACTCTATCTTCTTTAACTCAGTTCTAACCTCTTCTGGTACAAACATAGATAAATTGGTGAACTCCTGTTCATACTCGACAATCGATTTTGAACCTTGCTCCAAGTCCATAAATTCTCTCTTCTTTGCATTCCTAATTGCATACGGAAAGTACTTATTATTGAACTTGATCAGAAACTCTGCATATCCCAACTGATCTCTCTCCTTTGATGTGGTGGCACTCTCCCACCATTGTAACGCATCCCCTGTCATCTTAAAAGTTGCTAACATCTGCTTCTGAACATCCGTGCAGTCCACCATCCTCAAATGCCTCTCCATATCCCTCCTCCACTAGTGAGCAACCGTTGGGTCAGATCCCCCTCCAAAGGTGGGAGGATTGCCTTTAAAGAAATTGGTCCTCACCCTATTCCAAGTTGAGACGGGTGTACCTCGCTGCTGCGTCTCTAAAGTCACCCCTCTCTGTCTCCCCATCTCCAAACCAGCCGCTGTGGCCTTACGTATGATAGCTGTTAACTCCTCGGCCTCCAAAGTAATCTGACGCCGCCTCTCCTGAGCTGCGGGACCAGAAATAAACTCCTCTCTCCTACTCCCATTTCTCCTTGTGTTCGCCATTTGAAAAGATAGGAAGAAAACAAAATCAGACTCGGAATGAATAAGAGTACAAATCATCAAAACAGAATCAAAGATAAGCAACGCGGAAGCTAAAACGGACTCATAACCTACGAGACCTAATATCATGCTCTGATACCGTCTGTCACACCCCGCCTATTTCTGGCATCGACCGCCACCAAAACTAAGCCGGGCTTGAGTAAATAAAATACCATTCTTAGCATGAGACAGATATGAGACATAAATAAATTAGTCCATAAGATAAATAATTGAATCAACCTCAAATGATCATAAACAACTAAGCGATAAAAGATCGATCACATGCTAACTTCGAAAATCCAATCTCCAATAATGATTAATTAAAAATCTGAATAAAGATTCAACTACGAATAACTGAAATAAATCCCATAAACAACTTTAGAACCGAATGGCCCAATAACTCTCTAAACTGAGTCTCATAATGAAATACGACTGAAAGGAAAGTCTAAGCTAAAACAAAACAACAAAGTAAATCTGCTCCAGCTGCACCTCCAAATGATCATCTCCAAAAATCTTATGCAGCTTCTCCAATTCTAATCCTGAAAAATATTAGTCAACGCATGGGCCAGAGCCAAAGCCCTGAGCAAGAATACACACTACTCCCCTCAAATAGGATCCTTGAATCCAAACAATAGCATTATACGCAATAAATATCACAATAGAATAATTTAAAATTAAACGGGATAATTAAACGCGATAAATATAAACGACTAACTACCCATAAAAATCCCATTTATAAAGGCACACCAATATGATTTTAAATTCCCAAGTCCCACGATGTTAATTTAATTAAATCAACCAGCTTTTATTATAACCTCATTTTATTATGGCGGTCCTCCCGCCTCGGGTGATTTCTTCACCAAAATACACATCCCCTCGTCAAAATGCCGGCTGGCCCGTTTAAACTGTTGGCCCTCGCTGATTGACAAGATTCCACACACGACACGATATAAAACGCCGGCTGGCCCGTTTAAACTGTCGGCCCTCACTGATTATGTCGCCAATATATTTTAATACCCATCTTATTATCTTAGGTATTAGTTCTCAAATTCTCAATTCACAATTTATAAACACCCCACCCTTTAATCGATGTGAGATCCTCAAAATACCCCTTAGTCCCATACCTAAGGGTCCCCAAGTTATCAATACGTCCTAACCTATGTGTGACACCCCGCCTAATTAAATACCGGGCGATCACTTCTTTATTAAATTAAAATCAAGGTGAACAGTTGGTTCATTCTTAGCATCAGTGTCGTAAAAATAACTTTTTCCAAATTAACACCCTAATTAATTAAGCAAAGTGTCAAAACCATTTTTTTTAACCTTTCTAAATAAATTGTATTTTTAAAGAAAAACTTATTTATTTAATTATTAATCACATTTTCAATAAGTAAGAACCATACCACAATTATCCTGGAACATGATCCAATTGATTTAAACATTCAACATCCAAAATCCCAACATTTAAAACTTAATGTAAAACATACATGCTGAATAAATCCCTAAGTAACAGTACTAGAATTAACTGAAATACAAACGTCCCAACAAAACAGATAAATAGTGGAAAGGGCGACACATGCCCCAATAACTGAGAATCATAGGAGTGGAATCAAGTAAGTGAAATCGTCTAAGCAAGTGGCCTGCAACTCCCACCTAAGCTGCAGCACGTTCCTTCCAAGGGATCCTAAGCAAGACGCCCCTGTGGCTGGGCACCTGTAGTACATACATATGTATACAAGAGAGAGAGAGAAATGGAAACGGTTCAGAGCCCGATAGTGTGTTTGATTTAAAATTCGTTTAGCAAGTATTTAAATTGATACAGGCCAATGCAACATTATATTAGTGCGACACTCTCTTGGGAAATTCTCACCTCTCTTCTAATGTCCACACCTATCGCACTAACCTTCCCAATGGTCTATCTCGTCCTATAACACCCTATCTTTCCCCAATGATTTAACTTATCTTAGGTTATTCGCAGGATTTAAAACTGAACAATACAGTTGTTTGAAAAGAAGATTTCAACTAGTATCCAAAATTCTCGATTTAACTTTATTAATTTATAAAGTTTTCCAGTGTCATATTATACTTTCTCAAAACAAGTATTACAATTTGAGTCATCAATCATGTCCTACATCTCAAATCATAGTAGGCAGTTCCAGATTCCAGAATTTCATATATATATATATATATATATATATATATTTACTACTCGTATAAAATATATATTACAACAACACCCCAAATAAACTATGGTGCGGGCATACTCTACTATCCAATCCCCGTATCACTCGTACTAAGGGAAATACAAATTCGGAATCACTCTCGAACTGTATTAACACATACTCAAACAATATTGAGGCGAAGCATAGATTCCAACTCTCTAAGAGGATGGCATATGTCTGCGTCTCTTAGGACAGTCTGAACTATCACTGCGATAGCCTGTACTAAGGATATCTATACACAAACAATATGAGGCGAAGCATAGATTCCAAGTCTCTAAGAGGATGGCACATGCCTGCGTCTCTTAGGACCGTCTGAACTATTATTGCGATAGCTTGTACTAAGGATATCTATCTTCTAGGGTATAAGTCAATATCCCCTATAAAGGTCCCATCGAGATAAGACTGTCCCAGCGCGGTAACCTCAGGGATAGCAAGTAGCGTGGGCATGATTTTTACACATAGATAGCATATGCATACACAATCATATAACTATACTAATATTACCATATCAATATTGGGTATATTCTCAAATCTCATAGTTACGACTTTTATCCATATTAGCATATTTTAGTAAACACTTATAACGGTTCGTTTCTAACCTTGATTCGGTGTTATTCCAACGTACCACACAACTCTCATGGCTTTATTCTCCAAATTATAAAATTCAGTAGGTATACACATTTGTCCCAAAGTAACTCTATTACGTGTATCTCTCTTTAAATCATAAATTCACCGACCCTTATGTAATTATCCCAAAATACAATCTTTGCCCGACATCAAGGGTCCCAAAATTTATTCACATGTCCTACTGGTCTTCCCTATCTCCCAAGACATTTTATTAAGGATGCCCAATAATTATTTCACAATAAATTGAACTTAACTAATTTAGAAAGGTAAATAGGAGTCTGCCAGGAGGGGTCGATCGATCGAGGTCTGGGGCTCGATCGAGCGAACCTTCGATCGATCGAAGCTCTGGGCTCGATCGATCGATCAAGCAGGTATTGCGATTTCTGCAGTTTTTGCAGTTACGGGTTCTAACACATTTCTTCATCCAAATTTAAGTTTTTCATTCCCAAACGTCCAAAGATTCATAATACTAACATTATATCATCATAATAGGTATTTCCAACGTAAAGCATGTGGATTTCTATCACTAAACATGGATTAATAGCCCAAAAATTTATATAATTATCAAGAACCCTAGAATTCTCTTAAACATGGTTCTAACAAGTATTTCCATAAATTTCTTCTTATAAACATCATAATTTCGTGGGTAATTCCTCTACATGGCAAGGATTTCCAGGATTATCACTTAAACCATAACTACATGTGATTCCTATCTCAAATCTTTGGTTTTCTTCTATAAAAACTCATTCTAATTACTCCTAAACTAATATGAAAGATGCACCAACGAAATAAGCAAGATAAACACTTGACTGGGATTTTTGGTGTTCTGATTTGCAGATGATTTTGGTGTGGTTGCGTTCCCCATCGCGCGATCTACGCGTTGGTGGTGGTGGCGGTGCAAACGGATGGATTTTGGGCCTTGGGTTGCCTTGGAAGCTCTCTCCTTCCCTCTCCTATGGCCGTCACTTGTCTTTGGTTGTTCTAACCCTAGAAGACAACCTTAGACATCTGATATAACCCTTAGAATTTCGTGGGTTTAATTACCCAAAATTGCGAAATGTCCAAAACGCCCTCCGGGGGTACTAATTAGGCCTGAAAACTCCCCGAGACCCAAACTAAACCCCCGGGTACACTTTTCTGACTATCTCGACCTTTCCGGAAGCGTTGGCGCACTCAAAATGACCATACGAATAACTTATAAAATATTCACTTTTATTTATCAATATTTAGTCCCGACGCGACACGGGCGCGTTCCGACTCAAATGTTCCAAAATTATCATTTTATTCACTCGTGACATTCAATATAAGCATATTATATATTACTTTGCTCATTTGTAATATTCGACAAATTTCCCATAATTACTAACTCTCGTCACGTTAATAATTATAACATAATTAATTTTTGGATTTTTATTAAATAATTAACTCACATTAAATTTAATAAATCCCCAAATTAATATAGCATAAAAATATGGGGTATTACATACTTCCCCCCTAATAACAGAATTTTGTCCCGAAATTTGGAAAGTAAGGCATACCTGGTAAGAACAAATCTGGATATCTCTCGCGCATATCGGCCTCGCGCTCCCAAGTGGATTCCTCCATGTTATGATGCTCCCACTGGACTCGCACAAGTGGAACTATCTTCGACCTCAATCTCCTCTCACTATAGTCTAGGATAGCCACCGGTCTCTCCTCGTAAGAGCTGTTAGGCTGTAAGTCTATTTCATCTATCGCAATGTGAGTATGGGCCATATCATCCCAAAGATACCGTCTCAACGACGAGATGTGGAATACATCGTGAATGCGATGTAAATTATCTGGTAGTCCCAATCTGTATGCTACGAGATCAATCCTCTCGATAATGGGAAATGGTCCCACGTACCTCGAGGCCAATTTCCCTTTCTTCCCGAACCTCATCACTCCTTTCATAGGAGATACACGCAGTAACACTTGGTCCCCCACATTAAACTCCCGGAAGAACCGTTTCGCATCGGCGTAGCTCTTCTGCCTGTCCTGGGCTACTCGAATGCGACTCCTGATCATCTCAATCCTCGCAGAGGTTTCCTGAATCACCTCCAGTCCAAGCAACTTGTTATCCCCCACCTCGAGCCAACATGTTGGGGAATGACAAGGCCTGCCATACAGAGCCTCAAATGGAGCCATGCCAATCGTGAACTGATAAGAGTTATTATAAGCAAACTCTACCAGTGGAAGATGTGTCTCCCAACCTCCTCCAAAATCAAGAACACACATGCGTAGCATGTCCTCCGACATCTGATTAGTACGCTCTGTCTGTCCATCAGTCTGTGGGTGATAAGCTGAACTAAACCTCAACTCAGTACCCATAGCCTCCTGAAAGGTTTCCCAATAACGTGACAGAAAAATCTTGTCTCTATCTGACACAATATTCAGGGGCACCCCATGTAATCTGACAATCTCAGAAATGAACAACTGAGCATACTGACCCGTTGTATAATCTGTCCGCACCGGCAGAAAATGAGCCACCTTGGTCAAACGATCTACAATCACCCAGATGGAGTCGTGGCCCCGTTGTGATGTAGGTAACCCTGTAATAAAATCCATGGAAATACTCTCCCACTTCCATGCGGGTACTTCCAATGGCTGAAGTAATCCTGACGGTTTATGATGGTCCACCTTTATCAGGTGGCAGGTAGAACACTTGGACACGAACTCAGCAATATCCTTCTTCATCCCACTCCACCAGTATTGCCTCCTCATATCCTGGTACATCTTATTCCTTCAGGATGTACTACAAATCGGGACCCGTGAGACTGGGTCATCACTGCATGACGTAATTCTGCTCCTTCTGGAACCACCAATCTCCCATTAAACCTCAAACCCCCATCAGAACTAACAGAATAGGACTCAGCACCCTCAGCTAAAAGTCATACAATCTGCTCCTGGTAAAACGGGTATGTGGTCTGTGCCTGTATCACCCTTATAACAATCTCGGGTGTGACTGTCATAACAGATATGAAGGAACGGGTTACTGCATCCTGGTGGCCTAACTCCTTCCACTTTGCTTTCCAGACGTCCGCTACCTCGTCTATCGGTCTACGGCTCAACGCATCAGCAACTACGTTGGCCTTCCCCGGATGATACTGTATGTCAAACTGATAGTCCTTCACAAACTCTAACCATCTGCACTGTCGCATATTCAGCTCTCGCTGAGTGAATAGGTACTGCAGTGACTTGTGGTCTGTGAACAAATGGAACTTCTCCCCCAATAAATAGTGTCTCTATATCCTCAATGCAAAGACGACCGCTGCTAACTCCAGGTCGTGGGTGGGGTAATTCTTCTCATGCGGCTTAAGCTTGCGGGAGGCAAAAGCTATAGCCTTTTCTTCCTGTTGAAGTACTCCCCCAAGTCCCTGTAAAGAGGCATCGGTGTAAACCAGGTACTCCACACCCGGTTTTGGTAAAGCAAGAACTGGTGCTGAAGTAAGCTTGTCTTTCAGCTCTTAGAAAGCCAATTGACAAGCATCATCCCAAACATATGGTTCCCCTTTGCGAGTCAGGTTCATCAATGGACCCTCTATTTTGGAGAATCCCCGAATGAATCTCCTGAGTATCCGGCTAACCCCAAGAAACTACGCACTTCCGTCGGTGTCGTGGGCTGTCCCCACTCCCTCACCGCTGACACTTTACTCGGGTCAACTGCTATCCTCCGTTCAGAAACAACATGCCCCAAGAACTGTACCTCTCGCAACCAGAATCCACACTTCTCGTACTAAGCATACAACTGATGCTCTCGTAAAGTCTGAAGAACCTGCCTCAAGTGCTCGGCATGCTCCTCCTCGGAGTGTGAATATATCAAAATGTCATCTATGAAGACGATGACAAACTGATCCAAGAACTCTCTGAATACTCGGTTCATTAAGTCCATGAATACGGATGGAGCATTTGTGAGACCGAATGACATCACTCTGAACTCATAAGACCCATATCTCGTCAAGAAGGCAGTCTTTGAAACATCCTGCTCCCTAATACGTAGCTGATGGTACCCCAACCTCAGATCTATCTTCGAAAAGAAAGTTGCTCCCCTCAGCTGGTGGAACAGATCATCGATTCGAGGCAACGGATACTTATTCCGTATCGTGACCTTGTTCAACTCCCGGTAGTCCACACATAACCTCAGTGAACCATCTCTCTTATTCACAAACAGAACTGGAGCGCCCCAAGGTGAGGTACTCCTGCGAATGAAGCCCTGACCTAACAGCTGCTCTATCTGATCTCGTAACTCTCGCATCTCCGCCGGAGCCATACGGTATGGAGCGCGTGCTATAGGTCTAGTATCTGGCAATAAATCTATAACAAAGTCTATCTCTCGACTGGGGGGTAGGCCTGATATCTCCTGGAATACATCGGAATACTCACGAACGACTGGGATCGAGTATAAAGGAATCACAACCTCCTTAGAGGCATCCTCCTCTATATAATACAAATGAGCGGTCGAACCTCCCTCTGGGCGAGGCATCGCCACTACAAACATCTCCTGCCCCGGAATGGAAAAACCAATGCTCCCACCGAAGCAATCAATCATGGCTCTATAAGCTGCGAGCCAATCCATACCGATAATAACATCATGCTCATGCATATCTAAGACTAACATGTCTGCAGGTAATACCCAACTACCGATCTCTACCCCCACTCCTCGGCATATAAAGAAAATAAACCATTCCCCAGTGGTGAGTCTACATACGTTACAGTGCTCTCTACTGTGGCTAATAACTCTAAGGTCTTTGCAAAATACGTAGCTATAAAACAATGCGTTGCCCCAGTATCAAACAAAACTCGACTCATAGTACCATGAATAGGAAACATACCCCAAATCGTGGGTGGTGTCTGTGGAGTTGCCTGGTGGACGTTATAGACACGTCCATACTGTAACTGCCCCTGCTGCACTGGAGCTGGTAGAACGGCTGGTAGGGCTTGTACCTGGGCTGGAGCTGGGAGGGCAGGTGGGAAAAGTGGTCTCTGTGCCTCATTACGGGCACCCTGCTGTTGTGGGGCCCTATCTCCCTCCGGACAATCCTGGCGCCTATGGCCGTGCTTACCACACCCAAAACATCGGCCTCTGAAGTTACTCCCCCTCCGAACCTACTGCTGTCGGTGTTGGCCTTGCTGACTTGGGACTTTATTCCTCTTTCGAAACTGCTTCACTTTACCACGTCGTTGACTAGACTCACTTTTTCCTTGGTCTTGCTGGCCTTGAGGGGAAATTTGCGGAAAAACTATGTCAGGGTGAGGACAATCCATCCACTTGTGGCCCGGTTGTACACATTTATAGCAGAGTTTCAAAATTCTTCGCTGATCGGATTGTAGTTTATCCCTAGTCTGATTCGGACAAGATTTACGTTTGTGATCGTCCATTCCACAACTGAAACACCTCTTTGTGGTTTCATTCTGAACCTGACTTCGTTGGCCCTGACACTTTTGCCCCTGTACATAAGTCTTGTTACTTCTGGAACTGACTCGATCTTGATTGTTTTATTACCGTAGATTCGGTGCCTTCGCACAATTTTCAACGTTAGTCATATGAATTTGATCAACCTCTCTAGGTCTTTTGCCTCCTTTTAGTTGCATACTGCGTTCGTGGTACTGTAAAACTGCAGTGGTCACTGCTTGTGCCACAATGCCCGCAAGTTCGGCTATCGGTACCCTTTTCGGAGACACCTGAGGCGTGATTTATCCTTGTTCATTAACTTCCTTAATGGAATTAGCTTGTTTTTTCTGACGGGCCATCTGAAAGTTTAAATAAAATTTACATCAGAACGAGTTCATCATTCGTATAAACAAATCGCAGAAGCACGAATTTCCAATGTATAGAGATAAACACAACATTCCTAGTATTAGGGCTCTATATCAAAGAAAGCAACACTGAAAGCATAATAAGACGCACAGATCCTAAAGGACACTAGAACCTGATGCTCTGATACCACCTGTGACACCCCGCCTAATTAAATACCGGGCGATCACTCCTTTATTAAATTAAAATCAACGTGAATAGTTGGTTCATTCTTAGCATCACTGTCGTAAAAATAACTTTTTCCAAATTAACACCCTAATTAATTAAGCAAAGTGTCAAAACCATTTTTTTTAACCTTTCTAAACAAATTGTATTTTTAAAGAAAAACTTATTTATTTAATTATTAATCACATTTTCAATAAGTAAGAACCATACCACAATTATCCTGGAACATGATCCAATTGATTTAAACATTCAACATCCAAAATCCCAACATTTAAAACTTAATGTAAAACATACATGCTGAATAAATCCCTAAGTAACAGTACTAGAATTAACTGAAATACAAACGTCCCAACAAAACAGATAAATAGTGGAAAGGGCGACACATGCCCCAATAACTGAGAATCATAGGAGTGGAATCAAGTAAGTGAAATCGTCTAAGCAAGTGGCCTGCAACTCCCACCTAAGCTGCAGCACGTTCCTTCCAAGGGATCCTAAGCAAGACGCCCCTGTGGCTGGGCACCTGTAGTACATACATATGTATACAAGAGAGAGAGAGAAATGGAAACGGGTCAGAGCCCGATAGTGTGTTTGATTTAAAATTCGTTTAGCAAGTATTTAAATTGATACAGGCCAATGCAACAACATATTAGTGCGACACTCTCTTGGAAAATTCTATCCTCTCTTCTAATGTGCACACCTATCGCACTAACCTTCCCAATGGTCTATCTCGTCCTATAACACCCTATCTTTCCCCAATGATTTAACTTATCTTAGGTTATTCGCAGGATTTAAAACTGAACAATACAGTTGTTTGAAAAGAAGATTTCAACTAGTATCCAAAATTCTCGATTTAACTTTATTAATTTATAAAGTTTTCCAGTGTCATATTATACTTTCTCAAAACAAGTATTACAATTTGAGTCATCAATCATGTCCTACATCTCAAATCACAGTAGGCAGTTCCAGATTCCAGAATTTCATATATATATATATATTTACTACTGGTATAAAATATATATTACAACAGCACCCCAAATAAACTATGGTGCGGGCATACTCTACTATCCAATCCCCGTATCACTCGTACTAAGGGAAATACAAATTTGGAATCACTCTCGAACTGTATTAACACATACTCAAACAATATTGAGGCGAAGCATAGATTCCAAGTCTCTAAGAGGATGGCATATGTCTGCGTCTCTTAGGACCGTCTGAACTATCACTGCGATAGCCTGTACCAAGGATATCTATACACAAACAATATGAGGAGAAGCATAGATTCCAAGTCTCTAAGAGGATGGCACATGCCTGCGTCTCTTAGGACCGTCTGAACTATTATTGCGATAGCCTGTACCAAGGATATCTATTCATGCAACCTACTCCAATAAAACTCAAAATCACTCATGAATCCTACGTACCCAAAGGGTTATGAATATTATTCAGATTAAAAGATTTTATAAAAATAGTCCCATAATTAGTATCCACTTTTTCTAATTAAGTTACTAATTATTTTTAAGAAAACATGTAATTAAGTGTTTAGACGACACTTAAAACGCATAATACTGAAGGAAAATAATAGAGTATTCATGCCTGTAAGGATCGTGTTGAAAATCTGATTAGAAATCTGGATTCCTTGCGAAAAATTAGCAAAAGAGTGTTCTTGAACCAACTTGATTAAACCCCAATTAAGCCTCCCAAAACTTGTGACAAAAAGCTTGATAATTAAGAAGGTTGATGACAATGGGTGAGAGGAAAAATATTTGGAAGTGTTCTCTGGTGAAAAACTGGAGAAAAAGTGATTATGAGAAGTCCCCCTACGGATTAACAAGGTTATATAGTGATTAGGAGTCCTAATCCTACACAAATACTAAAAACAGCTTACTGCTCACGTTTTCTGGGAGGGTCGATCGATCTACCCCCAAGCATCAATCGATCGATCATGCCTAAAATCTGACAGTTCGCCCAAAAAAATTACAAGGGACACAAATTGTAAAATCAATATAAAATCCATTTTAACTCCGATTTTAATTCCGCTTGAAGTTTTATTCTTCTAAAATCATAACCAACATATTTAGCCAATAAAAATTATTAAATTCAAAAATTTATTTTTCTCAAAAATTCCAATTAATTAATAAAAATAGTTAATAAAAACACGGGTGTTACAATAGATAAGGAAAGAGTTATATATGTACGTGGATGGCTTGATCATTAAATTAACAAACTTCAAAACATTGGTAGGGGTTTCTTTGCTCTTCAGCATTGCCACCATATCAGAGCTGTTTGTCTTGGCCAACGAGTGACGGGCATTCACAGATGAGGCATAAAAGTCCATCTCCTCAATTGAGGGATGCCTCAAATACCTCTTCATCCCTAAGCCATATATCGAGAATGGTCACGGTAAATTGATTGCGGTTTGGAGCTTTGACCATATGGCTATAATCCAAAACCATGGTCCCCTTCCAGAACCTGTTACTAATCCTATGACCAAGACAAAGTGTGACATCAATAGGGAAATGGTCATGGCTTTAGATTGTGACCCTTTCGGCTTCAAAGTTCTAGAAAAATGCCATGATGGTCACGGTCCTGGACCATGACCTAGCCGTGACCAATCCAGTAAATTATGGTCACGATCCAAAATCATGATCCGCAACTTTAGTTTAAAATTTTCATGGACAAAGAGTCACGGTCCAAAATCGTGACCATTTTTTAAACTATCATTTGTCATAGTGTGGGTCACAGTTCGGAATCGTGACTATTTTTTGAACTATTATTGGTCACAGTGTGGGCCACGATATAGAACTGTGACCATGGATTGGTCTGAGGAGGGGTCAAGGGCCAAAACCGTGACCAATTTTCTCCAATAAATTAGACCCACCCAGGTCAGATTTCATTTCACACGATAACATTTCTCTCTCTCTCTTTGAATCAATCTTATTCTCTCACCACCGGAGACCCTCTCCCTCACCACTGGCAACCCTATCTCTCCCTACCACCAACGCCCCATCCTCTCTCTAACTCACGATACATCTCTCTCTCTCTCTCTCTCTCTCTCTCTATATATATATATATATATATATATATGTGTGTGTGTGTGTGTGTGTGTGTGCGTGTTTATGTTAGATGTAGTTAGGGTGTTTATGATATATGAATGTGAAATTGGGTATATGAATGTGAATGTTTAACTTGGGTATATGAATGTTAAATTGATATTAGGTATATGAATGTTAAATTGAAATTGGATATATGAATGTTAAATTGAATTTGGGTATATGAATGTGAATGTTCAATTGAGCATACACGCACATATGCACACAATTTTTTGCATATTTACACACACGCTCACAGGTGCACACATACCCATACACCCCCACACACATGCATTCACACGCGCACATACATATATACACATAAGCGCACACCCACCCACCCACATATACTTTTACACAACCATACATATATATACACATAATTTCGCACATATTTAAACATAGATACACACACACACACACACACACACACACACATACTCTCACGTGCACACATACACACACACACCCATACATACATACTCACACGCGGACATATATATACACATATAAGTATATATAATGAATAGACTTTTAAAGTTTAGAATATAGTCATTTGGTAACATTTTAGATTAAATAATATGATAACACATTTTCTTCAAGTTCAATGTGCGCATGCAACTGGAGAACAATTATTGAAGCTCAACTGATTATATGTGCTTTCTTTTTTCAGGTAATTTTACTTATCTTTTCTTTTTATGTAACAGTCTTATATATATAGTTATAACTTCTTAGTTCACAAACTTAAATTGGACTTGTTGAGCGAATAAAGACTAATGCATATATTTGTTTGGTTAACTTTTTGTGTTCGTATTCATCATTTCCTTAAGTGGTTGCTTTTTGGGTGAACACAAATTGTTGGAAGGCCTTGCACAATTGGTGGACATATAGTAATTTTAGGTTTAATTTAATTAAAATGAACTTCAATTTGATTTGTTGATACTTTGTGGATGAATATTAATGCATATATCTATTTGGTTAATGATCGAGTCGAAAACTGAGCGTTCGTGTAAATACGCTAGTCGTTGTTGTCGGCTTCCAACCACAATACAAAAAACCTAAACTTTAACTACACTCTTGCGGAGTATAGTGGCGAGTCTGGGTATCGAATCCTCAGGGAACTAGGACGAGTGAACGTGACGACAAAGGTAAGACTGTTAACCCTAACTTGACTCTAAAAAGAAAAAAAAAATAAGATGATTGAGTGAGAAAGGGAAAAGGGAAAAATAAAGAAGTTAACTAAAACTAATTGGAAAAATTAAGGTAGGGACACAATCCCCCAACCTTAGAGTATTGATGGTATAAAATTGATCATAAATTTGTCCGATTAATTCAAACCCGGAATTTAGTACTCCCAAGCATTATGTATATGAGGTTCAAGCCCGCGTCATACCTAATCTGAGGATGAGTAAATCGGTATCGCGGTAATTACACTCAAATTGTACTCTAAATCATCACGAGTACCCATAGGCAAACGAGATATAAAGATCTACAATTCTTAGGAAATTACGCGATACGATTTAAATTAATCATTAAATTCAGCGGATCGACGTTATACACATGCACTAACACATCAGGTTGGGTTCATGCATCCCAACCTTGAAAAACCTAGCCGGACATGTTAAATTGCCTAATGCATGAAAGAATGATGTTGCATGTGTAAGAATTCATGATGAAATTAGCTAGAAACATGTAATTACGTATTATAAATGCGGAAACAAGTTGAATCTAATGGGAAAGTAAAGCATGCAAGAACAATAATGAAGAATAAGAATTTTGAATTAAAACTTGCAAAAACAAACCCGAAACGATGAATTCTTGAAGTAATTTGTGCCCTTGATGTTCCTAACTATTTCTCTCTTTTTGTTCTATCAAAAACTCTCTAAAAATAGCCCTAAAGGCTGCTCCTAGGTTAACGCCTTCGTTCCCCACAAGTTTGGAGTCTTTTAAACCTATTAGGAGACTTGGAGACCAATCCAAATGAAAGACAAAATTCGCGTGTCAGGTACAGCGAACCGGTTCGCATGTACCAGCCTGGTCTTGCTCTCAGCACTTAGATTTTTTTCTGGTTTTTCTCTTCTTTTCTTGGATTTTTCTTCAACTTCAACTGAGCATAACTTTTCAACCGTAGCTCGGATTTGGGTGCCGTTTTTTCCAGTGTGCTCGTTGTTCCGAGATCTTCAACTTTCCAGAAGTCCCACCTCCAGAATCGGGCTGTAAAATTACGAAAATGCCCTTGAACTTGCCTTCCTAGCCTTTCTTCTATGATTTTTCCTCAACTTCAAGGGGTCATAACTCTTTCATCGTAGCTCGGATTGAGGTGCCGTTTTTTATGGTGTTCTTGTAATGGAAAGATCTTAAACTTTCTAGTTGGACCCACTTCCGGACTAAGGCTAAAAAATTACGAAAATGCCCTTGAACTTGCCTTCCTAGCTTTTCTTGCACTGTCTTGCTTCCTCCTTTGCACTGCTTGCATAATTAACCTGTAAAACCAATAGGAGAAGCACAAAACACGCAATACTCGCCAAGAAGGTTAGAAGCATAAAAGTGAATCAAATCCATATATGTTACATCATTCGGGTTCACAAAAGTACTGAAATTAGGGGGATAAATATACAATATTTATGCCCAATCAAACCCCCCTAACTTAGAACTTTGCGCGTCCCGAGCAATGTAAAAGAATGAGAGTATGAGTTAAGGACCCTTCAAAAACTTGACACGACTCAGAATGTGTCTCTAAAGTGTGTACTCTATAGGCTCAAGTGCAAGCCTGTCGTTCAAGTAATAATCCGACAAGTCGGGTATCGATCCTCAGGGAAAAAGGACAACGGAGTTGTGACGACGGGATAAGATAGAGGAATCTTAACGTTGACTCTAAGAAGAAAAGAAAAAAAATGATTTGGTCTTTTGGGATTGATTAAACTAAATGCAATTATGAAACTATGATAAAATATGCAACTAACTAAATTATCTAAATGAAGAATGAAGAATTAAATTGAACTTTTTAACTAAATGATGAGAAAATAGGATGGGACTACAATCCCCCAACCCTAGTGTAATGCAGTGACAACGTTGATCATAAATTTGTCCGATTAATTCAAACCCGGAATTTAGTACTCCCAAGCATTATGTATACGAGGTTCAAGCCCGCGTCATACCTAATCTGAGGATGAGTAAATCGGTATCGCGGTAATTACACTCAAATTGTACTCTAAATCATCACGAGTACCCATAGGCAAACGAGATATAAAGATCTACAATTCTTAGGAAATTACGCGATACGATTTAAATTAATCATTAAATTCAGCGGATCGACGTTATACACATGCACTAACACATCAGGTTGGGTTCATGCATCCCAACCTTGAAAAACCTAGCCGGACATGTTAAATTGCCTAATGCATGAAAGAATGATGTTGCATGTGTAAGAATTCATGATGAAATTAGCTAGAAACATGTAATTACGTATTATAAATGCGGAAACAAGTTGAATCTAATGGGAAAGTAAAGCATGCAAGAACAATAATGAAGAATAAGAATTTTGAATTAAAACTTGCAAAAACAAACCCGAACGATGAATTCTTGAAGTAATTTGTGCCCTTGATGTTCCTAACTATTTCTCTCTTTTTGTTCTATCAAAAACTCTCTAAAAATAGCCCTAAAGGCTGCTCCTAGGTTAATGCCTTCGTTCCCCACAAGTTTGGAGTCTTTTAAACCTATTAGGAGACTTGGAGACCAATCCAAATGAAAGACAAAATTCGCGTGTCAGGTACAGCGAACCGGTTCGCATGTACCAGCCTGGTCTTGCTCTCAGCACTTAGATTTTTTTCTGGTTTTTCTCTTCTTTTCTTGGATTTTTCTTCAACTTCAACTGAGCATAACTTTTCAACCGTAGCTCGGATTTGGGTGCCGTTTTTTCCAGTGTGCTCGTTGTTCCGAGATCTTCAACTTTCCAGAAGTCCCACCTCCAGAATCGGGCTGTAAAATTACGAAAATGCCCTTGAACTTGCCTTCCTAGCCTTTCTTCTATGATTTTTCCGCAACTTCAAGGGGTCATAACTCTTTCATCGTAGCTCGGATTGAGGTGACGTTTTTTATGGTGTTCTTGTAATTGAAAGATCTTAAACTTTCTAGTTGGACCCACTTCCGGACTAAGGCTGAAAAATTACGAAAATGCCCTTGAACTTGCCTTCCTAGCTTTTCTTGCACTGTCTTGCTTCCTCCTTTGCACTGCTTGCATAATTAACCTGTAAAACCAATAGGAGAAGCACAAAACACGCAATACTCGCCAAGAAGGTTAGAAGCATAAAAGTGAATCAAATCCATATATGTTACATCATTCGGGTTCACAAAAGTACTGAAATTAGGGGGATAAATATACAATATTTATGCCCAATCAAACCCCCCTAACTTAGAACTTTGCGCGTCCCGAGCAATGTAAAAGAATGAAAGTAAGAGTTAAGGACACTTCAAGGACTTTATTGGGATAGAATACCACTTTCGCGGGCAAGCGATTGCATTTAGCGTATGCAACAAGCCTTTAAACCTCTAGGTTACCCTAGTAGGACGAGTTGTATCTCGTGAGGGTTTGCAGTGAATATACCCACAAAATTCGACTCAAAGAAAATTCAAAATACGGAAAAATTGTACAATTCAAACTTTACCATAAAATAGTCATCATCAAATCATATTTACAAGTCTCAAACCGTAGTGTGTGTGTGCGAAGCCGGAAATATAACCGCCAATTTTCATCGATTGATCATTACGTTACTTATCCGAAAATTCGTTTTGATTTCAATTTCTCACGGAATGCACTCAAAAACGAATCTCTCGGATTATGGCTATTCTCTCGGCATGCGTGATAT
The DNA here is from genome assembly GCA_949130495.1 of Sambucus nigra. Lineage (NCBI taxonomy): Eukaryota > Viridiplantae > Streptophyta > Magnoliopsida > Dipsacales > Adoxaceae > Sambucus > Sambucus nigra. The sequence continues at coordinate 137,969,017 of OX422221.1, read as the reverse complement.
AAGGAGTAAATGTAATGGAAGCAAATACACGCATGCAATTAGAAAGACGGAAATTTTATGGTGAAAGGATCTCTTCAACGGATTACGGTTTTAAAAACGGGAACATCGCCTCTATTTCGCGCATTTAACCTCTTATATTATCTTTTGGTGTATTAGCTCTCCACGCGGTACTCAATTTTTGCAATTTGGACTCGGTTAGGACTTTTTCGGGTTGAAGGTTGCATTGGGTAAAATGAAGGCGGTATGGAAGGTTGGAATTGGAAAAGTCATTCGTGATGTCCATTTGTGCTTTTTCCGTGCTATTGCTCATTTTTTCTTTTTTTTTTTTACTTCTTTTCTTTTCTTGTTATTTTTGTTGAGCATTCTTCTATTTTTTCTTGCCCCTTTTTGTTGCACTTTTCGGACTTAAATTCTGAATTTTTTTCATTTTTCGCAATTCCGGACTATTTGGGTTTTTCGGGTTGTCAAACGAAAAGGATAATTATTTGGCTCAATTTGGGTTGCAAAGGGTAATTTTTCGCTACTTTTTTTCTGGCCAATATTTTTGGGTGACAAACGAGGGCCTACTTCATTGTCCAAAATACCAATTGCGTTACCATATGCGTTTCGAGGTGAATTTAAGTTTAGAGACTAATTTGGCACGATTTTCAAGGCAATATTGCACACATTTTTCAAAACCGATCAAATGAAAAAAAAATTTGAGATCCTTGACAACTTATTAAGCGCTAAAAAGAACTTTGAGTTAGCCATTAACTCGGATTGATTTCAAATCTCGCAAAACGTGATAGGCTCGAATCTCACCGGGTTTGTTAATCTCCACATTTATTCGTTAAGTCGTCAATTTTTCGCTCAATTTCCATCTTTAGTCAATTTCGGCTTTGTGTATGTTGGATGTTTACAATTTGAGACTTCAATTTGACTTTTAATGATATTTTTGAAAAATTTGAATTCCAATTTTTATTTATTTTGAACAAAAATATTTTTGGATTTTTCAAAATTTTATGATTTTTTTTGGAAATTTTGGGCATTTTTGAAAATTTGTGAAGTTTTAGAAATACGCACTTGTGACCCCCCCTAACTTAGACTTTTGCATTGTCCTCAAGCAAAAAGGACGAAAATCTAACTCAAGGCGAATGAAAAGTGCGGAAAAATAAAACAAACAAATATGACAAATGCAACAAGACACTATATGACACTCATGCATGACTCAAAAATACGACAACAATCACCCCATACGCGTCGGGGGCGCGACGACCTCTCATCTCTCCATAAACTCACCCGACCCCTTGCACGGGGAATGATGCTCTCCTTATCACCCCCGTCTTCCTATCATATACTAACAACCGGAATAAGTTGGGACCTCGCCCATAGATAAAGGATAGATCGGGAGACTCATCGTGACTAATTGGAAAGGGATCCTCATGATCCTGACTCAAAGCGTGGTCTGCGTGCGCTGACTCGGAGGGAACACCTAAGTTTCTTTCAATTTTTAAGACACATGGGTCGGGCTCTAAGTTGTATGGACCACAACTTTTCTCCTCATTTGCCTTCGGGACCTCTAGTGGTATGGGTGGATGGTCACAAAGAAGGAATTTATCAATTTTAGCTTCCCATTCGCTTTCTTCTAGGTGACGAAATGAATCCAATAGAGCTTGGACTTCGTCGTTAAGGCTCTCATCCAGGCTCTCATCCACCGAACCGAATTCTTTTTCAAAGTCTTCAAGACTTATATCTCCTAATTCTCTCTCTCGAGTGTGTTTTGAACAATTTCGTTCACTCTCTTCTGAAGACTTCTGTGATGTGGATGGTTGGTCATTACGAAGAAATTCATCTATTGTATCTTGCCATTCGCTCTCATCCAGCATCTCCCTCGTAATACTCATCAAATATTTTTTTATTTTTTATTTTTTATTTTTGGTCAAAGTTTTAGATTAACTCAATCTATACCTAAGTCTACCTAATTCCCCGGCAACGGCGCCAAAAACTTGACACGACTCAGAATGTGTCTCTAAAGTGTGTACTCTATAGGCTCAAGTGCAAGCCTGTCGTTCAAGTAATAATCCGACAAGTCGGGTATCGATCCTCAGGGAAAAAGGACAACGGAGTTGTGACGACGGGATAAGATAGAGGAATCCTAACGTTGACTCTAAGAAGAAAAGAAAAAAAATGATTTGGTCTTTTGGGATTGATTAAACTAAATGCAATTATGAAACTATGATAAAATATGCAACTAACTAAATTATCTAAATGAAGAATGAAGAATTAAATTGAACTTTTTAACTAAATGATGAGAAAATAGGATGGGACTACAATCCCCCAACCCTAGTGTAATGCAGTGACAACGTTGATCATAAATTTGTCCGATTAATTCAAACCCGGAATTTAGTACTCCCAAGCATTATGTATACGAGGTTCAAGCCCGCGTCATACCTAATCTGAGGATGAGTAAATCGGTATCGCGGTAATTACACTCAAATTGTACTCTAAATCATCACGAGTACCCATAGGCAAACGAGATATAAAGATCTACAATTCTTAGGAAATTACGCGATACGATTTAAATTAATCATTAAATTCAGCGGATCGACGTTATACACATGCACTAACACATCAGGTTGGGTTCATGCATCCCAACCTTGAAAAACCTAGCCGGACATGTTAAATTGCCTAATGCATGAAAGAATGATGTTGCATGTGTAAGAATTCATGATGAAATTAGCTGGAAACATGTAATTACGTATTATAAATGCGGAAACAAGTTGAATCTAATGGGAAAGTAAAGCATGCAAGAACAATAATGAAGAATAAGAATTTTGAATTAAAACTTGCAAAAACAAACCCGAAACGATGAATTCTTGAAGTAATTTGTGCCCTTGATGTTCCTAACTATTTCTCTCTTTTTGTTCTATCAAAAACTCTCTAAAAATAGCCCTAAAGGCTGCTCCTAGGTTAATGCCTTCGTTCCCCACAAGTTTGGAGTCTTTTAAACCTATTAGGAGACTTGGAGACCAATCCAAATGAAAGACAAAATTCGCGTGTCAGGTACAGCGAACCGGTTCGCAGGTACAGCGAACCGGTTCGCATGTACCAGCCTGGTCTTGCTCTCAGCACTTAGATTTTTTTCTGGTTTTTCTCTTCTTTTCTTGGATTTTTCTTCAACTTCAACTGAGCATAACTTTTCAACCGTAGCTCGGATTTGGGTGCCGTTTTTTCCAGTGTGCTCGTTGTTCCGAGATCTTCAACTTTCCAGAAGTCCCACCTCCAGAATCGGGCTGTAAAATTACGAAAATGCCCTTGAACTTGCCTTCCTAGCCTTTCTTCTATGATTTTTCCGCAACTTCAAGGGGTCATAACTCTTTCATCGTAGCTCGGATTGAGGTGCCGTTTTTTATGGTGTTCTTGTAATTGAAAGATCTTAAACTTTCTAGTTGGACCCACTTCCGGACTAAGGCTGAAAAATTACGAAAATGCCCTTGAACTTGCCTTCCTAGCTTTTCTTGCACTGTCTTGCTTCCTCCTTTGCACTGCTTGCATAATTAACCTGTAAAACCAATAGGAGAAGCACAAAACACGCAATACTCGCCAAGAAGGTTAGAAGCATAAAAGTGAATCAAATCCATATATGTTACATCATTCGGGTTCACAAAAGTACTGAAATTAGGGGGATAAATATACAATATTTATGCCCAATCAGTTAACTTGTTGTGTTTGTTTTCACCCCTTTCTTAAGTGGTTGCTATTTGAGAGAACACAAATTGCTGGAAGGGTTTGCTCAAATGATCTTAAATTGTACTTGTTGTGTATGATTTGATCGGATGAAAAAAAGTAGTTTTGGATTGATTAGAGCCATTACCTCTAGAATTCATATTCACACCTAACTTTTATATTTTCTAAGGATAAATGAGTGACGGTAATAATTACTTTCAAGAATAGTACGAGTGGTTGCAATTGGACCACCCTAAAACATATTTTATTAGTGCGTGCCATATAAAGGGAACTCATATTTACAAGTTTGGAATCAGAAAATTGAACATGTTAATTACCTTATAAAGTATGGAGTTGATTTCTCGCAAACGTACTTGTACGATCGTATTCTATTTTCCTCTCCAGAATGCTAGGATGAGGCAATAGAGAATATATTTTCCTTCATAATCCTGACAAAGCATTAACATTGGGGACACTGTTAGAAAGGCAGAAAAAAATATTCATCCATTGTGGATACAACTCCGTAAAGAGAGCATTCACCCCGATTGTGACGTATCGTGACATATGCACATTAAAAATAATCTTGCAAATAATTTGCATAAGAAAGTATTCCAAGTTCATATCATGTATATTTATACATTAATCATAGATATGCTTCTGCCTAGTTGTCCGCATGCAAAGTTTTATAGATTTTTACAAAGAAATATTGATCGGATGGAAATTAGACACATCGAGCATGTTTTAAAAGTTGTTACAAAGGTATATACATATATATAGTCATAAATATGCCTTTCATATATTCATTGCTATTTTTTTAATTGTAGGAAATGCCAAACATGAACGGAATTGATCAATCAAATAGCAGAGCATCACCAACTGGGCGCTCTCTTACACCCCAACCTCAATTCTCATCACCTCCGGGTTATCAATACTCTACTATGCTGGAGATATAGAATTCCACTCCATCTTCGAGTCATCAAACTCAACAACCCCCTTTAATCCAACATGCCACTGTAATACCCCGTATTTTTATGGCTTTTAAATTTGATGATTTATTAAATTTAATTTGAGATATTAATTTAATATTAATTCGAAAATTTATATTTTTATATTTACTAGCGTCACGAGAGTTAGTAATTATTGGGAATTTGTTGAATATTACTAGATGAGTAAAGTAATATATAAGATTGATTTTATTAAAATTATCACGAGTGAATAAAATGGCAATTGTGGAAATTTAAGTCGGGACGCGCCTGTGTCGTATCGGGACTAAATTATTATTATAAAAGTGAATAAATTATTAGTCGCCTGTATGGTTGTTTTGAGTGCGCCAAAGTGTCCGGAAGGGTTGATATAGTAAAAAAAGTGTACCCGGGAGTTTAGTTTGGGTTTCGGGGCATTTTTAGGCCTAATTGACATCCCGGGAGGGTATTATAGACATTTTGTATTTTTGGGTAATTAAACCCACGAAATTCCTTAAGATATATCAGCCATTAGGAGTTGTCTTTTAGGGTTAACAAACACAGAACATAAGAACGACCATTAGAGAAGAAGGTAGAGAGCTTTCCAAGCAATCAAAGGCCTAAAACTCACTCGATTGCACCGCCAACACCACCAAAACGTAGATCGCACGACGAGGAACGTAACCATAGCTTTTTCATCAACAAATCGGTCCCTTGAATTCCAGGCAAGTATCTATCTTGCTTTGTTTTTAGTTAATGTTTCACCCATGTTAGATTAGGATTGGTAAAAGCATGTTTCATGGAAGAATTTGATAACTTAGAGAATTTAAATTATATGTTTTAGAGGAAATGGACATTTCAATCATATGTAGAGGATTACCCACGAAATTGTATGGATTTAGAAGCAAGAAATCTGGAAAAGAATTAGGATAATGGAAGTTTCATTGAAAAATTAGGTTTCTTGATAATTATGTTAATTTACCCCATTAATTCAATCCCTTTGATGAATTTGTATATGTTTCACGTATGAAATCATGTATATAGGTATATATGACTGGTAGTAATCTTGTTTGGGAGTTTGGGGATCATTAATGGAGTTTTGGAGTAAATTGGTGGATAAAACCCGTAGGTCAAAATTGGAGTTTCTGGGCAAGAACTGCTTGATCGATCGATCGACCAAGAGCATCGATATGATCGATCGATCGACCCCTTTCCTCGATCGATCGATCCCTCCTGGAAAACTGAATATTTTTCCCCTTTTATTTAATCCGGTTAAAATACGTAGGAACCCTTGATTATTATTTATAGAGTATAATGGGTTATGAAGAGGACTAGTAGGGTCTAAGTAGACTCCGTTGAGTGAAATTTAGTATGGGATGAAATTGTAGGTTAACGGGGAGTTAGTCACACATTGAAAATTGTGCGTACGTTCACTAAAGAATTGAGCGACTCGTGAAAGACTTAGACCAGAAGGTTAAAGAGGGTACCTACTAAAATTATATTTAGTAAGAGAGAGTACTTCGAGAGATGAGAAGTGAATGTGAAATGTTTATAATTGAGAGTAAAATAGATGAATCCATTCTACGCGATAATTGGGTAAAATTGTACTAAGTACGGTTTAAATATTACTATTTGGGTCATGTGGGAACCTAATTAAAATATGTGAAAGTATATATATATATATATATATATATATATATATATATATATATATATATATATATATATATATATATATATATATATTATGTATCTGTGTATAATCATACAAGAGCTACTTGCTATCACAAAGGTTTTCGCATCGGGACAGTCTTATCTCGATTGGACCTTTATGGGGGATATTGACTCGTACCCTAGAAGATAGTATCCTCGATACAGGCTATCTGAAAATGATAATTAGATGGGCCTAAGAGACGTGAGTTTATGTGCTGACCTCTTAGTGACTTAGAACTATGCTTCGCCTCCATTTGTATGTGTATTATGTTAATACAGTTCAAGAGAGATTTCGAACTAGTATTTCCCTTAGTACGAGAGATACGGGGACTTGATAGCAGAGTATACTAGCACCATAAATTTTATGTGGGGTGCTGATAGTATATATATATATATATATATATATATATATATATATATATATATATATATATGAGTGACTAATATATATATACTTATATATATATGGAAACTTTCCACTATGTGTATACGTAGTTAAGTAAGGAATAAATGCTCCAGCTTTATAACAAGTGTTCGTGAATTTTGTAACGGTTCTAAATGGTTCTAAGTAACGTAAGCAAATGGAGAGATTAATTTTCTAAAACTAAATATCATGGCCTTAGTACTTCTCGGGATAAAACTTTATGAAAAAATAAGTTAGATAGACTCTATGATTGTAGTAGTACGATAGGCGTGCACACTAGATGAGAGGTGAGAATTCTCAAGAGAGATTCGTATACTAACATGGTTGTCACATTAGCCGGTAAGCATTTTAAATACTTGCTAAACTATTTTTAAACTGTTTTACACTCGGGCTCTGACCCGTTTTCTCTCATTTCTCTCTCTCTTGTATATATATATATATATATATATATATATGTATGTATGTATTACAAGTGCCCAACCATAGGGGCGTCATGCATAAGTTCTTTGGACTGTACGCACTACAACTTATGTGGGAGTTGCAGACCCTTGTTTTAGACAACCTCTTCATTAATTCAGTTCCTATTTTAGTTCTTTATAGTCAGGGCATGTGTCGCCCGATTTCCTATTCCGTTTGGATTTGTCGGAGATTTATGTTTATTTATATTTCCAGTATTCAGTACTCTTTGAGAGTCAGCTATTGTCAGGATGATTTCATTTATGGTTCTTAAACTTGGTTTGGTTTATCTAGATGGTTTATTTCTTGTGTGCTAATTGCCATCCTTAGAATTTATGTTATTTTTAAACTGTTGTTCATTAAAAAGGTTTTCACATAGGAATTTAATAAAGTAAAAATAAGAGTTTAATTTGTTTTGACACTTAGCTTAATTATTTATGGTGTTTAAATTGGAAATAATTATTTTGTGACAGTGATGCTAAGAATGAGCCAACCGTTCACGTTGATTTTAATTTAATAAAGGAGTGATCACCCGGTATTTAGTTAGGTGGGGTGTCACAGGTAGTATTAGAGCATCAGGTATCAGTGTCCTTTAGGATCTATACGAATTATTTCGCTTCCAGCTTAGCGTTCTTTGATTTAGAGCCCTAATGTTAGGAATGTTGTATTCATCTTTATGCGTTGGAAATTTGTGCTTCTATGATTTGTTTTCGTGAATGTTGAACTTATCCAGATTATTTAAAATTTTAGATGACTCGTCAAGAAGAACAAGCTAATGCCGTTGGGGGAGTCAATGAGCAAGGTCATCTCACACCTCAAGTGTTTTTAGAGAGAGTATCAATCGCCGAATTAATAGGTATTATGGCACAGGAAGTTACCACTGCAGTCTTACAGTACCAAGATCGCAGCATGCAGCTTAGAGGAGGCAAAAGACCTAGAGACATTAGTCAATCTAACATGACTAGTGTTAACAGTTGTGCGAAGACACCAAAATCGCAACAACAAGCTCCTAAGGACTGTAAAAGCCAGGAAGGTAACATAATATACATGGAGAGACAAAAGCATCAGGGCCAACAAAGTCGGGGTCAAAATGAACTCATAAAAAAGTGTTTCAAATGTGGAATGGACGGCCATGAACGTCGAATTTGTCCGGATCAGACTAGAGAGAAACTCCGACCCGACCAGCGAGAACTTTTAGGACTTTGCTATAAGTGTGTGCAATCGGCTCACAAGTGGAGGGACTGTCCTCAACCTAATATCATTTTTCATCAAGATGCTCAGGAAGGCCAACAAGGCCAAGGAGAAGGTGAAACTGGACAACAGAGTCATAAAATGAGGTAGTTTACAAGTAGATGGTTCAATTATGGCAGGATGGGTCATAGGAGGCAGGATTGACCAAATAAGGGTAAGATACCCCAACAGGGACAAAAACACTACGGTTGTGTGTACAATGTCCAGCATGCTGAAATTCAGGAGACACCATCAGCCATTGAGGGTACGTTTCTTCTTCCTAGTACTATGGGACATATTTTTTTAAATACTGGGGCGTCGTACTGTTTTATAACTACTCACTTGGCATGGGCCTTAGGGTTATTAGACACTGCAGAGAGTATGGTGACATGCGTAGACTCACTACTGGGGAATGGGTCCTTGATTTTCTTTATATGCCAGGGTGTAAGTATAGAGATTGGTAGTTTGATTTTACCAGCAGACATGCTAGTTTTAGATATGCACGAGCACGATGTCATTATTGGCATGGATTGGCCCGCCGCGTACAGAGCCATGGTAGATTATTTCGGTAGGGGTATTATATTTAACATTCTGGGGCAAGAGATGTTTTTGGTGGCGATGCCTCGCCCAGAAGGAGGATCTTCCACCCATTTTTACTACATAGAGGAGGATACCTCTAAGGATATTGTGATTCCCCTGGACTCGATTCCAGTTGTTCGTGAGTATTCGGATGTATTCCAGGAGATACCAGGCCTACCCCCCACTCGAGAGATAGATTTTGTCATAGACTTGATGCCGGGAACTCGGTCGATAGCGCGTTCACCATAGCGTATGGCTTCTGCAGAGATGAGAGTGTTATAGGATTAGATAGAGCAACTGTTAGGCCGAGTCTTCATTCGTAGGAGCACCTCGCCTTGGGGCGCTCCAGTGTTGTTTGTAAAGAAGAGAGATGGTTCACTAAGGTTATGCATGGATTATCGGGAGTTGAACAAGGTCACAATATAGAATAAATATCCATTTCCCCGAATCGATGACCTGTTCGACTAGCTGAGAGGAGCAACCTTCTTTTCGAAGATAGATTTGAGATCGAGATACCATCACCTACGGATTAGGGAGTAGGATGTGTCGAAGACTGCTTTCTTAACGAGATATAGATCCTATGAGTTCAGAGTCATGCCCTTTGGGCTGACAAATGCTCCAGCCGTATTCATGGATTTGATGAACCGAGTGTTCAGTAAGTTCTTGGATCAGTTTGTCATCATCTTCATAGATGACATCTTGATTTACTCACAAACCGAGGAGGAGCATGCCGAGCACTTGAGACAGGTTCTTCAAACTCTATGAGAGCATCAATTGTATGCTAAGTATGAGAAGTGAGAATTTTAGCTACAGGAAGTACAGTTTTTGGGGCATGTTGTGTTGAAATTGGGGATATCGGTTGACCCGAGCAAAGTGCCGGCAGTGAGGGAGTGGGGACAACCCACGACACCGACAGAGGTGCGTAGTTTCTTGGGGTTAGTCGGGTACTACAGGAGGTTCATCCGATGTTTTTTGAAGATAATGGGTCCGTTGACGAACCTGACCCGCAAGGGAGTGTCGTATGTTTGGGATGATGCTTGTGAATTATCTTTTGATGAGCTGAAAGATAAGTTGACTTCGACGCCAGTTCTTGCTTTGCCCGAGCTGGGAGTGGAGTACCTGGTGTACACTGACGCCTATTTACGGGGACTCAGGGGAGTACTTCAGCAGGAGGAGAAGGCTATAGCTTTTTCCTCCCGTAAGCTTAAGCCTCACGAAAGGAATTACCCCACCCACGACTTGGAGTTAGCAGCGGTCGTATTTGCATTACGGATTTGGAGAAATTACTTATTGGGGGAAAAGTTCCGCTTGTTCATAGACCACAAATCATTGCAATACTTGTTCACTCAATGAGAGTTGAACATGCGTTAGCGCAGATGGTTGGAGTTTGTAAAAGACTATCAGTTCGAGATATAGTACCATCCGTGGAAGGCTAACATAGCTGCTGATGCGTTAAGCCGTAGATCGAAAGGTGACGTAGCGGAAGTATGAAGAGCGAAGTGGAAAGAATTGGGTCACCAGGACGCAATAGCCCATTACTTTATATCGGTTATGTCAGTCACACCCCGATATTGTCACGAGGGTGATACAGACACAGGAAACATATACATTTTTCCAGGAGCAGATTGTACGACTCTTAGCTGAGGGTGCTGAGTCCTATTCCATGAATTCTAATGGGAGTTTGAGATTTAATGGGAGATTAGTGGTCCCGGAGGGAGAAGACTTACATCATGCAGTTATGACACAGTCGCACGGATCCAGATTTGCGGTACATCCTGGAGGGGATAAGATGTACCAGGATATGAGGCGATAGTACTGGTGGAGTGGGATGAAGAAGGACATTGCTAAGTTCGTGTCCAAATGTTCTACCTGTCAGATGGTAAAGGTGGACCACCAGAGATCGCCAAGGTTACTTCATCCATTGGAGATACCTATGTGGAAATGGGAAAGTATTTCCATAATTAATTACTGGGTTGCTGACATCACAACTGGGTCACGATTCCATATAGGTTATAGTGGATTAGTTGACTAAGGTAGCTCATTTTTTATTAGTACGGACAGACTACACCACGGGCCACTATGCACAGTTATTCATTACCGAGATCGTTAGGCTACATGGGGTGTCCCTGGATATTGTGTCTGACAGAGATAAGATTTTTGTGTCGCATTTCTGGGAGAGCTTTCAGGAGGCCATCGGTACAGAGTTGAGATTGAGTTCATCTTACCACCCACAGACAGATGGACAAACAGAGAGTACCAATCAGATGTTGGAGTATATGCTACGCATGTGTGTCCTTGATTTTGGAGGAAGTTGGGAGCCTTATCTTCCACTGGTAGAGTTTGATTATAATAACTCTTATCCGTTTATGATCGACATGGCCCCATTTGAGGCGTTGTATGGCAGGCCTTGTCGTTCTCCCGCTTGTTGGCTAGAGGTGGGGGACAACAAGTGTCTTGGACCAGAGGGGATTTAGGAGACTTCATCTAGGATTGAGCTTATTAGGATTCACATTCGGGTAGCCCAGGACCGACAGAAGAGCTACGTCGATGCGAAGCGGTCCTTTCGAGAGTTTAGCGTGGGGGATCAAGTATTACTGCGTGTATCTCCTATGAAAGGAGTAATGAGGTTCGTGAAGAAGGGGAAGTTGGCTCTGAGGTATGTTGGCCCATTTCCCATTATCGAGAGGATTAGGCCGGTGGCATACAGATTGGGGTTGCCAGAGCACTTGCACCGTATTCACGATGTATTCCACAACTCGTCGTTGAGAAAATATCTTCGGGATGATATGGCCCACACTCACATTACGAGAGAGGATATTGACTTATAACCCGATAATTCTTACAATGAGAGACCAGTGGCTATCTTAGACCATAGAGAGAGGAAATTGAGGTCGAAGGTAGTTCCACTTGTACAGGTCTAGTGGAAGTATCATAATGTGGAGGAGTCCACTTGGGAGCGCGAGGCAGATATGCGCAAAAGATATCCAGATCTATTTTTACCAAGTATGCCTTATTTTCTGAATTTCGGGATGAAATTCCGTTATTAGGGGGGAAGTATGTAATACCCCGTATTTTTATGGCTTTTAAATTTGATGCTTTATTAAATTTAATTTGAGATATTAATTTAATATTAATCCGAAAATTTATTTTTTTATATTTACTAGCGTGACGAGAGTTAATAATTATTGAGAATTTGTTGAATATTACTAGATGATTAAAGTAATATATAAGATTGATTTTATTAAAATTGTCACGAGTGAATAAAATGGCAATTGTGAAAATTTAAGTCGGGACGCGCGTGTATCGTGTCGGGACTAAATTATTATTATAAAGTGGATAAATTATAAGTCGCCCGTATGGTCGTTTCGAGTGTGCCAAAGTGTTCGGAAGGGTTGAGATAGTCAAAAAAGTGTACCCGGGAGTTTAGTTTGGGTCTCGGGGCGTTTTTAGGCCTAATTGACATCCTGGGAGGGTATTATAGACATTTTGTATTTTTGGGTAATTAAACCCACGAAATTCCTTAAGATATATCAGCCATTAGGAGTTGTCTTTTAGGGTTAACAAACACAGAACATAAGAACGACCATTAGAGAAGAAGGTAGAGAGCTTTCCAAGCAATCCAAGGCCTAGAACTCACTCGATTGCATCGCCACCATCACCAAAATGTAGATCGCACGAAGAGGAACGTAACCATATCTTTTTCATCAACAAATCAGACCCTTGAGTTCCACGCAAGTATCTATCTTGCTTTGTTTTTAGTTAATGTTTCACCCATGTTAGATTAGGATTGGTAAAAGCATGTTTTATGGAAGAATTTGATAACTTAGAGAATTTAAATTACATGTTTTTAGAGGAAATAGATATATTCTGGACATCTCAATCATATGTTGAGGATTACCCATGAAATTGTATGAGTTTAGAAGCAAGAAATCTGTAAAAGAATTAGAAGAATGGAAGTTTCATTGAAAAATTAGGGTTCTGGATAATTATGTTAATTTACCCTACTAATTCAATCCCTTAGATGGATTTTTACATGTTTCACGTAGGAAATCATGTATATAGGTATATATGACTGGTAGTAATCTTGTTTGGGAGTTTGGGGGATCATTAATGGCGTTTTGGAGTAAATTTGTGGATGAAACCCATAGGTCGAAATTGCTGTTTCTGGGCAAGAACTGCTTGATCGATCGATCGACCAAGAACATCGATCGAACCCTTTGCTTGATCGATCGATCCCTCCTGGAAAACTTCATATTTTTGCCCTTTTTGTGTAATCCGATTAAAATACGTAGGAACCCTTGATTATTATTTATAGAGTATAATGGGTTATGAAGAGGACCAGTAAGGTCTAAGTAGACTCCGTTGAGTGAAATTTAATATGGGATGAAATTATGGGTTAACGGGGAGTTAGTCACACATTGGAAATTGTGCGTACGTTCACTAAAGAATTGAGAGACTCATGAAAGACTTAGACCAGAAGGTTAGAGAGGGTTTACCTACTGAAATTATATTTAGTAAGAGAGAGTACTTCGAGAGATGAGAAGTAAATGTGAAATGTGTATAATTGAGAGTAAAAGAGATGAATCCATTCTGCGAGACAATTGGGTAAAATTGTACTAAGTATGGTTTAAATATTACTATTTGGGTCATGTCTGAACCTAATTAAAATATGTGAAAGTATATATATATAAGCGAGTGCATGTGTATGTATATATATATATATATATATATATATATATATATATATATATATATATTATTGTGTGTATGTATATAATCATACCCAATCTACTTGCTATCACAGAGGTTTCCACGCCGGGGCAATCTTATCTCGATTGGACCTTTATGGGAGATATTGACTCATATCCTAGAAGATAGTATCCTCGATACATGCTAAACTATTTTTAAATACTTGCTAACATGGTTGTCACATTAGCCGATAAGCATTTTAAATACTTGCTAAACTATTTTTAAACTGTTTTACACTCGGGCTCTGACTCGTTTTCTTTCATTTCTCTCTCTCTTGTATATATATGTATGTATTACAGATGCCCAGCCAGAGGGGAATCATGCGTAGGTTCTTTGGACTGAACGCGCAGCAGCTTATGTGGGAGTTGCAGGCCCTTATTTTAGACGACCTCTTCATTGACTCGATTCCTATTTTAGTTCTTTATAGTTAGGGCATGTGTCGTCTGATTTCCTATTCCATTTAGATTTGTCAGAGATTTATGTTTATTTATATTTCCAGTATTCAGTACTCTTTGAGAGTTATCTATTGTCAGGATTATTTCATTTATGATTCTTAAACTTGGTTTGGTTTATCTAGATGGTTTAATTCTTGTGTGCTAATTGCCATCCTTAGCATTTATGTGATTTTTAAACTGTTGTTCATTAAAAAGGTTTTCATATCAGAATTTAATAAAGTAAAAATAAGACTTTAATTTGTTTTGACATTTAGCTTAATTATTTAGGGTGTTTAAATTGGAAATAATTATTTTGTGACAGTGATGCTAAGAATGAATCAACCGTTCACCTTGATTTTAATTTAATAAATGACTGATCTCCCGATATTTAATTAGGTGGGGTGTCACAGCCACCCCCCATTACCGAGGAATCATAAGGAAATTCTAAGATTTCCATTGTGTCCTCATTGACCAGGAATAATCTTACCGGTAAAAAAACCAGACGTCTAAATATTTAAAGCCCTTTGTCCGTCTCTCAAAAATTGACTGTGGGTGTCAGGGGCTCGGATAACTGGAAGAAGGTTGATTCTTCCATAAATGATGACGTGTGGGAACAACATTGTAAGAATTTTACATTCCCAGTCGGTTCGAAGGGAAAAGTTCTTTCTCGAGTAGTTGAACAATTGAAAACCTATCAGAGGAACCTTTAGAAGAATTTTTTCTCAAGCTGGCAATGAGTTATGATATTTTGGGGTTGAAAGATTGAGTTCCACCAAATGTTCAAATACGCATCGACAAATGTAACGACTTCTTCGAGAATGAGGTTAGGGAGGGAAAACTGATCGCGAGGGAGATAAATAAACTGAACAAGTCAAAGAAAGTTGATGTCCACAGACTTAGGACAAAATCATATGATAATTTGAAGGGTGAATGGTCGGACATGTCCAAAGGGATTTTGTAAGAAGGTAAAGACCCTAATCGGGTCAACTTGTAGTTGCATGCCCGAAGGGAAAAATAGGCCAATCAATTTCTATACCAATTGAAACTGACTCTAGTGAGTTTGAATTTAGTTATCATACATATACACGTTGTAATAAAATCGATTAGAGCCCAATGTTACACATATATATTGATATATATGGGCAATGCATCTTCCCCAAGATTTTAATTCCTACCCTTTGAGCTGTTTTTATGTGCATACGTTTTATTTGAATGTTATTTGTTATTTGACTTTAAATGTATGCTTTTGTAGAGTCAAGGAAGAATTCTATATGTGAAGTGAAGCTCACTTCCCAAAAAAGGCATGTACCGACTTTAAAAGATGATATCCAACTCTTTAAAGAAGGATTAGAGAAGTTTTGGATGATTTTTGGGTATTTTGGATAACACAGAGAAAAATACATCTTGCCCTTATTAGGACGTATTTTGTCATGTTAGGATGTATTTTTCTTTGTCAAGATGTATTTTGCCCTGATACGAAGTGTTTTTCTTCACCAAAAAATTATAATAATGCCATTATAGGATTTTAGTTTTAAGATAGCACATTTTAAGCCTTTGGAAGGACTTTTGACATCATTCTTATATCAGGGATAGTTCATATTTTATACTTGGGACAGTTCTAGAGAGAGAAAGAGGAAAAACAAAGGATTTTAACCAAATTTAAAGATAATTCAAGATTTAATCCCTATTTTCATTCAAGATCTATAGCTTGCTTTCTCGACTTCATCTCTATTTCTATGTCTTTTGTATTCTTAACTATGAATTACTAGATTTATATGGTTAGGGTAGTGAATTCAATATGAATTAAATTTAATTAGTTATAGATTGGTTGTATAATGTATTGATTAGTGAAGTGGAGTTAATATTGTAGAGATTTCTCTTCATCCATATTGTCAAGCAACATGGATAGTTGGTGAATCTCCATAATTCTAATTCAATTGGTTTTAATCATCCATAATAGATCTTAATTAAGGGTTGTTGGTTAATCCCTTCACACTTGATATTTGATTTCACATAATAATTCACCAAATTAATACATCTCTATGGTCAATCAATCATTTGTGTTAAGATTTATATTGAACTCATAATCCCTAACCTTTACTCTCATTTGAATTCTCAATTACTTGTTGTTTTTGTGTCTACGTTCTAGTTAACTTCATTTAGGAAAACCAAATTCACATTCAATTTGAGGCTCACAAACAATGTTTGATAATGCCTTTATTTGTGTAATTGATCAATAGTTTTACCAATCTTCGTGGAATTCAACCCCGAACTTATCGAAATTTACTACTTGTTTTGTGTCTTGCACTTAGGCCATTGACAAACACATTTTAGCCATAAGCAGGTTTTTGGCGCCTCCGTTGGGGATTGGAAATTTACATATTTGATCAATTTGCAATTATAGATTCTAATTTTCTAAAAGAAAAAAATATAGAAAAACTAAAAAAGATTATATATATAAAGATAAAATAAAAAATTGTCTAATTTGTTTCACTTCTTTTTGGTTATTGGTACTTGTTAATGTGAAGCTTGTGGAGATTTCTTGTGTATGAACCCTTGGGTTGGTAGGGATGATGTACACCGCTTAGTGAGATTTCCTAGTCTCGATTTCGAGTCTAGTTCCATTGTTGGTTTCGAATTCACTTCCTTCACTAGCACCTATTCATATACCACAAGTACCATGGCCGATAACATAACTGAACACGGAAATAATGAGCCACCCCATGATCCTCCAATGAGGACACTTGGCGATTATCACTAGCCTGAGCGGAGCACCAGGCCTTCATGCATAATCATACCCCCAAATGCGGGTCATTTTAATTTTAGGTAAGATATGATATAACTCTTGGCCACATTCCTGTGACACCCCGCCTAATTAAATTCCGGGTGATTAGTCCTTTATTAAATTATAATCAAGGTGAACGGCCGGTTCATTCTTAGCATCACTGTCGTAAAAATAACTTTTCCAATTTAAACACCCTAAATAATTAAGCTAAGTGTCAAAACCATTTTAGACATTACTTTCTAATTTTTATTTTTATAAACTAACATTTAAAACTTTACATAAGTCATAATTAAAGAATCACACAACAACTATCCTGGAACATATAATCCAAATAATTAAACATTCAACTAATTGATTCCAACATTTAGTACTTAAAGGAAAAACATCCTGACAATAATAAATTCCAAAGTGTAAATACTGAAAATAAACGAATCACAATATCCAATAAAACAACTGATTAATGGAAAAGGGCGACACATGCCCAACTGGATAAAATAATGCTAGGAGTGGAATCAAAATATGAGGTCGTCTAAGCATGAGGCATGCAACTCCCACCTAAGCTGCAGCGCGTTCCTTCCAAAGGATCCTATGCAAGACGCCCCTGTGGCTGGGCACCTGTAATATATACATATATACAAGAGAGAAAAGAAATAGGAAACGGGTCAGAGCCCGATTGTAAAAACAGTTTAAAATTAGTTTAGCAAGTATTTAAAATGTTTACTGGCTAATGCAACAACATATTAGTGCGGCACTCCCTTGAGAAATTCTCACCTCTCTTCTAATGTGCACGCCTATCGCACTAACCTTCCCAACTGTTTAACTTATCTTATCTTAGGTTGCTCGTAAGATTTTGGACTGACACATTCAATTGTTTAAGAGGTTAATTTCATTTAATAACAAAGTTCTCATTTAAACCTTATTTAATACTAAAGTTTCTCAGTAATATATATACTTTTCAAACACTCATTTCCAAGTTGAAATAATCATTCATTTCTTACTTACCACAGTAGGTAGTTGAGAGAGTAGCTACAGCGGAAATATTACGACTTCTCAAATAAAAACCAATTTTAATTGATCCGAAATTTTAGTTAAACCCTAAGACATGCATCTAGATGATTTATCAAATAAGACGTGTATGCTCGCGTTCAAATGATCAAATTATATATAAAACCCTTTTAACACAAACAAACCCTAAACATGCAGCAGTATGTGATTGAATAAATTGATAATCTACGCAAGAACATTCAAACACATGCAATTAAGGAAAAATCCCCCAAAGGGGCAAAACCATTTATTTTCACTATAATTTGTAAGAAAACGGCTTACAATCGGATTATAATGAAAATACACGTTGACTAAGAATTACCCTCGGGTATCGGATTCTGTAGTCGCGGCTGGAATTATCCCTTTCCAGTAGGGCTGCAATGAAGAAGAAGAACGGTCTCCTCCACAAGGGTTGAACAAACCAAAGTTGTGTTCTTGGGTTGCAAACGGATTCACAAATATTTGGCAAGGATGTGTGAATCAAAACATGAGTCTTGGGACTCAAAAAATATGAAGACTAGATGTATTTGGACTCTCAAAAACGTCTTCTAAAGTCTTGCAAAACAACTCCCCGGAAGTTGGTATTTATAGGAAAAAATATTAAGAGTCCCATGTTTTTAAAACTCTAAAATTCTATCCAGCGTATAAAAAAAACAGCATTCTTTAAGGAATTTTCTCTATCTTCAAAAGGCCATAACTCCTTCACCGTAGCTCGGATTGAGGTGCCGTTTTTTCCAGTATCTTCGTTGCGGCGAGCTCTTCAACTTTCTAGTTGACCAAACCTCCGAACTATGGATGTAAAATTACGAAAATGCCCTTGAACTCTCCTATAGTGCCTTTTTTTCACTGTTTTGACTTCCCTTGCGTACCACTTGCATTAAGTCCCTAAAATCTTGGACCGTGAAGTCGTTGAGGCAGATGTGGGACATATTAATGGAGATGTTGAATGCTTGATTCCCGGAATTCGGATAGAGGCCGTCATGTGAGGTGACATGCCAAATGTAGCGGCGTACGACATACACAAATGTAACATGTTGGACATGAGAAAAAATGTCCTTAGAGTAGTCCCCAAATTCCAGATTTAAATATATATATTAAATACTCATATAATATATATATTCTAACGGCACCCCACATAACTATTATGGTGCGGGCATACTCTGCTATCCTGTCCCCGTATCGCTCGTACTAAGGGAAATACAAGTTCAGAATCACTCTCGAACTGTATTGACACAAAACACATACAATATTGAGGCGAAGCATAGTTCCAAGTCTCTAAGAGGTCAGTACATACCCTTACGTCTCTTAGGACCGTCTGACTATCAATCCGATAGCCTGTACCAAGGATTTCTATCTTCTAGGGTACGAGTCAATATCCCCCATAAAGGTCCCATCGAGATAAGACTGTCCTAGCGCGGTAACCTCAGGGATAGCAAGTAGCGCGGGCATGGTTTTTACACGTATATAGTATATGCATAAACACAGTCATATAAATATACTACTATTACCATATCAAGTTTATGTACACTCTCACAACCCATAATCATGATATTTATCCTTATTACTCGTTATTTAGTCATCCCGTATAACGGTTTGTCTCTTATTCATTTTATTTTCGAGATTTAATTTATTCCAACTCACTTCTCATCTCTCGAAGTATTTCCTTCACCTAAGTACAATTTCAGTAAGCCCTCACTCACCTTCTAATCCAACTCCTAGACATGTTGATTTTTAAGTCTACGCACGTTAGATTTCTTAGGTATGAATATGTCCCCATTTACCCTTCATTTTTTCCCATTTCATTAAAGTTCCACTTAATGGGGTTACCTTGACCCTACTGGTCCTTTTTATGTTTCCTTATGTCCTAATAACATTAATCAAGATTTATTACGCATTTAATTGGATTAAGTCAACACAAGGAAAAATCTAGTTTTTCCAGAAGGGGTCGATCGATCGATAAAAAGGGGTCAATCGATCGAACAGTCGATCGATCGATGCTCTAGGCTCGATCGATCGATCAAGCAGGTATGGCGAAATCTGCAGAATACCAGTTATGGGATCTATCATCCAAAATTGTCCAAGTCCAAATTTTTAACTCCCAAACTCCCAGAAATTTATACCACAAACAATTTAAACCTAAATGAACAAGATTCTACGTAAGGCATGCGAATTTTCATAAAGAATCATGGATTAAAAGGGTCAAAATCTGTACAATTCTCATGAACCCTAAAAATTTCTTTAACTTAATTCTTCTCATTATTTCTCCAGAATTTATACTTCTAATCAATCATAAATTCGTGGTTTAACCTCTACATGTGAAGGGAATTTCCAGAATAATGTTTATATCTCAATAACATGCGATTTCTAATCTCCAACATGGGTTTTCTTTCATATAAACTCATCCTAATCAACCCTAAACTAATATGAATGAAGCATTAACTAAATTAAGCAAGATAAATACTTGCCTGGGATTTTTTTCTGATTTTTTGATGAAATCAGTGTGGTGGTGATCCTCGCTACGCGATCTATCGTTTGGCGGTGACGGCGTTGCAAATAGAGGAGTTTTTGGCCTAGAACTCCTTGGTAAGCTTTCCCTTTCCTTCTCCAATGGTCCTCACTTGTTCTTGGTTCTGTTTACCCTAGAAGACAACCCTAAGCATCTGATATAACCTTAGAATTTTCGTGGGTTTTCAGGCTAAAAAATGTAAAATGTCCAAAACGCCCTCCCGGGGTGTTAATTAGGCTTAAAAAATGCTCCGAGACCCAAACTAAACCCCCGGGTACATTATTTTGACTATCTCGACCCTTCCGGACACGTTGGCACACTCGAAATGACCATACGTGTGACTTATAATTTATTCACTTTTATTAATCAACATTTAGTCCCGATATGACACGGGCGCGTCCCGACTCAAATTTCCAAAATTGTCACTTTATTTACTCGTGACATTTAATAGAACCAATATTATATTACTTTGCTCATTAGTAATATTCAACAAGTTTTCAATGATTACTAACTCTCGTCACGTTAGTAATTATAAAAATAATTAATTTCCGGATTTATATTAAATTAATAACTCACATTAAATTTAATAAATCCCCAAATTTATAAAGCATAAAAATACGGGGTATTACAATTCCATTACGCTGAGAGTGAACAACCATACATTCACCTTAAGGGGTTTGAAGAGGTGTGTGTAATATTTTTTCGACCTAATGCGCATAAAAAAAGTGGTAATGCGTAATATTATTTTCGTTTTCACTTAAAGATAGAGACAAAGCTTTGCTCAACTCCTTGCGTCTAGTTTTATAGGCACTTGGAATGACATGAAAGCTCAATATAAAAAAAAATCTTTCTTGCGCATAGAACCAATGCACTTGGGTGACAAATCATAAATTCTGTCAAAAAAGAGAATGAGAATTTCAATATGTGTTGGGAAAAAGGAGCTTTGCAATGCTTGCCTACACCATGGGTACGAGCAACATAGAATATTAAATTTCTTTATTGAGGGATTGTCTTCGCAAACTAATCAATTAGTTAAAACAATATATAATGGGAAGGTAAAGAACAAGAACCCCGAGGAAGCCGAGTGATACTTCAATTGGTTGGTTAAGAAATCATAATAATGGGAGATCACAAATCTCAATGATAGAGTGCCATCATTTAATCCCAACACTAACACCTCGGGGAGTGGTGTTTACCATCTTAGGGAAGATAATGCGCTTACTGAAAAAAGCACATAACTCACTAAGAAGGTAGAAGCAGTGGAGTTTAAAAAAATTAATAAGGACACACCACGGTATGACTTGGAGAAGGTGTGTGCTATTTGTGACACACTAGGGCATCTCACAAAAAAGTGCCCCACTATTTTGGCATTTAAAAAGGTTTTTCACGAGAAAGTAAATGCAATGAATAACTACAAGAATCCGTTTGCCTCACCTTATATTGATAGCTATAATTTGGAGTGGAGGAACCACCCACTTTGGGTATAACAACAATAAAGGTCACACACAACCCCCGCTATTCTAACCACCACATCCATCTTATCCATCCCAATAACAAAAACCATTTTTCCAACCACCTCCACCACCGTATCACCAAAATTAAAGTTCTTTGTCCACTACTCCTTATGTGACACCACATAAGAAGATCCCCGATGATACTTTGAAAAAGTTCATGCAAGGTCAACATTCCATCAACACCCAAAGCCAAGAGAGTTGGCTAAAAATGAACAGTCGTTGAGTGAAGACACTCATTCTCAATTGACCATATCCATGAGTGCGCTAGAGAAAGGAAAATTTATGGGTTAACCTCTACCCAACCTCAAAGTTTAAATGGTGATAGGTTCCACATATCCAAATGGTTGAAATCTGATAAATCTATAACTACTGTGAGAAGTGGAAAAATTGTTGAGAATAATATTTTTGTGGTTCCGAAAGAGATCGAGGAGCAATATAATGATCAAGGTAGTGATAGATTGGATGTGGAGGAAAATGATCTAGTTGAGGTTGAAAAATGTCCCATTCCCACACCTTTCCCATAAAGAGTTAAGCCACCCCAAAAAGAAGTACGAATGAGGATATTTTGAAGCTTTTCAAACAAGTGAAAATCAATATGCCTTTGCTTGAAGCCATTAAGCAAGTTCCGACTTATGCTAAATTTTTGAAAGATTTGTGCACGATGAAGTGAAAGCTTCATCTTCTCAAAGATGAATTTTTATCCAGGCAAGTGAGTTCAATCATATAACACAAGATTCCTCCCAAATACAAGGATCCTAGTTGTCCTAAAATTTCTTGTTACATTGGGGATTTCCACATCGAGAGAGATTTTCTTAATTTAGGAGATAACGTCAAGTTGCTCCTATTTTTGATCTATGAAAAACTTGGGTTAGGAAATCTTAAGCCCACTCACATCAATTTGCAACTAGTGGAACGATCGGTGAAAATCCCCCGTGGTATTGTTGAAGATGTCTTGATGCATGTCGACAAATTATATTTCTCCTTTGACTTTATCGTGTTGGATATCCAACCGGTAGTAAATATTGATTCACAAATTTCATCATTTTAGGTCATCCATTTTAACTACCTCGGATGCAACTTTAGTTTTTGAAATGGGGTGATGAAGTTGTCGTTTGATAATATGAAGCTCAAGTTGAACATTTTTAACATTGCTAAATCACCACTTTATGAGGATGAGGAGGAAAATAATATCAATGATATGGTTTGTGCTAATGTATATTACGTTGAGAATGTGGAGGACCTAGTTGAGGAGTTACACCCATGTGTCCCTCCTATTCTTTATGAAAAAATTACGTCTCTCTTTGTTGCTACCCTTTCCACCCGTAGCTTTCGTAAGATACCTTATCTTGGGTTGGAGTTGGATGCATTACCAATTCTCAATGAATACTTTTCTCGACATGAAAAAGGTTAAAATGAGTGCGTTCATGAAATTTTCCCCCCGTTTGGACTACCATCTATGTCCATTCAACCCTCATCAACAACTAAGAAGCTCACTTGGTTTTCACCTCACATGGACTTTAAAAAGAATGTCATTCTTGGAACCAGATCCATTAATTGAGGAATTTAGGAGGATATGGTGCATTGATGAGTTGAAACCTTGCAACTTAATTTCCACCCCCTTCTAAACACAAGTCTTTCGTATTTATGGGGAAAAGTTCTGTTTATGTGACGTATTTTGCATTGATTGAGATGACACTTTTGTAGGTTGTTTAAATCAATTTGGGGCTCATTTAGTTATGGACAATGATTACATGTTATATTCCATCTCATATATTCACTTTAAAGATCATCTCATTACATAGATTGATGCCCATATGTCTCAATTTTGGCAAACTTGCCACTGGATCAACAACTTGTTTCACCTTGTCATGCCAGTTAATTTTTACGAATAATTTGCTTTGCAATGATGATCATATTTGGGATAGACCCTCAAATTTTTCGTCTTTTAGTTTATGACATTGTGATTGTTTCAAATTTGGGGTGGACCTTTGTCTCCACCCGAATGAAGGAGTGATTCAATTTTTTTACTCATGTATATTAATGGGTGTTAATTTAAAAAATTATTGACAGCATCCTTTATCATGTGTTATATCTATGCATTGAGCCGTGGTTGTAAGTTTTTTTATGGTCATTGGAAGGTTTTGATTGAGTTATATGAGCATTTTCGTGATTTCCTCATGTTGGGGTCATTATGATTAATTGTATATATAGAGGGATCATTTTGATAAAATTTGGTATATTGTGGGTGTTTAAGTGATTTGATATGGTTATTGAGGAATTTTTTTAATTTGGGTTCATTAAAATCGTTGTGGCATTCGATTGCATGCGCGGGATCATATTGGCCTTTTTAATGTCAAGGGAGCGTGAGGAGTGATGATTTTTTTGGTCCGTGCTCTTGGGGTCAGTTTTGTATATTTTACATGTTATGGTGTGGGGGTGTTCATAATCAATTTAAGGAGATATTGTCTTTTGAGATTTATTTTCAACGTTTTGTAGTGAAATTCAAATTTTAAGGCTCATAAAATTTTTGAGCTCATCATGTTCAATTTTTAAAAACATTCAATATTTGGTTGCTTGAGGGTAATATAGTAATTTTAAGGTTTCCCGAAAAAAATCTTCTAAGAAAATATTTTTGGTTAATATGTCAATTTTTTGGAGGGTGAATAATTTTTTTTGGAGATCAATTGTAATATTAGGAACTTACGATTTTTTTTTGAATCTGTTGACATACTTTTTGAAACAAATCTGAATTGTTTCCACATTTATTTTTGTGTCCAAAATAGTGAGCACCTAAATCTATTTTTCTCTCATACATTTGCTCTCAAGTATTTCCAGAGCCGGCCCAAGGGGTAGGTCAATGAGGCAACCGCCTTGGGCCCCCAAAAATGATATATTTTTTAGGCCCACATTTTTTATAAGCATGCTATGTATGTACAAGACTAAAAGTAAACCCTACCAACCTTTCCTCCTTTTATTCTAACCAAATGAGAATGACGACTGTTTTTTCTTAACCCCTCTTCTCCCTTTAAAGTCCTATATCTGATCAAATAATTTGAATACTCTCAAGCTCACTCAACTTTCAATCCAAATATATTCAAGATCAAGATTCAAGAGGTATTTTTTTTATCTAAGTAATTTTTTATGTCTGTGTAATTTATTTTTTGTCCCTGTAATTTTTTTTATTAATCAGGGATTTATTTAACGGCATTATTTAATAAATAAGGTTGTATTTTTTTGGATGATTCTTATTATTAAGTTGATTAATCTATTATTAATCTATTAACTTTATAAATGTTATTAATCTAGTAATCTGTTGTTTTTTGGGATGATTCTTATTTTTTTTGTGTAATAAGTTAATGATGTTAATTTTTTTTAATGTATTTTCAGGATTTTTTTTAGCGAAGAAAGGTTATCAAGTTTGATTTACAAATTCGGCAAATCAGGTTCCATTATTCCTTTATTTGGTTGCGGTTGGAATTTTTTAGATAGATTGTTAGATTATTGTGTATTTATACCATGCCTCCTAGAAAGTATATTTCTGGATGGGAAAAATTAAAAAAGAAGCAAAATATAGAAAAATTTATGCAATTCCGAACGGGGGCTCTTGATAAATTTATTTATAAATTGAATGAAACGGGGAATGAGCATGATAATGAAAATGAAGAAGCTTTGATTGAAGATGAAAATTTGGTGCATTAAGACGATAATAATGAGAACGATAATGAAGAAGGTTTAAACAAAGAACATGAAAATTTGGTGAATGAAGAATCTAGTAATGAATATGGACCGTTAAATATTTATGATCCTGGAAATTGGGATAAGATTGGTAGAAATCATAGAGATCTTTTAGTGGAACGGGGGCCCATAAGAGTTGTTGTTGATTTTCCTAAAGATAATGATGGTAGACATTTCTCTCGAGGGCACTACACTCAACAATGGTTGAATGGAGAGAAGCGTGATATAATATGGCTAGTATATTCACTTTCTTTAAATAGGATATTTTGCTTTTGTTGTAAATTGTTTAGGTCTGATGACAACAAGACTCAATTCGCTACCGATGGATTTAACAATTGGAAAAATATTAGTTAGAGGCTTTTAAGTCACGAGGGGGGTAATGCACATATTTCTTGCATGAAAAGTTGGCTTGATTTAGAAATAAGATTGAAAAAGAATGAAACAATTGATTCAGAGGTACAAAAATTGATAAATAAAGAGAGAGAGCGTTGGAAAGAAGTATTAGTGAGGATAATTTCTGTTGTTAAAGCACTAGCCAAGAATAGTTTGGCTTTTCGTGGAGATAATGAGAAGATATATCAAGAAAATAATGGAAATTTCTTAGGTTTAATTGAAATGATTGTGGAGTTTGATCCAATAATGAAAGAGCATATTCGACGTTATCAAAGCGGTGAAATTCACAACCATTATCTTAGCCACAAAATCCAACATGAAATTATTGAATTGCTAGCGGGTGAGATCAAACGTAAATCATTAACACTATCAAAGAAGCTAAATATTTCTCTGTTATATTAGATTGTACTCCAGATGCAAGTCACGAGGAACAAATGACTTTAATTATACGTTGTGTTGATATTTCAAAAAATCAAATTAATGTGGATGAGTTCTTTCTAGGATTTTTAAAGGTAAATGATACATCGGGATTAGGGTTTTATAACGAGCTTAAAGAAATGTTGGCAACTTTGGGACTTGATATTTGTGATGTAAGAGGACAGGGTTATGATAATGGATCTAATATGAAGGAAAAAATAAAGGTGTTCAGAATAGGTTACTCGAAGTAAATCCAAGAGCATTTTACACTCCGTGTGGTTGTCATAGTCTTAACCTTGCACTTTGTGATATGGCTAACTCTTGTTCTAAAGATATTTATTTTTTTGGTTTGGTACAACGGCTTTATACTTTGTTTTCTTCTTCTACCAAGAGATGGGATATTTTGAAAGAACATGTTGAAGGTTTAACTCTGAAGTCTTTGTCACAAACACGATGGGAGAGTCGCATTGACAGTGTTAAAGCAGTAAGATTTCAAGCCAAAAAACTAAGAGATGCATTAATTCACTTAGCAAATGTGGATCGGGAACCGAAAACAAAAAGCAAAGCCGAATCATTGGCAATTAATGATATGGAGAATTTTGAGTTTTTATTGAGTATGGTTATCTGGCATAATTTGTTGTTTGCTATCAACACTGTTAGTAAATTCTTATAAAAAGAAGATATGCAGATTGATATTTCCATTCATCAATTGAAAGGTCTTATTACATAATTTGAGGACTACAAAGAGAATGGGTTAAAAAAAAGCCATGATTGAAGCACAACAATTAGCAATGGATATGGAAATCGAAGTGGCGTTTCGTGCAAAACGAGTCATTCAAAGAAAGAAGAAATTTGATGAGAGTGTTAGTGAAGAGGTGGAACTATCAACTGAAGAATCATTTCGAATCAATTACTTTTTACATGTAGTGGATCAAGCTATTTCTTCACTCAAGAGTAGGTTTGAACAATTCCAATGTTATGAAGGATTTTTTGGGTTTTTGTTTGATTTGAAGAAGCTCAAGTCCATGGATGATGATAGTTTGAAGACTCAGTGTGACAACCTTGAAGAAAAACTCAAACATGGAAGCCATTATGATATTGATGGCAAGGACTTATTTTTGGAGTTAAAATTGTTGAGAGAATACTTGCCAAAGGAAGCAAAAAAAGCTGTTGATGTGTTGAATTATTTGCATACAATGGATGAGACTTTTCCAAATGCCTGGATAGCTTACAGAATATTGTTGACTATACCAGTCACTGTTGAAACTGCAGAAAGAAGATTTTCAAAGTTGAAATTGATCAAATCTTACCTTCGATCAACAATGTCACAAGAGAGGTTGAATGGTCTAGCCTTATTATCCATTGAAAAGGATATGGTGGAAAAAATTGATTATCCAAGCTTGATTAGTGACTTTGCAACAAAAAAGGCAAGAAGATCCCATTTTAATTAATATTTTCAGTTTATTATCCTTGATTTTTTTTTGGGAGGCGGGGAGGAAGAAGAGTACTTGAGTGTTAATTGTAGGTCTTTTGACTAGGTGGGTTGTTAAAATAATATATTATATTTATCATTGGTATTCTAATAGCCTACAAATTTTGTCAATTTCCTATTATCTTGTAAAAATACATAAATATATATTCTGTCAAAAAAATTATTATATAAAAGATCCCATTTTATCGGTTTGCCTTGAGCCCCAAAATCTTCGGCGCCGACCCTGGGTATTTCCTACATAAAAAACCACTACTAAACCCACCTACCCCGCTGCCACCCCATCCCATTTTTTCACTAATTGTCGACTAAAATCCACATATACTGCTGTCACCATACCCTATTCCCCTTCCCAATCCACACGCCCCAACTCCCACTCACACATGACACCAAACCCAACTCCCATAATCCACTAACTCCACCCGTAACGCAACCAAACCGCGCACATGTACCACCTTTCTGTTGGAAAATATTGTGTTTTTACACAAATTATTTTATAACCAAATTAATATATTGGTCAAAGTAGGACCAAGTACGTGCGCGTTCCTTGTAGAATGTCAAGAGTCACGCGATATATTTATTTGTTTAAAACGGATAAATGATGAATAAGAAATTTGGTATCAAAGTGCCTCATTTATGTATGAAGTTTATTGGGAAATTTTATTTAAGTTTCTGGGACAGTTTTTCGTAACTGTCGCTAAAGGTTGTGACTGTTCGCTATATAGTGACTGTTTTTCAGAACCGTCCCTAAAGGTTGTGACTGTTCACCATAAGTTGTGACTGTTCATGAAAAACGTCCCTAAAGTGACTGTTTTTTAAAAGACACGTCTTTTCATGAAAAAACACTTTGTTTTCTATAAATACATGACTTGTCTTCATTTTTAAAGAGAGGAAATAAGGAGGAAAAATATTTTCTATACTTTCCATTCCCAATCGAGTCAGATAGAGTATCAAACATAATTGGTTCGTGGGACACACACACTGAAGTGCTTCTTGCGCGTGTCGAGACCGTTTTATCCTGGGAGGCAAACGCTCATTGTTCATTGCCGTAAGCACCGTAGCGGGAGCGCATTTTGTCTTAAGGAGAGAGTGTCAAACACTTGACTCGGTCATCTTCTTCATTTGTAAGTTCTAATGGTATAATTTTTATTGCATAAATATGATTTATTTCATATTTTAAATTTGATAAAACACAAAAGTATATATATCTTATATAACAAACTTAAGACAAAATGAAAAATATTTTATGTTACTTTGTGTTTTAATTTTATGAATAGTTTTCGAGTGTGAAAACATATTTGTCCATCCTTTAGTTAATGCATGAAATTAGACCTTTCGTAATACATTGATGATTGAACGTGTAGTATTGTAACTTTCCATGATTTATTTCATGATTTGTCACTTTTGTACACAATTTTTTATGTGGCTTAATGTTTCTGTCTTTTTACTCTTGGTGGGTTAAGTATGATACTAGTAATATTGCAAATGATATCAAACCTGGGATAAAATATAATGTTAATAGAATCTAAATGCGGGTGTATTGTCTTTAATAAAATTTGGAAGTTTTGTCCGTAACTGTGCGTACTGAATGATGAGAAGGCATTGTTTACTTTTGGTAATTGTATATTGCCATCATCTAAGTTGCAAATGGCAACTGAGTGACCATTCAAAATATTACGAAGACTTTGTTTGATTGGAATTGATTATAAGAACGTTTCAAAGATTTATTGTCGGATCATAATTGTGACAAACGTCTCATTCGTTTATATTAAAATTATTGAAGTTTGGATGTAATTATTGAAGATGTAATTTTTTTTTGAGGTATTTGGTTAAATTTGGAAACTCAACTTTGATATATGAATACTTGTGGTGTCATTTGGTTATTTGACAGTTTGAATCCATTAAGTATGAGTAATGTTCATATGCATTTAACTTGTATCTTTTCATCTTTAGTGATGTATTTGTTTTTTATGCCTTTTACATGGACTATGCCATAAATGGCATAAAAAGTGATTAGTTTATAAATAATGCATTTTTAATGTTTAATTTGATTATTGACATTGTATGGCGTGCGATAATTTTAGCGATAAAATTAATTAATTTTTAATTAGCATTCTTTTGAATGTCTAAAATTAGAATAGTGCGTCTCAAATAAGGTGATTTTGAATACATTCATTCAAATTTGTCCAAATGAACAAAGGGACAACAAGAGTGTGTTTGATTCATAGTATACTTATATAATTTATTTATTGACGGTAGAGCTAAATACCAATTTTGGTGCGCTCTTAGATTGAAAAATAAATTAGTAAATAATGATGTGATGTCACATGTGTAATAAAGTGCATTTATGTATATTATCACATTACAATCAAATATCTGATTAATCAAATGTCTGATTATGCGTTGAGATTTAGTCACATCTTTGGTAATGTTATTCACATGATTTGTAAGTGCATTTTATGCAAATTAATGTGATTATAATATATGCGATGATATTATGGTCTCTTGTATGGTTACATGTATACGTGTAACAGTACTATTTTAGTGTCACCTAATTAAATTAGATTACATGAACGGAAATGTGATATATTTAGAAACATGATTAATCTTGATATTACATTTAAATTGGTTTTTAATCTCCCGTGTCACGAAAAAGAGAAAAAATATAATATAATGCATTGTCCATTATTGTTGGTATGTATGTTAAACATTGCAATGCATGCATTATATCGACTCTTAGAGATATGAATATGCACTATTGTTTAAAACGATGTGAACCAACATGTTGAAAATTTGAGAATAGTTTCACGCATAATAAATTAAAAAGTCCTATAGGTTAGGAATTTATTATGTTTGCATAATTTTATAGTTGTGGCATCCGATGATCTAATGTCATGTAATGAAAATTGAGGTGTGTAATGACATACTATTTTCACGTGTAGAAGTCTATTGGATATTTGTTGCATGATTGTATATCATTAACCATATAGCATAATGCGACTTTTAATCTTAGGGGTGACCCTTTCACTCTTAATTTTGTGAGACACATTCATCAAAATATCATTGGAACATGCTATGTTAAACATGATGTTTCATGAAGAATTACATTTTTATGTAACATTCAATTGATGTTAACGTTGATGAAAAATAAATACAATTTGTATTGATATCGTGGTGCTCAATTTTCCATAGACTTGAAAGAGTGGATATGATCAATTTCAATATGTTACTCCCCTTCACTATATTGAATGTTATCAAATGCGATGAAGATTGCAAAAGATATGAGAGTCTTTAGTTGATATAAAGTGCTACATTCCTTTCCGTAATATATAAATTCATTTTGGAAGAATCTTATACTTCAAATTAATGCGTTTGTTGAACGTATTCTTCAATGGAGAAAAATTAGTGTGGCGTGATTACAGATTTATTTATTGAATTTATGATTCAAAATTCAGAACCGAGCGGTTTAAAGACTGCTTTAAAGATGGTATAGAATTAAATCATAAATCCATATAAATGATTAAGGGGTTCAGAACCGAGCGGTTTCACAACTGCTTTAAAGAAGGTAGAATCAAATTATGATCTCATTGGAGACTTAGGCGTAATCTTAAGACACCACAACTAGTAAACTCAAAGAAGGGAAAGTAACCAAATTGCATATTTTATATTATGATATTTTTAAAGTCCATAATCATAGAATATGTTGAAATAGTTTTGAGGCATATAAATTATGTGTGACACAACTCTAGTTTAATACTAAGAATTGTCACAAGTGCATTTGTAGGCCTATGGAACAATAAGGAATATACCATTAAATGTCGAAATCACTAAAGTAGAGAAACTTATCTCAACTAAATTTTATTTACAATGAAATGAATGTATACCTTCTAGATGGACATATGTGTTGGTCCAAATATACATTAATATCATTTCATTTTAAAGAAAAATAAAGCGTTTCGAGGTTGAGAATAAATGTATCAATTTTGTATAATTTCAAATTTATGTTTGAAATTGTGGGGGAAGTATTGTGTTTTCTATGAGTTATATTCTCAACACATTAACCCACCATAAAAATTTTATGGGAAAGGTTGAGAACCTTTGTATGAATTATGATAAATGTGGGGGTATTTATCTAAGGCGATAATTTCTATCCAAAAATAGAAACAGAGATGATTCCTATTGAAAATAGGATAAACACTACTGAAAATGTAGTATTTGATTGCATTTCTTATTGAAAATAAGATAAACACTACTGAAAGTGTAGTATTTGATTGCATAAGTACATTTAATGTACTAATAGTATTTCCAACGTGCATTTGTCTAAAGAAGTGTATACTTCATGGATTGAACGATAATTAATACTTAAGTACTTTGATTATATTCCAAGGTTGGAAATGATTAAGCGTGTACACAATGGATCAAAGAGTCTAAAGTACAAATGAGTCGTTCAGTATCGATACTAAGATATAAGTGACAAATGACATACACATTAGGAAATTATGAATATATTTTAAACAATATATGATTTTCGAGACTTGTATTCCGAGTGATATATTAGCATGATTAGAGGTGTTAATATTTGGAAATCCTCTTATGATGGAATATGAATATTATTTCCTAAAAAGCAAGGTACCTTGACAATTTTAAAGAGGATGATTTGAGATAACAATTATAATGCATGTTCTTGCAATTGAAAATCATTGCTTGAAAAGGCATAAATCAATTTGGCAAGTCACGACTTATTAGTCATGACATAAGACCATAAAGAAATCTTTCTTTGTTAGTGATAACATTAGGCCTAATAAAATCATTGCGGATCCGCTAACAAGAGAGTAAGATACGTACATCAAGGGGAATGGGCTTACAGCCGGTTAAAACCTAAAAGAATTGCCATAATGGAAACCCAACCTAAATGATTGGAGATCCCAAGAATTAGGTTCAACGGGACAACCTAATTATGTGCGATTCAGTTAGCACTGAGAAGAAAATAAATTCTTCCTCCCATTCCTAGGATGAGTCAGTGCACTATCTGCCGCGTGTAATAGGATAAATTTTATTTTAATGATTTCTATATCTTGAACATAAGGATCAAGTGGGGTATTAGCAGGATACTCTTTATAGAAATCACCTATGTGAGTGAGAAGGGGCCACTTCTATGAGAATAACCAACGGCTACATTGTTAAATTCTCTAACACACTCATGAAACCAGGAGGTGTCCAAGGCCAAAACGGACACAAAAGTGAGAACCAAGAATGTTCGGAGAAGGACTGTGTGAATTCTATTGTCTCGGTTTACACTAAAAGGTTGATCAATTCAAGACATCGCGTTCATTGATTGGCCAGTAAACCCGATAGTCTCTCGCTAGGAAAGATTCAAGGCCAAAAGCTATCTTTACCGATGCAGCCCTTTTCCACTGATACTCTGTCTAATTTGTCTTCATGTTCATTTGATTCTTCACCCAAATTTCATTCATGTGGGGGATTGTTGGAAAATATTGTGTTTTTACACAAATTATTTTATAACCAAATTAATATATTGGTCAAAGTAGGACCAAGTACGTGCGCGTTCCTTGTAGAA
The DNA here is from genome assembly GCA_949130495.1 of Sambucus nigra. NCBI lineage: Eukaryota > Viridiplantae > Streptophyta > Magnoliopsida > Dipsacales > Adoxaceae > Sambucus > Sambucus nigra. The sequence continues at coordinate 137,935,304 of OX422221.1, read as the reverse complement.
TGTCAAGAGTCACGCGATATATTTATTTGTTTAAAACGGATAAATGATGAATAAGAAATTTGGTATCAAAGTGCCTCATTTATGTATGAAGTTTATTGGGAAATTTTATTTAAGTTTCTGGGACAGTTTTTCGTAACTGTCGCTAAAGGTTGTGACTGTTCGCTATATAGTGACTGTTTTTCAGAACCGTCCCTAAAGGTTGTGACTGTTCACCATAAGTTGTGACTGTTCATGAAAAACGTCCCTAAAGTGACTGTTTTTTAAAAGACACGTCTTTTCATGAAAAAACACTTTGTTTTCTATAAATACATGACTTGTCTTCATTTTTAAAGAGAGGAAATAAGGAGGAAAAATATTTTCTATACTTTCCATTCCCAATCGAGTCGGATAGAGTATCAAACATAATTGGTTCGTGGGACACACACACTGAAGTGCTTCTTGCGCGTGTCGAGACCGTTTTATCCTGGGAGGCAAACGCTCATTGTTCATTGCCGTAAGCACCGTAGCGGGAGCGCATTTTGTCTTAAGGAGAGAGTGTCAAACACTTGACTCGGTCATCTTCTTCATTTGTAAGTTCTAATGGTATAATTTTTATTGCATAAATATGATTTATTTCATATTTTAAATTTGATAAAACACAAAAGTATATATATCTTATATAACACTTTCACCTTCCAACGTTCAACCCATTTCCCCACCTCCAGTCCTATAACCCAGCTGCTACCCAACCCTCACCACAAACCCACGCAGCCTGCTGCCATATCTGCACAAACCCCAAGCCGCAACACAACTTTATACTTAAAAAATAGAAAGGGTGGACTTTCACTGAATTAGAAATAACAAAGGTGTTTGGGTCGCTTTACCTTGAATTGGTGTGTGGGTACGAATTATAATATTAGAGTTTAGGCACAATTCTCTTATTGGTGTTGTGACATGTTTAAAAAAATCTTTAGTGTGTGAACCAATTCATTGTACCAATGTCTGGGAAGTTCTTAGTAATAATTGGCGAATAATTGGAATGTTAGATATTTGAATTGTGTTGTTGAAGAAAAAATTGTTTAATTTCAACAAAATTTCATTAACATAGTCATTTTTCAATTTTGTACACCAAGTGTAAATGCCAGATGTGGCTGATGATACTATTAGGTTTCATTTTGAGGCCTCTAATAATGCGGCGGAATACGAAGCCCTCATAGCAAGATTTGGGCTAGCATCATCTCTGGGTGCTGAGCAGTTTCTGGAAAATAGTGACTCTCAACTCATAGTGAACCAAGTTCTAGGTATTTATAAGGCGAGCACATAATGTATGGTGAAGTACCTAGTCAAGGGGAGAGAATTATTGTAAAAATTCTCAGCAGTCAAGATGATCAGAATCCCAAGGTCTAAAAATGCACGAGCAGATGCGCTTGCTCGCTGGTATCGGCCACAAGAACATAACTGAGAATAACAATGCCTATAGAAATCCTCATGCATCGTAGCACCGATGAAGAGAATGTTAGTGTGATGGAGATGTATTTGGGAAAATCTTGGATGGATCCCATAAGACCATAATTGGAGACCGTCACCATCCCGGTAGATCCAAAAGATGCATGGAGACTCCGATATAAGGTAGTAAGGTACATGCGAGAAGGGAGAATCTTGTTCAGAAGAGGGTTCATCAATATTGCTCAGATGTGTTCTTCGAACAGGAGTCAATGAATTGATAAAGGAGGTAAGTGAAGGATCTTATGGAGCACATTCCGCAGACAGATCATTAGTGAATTGGGTGGCTACGCAAGGTTACTATTGGGCTACTATGAAGGCAGACTGTGCAAATTACATAAGGAAATGTGATAAGTGCAAAAAATATGCCAAATCCACAAAATTTTTGGAGCCTCGCTCGTGCCGATCACATCCCCTTGACCTTTCACTATGTGGGGAATCGATATTATCGACCCACTTTCAAACACAAGAGGCAGATTCAAATACCTGGTCATTGTAGTGGATTACTTCACTAAATGGGTAGAGGCAGAGCCCATGGTGGAGATGTCATATGATAAGGTCTTTGACTTCATATGGAAGAACATTATTTACCATTACGGGATGCCATGCACCTTTATCATGGCCCTTAGTTCGACAACCAAGAGTTTGAAGATTATTGTATACACTCTAAAATCTAGAAACTGCACTCAGCACCAAGTCAATAGACAAACAGAGGCGAGGGACAAAACCTTACCGATGGAATGAAAAAAGGTTGGACGATGCCAAGGGAAACCTGACCAATGAGCTCCAGAGCATCCTCTAGGCATACATAACTACGCCCATAATAGCAACAGGCGAAACCTCTTTATATGTTAGCTTTTGAAAGAGAAGCGCTAGTCCCAATAAAGATTGGTATGCCTAGCCACCAAGTCCTCAACTTTGACTCATCATGGAGCGATTTAATAAGAAGATTGGATTTTAACTTAGTAGAAGAATTCAGGGAGCACGCAACTCTATGGGTGGCAACATACCGGAGCTGCTAGATTTTATAATGAAAGAGTAAAATTAAGCACTTTAAAATAATGAGATTACATGCTGAAAAAGTCATCCACAAGGGGAACATGCTGGAACCTAACTGGCACGAGCTGTACAGAGTATCCACAGTTATGTGATCATGATCTTACCTAATTGAAATCTTTGAATGAGAACAATTTAAGAATCCATGAAACTCTAAACACGTAAAGAAATACTACCAGTAGTGGAATGGGACGAGTTAAAATAGAAAAATGTGAGGTCTTTTAATTCCTTTTTAGTTCAATTCAGTGATGAATGAAAATTTATTGATTCCTTCATACATGCTTCATTTCATGTGTTTTTTTGTTAGTATGGGAGATGTGTAAGAAGCCTATGCCGAAGACATCTCAACAGTGCATCTCAATATGTACAACCAAAACCAAACTTCATGTACTACCTCATCTTTAGACATGCCAGGAACAAGAAGTTTAACTTCATGTATGATCTCATCTTGGGACAGGTCATGAAAAAGAAGTTTACCAAATCACAAAAATCTTTTGCAGTCACATGTATGAAAAGATCCTACCATAATTCACGAACGCAGGGATACGTCCTACCGTATTTGGCCAACTCAGGTAACCAATGCTGACACATGGTTAAGACGAAAAGATTCATCCATACGATCAGTAAGTTAGCACAAGCTTATATAGAACCTAAGTCAGGATAACCCAGGTTCGTTTAAAACTGGTAGATAGTAAGGCAGAACATGTAGGCAATAACCGACCACATGATCATAAGACTAAACTAGTAACAGGCCCATCCTCAGTTCCAAATAGCTAGCTAGTTGACATGGAGAATATGCAAAGCTCTATAGTAAGGTCATAAGACTAAAACTAACTAGGTCAAAGAGATACGCCCACATTTACTTGCCAAAAAACACTTTTTTAGAAAACAATGATCAAAACTGATGGTTAGAAATTTAGTTGAGCAAAAAATGTTGGCAAATAAATTCATATAGTGAACATAAGAATAATGCACAAAGACAACAAGTGATAACATATATCAAAACATGGATAAATTAACCAATTCATTACAAACCACAAATAAATTTATTTGTTGCAAGTCAGAAATACGAATGTTCACAATAAAAATAAAAGAGAAGATATAAAAGCTTCAAAAAAATATAAAGACATGGAGATTTAAGCCTTTGGAGCATGCCCAACCTCAACCTCAGCAGTTTGACCAACAATATGTTTTATCATCTGAACTTCTTTAACTACAGTAGGTAAGGCATTGGTACCATTGGTCTGATCAACAACAATCTCAACATAATCAACTACATCATCATCTGTAGTAACATCCACTGTCATGGCCTCACGTTTAGCAGTTAGGGATTTTGCTTCATCATCGTCCCCCTCCCACACTTGAACTATCTCAGTTATATCAAGAAAGTTCTTGATGACCCTCTTTTTAATCTCATCATAACCCTCTATACATATTATTACCCAATCGATGTTGTATTCACCCGATTCTTGAACTTCCAGACTCTCTCCTCTTCAGCAAGTGTAAGGGCAATAGTGGCCTTATCTAGGGCTTTATTAGCCGCCTTGAAGGAATAATCAACCTTATTCAAATCTTATTCTCCCTTGAAAATTGCCTCACCAGAGTACAAGATCTTAACTTCCATTGTCTCAGCTTGCTCCTTTAGCTTCTTGTTCTCATCCTCCATTTGGCTCTGGGTGCCTATGTTGTCCATGAACTAATCATCCTTATCTTTTTGTTCAGAGCCAAACTTGTCACGATCACCCTTAACTGTCTTCATCTCCTTGAATAAGATCTCATAAAGGACAAAGAGATCACTGTGCTCTTCCTTTAGGCCATCGTATACAATTTGGAACAATACCACCAGCTCCCTTATAATCGTAGTACCCATAGCACCCTAAAATACGGAGATCAACGTATTATTAAACATACTTCAAAAAAGTTAAAAAAAAAACAAGTCTAAGTTCAAAATTTACCACCATCGTCCTGTGTTGCATCATATTCCATAGCTCATCGGTGTTGAACTGGCGAAGGTATTAGAAGTCACGCGCATAACTATAGTACCTAAGCACGTCAACAACATTTTTTCTATGTCTCATCAACTGCTCCTGGGTGATTGGGTGCTCATGATCCCATGTGTAAATCTCCACTTATCTATAAGGACTGGAAGATCCAACACCCCAGACTAGACATCAAGAAGGTGCTCCCAGAATCTGAATTCTTTTCCCATGAGCCTTAGTCCTCTATTGCTAATTGGGTCTTGTTTGAGGAGGAAGGAAGTCCATTGCCTATTTTGACCAATTATTGTCCAATCATCAGTAGCTATAGCTTTGCCTTTGGCTTTCACTTAGGCAGCAACAACAGTATCGACATCAGCTTGCTTCCTTGCTATGTATTCGATGTTCTCCCGAGCCACAATGTTAGCGCTCTTTTCAGCTTCAGCCTTTTCCTGATCCCTGGCCTTAGTATTAGTAGCAGCTCTTCTCTTTTGGCTTCTGCATTGACCTTTCTTTTTCTGGCAGTCTCTATTGCCATGCGGTTAAGAGCAGGGGGCATTATATTTATTGATTCAATATGAGGGTGGACGAGCTGGGAGAGGAGGCTGCACAGAAAGGTATATTGTTAAAACACTAGACAATGAACAATTTTTTTTAAAGTTAAAGTATTAGACAAAGATGAGAACTATTACATCATCATACCTTCTTCGACCTCTAGTTCAACTGAGCCCTCTTGAATAACCAGATTGGATAAAGGGTAGACCTTAGCTGCCAAGTCTATTTGTTCGTCCCTGATAAGAGAACCTCTCAGAGGAATGTAATATCCTAAATAGATGAACTTATAAATAGAAAATTATTAGGATATATTTTCCATCATTGTCCTTAGTTCTAGTTTACATCGTGTATGGCGTATCCCGTTCGTACCGTCAAAGCAATTCACGTTCACACATTTAAGAAGACGGATCCGAATATTGAGCATCTTCAACATCTACGTCTCATGAGGTATACTTTGGTATGGATTTAGTTTGTGTTACTTAGGTTTTTTACTAAGTATTGGGATACTTTTCTAAAATGTTTTACTTCAAAATAAGGCATTTTTTAAACTTAAAATGTTTTCTGAGATACTTGTAGGGAAGATTTAAAAAATCATTTATGTCATTAAAACGACAGGATTATGTCATTCAAATGACATTAGCATCTCCTTAGATAGGTCGTTTGATGCCCATGATCTCATATGGATCAAACAAGAGCGTGTTGTTTTGTTTTTTCAAGGGTCGTTTAATAGGTCGTTAGAAGCGACTTCAAGCGACATCCCTATATCATTCTAACGACCTTATGATCTCGTTCAAATGAGATTCTTCCACCTTAAATTTTTTGTTTTCCTATAAAAACCTGTTTCGTGAAGCTTTTTGATTAAGACTTTTCATTTACAGAAACTGCAGAATAGCTGCGAAAATAGTATTCATTTTTTTAGGGAAAAATTTGTTTTGGATTCACATAAATCAATCCTAATTACTTTGGTGAATCTTCTTTGGAACCCAAACACTTTCGTAACAAAGTTATTCTATTGGAGTGTTGTCTCTACTGCTGGTCTTGGGGATACTCGAGGGTATTCACTATTGATGGAAGAGCCGTGGTTCTTGTGATTCTCAAAGAAGTCATTGCTGACTGAAGGCTGCGGTCTTTGTGGGTTCTTATGGGAATTCATTGTAGTATTTCACTTATAAGTTTGTAAGTTGCGATTTACATTTTATAAGTGAAATAAAGGTTTTGCCCTGTGGGGATTTTTCCTGAATTTGATTGCATACTTTATTGCTTTATTTATTCAATCACATAGATGCATGTTTAGGGTTTTATAAAATTGGAAGTTCGTTTTATTTGAGATTGACATCTAATTAAATAAGTTGAAGAATTAGAAAATTGTGGACTTACAAATTGGTTTCATAATATGCTTTTATAAATTGGTATCAAAGCAGGTTTCTCCAAGTTATCGAGTGATCCTTTTTTCGATTTTTTTTTTGTGATATCAATCATTTTGAAAAATTGATTTTTGAAAAATCGCAATTTTTTTTATGGAGAACTTATATAATCGAATGCCCGTCTTTGATGGAACAAATTATGCGTATTAGAAAGACCGCATGAGATCTTATTTAAAAGCTATTTATGAAAGAGTATGGATCGTTTGTGAAAGTGGGTGGACTCCTCCCACTTTCATCGAACTCGTGTCCGATTGGACTGATGATGAGTTTTAATGGAGTACCTACAACTCCCGAGGCCTTAATTCTATTTTCGGAGCCATCATTCCTGACGAGTTTTGACGTATTATATCATGAACTATGTGAAAAGAGGCATGGGATATGATCCAGTTGATGAGGGTACCAATGCGGTTAAGGCGTCTAAATTAAAAAATTTGACCGCCCAGTTTGAGATCATTACTATATTAGAGTCCGAATATTTTGATGAGTTTTATGCTAAATTATTGGACATTTTGAACACAAGTTTTAATTTGGGTGAGAAAATTGATGATTCGAGAGTCGTGAAAAAGATTTTGAGGTTACTCCCATCTCGATTTATTCCTAAGGTCATCGTTTTGAATTCTTTGTGTGTATTAGATTCTCTTAGGTTAGAAAAACTCGTAGGAGACCTTCAAAATTATGAGATCGACATGTTTCGTAAAACCATTAATCCAAAGGATAAAGGGATAGCTTTAAAAACTCAAGATAAGAAAAAGAAAATGGAGAGAGTTTGTGAGTCTGATTCTGAGGGTGAGGTTGATTTAGATGACTTGGCCTTATTTGCAATTTTTTTAAAAAAGTCTCTCAAACTATCCAAAGAAAAATCTTCGTCGAATTTTTTTTTAAAATATAAATAAATATGAGGTCATGGATAGAGATGAGAAAGAGGAAGAGGTGATATGTTTTGAGTGCGAGGGAAAATGACATAAATCTTTTGAGTGTCCCACTATGCTAAAAACAAAGGGCAAAAAGATTGCTGATACGACCACTCTTAGTGATAGTGACATCGAGTTGGATATATATCACATTATTATATATACAACTACAACATCCCCGGAATGGCCACCATGATGGATGCATACTATGCTATCAATTTTATGTACCTCTCATACCAAATCACGGACTATAGGTTCGGAATGTCTCTTTAAAATAACACACAATGGAGGCCAACATAGTCGTAAGTCTTTGGGCTACGCACATACCTAACGTATCCAAATGACTTGCCAGTACCACTATTATACTCTCAAATAGTGAGACGCCCTAAGTTCTATATTTTGGGACACACATCCAGACCTTGCTCACATCACCAAGGGCCCACTGCGCGGAATCTCCCGTAATAGCAAGCAACGTAGATATATTCACACACATAACATAGCACATAATAGGTATACACATAACCTATAATTATCTCCAATATTGGTATACACCCAACCCATAAATATATCCAGTACGTAGTACATAACCTCTCGAATACCTAACGTACTAACGATTCACACTCAATATTCTTTTCTTATTTTTCGAGTATCACTCACTACCCTAAGGGTCTTAGTAATCCCTTATGTATCTTAAGTAGTCAATTCCTCCCTATACTACTGGTATAAGTCTTAGGTTCACTCATACTCTCAGTAACCTATTCTAATTCTCGCGAATTATTAAGTTCATACTATGACCATAGGCCCTAATCTTAGTTCTCTCATTTTGTCTAACCTTAGTCCCTATCTTAGGACTACTGGAATTTATTAAGTCCTCCCTTATAGTTTTAAACAATCACCAAGGTCCCCCAATCAGTTCTATGTGGAGGTACTACATAACTAACTAAAGTTAATAAAAATGGGTAGCCGAATCGATTTGGTATTGGATCCGAATCACCCTCCTGAATCGATTCGGTCATGGAGCCGAATCGATTCGCACTTGACAATTCATCTTCTACATTACTACTGTGAGTTTTTCACCATTTATACCAAACCCAAACTCCACAGAACTCATCCAAACGTTCACCCAAGTTAACCAGAAATCATATATGGATGCTTTACCAATTTATAAATTAACATATCCTCAGATCCACATGAATTTACATTAAACAAGATCAAATCTTCACTTTATTCATATAAACCCTAGATTTACCTTTCATGCATATTCTTCCTTAAGATCCCAAACTTTTCTCATTATTTTAAACCCATATATCATATTTCATGTTACAATAACAAGATGTTGATTTCTATAATGATATTTTCACGAATCATGAATTAAACCTTTACATATATTCCCCAAATATTATTTTCACGTAATATTAACCCTGAACTATCATGGGTATTATAACATACTTAAAATATTGAAATATAAACACTTTCCTTATGTTTGTAGTTTTGATTTTCAGTGCCATATGATGGAGTTGTTCTTCCCTTGCTCTGATTTTAATTCTTGCAACATAGGTGACGAAAAACGATGTGGAATGGCCTAAGAATACTCTATTCTTCCTCTCCTATGGCCTCTATTCTCTCCCAAGTATTTTAATCCTATCCTCTATCCCAAAGTGGCTAGTATAAGACTTAGAATTACGGAGCTTGTCTAACCCTAGACTCCCGAATGACCAAAATGTCCTTATATGGTGCTGGGTTGGTTTAAAATTGTCCCGGGACCTAACTAATACACTCGGGCACTCCATTACGCTTATTTCAGCCCATTCAGAATCAGCCGTGATCTCAAAATTTCCATCCGAGACACTCTACATAAATTTCATATCTCGACCTTAGTAGAGCCTACACACGAGTCCCGATTGAGATATAACATAGTCCCGCCAATATTACTCACTACGACGTATCATAATTACCACATGTTATTTACTACACACTTAGTAAATTTATCCTATAATTAGTAACCATAATCTATCATGATCAATATTTTAAAAACACACAATATTTTGTTATAATTAAATTACTACAAATGTGTAATTTAAAAATAACTGAATTAATTAAAGGGGCTTTGTAAATTTAGGACATATTGTAATATGTATTTTGGAAATAGGACAAGAAACATTTTGTTTCCATTTCTAGTCCCTATTTTTGAATAAATTGGCTGGCACGGACCCATATCCATAAAACATCAACCAATCGCCGCATGCCACGTCAACCAATAATTTAAAAATGGGGACTAGAAATGGAAACAAAATGTTTGTTGTCTTATATCCATAACCAATATTATTTTAAGTACTAAAAGTGCATAATCTATTAATTAAATTCTAAATATTAAAAAATACGGGGTGTTACATACTTCCATCTTACAGAGGAATTTTTTTCCCAAAATTTGGACTTACTTGCGGTGAATAACTCTGTATACTGCTCTTGCTCTCGAATATCATCCTCCAGCTCCCATGTCAACTCATCTATATTATGGTACACCCACCGAAATTGAACTAATGGCACCACATTAGACCGCGGCTTATGCTCACTACGATCAAGTATAACAAATGTTCTCTCATCATAGGAGATATATGACTGTAAGTGTATCTCCTCCAATAGAACGTGAAAATAATCCCTCTTGCTCCTCTGGTATCTCTTCATCAATGACACATGGAACACGTTTTGAATCCATTGTAAGTTCTCTAGTAAGCCCAACCTCTATGCAACTGGTCCCACCCTCTCGATAAACGGAAAAGGTACCACATATCTCGGTGCTAGCTTCCCTTTCTTTTCTAATCTCATGATACCTTTCATAGGAGACACCCGTACTAAAACCTGATAACCAATCACTCTATTTGTCTCCTATCTAGATCGACGTAACTCTTCTTCTTGTCCCGTGCTATACGAATGTGCCCCCAAATCAACTCAATATTGGCAGTCCTATCCTGAATCATCTCTGGCCCTAATAGTTTGTTGTCCCCACCTCTAACCAGAAAGCGTCCGAACGACAAGGCCATCCATACAGTGCCTCAAATGGTGCCATGCCGTTGGTAAATTGGTAGGAGTTATTATAGGCAAACTCCACCAATGGAAGGTACTGCTCCCATCCTCCCCCTAAGTTGAGTATACACATCCTCAAAATATCCTCTAACATCTGATTAACTCGCTCCATCTACCCATCCTTCTGTGGGTTATACGCAATACTCAAACATAAATCTGTGCCCATAGCCTCTTGAAAACTCTATAAGAAGTGGGACACAAAAATCTTGTCCTGATCCGACACGATGTTAATCGAAAACCTGTGCAGCCTCACTATCTCAACAATAAAAAACAATGCGTACCACCTCATCTCAAAATATATATGAGCTGGTAGAAAGTAGGCCAACTTTGTCAATGGTTCCACTATCACCCAGATGGAGTCATGACCTTTCTACGATGTCGGTAACCCGGTAATGAAATCCATAGAGATACTCTCCCAGTTACACATCGGGACCTCTAGTGATTGCAATATCCTTGTCGATCTCTGGTAGTCTACCTTCACTAGCTGGCGAGTAGCACACCTCGAGACAAACTCCGCTATGTCCTGCTTCATCCTCGACTACCAGTATTGTCTACGCATGTCCTGGTACATTTTATCCCCACAGGGATGTATCGTAAACCTCGACTCGTGAGACTTTGTCATCACTGTGTGTCTCAAATCCTCATCCTCTATAATAACTATTATTCCATTCAGGTATAAAGCGTCCCTCATAACTAATCGAATATGACTCTGCCCCCTTTACTAGTAACTGGCGTATCCTATCCTGGTAAAACTGATCCTTGACCTAGGCTTTCACCACCTGCATTTAATCTCGAGAGTGACAACTAATTCGGACATTCAAGCTCTGGCGATCTCATCATCATGTCGAAGCTCCCTCCACTTCGCCTTCCAAACCTCTGATATCTCCTCAATAGGCCATCAACTCAACGTGTTTGCTACCACGTTAGCCTTCCCAAGATGATACTGAATGTCAAACTGGTAATATTTCATGAACTCTAACCATCTCCTCTACCTCATATTCAAATCCTTCTGCATGAATAGATACTGAAGTGATTTATGGTCCATGAACAAGATGAACTGCTCCCCTAGAAGGTAATGCTTCTAAATCCTCAGGGTAAACACAACCGTTTCTAACTCAAGGTCGTATGTGGGGTAATTTTTAATAACTCGAAATATATTTTATTAATCAAATGAGCCTTGATGACTCGAATTATTGATTTTAAATCCAAATGGCAATTTCGATAATTTGTATGCGTGGGTATTAATAATTTTTTTAGTACTTAAAGTACCTTTGGTCAAAATCCCAACGCGACATCATCGGTAAGAATCGAATATAAATTTTGAGTGGTTGTTTCATAATTATTAAAGACTCAATTCAAAAAGTAAACTTACAATATTTTTTGTGGTTAAAATGAGAATAAACGGAAAATAATTCTAGACCTATTATATAAAGGGGCATTTACGTTTAGATCCTATTAGACTTTCTTATATACATTCTAGTCCCATCATGTTTTTCCCTTACATATAAGTCCTATTCCTAATTTTTGGAACTTTTTTTCCAATTTTACCCTTTTAAAACCAACAATCCGTAACTTCCTTG